>OY284414.1:32821610-34187610 GCA_958301585.1 Merodon equestris
CATGGTAACATAGCTGCCCGAGGTCGCAAAGTTAGCAAGTACAAGAAATTTGAAAATTGTACGTAATTTCACGGTAGTGCTTATGGTCGATGCCGTTTCTCGGCTTCAGAGCTACTTTCTTGACTGTATTTTAAGTTAAGCAGTTGGTGCGACTTCAGTTCTAGCCTATAGGGTCATATCTTGTGTGGTTCCTCCATGGTAACATAGCTGCCCGAGGTCGCAAAGCTAGCAAGTAAAAGAAATTTGAAAATTGTACGTAATTTCACGGTAGTGCTTATGGTCGATGCCGTTTTTTGGCTTCAGAGCTACTTTCTTGACTGTATTTTGAGTTAAGCAGTTGGCGCGGCTTCAGTTCTAGCCTATAAAGTCAAATCCTTTGTGGTTCCTTCATGGTAACATAGCTGCCTAGTTAGCAAGTACAAGAAATTTGAAAAATGTACGTAATTTCACGGTAGTGCTTATGGTTTATCCCGTTTCTCGGCTTCAGAGCTACTTTCTTGACTGTATTTTGAGTTAGGCAGTTGGCGCGACTTTAGTTCTAGCCTATAAAGTCAAATCTTGTGTGGGTCCTCCATGGTAACATAGCTGCCCGAGGTCGCAAAGTTAGCAAGTACAAGAAATTTGAAAATTGTACGCAATTTCACGGTAGTGCTTATGGTCGATGCCGTTTCTCGGCTTCAGAGCTACTTTCTTGACTGTATTTTGAGTTAAGCAGTTGGCGCGACTTCAGTTCTAGCCTACAAAGTCAAATGTTGTGTGGTTCCTCCATGGTAACATAGCTGCCCGAGGTCGCAAAGTTAGCAAGTACAAGAAATTTGAAAATTGCACGGTAGTGCTTATGGTCGATGCCGTTTCTCGGCTTCAGAGCTACTTTCTTGACTGTATTTTGAGTTAAGCAGTTGGCGCGACTTCAGTTCTAGCCTATAAAGTCAAATCTTGTGTGGTTTCTCCATGGTAACATAGCTGCCCGAGGTCGCAAAGTTAGCAAGTACAAGACATTTTAAAATTGTACGTAATTGCACAGTAGTGCTTATGGTCGATGCCGTTTCTCAGCTTCAGAGCTACTTTCTTGACTGTATTTTGAGTTAAGCAGTTGGCGCGACTTCAGTTCTAGCCTATAAAGTCAAATCTTGTGTGGTTCCTCCATGGTAACATAGCTGCCCGTGGTCGCAAAGTTAGCAAGTACAAGAAATTCGAAAATTGTACGTAATTTCACGGTAGTGCTTATGGTCGATGCCGTTTCTCGGCTTCAGAGCTACTTTCTTGACTGTATTTTGGATTTAAGCAGTTGGCGCGACTTCAGTTCTAGCCTTAAAATTCAAATCTTGTGTGATTCCTCCATGGTAACATAGCTGCCCGAGGTCGCAAAGTTAGCAAGTACAAGAAATTTGAAAATTGTACGTAATTGCACGGTAGTGCTTATGGTCGATGCCGTTTCTCGGCTTCAGAGCTACTTTCTTGACTGTATTTTGAGTTAAGCAATTGGCGCGACTTCAGTTCTAGCCTTAAAAGTCAAATCTTGTGTGGTTCCTCCATGGTAACATAGCTGCCCGAGGTCGCAAAGTTAGCAAGTACAAGAAATTTGAAAATTGTACGTAATTTCACGGTAGTGCTTATGGTTATCCCGTTTCTCGGCTTCAGAGCTACTTTCTTGACTGTATTTTGATTTAAGCAGTTGGCGCGACTTCAGTTCTAGCCTTAAAAGTCAAATCTTGTGTGATTCCTCCATGGTAACATAGCTGCCCGAGTTCGCAAATTTAGCAAGTACAAGAAATTTGAAAATTGTACGTAATTTCACATTAGTGCTTATGGTCGATGCCGTTTCTCGGCTTCAGAGCTACTTTCTTGACTGTATTTTGAGTTAAGCAGTTGGCGCGACTTCAGTTCTAGCCTATAAAGTCAAATCTTGTGTGGTTCCTCCATGGTAACATAGCTGCCCGAGGTCGCAAAGTTAGCAAGTAAAATAAATTTGAAAATTGTACGTAATTTCACGGTAGTGCTTTTGGTTTATCCCGTTTCTCGGCTTCAGAGCTACTTTCTTGACTGTATTTTGATTTAAGCAGTTGGCGCTACTTCAGTTCTAGCCTTAAAATTCAAATCTTGTGTGATTCCTCCATGGTAACATAGCTGCCCGAGGTCGCAAAGTTAGCAAGTACAAGAAATTTGAAAATTGTACGTAATTGCACAGTAGTGCTTATGGTCGATCCCGTTTCTCAGCTTCAGAGCTACTTTCTTGACTGTATTTTGAGTTAAGCAGTTGGCGCGACTTCAGTTCTAGCCTTAAAAGTCAAATCTTGTGTGGTTCCTCCATGGTAACATAGCTGCCCGAGGTCGCAAAATTCGCAAGTACAAGAAATTTGAAAATTGTACGTAATTTCACGGTAGTCCTTATGGTCGATGCCGTTTCTCCGCTTCAGAGCTACTTTCTTGACTGTATTTTGAGTTAAGCAGTTGGCGCGACTTCAGTTCTAGCCTATAAAGTCAAATCTTGTGTAGTTCCTCCATGGTAACATAGCTGCCCGGGGTCGCAAAGTTGGCAAGTACAAGAAATTTGAAAATTGTACGTAATTTCACATTAGTGCTTATGGTCGATGCCGTTTCTCGGCTTCAGAGCTACTTTCTTGACTGTATTTTGAGTTAAGCAGTTGGCGCGACTTCAGTTCTAGCCTATAAAGTCAAGTCTTGTGTGGTTCCTCCATGGTAACATAGCTGCCCGAGGTCGCAAAGTTGGCAAGTACAAGAAATTTGAAAATTGTACGTAATTTCACATTAGTGCTTATGGTCGATGCAGTTTCTCGGCTTCAGAGCTACTTTCTTGACCGTATTTTGAGTTAAACAGTTGGCGCGACTTCAGTTCTAGCCTATAAAGTCAAATCTTGTGTGGTTCCTCCATGGTAACATAGCTGCCCGAGGTCGCAAAGTTAGCAAGTACAAGAAATTTAAAAATTGTACGTAATTGCACATTAGTGCTTATGGTCGATCCCGTTTCTCGGCTTCAGAGCTACTTTCTTGACTGTATTTTGAGTTAAGCAGTCGGTGCGACTTCAGTTCTAGCCTATAAAGTCAAATCTTGTGTGGTTCCTCCATGGTAACATAGTTGCCCGAGGTCGCAAAGTTAGCAAGTACAAGAAATTTGAAAATTGTACGTAATTGCACAGTAGTGTTTATGGTCGATCCCGTTTGTCAGCTTCAGAGCTACTTTGAAGGTATTTTGAGTTAAGCAGTTGGCGCGACTTCAGTTCTAGCCTTAAAAGTCAAATCTTGTTTGATTCCTCCATGGAGACATAGCTGCCCGAGGTCGCAAAGTTGGCAAGTACAAGAAATTTGAAAATTGTACGTAATTTCACGGTAGTGCTTATGGTCGATGCCGTTTCTCGGCTTCAGAGCTACTTTCTTGACTGTATTTTGAGTTAAGCAGTTGGCGCGACTTCAGTTCTAGCCTTAAAAGTCAAATCTTGTGTGGTTCCTCCATGGTAACATAGCTGCCCGAGGTCGCAAAGTTAGCAAGTACAAGAAATTTGAAAATTGTACGTAATTGCACAGTAGTGCTTATGGTCGATCCCGTTTCTCAGCTTCAGAGCTACTTTCTTGACTGTATTTTGAGTTAAGCAGTTGGCGCGACTTCAGTTCTAGCCTTAAAAGTCAAATCTTGTTTGATTCCTCCATGGTAACATAGCTGCCCGAGGTCGCAAAGTTGGCAGGTGCAAGAAATTTGAAAATTGTACGTAATTTCACGGTAGTGCTTATGGTCGATGCCGTTTCTCGGCTTCAGAGCTACTTTCTTGACTGTATTTTGAGTTAAGCAGTTGGCGCGACTTCAGTTCTAGCCTTAAATGTCAAATCTTGTGTGGTTCCTCCATGATAACATAGCTGCCCGAGGTCGCAAAGTTAGCAAGTATAAAAAAATTTGAAAATTGTACGTATTTGCACAGTAGTGCTTATGGTCGATCCCGTTTCTCAGCTTCAGAGCTACTTTCTTGACTGTATTTTGAGTTAAGCAGTTGGCGCGACTTCAGTTCTAGCCTTAAAAGTCAAATCTTGTTTGATTCCTCCATGGTAACATAGCTGCCCGAGGTCGCAAAGTTAGCAAGTACAAGAAATTTGAAAATTGTACGTAATTGCACATTAGTGCTTATGGTCGATCCCGTTTCTCGGCTTCAGAGCTACTTTCTTGACTGTATTTTGAGTTAAGCAGTTGGCGCGACTTCAGTTCTAGCCTATAAAGTCAAATCTTGTGTGGTTCCTCCATGGTAACATAGTTGCCCGAGGTCGCAAATTTAGCAAGTACAAGAAATTTGAAAATTGTACGTAATTGCACAGTAGTGCTTATGGTCGATCCCGTTTGTCAGCTTCAGAGCTACTTTGAAGGTATTTTGAGTTAAGCAGTTGGCGCGACTTCAGTTCTAGCCTATAAAGTCAAATCTTGTGTGGTTCCTCCATGGTAACATAGCTGCCCGAGGTCGCAAAGTTAGCAAGTACAAGAAATTTGAAAATTGTACGTAATTGCACAGTAGTGCTTATGGTCGATCCCGTTTCTCGGCTTCAGAGCTACTTTCTTGACTGTATTTTGAGTTAAGCAGTTGGCGCGACTTCAGTTCTAGCCTATAAAGTCAAATCTTGTGTGGTTCCTCCATGGTAACATAGTTGCCCGAGGTCGCAAAATTAGCAAGTACAAGAAATTTGAAAATTGTACGTAATTGCACAGTAGTGCTTATGGTCGATCCCGTTTCTCAGCTTCAGAGCTACTTTCTTGACTGTATTTTGAGTTAAGCAGATGGCGCGACTTCAGTTCTAGCCTTAAAAGTCAAATCTTGTTTGATTTCTCCATGGTAACATAGCTGCCCGAGGTCGCAAAGTTAGCAAGTACAAGAAATTTGAAAATTGTACGTAATTGCACAGTAGTGCTTATGGTCGATGCCGTTTCTCAGCTTCAGAGCTACTTTCTTGACTGTATTTTGAGTTAAGCAGTTGGCGCGACTTCAGTTCTAGCCTTAAAAGTCAAATCTTGTTTGATTCCTCCATGGTAACATAGTTGCCCGAGGTCGCAAAGTTAGCAAGTACAAGAAATTTAAAAATTGTACGTAATTGCACAGTAGTGCTAATATTCGATCCCGTTTGTCAGCTTCAGAGCTACTGTGAAGGTATTTTGAGTTAAGCAGTTGGCGCGACTTCAGTTCTAGCCTATAAAGTCAAATCTTGTGTGGTTCCTCCATGGTAACATAGCTGCCCGAGGTCGCAAAGTTAGCAAGTAAAAGAAATTTGAAAATTGTACGTAATTTCACGGTAGTGCTTATGGTCGATGCCGTTTTTTGGCTTCAGAGCTACTTTCTTGACTGTATTTTGAGTTAAGCAGTTGGCGCGGCTTCAGTTCTATCCTATAAAGTCAAATCCTTTGTGGTTCCTTCATGGTAACATAGCTGCCCGAGGTCGCAAAGTTAGCAAGTACAAGAAATTTGAAAATTGTACGTAATTTCACGGTAGTGCTTATGGTCGATGCCGTTTTTTGGCTTCAGAGCTACTTTCTTGACTGTATTTTGAGTTAAGCAGTTGGCGCGACTTCAGTTCTAGCCTATAAAGTCAAATCTTGTGTGGTTCCTTCATGGTAACATAGCTGCCCGAGGTCGCAAAGTTAGCAAGTACAAGAAATTTGAAAATTGTACGTAATTTCACGGTAGTGCTTATGGTCGATGCCGTTTTTTGGCTTCAGAGCTACTTTCTTGACTGTATTTTGAGTTAAGCAGTTGGCGCGGCTTCAGTTCTAGCATATAAAGTCAAATCCTTTGTGGTTCCTTCATGGTAACATAGCTGCCCGAGGTCGCAAATTTAGCAAGTAGAAGAAATTTGAAAATTGTACGTAATTTCACGGTAGTGCTTATGGTCGATGCCGTTTCTCGGCTTCAGAGCTACTTTCTTGACTGTATTTTGAGTTAAGCAGTTGGCGCGACTTCAGTTCTAGCCTACAAAGTCAAATGTTGTGTGGCTCCTCCATGGTAACATAGCTGCCCGAGGTCGCAAAGTTAGCAAGTACAAGAAATTTGAAAATTGTACGTAATTGCACGGTAGTGCTTATGGTCGATGCCGTTTCTCGGCTTCAGAGCTACTTTCTTGACTGTATTTTGAGTTAAGCGATTGGCGCGACTTCAGTTCTAGCCTTTAAAGTCAAATCTTGTGTGGTTCCTCCATGGTAACATAGCTGCCCGAGGTCGCAAAGTTAGCAAGTACAAGAAATTTGAAAATTGTACGTAATTTCACGGTTGTGCTTATGGTCGATGCCGTTTCCCGGCTTCAGAGCTACTTTCTTGACTGTATTTTGAGTTAAGCAGTTGGCGCGACTTCAGTTCTAGCCTATAAAGTCAAATCTTGTGTAGTTCCTCCATGGTAACATAGCTGCCCGAGGTCGCAAAGTTAGCAAGTACAAGACATTTGAAAATTGTACGTAATTGCACAGTAGTGCTTATGGTCGATGCCGTTTCTCAGCTTCAGAGCTACTTTCTTGACTGTATTTTAAGTTACGCAGTTGGCGCGAATTCAGTTCTAGCCTATTAAGTCAAATCTTGTGTGGTTCCTCCATGGTAACATAGCTGCCCGAGGTCGCAAAGTTAGCAAGTAAAAGAAATTTGAAAATTGTACGTAATTTCACGGTAGTGCTTATGGTTTATCCCGTTTCTCGGCTTCAGAGCTACTTTCTTGACTGTATTTGGATTTAAGCAGTTGGCGCGACTTCAGTTCTAGCCTTAAAAGTCAAATCTTGTGTGGTTCCTCCATGGTAACATAGCTGCCCGAGGTCGCAAAGTTAGCAAGTACAAGAAATTTGAAAATTGTACGTAATTTCACGGTAGTGCTTATGGTTTATCCCGTTTCTCGGCTTCAGAGCTAATTTCTTGACTGTATTTTGAGTTAAGCAGTTGGCGCGGCTTCAGTTCTAGCCTATAAAGTCAAATCTTGTGTGGTTCCTCCATGGTAACATAGCTGCCCGAGGTCGCAAAGTTAGCAAGTACAAGACATTTGAAAATTGTACGTAATTGCACAGTAGTGCTTATGGTCGATGCCGTTTCTCAGCTTCACAGCTACTTTCTTGACTGTATTTTGAGTTAAGCATATGGCGCGACTTCAGTTCTAGCCTATAAAGTCAAATCTTGTGTGGTTCCTCCATGGTAACATAGCTGCCCGAGGTCGCAAAGTTAGCAAGTACAAGAAATTTGAAAATTGTACGTAATTTCACGGTAGTGCTTATGGTCGATGCCGTTTCTCGGCTTCAGAGCTACTTTCTTGACTGTATTTTGAGTTAAGCAGTTGGCGCGACTTCAGTTCTAGCCTACAAAGTCAAATGTTGTGTGGTTCCTCCATGGTAACATAGCTGCCCGAATTCGCAAAGTTAGCAAGTACAAGAAATTTGAAAATTGTACGTAATTGCACGGTAGTGCTTATGGTCGATGCCGTTTCTCGGCTTCAGAGCTACTTTCTTGACTGTATTTTGAGTTAAGCAGTTGGCGCGACTTCAGTTCTAGCCTATAAAGTCAAATCTTGTGTGGTTCCTCCATGGTAACATAGCTGCCCGAGGTGGCAAAGTTAGCAAGTAAAAGAAATTTGAAAATTGTACGTAATTTCACAGTAGTGCTTATGGTTTATCCCGTTTCTCGGCTTCAGAGCTACTTTCTTGACTGTATTTTGATTCAAGCAGTTGGCGCGACTTCAGTTCTAGCCTTAAAATTCAAATCTTGTGTGATTCCTCCATGGTAACATAGCTGCCCGAGGTCGCAAAGTTAGCAAGTACAAGAAATTTGAAAATTGTACGTAATTGCACAGTAGTGCTTATGGTCGATCCCGTTTCTCAGCTTCAGAGCTACTTTCTTGACTGTATTTTGAGTTAAGCAGTTGGCGCGACTTCAGTTCTAGCCTTAAAAGTCAAATCTTGTGTGGTTCCTCCATGGTAACATAGCTGCCCGAGGTCGCAAAGTTGGCAAGTACAAGAAATTTGAAAATTGTACGTAATTTCACGGTAGTCCTTATGGTCGATGCCGTTTCTCCGCTTCAGAGCTACTTTCTTGACTGTATTTTGAGTTAAGCAGTTGGCGCGACTTCAGTTCTAGCCTATAAAGTCAAATCTTGTGTAGTTCCTCCATGGTAACTTAGCTGCCCGAGGTCGCAAAATTGGCAAGTACGAGAAATTTGAAAATTGTACGTAATTTCACATTAGTGCTTATGGTCGATGCCGTTTCTCGGCTTCAGAGCTACTTTCTTGACTGTATTTTGAGTTAAGCAGTTGGCGCGACTTCAGTTATAGCCTATAAAGTCAAATCTTGTGTGGTTCCTCCATGGTAACATAGCTGCCCGAGGTCGCAAAGTTAGCAAGTACAAGAAATTTGAAAATTGTACGTAATTGCACATTAGTGCTTAGGGTCGATCCCGTTTCTCGGCTTCAGAGCTACTTTCTTGACTGTATTTTGAGTTAAGCAGTTGGCGCGACTTCAGTTCTAGCCTATAAAGTCAAATCTTGTGTGGTTCCTCCATGGTAACATAGCTGCCCGAGGTCGCAAAGTTAGCAAGTACAAGAAATTTGAAAATTGTACGTAATTTCACGGTAGTGCTTATGGTCGATGCCGTTTCTCGGCTTCAGAGCTACTTTCTTGACTGTATTTTGAGTTAAGCAGTTGGCGCGACTTCAGTTCTAGCCTTAAAAGTCAAATCTTGTGTGGTTCCTCCATGGTAACATAGCTGCCCGAGGTCGCAAAGTTAGCAAGTACAAGAAATTTGAAAATTGTACGTAATTGCACAGTAGTGCTTATGGTCGATCCCGTTTCTCAGCTTCAGAGCTACTTTCTTGACTGTATTTTGAGTTAAGCAGTTGGCGCGACTTCAGTTCTAGCCTTAAAAGTCAAATCTTGTTTGATTCCTCCATGGTAACATAGCTGCCCGAAGTCGCAAAGTTAGCAAGTACAAGAAATTTGAAAATTGTACGTAATTGCACATTAGTGCTTAGGGTCGATCCAGTTTCTCGGCTTCAGAGCTACTTTCTTGACTGTATTTTGAGTTAAGCAGTTGGCGCGACTTCAGTTCTAGCCTATAAAGTCAAATCTTGTGTGGTTCCTCCATGGTAACATACCTGCCCGAGGTCGCAAAGTTAGCAAGTACAAGAAATTTGAAAATTGTACGTAATTGCACATTAGTGCTTATGGTCGATCCCGTTTCTCGGCTTCAGAGCTACTTTCTTGACTGTATCTTGAGTTAAGCAGTTGGCGCGACTTCAGTTCTAGCCTATAAAGTCAAATCTTGTGTGGTTCCTCCATGGTAACATAGCTGCCCGAGGTCGCAAAGTTGGCAGGTGCAAGAAATTTGAAAATTGTACGTAATTTCACGGTAGTGCTTATGGTCGATGCCGTTTCTCGGCTTCAGAGCTACTTTCTTGACTGTATTTTGAGTTAAGCAGTTGGCGCGACTTCAGTTCTAGCCTTAAATGTCAAATCTTGTGTGGTTCCTCCATGATAACATAGCTGCCCGAGGTCGCAAAGTTAGCAAGTATAAAAAAATTTGAAAATTGTACGTATTTGCACAGTAGTGCTTATGGTCGATCCCGTTTCTCAGCTTCAGAGCTACTTTCTTGACTGTATTTTGAGTTAAGCAGTTGGCGCGACTTCAGTTCTAGCCTTAAAAGTCAAATCTTGTTTGATTCCTCCATGGTAACATAGCTGCCCGAGGTCGCAAAGTTAGCAAGTACAAGAAATTTGAAAATTGTACGTAATTGCACATTAGTGCTTATGGTCGATCCCGTTTCTCGGCTTCAGAGCTACTTTCTTGACTGTATTTTGAGTTAAGCAGTTGGCGCGACTTCAGTTCTAGCCTATAAAGTCAAATCTTGTGTGGTTCCTCCATGGTAACATAGTTGCCCGAGGTCGCAAATTTAGCAAGTACAAGAAATTTGAAAATTGTACGTAATTGCACAGTAGTGCTTATGGTCGATCCCGTTTGTCAGCTTCAGAGCTACTTTGAAGGTATTTTGAGTTAAGCAGTTGGCGCGACTTCAGTTCTGGCCTATAAAGTCAAATCTTGTGTGGTTCCTCCATGGTAACATAGCTGCCCGAGGTCGCAAAGTTAGCAAGTACAAGAAATTTGAAAATTGTACGTAATTGCACAGTAGTGCTTATGGTCGATCCCGTTTCTCGGCTTCAGAGCTACTTTCTTGACTGTATTTTGAGTTAAGCAGTTGGCGCGACTTCAGTTCTAGCCTATAAAGTCAAATCTTGTGTGGTTCCTCCATGGTAACATAGTTGCCCGAGGTCGCAAAATTAGCAAGTACAAGAAATTTGAAAATTGTACGTAATTGCACAGTAGTGCTTATGGTCGATCCCGTTTCTCAGCTTCAGAGCTACTTTCTTGACTGTATTTTGAGTTAAGCAGATGGCGCGACTTCAGTTCTAGCCTTAAAAGTCAAATCTTGTTTGATTTCTCCATGGTAACATAGCTGCCCGAGGTCGCAAAGTTAGCAAGTACAAGAAATTTGAAAATTGTACGTAATTGCACAGTAGTGCTTATGGTCGATGCCGTTTCTCAGCTTCAGAGCTACTTTCTTGACTGTATTTTGAGTTAAGCAGTTGGCGCGACTTCAGTTCTAGCCTTAAAAGTCAAATCTTGTTTGATTCCTCCATGGTAACATAGTTGCCCGAGGTCGCAAAGTTAGCAAGTACAAGAAATTTAAAAATTGTACGTAATTGCACAGTAGTGCTAATATTCGATCCCGTTTGTCAGCTTCAGAGCTACTGTGAAGGTATTTTGAGTTAAGCAGTTGGCGCGACTTCAGTTCTAGCCTATAAAGTCAAATCTTGTGTGGTTCCTCCATGGTAACATAGCTGCCCGAGGTCGCAAAGTTAGCAAGTAAAAGAAATTTGAAAATTGTACGTAATTTCACGGTAGTGCTTATGGTCGATGCCGTTTTTTGGCTTCAGAGCTACTTTCTTGACTGTATTTTGAGTTAAGCAGTTGGCGCGGCTTCAGTTCTATCCTATAAAGTCAAATCCTTTGTGGTTCCTTCATGGTAACATAGCTGCCCGAGGTCGCAAAGTTAGCAAGTACAAGAAATTTGAAAATTGTACGTAATTTCACGGTAGTGCTTATGGTCGATGCCGTTTTTTGGCTTCAGAGCTACTTTCTTGACTGTATTTTGAGTTAAGCAGTTGGCGCGGCTTCAGTTCTAGCATATAAAGTCAAATCCTTTGTGGTTCCTTCATGGTAACATAGCTGCCCGAGGTCGCAAATTTAGCAAGTAGAAGAAATTTGAAAATTGTACGTAATTTCACGGTAGTGCTTATGGTCGATGCCGTTTCTCGGCTTCAGAGCTACTTTCTTGACTGTATTTTGAGTTAAGCAGTTGGCGCGACTTCAGTTCTAGCCTACAAAGTCAAATGTTGTGTGGCTCCTCCATGGTAACATAGCTGCCCGAGGTCGCAAAGTTAGCAAGTACAAGAAATTTGAAAATTGTACGTAATTGCACGGTAGTGCTTATGGTCGATGCCGTTTCTCGGCTTCAGAGCTACTTTCTTGACTGTATTTTGAGTTAAGCGATTGGCGCGACTTCAGTTCTATCCTTTAAAGTCAAATCTTGTGTGGTTCCTCCATGGTAACATAGCTGCCCGAGGTCGCAAAGTTAGCAAGTACAAGAAATTTGAAAATTGTACGTAATTTCACGGTTGTGCTTATGGTCGATGCCGTTTCCCGGCTTCAGAGCTACTTTCTTGACTGTATTTTGAGTTAAGCAGTTGGCGCGACTTCAGTTCTAGCCTATAAAGTCAAATCTTGTGTAGTTCCTCCATGGTAACATAGCTGCCCGAGGTCGCAAAGTTAGCAAGTACAAGACATTTGAAAATTGTACGTAATTGCACAGTAGTGCTTATGGTCGATGCCGTTTCTCAGCTTCAGAGCTACTTTCTTGACTGTATTTTAAGTTACGCAGTTGGCGCGAATTCAGTTCTAGCCTATTAAGTCAAATCTTGTGTGGTTCCTCCATGGTAACATAGCTGCCCGAGGTCGCAAAGTTAGCAAGTAAAAGAAATTTGAAAATTGTACGTAATTTCACGGTAGTGCTTATGGTTTATCCCGTTTCTCGGCTTCAGAGCTACTTTCTTGACTGTATTTGGATTTAAGCAGTTGGCGCGACTTCAGTTCTAGCCTTAAAAGTCAAATCTTGTGTGGTTCCTCCATGGTAACATAGCTGCCCGAGGTCGCAAAGTTAGCAAGTACAAGAAATTTGAAAATTGTACGTAATTTCACGGTAGTGCTTATGGTTTATCCCGTTTCTCGGCTTCAGAGCTAATTTCTTGACTGTATTTTGAGTTAAGCAGTTGGCGCGGCTTCAGTTCTAGCCTATAAAGTCAAATCTTGTGTGGTTCCTCCATGGTAACATAGCTGCCCGAGGTCGCAAAGTTAGCAAGTACAAGACATTTGAAAATTGTACGTAATTGCACAGTAGTGCTTATGGTCGATGCCGTTTCTCAGCTTCACAGCTACTTTCTTGACTGTATTTTGAGTTAAGCATATGGCGCGACTTCAGTTCTAGCCTATAAAGTCAAATCTTGTGTGGTTCCTCCATGGTAACATAGCTGCCCGAGGTCGCAAAGTTAGCAAGTACAAGAAATTTGAAAATTGTACGTAATTTCACGGTAGTGCTTATGGTCGATGCCGTTTCTCGGCTTCAGAGCTACTTTCTTGACTGTATTTTGAGTTAAGCAGTTGGCGCGACTTCAGTTCTAGCCTACAAAGTCAAATGTTGTGTGGTTCCTCCATGGTAACATAGCTGCCCGAATTCGCAAAGTTAGCAAGTACAAGAAATTTGAAAATTGTACGTAATTGCACGGTAGTGCTTATGGTCGATGCCGTTTCTCGGCTTCAGAGCTACTTTCTTGACTGTATTTTGAGTTAAGCAGTTGGCGCGACTTCAGTTCTAGCCTATAAAGTCAAATCTTGTGTGGTTCCTCCATGGTAACATAGCTGCCCGAGGTGGCAAAGTTAGCAAGTAAAAGAAATTTGAAAATTGTACGTAATTTCACAGTAGTGCTTATGGTTTATCCCGTTTCTCGGCTTCAGAGCTACTTTCTTGACTGTATTTTGATTCAAGCAGTTGGCGCGACTTCAGTTCTAGCCTTAAAATTCAAATCTTGTGTGATTCCTCCATGGTAACATAGCTGCCCGAGGTCGCAAAGTTGGCAAGTACAAGAAATTTGAAAATTGTACGTAATTTCACGGTAGTCCTTATGGTCGATGCCGTTTCTCCGCTTCAGAGCTACTTTCTTGACTGTATTTTGAGTTAAGCAGTTGGCGCGACTTCAGTTCTAGCCTATAAAGTCAAATCTTGTGTGGTTCCTCCATGGTAACATAGCTGCCCGAGGTGGCAAAGTTAGCAAGTAAAAGAAATTTGAAAATTGTACGTAATTTCACAGTAGTGCTTATGGTTTATCCCGTTTCTCGGCTTCAGAGCTACTTTCTTGACTGTATTTTGATTCAAGCAGTTGGCGCGACTTCAGTTCTAGCCTTAAAATTCAAATCTTGTGTGATTCCTCCATGGTAACATAGCTGCCCGAGGTCGCAAAGTTGGCAAGTACAAGAAATTTGAAAATTGTACGTAATTTCACGGTAGTCCTTATGGTCGATGCCGTTTCTCCGCTTCAGAGCTACTTTCTTGACTGTATTTTGAGTTAAGCAGTTGGCGCGACTTCAGTTCTAGCCTATAAAGTCAAATCTTGTGTAGTTCCTCCATGGTAACTTAGCTGCCCGAGGTCGCAAAATTGGCAAGTACGAGAAATTTGAAAATTGTACGTAATTTCACATTAGTGCTTATGGTCGATGCCGTTTCTCGGCTTCAGAGCTACTTTCTTGACTGTATTTTGAGTTAAGCAGTTGGCGCGACTTCAGTTATAGCCTATAAAGTCAAATCTTGTGTGGTTCCTCCATGGTAACATAGCTGCCCGAGGTCGCAAAGTTAGCAAGTACAAGAAATTTGAAAATTGTACGTAATTGCACATTAGTGCTTAGGGTCGATCCCGTTTCTCGGCTTCAGAGCTACTTTCTTGACTGTATTTTGAGTTAAGCAGTTGGCGCGACTTCAGTTCTAGCCTATAAAGTCAAATCTTGTGTGGTTCCTCCATGGTAACATACCTGCCCGAGGTCGCAAAGTTAGCAAGTACAAGAAATTTGAAAATTGTACGTAATTGCACATTAGTGCTTATGGTCGATCCCGTTTCTCGGCTTCAGAGCTACTTTCTTGACTGTATTTTGAGTTAAGCGGTTGGCGCGACTTCAGTTCTAGCCTATAAAGTCAAATCTTGTGTGGTTCCTCCATGGTAACATAGCTGCCCGAGGTCGCAAAGTTAGCAAGTACAAGAAATTTGAAAATTGTACGTAATTTCACGGTAGTGCTTATGGTCGATGCCGTTTCTCGGCTTCAGAGCTACTTTCTTGACTGTATTTTGAGTTAAGCAGTTGGCGCGACTTCAGTTCTAGCCTTAAAAGTCAAATCTTGTGTGGTTCCTCCATGGTAACATAGCTGCCCGAGGTCGCAAAGTTAGCAAGTACAAGAAATTTGAAAATTGTACGTAATTGCACAGTAGTGCTTATGGTCGATCCCGTTTCTCAGCTTCAGAGCTACTTTCTTGACTGTATTTTGAGTTAAGCAGTTGGCGCGACTTCAGTTCTAGCCTTAAAAGTCAAATCTTGTTTGATTCCTCCATGGTAACATAGCTGCCCGAAGTCGCAAAGTTAGCAAGTACAAGAAATTTGAAAATTGTACGTAATTGCACATTAGTGCTTAGGGTCGATCCAGTTTCTCGGCTTCAGAGCTACTTTCTTGACTGTATTTTGAGTTAAGCAGTTGGCGCGACTTCAGTTCTAGCCTATAAAGTCAAATCTTGTGTGGTTCCTCCATGGTAACATACCTGCCCGAGGTCGCAAAGTTAGCAAGTACAAGAAATTTGAAAATTGTACGTAATTGCACATTAGTGCTTATGGTCGATCCCGTTTCTCGGCTTCAGAGCTACTTTCTTGACTGTATCTTGAGTTAAGCAGTTGGCGCGACTTCAGTTCTAGCCTATAAAGTCAAATCTTGTGTGGTTCCTCCATGGTAACATAGCTGCCCGAGGTCGCAAAGTTAGCAAGTACAAGAAATTTGAAAATTGTACGTAATTTCACGGTAGTGCTTATGGTCGATGCCGTTTCTCGGCTTCAGAGCTACTTTCTTGACTGTATTTTGAGTTAAGCAGTTGGCGCGACTTCAGTTCTAGCCTTAAGAGTCAAATCTTGTGTGGTTCCTCCATGGTAACATAGCTGCCCGAGGTCGCAAAGTTAGCAAGTACAAGAAATTTGAAAATTGTACGTAATTGCACAGTAGTGCTTATGGTCGATCCCGTTTCTCAGCTTCAGAGCTACTTTCTTGACTGTATTTTGAGTTAAGCAGTTGGCGCGGCTTCAGTTCTAGCCTATAAAGTCAAATCCTTTGTGGTTCCTTCATGGTAACATAGCTGCCCGAGGTCGCAAAGTTAGCAAGTACAAGACATTTGAAAATTGTACGTAATTGCACAGTAGTGCTTATGGTCGATGCCGATTCTCAGCTTCAGAGCTACTTTCTTGACTGTATTTTGAGTTAAGCATATGGCGCGACTTCAGTTCTAGCCTATAAAGTCAAATCTTGTGTGGTTCCTCCATGGTAACATAGCTGCCCGAGGTCGCAAAGTTAGCAAGTACAAGAAATTTGAAAATTGTACGTAATTTCACGGTAGTGCTTATGGTCGATGCCGTTTCTCGGCTTCAGAGCTACTTTCTTGACTGTATTTTGAGTTAAGCAGTTGGCGCGACTTCAGTTCTAGCCTTAAAATTCAAATCTTGTGTGATTCCTCCATGGTAACATAGCTGCCCGAGGTCGCAAAGTTAGCAAGTACAAGAAATTTGAAAATTGTACGTAATTGCACAGTAGTGCTTATGGTCGATCCCGTTTCTCAGCTTCAGAGCTACTTTCTTGACTGTATTTTGAGTTAAGCAGTTGGCGCGGCTTCAGTTCTAGCCTATAAAGTCAAATCCTTTGTGGTTCCTTCATGGTAACATAGCTGCCCGAGGTCGCAAAGTTAGCAAGTACAAGACATTTGAAAATTGTACGTAATTGCACAGTAGTGCTTATGGTCGATGCCGTTTCTCAGCTTCAGAGCTACTTTCTTGACTGTATTTTGAGTTAAGCAGTTGGCGCGACTTCAGTTCTAGCCTACAAAGTCAAATGTTGTGTGGTTCCTCCATGGTAACATAGCTGCCCGAGGTCGCAAAGTTAGCAAGTACAAGAAATTTGAAAATTGTACGTAATTGCACGGTAGTGCTTATGGTCGATGCCGTTTCTCGGCTTCAGAGCTACTTTCTTGACTGTATTTTGAGTTAAGCAGTTGGCGCGACTTCAGTTCTAGCCTATAAAGTCAAATCTTGTGTGGTTCCTCCATGGTAACATAGCTGCCCGAGGTGGCAAAGTTAGCAAGTAAAAGAAATTTGAAAATTGTACGTAATTTCACGGTAGTGCTTATGGTTTATCCCGTTTCTCGGCTTCAGAGCTACTTTCTTGACTGTATTTTGATTCAAGCAGTTGGCGCGACTTCAGTTCTAGCCTTAAAATTCAAATCTTGTGTGATTCCTCCATGGTGACATAGCTGCCCGAGGTCGCAAAGTTAGCAAGTACAAGAAATTTGAAAATTGTACGTAATTGCACAGTAGTGCTTATGGTCGATCCCGTTTCTCAGCTTCAGAGCTACTTTCTTGACTGTATTTTGAGTTAAGCAGGTGGCGCGACTTCAGTTCTAGCCTTAAAAGTCAAATCTTGTGTGGTTCCTCCATGGTAACATAGCTGCCCGAGGTCGCAAAGTTGGCAAGTACAAGAAATTTTAAAATTGTACGTAATTTCACGGTAGTCCTTATGGTCGATGCCGTTTCTCCGCTTCAGAGCTACTTTCTTGACTGTATTTTGAGTTAAGCTGTTGGCGCGACTTCAGTTCTAGCCTTAAAAGTCAAATCTTGTGTGGTTCCTTAATGGTAACATAGCTGCCCGAGGTCGCAAAGTTAGCAAGTACAAGAAATTTGAAAATTGTACGTAATTGCACAGTAGTGCTTATGGTCGATCCCGTTTCTCAGCTTCAGAGCTACTTTCTTGACTGTATTTTGAGTTAAGCAGTTGGCGCGACTTCAGTTCTAGCCTTAAAAGTCAAATCTTGTTTGATTCCTCCATGGTAACATAGCTGCCCGAGGTCGCAAAGTTGGCAAGTACAAGAAATTTGAAAATTGTACGTAATTTCACGGTAGTGCTTATGGTCGATCCCGTTTCTCGGCTTCAGAGCTACTTTCTTGACTGTATTTTGAGTTAAGCAGTTGGCGCGACTTCAGTTCTAGCCTTAAAAGTCAAATCTTGTGTGGTTCCTCCATGGTAACATAGCTGCCCGAGGTCGCAAAGTTAGCAAGTACAAGAAATTTGAAAATTGTACGTAATTGCACAGTAGTGCTTATGGTCGATCCCGTTTCTCAGCTTCAGAGCTACTTTCTTAACTGTATTTTGAGTTAAGCTGTTGGCGCGACTTCAGTTCTAGCCTTAAAAGTCAAATCTTGTGTGGTTCCTCCATGGTAACATAGCTGCCCGAGGTCGCAAAGTTAGCAAGTACAAGAAATTTGAAAATTGTACGTAATTGCACATTAGTGCTTATGGTCGATCCCGTTTCTCGGCTTCAGAGCTACTTTCTTGACTGTATTTTGAGTTAAGCAGTTGGCGCGACTTCAGTTCTAGCCTATAAAGTCAAATCTTGTGTGGTTCCTCCATGGTAACATAGTTGCCCGAGGTCGCAAAGTTAGCAAGTACAAGAAATTTGAAAATTGTACGTAATTGCACAGTAGTGCTTATGGTCGATCCCGTTTGTCAGCTTCAGAGCTACTTTGAAGGTATTTTGAGTTAAGCAGTTGGCGCGACTTCAGTTCTAGCCTATAAAGTCAAATCTTGTGTGGTTCCTCCATGGTAACATACCTGCCCGAGGTCGCAAAGTTAGCAAGTACAAGAAATTTGAAAATTGTACGTAATTGCACATTAGTGCTTAGGGTCGATCCAGTTTCTCGGCTTCAGAGCTACTTTCTTGACTGTATTTTGAGTTAAGCAGTTGGCGCGACTTCAGTTCTAGCCTATAAAGTCAAATCTTGTGTGGTTCCTCCATGGTAACATAGTTGCCCGAGGTCGCAAAGTTAGCAAGTACAAGAAATTTGAAAATTGTACGTAATTGCACAGTAGTGCTTATGGTCGATCCCGTTTGTCAGCTTCAGAGCTACTTTGAAGGTATTTTGAGTTAAGCAGTTGGCGCGACTTCAGTTCTAGCCTATAAAGTCAAATCTTGTGTGGTTCCTCCATGGTAACATACCTGCCCGAGGTCGCAAAGTTAGCAAGTACAAGAAATTTGAAAATTGTACGTAATTGCACATTAGTGCTTAGGGTCGATCCAGTTTCTCGGCTTCAGAGCTACTTTCTTGACTGTATTTTGAGTTAAGCAGTTGGCGCGACTTCAGTTCTAGCCTATAAAGTCAAATCTTGTGTGGTTCCTCCATGGTAACATACCTGCCCGAGGTCGCGAAGTTAGCAAGTACAAGAAATTTGAAAATTGTACGTAATTGCACATTAGTGCTTATGGTCGATCCCGTTTCTCGGCTTCAGAGCTACTTTCTTGACTGTATTTTGAGTTAAGCAGTTGGCGCGACTTCAGTTCTAGCCTATAAAGTCAAATCTTGTGTGGTTCCTCCATGGTAACATAGCTGCCCGAGGTCGCAAAGTTAGCAAGTACAAGAAATTTGAAAATTGTACGTAATTTCACGGTAGTGCTTATGGTCGATGCCGTTTCTCGGCTTCAGAGCTACTTTCTTGACCGTATTTTGAGTTAAGCAGTTGGCGCGACTTCAGTTCTAGCCTTAAAAGTCAAATCTTGTGTGGTTCCTCCATGGTAACATAGCTGCCCGAGGTCGCAAAGTTAGCAAGTACAAGAAATTTGAAAATTGTACGTAATTGCACAGAAGTGCTTATGGTCGATCCCGTTTGTCAGCTTCAGAGCTACTTTGAAGGTATTTTGAGTTAAGCAGTTGGCGCGACTTCAGTTCTAGCCTTAAAAGTCAAATCTGGTGTGGTTCCTCCATGGTAACATAGCTGCCCGAGGTCGCAAAGTTAGCAAGTACAAGAAATTTGAAAATTGTACGTAATTGCACAGTAGTGCTTATGGTCGATCCCGTTTGTCAGCTTCAGAGCTACTTTGAAGGTGTTTTGAGTTAAGCAGTTGGCGCGACTTCAGTTCTAGCCTTAAAAGTCAAATCTTGTTTGATTCCTCCATGGTAACATAGCTGCCCGAGGTCGCAAAGTTGGCAAGTACGAGAAATTTGAAAATTGTACGTAATTTCACATTAGTGCTTATGGTCGATGCCGTTTCTCGGCTTCAGAGCTACTTTCTTGACTGTATTTTGAGTTAAGCAGTTGGCGCGACTTCAGTTATAGCCTATAAAGTCAAATCTTGTGTGGTTCCTCCATGGTAACATAGCTGCCCGAGGTCGCAAAGTTAGCAAGTACAAGAAATTTGAAAATTGTACGTAATTGCACATTAGTGCTTAGGGTCGATCCCGTTTCTCGGCTTCAGAGCTACTTTCTTGACTGTATTTTGAGTTAAGCAGTTGGCGCGACTTCAGTTCTAGCCTATAAAGTCAAATCTTGTGTAGTTCCTCCATGGTAACTTAGCTGCCCGAGGTCGCAAAATTGGCAAGTACGAGAAATTTGAAAATTGTACGTAATTTCACATTAGTGCTTATGGTCGATGCCGTTTCTCGGCTTCAGAGCTACTTTCTTGACTGTATTTTGAGTTAAGCAGTTGGCGCGACTTCAGTTATAGCCTATAAAGTCAAATCTTGTGTGGTTCCTCCATGGTAACATAGCTGCCCGAGGTCGCAAAGTTAGCAAGTACAAGAAATTTGAAAATTGTACGTAATTGCACATTAGTGCTTAGGGTCGATCCCGTTTCTCGGCTTCAGAGCTACTTTCTTGACTGTATTTTGAGTTAAGCAGTTGGCGCGACTTCAGTTCTAGCCTATAAAGTCAAATCTTGTGTGGTTCCTCCATGGTAACATACCTGCCCGAGGTCGCAAAGTTAGCAAGTACAAGAAATTTGAAAATTGTACGTAATTGCACATTAGTGCTTATGGTCGATCCCGTTTCTCGGCTTCAGAGCTACTTTCTTGACTGTATTTTGAGTTAAGCGGTTGGCGCGACTTCAGTTCTAGCCTATAAAGTCAAATCTTGTGTGGTTCCTCCATGGTAACATAGCTGCCCGAGGTCGCAAAGTTAGCAAGTACAAGAAATTTGAAAATTGTACGTAATTTCACGGTAGTGCTTATGGTCGATGCCGTTTCTCGGCTTCAGAGCTACTTTCTTGACTGTATTTTGAGTTAAGCAGTTGGCGCGACTTCAGTTCTAGCCTTAAAAGTCAAATCTTGTGTGGTTCCTCCATGGTAACATAGCTGCCCGAGGTCGCAAAGTTAGCAAGTACAAGAAATTTGAAAATTGTACGTAATTGCACAGTAGTGCTTATGGTCGATCCCGTTTCTCAGCTTCAGAGCTACTTTCTTGACTGTATTTTGAGTTAAGCAGTTGGCGCGACTTCAGTTCTAGCCTTAAAAGTCAAATCTTGTTTGATTCCTCCATGGTAACATAGCTGCCCGAAGTCGCAAAGTTAGCAAGTACAAGAAATTTGAAAATTGTACGTAATTGCACATTAGTGCTTAGGGTCGATCCAGTTTCTCGGCTTCAGAGCTACTTTCTTGACTGTATTTTGAGTTAAGCAGTTGGCGCGACTTCAGTTCTAGCCTATAAAGTCAAATCTTGTGTGGTTCCTCCATGGTAACATACCTGCCCGAGGTCGCAAAGTTAGCAAGTACAAGAAATTTGAAAATTGTACGTAATTGCACATTAGTGCTTATGGTCGATCCCGTTTCTCGGCTTCAGAGCTACTTTCTTGACTGTATCTTGAGTTAAGCAGTTGGCGCGACTTCAGTTCTAGCCTATAAAGTCAAATCTTGTGTGGTTCCTCCATGGTAACATAGCTGCCCGAGGTCGCAAAGTTAGCAAGTACAAGAAATTTGAAAATTGTACGTAATTTCACGGTAGTGCTTATGGTCGATGCCGTTTCTCGGCTTCAGAGCTACTTTCTTGACTGTATTTTGAGTTAAGCAGTTGGCGCGACTTCAGTTCTAGCCTTAAGAGTCAAATCTTGTGTGGTTCCTCCATGGTAACATAGCTGCCCGAGGTCGCAAAGTTAGCAAGTACAAGAAATTTGAAAATTGTACGTAATTGCACAGTAGTGCTTATGGTCGATCCCGTTTCTCAGCTTCAGAGCTACTTTCTTGACTGTATTTTGAGTTAAGCAGTTGGCGCGGCTTCAGTTCTAGCCTATAAAGTCAAATCCTTTGTGGTTCCTTCATGGTAACATAGCTGCCCGAGGTCGCAAAGTTAGCAAGTACAAGACATTTGAAAATTGTACGTAATTGCACAGTAGTGCTTATGGTCGATGCCGATTCTCAGCTTCAGAGCTACTTTCTTGACTGTATTTTGAGTTAAGCATATGGCGCGACTTCAGTTCTAGCCTATAAAGTCAAATCTTGTGTGGTTCCTCCATGGTAACATAGCTGCCCGAGGTCGCAAAGTTAGCAAGTACAAGAAATTTGAAAATTGTACGTAATTTCACGGTAGTGCTTATGGTCGATGCCGTTTCTCGGCTTCAGAGCTACTTTCTTGACTGTATTTTGAGTTAAGCAGTTGGCGCGACTTCAGTTCTAGCCTTAAAATTCAAATCTTGTGTGATTCCTCCATGGTAACATAGCTGCCCGAGGTCGCAAAGTTAGCAAGTACAAGAAATTTGAAAATTGTACGTAATTGCACAGTAGTGCTTATGGTCGATCCCGTTTCTCAGCTTCAGAGCTACTTTCTTGACTGTATTTTGAGTTAAGCAGTTGGCGCGGCTTCAGTTCTAGCCTATAAAGTCAAATCCTTTGTGGTTCCTTCATGGTAACATAGCTGCCCGAGGTCGCAAAGTTAGCAAGTACAAGACATTTGAAAATTGTACGTAATTGCACAGTAGTGCTTATGGTCGATGCCGTTTCTCAGCTTCAGAGCTACTTTCTTGACTGTATTTTGAGTTAAGCAGTTGGCGCGACTTCAGTTCTAGCCTACAAAGTCAAATGTTGTGTGGTTCCTCCATGGTAACATAGCTGCCCGAGGTCGCAAAGTTAGCAAGTACAAGAAATTTGAAAATTGTACGTAATTGCACGGTAGTGCTTATGGTCGATGCCGTTTCTCGGCTTCAGAGCTACTTTCTTGACTGTATTTTGAGTTAAGCAGTTGGCGCGACTTCAGTTCTAGCCTATAAAGTCAAATCTTGTGTGGTTCCTCCATGGTAACATAGCTGCCCGAGGTGGCAAAGTTAGCAAGTAAAAGAAATTTGAAAATTGTACGTAATTTCACGGTAGTGCTTATGGTTTATCCCGTTTCTCGGCTTCAGAGCTACTTTCTTGACTGTATTTTGATTCAAGCAGTTGGCGCGACTTCAGTTCTAGCCTTAAAATTCAAATCTTGTGTGATTCCTCCATGGTGACATAGCTGCCCGAGGTCGCAAAGTTAGCAAGTACAAGAAATTTGAAAATTGTACGTAATTGCACAGTAGTGCTTATGGTCGATCCCGTTTCTCAGCTTCAGAGCTACTTTCTTGACTGTATTTTGAGTTAAGCAGGTGGCGCGACTTCAGTTCTAGCCTTAAAAGTCAAATCTTGTGTGGTTCCTCCATGGTAACATAGCTGCCCGAGGTCGCAAAGTTGGCAAGTACAAGAAATTTTAAAATTGTACGTAATTTCACGGTAGTCCTTATGGTCGATGCCGTTTCTCCGCTTCAGAGCTACTTTCTTGACTGTATTTTGAGTTAAGCTGTTGGCGCGACTTCAGTTCTAGCCTTAAAAGTCAAATCTTGTGTGGTTCCTTAATGGTAACATAGCTGCCCGAGGTCGCAAAGTTAGCAAGTACAAGAAATTTGAAAATTGTACGTAATTGCACAGTAGTGCTTATGGTCGATCCCGTTTCTCAGCTTCAGAGCTACTTTCTTGACTGTATTTTGAGTTAAGCAGTTGGCGCGACTTCAGTTCTAGCCTTAAAAGTCAAATCTTGTTTGATTCCTCCATGGTAACATAGCTGCCCGAGGTCGCAAAGTTGGCAAGTACAAGAAATTTGAAAATTGTACGTAATTTCACGGTAGTGCTTATGGTCGATCCCGTTTCTCGGCTTCAGAGCTACTTTCTTGACTGTATTTTGAGTTAAGCAGTTGGCGCGACTTCAGTTCTAGCCTTAAAAGTCAAATCTTGTGTGGTTCCTCCATGGTAACATAGCTGCCCGAGGTCGCAAAGTTAGCAAGTACAAGAAATTTGAAAATTGTACGTAATTGCACAGTAGTGCTTATGGTCGATCCCGTTTCTCAGCTTCAGAGCTACTTTCTTAACTGTATTTTGAGTTAAGCTGTTGGCGCGACTTCAGTTCTAGCCTTAAAAGTCAAATCTTGTGTGGTTCCTCCATGGTAACATAGCTGCCCGAGGTCGCAAAGTTAGCAAGTACAAGAAATTTGAAAATTGTACGTAATTGCACATTAGTGCTTATGGTCGATCCCGTTTCTCGGCTTCAGAGCTACTTTCTTGACTGTATTTTGAGTTAAGCAGTTGGCGCGACTTCAGTTCTAGCCTATAAAGTCAAATCTTGTGTGGTTCCTCCATGGTAACATAGTTGCCCGAGGTCGCAAAGTTAGCAAGTACAAGAAATTTGAAAATTGTACGTAATTGCACAGTAGTGCTTATGGTCGATCCCGTTTGTCAGCTTCAGAGCTACTTTGAAGGTATTTTGAGTTAAGCAGTTGGCGCGACTTCAGTTCTAGCCTATAAAGTCAAATCTTGTGTGGTTCCTCCATGGTAACATACCTGCCCGAGGTCGCAAAGTTAGCAAGTACAAGAAATTTGAAAATTGTACGTAATTGCACATTAGTGCTTAGGGTCGATCCAGTTTCTCGGCTTCAGAGCTACTTTCTTGACTGTATTTTGAGTTAAGCAGTTGGCGCGACTTCAGTTCTAGCCTATAAAGTCAAATCTTGTGTGGTTCCTCCATGGTAACATACCTGCCCGAGGTCGCGAAGTTAGCAAGTACAAGAAATTTGAAAATTGTACGTAATTGCACATTAGTGCTTATGGTCGATCCCGTTTCTCGGCTTCAGAGCTACTTTCTTGACTGTATTTTGAGTTAAGCAGTTGGCGCGACTTCAGTTCTAGCCTATAAAGTCAAATCTTGTGTGGTTCCTCCATGGTAACATAGCTGCCCGAGGTCGCAAAGTTAGCAAGTACAAGAAATTTGAAAATTGTACGTAATTTCACGGTAGTGCTTATGGTCGATGCCGTTTCTCGGCTTCAGAGCTACTTTCTTGACCGTATTTTGAGTTAAGCAGTTGGCGCGACTTCAGTTCTAGCCTTAAAAGTCAAATCTTGTGTGGTTCCTCCATGGTAACATAGCTGCCCGAGGTCGCAAAGTTAGCAAGTACAAGAAATTTGAAAATTGTACGTAATTGCACAGAAGTGCTTATGGTCGATCCCGTTTGTCAGCTTCAGAGCTACTTTGAAGGTATTTTGAGTTAAGCAGTTGGCGCGACTTCAGTTCTAGCCTTAAAAGTCAAATCTGGTGTGGTTCCTCCATGGTAACATAGCTGCCCGAGGTCGCAAAGTTAGCAAGTACAAGAAATTTGAAAATTGTACGTAATTGCACAGTAGTGCTTATGGTCGATCCCGTTTGTCAGCTTCAGAGCTACTTTGAAGGTGTTTTGAGTTAAGCAGTTGGCGCGACTTCAGTTCTAGCCTTAAAAGTCAAATCTTGTTTGATTCCTCCATGGTAACATAGCTGCCCGAGGTCGCAAAGTTGGCAAGTACAAGAAATTTGAAAATTGTACGTAATTTCACAGTAGTGCTTATTGTCGATCCCGTTTCTCAGCTTCAGAGCTACTTTCTTGACTGTATTTTGAGTTAAGTAGTTGGCGCGACTTCAGTTCTAGCCTATAAAGCCAAATCTTGTGTGGTTCCTCCATGGTAACATAGTTGCCCGAGGTCGCAAAGTTAGCAAGTACAAGAAATTTGAAAATTGTACGTAATTGCACAGTAGTGCTTATGGTCGATCCCGTTTCTCAGCTTCAGAGCTACTTTCTTGACTGTATTTTGAGTTAAGCAGTTGGCGCGACTTCAGTTCTAGCCTTAAATGTCAAATCTTGTGTGGTTCCTCCATGATAACATAGCTGCCCGAGGTCGCAAAGTTAGCAAGTATAAAAAAATTTGAAAATTGTACGTATTTGCACAGTAGTGCTTATGGTCGATCCCGTTTCTCAGCTTCAGAGCTACTTTCTTGACTGTATTTTGAGTTAAGCAGTTGGCGCGACTTCAGTTCTAGCCTTAAAAGTCAAATCTTGTTTGATTCCTCCATGGTAACATAGCTGCCCGAGGTCGCAAAGTTAGCAAGTACAAGAAATTTGAAAATTGTACGTAATTGCACATTAGTGCTTATGGTCGATCCCGTTTCTCGGCTTCAGAGCTACTTTCTTGACTGTATTTTGAGTTAAGCAGTTGGCGCGACTTCAGTTCTAGCCTATAAAGTCAAATCTTGTGTGGTTCCTCCATGGTAACATAGTTGCCCGAGGTCGCAAATTTAGCAAGTACAAGAAATTTGAAAATTGTACGTAATTGCACAGTAGTGCTTATGGTCGATCCCGTTTGTCAGCTTCAGAGCTACTTTGAAGGTATTTTGAGTTAAGCAGTTGGCGCGACTTCAGTTCTGGCCTATAAAGTCAAATCTTGTGTGGTTCCTCCATGGTAACATAGCTGCCCGAGGTCGCAAAGTTAGCAAGTACAAGAAATTTGAAAATTGTACGTAATTGCACAGTAGTGCTTATGGTCGATCCCGTTTCTCGGCTTCAGAGCTACTTTCTTGACTGTATTTTGAGTTAAGCAGTTGGCGCGACTTCAGTTCTAGCCTATAAAGTCAAATCTTGTGTGGTTCCTCCATGGTAACATAGTTGCCCGAGGTCGCAAAATTAGCAAGTACAAGAAATTTGAAAATTGTACGTAATTGCACAGTAGTGCTTATGGTCGATCCCGTTTCTCAGCTTCAGAGCTACTTTCTTGACTGTATTTTGAGTTAAGCAGATGGCGCGACTTCAGTTCTAGCCTTAAAAGTCAAATCTTGTTTGATTTCTCCATGGTAACATAGCTGCCCGAGGTCGCAAAGTTAGCAAGTACAAGAAATTTGAAAATTGTACGTAATTGCACAGTAGTGCTTATGGTCGATGCCGTTTCTCAGCTTCAGAGCTACTTTCTTGACTGTATTTTGAGTTAAGCAGTTGGCGCGACTTCAGTTCTAGCCTTAAAAGTCAAATCTTGTTTGATTCCTCCATGGTAACATAGTTGCCCGAGGTCGCAAAGTTAGCAAGTACAAGAAATTTAAAAATTGTACGTAATTGCACAGTAGTGCTAATATTCGATCCCGTTTGTCAGCTTCAGAGCTACTGTGAAGGTATTTTGAGTTAAGCAGTTGGCGCGACTTCAGTTCTAGCCTATAAAGTCAAATCTTGTGTGGTTCCTCCATGGTAACATAGCTGCCCGAGGTCGCAAAGTTAGCAAGTAAAAGAAATTTGAAAATTGTACGTAATTTCACGGTAGTGCTTATGGTCGATGCCGTTTTTTGGCTTCAGAGCTACTTTCTTGACTGTATTTTGAGTTAAGCAGTTGGCGCGGCTTCAGTTCTATCCTATAAAGTCAAATCCTTTGTGGTTCCTTCATGGTAACATAGCTGCCCGAGGTCGCAAAGTTAGCAAGTACAAGAAATTTGAAAATTGTACGTAATTTCACGGTAGTGCTTATGGTCGATGCCGTTTTTTGGCTTCAGAGCTACTTTCTTGACTGTATTTTGAGTTAAGCAGTTGGCGCGGCTTCAGTTCTAGCATATAAAGTCAAATCCTTTGTGGTTCCTTCATGGTAACATAGCTGCCCGAGGTCGCAAATTTAGCAAGTAGAAGAAATTTGAAAATTGTACGTAATTTCACGGTAGTGCTTATGGTCGATGCCGTTTCTCGGCTTCAGAGCTACTTTCTTGACTGTATTTTGAGTTAAGCAGTTGGCGCGACTTCAGTTCTAGCCTACAAAGTCAAATGTTGTGTGGCTCCTCCATGGTAACATAGCTGCCCGAGGTCGCAAAGTTAGCAAGTACAAGAAATTTGAAAATTGTACGTAATTGCACGGTAGTGCTTATGGTCGATGCCGTTTCTCGGCTTCAGAGCTACTTTCTTGACTGTATTTTGAGTTAAGCGATTGGCGCGACTTCAGTTCTAGCCTTTAAAGTCAAATCTTGTGTGGTTCCTCCATGGTAACATAGCTGCCCGAGGTCGCAAAGTTAGCAAGTACAAGAAATTTGAAAATTGTACGTAATTTCACGGTTGTGCTTATGGTCGATGCCGTTTCCCGGCTTCAGAGCTACTTTCTTGACTGTATTTTGAGTTAAGCAGTTGGCGCGACTTCAGTTCTAGCCTATAAAGTCAAATCTTGTGTAGTTCCTCCATGGTAACATAGCTGCCCGAGGTCGCAAAGTTAGCAAGTACAAGACATTTGAAAATTGTACGTAATTGCACAGTAGTGCTTATGGTCGATGCCGTTTCTCAGCTTCAGAGCTACTTTCTTGACTGTATTTTAAGTTACGCAGTTGGCGCGAATTCAGTTCTAGCCTATTAAGTCAAATCTTGTGTGGTTCCTCCATGGTAACATAGCTGCCCGAGGTCGCAAAGTTAGCAAGTAAAAGAAATTTGAAAATTGTACGTAATTTCACGGTAGTGCTTATGGTTTATCCCGTTTCTCGGCTTCAGAGCTACTTTCTTGACTGTATTTGGATTTAAGCAGTTGGCGCGACTTCAGTTCTAGCCTTAAAAGTCAAATCTTGTGTGGTTCCTCCATGGTAACATAGCTGCCCGAGGTCGCAAAGTTAGCAAGTACAAGAAATTTGAAAATTGTACGTAATTTCACGGTAGTGCTTATGGTTTATCCCGTTTCTCGGCTTCAGAGCTAATTTCTTGACTGTATTTTGAGTTAAGCAGTTGGCGCGGCTTCAGTTCTAGCCTATAAAGTCAAATCTTGTGTGGTTCCTCCATGGTAACATAGCTGCCCGAGGTCGCAAAGTTAGCAAGTACAAGACATTTGAAAATTGTACGTAATTGCACAGTAGTGCTTATGGTCGATGCCGTTTCTCAGCTTCACAGCTACTTTCTTGACTGTATTTTGAGTTAAGCATATGGCGCGACTTCAGTTCTAGCCTATAAAGTCAAATCTTGTGTGGTTCCTCCATGGTAACATAGCTGCCCGAGGTCGCAAAGTTAGCAAGTACAAGAAATTTGAAAATTGTACGTAATTTCACGGTAGTGCTTATGGTCGATGCCGTTTCTCGGCTTCAGAGCTACTTTCTTGACTGTATTTTGAGTTAAGCAGTTGGCGCGACTTCAGTTCTAGCCTACAAAGTCAAATGTTGTGTGGTTCCTCCATGGTAACATAGCTGCCCGAATTCGCAAAGTTAGCAAGTACAAGAAATTTGAAAATTGTACGTAATTGCACGGTAGTGCTTATGGTCGATGCCGTTTCTCGGCTTCAGAGCTACTTTCTTGACTGTATTTTGAGTTAAGCAGTTGGCGCGACTTCAGTTCTAGCCTATAAAGTCAAATCTTGTGTGGTTCCTCCATGGTAACATAGCTGCCCGAGGTGGCAAAGTTAGCAAGTAAAAGAAATTTGAAAATTGTACGTAATTTCACAGTAGTGCTTATGGTTTATCCCGTTTCTCGGCTTCAGAGCTACTTTCTTGACTGTATTTTGATTCAAGCAGTTGGCGCGACTTCAGTTCTAGCCTTAAAATTCAAATCTTGTGTGATTCCTCCATGGTAACATAGCTGCCCGAGGTCGCAAAGTTAGCAAGTACAAGAAATTTGAAAATTGTACGTAATTGCACAGTAGTGCTTATGGTCGATCCCGTTTCTCAGCTTCAGAGCTACTTTCTTGACTGTATTTTGAGTTAAGCAGTTGGCGCGACTTCAGTTCTAGCCTTAAAAGTCAAATCTTGTGTGGTTCCTCCATGGTAACATAGCTGCCCGAGGTCGCAAAGTTGGCAAGTACAAGAAATTTGAAAATTGTACGTAATTTCACGGTAGTCCTTATGGTCGATGCCGTTTCTCCGCTTCAGAGCTACTTTCTTGACTGTATTTTGAGTTAAGCAGTTGGCGCGACTTCAGTTCTAGCCTATAAAGTCAAATCTTGTGTAGTTCCTCCATGGTAACTTAGCTGCCCGAGGTCGCAAAATTGGCAAGTACGAGAAATTTGAAAATTGTACGTAATTTCACATTAGTGCTTATGGTCGATGCCGTTTCTCGGCTTCAGAGCTACTTTCTTGACTGTATTTTGAGTTAAGCAGTTGGCGCGACTTCAGTTATAGCCTATAAAGTCAAATCTTGTGTGGTTCCTCCATGGTAACATAGCTGCCCGAGGTCGCAAAGTTAGCAAGTACAAGAAATTTGAAAATTGTACGTAATTGCACATTAGTGCTTAGGGTCGATCCCGTTTCTCGGCTTCAGAGCTACTTTCTTGACTGTATTTTGAGTTAAGCAGTTGGCGCGACTTCAGTTCTAGCCTATAAAGTCAAATCTTGTGTGGTTCCTCCATGGTAACATACCTGCCCGAGGCCGCAAAGTTAGCAAGTACAAGAAATTTGAAAATTGTACGTAATTGCACATTAGTGCTTATGGTCGATCCCGTTTCTCGGCTTCAGAGCTACTTTCTTGACTGTATTTTGAGTTAAGCGGTTGGAGCGACTTCAGTTCTAGCCTATAAAGTCAAATCTTGTGTGGTTCCTCCATGGTAACATAGCTGCCCGAGGTCGCAAAGTTAGCAAGTACAAGAAATTTGAAAATTGTACGTAATTTCACGGTAGTGCTTATGGTCGATGCCGTTTCTCGGCTTCAGAGCTACTTTCTTGACTGTATTTTGAGTTAAGCAGTTGGCGCGACTTCAGTTCTAGCCTTAAAAGTCAAATCTTGTGTGGTTCCTCCATGGTAACATAGCTGCCCGAGGTCGCAAAGTTAGCAAGTACAAGAAATTTGAAAATTGTACGTAATTGCACAGTAGTGCTTATGGTCGATCCCGTTTCTCAGCTTCAGAGCTACTTTCTTGACTGTATTTTGAGTTAAGCAGTTGGCGCGACTTCAGTTCTAGCCTTAAAAGTCAAATCTTGTTTGATTCCTCCATGGTAACATAGCTGCCCGAAGTCGCAAAGTTAGCAAGTACAAGAAATTTGAAAATTGTACGTAATTGCACATTAGTGCTTAGGGTCGATCCAGTTTCTCGGCTTCAGAGCTACTTTCTTGACTGTATTTTGAGTTAAGCAGTTGGCGCGACTTCAGTTCTAGCCTATAAAGTCAAATCTTGTGTGGTTCCTCCATGGTAACATACCTGCCCGAGGTCGCAAAGTTAGCAAGTACAAGAAATTTGAAAATTGTACGTAATTGCACATTAGTGCTTATGGTCGATCCCGTTTCTCGGCTTCAGAGCTACTTTCTTGACTGTATCTTGAGTTAAGCAGTTGGCGCGACTTCAGTTCTAGCCTATAAAGTCAAATCTTGTGTGGTTCCTCCATGGTAACATAGCTGCCCGAGGTCGCAAAGTTAGCAAGTACAAGAAATTTGAAAATTGTACGTAATTTCACGGTAGTGCTTATGGTCGATGCCGTTTCTCGGCTTCAGAGCTACTTTCTTGACTGTATTTTGAGTTAAGCAGTTGGCGCGACTTCAGTTCTAGCCTTAAGAGTCAAATCTTGTGTGGTTCCTCCATGGTAACATAGCTGCCCGAGGTCGCAAAGTTAGCAAGTACAAGAAATTTGAAAATTGTACGTAATTGCACAGTAGTGCTTATGGTCGATCCCGTTTCTCAGCTTCAGAGCTACTTTCTTGACTGTATTTTGAGTTAAGCAGTTGGCGCGGCTTCAGTTCTAGCCTATAAAGTCAAATCCTTTGTGGTTCCTTCATGGTAACATAGCTGCCCGAGGTCGCAAAGTTAGCAAGTACAAGACATTTCAAAATTGTACGTAATTGCACAGTAGTGCTTATGGTCGATGCCGATTCTCAGCTTCAGAGCTACTTTCTTGACTGTATTTTGAGTTAAGCATATGGCGCGACTTCAGTTCTAGCCTATAAAGTCAAATCTTGTGTGGTTCCTCCATGGTAACATAGCTGCCCGAGGTCGCAAAGTTAGCAAGTACAAGAAATTTGAAAATTGTACGTAATTTCACGGTAGTGCTTATGGTCGATGCCGTTTCTCGGCTTCAGAGCTACTTTCTTGACTGTATTTTGAGTTAAGCAGTTGGCGCGACTTCAGTTCTAGCCTTAAAATTCAAATCTTGTGTGATTCCTCCATGGTAACATAGCTGCCCGAGGTCGCAAAGTTAGCAAGTACAAGAAATTTGAAAATTGTACGTAATTGCACAGTAGTGCTTATGGTCGATCCCGTTTCTCAGCTTCAGAGCTACTTTCTTGACTGTATTTTGAGTTAAGCAGTTGGCGCGGCTTCAGTTCTAGCCTATAAAGTCAAATCCTTTGTGGTTCCTTCATGGTAACATAGCTGCCCGAGGTCGCAAAGTTAGCAAGTACAAGACATTTGAAAATTGTACGTAATTGCACAGTAGTGCTTATGGTCGATGCCGTTTCTCAGCTTCAGAGCTACTTTCTTGACTGTATTTTGAGTTAAGCAGTTGGCGCGACTTCAGTTCTAGCCTACAAAGTCAAATGTTGTGTGGTTCCTCCATGGTAACATAGCTGCCCGAGGTCGCAAAGTTAGCAAGTACAAGAAATTTGAAAATTGTACGTAATTGCACGGTAGTGCTTATGGTCGATGCCGTTTCTCGGCTTCAGAGCTACTTTCTTGACTGTATTTTGAGTTAAGCAGTTGGCGCGACTTCAGTTCTAGCCTATAAAGTCAAATCTTGTGTGGTTCCTCCATGGTAACATAGCTGCCCGAGGTGGCAAAGTTAGCAAGTAAAAGAAATTTGAAAATTGTACGTAATTTCACGGTAGTGCTTATGGTTTATCCCGTTTCTCGGCTTCAGAGCTACTTTCTTGACTGTATTTTGATTCAAGCAGTTGGCGCGACTTCAGTTCTAGCCTTAAAATTCAAATCTTGTGTGATTCCTCCATGGTGACATAGCTGCCCGAGGTCGCAAAGTTAGCAAGTACAAGAAATTTGAAAATTGTACGTAATTGCACAGTAGTGCTTATGGTCGATCCCGTTTCTCAGCTTCAGAGCTACTTTCTTGACTGTATTTTGAGTTAAGCAGGTGGCGCGACTTCAGTTCTAGCCTTAAAAGTCAAATCTTGTGTGGTTCCTCCATGGTAACATAGCTGCCCGAGGTCGCAAAGTTGGCAAGTACAAGAAATTTTAAAATTGTACGTAATTTCACGGTAGTCCTTATGGTCGATGCCGTTTCTCCGCTTCAGAGCTACTTTCTTGACTGTATTTTGAGTTAAGCTGTTGGCGCGACTTCAGTTCTAGCCTTAAAAGTCAAATCTTGTGTGGTTCCTTAATGGTAACATAGCTGCCCGAGGTCGCAAAGTTAGCAAGTACAAGAAATTTGAAAATTGTACGTAATTGCACAGTAGTGCTTATGGTCGATCCCGTTTCTCAGCTTCAGAGCTACTTTCTTGACTGTATTTTGAGTTAAGCAGTTGGCGCGACTTCAGTTCTAGCCTTAAAAGTCAAATCTTGTTTGATTCCTCCATGGTAACATAGCTGCCCGAGGTCGCAAAGTTGGCAAGTACAAGAAATTTGAAAATTGTACGTAATTTCACGGTAGTGCTTATGGTCGATCCCGTTTCTCGGCTTCAGAGCTACTTTCTTGACTGTATTTTGAGTTAAGCAGTTGGCGCGACTTCAGTTCTAGCCTTAAAAGTCAAATCTTGTGTGGTTCCTCCATGGTAACATAGCTGCCCGAGGTCGCAAAGTTAGCAAGTACAAGAAATTTGAAAATTGTACGTAATTGCACAGTAGTGCTTATGGTCGATCCCGTTTCTCAGCTTCAGAGCTACTTTCTTAACTGTATTTTGAGTTAAGCAGTTGGCGCGACTTCAGTTCTAGCCTTAAAAGTCAAATCTTGTGTGGTTCCTCCATGGTAACATAGCTGCCCGAGGTCGCAAAGTTAGCAAGTACAAGAAATTTGAAAATTGTACGTAATTGCACATTAGTGCTTATGGTCGATCCCGTTTCTCGGCTTCAGAGCTACTTTCTTGACTGTATTTTGAGTTAAGCAGTTGGCGCGACTTCAGTTCTAGCCTATAAAGTCAAATCTTGTGTGGTTCCTCCATGGTAACATAGTTGCCCGAGGTCGCAAAGTTAGCAAGTACAAGAAATTTGAAAATTGTACGTAATTGCACAGTAGTGCTTATGGTCGATCCCGTTTGTCAGCTTCAGAGCTACTTTGAAGGTATTTTGAGTTAAGCAGTTGGCGCGACTTCAGTTCTAGCCTATAAAGTCAAATCTTGTGTGGTTCCTCCATGGTAACATACCTGCCCGAGGTCGCAAAGTTAGCAAGTACAAGAAATTTGAAAATTGTACGTAATTGCACATTAGTGCTTAGGGTCGATCCAGTTTCTCGGCTTCAGAGCTACTTTCTTGACTGTATTTTGAGTTAAGCAGTTGGCGCGACTTCAGTTCTAGCCTATAAAGTCAAATCTTGTGTGGTTCCTCCATGGTAACATACCTGCCCGAGGTCGCGAAGTTAGCAAGTACAAGAAATTTGAAAATTGTACGTAATTGCACATTAGTGCTTATGGTCGATCCCGTTTCTCGGCTTCAGAGCTACTTTCTTGACTGTATTTTGAGTTAAGCAGTTGGCGCGACTTCTGTTCTAGCCTATAAAGTCAAATCTTGTGTGGTTCCTCCATGGTAACATAGCTGCCCGAGGTCGCAAAGTTAGCAAGTACAAGAAATTTGAAAATTGTACGTAATTTCACGGTAGTGCTTATGGTCGATGCCGTTTCTCGGCTTCAGAGCTACTTTCTTGACCGTATTTTGAGTTAAGCAGTTGGCGCGACTTCAGTTCTAGCCTTAAAAGTCAAATCTTGTGTGGTTCCTCCATGGTAACATAGCTGCCCGAGGTCGCAAAGTTAGCAAGTACAAGAAATTTGAAAATTGTACGTAATTGCACAGAAGTGCTTATGGTCGATCCCGTTTGTCAGCTTCAGAGCTACTTTGAAGGTATTTTGAGTTAAGCAGTTGGCGCGACTTCAGTTCTAGCCTTAAAAGTCAAATCTGGTGTGGTTCCTCCATGGTAACATAGCTGCCCGAGGTCGCAAAGTTAGCAAGTACAAGAAATTTGAAAATTGTACGTAATTGCACAGTAGTGCTTATGGTCGATCCCGTTTGTCAGCTTCAGAGCTACTTTGAAGGTGTTTTGAGTTAAGCAGTTGGCGCGACTTCAGTTCTAGCCTTAAAAGTCAAATCTTGTTTGATTCCTCCATGGTAACATAGCTGCCCGAGGTCGCAAAGTTGGCAAGTACAAGAAATTTGAAAATTGTACGTAATTTCACAGTAGTGCTTATTGTCGATCCCGTTTCTCAGCTTCAGAGCTACTTTCTTGACTGTATTTTGAGTTAAGTAGTTGGCGCGACTTCAGTTCTAGCCTATAAAGCCAAATCTTGTGTGGTTCCTCCATGGTAACATAGTTGCCCGAGGTCGCAAAGTTAGCAAGTACAAGAAATTTGAAAATTGTACGTAATTGCACAGTAGTGCTTATGGTCGATCCCGTTTCTCAGCTTCAGAGCTACTTTCTTGACTGTATTTTGAGTTAAGCAGTTGGCGCGACTTCAGTTCTAGCCTTAAAAGTCAAATCTTGTTTGATTCCTCCATGGTAACATAGCTGCCCGAGGTCGCAAAGTTAGCAAGTACAAGAAATTTGAAAATTGTACGTAATTGCACATTAGTGCTTATGGTCGATCCCGTTTCTCGGCTTCAGAGCTACTTTCTTGACTGTATTTTGAGTTAAGCAGTTGGCGCGACTTCAGTTCTAGCCTATAAAGTCAAATCTTGTGTGGTTGCTCCATGGTAACATAGCTGCCCGAGGTCGCAAAGTTAGCAAGTACAAGAAATTTGAAAATTGTACGTAATTTCACGGTAGTGCTTATGGTCGATGCCGTTTCTCGGCTTCAGAGCTACTTTCTTGACTGTATTTTGAGTTAAGCAGTTGGCGCGACTTCAGTTCTAGCCTATAAAGTCAAATCTTGTGTGGTTCCTCCATGGTAACATAGTTGCCCGAGGTCGCAAAGTTAGCAAGTACAAGAAATTTGAAAATTGTACGTAATTGCACAGTAGTGCTTATGGTCGATCCCGTTTGTCAGCTTCAGAGCTACTTTGAAGGTATTTTGAGTTAAGCAGTTGGCGCGACTTCAGTTCTAGCCTTAAAAGTCAAATCTGGTGTGGTTCCTCCATGGTAACATAGCTGCCCGAGGTCGCAAAGTTAGCAAGTACAAGAAATTTGAAAATTGTACGTAATTGCACAGTAGTGCTTATGGTCGATCCCGTTTCTCAGCTTCAGAGCTACTTTCTTGACTGTATTTTGAGTTAAGCAGTTGGCTCGACTTCAGTTCTAGCCTTAAAAGTCAAATCTTGTGTGGTTCCTCCATGGTAACATAGCTGCCCGAGGTCGCAAAGTTAGCAAGTACAAGAAATTTGAAAATTGTACGTAATTGCACAGTAGTGCTTATGGTCGATCCCGTTTGTCAGCTTCAGAGCTACTTTGAAGGTATTTTGAGTTAAGCAGTTGGCGCGACTTCAGTTCTAGCCTTAAAAGTCAAATCTTGTTTGATTCCTCCATGGTAACATAGCTGCCCGAGGTCGCAAAGTTGGCAAGTACAAGAAATTTGAAAATTGTACGTAATTTCACGGTAGTGCTTATGGTCGATGCCGTTTCTCGGCTTCAGAGCTACTTTCTTGACTGTATTTTGAGTTAAGCAGTTGGCGCGACTTCAGTTCTAGCCTTAAAAGTCAAATCTTGTGTGGTTCCTCCATGGTAACATAGCTGCCCGAGATCGCAAAGTTAGCAAGTACAAGAAATTTGAAAATTGTGCGTAATTGCACAGTAGTGCTTATGGTCGATCCCGTTTCTCAGCTTCAGAGCTACTTTCTTGACTGTATTTTGAGTTAAGCAGTTGGCGCGACTTCAGTTCTAGCCTTAAAAGTCAAATCTTGTTTGATTCCTCCATGGTAACATAGCTGCCCGAGGTCGCAAAGTTGGCAAGTACAAGAAATTTGAAAATTGTACGTAATTTCACAGTAGTGCTTATGGTCGATCCCGTTTGTCAGCTTCAGAGCTACTTTGAAGGTATTTTGAGTTAAGCAGTTGGCGCGACTTCAGTTCTAGCCTTAAAAGTCAAATCTTGTTTGATTCCTCCATGGTAACATAGCTGCCCGAGGTCGCAAAGTTGGCAAGTACAAGAAATTTGAAAATTGTACGTAATTTCACAGTAGTGCTTATGGTCGATCCCGTTTCTCAGCTTCAGAGCTACTTTCTTGACTGTATTTTGAGTTAAGCAGTTGGCGCGACTTCAGTTCTAGCCTTAAAAGTCAAATCTTGTTTGATTCCTCCATGGTAACATAGCTGCCCGAGGTCGCAAAGTTAGCAAGTACAAGAAATTTGAAAATTGTACGTAATTGCACATTAGTGCTTATGGTCGATCCCGTTTCTCGGCTTCAGAGCTACTTTCTTGACTGTATTTTGAGTTAAGCAGTTGGCGCGACTTCAGTTCTAGCCTATAAAGTCAAATCTTGTGTGGTTCCTCCATGGTAACATAGCTGCCCGAGGTCGCAAAGTTAGCAAGTACAAGAAATTTGAAAATTGTACGTAATTTCACGGTAGTGCTTATGGTCGATGCCGTTTCTCGGCTTCAGAGCTACTTTCTTGACTGTATTTTGAGTTAAGCAGTTGGCGCGACTTCAGTTCTAACCTTAAAAGTCAAATCTTGTGTGGTTCCTGCATGGTAACATAGCTGCCCGAGGTCGCAAAGTTAGCAAGTACAAGAAATTTTAAAATTGTACGTAATTGCACAGTAGTGCTTATGGTCGATCCCGTTTCTCAGCTTCAGAGCTACTTTCTTGACTGTATTTTGAGTTAAGCAGTTGGCGCGACTTCAGTTCTAGCCTTAAAAGTCAAATCTTGTTTGATTCCTCCATGGTAACATAGCTGCCCGAGGTCGCAAAGTTAGCAAGTACAAGAAATTTGAAAATTGTACGTAATTGCACATTAGTGCTTATGGTCGATCCCGTTTCTCGGCTTCAGAGCTACTTTCTTGACTGTATTTTGAGTTAAGCAGTTGGCGCGACTTCAGTTCTAGCCTACAAAGTCAAATCTTGTGTGGTTCCTCCATGGTAACATAGTTGCCCGAGGTCGCAAAGTTAGCAAGTACAAGAAATTTGAAAATTGTACGTAATTGCACAGTAGTGCTTATGGTCGATCCCGTTTGTCAGCTTCAGAGCTACTTTGAAGGTATTTTGAGTTAAGCAGTTGGCGCGACTTCAGTTCTAGCCTTAAAGGTCAAATCTTGTTTGATTCCTCCATGGTAACATAGCTGCCCGAGGTCGCAAAGTTAGCAAGTACAAGAAATTTGAAAATTGTACGTAATTGCACATTAGTGCTTATGGTCGATCCCGATTCTCGGCTTCAGAGCTACTTTCTTGACTGTATTTTGAGTTAAGCAGTTGGCGCGACTTCAGTTCTAGCCTATAAAGTCAAATCTTGTGTGGTTCCTCCATGGTAACATAGCTGCCCGAGGTCGCAAAGTTGGCAAGTACAAGAAATTTGAAAATTGTACGTAATTTCACAGTAGTGCTTATGGTCGATCCCGTTTCTCAGCTTCAGAGCTACTTTCTTGACTGTATTTTGAGTTAAGTAGTTGGCGCGCCTTCAGTTCTAGCCTATAAAGTCAAATCTTGTGTGGTTCCTCCATGGTAACATAGTTGCCCGAGGTCGCAAAGTTAGCAAGTACAAGAAATTTGAAAATTGTACGTAATTGCACAGTAGTGCTTATGGTCTATCCCGTTTCTCAGCTTCAGAGCTACTTTCTTGACTGTATTTTGAGTTAAGCAGTTGGCGCGACTTCAGTTCTAGCCTTAAAAGTCAAATCTTGTTTGATTCCTCCATGGTAACATAGCTGCCCGAGGTCGCAAAGTTAGCAAGTACAAGAAATTTGAAAATTGTACGTAATTGCACATTAGTGCTTATGGTCGATCCCTTTTCTCGGCTTCAGAGCTACTTTCTTGACTATATTTTGAGTTAAGCAGTTGGCGCGACTTCAGTTCTAGCCTATAAAGTCAAATTTGGTGTGGTTCCTCCATGGTAACATAGCTGCCCGAGGTCGCAAAGTTAGCAAGTACAAGAAATTTGAAAATTGTACGTAATTTCACGGTAGTGCTTATGGTCGATGCCGTTTCTCGGCTTCAGAGCTACTTTCTTGACTGTATTTTGAGTTAAGCAGTTGGCGCGACTTCAGTTCTAGCCTATAAAGTCAAATCTTGTGTGGTTCCTCCATGGTAACATAGCTGCCCGAGGTCGCAAAGTTAGCAAGTACAAGAAATTTGAAAATTGTACGTAATTGCACAGTAGTGCTTATGGTCGATCCCGTTTCTCAGCTTCAGAGCTACTTTCTTGACTGTATTTTGAGTTAAGCAGTTGGCGCGACTTCAGTTCTAGCCTTAAAAGTCAAATCTTGTTTGATTCCTCCATGGTAACATAGCTGCCCGAGGTCGCAAAGTTGGCAAGTACAAGAAATTTGAAAATTGTACGTAATTTCACGGTAGTGCTTATGGTCGATGCCGTTTCTCGGCTTCAGAGCTACTTTCTTGACTGTATTTTGAGTTGAGCAGTTGGCGCGACTTCAGTTCTAGCCTTAAGAGTCAAATCTTGTTTGGTTCCTCCATGGTAACATAGCTGCCCGAGGTCGCAAAGTTGGCAAGTACAAGAAATTTGAAAATTGTACGTAATTTCACAGTAGTGCTTATGGTCGATCCCGTTTCTCAGCTTCAGAGCTACTTTCTTGACTGTATTTTGAGTTAAGTAGTTGGCGCGCCTTCAGTTCTAGCCTATAAAGTCAAATCTTGTGTGGTTCCTCCATGGTAACATAGCTGCCCGAGGTCGCAAAGTTGGCAAGTACAAGAAATTTGAAAATTGTACGTAATTTCACGGTAGTGCTTATGGTCGATGCCGTTTCTCGGCTTCAGATCTACTTTCTTGACTGTATTTTGAGTTAAGCAGTTGGCGCGCCTTCAGTTCTAGCCTATAAAGTCAAATCTTGTGTGGTTCCTCCATGGTAACATAGTTGCCCGAGGTCGCAAAGTTAGCAAGTACAAGAAATTTGAAAATTTTACGTAATTGCACAGTAGTGCTTATGGTCTATCCCGTTTCTCAGCTTCAGAGCTACTTTCTTGACTGTATTTTGAGTTAAGCAGTTGGCGCGACTTCAGTTCTAGCCTTAAAAGTCAAATCTTGTTTGATTCCTCCATGGTAACATAGCTGCCCGAGGTCGCAAAGTTGGCAAGTACAAGAAATTTGAAAATTGTACGTAATTTCACGGTAGTGCTTATGGTCGATGCCGTTTCTCGGCTTCAGAGCTACTTTCTTGACTGTATTTTGAGTTGAGCAGTTGGCGCGACTTCAGTTCTAGCCTTAAGAGTCAAATCTTGTTTGGTTCCTCCATGGTAACATAGCTGCCCGAGGTCGCAAAGTTAGCAAGTACAAGAAATTTGAAAATTGTACGTAATTGCACAGTAGTGCTTATGGTCGATCCCGTTTGTCAGCTTCAGAGCTACTTTGAAGGTATTTTGAGTTAAGCAGTTGGCGCGACTTCAGTTCTAGCCTTAAAAGTCAAATCTTGTTTGATTCCTCCATGGTAACATAGCTGCCCGAGGTCGCAAAGTTGGCAAGTACAAGAAATTTGAAAATTGTACGTAATTTCACAGTAGTGCTTATGGTCGATCCCGTTTCTCAGCTTCAGAGCTACTTTCTTGACTGTATTTTGAGTTAAGCAGTTGGCGCGACTTCAGTTCTAGCCTTAAAAGTCAAATCTTGTTTGATTCCTCCATGGTAACATAGCTGCCCGAGGTCGCAAAGTTAGCAAGTACAAGAAATTTGAAAATTGTACGTAATTGCACATTAGTGCTTATGGTCGATCCCGTTTCTCGGCTTCAGAGCTACTTTCTTGACTGTATTTTGAGTTAAGCAGTTGGCGCGACTTCAGTTCTAGCCTATAAAGTCAAATCTTGTGTGGTTCCTCCATGGTAACATAGCTGCCCGAGGTCGCAAAGTTAGCAAGTACAAGAAATTTGAAAATTGTACGTAATTTCACGGTAGTGCTTATGGTCGATGCCGTTTCTCGGCTTCAGAGCTACTTTCTTGACTGTATTTTGAGTTAAGCAGTTGGCGCGACTTCAGTTCTAGCCTTAAAAGTCAAATCTTGTGTGGTTCCTGCATGGTAACATAGCTGCCCGAGGTCGCAAAGTTAGCAAGTACAAGAAATTTTAAAATTGTACGTAATTGCACAGTAGTGCTTATGGTCGATCCCGTTTCTCAGCTTCAGAGCTACTTTCTTGACTGTATTTTGAGTTAAGCAGTTGGCGCGACTTCAGTTCTAGCCTTAAAAGTCAAATCTTGTTTGATTCCTCCATGGTAACATAGCTGCCCGAGGTCGCAAAGTTAGTAAGTACAAAAAATTTGAAAATTGTACGTAATTGCACATTAGTGCTTATGGTCGATCCCGTTTCTCGGCTTCAGAGCTACTTTCTTGACTGTATTTTGAGTTAAGCAGTTGGCGCGACTTCAGTTCTAGCCTACAAAGTCAAATCTTGTGTGGTTCCTCCATGGTAACATAGTTGCCCGAGGTCGCAAAGTTAGCAAGTACAAGAAATTTGAAAATTGTACGTAATTGCACAGTAGTGCTTATGGTCGATCCCGTTTGTCAGCTTCAGAGCTACTTTGAAGGTATTTTGAGTTAAGCAGTTGGCGCGACTTCAGTTCTAGCCTTAAAGGTCAAATCTTGTTTGATTCCTCCATGGTAACATAGCTGCCCGAGGTCGCAAAGTTAGCAAGTACAAGAAATTTGAAAATTGTACGTAATTGCACATTAGTGCTTATGGTCGATCCCGATTCTCGGCTTCAGAGCTACTTTCTTGACTGTATTTTGAGTTAAGCAGTTGGCGCGACTTCAGTTCTAGCCTATAAAGTCAAATCTTGTGTGGTTCCTCCATGGTAACATAGCTGCCCGAGGTCGCAAAGTTGGCAAGTACAAGAAATTTGAAAATTGTACGTAATTTCACAGTAGTGCTTATGGTCGATCCCGTTTCTCAGCTTCAGAGCTACTTTCTTGACTGTATTTTGAGTTAAGTAGTTGGCGCGCCTTCAGTTCTAGCCTATAAAGTCAAATCTTGTGTGGTTCCTCCATGGTAACATAGTTGCCCGAGGTCGCAAAGTTAGCAAGTACAAGAAATTTGAAAATTGTACGTAATTGCACAGTAGTGCTTATGGTCTATCCCGTTTCTCAGCTTCAGAGCTACTTTCTTGACTGTATTTTGAGTTAAGCAGTTGGCGCGACTTCAGTTCTAGCCTTAAAAGTCAAATCTTGTTTGATTCCTCCATGGTAACATAGCTGCCCGAGGTCGCAAAGTTAGCAAGTACAAGAAATTTGAAAATTGTACGTAATTGCACATTAGTGCTTATGGTCGATCCCTTTTCTCGGCTTCAGAGCTACTTTCTTGACTATATTTTGAGTTAAGCAGTTGGCGCGACTTCAGTTCTAGCCTATAAAGTCAAATTTGGTGTGGTTCCTCCATGGTAACATAGCTGCCCGAGGTCGCAAAGTTAGCAAGTACAAGAAATTTGAAAATTGTACGTAATTTCACGGTAGTGCTTATGGTCGATGCCGTTTCTCGGCTTCAGAGCTACTTTCTTGACTGTATTTTGAGTTAAGCAGTTGGCGCGACTTCAGTTCTAGCCTATAAAGTCAAATCTTGTGTGGTTCCTCCATGGTAACATAGCTGCCCGAGGTCGCAAAGTTAGCAAGTACAAGAAATTTGAAAATTGTACGTAATTGCACAGTAGTGCTTATGGTCGATCCCGTTTCTCAGCTTCAGAGCTACTTTCTTGACTGTATTTTGAGTTAAGCAGTTGGCGCGACTTCAGTTCTAGCCTTAAAAGTCAAATCTTGTTTGATTCCTCCATGGTAACATAGCTGCCCGAGGTCGCAAAGTTAGCAAGTACAAGAAATTTGAAAATTGTACGTAATTGCACATTAGTGCTTATGGTCGATCCCGTTTCTCGGCTTCAGAGCTACTTTCTTGACTGTATTTTGAGTTAAGCAGTTGGCGCGACTTCAGTTCTAGCCTTAAAAGTCAAATCTTGTTTGATTCCTCCATGGTAACATAGCTGCCCGAGGTCGCAAAGTTAGCAAGTACAAGAAATCTGAAAATTGTACGTAATTGCACATTAGTGCTTATGGTCGATCCCGTTTCTCGGCTTCAGAGCTACTTTCTTGACTGTATTTTGAGTTAAGCAGTTGGCGCGACTTCAGTTCTAGCCTATAAAGTCAAATCTTGTGTGGTTCCTCCATGGTAACATAGTTGCCCGAGGTCGCAAAGTTAGCAAGTACAAGAAATTTGAAAATTGTACGTAATTGCACAGTAGTGCTTATGGTCGATCCCGTTTGTCAGCTTCAGAGCTACTTTGAAGGTATTTTGAGTTAAGCAGTTGGCGCGACTTCAGTTCTAGCCTTAAAAGTCAAATCTTGTTTGATTCCTCCATGGTAACATAGCTGCCCGAGGTCGCAAAGTTGGCAAGTACAAGAAATTTGAAAATTGTACGTAATTTCACAGTAGTGCTTATGGTCGATCCCGTTTCTCAGCTTCACAGCTACTTTCTTGACTGTATTTTGAGTTAAGTAGTTGGCGCGACTTCAGTTCTAGCCTATAAAGTCAAATCTTGTGTGGTTCCTAAATGGTAACATAGTTGCCCGAGGTCGCAAAGTTAGCAAGTACAAGAAATTTGAAAATTGTACGTAATTGCACAGTAGTGCTTATGGTCGATCCCGTTTCTCAGCTTCAGAGCTACTTTCTTGACTGTATTTTGAGTTAAGCAGTTGGCGCGACTTCAGTTCTAGCCTTAAAAGTCAAATCTTGTTTGATTCCTCCATGGTAACATAGCTGCCCGAGGTCGCAAAGTTAGCAAGTACAAGAAATTTGAAAATTGTACGTAATTGCACATTAGTGCTTATGGTCGATCCCGTTTCTCGGCTTCAGAGCTACTTTCTTGACTGTATTTTGTTCATTTCAGTTCTAGCCTTAAAAGTCAAATCTTGTTTGATTCCTCCATGGTAACATAGCTGCCCGAGGTCGCAAGGTTAGCAAGTACAAGAAATTTGAAAATTGTACGTAATTGCACATTAGTGCTTATGGTCGATCCCGTTTCTCGGCTCCAGAGCTACTTTCTTGACTGTATTTTGAGTTAAGCAGTTGGCGCGACTTCAGTTCTAGCCTATAAAGTCAAATCTTGTGTGGTTCCTCCATGGTAACATAGTTGCCCGAGGTCGCAAATTTAGCAAGTACAAGAAATTTGAAAATTGTACGTAATTGCACAGTAGTGCTTATGGTCGATCCCGTTTGTCAGCTTCAGAGCTACTTTGAAGGTATTTTGAGTTAAGCAGTTGGCGCGACTTCAGTTCTAGCCTATAAAGTCAAATCTTGTGTGGTTCCTCCATGGTAACATAGTTGCCCGAGGTCGCAAAGTTAGCAAGTACAAGAAATTTGAAAATTGTACGTAATTGCACAGTAGTGCTTATGGTCGATCCCGTTTGTCAGCTTCAGAGCTACTTTGAAGGTATTTTGAGTTAAGCAGTTGGCGCGACTTCAGTTCTAGCCTATAAAGTCAAATCTTGTGTGGTTCCTCCATGGTAACATAGCTGCCCGAGGTCGCAAGGTTAGCAAGTACAAGAAATTTGAAAATTGTACGTAATTTCACGGTAGTGCTTATGGTCGATGCCGTTTCTCGGCTTCAGAGCTACTTTCTTGACTGTATTTTGAGTTAAGCAGTTGGCGCGACTTCAGTTCTAGCCTTAAAAGTCAAATCTTGTTTGATTCCTCCATGGTAACATAGCTGCCCGAGGTCGCAAATTTGGCAAGTACAAGAAATTTGAAAATTGTACGTAATTTCACGGTAGTGCTTATGGTCGATGCCGTTTCTCGGCTTCAGAGCTACTTTCTTGACTGTATTTTGAGTTAAGCAGTTGGCGCGACTTCAGTTCTAGCCTTAAAAGTCAAATCTTGTTTGATTCCTCCATGGTAACATAGCTGCCCGAGGTCGCAAAGTTGGCAAGTACAAGAAATTTGAAAATTGTACGTAATTGCACAGTAGTGCTTATGGTCGATCCCGTTTGTCAGCTTCAGAGCTACTTTGAAGGTATTTTGAGTTAAGCGGTTGGCGCGACTTCAGTTCTAGCCTATAAAGTCAAATCTTGTGTGGTTCCTCCATGGTAACATAGCTGCCCGAGGTCGCAAGGTTAGCAAGTACAAGAAATTTGAAAATTGTACGTAATTTCACGGTAGTGCTTATGGTCGATGCCGTTTCTCGGCTTCAGAGCTACTTTCTTGACTGTATTTTGAGTTAAGCAGTTGGCGCGACTTCAGTTCTAGCCTTAAAAGTCAAATCTTGTTTGATTCCTCCATGGTAACATAGCTGCCCGAGGTCGCAAAGTTGGCAAGTACAAGAAATTTGAAAATTGTACGTAATTTCACGGTAGTGCTTATGGTCGATGCCGTTTCTCGGCTTCAGAGCTACTTTCTTGACTGTATTTTGAGTTAAGCAGTTGGCGCGACTTCAGTTCTAGCCTTAAAAGTCAAATCTTGTTTGATTCCTCCATGGTAACATAGCTGCCCGAGGTCGCAAAGTTGGCAAGTACAAGAAATTTGAAAATTGTACGTAATTTCACGGTAGTGCTTATGGTCGATGCCGTTTCTCGGCTTCAGAGCTACTTTCTTGACTGTATTTTGAGTTAAGCAGTTGGCGCGACTTCAGTTCTAGCCTTAAAAGTCAAATCTTGTGTGGTTCCTCCATGGTAACATAGCTGCCCGAGGTCGCAAAGTTAGCAAGTACAAGAAATTTGAAAATTGTACGTAATTGCACAGTAATGCTTATGGTCGATCCCGTTTCTCAGCTTCAGAGCTACTTTCTTGACTGTATTTTGAGATAAGCAGTTGGCGCGACTTCAGTTCTAGCCTTAAAAGTCAAATCTTGTGTGGTTCCTCCATGGTAACATAGCTGCCCGAGGTCGCAAAGTTAGCAAGTACAAGAAATTTGAAAATTGTACGTAATTGCACATTAGTGCTTATGGTCGATCCCCTTTCTCGGCTTCAGAGCTACTTTCTTGACTGTATTTTGAGTTAAGCAGTTGGCGCGACTTCAGTTCTAGCCTATAAAGTCAAATCTTGTGTGGTTCCTCCATGGTAACATAGTTGCCCGAGGTCGCAAAGTTAGCAAGTACAAGAAATTTGAAAATTGTACGTAATTGCACAGTAGTGCTTATGGTCGATCCCGTTTGTCAGCTTCAGAGCTACTTTGAAGGTATTTTGAGTTAAGCAGTTGGCGCGACTTCAGTTCTAGCCTATAAAGTCAAATCTTGTGTGGTTCCTCCATGGTAACATAGCTGCCCGAGGTCGCAAGGTTAGCAAGTACAAGAAATTTGAAAATTGTACGTAATTTCACGGTAGTGCTTATGGTCGATGCCGTTTCTCGGCTTCAGAGCTACTTTCTTGACTGTATTTTGAGTTAAGCAGTTGGCGCGACTTCAGTTCTAGCCTTAAAAGTCAAATCTTGTTTGATTCCTCCATGGTAACATAGCTGCCCGAGGTCGCAAAATTGGCAAGTACAAGAAATTTGAAAATTGTACGTAATTTCACGGTAGTGCTTATGGTCGATCCCGTTTGTCAGCTTCAGAGCTACTTTGAAGGTATTTTGAGTTAAGCAGTTGGCGCGACTTCAGTTCTAGCCTATAAAGTCAAATCTTGTGTGGTTCCTCCATGGTAACATAGCTGCCCGAGGTCGCAAAGTTAGCAAGTACAAGAAATTTGAAAATTGTACGTAATTTCACGGTAGTGCTTATGGTCGATGCCGTTTCTCGGCTTCAGAGCTACTTTCTTGACTGTATTTTGAGTTAGGCAGTTGGCGCGACTTCAGTTCTAGCCTTAAAAGTCAAATCTTGTTTGATTCCTCCATGGTAACATAGCTGCCCGAGGTCGCAAAGTTGGCAAGTACAAGAAATTTGAAAATTGTACGTAATTTCACGGTAGTGCTTATGGTCGATGCCGTTTCTCGGCTTCAGAGCTACTTTCTTGACTGTATTTTGAGTAAGGCAGTTGGCGCGACTTCAGTTCTAGCCTTAAAAGTCAAATCTTGTGTGGTTCCTCCATGGTAACATAGCTGCCCGAGGTCGCAAAGTTAGCAAGTACAAGAAATTTGAAAATTGTCCGTAATTGCACATTAGTGCTTATGGTCGATCCCGTTTCTCGGCTTCAGAGCTACTTTCTTGACTGTATTTTGAGTTAAGCAGTTGGCGCGACTTCAGTTCTAGCCTATAAAGTCAAATCTTGTGTGGTTCCTCCATGGTAACATAGTTGCCCGAGGTCGCAAAGTTAGCAAGTACAAGAAATTTGAAAATTGTACGTAATTGCACAGTAGTGCTTATGGTCGATCCCGTTTGTCAGCTTCAGAGCTACTTTGAAGGTATTTTGAGTTAAGCAGTTGGCGCGACTTCAGTTCTAGCCTATAAAGTCAAATCTTGTGTGGTTCCTCCATGGTAACATAGCTGCCCGAGGTCGCAAGGTTAGCAAGTACAAGAAATTTGAAAATTGTACGTAATTGCACAGTAGTGCTTATGGTCGATCCCGTTTCTCAGCTTCAGAGCTACTTTCTTGACTGCATTTTGAGTTAAGCAGTTGGCGCGACTTCAGTTCTAGCCTTAAAAGTCAAATCTTGTTTGATTCCTCCATGGTAACATAGCTGCCCGAGGTCGCAAAGTTGGCAAGTACAAGAAATTTGAAAATTGTACGTAATTTCACGGTAGTGCTTATGGTCGATGCCGTTTCTCGGCTTCAGAGCTACTTTCTTGACTGTATTTTGAGTTAAGCAGTTGGCGCGACTTCAGTTCTAGCCTTAAAAGTCAAATCTTGTGTGGTTCCTCCATGGTAACATAGCTGCCCGAGGTCGCAAAGTTAGCAAGTACAAGAAATTTGAAAATTGTACGTAATTGCACAGTAATGCTTATGGTCGATCCCGTTTCTCAGCTTCAGAGCTACTTTCTTGACTGTATTTTGAGATAAGCAGTTGGCGCGACTTCAGTTCTAGCCTTAAAAGTCAAATCTTGTGTGGTTCCTCCATGGTAACATAGCTGCCCGAGGTCGCAAAGTTAGCAAGTACAAGAAATTTGAAAATTGTACGTAATTGCACATTAGTGCTTATGGTCGATCCCGTTTCTCGGCTTCAGAGCTACTTTCTTGACTGTATTTTGAGTTAAGCAGTTGGCGCGACTTCAGTTCTAGCCTATAAAGTCAAATCTTGTGTGGTTCCTCCATGGTAACATAGTTGCCCGAGGTCGCAAAGTTAGCAAGTACAAGAAATTTGAAAATTGTACGTAATTGCACAGTAGTGCTTATGGTCGATCCCGTTTGTCAGCTTCAGAGCTACTTTGAAGGTATTTTGAGTTAAGCAGTTGGCGCGACTTCAGTTCTAGCCTATAAAGTCAAATCTTGTGTGGTTCCTCCATGGTAACATAGCTGCCCGAGGTCGCAAGGTTAGCAAGTACAAGAAATTTGAAAATTGTACGTAATTTCACGGTAGTGCTTATGGTCGATGCCGTTTCTCGGCTTCAGAGCTACTTTCTTGACTGTATTTTGAGTTAAGCAGTTGGCGCGACTTCAGTTCTAGCCTTAAAAGTCAAATCTTGTTTGATTCCTCCATGGTAACATAGCTGCCCGAGGTCGCAAAGTTGGCAAGTACAAGAAATTTGAAAATTGTACGTAATTTCACGGTAGTGCTTATGGTCGATGCCGTTTCTCGGCTTCAGAGCTACTTTCTTGACTGTATTTTGAGTTAAGCAGTTGGCGCGACTTCAGTTCTAGCCTTAAAAGTCAAATCTTGTTTGATTCCTCCATGGTAACATAGCTGCCCGAGGTCGCAAAGTTGGCAAGTACAAGAAATTTGAAAATTGTACGTAATTGCACAGTAGTGCTTATGGTCGATCCCGTTTCTCGGCTTCAGAGCTACTTTCTTGACTGTATTTTGAGTTAAGCAGTTGGCGCGACTTCAGTTCTAGCCTTAAAAGTCAAATCTTGTTTGATTCCTCCATGGTAACATAGCTGCCCGAGGTCGCAAAGTTAGCAAGTACAAGAAATTTGAAAATTGTACGTAATTGCACATTAGTGCTTATGGTCGATCCCGTTTCTCGGCTTCAGAGCTACTTTCTTGACTGTATTTTGAGTTAAGCAGTTGGCGCGACTTCAGTTCTAGCCTACAAAGTCAAATCTTGTGTGGTTCCTCCATGGTAACATAGTTGCCCGAGGTCGCAAAGTTAGCAAGTACAAGAAATTTGAAAATTGTACGTAATTGCACAGTAGTGCTTATGGTCGATCCCGTTTGTCAGCGTCAGAGCTACTTTGAAGGTATTTTGAGTTAAGCAGTTGGCGCGACTTCAGTTCTAGCCTTAAAGGTCAAATCTTGTTTGATTCCTCCATGGTAACATAGCTGCCCGAGGTCGCAAAGTTAGCAAGTACAAGAAATTTGAAAATTGTACGTAATTGCACATTAGTGCTTATGGTCGATCCCGATTCTCGGCTTCAGAGCTACTTTCTTGACTGTATTTTGAGTTAAGCAGTTGGCGCGACTTCAGTTCTAGCATATAAAGTCAAATCTTGTGTGGTTCCTCCATGGTAACATAGCTGCCCGAGGTCGCAAAGTTGGCAAGTACAAGAAATTTGAAAATTGTACGTAATTTCACAGTAGTGCTTATGGTCGATCCCGTTTCTCAGCTTCAGAGCTACTTTCTTGACTGTATTTTGAGTTAAGTAGTTGGCGCGCCTTCAGTTCTAGCCTATAAAGTCAAATCTTGTGTGGTTCCTCCATGGTAACATAGTTGCCCGAGGTCGCAAAGTTAGCAAGTACAAGAAATTTGAAAATTGTACGTAATTGCACAGTAGTGCTTATGGTCTATCCCGTTTCTCAGCTTCAGAGCTACTTTCTTGACTGTATTTTGAGTTAAGCAGTTGGCGCGACTTCAGTTCTAGCCTTAAAAGTCAAATCTTGTTTGATTCCTCCATGGTAACATAGCTGCCCGAGGTCGCAAAATTAGCAAGTACAAGAAATTTGAAAATTGTACGTAATTGCACATTAGTGCTTATGGTCGATCCCTTTTCTCGGCTTCAGAGCTACTTTCTTGACTATATTTTGAGTTAAGCAGTTGGCGCGACTTCAGTTCTAGCCTATAAAGTCAAATTTGGTGTGGTTCCTCCATGGTAACATAGCTGCCCGAGGTCGCAAAGTTAGCAAGTACAAGAAATTTGAAAATTGTACGTAATTTCACGGTAGTGCTTATGGTCGATGCCGTTTCTCGGCTTCAGAGCTACTTTCTTGACTGTATTTTGAGTTAAGCAGTTGGCGCGACTTCAGTTCTAGCCTATAAAGTCAAATCTTGTGTGGTTCCTCCATGGTAACATAGCTGCCCGAGGTCGCAAAGTTAGCAAGTACAAGAAATTTGAAAATTGTACGTAATTGCACAGTAGTGCTTATGGTCGATCCCGTTTCTCAGCTTCAGAGCTACTTTCTTGACTGTATTTTGAGTTAAGCAGTTGGCGCGACTTCAGTTCTAGCCTTAAAAGTCAAATCTTGTTTGATTCCTCCATGGTAACATAGCTGCCCGAGGTCGCAAAGTTGGCAAGTACAAGAAATTTGAAAATTGTACGTAATTTCACGGTAGTGCTTATGGTCGATGCCGTTTCTCGGCTTCAGAGCTACTTTCTTGACTGTATTTTGAGTTGAGCAGTTGGCGCGACTTCAGTTCTAGCCTTAAGAGTCAAATCTTGTTTGGTTCCTCCATGGTAACATAGTTGCCCGAGGTCGCAAAGTTGGCAAGTACAAGAAATTTGAAAATTGTACGTAATTTCACAGTAGTGCTTATGGTCGATCCCGTTTCTCAGCTTCAGAGCTACTTTTTTGACTGTATTTTGAGTTAAGTAGTTGGCGCGCCTTCAGTTCTAGCCTATAAAGTCAAATCTTGTGTGGTTCCTCCATGGTAACATAGCTGCCCGAGGTCGCAAAGTTGGCAAGTACAAGAAATTTGAAAATTGTACGTAATTTCACGGTAGTGCTTATGGTCGATGCCGTTTCTCGGCTTCAGATCTACTTTCTTGACTGTATTTTGAGTTAAGCAGTTGGCGCGCCTTCAGTTCTAGCCTATAAAGTCAAATCTTGTGTGGTTCCTCCATGGTAACATAGTTGCCCGAGGTCGCAAAGTTAGCAAGTACAAGAAATTTGAAAATTGTATGTAATTGCACAGTAGTGCTTATGGTCTATCCCGTTTCTCAGCTTCAGAGCTACTTTCTTGACTGTATTTTGAGTTAAGCAGTTGGCGCGACTTCAGTTCTAGCCTTAAAAGTCAAATCTTGTTTGATTCCTCCATGGTAACATAGCTGCCCGAGGTCGCAAAGTTGGCAAGTACAAGAAATTTGAAAATTGTACGTAATTTCACGGTAGTGCTTATGGTCGATGCCGTTTCTCGGCTTCAGAGCTACTTTCTTGACTGTATTTTGAGTTGAGCAGTTGGCGCGACTTCAGTTCTAGCCTTAAGAGTCAAATCTTGTTTGGTTCCTCCATGGTAACATAGCTGCCCGAGGTCGCAAAGTTAGCAAGTACAAGAAATTTGAAAATTGTACGTAATTGCACAGTAGTGCTTATGGTCGATCCCGTTTGTCAGCTTCAGAGCTACTTTGAAGGTATTTTGAGTTAAGCAGTTGGCGCGACTTCAGTTCTAGCCTTAAAAGTCAAATCTTGTTTGATTCCTCCATGGTAACATAGCTGCCCGAGGTCGCAAAGTTGGCAAGTACAAGAAATTTGAAAATTGTACGTAATTTCACAGTAGTGCTTATGGTCGATGCCGTTTCTCGGCTTCAGAGCTACTTTCTTGACTGTATTTTGAGTTAAGCAGTTGGCGCGACTTCAGTTCTAGCCTTAAAAGTCAAATCTTGTGTGGTTCCTGCATGGTAACATAGCTGCCCGAGGTCGCAAAGTTAGCAAGTACAAGAAATTTTAAAATTGTACGTAATTGCACAGTAGTGCTTATGGTCGATCCCGTTTCTCAGCTTCAGAGCTACTTTCTTGACTGTATTTTGAGTTAAGCAGTTGGCGCGACTTCAGTTCTAGCCTTAAAAGTCAAATCTTGTTTGATTCCTCCATGGCAACATAGCTGCCCGAGGTCGCAAAGTTAGCAAGTACAAGAAATTTGAAAATTGTACGTAATTGCACATTAGTGCTTATGGTCGATCCCGTTTCTCGGCTTCAGAGCTACTTTCTTGACTGTATTTTGAGTTAAGCAGTTGGCGCGACTTCAGTTCTAGCCTACAAAGTCAAATCTTGTGTGGTTCCTCCATGGTAACATAGTTGCCCGAGGTCGCAAAGTTAGCAAGTACAAGAAATTTGAAAATTGTACGTAATTGCACAGTAGTGCTTATGGTCGATCCCGTTTGTCAGCTTCAGAGCTACTTTGAAGGTATTTTGAGTTAAGCAGTTGGCGCGACTTCAGTTCTAGCCTTAAAGGTCAAATCTTGTTTGATTCCTCCATGGTAACATAGCTGCCCGAGGTCGCAAAGTTAGCAAGTACAAGAAATTTGAAAATTGTACGTAATTGCACATTAGTGCTTATGGTCGATCCCGATTCTCGGCTTCAGAGCTACTTTCTTGACTGTATTTTGAGTTAAGCAGTTGGCGCGACTTCAGTTCTAGCCTATAAAGTCAAATCTTGTGTGGTTCCTCCATGGTAACATAGCTGCCCGAGGTCGCAAAGTTGGCAAGTACAAGAAATTTGAAAATTGTACGTAATTTCACAGTAGTGCTTATGGTCGATCCCGTTTCTCAGCTTCAGAGCTACTTTCTTGACTGTATTTTGAGTTAAGTAGTTGGCGCGCCTTCAGTTCTAGCCTATAAAGTCAAATCTTGTGTGGTTCCTCCATGGTAACATAGTTGCCCGAGGTCGCAAAGTTAGCAAGTACAAGAAATTTGAAAATTGTACGTAATTGCACAGTAGTGCTTATGGTCTATCCCGTTTCTCAGCTTCAGAGCTACTTTCTTGACTGTATTTTGAGTTAAGCAGTTGGCGCGACTTCAGTTCTAGCCTTAAAAGTCAAATCTTGTTTGATTCCTCCATGGTAACATAGCTGCCCGAGGTCGCAAAGTTAGCAAGTACAAGAAATTTGAAAATTGTACGTAATTGCACATTAGTGCTTATGGTCGATCCCTTTTCTCGGCTTCAGAGCTACTTTCTTGACTATATTTTGAGTTAAGCAGTTGGCGCGACTTCAGTTCTAGCCTATAAAGTCAAATTTGGTGTGGTTCCTCCATGGTAACATAGCTGCCCGAGGTCGCAAAGTTGGCAAGTACAAGAAATTTGAAAATTGTACGTAATTTCACAGTAGTGCTTATGGTCGATCCCGTTTCTCAGCTTCAGAGCTACTTTCTTGACTGTATTTTGAGTTAAGCAGTTGGCGCGACTTCAGTTCTAGCCTTAAAAGTCAAATCTTGTTTGATTCCTCCATGGTAACATAGCTGCCCGAGGTCGCAAAGTTAGCAAGTACAAGAAATTTGAAAATTGTACGTAATTGCACATTAGTGCTTATGGTCGATCCCTTTTCTCGGCTTCAGAGCTACTTTCTTGACTATATTTTGAGTTAAGCAGTTGGCGCGACTTCAGTTCTAGCCTATAAAGTCAAATTTGGTGTGGTTCCTCCATGGTAACATAGCTGCCCGAGGTCGCAAAGTTAGCAAGTACAAGAAATTTGAAAATTGTACGTAATTTCACGGTAGTGCTTATGGTCGATGCCGTTTCTCGGCTTCAGAGCTACTTTCTTGACTGTATTTTGAGTTAAGCAGTTGGCGCGACTTCAGTTCTAGCCTATAAAGTCAAATCTTGTGTGGTTCCTCCATGGTAACATAGCTGCCCGAGGTCGCAAAGTTAGCAAGTACAAGAAATTTGAAAATTGTACGTAATTGCACAGTAGTGCTTATGGTCGATCACGTTTCTCAGCTTCAGAGCTACTTTCTTGACTGTATTTTGAGTTAAGCAGTTGGCGCGACTTCAGTTCTAGCCTTAAAAGTCAAATCTTGTTTGATTCCTCCATGGTAACATAGCTGCCCGAGGTCGCAAAGTTGGCAAGTACAAGAAATTTGAAAATTGTACGTAATTTCACGGTAGTGCTTATGGTCGATGCCGTTTCTCGGCTTCAGAGCTACTTTCTTGACTGTATTTTGAGTTGAGCAGTTGGCGCGACTTCAGTTCTAGCCTTAAGAGTCAAATCTTGTTTGGTTCCTCCATGGTAACATAGCTGCCCGAGGTCGCAAAGTTGGCAAGTACAAGAAATTTGAAAATTGTACGTAATTTCACAGTAGTGCTTATGGTCGATCCCGTTTCTCAGCTTCAGAGCTACTTTCTTGACTGTATTTTGAGTTAAGTAGTTGGCGCGCCTTCAGTTCTAGCCTATAAAGTCAAATCTTGTGTGGTTCCTCCATGGTAACATAGCTGCCCGAGGTCGCAAAGTTGGCAAGTACAAGAAATTTGAAAATTGTACGTAATTTCACGGTAGTGCTTATGGTCGATGCCGTTTCTCGGCTTCAGATCTACTTTCTTGACTGTATTTTGAGTTAAGCAGTTGGCGCGCCTTCAGTTCTAGCCTATAAAGTCAAATCTTGTGTGGTTCCTCCATGGTAACATAGTTGCCCGAGGTCGCAAAGTTAGCAAGTACAAGAAATTTGAAAATTGTATGTAATTGCACAGTAGTGCTTATGGTCTATCCCGTTTCTCAGCTTCAGAGCTACTTTCTTGACTGTATTTTGAGTTAAGCAGTTGGCGCGACTTCAGTTCTAGCCTTAAAAGTCAAATCTTGTTTGATTCCTCCATGGTAACATAGCTGCCCGAGGTCGCAAAGTTGGCAAGTACAAGAAATTTGAAAATTGTACGTAATTTCACGGTAGTGCTTATGGTCGATGCCGTTTCTCGGCTTCAGAGCTACTTTCTTGACTGTATTTTGAGTTGAGCAGTTGGCGCGACTTCAGTTCTAGCCTTAAGAGTCAAATCTTGTTTGGTTCCTCCATGGTAACATAGCTGCCCGAGGTCGCAAAGTTAGCAAGTACAAGAAATTTGAAAATTGTACGTAATTGCACAGTAGTGCTTATGGTCGATCCCGTTTGTCAGCTTCAGAGCTACTTTGAAGGTATTTTGAGTTAAGCAGTTGGCGCGACTTCAGTTCTAGCCTTAAAAGTCAAATCTTGTTTGATTCCTCCATGGTAACATAGCTGCCCGAGGTCGCAAAGTTGGCAAGTACAAGAAATTTGAAAATTGTACGTAATTTCACAGTAGTGCTTATGGTCGATGCCGTTTCTCGGCTTCAGAGCTACTTTCTTGACTGTATTTTGAGTTAAGCAGTTGGCGCGACTTCAGTTCTAGCCTACAAAGTCAAATCTTGTGTGGTTCCTCCATGGTAACATAGTTGCCCGAGGTCGCAAAGTTAGCAAGTACAAGAAATTTGAAAATTGTACGTAATTGCACAGTAGTGCTTATGGTCGATCCCGTTTGTCAGCTTCAGAGCTACTTTGAAGGTATTTTGAGTTAAGCAGTTGGCGCGACTTCAGTTCTAGCCTTAAAGGTCAAATCTTGTTTGATTCCTCCATGGTAACATAGCTGCCCGAGGTCGCAAAGTTAGCAAGTACAAGAAATTTGAAAATTGTACGTAATTGCACATTAGTGCTTATGGTCGATCCCGTTTCTCAGCTTCAGAGCTACTTTCTTGACTGTATTTTGAGTTAAGCAGTTGGCGCGACTTCAGTTCTAGCCTTAAAAGTCAAATCTTGTTTGATTCCTCCATGGTAACATAGCTGCCCGAGGTCGCAAAGTTAGCAAGTACAAGAAATTTGAAAATTGTACGTAATTGCACATTAGTGCTTATGGTCGATCCCGTTTCTCGGCTTCAGAGCTACTTTCTTGACTGTATTTTGAGTTAAGCAGTTGGCGCGACTTCAGTTCTAGCCTACAAAGTCAAATCTTGTGTGGTTCCTCCATGGTAACATAGTTGCCCGAGGTCGCAAAGTTAGCAAGTACAAGAAATTTGAAAATTGTACGTAATTGCACAGTAGTGCTTATGGTCGATCCCGTTTGTCAGCTTCAGAGCTACTTTGAAGGTATTTTGAGTTAAGCAGTTGGCGCGACTTCAGTTCTAGCCTTAAAGGTCAAATCTTGTTTGATTCCTCCATGGTAACATAGCTGCCCGAGGTCGCAAAGTTAGCAAGTACAAGAAATTTGAAAATTGTACGTAATTGCACATTAGTGCTTATGGTCGATCCCGATTCTCGGCTTCAGAGCTACTTTCTTGACTGTATTTTGAGTTAAGCAGTTGGCGCGACTTCAGTTCTAGCCTATAAAGTCAAATCTTGTGTGGTTCCTCCATGGTAACATAGCTGCCCGAGGTCGCAAAGTTGGCAAGTACAAGAAATTTGAAAATTGTACGTAATTTCACAGTAGTGCTTATGGTCGATCCCGTTTCTCAGCTTCAGAGCTACTTTCTTGACTGTATTTTGAGTTAAGTAGTTGGCGCGCCTTCAGTTCTAGCCTATAAAGTCAAATCTTGTGTGGTTCCTTAATGGTAACATAGTTGCCCGAGGTCGCAAAGTTAGCAAGTACAAGAAATTTGAAAATTGTACGTAATTGCACAGTAGTGCTTATGGTCTATCCCGTTTCTCAGCTTCAGAGCTACTTTCTTGACTGTATTTTGAGTTAAGCAGTTGGCGCGACTTCAGTTCTAGCCTTAAAAGTCAAATCTTGTTTGATTCCTCCATGGTAACATAGCTGCCCGAGGTCGCAAAGTTAGCAAGTACAAGAAATTTGAAAATTGTACGTAATTGCACATTAGTGCTTATGGTCGATCCCTTTTCTCGGCTTCAGAGCTACTTTCTTGACTATATTTTGAGTTAAGCAGTTGGCGCGACTTCAGTTCTAGCCTATAAAGTCAAATTTGGTGTGGTTCCTCCATGGTAACATAGCTGCCCGAGGTCGCAAAGTTAGCAAGTACAAGAAATTTGAAAATTGTACGTAATTTCACGGTAGTGCTTATGGTCGATGCCGTTTCTCGGCTTCAGAGCTACTTTCTTGACTGTATTTTGAGTTAAGCAGTTGGCGCGACTTCAGTTCTAGCCTATAAAGTCAAATCTTGTGTGGTTCGTCCATGGTAACATAGCTGCCCGAGGTCGCAAAGTTAGCAAGTACAAGAAATTTGAAAATTGTACGTAATTGCACAGTAGTGCTTATGGTCGATCCCGTTTCTCAGCTTCAGAGCTACTTTCTTGACTGTATTTTGAGTTAAGCAGTTGGCGCGACTTCAGTTCTAGCCTTAAAAGTCAAATCTTGTTTGATTCCTCCATGGTAACATAGCTGCCCGAGGTCGCAAAGTTAGCAAGTACAAGAAATTTGAAAATTGTACGTAATTGCACATTAGTGCTTATGGTCGATCCCGTTTCTCGGCTTCAGAGCTACTTTCTTGACTGTATTTTGAGTTAAGCAGTTGGCGCGACTTCAGTTCTAGCCTTAAAAGTCAAATCTTGTTTGATTCCTCCATGGTAACATAGCTGCCCGAGGTCGCAAAGTTAGCAAGTACAAGAAATTTGAAAATTGTACGTAATTGCACATTAGTGCTTATGGTCGATCCCGTTTCTCGGCTTCAGAGCTACTTTCTTGACTGTATTTTGAGTTAAGCAGTTGGCGCGACTTCAGTTCTAGCCTATAAAGTCAAATCTTGTGTGGTTCCTCCATGGTAACATAGTTGCCCGAGGTCGCAAAGTTAGCAAGTACAAGAAATTTGAAAATTGTACGTAATTGCACAGTAGTGCTTATGGTCGATCCCGTTTGTCAGCTTCAGAGCTACTTTGAAGGTATTTTGAGTTAAGCAGTTGGCGCGACTTCAGTTCTAGCCTTAAAAGTCAAATCTTGTTTGATTCCTCCATGGTAACATAGCTGCCCGAGGTCGCAAAGTTGGCAAGTACAAGAAATTTGAAAATTGTACGTAATTGCACAGTAGTGCTTATGGTCGATCCCGTTTCTCAGCTTCAGAGCTACTTTCTTGACTGTATTTTGAGTTAAGCAGTTGGCGCGACTTCAGTTCTAGCCTTAAAAGTCAAATCTTGTGTGGTTCCTAAATGGTAACATAGTTGCCCGAGGTCGCAAAGTTAGCAAGTACAAGAAATTTGAAAATTGTACGTAATTGCACAGTAGTGCTTATGGTCGATCCCGTTTCTCAGCTTCAGAGCTACTTTCTTGACTGTATTTTGAGTTAAGCAGTTGGCGCGACTTCAGTTCTAGCCTTAAAAGTCAAATCTTGTTTGATTCCTCCATGGTAACATAGCTGCCCGAGGTCGCAAAGTTAGCAAGTACAAGAAATTTGAAAATTGTACGTAATTGCACATTAGTGCTTATGGTCGATCCCGTTTCTCGGCTTCAGAGCTACTTTCTTGACTGTATTTTGTTCATTTCAGTTCTAGCCTTAAAAGTCAAATCTTGTTTGATTCCTCCATGGTAACATAGCTGCCCGAGGTCGCAAGGTTAGCAAGTACAAGAAATTTGAAAATTGTACGTAATTGCACATTAGTGCTTATGGTCGATCCCGTTTCTCGGCTCCAGAGCTACTTTCTTGACTGTATTTTGAGTTAAGCAGTTGGCGCGACTTCAGTTCTAGCCTATAAAGTCAAATCTTGTGTGGTTCCTCCATGGTAACATAGTTGCCCGAGGTCGCAAATTTAGCAAGTACAAGAAATTTGAAAATTGTACGTAATTGCACAGTAGTGCTTATGGTCGATCCCGTTTGTCAGCTTCAGAGCTACTTTGAAGGTATTTTGAGTTAAGCAGTTGGCGCGACTTCAGTTCTAGCCTTAATAGTCAAATCTTGTTTGATTCCTCCATGGTAACATAGCTGCCCGAGGTCGCAAAGTTGGCAAGTACAAGAAATTTGAAAATTGTACGTAATTTCACGGTAGTGCTTATGGTCGATGCCGTTTCTCGGCTTCAGATCTACTTTCTTGACTGTATTTTGAGTTAAGCAGTTGGCGCGACTTCAGTTCTAGCCTTAAAAGTCAAATCTTGTGTGGTTCCTCCATGGTAACATAGCTGCCCGAGGTCGCAAAGTTAGCAAGTACAAGAAATTTGAAAATTGTACGTAATTGCACAGTAGTGCTTATGGTCGATCCCGTTTCTCAGCTTCAGAGCTACTTTCTTGACTGTATTTTGAGTTAGGCAGTTGGCGCGACTTCAGTTCTAGCCTTAAAAGTCAAATCTTGTTTGATTCCTCCATGGTAACATAGCTGCCCGAGGTCGCAAAGTTGGCAAGTACAAGAAATTTGAAAATTGTACGTAATTTCACGGTAGTGCTTATGGTCGATGCCGTTTCTCGGCTTCAGAGCTACTTTCTTGACTGTATTTTGAGTTAGGCAGTTGGCGCGACTTCAGTTCTAGCCTTAAAAGTCAAATCTTGTGTGGTTCCTCCATGGTAACATAGCTGCCCGAGGTCGCAAAGTTAGCAAGTACAAGAAATTTGAAAATTGTACGTAATTGCACATTAGTGCTTATGGTCGATCCCGTTTCTCGGCTTCAGAGCTACTTTCTTGACTGTATTTTGAGTTAAGCAGTTGGCGCGACTTCAGTTCTAGCCTATAAAGTCAAATCTTGTGTGGTTCCTCCATGGTAACATAGTTGCCCGAGGTCGCAAAGTTAGCAAGTACAAGAAATTTGAAAATTGTACGTAATTGCACAGTAGTGCTTATGGTCGATCCCGTTTGTCAGCTTCAGAGCTACTTTGAAGGTATTTTGAGTTAAGCAGTTGGCGCGACTTCAGTTCTAGCCTATAAAGTCAAATCTTGTGTGGTTCCTCCATGGTAACATAGCTGCCCGAGGTCGCAAGGTTAGCAAGTACAAGAAATTTGAAAATTGTACGTAATTTCACGGTAGTGCTTATGGTCGATGCCGTTTCTCGGCTTCAGAGCTATTTTCTTGACTGTATTTTGAGTTAAGCAGTTGGCGCGACTTCAGTTCTAGCCTTAAAAGTCAAATCTTGTTTGATTCCTCCATGGTAACATAGCTGCCCGAGGTCGCAAAGTTGGCAAGTACAAGAAATTTGAAAATTGTACGTAATTTCACGGTAGTGCTTATGGTCGATGCCGTTTCTCGGCTTCAGAGCTACTTTCTTGACTGTATTTTGAGTTAAGCAGTTGGCGCGACTTCAGTTCTAGCCTTAAAAGTCAAATCTTGTTTGATTCCTCCATGGTAACATAGCTGCCCGAGGTCGCAAAGTTGGCAAGTACAAGAAATTTGAAAATTGTACGTAATTGCACAGTAGTGCTTATGGTCGATCCCGTTTGTCAGCTTCAGAGCTACTTTGAAGGTATTTTGAGTTAAGCAGTTGGCGCGACTTCAGTTCTAGCCTATAAAGTCAAATCTTGTGTGGTTCCTCCATGGTAACATAGCTGCCCGAGGTCGCAAGGTTAGCAAGTACAAGAAATTTGAAAATTGTACGTAATTTCACGGTAGTGCTTATGGTCGATGCCGTTTCTCGGCTTCAGAGCTACTTTCTTGACTGTATTTTGAGTTAAGCAGTTGGCGCGACTTCAGTTCTAGCCTTAAAAGTCAAATCTTGTTTGATTCCTCCATGGTAACATAGCTGCCCGAGGTCGCAAAGTTGGCAAGTACAAGAAATTTGAAAATTGTACGTAATTTCACGGTAGTGCTTATGGTCGATGCCGTTTCTCGGCTTCAGAGCTACTTTCTTGACTGTATTTTGAGTTAAGCAGTTGGCGCGACTTCAGTTCTAGCCTTAAAAGTCAAATCTTGTTTGATTCCTCCATGGTAACATAGCTGCCCGAGGTCGCAAAGTTGGCAAGTACAAGAAATTTGAAAATTGTACGTAATTTCACGGTAGTGCTTATGGTCGATGCCGTTTCTCGGCTTCAGAGCTACTTTCTTGACTGTATTTTGAGTTAAGCAGTTGGCGCGACTTCAGTTCTAGCCTATAAAGTCAAATCTTGTGTGGTTCCTCCATGGTAACATAGTTGCCCGAGGTCGCAAAGTTAGCAAGTACAAGAAATTTGAAAATTGTACGTAATTGCACAGTAGTGCTTATGGTCGATCCCGTTTGTCAGCTTCAGAGCTACTTTGAAGGTATTTTGAGTTAAGCAGTTGGCGCGACTTCAGTTCTAGCCTATAAAGTCAAATCTTGTGTGGTTCCTCCATGGTAACATAGCTGCCCGAGGTCGCAAGGTTAGCAAGTACAAGAAATTTGAAAATTGTACGTAATTGCACAGTAGTGCTTATGGTCGATCCCGTTTGTCAGCTTCAGAGCTACTTTGAAGGTATTTTGAGTTAAGCAGTTGGCGCGACTTCAGTTCTAGCCTATAAAGTCAAATCTTGTGTGGTTCCTCCATGGTAACATAGCTGCCCGAGGTCGCAAAGTTAGCAAGTACAAGAAATTTGAAAATTGTACGTAATTTCACGGTAGTGCTTATGGTCGATGCCGTTTCTCGGCTTCAGAGCTACTTTCTTGACTGTATTTTGAGTTAGGCAGTTGGCGCGACTTCAGTTCTAGCCTTAAAAGTCAAATCTTGTTTGATTCCTCCATGGTAACATAGCTGCCCGAGGTCGCAAAGTTGGCAAGTACAAGAAATTTGAAAATTGTACGTAATTTCACGGTAGTGCTTATGGTCGATGCCGTTTCTCGGCTTCAGAGCTACTTTCTTGACTGTATTTTGAGTAAGGCAGTTGGCGCGACTTCAGTTCTAGCCTTAAAAGTCAAATCTTGTGTGGTTCCTCCATGGTAACATAGCTGCCCGAGGTCGCAAAGTTAGCAAGTACAAGAAATTTGAAAATTGTACGTAATTGCACATTAGTGTTTATGGTCGATCCCGTTTCTCGGCTTCAGAGCTACTTTCTTGACTGTATTTTGAGTTAAGCAGTTGGCGCGACTTCAGTTCTAGCCTATAAAGTCAAATCTTGTGTGGTTCCTCCATGGTAACATAGTTGCCCGAGGTCGCAAAGTTAGCAAGTACAAGAAATTTGAAAATTGTACGTAATTGCACAGTAGTGCTTATGGTCGATCCCGTTTGTCAGCTTCAGAGCTACTTTGAAGGTATTTTGAGTTAAGCAGTTGGCGCGACTTCAGTTCTAGCCTATAAAGTCAAATCTTGTGTGGTTCCTCCATGGTAACATAGCTGCCCGAGGTCGCAAGGTTAGCAAGTACAAGAAATTTGAAAATTGTACGTAATTGCACAGTAGTGCTTATGGTCGATCCCGTTTCTCAGCTTCAGAGCTACTTTCTTGACTGTATTTTGAGTTAAGCAGTTGGCGCGACTTCAGTTCTAGCCTTAAAAGTCAAATCTTGTTTGATTCCTCCATGGTAACATAGCTGCCCGAGGTCGCAAAGTTGGCAAGTACAAGAAATTTGAAAATTGTACGTAATTTCACGGTAGTGCTTATGGTCGATGCCGTTTCTCGGCTTCAGAGCTACTTTCTTGACTGTATTTTGAGTTAAGCATTTGGCGCGACTTCAGTTCTAGCCTTAAAAGTCAAATCTTGTGTGGTTCCTCCATGGTAACATAGCTGCCCGAGGTCGCAAAGTTAGCAAGTACAAGAAATTTGAAAATTGTACGTAATTGCACATTAGTGCTTATGGTCGATCCCGTTTCTCGGCTTCAGAGCTACTTTCTTGACTGTATTTTGAGTTAAGCAGTTGGCGCGACTTCAGTTCTAGCCTATAAAGTCAAATCTTGTGTGGTTCCTCCATGGTAACATAGTTGCCCGAGGTCGCAAAGTTAGCAAGTACAAGAAATTTGAAAATTGTACGTAATTGCACAGTAGTGCTTATGGTCGATCCCGTTTGTCAGCTTCAGAGCTACTTTGAAGGTATTTTGAGTTAAGCAGTTGGCGCGACTTCAGTTCTAGCCTATAAAGTCAAATCTTGTGTGGTTCCTCCATGGTAACATAGCTGCCCGAGGTCGCAAGGTTAGCAAGTACAAGAAATTTGAAAATTGTACGTAATTGCACAGTAGTGCTTATGGTCGATCCCGTATGTCAGCTTCAGAGCTACTTTGAAGGTATTTTGAGTTAAGCAGTTGGCGCGACTTCAGTTCTAGCCTATAAAGTCAAATCTTGTGTGGTTCCTCCATGGTAACATAGCTGCCCGAGGTCGCAAAGTTAGCAAGTACAAGAAATTTGAAAATTGTACGTAATTGCACAGTAGTGCTTATGGTCGATCCCGTTTCTCGGCTTCAGAGCTACTTTCTTGACTGTATTTTGAGTTAAGCAGTTGGCGCGACTTCAGTTCTAGCCTATAAAGTCAAATCTTGTGTGGTTCCTCCATGGTAACATAGCTGCCCGAGGTCGCAAAGTTTGCAAGTACAAGAAATTTGAAAATTGTACGTAATTGCACAGTAGTGCTTATGGTCGATCCCGTTTGTCAGCTTCAGAGCTACTTTCTTGACTGTATTTTGAGTTAAGCAGTTGACGCGACTTCAGTTCTAGCCTTAAAGGTCAAATCTTGTTTGATTCCTCCATGGTAACATAGCTGCCCGAGGTCGCAAAGTTGGCAAGTACAAGAAATTTGAAAATTGTACGTAATTTCACGGTAGTGCTTATGGTCGAAGCCGTTTCTCGGCTTCAGAGCTACTTTCTTGACTGTATTTTGAGTTAAGCAGCTGGCGCGACTTCAGTTCTAGCCTATAAAGTCAAATCTTGTGTGGTTCCTCCATGGTAACATAGCTGCCCGAGGTCGCAAAGTTGGCAAGTACAAGAAATTTGAAAATTGTACGTAATTTCACATTAGTGCTTATGGTCGATGCCGTTTCTCGGCTTCAGAGCTACTTTCTTGACTGTATTTTGAGTTAAGCAGTTGGCGCGACTTCAGTTCTAGCCTATAAAGTCAAATCTTGTGTGGTTCCTCCATGGTAACATAGCTGCCCGAGGTCGCAAAGTTTGCAAGTACAAGAAATTTGAAAATTGTACGCAATTGCACAGTAGTGCTTATGGTCGATCCCGTTTGTCAGCTTCAGAGCTACTTTCTTGACTGTATTTTGAGTTAAGCAGTTGACGCGACTTCAGTTCTAGCCTTAAAAGTCAAATCTTGTTTGATTCCTCCATGGTAACATAGCTGCCCGAGGTCGCAAAGTTAGCAAGTACAAGAAATTTGAAAATTGTACGTAATTTCACGGTAGTGCTTATGGTCGATGCCGTTTCTCGGCTTCAGAACTACTTTCTTGACTGTATTTTGAGTTAAGCAGTTGGCGCGACTTCAGTGCTAGCCTTAAAAGTCAAATCTTGTTTGATTCCTCCATGGTAACATAGCTGCCCGAGGTCGCAAAGTTAGCAAGTACAAGAAATTTGAAAATTGTACGTAATTTCACGGTAGTGCTTATGGTCGAAGCCGTTTCTCGGCTTCAGAGCTACTTTCTTGACTGTATTTTGAGTTAAGCAGTTGGCGCGACTTCAGTTCTAGCCTATAAAGTCAAATCTTGTGTGGTTCCTCCATGGTAACATAGCTGCCCGAGGTCGCAAAGTTAGCAAGTACAAGAAATTTGAAAATTGTACGTAATTGCACAGTAGTGCTTATGGTCGATCCCGTTTCTCAGCTTCAGAGCTACTTTCTTGACTGTATTTTGAGTTAAGCAGTTGGCGCGACTTCAGTTCTAGCCTTAAAAGTCAAATCTTGTTTGATTCCTCCATGGTAACATAGCTGCCCGAGGTCGCAAAGTTGGCAAGTACAAGAAATTTGAAAATTGTACGTAATTTCACGGTAGTGCTTATGGTCGATGCCGTTTCTCGGCTTCAGAGCTACTTTCTTGACTGTATTTTGAGTTAAGCAGTTGGCGCGACTTCAGTTCTAGCCTTAAAAGTCAAATCTTGTGTGGTTCCACCATGGTAACATAGCTGCCCGAGGTCGCAAAGTTAGAAAGTACAAGAAATTTGAAAATTGTACGTAATTGCACAGTAGTGCTTATGGTCGATCCCGTTTGTCAGCTTCAGAGCTACTTTGAAGGTATTTTGAGTTAAGCAGTTGGCGCGACTTCAGTTCTAGCCTTAAAAGTCAAATCTTGTTTGATTCCTCCATGGTAACATAGCTGCCCGAGGTCGCAAAGTTAGCAAGTACAAGAAATTTGAAAATTGTACGTAATTGCACAGTAGTGCTTATGGTCGATCCCGTTTCTCAGCTTCAGAGCTACTTTCTTGACTGTATTTTGAGTTAAGCAGTTGGCGCGACTTCAGTTCTAGCCTTAAAAGTCAAATCTTGTTTGATTCCTCCATGGTAACATAGCTGCCCGAGGTCGCAAAGTTAGCAAGTACAAGAAATTTGAAAATTGTACGTAATTTCACGGTAGTGCTTATGGTCGAAGCCGTTTCTCGGCTTCAGAGCTACTTTCTTGACTGTATTTTGAGTTAAGCTGTTGGCGCGACTTCAGTTCTAACCTTAAAAGTCAAATCTTGTGTGGTTCCTTAATGGTAACATAGCTGCCCGAGGTCGCAAAGTTAGCAAGTACAAGAAATTTGAAAATTGTACGTAATTGCACAGTAGTGCTTATGGTCGATCCCGTTCCTCAGCTTCAGAACTACTTTCTTGACTGTATTTTGAGTTAAGCAGTTGGCGCGACTTCAGTTCTAGCCTTAAAAGTCAAATCTTGTTTGATTCCTCCATGGTAACATAGCTGCTCGAGGTCGCAAAGTTGGCAAGTACAAGAAATTTGAAAATTGTACGTAATTTCACGGTAGTGCTTATGGTCGATGCCGTTTCTCGGCTTCAGAGCTACTTCCTTGACTGTATTTTGAGTTAAGCAGTTGGCGCGACTTCAGTTCTAGCCTTAAAAGTCAAATCTTGTGTGGTTCCTCCATGGTAACATAGCTGCCCGAGGTCGCAAAGTTAGCAAGTACAAGAAATTTGAAAATTGTACGTAATTGCACAGTAGTGCTTATGGTCGATCCCGTTTCTCAGCTTCAGAGCTACTTTCTTGACTGTATTTTGAGTTAAGCAGTTGGCGCGACTTCAGTTCTAGCCTTAAAAGTCAAATCTTGTGTGGTTCCTCCATGGTAACATAGCTGCCCGAGGTCGCAAAGTTAGCAAGTACAAGAAATTTGAAAATTGTACGTAATTGCACATTAGTGCTTATGGTCGATCCCGTTTCTCGGCTTCAGAGCTACTTTCTTGACTGTATTTTGAGTTAAGCAGTTGGCGCGACTTCAGTTCTAGCCTATAAAGTCAAATCTTGTGTGGTTCCTCCATGGTAACATAGTTGCCCGAGGTCGCAAAGTTAGCAAGTACAAGAAATTTGAAAATTGTACGTAATTGCACAGTAGTGCTTATGGTCGATCCCGTTTGTCAGCTTCAGAGCTACTTTGAAGGTATTTTGAGTTAAGCAGTTGGCGCGACTTCAGTTCTAGCCTTAAAAGTCAAATCTGGTGTGGTTCCTCCATGGTAACATAGCTGCCCGAGGTCGCAAAGTTAGCAAGTACAAGAAATTTGAAAATTGTACGTAATTGCACAGTAGTGCTTATGGTCGATCCCGTTTCTCAGCTTCAGAGCTACTTTCTTGACTGTATTTTGAGTTAAGCAGTTGGCTCGACTTCAGTTCTAGCCTTAAAAGTCAAATCTTGTGTGGTTCCTCCATGGTAACATAGCTGCCCGAGGTCGCAAAGTTAGCAAGTACAAGAAATTTGAAAATTGTACGTAATTGCACAGTAGTGCTTATGGTCGATCCCGTTTGTCAGCTTCAGAGCTACTTTGAAGGTATTTTGAGTTAAGCAGTTGGCGCGACTTCAGTTCTAGCCTTAAAAGTCAAATCTTGTTTGATTCCTCCATGGTAACATAGCTGCCCGAGGTCGCAAAGTTGGCAAGTACAAGAAATTTGAAAATTGTACGTAATTTCACGGTAGTGCTTATGGTCGATGCCGTTTCTCGGCTTCAGAGCTACTTTCTTGACTGTATTTTGAGTTAAGCAGTCGGCGCGACTTCAGTTCTAGCCTTAAAAGTCAAATCTTCTGTGGTTCCTCCATGGTAACATAGCTGCCCGAGGTCGCAAAGTTAGCAAGTACAAGAAATTTGAAAATTGTACGTAATTTCACATTAGTGCTTATGGTCGATCCCGTTTCTCAGCTTCAGAGCTACTTTCTTGACTGTATTTGGAGCTAAGCAGTTGGCGCGACTTCAGTTCTAGCCTTAAAAGTCAAATCTTGTTTGATTCCTCCATGGTAACATAGTTGCCCGAGGTCGCAAAGTTAGCAAGTACAAGAAATTTGAAAATTGTACGTAATTGCACAGTAGTGCTAATGGTCGATCCCGTTTGTCAGCTTCAGAGCTACTGTGAAGGTATTTTGAGTTAAGCAGTTGGCGCGACTTCAGTTCTAGCCTATAAAGTCAAATCTTGTGTGGTTCCTCCATGGTAACATAGCTGCCCGAGGTCGCAAAGTTAGCAAGTAAAAGAAATTTGAAAATTGTACGTAATTTCACGGTAGTGCTTATGGTCGATGCCGTTTTTTGGCTTCAGAGCTACTTTCTTGACTGTATTTTGAGTTAAGCAGTTGGCGCGGCTTCAGTTCTATCCTATAAAGTCAAATCCTTTGTGGTTCCTTCATGGTAACATAGCTGCCCGAGGTCGCAAAGTTAGCAAGTACAAGAAACTTGAAAATTGTACGTAATTTCACGGTAGTGCTTATGGTTTATCCCGTTTCTCGGCTTCAGAGCTACTTTCTTGACTGTATTTTGAGTTAAGTAGTTGGCGCGACTTCAGTTCTAGCCTATAAAGTCAAATCTTGTGTGGTTCCTCCATGGTAACATAGCTGCCCGAGGTCGCAAAGTTAGCAAGTACAAGAAATTTGAAAATTGTACGTAATTTCACGGTAGTGCTTATGGTCGATCCCGTTTCTCAGCTTCAGAGCTACTTTCTTGACTGTATTTTGAGTTAAGCAGTTGGCGCGGCTTCAGTTCTATCCTATAAAGTCAAATCCTTTGTGGTTCCTTCATGGTAACATAGCTGCCCGAGGTCGCAAAGTTAGCAAGTACAAGAAACTTGAAAATTGTACGTAATTTCACGGTAGTGCTTATGGTTTATCCCGTTTCTCGGCTTCAGAGCTACTTTCTTGACTGTATTTTGAGTTAAGCAGTTGGCGCGACTTCAGTTCTAGCCTTAAAAGTCAAATCTTGTTTGATTCCTCCATGGTAACATAGCTGCCCGAGGTCGCAAAGTTGGCAAGTAAACGAAATTTGAAAATTGTACGTAATTTCACGGTAGTGCTTATGGTCGATGCCGTTTTTTGGCTTCAGAGCTACTTTCTTGACTGTATTTTGAGTTAAGCAGTTGGCGCGGCTTCAGTTCTAGCCTATAAAGTCAAATCCTTTGTGGTTCCTTCATGGTAACATAGCTGCCCGAGGTCGCAAATTTAGCAAGTAGAAGAAATTTGAAAATTGTACGTAATTTCACGGTAGTGCTTATGGTCGATGCCGTTTCTCGGCTTCAGAGCTACTTTCTTGACTGTATTTTGAGTTAAGCAGTTGGCGCGACTTCAGTTCTAGCCTACAAAGTCAAATGTTGTGTGGTTCCTCCATGGTAACATAGCTGCCCGAGGTCGCAAAGTTAGCAAGTACAAGAAATTTGAAAATTGTACGTAATTGCACGGTAGTGCTTATGGTCGATGCCGTTTCTCGGCTTCAGAGCTACTTTCTTGACTGTATTTTGAGTTAAGCGATTGGCGCGACTTCAGTTCTAGCCTTTAAAGTCAAATCTTGTGTGGTTCCTCCATGGTAACATAGCTGCCCGAGGTCGCAAAGTTAGCAAGTACAAGAAATTTGAAAATTGTACGTAATTTCACGGTAGTGCTTATGGTCGATGCCGTTTCCCGGCTTCAGAGCTACTTTCTTGACTGTATTTTGAGTTAAGCAGTTGGCGCGACTTCAGTTCTAGCCTATAAAGTCAAATCTTGTGTAGTTCCTCCATGGTAACATAGCTGCCCGAGGTCGCAAAGTTAGCAAGTACAAGACATTTGAAAATTGTACGTAATTGCACAGTAGTGCTTATGGTCGATGCCGTTTCTCAGCTTCAGAGCTACTTTCTTGACTGTATTTTGAGTTAAGCAGTTGGCGCGACTTCAGTTCTAGCCTATTAAGTCAAATCTTGTGTGGTTCCTCCATGGTAACATAGCTGCCCGAGGTCGCAAAGTTAGCAAGTAAAAGAAATTTGAAAATTGTACGTAATTTCACGGTAGTGCTTATGGTTTATCCCGTTTCTCGGCTTCAGAGCTACTTTCTTGACTGTATTTGGATTTAAGCAGTTGGCGCGACTTCAGTTCTAGCCTTAAAAGTCAAATCTTGTGTGGTTCCTCCATGGTAACATAGCTGCCCGAGGTCGCAAAGTTAGCAAGTACAAGAAATTTGAAAATTGTACGTAATTTCACGGTAGTGCTTATGGTTTATCCCGTTTCTCGGCTTCAGAGCTACTTTCTTGACTGTATTTTGAGTTAAGCAGTTGGCGCGGCTTCAGTTCTAGCCTATAAAGTCAAATCTTGTGTGGTTCCTCCATGGTAACATAGCTGCCCGAGGTCGCAAAGTTAGCAAGTACAAGACATTTGAAAATTGTACGTAATTGCACAGTAGTGCTTATGGTCGATGCCGTTTCTCAGCTTCAGAGCTACTTTCTTGACTGTATTTTGAGTTAAGCATATGGCGCGACTTCAGATCTAGCCTATAAAGTCAAATCTTGTGTGGTTCCTCCATGGTAACATAGCTGCCCGAGGTCGCAAAGTTAGCAAGTACAAGAAATTTGAAAATTGTACGTAATTTCACGGTAGTGCTTATGGTCGATGCCGTTTCTCGGCTTCAGAGCTACTTTCTTGACTGTATTTTGAGTTAAGCAGTTGGCGCGACTTCAGTTCTAGCCTACAAAGTCAAATGTTGTGTGGTTCCTCCATGGTAACATAGCTGCCCGAGGTCGCAAAGTTAGCAAGTACAAGAAATTTGAAAATTGTACGTAATTGCACGGTAGTGCTTATGGTCGATGCCGTTTCTCGGCTTCAGAGCTACTTTCTTGACTGTATTTTGAGTTAAGCAGTTGGCGCGACTTCAGTTCTAGCCTATAAAGTCAAATCTTGTGTGGTTCCTCCATGGTAACATAGCTGCCCGAGGTGGCAAAGTTAGCAAGTAAAAGAAATTTGAAAATTGTACGTAATTTCACAGTAGTGCTTATGGTTTATCCCGTTTCTCGGCTTCAGAGCTACTTTCTTGACTGTATTTTGATTCAAGCAGTTGGCGCGACTTCAGTTCTAGCCTTAAAATTCAAATCTTGTGTGATTCCTCCATGGTAACATAGCTGCCCGAGGTCGCAAAGTTAGCAAGTACAAGAAATTTGAAAATTGTACGTAATTGCACAGTAGTGCTTATGGTCGATCCCGTTTCTCAGCTTCAGAGCTACTTTCTTGACTGTATTTTGAGTTAAGCAGTTGGCGCGACTTCAGTTCTAGCCTTTAAAGTCAAATCTTGTGTGGTTCCTCCATGGTAACATAGCTGCCCGAGGTCGCAAAGTTAGCAAGTACAAGAAATTTGAAAATTGTACGTAATTTCACGGTAGTGCTTATGGTCGATGCCGTTTCCCGGCTTCAGAGCTACTTTCTTGACTGTATTTTGAGTTAAGCAGTTGGCGCGACTTCAGTTCTAGCCTATAAAGTCAAATCTTGTGTAGTTCCTCCATGGTAACATAGCTGCCCGAGGTCGCAAAGTTAGCAAGTACAAGACATTTGAAAATTGTACGTAATTGCACAGTAGTGCTTATGGTCGATGCCGTTTCTCAGCTTCAGAGCTACTTTCTTGACTGTATTTTGAGTTAAGCAGTTGGCGCGACTTCAGTTCTAGCCTATTAAGTCAAATCTTGTGTGGTTCCTCCATGGTAACATAGCTGCCCGAGGTCGCAAAGTTAGCAAGTAAAAGAAATTTGAAAATTGTACGTAATTTCACGGTAGTGCTTATGGTTTATCCCGTTTCTCGGCTTCAGAGCTACTTTCTTGACTGTATTTGGATTTAAGCAGTTGGCGCGACTTCAGTTCTAGCCTTAAAAGTCAAATCTTGTGTGGTTCCTCCATGGTAACATAGCTGCCCGAGGTCGCAAAGTTAGCAAGTACAAGAAATTTGAAAATTGTACGTAATTTCACGGTAGTGCTTATGGTTTATCCCGTTTCTCGGCTTCAGAGCTACTTTCTTGACTGTATTTTGAGTTAAGCAGTTGGCGCGGCTTCAGTTCTAGCCTATAAAGTCAAATCTTGTGTGGTTCCTCCATGGTAACATAGCTGCCCGAGGTCGCAAAGTTAGCAAGTACAAGACATTTGAAAATTGTACGTAATTGCACAGTAGTGCTTATGGTCGATGCCGTTTCTCAGCTTCAGAGCTACTTTCTTGACTGTATTTTGAGTTAAGCATATGGCGCGACTTCAGTTCTAGCCTATAAAGTCAAATCTTGTGTGGTTCCTCCATGGTAACATAGCTGCCCGAGGTCGCAAAGTTAGCAAGTACAAGAAATTTGAAAATTGTACGTAATTTCACGGTAGTGCTTATGGTCGATGCCGTTTCTCGGCTTCAGAGCTACTTTCTTGACTGTATTTTGAGTTAAGCAGTTGGCGCGACTTCAGTTCTAGCCTACAAAGTCAAATGTTGTGTGGTTCCTCCATGGTAACATAGCTGCCCGAGGTCGCAAAGTTAGCAAGTACAAGAAATTTGAAAATTGTACGTAATTGCACGGTAGTGCTTATGGTCGATGCCGTTTCTCGGCTTCAGAGCTACTTTCTTGACTGTATTTTGAGTTAAGCAGTTGGCGCGACTTCAGTTCTAGCCTATAAAGTCAAATCTTGTGTGGTTCCTCCATGGTAACATAGCTGCCCGAGGTGGCAAAGTTAGCAAGTAAAAGAAATTTGAAAATTGTACGTAATTTCACAGTAGTGCTTATGGTTTATCCCGTTTCTCGGCTTCAGAGCTACTTTCTTGACTGTATTTTGATTCAAGCAGTTGGCGCGACTTCAGTTCTAGCCTTAAAATTCAAATCTTGTGTGATTCCTCCATGGTAACATAGCTGCCCGAGGTCGCAAAGTTAGCAAGTACAAGAAATTTGAAAATTGTACGTAATTGCACAGTAGTGCTTATGGTCGATCCCGTTTCTCAGCTTCAGAGCTACTTTCTTGACTGTATTTTGAGTTAAGCAGTTTTCGCGACTTCAGTTCTAGCCTATAAAGTCAAATCTTGTGTAGTTCCTCCATGGTAACTTAGCTGCCCGAGGTCGCAAAATTGGCAAGTACGAGAAATTTGAAAATTGTACGTAATTTCACATTAGTGCTTATGGTCGATGCCGTTTCTCGGCTTCAGAGCTACTTTCTTGACTGTATTTTGAGTTAAGCAGTTGGCGCGACTTCAGTTATAGCCTATAAAGTCAAATCTTGTGTGGTTCCTCCATGGTAACATAGCTGCCCGAGGTCGCAAAGTTAGCAAGTACAAGAAATTTGAAAATTGTACGTAATTGGACATTAGTGCTTAGGGTCGATCCCGTTTCTCGGCTTCAGAGCTACTTTCTTGACTGTATTTTGAGTTAAGCAGTTGGCGCGACTTCAGTTCTAGCCTATAAAGTCAAATCTTGTGTGGTTCCTCCATGGTAACATACCTGCCCGAGGTCGCAAAGTTAGCAAGTACAAGAAATTTGAAAATTGTACGTAATTGCACATTAGTGCTTATGGTCGATCCCGTTTCTCGGCTTCAGAGCTACTTTCTTGACTGTATTTTGAGTTAAGCGGTTGGCGCGACTTCAGTTCTAGCCTATAAAGTCAAATCTTGTGTGGTTCCTCCATGGTAACATAGCTGCCCGAGGTCGCAAAGTTAGCAAGTACAAGAAATTTGAAAATTGTACGTAATTTCACGGTAGTGCTTATGGTCGATGCCGTTTCTCGGCTTCAGAGCTACTTTCTTGACTGTATTTTGAGTTAAGCAGTTGGCGCGACTTCAGTTCTAGCCTTAAAAGTCAAATCTTGTGTGGTTCCTCCATGGTAACATAGCTGCCCGAGGTCGCAAAGTTAGCAAGTACAAGAAATTTGAAAATTGTACGTAATTGCACAGTAGTGCTTATGGTCGATCCCGTTTCTCAGCTTCAGAGCTACTTTCTTGACTGTATTTTGAGTTAAGCAGTTGGCGCGACTTCAGTTCTAGCCTTAAAAGTCAAATCTTGTTTGATTCCTCCATGGTAACATAGCTGCCCGAGGTCGCAAAGTTAGCAAGTACAAGAAATTTGAAAATTGTACGTAATTGCACATTAGTGCTTAGGGTCGATCCCGTTTCTCGGCTTCAGAGCTACTTTCTTGACTGTATTTTGAGTTAAGCAGTTGGCGCGACTTCAGTTCTAGCCTATAAAGTCAAATCTTGTGTGGTTCCTCCATGGTAACATACCTGCCCGAGGTCGCAAAGTTAGCAAGTACAAGAAATTTGAAAATTGTACGTAATTGCACATTAGTGCTTATGGTCGATCCCGTTTCTCGGCTTCAGAGCTACTTTCTTGACTGTATTTTGAGTTAAGCAGTTGGCGCGACTTCAGTTCTAGCCTATAAAGTCAAATCTTGTGTGGTTCCTCCATGGTAACATAGCTGCCCGAGGTCGCAAAGTTAGCAAGTACAAGAAATTTGAAAATTGTACGTAATTTCACGGTAGTGCTTATGGTCGATGCCGTTTCTCGGCTTCAGAGCTACTTTCTTGACTGTATTTTGAGTTAAGCAGTTGGCGCGACTTCAGTTCTAGCCTTAAAAGTCAAATCTTGTGTGGTTCCTCCATGGTAACATAGCTGCCCGAGGTCGCAAAGTTAGCAAGTACAAGAAATTTGAAAATTGTACGTAATTGCACAGTAGTGCTTATGGTCGATCCCGTTTCTCAGCTTCAGAGCTACTTTCTTGACTGTATTTTGAGTTAAGCAGTTGGCGCGACTTCAGTTCTAGCCTTAAAAGTCAAATCTTGTGTGGTTCCTCCATGGTAACATAACTGCCCGAGGTCGCAAAGTTAGCAAGTACAAGAAATTTGAAAATTGTACGTAATTGCACAGTAGTGCTTATGGTCGATCCCGTTTCTCAGCTTCAGAGCTACTTTCTTGACTGTATTTTGAGTTAAGCAGTTGGCGCGACTTCAGTTCTAGCCTTTAAAGTCAAATCTTGTGTGGTTCCTCCATGGTAACATAGCTGCCCGAGGTCGCAAAGTTAGCAAGTACAAGAAATTTGAAAATTGTACGTAATTTCACGGTAGTGCTTATGGTCGATGCCGTTTCCCGGCTTCAGAGCTACTTTCTTGACTGTATTTTGAGTTAAGCAGTTGGCGCGACTTCAGTTCTAGCCTATAAAGTCAAATCTTGTGTAGTTCCTCCATGGTAACATAGCTGCCCGAGGTCGCAAAGTTAGCAAGTACAAGACATTTGAAAATTGTACGTAATTGCACAGTAGTGCTTATGGTCGATGCCGTTTCTCAGCTTCAGAGCTACTTTCTTGACTGTATTTTGAGTTAAGCAGTTGGCGCGACTTCAGTTCTAGCCTATTAAGTCAAATCTTGTGTGGTTCCTCCATGGTAACATAGCTGCCCGAGGTCGCAAAGTTAGCAAGTACAAGAAATTTGAAAATTGTACGTAATTGCACGGTAGTGCTTATGGTCGATGCCGTTTCTCGGCTTCAGAGCTACTTTCTTGACTGTATTTTGAGTTAAGCAGTTGGCGCGACTTCAGTTCTAGCCTATAAAGTCAAATCTTGTGTGGTTCCTCCATGGTAACATAGCTGCCCGAGGTGGCAAAGTTAGCAAGTAAAAGAAATTTGAAAATTGTACGTAATTTCACAGTAGTGCTTATGGTTTATCCCGTTTCTCGGCTTCAGAGCTACTTTCTTGACTGTATTTTGATTCAAGCAGTTGGCGCGACTTCAGTTCTAGCCTTAAAATTCAAATCTTGTGTGATTCCTCCATGGTAACATAGCTGCCCGAGGTCGCAAAGTTAGCAAGTACAAGAAATTTGAAAATTGTACGTAATTGCACAGTAGTGCTTATGGTCGATCCCGTTTCTCAGCTTCAGAGCTACTTTCTTGACTGTATTTTGAGTTAAGCAGTTGGCGCGACTTCAGTTCTAGCCTTTAAAGTCAAATCTTGTGTGGTTCCTCCATGGTAACATAGCTGCCCGAGGTCGCAAAGTTAGCAAGTACAAGAAATTTGAAAATTGTACGTAATTTCACGGTAGTGCTTATGGTCGATGCCGTTTCCCGGCTTCAGAGCTACTTTCTTGACTGTATTTTGAGTTAAGCAGTTGGCGCGACTTCAGTTCTAGCCTATAAAGTCAAATCTTGTGTAGTTCCTCCATGGTAACATAGCTGCCCGAGGTCGCAAAGTTAGCAAGTACAAGACATTTCAAAATTGTACGTAATTGCACAGTAGTGCTTATGGTCGATGCCGTTTCTCAGCTTCAGAGCTACTTTCTTGACTGTATTTTGAGTTAAGCAGTTGGCGCGACTTCAGTTCTAGCCTATTAAGTCAAATCTTGTGTGGTTCCTCCATGGTAACATAGCTGCCCGAGGTCGCAAAGTTAGCAAGTAAAAGAAATTTGAAAATTGTACGTAATTTCACGGTAGTGCTTATGGTTTATCCCGTTTCTCGGCTTCAGAGCTACTTTCTTGACTGTATTTGGATTTAAGCAGTTGGCGCGACTTCAGTTCTAGCCTTAAAAGTCAAATCTTGTGTGGTTCCTCCATGGTAACATAGCTGCCCGAGGTCGCAAAGTTAGCAAGTACAAGAAATTTGAAAATTGTACGTAATTTCACGGTAGTGCTTATGGTTTATCCCGTTTCTCGGCTTCAGAGCTACTTTCTTGACTGTATTTTGAGTTAAGCAGTTGGCGCGGCTTCAGTTCTAGCCTATAAAGTCAAATCTTGTGTGGTTCCTCCATGGTAACATAGCTGCCCGAGGTCGCAAAGTTAGCAAGTACAAGACATTTGAAAATTGTACGTAATTGCACAGTAGTGCTTATGGTCGATGCCGTTTCTCAGCTTCAGAGCTACTTTCTTGACTGTATTTTGAGTTAAGCATATGGCGCGACTTCAGTTCTAGCCTATAAAGTCAAATCTTGTGTGGTTCCTCCATGGTAACATAGCTGCCCGAGGTCGCAAAGTTAGCAAGTACAAGAAATTTGAAAATTGTACGTAATTTCACGGTAGTGCTTATGGTCGATGCCGTTTCTCGGCTTCAGAGCTACTTTCTTGACTGTATTTTGAGTTAAGCAGTTGGCGCGACTTCAGTTCTAGCCTACAAAGTCAAATGTTGTGTGGTTCCTCCATGGTAACATAGCTGCCCGAGGTCGCAAAGTTAGCAAGTACAAGAAATTTGAAAATTGTACGTAATTGCACGGTAGTGCTTATGGTCGATGCCGTTTCTCGGCTTCAGAGCTACTTTCTTGACTGTATTTTGAGTTAAGCAGTTGGCGCGACTTCAGTTCTAGCCTATAAAGTCAAATCTTGTGTGGTTCCTCCATGGTAACATAGCTGCCCGAGGTGGCAAAGTTAGCAAGTAAAAGAAATTTGAAAATTGTACGTAATTTCACAGTAGTGCTTATGGTTTATCCCGTTTCTCGGCTTCAGAGCTACTTTCTTGACTGTATTTTGATTCAAGCAGTTGGCGCGACTTCAGTTCTAGCCTTAAAATTCAAATCTTGTGTGATTCCTCCATGGTAACATAGCTGCCCGAGGTCGCAAAGTTAGCAAGTACAAGAAATTTGAAAATTGTACGTAATTGCACAGTAGTGCTTATGGTCGATCCCGTTTCTCAGCTTCAGAGCTACTTTCTTGACTGTATTTTGAGTTAAGCAGTTGGCGCGACTTCAGTTCTAGCCTATAAAGTCAAATCTTGTGTAGTTCCTCCATGGTAACTTAGCTGCCCGAGGTCGCAAAATTGGCAAGTACGAGAAATTTGAAAATTGTACGTAATTTCACATTAGTGCTTATGGTCGATGCCGTTTCTCGGCTTCAGAGCTACTTTCTTGACTGTATTTTGAGTTAAGCAGTTGGCGCGACTTCAGTTATAGCCTATAAAGTCAAATCTTGTGTGGTTCCTCCATGGTAACATAGCTGCCCGAGGTCGCAAAGTTAGCAAGTACAAGAAATTTGAAAATTGTACGTAATTGGACATTAGTGCTTAGGGTCGATCCCGTTTCTCGGCTTCAGAGCTACTTTCTTGACTGTATTTTGAGTTAAGCAGTTGGCGCGACTTCAGTTCTAGCCTATAAAGTCAAATCTTGTGTGGTTCCTCCATGGTAACATACCTGCCCGAGGTCGCAAAGTTAGCAAGTACAAGAAATTTGAAAATTGTACGTAATTGCACATTAGTGCTTATGGTCGATCCCGTTTCTCGGCTTCAGAGCTACTTTCTTGACTGTATTTTGAGTTAAGCGGTTGGCGCGACTTCAGTTCTAGCCTATAAAGTCAAATCTTGTGTGGTTCCTCCATGGTAACATAGCTGCCCGAGGTCGCAAAGTTAGCAAGTACAAGAAATTTGAAAATTGTACGTAATTTCACGGTAGTGCTTATGGTCGATGCCGTTTCTCGGCTTCAGAGCTACTTTCTTGACTGTATTTTGAGTTAAGCAGTTGGCGCGACTTCAGTTCTAGCCTTAAAAGTCAAATCTTGTGTGGTTCCTCCATGGTAACATAGCTGCCCGAGGTCGCAAAGTTAGCAAGTACAAGAAATTTGAAAATTGTACGTAATTGCACAGTAGTGCTTATGGTCGATCCCGTTTCTCAGCTTCAGAGCTACTTTCTTGACTGTATTTTGAGTTAAGCAGTTGGCGCGACTTCAGTTCTAGCCTTAAAAGTCAAATCTTGTTTGATTCCTCCATGGTAACATAGCTGCCCGAGGTCGCAAAGTTAGCAAGTACAAGAAATTTGAAAATTGTACGTAATTGCACATTAGTGCTTAGGGTCGATCCCGTTTCTCGGCTTCAGAGCTACTTTCTTGACTGTATTTTGAGTTAAGCAGTTGGCGCGACTTCAGTTCTAGCCTATAAAGTCAAATCTTGTGTGGTTCCTCCATGGTAACATACCTGCCCGAGGTCGCAAAGTTAGCAAGTACAAGAAATTTGAAAATTGTACGTAATTGCACATTAGTGCTTATGGTCGATCCCGTTTCTCGGCTTCAGAGCTACTTTCTTGACTGTATTTTGAGTTAAGCAGTTGGCGCGACTTCAGTTCTAGCCTATAAAGTCAAATCTTGTGTGGTTCCTCCATGGTAACATAGCTGCCCGAGGTCGCAAAGTTAGCAAGTACAAGAAATTTGAAAATTGTACGTAATTTCACGGTAGTGCTTATGGTCGATGCCGTTTCTCGGCTTCAGAGCTACTTTCTTGACTGTATTTTGAGTTAAGCAGTTGGCGCGACTTCAGTTCTAGCCTTAAAAGTCAAATCTTGTGTGGTTCCTCCATGGTAACATAGCTGCCCGAGGTCGCAAAGTTAGCAAGTACAAGAAATTTGAAAATTGTACGTAATTGCACAGTAGTGCTTATGGTCGATCCCGTTTCTCAGCTTCAGAGCTACTTTCTTGACTGTATTTTGAGTTAAGCAGTTGGCGCGACTTCAGTTCTAGCCTTAAAAGTCAAATCTTGTTTGATTCCTCCATGGTAACATAGCTGCCCGAGGTCGCAAAGTTAGCAAGTACAAGAAATTTGAAAATTGTACGTAATTGCACATTAGTGCTTATGGTCGATCCCGTTTCTCGGCTTCAGAGCTACTTTCTTGACTGTATTTTGAGTTAAGCAGTTGGCGCGGCTTCAGTTCTAGCCTATAAAGTCAAATCTTGTGTGGTTCCTCCATGGTAACATAGCTGCCCGAGGTCGCAAAGTTAGCAAGTAAAAGAAATTTGAAAATTGTACGTAATTTCACGGTAGTGCTTATGGTTTATCCCGTTTCTCGGCTTCAGAGCTACTTTCTTGACTGTATTTTGATTCAAGCAGTTGGCGCGACTTCAGTTTCAGCCTTAAAATTCAAATCTTGTGTGATTCCTCCATGGTAACATAGCTGCCCGAGGTCGCAAAGTTAGCAAGTACAAGAAATTTGAAAATTGTACGTAATTGCACAGTAGTGCTTATGGTCGATCCCGTTTCTCAGCTTCAGAGCTACTTTCTTGACTGTATTTTGAGTTAAGCAGTTGGCGCGGCTTCAGTTCTAGCCTATAAAGTCAAATCCTTTGTGGTTCCTTCATGGTAACATAGCTGCCCGAGGTCGCAAAGTTAGCAAGTACAAGACATTTGAAAATTGTACATAATTGCACAGTAGTGCTTATGGTCGATGCCGTTTCTCAGCTTCAGAGCTACTTTCTTGACTGTATTTTGAGTTAAGCATATGGCGCGACTTCAGTTCTAGCCTATAAAGTCAAATCTTGTGTGGTTCCTCCATGGTAACATAGCTGCCCGAGGTCGCAAAGTTAGCAAGTATAAGAAATTTGAAAATTGTACGTAATTTCACGGTAGTGCTTATGGTCGATGCCGTTTCTCGGCTTCAGAGCTACAGAGCTACTGAACATAGCTGCCCGAGGTCGCAAAGTTAGCAAGTACAAGAAATTTGAAAATTGTACGTAATTGCACAGTAGTGCTTATGGTCGATCCCGTTTCTCAGCTTCAGAGCTACTTTCTTGACTGTATTTTGAGTTAAGCAGTTGGCGCGACTTCAGTTCTAGCCTTAAAAGTCAAATCTTGTGTGGTTCCTCCATGGTAACATAACTGCCCGAGGTCGCAAAGTTAGCAAGTACAAGAAATTTGAAAATTGTACGTAATTGCACATTAGTGCTTATGGTCGATCCCGTTTCTCGGCTTCAGAGCTACTTTCTTGACTGTATTTTGAGTTAAGCAGTTGGCGCGACTTCAGTTCTAGCCTATAAAGTCAAATCTTGTGTGGTTCCTCCTTGGTAACATAGTTGCCCGAGGTCGCAAAGTTAGCAAGTACAAGAAATTTGAAAATTGTACGTAATTGCACAGTAGTGCTTATGGTCGATCCCGTTTGTCAGCTTCAGAGCTACTTTGAAGGTATTTTGAGTTAAGCAGTTGGCGCGACTTCAGTTCTAGCCTTAAAAGTCAAATCTGGTGTGGTTCCTCCATGGTAACATAGCTGCCCGAGGTCGCAAAGTTAGCAAGTACAAGAAATTTGAAAATTGTACGTAATTGCACAGTAGTGCTTATGGTCGATCCCGTTTCTCAGCTTCAGAGCTACTTTCTTGACTGTATTTTGAGTTAAGCAGTTGGCTCGACTTCAGTTCTAGCCTTAAAAGTCAAATCTTGTGTGGTTCCTCCATGGTAACATAGCTGCCCGAGGTCGCATAGTTAGCAAGTACAAGAAATTTGAAAATTGTACGTAATTGCACAGTAGTGCTTATGGTCGATCCCGTTTGTCAGCTTCGGAGCTACTTTGAAGGTATTTTGAGTTAAGCAGTTGGCGCGACTTCAGTTCTAGCCTTAAAAGTCAAATCTTGTTTGATTCCTCCATGGTAACATAGCTGCCCGAGGTCGCAAAGTTGGCAAGTACAAGAAATTTGAAAATTGTACGTAATTTCACGGTAGTGCTTATGGTCGATGCCGTTTCTCGGCTTCAGAGCTACTTTCTTGACTGTATTTTGAGTTAAGCAGTTGGCGCGACTTCAGTTCTAGCCTTAAAAGTCAAATCTTGTGTGGTTCCTCCATGGTAACATAGCTGCCCGAGATCGCAAAGTTAGCAAGTACAAGAAATTTGAAAATTGTACGTAATTGCACAGTAGTGCTTATGGTCGATCCCGTTTCTCAGCTTCAGAGCTACTTTCTTGACTGTATTTTGAGTTAAGCAGTTGGCGCGACTTCAGTTCTAGCCTTAAAAGTCAAATCTTGTTTGATTCCTCCATGGTAACATAGCTGCCCGAGGTCGCAAAGTTGGCAAGTACAAGAAATTTGAAAATTGTACGTAATTTCACGGTAGTGCTTATGGTCGATGCCGTTTCTCGGCTTCAGAGCTACTTTCTTGACTGTATTTTGAGTTGAGCAGTTGGCGCGACTTCAGTTCTAGCCTTAAAAGTCAAATCTTGTTTGGTTCCTCCATGGTAACATAGCTGCCCGAGGTCGCAAAGTTAGCAAGTACAAGAAATTTGAAAATTGTACGTAATTGCACAGTAGTGCTTATGGTCGATCCCGTTTGTCAGCTTCAGAGCTACTTTGAAGGTGTTTTGAGTTAAGCAGTTGGCGCGACTTCAGTTCTAGCCTTAAAAGTCAAATCTTGTTTGATTCCTCCATGGTAACATAGCTGCCCGAGGTCGCAAAGTTGGCAAGTACAAGAAATTTGAAAATTGTACGTAATTTCACAGTAGTGCTTATGGTCGATCCCGTTTCTCAGCTTCAGAGCTACTTTCTTGACTGTATTTTGAGTTAAGTAGTTGGCGCGACTTCAGTTCTAGCCTATAAAGCCAAATCTTGTGTGGTTCCTCCATGGTAACATAGTTGCCCGAGGTCGCAAAGTTAGCAAGTACAAGAAATTTGAAAATTGTACGTAATTGCACAGTAGTGCTTATGGTCGATCCCGTTTCTCAGCTTCAGAGCTACTTTCTTGACTGTATTTTGAGTTAAGCAGTTGGCGCGACTTCAGTTCTAGCCTTAAAAGTCAAATCTTGTTTGATTCCTCCATGGTAACATAGCTGCCCGAGGTCGCAAAGTTAGCAAGTACAAGAAATTTGAAAATTGTACGTAATTGCACATTAGTGCTTATGGTCGATCCCGTTTCTCGGCTTCAGAGCTACTTTCTTGACTGTATTTTGAGTTAAGCAGTTGGCGCGACTTCAGTTCTAGCCTATAAAGTCAAATCTTGTGTGGTTCCTCCATGGTAACATAGATGCCCGAGGTCGCAAAGTTAGCAAGTACAAGAAATTTGAAAATTGTACGTAATTTCACGGTAGTGCTTATGGTCGATGCCGTTTCTCGGCTTCAGAGCTACTTTCTTGACTGTATTTTGAGTTAAGCAGTTGGCGCGACTTCAGTTCTAGCCTATAAAGTCAAATCTTGTGTGGTTCCTCCATGGTAACATAGTTGCCCGAGGTCGCAAAGTTAGCAAGTACAAGAAATTTGAAAATTGTACGTAATTGCACAGTAGTGCTTATGGTCGATCCCGTTTCTCAGCTTCAGAGCTACTTTCTTGACTGTATTTTGAGTTAAGCAGGTGGCGCGACTTCAGTTCTAGCCTTAAAAGTCAAATCTTGTGTGGTTCCTCCATGGTAACATAGCTGCCCGAGGTCGCAAAGTTGGCAAGTACAAGAAATTTTAAAATTGTACGTAATTTCACGGTAGTCCTTATGGTCGATGCCGTTTCTCCGCTTCAGAGCTACTTTCTTGACTGTATTTTGAGTTAAGCTATTGGCGCGACTTCAGTTCTAGCCTTAAAAGTCAAATCTTGTGTGGTTCCTCCATGGTAACATAGCTGCCCGAGGTCGCAAAGTTGGCAAGTACAAGAAATTTTAAAATTGTACGTAATTTCACGGTAGTCCTTATGGTCGATGCCGTTTCTCCGCTTCAGAGCTACTTTCTTGACTGTATTTTGAGTTAAGCTGTTGGCGCGACTTCAGTTCTAGCCTTAAAAGTCAAATCTTGTGTGGTTCCTTAATGGTAACATAGCTGCCCGAGGTCGCAAAGTTAGCAAGTACAAGAAATTTGAAAATTGTACGTAATTGCACAGTAGTGCTTATGGTCGATCCCGTTTCTCAGCTTCAGAGCTACTTTCTTGACTGTATTTTGAGTTAAGCAGTTGGCGCGACTTCAGTTCTAGCCTTAAAAGTCAAATCTTGTTTGATTCCTCCATGGTAACATAGCTGCCCGAGGTCGCAAAGTTGGCAAGTACAAGAAATTTGAAAATTGTACGTAATTTCACGGTAGTGCTTATGGTCGATGCCGTTTCTCGGCTTCAGAGCTACTTTCTTGACTGTATTTTGAGTTAAGCAGTTGGCGCGACTTCAGTTCTAGCCTTAAAAGTCAAATCTTGTGTGGTTCCTCCATGGTAACATAGCTGCCCGAGGTCGCAAAGTTAGCAAGTACAAGAAATTTGAAAATTGTACGTAATTGCACAGTAGTGCTTATGGTCGATCCCGTTTCTCAGCTTCAGAGCTACTTTCTTGACTGTATTTTGAGTTAAGCAGTTGGCGCGACTTCAGTTCTAGCCTTAAAAGTCAAATCTTGTGTGGTTCCTCCATGGTAACACAGCTGCCCGAGGTCGCAAAGTTAGCAAGTACAAGAAATTTGAAAATTGTACGTAATTGCACATTAGTGCTTATGGTCGATCCCGTTTCTCGGCTTCAGAGCTACTTTCTTGACTGTATTTTGAGTTAAGCAGTTGGCGCGACTTCAGTTCTAGCCTATAAAGTCAAATCTTGTGTGGTTCCTCCATGGTAACATAGTTGCCCGAGGTCGCAAAGTTAGCAAGTACAAGAAATTTGAAAATTGTACGTAATTGCACAGTAGTGCTTATGGTCGATCCCGTTTGTCAGCTTCAGAGCTACTTTGAAGGTATTTTGAGTTAAGCAGTTGGCGCGACTTCAGTTCTAGCCTTAAAAGTCAAATCTTGTTTGATTCCTCCATGGTAACATAGCTGCCCGAGGTCGCAAAGTTGGCAAGTACAAGAAATTTGAAAATTATACGTAATTTCACGGTAGTGCTTATGGTCGATGCCGTTTCTCGGCTTCAGAGCTACTTTCTTGACTGTATTTTGAGTTAAGCAGTTGGCGCGACTTCAGTTCTAGCCTTAAAAGTCAAATCTTGTGTGGTTCCTCCATGGTAACATAGCTGCCCGAGATCGCAAAGTTAGCAAGTACAAGAAATTTGAAAATTGTACGTAATTGCACAGTAGTGCTTATGGTCGATCCCGTTTCTCAGCTTCAGAGCTACTTTCTTGACTGTATTTTGAGTTAAGCAGTTGGCGCGACTTCAGTTCTAGCCTTAAAAGTCAAATCTTGTTTGATTCCTCCATGGTAACATAGCTGCCCGAGGTCGCAAAGTTGGCAAGTACAAGAAATTTGAAAATTGTACGTAATTTCACGGTAGTGCTTATGGTCGATGCCGTTTCTCGGCTTCAGAGCTACTTTCTTGACTGTATTTTGAGTTGAGCAGTTGGCGCGACTTCAGTTCTAGCCTTAAAAGTCAAATCTTGTTTGGTTCCTCCATGGTAACATAGCTGCCCGAGGTCGCAAAGTTAGCAAGTACAAGAAATTTGAAAATTGTACGTAATTGCACAGTAGTGCTTATGGTCGATCCCGTTTGTCAGCTTCAGAGCTACTTTGAAGGTGTTTTGAGTTAAGCAGTTGGCGCGACTTCAGTTCTAGCCTTAAACGTCAAATCTTGTTTGATTCCTCCATGGTAACATAGCTGCCCGAGGTCGCAAAGTTGGCAAGTACAAGAAATTTGAAAATTGTACGTAATTTCACAGTAGTGCTTATGGTCGATCCCGTTTCTCAGCTTCAGAGCTACTTTCTTGACTGTATTTTGAGTTAAGTAGTTGGCGCGACTTCAGTTCTAGCCTATAAAGCCAAATCTTGTGTGGTTCCTCCATGGTAACATAGTTGCCCGAGGTCGCAAAGTTAGCAAGTACAAGAAATTTGAAAATTGTACGTAATTGCACAGTAGTGCTTATGGTCGATCCCGTTTCTCAGCTTCAGAGCTACTTTCTTGACTGTATTTTGAGTTAAGCAGTTGACGCGACTTCAGTTCTAGCCTTAAAAGTCAAATCTTGTTTGATTCCTCCATGGTAACATAGCTGCCCGAGGTCGCAAAGTTAGCAAGTACAAGAAATTTGAAAATTGTACGTAATTGCACATTAGTGCTTATGGTCGATCCCGTTTCTCGGCTTCAGAGCTACTTTCTTGACTGTATTTTGAGTTAAGCAGTTGGCGCGACTTCAGTTCTAGCCTATAAAGTCAAATCTTGTGTGGTTCCTCCATGGTAACATAGCTGCCCGAGGTCGCAAAGTTAGCAAGTACAAGAAATTTGAAAATTGTACGTAATTTCACGGTAGTGCTTATGGTCGATGCCGTTTCTCGGCTTCAGAGCTACTTTCTTGACTGTATTTTGAGTTAAGCAGTTGGCGCGACTTCAGTTCTAGCCTATAAAGTCAAATCTTGTGTGGTTCCTCCATGGTAACATAGTTGCCCGAGGTCGCAAAGTTAGCAAGTACAAGAAATTTGAAAATTGTACGTAATTGCACAGTAGTGCTTATGGTCGATCCCGTTTGTCAGCTTCAGAGCTACTTTGAAGGTATTTTGAGTTAAGCAGATGGCGCGACTTCAGTTCTAGCCTTAAAAGTCAAATCTGGTGTGGTTCCTCCATGGTAACATAGCTGCCCGAGGTCGCAAAGTTAGCAAGTACAAGAAATTTGAAAATTGTACGTAATTGCACAGTAGTGCTTATGGTCGATCCCGTTTCTCAGCTTCAGAGCTACTTTCTTGACTGTATTTTGAGTTAAGCAGTTGGCTCGACTTCAGTTCTAGCCTTAAAAGTCAAATCTTGTGTGGTTCCTCCATGGTAACATAGCTGCCCGAGGTCGCAAAGTTAGCAAGTACAAGAAATTTGAAAATTGTACGTAATTGCACAGTAGTGCTTATGGTCGATCCCGTTTGTCAGCTTCAGAGCTACTTTGAAGGTATTTTGAGTTAAGCAGTTGGCGCGACTTCAGTTCTAGCCTTAAAAGTCAAATCTTGTTTGATTCCTCCATGGTAACATAGCTGCCCGAGGTCGCAAAGTTGGCAAGTACAAGAAATTTGAAAATTGTACGTAATTTCACGGTAGTGCTTATGGTCGATGCCGTTTCTCGGCTTCAGAGCTACTTTCTTGACTGTATTTTGAGTTAAGCAGTTGGCGCGACTTCAGTTCTAGCCTTAAAAGTCAAATCTTGTGTGGTTCCTCCATGGTAACATAGCTGCCCGAGATCGCAAAGTTAGCAAGTACAAGAAATTTGAAAATTGTACGTAATTGCACAGTAGTGCTTATGGTCGATCCCGTTTCTCAGCTTCAGAGCTACTTTCTTGACTGTATTTTGAGTTAAGCAGTTGGCGCGACTTCAGTTCTAGCCTTAAAAGTCAAATCTTGTTTGATTCCTCCATGGTAACATAGCTGCCCGAGGTCGCAAAGTTGGCAAGTACAAGAAATTTGAAAATTGTACGTAATTTCACGGTAGTGCTTATGGTCGATGCCGTTTCTCGGCTTCAGAGCTACTTTCTTGACTGTATTTTGAGTTGAGCAGTTGGCGCGACTTCAGTTCTAGCCTTAAAAGTCAAATCTTGTTTGGTTCCTCCATGGTAACATAGCTGCCCGAGGTCGCAAAGTTAGCAAGTACAAGAAATTTGAAAATTGTACGTAATTGCACAGTAGTGCTTATGGTCGATCCCGTTTGTCAGCTTCAGAGCTACTTTGAAGGTATTTTGAGTTAAGCAGTTGGCGCGACTTCAGTTCTAGCCTTAAAAGTCAAATCTTGTTTGATTCCTCCATGGTAACATAGCTGCCCGAGGTCGCAAAGTTGGCAAGTACAAGAAATTTGAAAATTGTACGTAATTTCACAGTAGTGCTTATGGTCGATCCCGTTTCTCAGCTTCAGAGCTACTTTCTTGACTGTATTTTGAGTTAAGCAGTTGGCGCGACTTCAGTTCTAGCCTTAAAAGTCAAATCTTGTTTGATTCCTCCATGGTAACATAGCTGCCCGAGGTCGCAAAGTTAGCAAGTACAAGAAATTTGAAAATTGTACGTAATTGCACATTAGTGCTTATGGTCGATCCCGTTTCTCGGCTTCAGAGCTACTTTCTTGACTGTATTTTGAGTTAAGCAGTTGGCGCGACTTCAGTTCTAGCCTATAAAGTCAAATCTTGTGTGGTTCCTCCATGGTAACATAGCTGCCCGAGGTCGCAAAGTTAGCAAGTACAAGAAATTTGAAAATTGTACGTAATTTCACGGTAGTGCTTATGGTCGATGCCGTTTCTCGGCTTCAGAGCTACTTTCTTGACTGTATTTTGAGTTAAGCAGTTGGCGCGACTTCAGTTCTAGCCTTAAAAGTCAAATCTTGTGTGGTTCCTGCATGGTAACATAGCTGCCCGAGGTCGCAAAGTTAGCAAGTACAAGAAATTTTAAAATTGTACGTAATTGCACAGTAGTGCTTATGGTCGATCCCGTTTCTCAGCTTCAGAGCTACTTTCTTGACTGTATTTTGAGTTAAGCAGTTGGCGCGACTTCAGTTCTAGCCTTAAAAGTCAAATCTTGTTTGATTCCTCCATGGTAACATAGCTGCCCGAGGTCGCAAAGTTAGCAAGTACAAGAAATTTGAAAATTGTACGTAATTGCACATTAGTGCTTATGGTCGATCCCGTTTCTCGGCTTCAGAGCTACTTTCTTGACTGTATTTTGAGTTAAGCAGTTGGCGCGACTTCAGTTCTAGCCTATAAAGTCAAATCTTGTGTGGTTCCTCCATGGTAACATAGTTGCCCGAGGTCGCAAAGTTAGCAAGTACAAGAAATTTGAAAATTGTACGTAATTGCACAGTAGTGCTTATGGTCGATCCCGTTTGTCAGTTTCAGAGCTACTTTGAAGGTATTTTGAGTTAAGCAGTTGGCGTGACTTCAGTTCTAGCCTTAAAAGTCAAATCTTGTTTGATTCCTCCATGGTAACATAGCTGCCCGAGGTCGCAAAGTTAGCAAGTACAAGAAATTTGAAAATTGTACGTAATTGCACATTAGTGCTTATGGTCGATCCCGATTCTCGGCTTCAGAGCTACTTTCTTGACTGTATTTTGAGTTAAGCAGTTGGCGCGACTTCAGTTCTAGCCTATAAAGTCAAATCTTGTGTGGTTCCTCCATGGTAACATAGCTGCCCGAGGTCGCAAAGTTGGCAAGTACAAGAAATTTGAAAATTGTACGTAATTTCACAGTAGTGCTTATGGTCGATGCCGTTTCTCGGCTTCAGAGCTACTTTCTTGACTGTATTTTGAGTTAAGCAGTTGGCGCGACTTCAGTTCTAGCCTTAAAAGTCAAATCTTGTGTGGTTCCTCCATGGTAACATAGCTGCCCGAGGTCGCAAAGTTAGCAAGTACAAGAAATTTGAAAATTGTACGTAATTGCACAGTAGTGCTTATGGTCGATCCCGTTTCTCAGCTTCAGAGCTACTTTCTTGACTGTATTTTGAGTTAAGCAGTTGGCGCGACTTCAGTTCTAGCCTTAAAAGTCAAATCTTGTTTGATTCCTCCATGGTAACATAGCTGCCCGAGGTCGCAAAGTTAGCAAGTACAAGAAATTTGAAAATTGTACGTAATTGCACATTAGTGCTTATGGTCGATCCCGTTTCTCGGCTTCAGAGCTACTTTCTTGACTGTATTTTGAGTTAAGCAGTTGGCGCGACTTCAGTTCTAGCCTTAAAAGTCAAATCTTGTTTGATTCCTCCATGGTAACATAGCTGCCCGAGGTCGCAAAGTTAGCAAGTACAAGAAATTTGAAAATTGTACGTAATTGCACATTAGTGCTTATGGTCGATCCCGTTTCTCGGCTTCAGAGCTACTTTCTTGACTGTATTTTGAGTTAAGCAGTTGGCGCGACTTCAGTTCTAGCCTATAAAGTCAAATCTTGTGTGGTTCCTCCATGGTAACATAGTTGCCCGAGGTCGCAAAGTTAGCAAGTACAAGAAATTTGAAAATTGTACGTAATTGCACAGTAGTGCTTATGGTCGATCCCGTTTGTCAGCTTCAGAGCTACTTTGAAGGTATTTTGAGTTAAGCAGTTGGCGCGACTTCAGTTCTAGCCTTAAAAGTCAAATCTTGTTTGATTCCTCCATGGTAACATAGCTGCCCGAGGTCGCAAAGTTGGCAAGTACAAGAAATTTGAAAATTGTACGTAATTTCACAGTAGTGCTTATGGTCGATCCCGTTTCTCAGCTTCACAGCTACTTTCTTGACTGTATTTTGAGTTAAGTAGTTGGCGCGACTTCAGTTCTAGCCTATAAAGTCAAATCTTGTGTGGTTCCTCCATGGTAACATAGCTGCCCGAGGTCGCAAAGTTAGCAAGTACAAGAAATTTGAAAATTGTACGTAATTGCACAGTAGTGCTTATGGTCGATCCCGTTTCTCAGCTTCAGAGCTACTTTCTTGACTGTATTTTGAGTTAAGCAGTTGGCGCGACTTCAGTTCTACCCTTAAAAGTCAAATCTTGTTTGATTCCTCCATGGTAACATAGCTGCCCGAGGTCGCAAAGTTAGCAAGTACAAGAAATTTGAAAATTGTACGTAATTGCACATTAGTGCTTATGGTCGATCCCGTTTCTCGGCTTCAGAGCTACTTTCTTGACTGTATTTTGAGTTAAGCAGTTGGCGCGACTTCAGTTCTAGCCTATAAAGTCAAATCTTGTGTGGTTCCTCCATGGTAACATAGTTGCCCGAGGTCGCAAATTTAGCAAGTACAAGAAATTTGAAAATTGTACGTAATTGCACAGTAGTGCTTATGGTCGATCCCGTTTGTCAGCTTCAGAGCTACTTTGAAGGTATTTTGAGTTAAGCAGTTGGCGCGACTTCAGTTCTAGCCTTAAAAGTCAAATCTTGTTTGATTCCTCCATGGTAACATAGCTGCCCGAGGTCGCAAAGTTGGCAAGTACAAGAAATTTGAAAATTGTACGTAATTTCACGGTAGTGCTTATGGTCGATGCCGTTTCTCGGCTTCAGATCTACTTTCTTGACTGTATTTTGAGTTAAGTAGTTGGCGCGACTTCAGTTCTAGCCTATAAAGTCAAATCTTGTGTGGTTCCTCCATGGTAACATAGTTGCCCGAGGTCGCAAAGTTAGCAAGTACAAGAAATTTGAAAATTGTACGTAATTGCACAGCAGTGCTTATGGTCGATCCCGTTTCTCAGCTTCAGAGCTACTTTCTTGACTGTATTTTGAGTTAAGCAGTTGGCGCGACTTCAGTTCTAGCCTTAAAAGTCAAATCTTGTTTGATTCCTCCATGGTAACATAGCTGCCCGAGGTCGCAAAGTTAGCAAGTACAAGAAATTTGAAAATTGTACGTAATTGCACATTAGTGCTTATGGTCGATCCCGTTTCTCGGCTTCAGAGCTACTTTCTTGACTGTATTTTGTTCATTTCAGTTCTAGCCTTAAAAGTCAAATCTTGTTTGATTCCTCCATGGTAACATAGCTGCCCGAGGTCGCAAGGTTAGCAAGTACAAGAAATTTGAAAATTGTACGTAATTGCACATTAGTGCTTATGGTCGATCCCGTTTCTCGGCTTCAGAGCTACTTTCTTGACTGTATTTTGAGTTAAGCAGTTGGCGCGACTTCAGTTCTAGCCTTAAAAGTCAAATCTTGTTTGATTCCTCCATGGTAACATAGCTGCCCGAGGTCGCAAAGTTGGCAAGTACAAGAAATTTGAAAATTGTACGTAATTTCACGGTAGTGCTTATGGTCGATGCCGTTTCTCGGCTTCAGATCTACTTTCTTGACTGTATTTTGAGTTAAGCAGTTGGCGCGACTTCAGTTCTAGCCTTAAAAGTCAAATCTTGTGTGGTTCCTCCATGGTAACATAGCTGCCCGAGGTCGCAAAGTTAGCAAGTACAAGAAATTTGAAAATTGTACGTAATTGCACAGTAGTGCTTATGGTCGATCCCGTTTCTCAGCTTCAGAGCTACTTTCTTGACTGTATTTTGAGTTAAGTAGTTGGCGCGACTTCAGTTCTAGCCTATAAAGTCAAATCTTGTGTGGTTCCTCCATGGTAGCATAGTTGCCCGAGGTCGCAAATTTAGCAAGTACAAGAAATTTGAAAATTGTACGTAATTGCACAGTAGTGCTTATGGTCGATCCCGTTTCTCGGCTTCAGAGCTACTTTCTTGACTGTATTTTGTTCATTTCAGTTCTAGCCTTAAAAGTCAAATCTTGTTTGATTCCTCCATGGTAACATAGCTGCCCGAGGTCGCAAAGTTGGCAAGTACAAGAAATTTGAAAATTGTACGTAATTTCACAGTAGTGCTTATGGTCGATCCCGTTTCTCAGCTTCACAGCTACTTTCTTGACTGTATTTTGAGTTAAGTAGTTGGCGCGACTTCAGTTCTAGCCTATAAAGTCAAATCTTGTGTGGTTCCTCCATGGTAACATAGTTGCCCGAGGTCGCAAATTTAGCAAGTACAAGAAATTTGAAAATTGTACGTAATTGCACAGTAGTGCTTATGGTCGATCCCGTTTGTCAGCTTCAGAGCTACTTTGAAGGTATTTTGAGTTAAGCAGTTGGCGCGACTTCAGTTCTAGCCTTAAAAGTCAAATCTTGTTTGATTCCTCCATGGTAACATAGCTGCCCGAGGTCGCAAAGTTGGCAAGTACAAGAAATTTGAAAATTGTACGTAATTTCACAGTAGTGCTTATGGTCGATCCCGTTTCTCAGCTTCACAGCTACTTTCTTGACTGTATTTTGAGTTAAGTAGTTGGCGCGACTTCAGTTCTAGCCTATAAAGTCAAATCTTGTGTGGTTCCTCCATGGTAACATAGTTGCCCGAGGTCGCAAAGTTAGCAAGTACAAGAAATTTGAAAATTGTACGTAATTGCACAGTAGTGCTTATGGTCGATCCCGTTTCTCAGCTTCAGAGCTACTTTCTTGACTGTATTTTGAGTTAAGCAGTTGGCGCGACTTCAGTTCTAGCCTTAAAAGTCAAATCTTGTTTGATTCCTCCATGGTAACATAGCTGCCCGAGGTCGCAAAGTTAGCAAGTACAAGAAATTTGAAAATTGTACGTAATTGCACATTAGTGCTTATGGTCGATCCCGTTTCTCGGCTTCAGAGCTACTTTCTTGACTGTATTTTGTTCATTTCAGTTCTAGCCTTAAAAGTCAAATCTTGTTTGATTCCTCCATGGTAACATAGCTGCCCGAGGTCGCAAGGTTAGCAAGTACAAGAAATTTGAAAATTGTGCGTAATTGCACATTAGTGCTTATGGTCGATCCCGTTTCTCGGCTTCAGAGCTACTTTCTTGACTGTATTTTGAGTTAAGCAGTTGGCGCGACTTCAGTTCTAGCCTATAAAGTCAAATCTTGTGTGGTTCCTCCATGGTAACATAGTTGCCCGAGGTCGCAAATTTAGCAAGTACAAGAAATTTGAAAATTGTACGTAATTGCACAGTAGTGCTTATGGTCGATCCCGTTTGTCAGCTTCAGAGCTACTTTGAAGGTATTTTGAGTTAAGCAGTTGGCGCGACTTCAGTTCTAGCCTTAAAAGTCAAATCTTGTTTGATTCCTCCATGGTAACATAGCTGCCCGAGGTCGCAAAGTTGGCAAGTACAAGAAATTTGAAAATTGTACGTAATTTCACGGTAGTGCTTATGGTCGATGCCGTTTCTCGGCTTCAGATCTACTTTCTTGACTGTATTTTGAGTTAAGCAGTTGGCGCGACTTCAGTTCTAGCCTTAAAAGTCAAATCTTGTGTGGTTCCTCCATGGTAACATAGCTGCCCGAGGTCGCAAAGTTAGCAAGTACAAGAAATTTGAAAATTGTACGTAATTGCACAGTAGTGCTTATGGTCGATCCCGTTTCTCAGCTTCAGAGCTATTTTCTTGACTGTATTTTGAGTTAGGCAGTTGGCGCGACTTCAGTTCTAGCCTTAAAAGTCAAATCTTGTTTGATTCCTCCATGGTAACATAGCTGCCCGAGGTCGCAAAGTTGGCAAGTACAAGAAATTTGAAAATTGTACGTAATTTCACGGTAGTGCTTATGGTCGATGCCGTTTCTCGGCTTCAGAGCTACTTTCTTGACTGTATTTTGAGTTAGGCAGTTGGCGCGACTTCAGTTCTAGCCTTAAAAGTCAAATCTTGTGTGGTTCCTCCATGGTAACATAGCTGCCCGAGGTCGCAAAGTTAGCAAGTACAAGAAATTTGAAAATTGTACGTAATTGCACAGTAATGCTTATGGTCGATCCCGTTTCTCAGCTTCAGAGCTACTTTCTTGACTGTATTTTGAGATAAGCAGTTGGCGCGATTTCAGTTCTAGCCTTAAAAGTCAAATCTTGTGTGGTTCCTCCATGGTAACATAGCTGCCCGAGGTCGCAAAGTTAGCAAGTACAAGAAATTTGAAAATTGTACGTAATTGCACATTAGTGCTTATGGTCGATCCCGTTTCTCGGCTTCAGAGCTACTTTCTTGACTGTATTTTGAGTTAAGCAGTTGGCGCGACTTCAGTTCTAGCCTTAAAAGTCAAATCTTGTTTGATTCCTCCATGGTAACATAGCTGCCCGAGGTCGCAAAGTTAGCAAGTACAAGAAATTTGAAAATTGTACGTAATTGCACAGTAGTGCTTATGGTCGATCCCGTTTGTCAGCTTCAGAGCTACTTTGAAGGTATTTTGAGTTAAGCAGTTGGCGCGACTTCAGTTCTAGCCTTAAAAGTCAAATCTTGTTTGATTCCTCCATGGTAACATAGCTGCCCGAGGTCGCAAAGTTGGCAAGTACAAGAAATTTGAAAATTGTACGTAATTTCACAGTAGTGCTTATGGTCGATCCCGTTTCTCAGCTTAACAGCTACTTTCTTGACTGTATTTTGAGTTAAGTAGTTGGCGCGACTTCAGTTCTAGCCTATAAAGTCAAATCTTGTGTGGTTCCTCCATGGTAACATAGTTGCCCGAGGTCGCAAAGTTAGCAAGTACAAGAAATTTGAAAATTGTACGTAATTGCACAGTAGTGCTTATGGTCGATCCCGTTTCTCAGCTTCAGAGCTACTTTCTTGACTGTATTTTGAGTTAAGCAGTTGGCGCGACTTCAGTTCTAGCCTTAAAAGTCAAATCTTGTTTGATTCCTCCATGGTAACATAGCTGCCCGAGGTCGCAAAGTTGGCAAGTACAAGAAATTTGAAAATTGTACGTAATTTCACAGTAGTGCTTATGGTCGATCCCGTTTCTCAGCTTCACAGCTACTTTCTTGACTGTATTTTGAGTTAAGTAGTTGGCGCGACTTCAGTTCTAGCCTATAAAGTCAAATCTTGTTTGATTCCTTCATGGTAACATAGCTGCCCGAGGTCGCAAAGTTAGCAAGTACAAGAAATTTGAAAATTGTACGTAATTGCACAGTAGTGCTTATGGTCGATCCCGTTTCTCGGCTTCAGAGCTACTTTCTTGACTGTATTTTGAGTTAAGCAGTTGGCGCGACTTCAGTTCTAGCCTATAAAGTCAAATCTTGTGTGGTTCCTCCATGGTAACATAGCTGCCCGAGGTCGCAAAGTTGGCAAGTACAAGAAATTTGAAAATTGTACGTAATTTCACATTAGTGCTTATGGTCGATGCCGTTTCTCGGCTTCAGAGCTACTTTCTTGACTGTATTTTGAGTTAAGCAATTGGCGCGACTTCAGTTCTAGCCTATTAAGTCAAATCTTGGGTGGTTCCTCCATGGTAACATAGCTGCCCGAGGTCGCAAAGTTGGCAAGTACAAGAAATTTGAAAATTGTACGTAATTGCACAGTAGTGCTTATTTTCGATCCCGTTTGTCAGCTTCAGAGCTACTTTCTTGACTGTATTTTGAGTTAAGCAGTTGGCGCGACTTCAGTTCTAGCCTATAAAGTCAAATCTTGTGTGGTTCCTCCATGGTAACATAGCTGCCCGAGGTCGCAAAGTTTGCAAGTACAAGAAATTTGAAAATTGTACGTAATTGCACAGTAGTGCTTATGGTCGATCCCGTTTGTCAGCTTCAGAGCTACTTTCTTGACTGTATTTTGAGTTAAGCAGTTGACGCGACTTCAGTTCTAGCCTTAAAAGTCAAATCTTGTTTGATTCCTCCATGGTAACATAGCTGCCCGAGGTCGCAAAGTTGGCAAGTACAAGAAATTTGAAAATTGTACGTAATTTCACGGTAGTGCTTATGGTCGAAGCCGTTTCTCGGCTTCAGAGCTACTTTCTTGACTGTATTTTGAGTTAAGCAGCTGGCGCGACTTCAGTTCTAGCCTATAAAGTCAAATCTTGTGTGGTTCCTCCATGGTAACATAGCTGCCCGAGGTCGCAAAGTTGGCAAGTACAAGAAATTTGAAAATTGTACGTAATTTCACATTAGTGCTTATGGTCGATGCCGTTTCTCGGCTTCAGAGCTACTTTCTTGACTGTATTTTGAGTTAAGCAGTTGGCGCGACTTCAGTTCTAGCCTTAAAAGTCAAATCTTGTGTGGTTCCTCCATGGTAACATAGCTGCCCGAGGTCGCAAAGTTTGCAAGTACAAGAAATTTGAAAATTGTACGTAATTGCACAGTAGTGCTTATGGTCGATCCCGTTTGTCAGCTTCAGAGCTACTTTCTTGACTGTATTTTGAGTTAAGCAGTTGACGCGACTTCAGTTCTAGCCTTAAAAGTCAAATCTTGTTTGATTCCTCCATGGTAACATAGCTGCCCGAGGTCGCAAAGTTAGCAAGTACAAGAAATTTGAAAATTGTACGTAATTTCACGGTAGTGCTTATGGTCGATGCCGTTTCTCGGCTTCAGAACTACTTTCTTGACTGTATTTTGAGTTAAGCAGTTGGCGCGACTTCAGTGCTAGCCTTAAAAGTCAAATCTTGTTTGATTCCTCCATGGTAACATAGCTGCCCGAGGTCGCAAAGTTAGCAAGTACAAGAAATTTGAAAATTGTACGTAATTTCACGGTAGTGCTTATGGTCGAAGCCGTTTCTCGGCTTCAGAGCTACTTTCTTGACTGTATTTTGAGTTAAGCAGTTGGCGCGACTTCAGTTCTAGCCTATAAAGTCAAATCTTGTGTGGTTCCTATATGGTAACATAGCTGCCCGAGGTCGCAAAGTTGGCAAGTACAAGAAATTTGAAAATTGTACGTAATTTCACATTAGTGCTTATGGTCGATGCCGTTTCTCGGCTTCAGAGCTACTTTCTTGACTGTATTTTGAGTTAAGCAATTGGCGCGACTTCAGTTCTAGCCTATAAAGTCAAATCTTGGGTGGTTCCTCCATGGTAACATAGCTGCCCGAGGTCGCAAAGTTGGCAAGTACAAGAAATTTGAAAATTGTACGTAATTGCACAGTAGTGCTTATTTTCGATCCCGTTTGTCAGCTTCAGAGCTACTTTCTTGACTGTATTTTGAGTTAAGCAGTTGGCGCGACTTCAGTTCTAGCCTATAAAGTCAAATCTTGTGTGGTTCCTCCATGGTAACATAGCTGCCCGAGGTCGCAAAGTTTGCAAGTACAAGAAATTTGAAAATTGTACGTAATTGCACAGTAGTGCTTATGGTCGATCCCGTTTGTCAGCTTCAGAGCTACTTTCTTGACTGTATTTTGAGTTAAGCAGTTGACGCGACTTCAGTTCTAGCCTTAAAAGTCAAATCTTGTTTGATTCCTCCATGGTAACATAGCTGCCCGAGGTCGCAAAGTTGGCAAGTACAAGAAATTTGAAAATTGTACGTAATTGCACAGTAGTGCTTATTTTCGATCCCGTTTGTCAGCTTCAGAGCTACTTTCTTGACTGTATTTTGAGTTAAGCAGTTGGCGCGACTTCAGTTCTAGCCTATAAAGTCAAATCTTGTGTGGTTCCTCCATGGTAACATAGCTGCCCGAGGTCGCAAAGTTAGCAAGTACAAGAAATTTGAAAATTGTACGTAATTTCACGGTAGTGCTTATGGTCGATGCCGTTTCTCGGCTTCAGAACTACTTTCTTGACTGTATTTTGAGTTAAGCAGTTGGCGCGACTTCAGTTCTAGCCTATAAAGTCAAATCTTGTGTGGTTCCTCCATGGTAACATAGCTGCCCGAGGTCGCAAAGTTAGCAAGTACAAGAAATTTGAAAATTGTACGTAATTGCACAGTAGTGCTTATGGTCGATCCCGTTTCTCAGCTTCAGAGCTACTTTGTTGACTGTATTTTGAGATAAGCAGTTGGCGCGACTTCAGTTCTAGCCTTAAAAGTCAAATCTTGTGTGGTTCCTCCATGGTAACATAGCTGCCCGAGGTCGCAAAGTTAGCAAGTACAAGAAATTTGAAAATTGTACGTAATTGCACATTAGTGCTTATGGTCGATCCCGTTTCTCGGCTTCAGAGCTACTTTCTTGACTGTATTTTGAGTTAAGCAGTTGGCGCGACTTCAGTTCTAGCCTATAAAGTCAAATCTTGTGTGGTTCCTCCATGGTAACATAGTTGCCCGAGGTCGCAAAGTTAGCAAGTACAAGAAATTTGAAAATTGTACGTAATTGCACAGTAGTGCTTATGGTCGATCCCGTTTGTCAGCTTCAGAGCTACTTTGAAGGTATTTTGAGTTAAGCAGTTGGCGCGACTTCAGTTTTAGCCTATAAAGTCAAATCTTGTGTGGTTCCTCCATGGTAACATAGCTGCCCGAGGTCGCAAAGTTGGCAAGTACAAGAAATTTGAAAATTGTACGTAATTTCACGGTAGTGCTTATGGTCGATGCCGTTTCTCGGCTTCAGAGCTACTTTCTTGACTGTATTTTGAGTTAAGCAGTTGGCGCGACTTCAGTTCTAGCCTTAAAAGTCAAATCTTGTGTGGTTCCTCCATGGTAACATAGCTGCCCGAGGTCGCAAAGTTAGCAAGTACAAGAAATTTGAAAATTGTACGTAATTGCACAGTAGTGCTTATGGTCGATCCCGTTTCTCAGCTTCAGAGCTACTTTCTTGACTGTATTTTGAGTTAAGCAGTTGGCGCGACTTCAGTTCTAGCCTTAAAAGTCAAATCTTGTTTGATTCCTTCATGGTAACATAGCTGCCCGAGGTCGCAAAGTTAGCAAGTACAAGAAATTTGAAAATTGTACGTAATTGCACAGTAGTGCTTATGGTCGATGCCGTTTCTCGGCTTCAGAGCTACTTTCTTGACTGTATTTTGAGTTAAGCAGTTGGCGCGACTTCAGTTCTAGCCTTAAAAGTCAAATCTTGTGTGGTTCCTCCATGGTAACATAGCTGCCCGAGGTCGCAAAGTTAGCAAGTACAAGAAATTTGAAAATTGTACGTAATTGCACAGTAGTGCTTATGGTCGATCCCTTTTGTCAGCTTCAGAGCTACTTTGAAGGTATTTTGAGTTAAGCAGTTGGCGCGACTTCAGTTCTAGCCTATAAAGTCAAATCTTGTGGGGTTCCTCCATGGTAACATAGTTGCCCGAGGTCGCAAAATTAGCAAGTACAAGAAATTTGAAAATTGTACGTAATTGCACAGTAGTGCTTATGGTCGATCCCGTTTCTCGGCTTCAGAGCTACTTTCTTGACTGTATTTTGAGTTAAGTAGTTGGCGCGACTTCAGTTCTAGCCTATAAAGTCAAATCTTGTGTGGTTCCTCCATGGTAACATAGCTGCCCGAGGTCGCAAAGTTAGCAAGTACAAGAAATTTGAAAATTGTACGTAATTGCACAGTAGTGCTTATGGTCGATCCCGTTTCTCAGCTTCAGAGCTACTTTCTTGACTGTATTTTGAGTTAAGCAGTTGGCGCGACTTCAGTGCTAGCCTTAAAAGTCAAATCTTGTTTGATTCCTCCATGGTAACATAGCTGCCCGAGGTCGCAAAGTTAGCAAGTACAAGAAATTTGAAAATTGTACGTAATTTCACGGTAGTGCTTATGGTCGAAGCCGTTTCTCGGCTTCAGAGCTACTTTCTTGACTGTATTTTGAGTTAAGCAGTTGGCGCGACTTCAGTTCTAGCCTATAAAGTCAAATCTTGTGTGGTTCCTCCATGGTAACATAGCTGCCCGAGGTCGCAAAGTTGGCAAGTACAAGAAATTTGAAAATTGTACGTAATTTCACATTAGTGCTTATGGTCGATGCCGTTTCTCGGCTTCAGAGCTACTTTCTTGACTGTATTTTGAGTTAAGCAATTGGCGCGACTTCAGTTCTAGCCTATAAAGTCAAATCTTGGGTGGTTCCTCCATGGTAACATAGCTGCCCGAGGTCGCAAAGTTGGCAAGTACAAGAAATTTGAAAATTGTACGTAATTGCACAGTAGTGCTTATGGTCGATCCCGTTTGTCAGCTTCAGAGCTACTTTCTTGACTGTATTTTGAGTTAAGCAGTTGACGCGACTTCAGTTCTAGCCTATAAAGTCAAATCTTGTGTGGTTCGTCCATGGTAACATAGCTGCCCGAGGTCGCAAAGTTAGCAAGTACAAGAAATTTGAAAATTGTACGTAATTGCACAGTAGTGCTTATGGTCGATCCCGTTTCTCAGCTTCAGAGCTACTTTCTTGACTGTATTTTGAGTTAAGCAGTTGGCGCGACTTCAGTGCTAGCCTTAAAAGTCAAATCTTGTTTGATTCCTCCATGGTAACATAGCTGCCCGAGGTCGCAAAGTTAGCAAGTACAAGAAATTTGAAAATTGTACGTAATTTCACGGTAGTGCTTATGGTCGAAGCCGTTTCTCGGCTTCAGAGCTACTTTCTTGACTGTATTTTGAGTTAAGCAGTTGGCGCGACTTCAGTTCTAGCCTATAAAGTCAAATCGTGTGTGGTTCCTCCATGGTAACATAGCTGCCCGAGGTCGCAAAGTTAGCAAGTACAAGAAATTTGAAAATTGTACGTAATTTCACGGTAGTGCTTATGGTCGAAGCCGTTTCTCGGCTTCAGAGCTACTTTCTTGACTGTATTTTGAGTTAAGCAGTTGGCGCGACTTCAGTGCTAGCCTATAAAGTCAAATCTTGTGTGGTTCCTCCATGGTAACATAGTTGCCCGAGGTCGCAAAGTTGGCAAGTACAAGAAATTTGAAAATTGTACGTAATTTCACATTAGTGCTTATGGTCGATCCCGTTTCTCGGCTTCAGAGCTACTCTCTTGACTGTATTTTGAGTTAAGCAGTTGGCGCGACTTCAGTTCTAGCCTATAAAGTCAAATCTTGTGTGGTTCCTCCATGGTAACATGGTTGCCCGAGGTCGCAAAGTTAGCAAGTACAAGAAATTTGAAAATTGTACGTAATTGCACAGTAGTGCTTATGGTCGATCCCGTTTGTCAGCTTCAGAGCTACTTTGAAGGTATTTTGAGTTAAGCAGTTGGCGCGACTTCAGTTCTAGCCTATAAAGTCAAATCTTGTGTGGTTCCTCCATGGTAACATAGCTGCCCGAGGTCGCAAAGTTAGCAAGTACAAGAAATTTGAAAATTGTACGTAATTTCACGGTAGTGCTTATGGTCGATGCCGTTTCTCGGCTTCAGAGCTACTTTCTTGACTGTATTTTGAACTAAGCAATTGGCGCGACTTCAGTTCTAGCCTATAAAGTCAAATCTTGGGTGGTTCCTCCATGGTAACATAGCTGCCCGAGGTCGCAAAGTTGGCAAGTACAAGAAATTTGAAAATTGTACGTAATTGCACAGTAGTGCTTATTTTCGATCCCGTTTGTCAGCTTCAGAGCTACTTTCTTGACTGTATTTTGAGTTAAGCAGTTGGCGCGACTTCAGTTCTAGCCTATAAAGTCAAATCTTGTGTGGTTCCTTGTGTGGTTATACTTAGAATCAAATATTATGCCTAAGATTTTAGTAGTGTTAGTGATTACTATAGAGGTGATGTTAAAGTAAACTGACATATGTTTATGGCAGTTGTATTTTCTGCATATATGTAATACATATTTCACATTTCTGCAAAGAAATTTTTGAGCCGGAGTATTCGCCCCATTTTGAGAGGTCTTCTAGTATATCTGAGAAGGTGCGTTCTAGTGCTGTCAGGTCTTTATCGATTAGGTTTTATTTTAATGAACCAGAAAAGTCGTCGGGATATAATTTTTTCTAATATTTTTCCTATACAGGGGAGGAGGGATATTGGCCGGTAGCCACCCACTTCGGAGTGGTCATTATTTGGTTTAGGTATGGGGGCTAGGCTGGCCACTTTCCACGTTTGTGGGATTATGCCAGTGGTTAGAATGTTGTTAAATAGGGTCAGTAATAATGTTTTAAGGGCTGGAGGAGAATTTTTTAGCATTCCATAAGATATATGGTCGAAACCGGGGGTTTTCCGTTGACTGAGGCTATGGAGCTTTCTAGTTCTAGTAGGTTTATGGGGTTATCGGTAAGGATGGCTGAGGGGTGGGTTGGATATGATGATACATATATTTGGATGGTTGGTATCCGAGTTTTTTTCGGATATGAATTTTTGGTGGAAGTTGGAGTCGTTACCGAAGAGTTCAAAGGTGTTTGCAAAGTGGTCGGTTATTTCCACCGGGCAAGTTATTGTTTTTCCTGGGGTTTTTATTGCTTCCGTGAGAGTTCTAATATCGGCCCATAATTTTTTGGGTGTTGAACTCGGACTGATGTTGGAAGTGCATTTCTCGAAGCATATAGATTTTGCTGTTTTTATGGCTTTTCGGAATTCGGCGTTCTTTTTCCGATAAGCGACTAGATTGTTGTCGGTTGGAATTTTTTTATATGTTCTCCAGGCGTTTTGTTTGTCTTGGCGTAGGTTTTTTATTTCATTATTCCATCATGGGACATTTTTGTGGCGTTTTTTTTTATTAGATTGGGGAATAGCAATATTTATCTCCACGGCAGTCCATGTAGCGTAGGGGATAAGAGAGGGAGTAATGAGGGAAAGGTCGATGTGGGTGAAAGTTTTATGGGTGGAGAAGTAGGTAGGCCGACCATCGTTTAACAATGCAAGGTTAGAGTTTGCAATGAAGTGTTCAACAATTTTGCCTTGCCTATTAAGAGTGTTTGACACCCAAGAAGAGCTCCATGAGTTGAGGTCACTTGTTAATAGGATAGGTGTGGTAATCTCGGTCAGGATAGTTTCGAGGTCGTTATATTACTGCTGTTCCGGTGGAATGTATATGGATATTACAGTTAATTTTATACTAAGATTAATTTTAACTGCTATTGCTGAAATATTGGAATGGATGTTTAAACATTTGTGGGGTATAGATTTATGAACTTGGAGGGAAGTGCCTTGCTTTGCCGATCTGTTTGAACAAAAGTTGTGGAAGTAGGAGGAGTATTGCATTGCTTTCTACCTAAGTTGGAGATTGTGTTTGATGTGTGTTTCCTGTAAGGAGATAAAACCCGGCTTGAGGTCATTAATAAGCAATTGCAATTCGTGGTAATTGCTAAAATAACCCTTAAGATACCATTGTAGAATCTTAAGTACCGATTTTGTTGGTTGGGCATGCTCATTTACAGTGTAGCCTGGGGTATGCTGAAAAGAGGTTGGGTTGAGTATGGTTGGATGGTGAGATGTGTGACTCTGGGGTTCAGGTGTTGAGGCTGCCGGGCTCCTAGAGGGGATTGCGGTTAGTTATATTCTGGTGATTGTCTGATAGTGGTTTCGTTGGTTGAATATATGAAGGGTTGGATGTGGATAGGGGTCTGGTATGTCCGGTATTTGGTGATTTGTGAAGTTTTGTTTAGTTGAGGGTGATGGAAAGTTGGAAGCTGCTGTGGTATGTGGTTGTATTTTACTGGGTTGGGTTAAGGGGTTATTTCGGTTTGTTTTTGATATCGGTGTAACATGATTGGAGAGAGAAGAATTCGAGGTGGAGGGAAGGTTAGGGTCAGCTGGGTCGTCTGGGTCGTCTGGTAAACTAAAATTATTAGCCGTTGAGATTGAATGACTTATGTACGTGCATTGACATGGCTATGGCGGAGTGTGATTTGAATGAGGTGGGAGTGGGGTTTTGCGATTTATAACTTTTTTCCCCCAGTGGTACAGGTACAGTTTTTTAATGTTTTTATTTTTAGTGTTTCTTTGGCTTGAAGGTATCTTCTGCATGATTTTGATGAGGCTGGGTGTTCTTCGGAACAGTTAGCACAGGAGACACGTGTGCACTGGTTGGGATTGTAGGGTTGGAGATTGCATGTACCGCAGGAAGTATTGCCTTTGCATCTGTTAGTGGTGTGTCCCAAGAGTTGGATGTTGCGGCATCGCATTGGTTTGGAGAAATATTCCTTGTTTTTGAGTCTATACTATCCCACACTGCCCGTGTTAGGGTGCTGGAAAAGGTCAAAAGTGAACAGTATTAAACCTGTGCCTTTGGGTGCCTTTTACTAATTTTTTGAACTTGAACACCTCACTGACTCCTTGGGATTTCATTTCTTGAAGTATTTCTTGCTCGGAGACGTTGACTGTACCTTTGGATGAGTTCAGTTTTTCGTGCATTTTTATTGTAATTAGGCACAGATTCGAGAGAATTTTTTTTAGATAGGAAGATATCAACGATTTTTTGTGATTTAACGAGTATAAGTAAGTTCCCGTCGCGTAGTAGGGTGATATTCGTAACCCGTGCTGATATCATCGATCGCCTTTTTTAGCAAGAACACGTTGAAAGAGGTGAGGGGCTTGTCAGGGTTGGCGGGGACAGTTGTAATGAAACGCGGATTGGACGTGTTTGTTGGTGTATGGAAGATGTTGGCTTGGTCTATAGTAACGGGTTGTTTTTTTATTTGAGGGCTTCGCTGCCGAATCAGTGGCTAATTCGCGAGAGCGGTTGTCCCCAAACACACGTGGCCCAGCGGCCATATGAAATACCGTTTTACACTACTGTTTTTTTTTTTTTAACTGAAGAATGAAGGAGGCAGAGGGAAAAAACAAAAAAAAAAAAGGAATATGTACATAGCTATCGAAGTAGCGGGATTTCATCGAAACGAAAGAACGAGCGCAATAAAGACGGGAGAACACGATATTCACCGCTCGGAAGTTAGTCGATGACTGTAGGTCAGAAACCATCAATGAGACGTACCATTTAAAATGGCCGCCGACGTTTGCCTACAAGCTCGGGTGAGCACGTGGGTACCTCAAGTGCTGTCAAAATTTTGTAAACAATCACACACATTGTTATAATTCCAAGAGTGTGTGTGGCGGGAGTACTGCGGTAAAATGAAATGAGCTCACACTTATTCACGGATAGAAGCTCGTTTGTAACGGGTTTTGTCGCTACGAACCTGAACTTCTTTCAAAATTTCAGGGTGACACGGGAGAAGACGTACGAAAGACGCACGTCTCATTCTGGTTTCTGCTGTAGGTCAAAGTAAAAAAAATGGGTTTCATGGGGGAAGACGTACGAAAGTTGGAGCTCTTATTCTGGTTTTTGAATAAAACTAAATGTTGTTTATACCGAATACGAAGCTTATGAATCCATAGGTCGCTGGTTCATATCCGGCTCGAAGGACGATGAAATTGATTGTTTTTGAATAATTAAAAATTGCACCCGAAAGAATAGACGCAGAATATGACACAATTTTCAATTTCCTTTAATGGTTATTTCTTAACAATGTTCGAGTACACGATCGTATCTGCGCTGCGACTGACCAACAAGTGGTTTTCGATCCAATGCCATCAACCGAAGAGGCCAATCCACCCACGCACATACACATGTAAAGAGCGCCTCCATGTACTGCAAGTGTTCCCGTCGTGGTATTGAGGAAAATCATTCGATCGTGCTCAGCGGTGATTGGTGCAGCAGGATTGGATGAGGGTGGTGTGTTCTCTGATTATGATGGCACGATCCTTCGGTACAGTGGCTCACAACATATGTTTTACAAAATACAGCGACATTTTTTAAATATTTTACATTAAAGAAAAAGAAAGAAAATAAAAGGAAACATAATTAAACAAAAGGGTTAATTTATCCAAAACAGTTGCCATGGCGCGGTTTTTATGACCGCAAGTGTATCTCATCTGTTTATTTATTATTGAGAATGCCTGGAAGCCTAGTGAAGCACAGGCTATTTTCATGAAAGAAACATTTCGGCCCTGTTATATCTTTCTTCTAACTAAATATTAAAACCAAAGTTACATAAGTGAACTTAGCATGCTCTTGATCTAGTTGACTTGAATCAAAAACTATTCGACGAACAAAAGCTTTATCATCGGTACGAAGAATGAGGCTCATTCGTCCAGATTGATAAGCTACCTCTATAAAATCGCCTGAAAGTTAAACAAACTTAGGAATCGTCCCTGTCATTTATCTTATTTTATTATTCCTAGTCACAGTTCAGTGGTTTATTGCATTCTAACTTACTTATTAGCATCATTTCTTAATTTCGTGTCTTAGGAAAATCATGAAGAAAATTTGGTTTTTGATTTTATTTAAACTGGCCCGGGGCCGGACCGAATAGGCTGCCACCTTGCTTACTAGCTGCTCGTGACGGGGCAAATCCAAGCAATTTCTGTATGTTTTGTCGAATCGACATTGTGCACAGAATGTAGAGGAAAATGAATGAACACTCGGTATAGTCATCTCCTGGCAGATTTCTGTGACTCAATCCTTGAATCCATGAAATCGGAATAAATGGAAGACGAGCCACCACGCGACCGTCAAATCTGAAAGGAAACAAGACACTGCACCAGATTTCGCATTGATGTAGAAATAGATGGTTACATGCTGTTGAACATGCTAAGCAGCGCAGTGAATGCAAATCCTGTTGCTATCATTGATTTCATTTTAACCAGCGACAAGTCCCTGTTGTTATTTTTCAGCTTTTCCTCATCACGTTCGATTTTTTTCTTATGCGATTTATCTAGCGAGTCTCCGTGAATTTCCTTGCGTCTCTCCACTGGACATGAAGGTTATCGTTATCAAGAGGAATCGCCAAAACATGCATTTATTTTACTTACATTTTTTACTTTGCTTTTCAACTTCACCCTTCAATTTGATGTACTTTTCCGTTCGGTAAACGAGTAACCATGTCAGGCCTGGTAAATGAGTTCCTCGTTAGAGGAGATTCATAAATGAAAAATAAGAGCTACGTACCTTCACCCAAAAATGCAGTGCATATGGAAATGAAGACTATCAGAAGCGTATCTGACCACATATTAAATTGAAGAGTATTTTAGTATATTAGAGCGATTAATAATTTAATAGATCCAGGCCTGAGACCTTGTCAGCTATATTAAATTTAAATGACGTGCAAATGGCGAATGTCATTGCGATGAGTGTATTCAGTGCGAAAAGATAAATGAGAACTGCTCAGTGCGAGGAGGAAACGGTTACGTATTGACAATTAAAAACTGGAAAAATGTATTTTAATCGCATCGACTTGCCTATAGGTCAATCCATTTATTATTATTTATTTGTTTAAATATCCATATAATCCAAAAAGGCCACCTAATGAATGCACCAGACATGACTTCGCCACCTAAATAGCAATGCAAACGCAGCTTTAAATGACAGATGAATACACTCCACTGCAAACCCAGCACATTGTCTTTGAACGATGACGTATTGCTGTTGGTTTTTGTGATGTGAGATTCCAGCGAATAATACCAAATTGTCTGAAGAAATTAAACGAAAATAATAGAAAATTGTGGTGATATGTCGGAAATATTCGATGAATCCCAAGCGGATATCGACAAATCGAATGAAAAGCAAGCAAATGATCTGCTTGCGAGACGAGAAGCACGACGTCGAAAAATCCTAGAGAATGCCAAAAGCAGACTCGATAGATTAAGCGGTGCTGACAAAGTCGAATCGTCAACGAATAGTATGTGTTTGTCATCTCAAATGCATTAAAATTACTTTCCAATTAATGCTCTTCTTTTTTTTCAGAATGTAAGACACACTCGGAGGAGACGTACCCCGATCCCGAGGTTCGCCATCCCGAATATATAAACATTAACAATTACAATTCCACATACACAGCAACGACACCAAATCACTTTGATGCAGATTTAACACCACCTTTGCTTAATACACCTGTCGTTGTGCCACCAACTAAATTCGAAAAATCCCTACAAAGTCGCTTACATATAATCGCAGCTAGCATCCTTTCCTATGTGCTCTTCAATACAAGCCTTTCGCCAATCTTCTCTCAAAGTTTGTTTGTGTTTTTTCTAACCATCGAATGCCTAGAGCTGGTTTTCTTCCGACAAGACAAGCCGCTCAGTCCGATTGTGAATATGGTCCTAATACTAAGCGGCCTGAACATGGGTAAAGCAGGTGTACTTTTAAAGCTGTTTGGACTGTTAAATAGGATGCTGTGTGATCTGGGTCTGTTTGTATTTAGTTTTGTTGTATGTCATGCGATTTGCAGTATGTTTGCCGATGCCACGGGCACTGAAGCTTTCAATTCTTTTTGATAAACAAGAAAAATACAATTAATTTGAAAAAGCCATGTTGTTTGATTGAATTTATTTACGCAACGCACAATCCTCCCTCTATCATCAGTTGGTGACCGTTCACAAAGCTTGATGCATCGCTTAGCAAATATGTAATGCCCTTGACGGCATCATCAACTTCACCGAAGCGAGTGAGTGGAATACGGTTTAGCAGGGGACCGGCTTTTTTGGGATCGGTCCAGTTGTCACGCCCCATTTTAGTCAAAATGACTGTAGGATTGATCGAATTGACCCGAATCTTTCGTGGACCAAATTCGTATGCCAGCGCTTTGGTTAGAGAATCCACAGCTGCTTTGGTGGCACCATAAGCGGAATGACCTCCAAAGGTTAGTTTTGATGCTACCGATGAAACGTTTACGATGCACGAGCCGTATTTGAGCTTATCAGAGACCGTTTGCGTCACACAGAACACAGCTTTCACGTTCACGTCGAAAGAGCTGGAATGTGAGATTAAAAGTTCATGTTATGGAGTATGCAATCGATGCCCTTACGTGTCAAAGTCTTCTTCGGAGATATCAGTGAACGGTTTGATAATCGCCACTCCTGCATTATTCACAAGTCCGTCTAACTGCGGGACGTCGGCAAGTGCTTCTTTAGTTGCGTTCCAGTTCGATAAATCCACTTGAATGATATCAATCGACGGACATTCCGCTTTCAGGGCCAACAAATGTTCTTTATTGCGAGATACGGCGATGACTTTTGCTCCCAATTGATGAAGGTGCCGAGTAAGGGCATTTCCAATACCTTAAATAACGAATATTGTCTAAATTGAATTTTTGTAAATTAGTTCCATTACCTTGCCCGGCGCCGGTTACTAGAATTGTCTTTCCTTTTAAATCAGACATCGTGGCTGGTTGTTGTGATGCTAGGTTTGGAGTGAAAGGTTTCTTCAGAATCACAGTGTTATCGCCCCTCGCAGTTATTGTCGTGTGCGGAATATTGTGGAATGTTTATTAAATGCGATTAGATTTAGGTTCCCAATGATGCTACCACATAGTGTAAAATGCTAGGCTATGTAGGGTTGCCATGCGTCTTGTCTGAACTAACTTTTAGATGCTTAGTCGCTAGACAGCTACCTTTATACTCAGGATAGACCATGCTGCCATATGCGCGTGAAGGCCTTGGAGTGTAAGTAACAACAACCTTATTCCTGGCTTTATACGAGTATTATCTACATTGGCAACTTTTATAAGTCCGTCATCATACATACGATGCTAAGACGTACCTGATTCTGAACCTTATGTTATCCAAATTAATAGAGGAAATCAAAGGTTACCTTTTGGAAAATCCCAATTCATCAATCCTAGAAGTTCGTCAAGATGTTGCTGGACTTAAAATAAAAACAGCTTAGAAAGCCTAAAGTTTCGATCTAAAGTAGAATTTGTTCAGTAGCCGACTAACCTTCTTTGCTAAACAGTCTAGTTCACGATTGCCGACATGAACTACATTTCCAGGAGAGTTAAAAAGGTTTCAACGTTTTTTTATTTCACTTAATAAAGAGATTCTTCAATTGTAATTCCTATATTGTTTTGTGTTTAAACATTTTCCCGTCTGCGGAGCATAGTATTGTCAATGAGTTTCGTCACTTTCCGTCGGTTAATATTGCTTCCCTGTTTGATGATTGCCAAAAGCTAAATTGGTCGGCTTTGTATTGTACCTCTGATGTAAATGTTCAAGTTTCGCTGTTTAACTCTTATCTTGATTTCCTATTTAATAAGCATGTACCACTAAAAACTAGAAAGACAAACACTAGCAAAATACTATGGTTCACCCGGGAGATTAAAGGGTTGTTAGCAAAGCGAGATACTCTTTTTTACAGATGGCGTCGATACAAATGCCAATGGATGTATGATGAGTACAAACGCGTGCGTAATGTTGCTACTTTGCTAATCCGCAGATCAAAGGCTGCGTATTATAAAAGCAAATTTAGTTTGAGCAAGTCAAGTGCAGAGTTTTGGAAAACCATTCGTGAGATTGGGATTACTAATAGAAAAGAATCTATTGACATCACTGTTGATCTCAATGAGCTCAATCAAAGATTCGTGCAGTCGCCACCACAGACGAATATTCTGATCGATTCTTCTGTCTCTGAGACCGTTTTTCCAAATACACGAAGGAGTTTCCTTTTGCAAAATATCGATGCCCTGTCTGTAGGCGAGGCAATCCTCTCTATTAAGTCTAAAGCACAGGGTTTAGACGGCGTTCATCCAGACATGATTAAGATACTTTTGCCATTTGTATGCAAATATATAACCCATATTTTCAGTACAATACTTACCACTGGGGTTTATCCTGATAGATGGAAATGTGCCAAAATCATGCCTCTCCCTAAATCAAATTCAGGGAATAATCTTGACTTCAGGCCGATTGCAATTTTGCCTTTTTTAAGCAAAGTTTTTGAAAAATTGATAGCAAAACAAATCAAAACGTTTATTGATAAAGAGAATCTGATAACAGAGTTTCAGTCTGGTTTTAGGAATAACCACAGTTGTATTTCTGCAGCCTTAAAAGTAAGTGATGATATCAGATCAGGGTTTGATTCAGATCTCGTAACGTTAGCTGTGTTCTTAGATTTCTCGAAAGCTTTCGACTCAGTAAATCACTCAATCTTATTGCACAAACTAAAAAGTCAGTTCAGTTTTGAAGAATCTGTGTGTAAGCTAATAACGTCATACCTTTACAATCGTAGGCAAATTGTATACTGTGGATCTAAGTCTTCGCATAGCTTAGTTGTTCCCTCGGGCGTACCTCAAGGCTCTGTTTTGGGTCCTCTTCTGTTTTCACTTTTCATTAATGACATTTCTAAATGTATTTCAAATTGCAAATACCACATTTATGCGGACGATGTCCAGATATACAGGGTGCCCCACGAGCAGTGTGCCAAAAAGCTAGAGCGTGTAGCCCTGGCCAAGACAAGAAAAAAATCGTACGGGAGGGGGGGGTCTATTCCCCCCCGTTTAGCCGGGAGGGGCAATTTTCTAAAAAATTGACTTAATTTGGAAAAAAAATTATTAAAAATCAACAGTAACAGCCACAATGCCGTGATATACTTTTTTGTAAAGCCAGAAACCTCTTCTTTGATCTTGTTTTTAAACGAAGCTGTTGTAAGGAATAGTTTTTGAGAAATTAATTTTCAAACTCAAAATTTTGAAAAAAAATTGGAAAAAAAAAATTTCGAACTACTTTTTTCCAAAATTGTATGTAATTAAGTACTATTTTTTTTCCAAAATTCAATTCTGTTATTAGTTTTTAGTTAAAAAGAGAAAACCGGATGTAAAAACGTCTTGTAGTTTTTGAGAAATTAAAAAAAACCCAAACCACTTTTTTCTAAGAAAAACCTTTTTTTTTTGGTTTTAACGCGGCAGGACTCCTAGGCAAATTAATGTATGACACATTGACCTCTTTTTTATTATTTTTAAAAAAATCGGAGTTTTATTATAATAAATTTTCAATATGATCCCCATTTTTTAGAAGACAAAGATTATATCTTCTTCTAATGGCTGCACATTAGTCTATGTTTGACAAATTTTCCTGCAATTTGACTCCAGCGACTTCAATCCGTTGTTCCAAAGATACTATTTCCACTTCGTAAACATAATTTTTCATGAATCCCGACACATAAAAATCTAGAGGAGTTAAATCTGGTGACCTAGGTGGCCATTCCGTGGGGCCCCTTCTTCCGATCCAACGGTCACTAAAATGATCATCCAGCCAGTTTCTAACCCGTAAGCTGTAGTGTGCTGGTGCTCCATCTTGCTGGTAGATTAAATTATCTGCTATGGCCAAAGGAACGTTGTCCATCAATCCATCAATTGTCCATCGGCCAAAAGATCTCGTAGGAACTGCAAGTATGATTCTCCATTAATAACGGCATTCAAAAACCGGGGCCCGATTACAGTTTGTCCAACAATACCAAGCCAAACATTACAGCTAAAGCGGTGCTGTGATTTATTTTGTTTTCTGTTGTGTAGATTGGTGCTACTCCAATGATGCAAGTTGTGGAAGTTAGTAACCCCATCTCTGGTAAACTGTGCTTCATCCGTCCAGAATATCCTTCCAAAATTGTTTCGTTCAGTTTCATCTCGAAGCAGTAATGATCGACAAAATTCTGCTCTCAAAAACTTGTCGTTTGAGGTGAGTCCCTGAACTGGCCTAAAATGGTACGGGTGTAAGTTTTCGGTATGAAGCACTCTCCATACTCTAGATTTGGCCACTCCAAGCATAATAGCCATCCTCCTTGTACTAAGGGAGGGATTGCGCCGGACCAAATCCAAAATTCGGGTAGAACCCATCGGCGGCGGGCGGTCCCAGACGAAATTCGCAGGTCAGTTTTCAGGCGTTATCAATGAAAAAAAAGAATTAATCCAGGGTTATTCCAATAGTGTATCACTTTATTGTATCCTCATAAAACTCCGAATTTTTTAAAAATAATAAAAAAGAGGTCAATGTTTCATACATTAATTTGCCTACTAGTCCAGCCGCCTTAAAACCAAAAAAAAAGGTTTTTCTTAGAAAAAAATGGTTCGGGTTTTTTTTTAATTTCTCAAAAACTACAAGACATGTACTTCTCTCCCTTTCTAACCAGTGGAATAAAAACAGTGCATAGAGTGTAAAAAAAAAAAAAAACTACTCATGGCCGATGGGCCACGTGGCCTCCCGGGTAATCGATTTAGCGGACTAGATATAGAACCGCTAGTCGAACCCAAACATAAAAAAAGGAAAAAACCCCCCTCCCCTGTCCCTAGCACAATAGACCTAAACCCTACACATAACCCAACCTTAAATAATCCCAAATTTATAGTCATCTCACCAGCAAACAAAGAGTTTCCTCTTACGTCATTCAGTGTTTTCTTGCTCAAAAAAGCAATTGATGGAATAAGTACTGCATATGAAAGTATTGCACAACTGCGCGACGGTAATCTTCTTATTCTGGTAAAATCGCAGAAAATAGCTGACCTCTTCCTCCAAAAAAAATCATTATCCAGCCTTTGCCCAATCAACGTCTCCCTCCACACCAATCTCAATTCATCAAAAGGAACAGTGTATGCCCCCTTCCTCATTAATGTTCCAGAAAATGAAATCATCGAAGAAATGAGGTCCCAAGGCGTCACTGAAGTTTTCAAGTTTAAGAAACTTTCAGAAGGAATCCAACGTCCAACCGGACTTATGCTGTTCACCTTCGACCTCTTCCGCCCCCCAAACACACTTAGTATTGGATGGTATAATACCAAAGTTGAGGAATACTTCCCCAATCCAATGCGTTGCCGAAACTGCCAACTATTAGGCCATACCACCAAAAGATGCAACAGGAATCCATCATGTGATACATGCAACCTCCCCCCCCACTCCCCAAACAACTGCTCGCGTATATCATGCGCAAACTGCTTTGAACAGCACCCGTCATCTTCCAAAACATGCCCCCGCTATCTCCAAGCAAAAGAAACTTTAAAAATAAAAACCATTAAAAAATGTAGCATGACGGAAGCAAGGAGAATTTACAAAGAACAAAACCCTTCGACACCCCTTAACCTTTCGTACGCAGCAGTTACCAAAAACATGGTACAAACACAATCAACAAATAAAACACTTCCCGCAAACAACTCCACATCACCCCCCACCCCCTCGACAATCCCATCACAACACATAACCAACACTGCCTCCCATAAGTCCTTAGAAACCACCTCACTCAATGAGATTACGCCAGTACCACTTAATCCATATAAACACAGTCTCACGTATCCCATCAAACAACCAACTGCAACCAACCCAATCCTGATCCCCCGCGCTTCAGACACAGAACAACCTTCAAACCATACATCGAATCCTAAACATAACCTAAATAGCTCAAGCTCATCCCCTCCGCAAATCACCACAACCCCGACAACACCCGAACTAAACCCAAATAGTGACTCTATCCAACCCATACCCAACTCAACACCTGCATCAATAAATCAACACTCTGACTCAATAAAAAACCCACCTTATACACATTCTCCATCCTCGACATCGAAATCATTCCAAGCACTAGCAGATACTCTCCTCTCTACTCCCAATGCCCCCACACAGAAAAAGACTTCTTTCAAATCAACTCAAAACAGTAATCTTCCCTCCTATTCGAATATATCACCAATTTCAGCAGTCACCAAATCACTAATCAGTTCTAATCAATATTTCGTTGAAATTGATAATGACTCCTCCTAATACAGTAGGAACTCACAAAAAAATTGACTCTGCCGCTTTGGGGCCGTGCCACTCGAGCTCTACCAAAAGCTCCCGTGGCTCGGCCCACGAGCGGCAGAGTCATTTAGTTAACAAATCTTCCCATCTTTCTCCTAACAATCTTATACAACCGCTGCCCTCGCAAGGCAACCCGGACGCACTCTTGTGCAATTACAGACAATATACCCCACAAACCACTCGTAGTGGCTCCCAACTGCCAACAAATCCTCAATCCAATAAAACTCCAAACTTAAATCATTCACCATCCTACAATGGAACATGAAAGGCTTCCTCAACAATTATAACGAATTAACTACCTTAATCAATGAAATTGCACCAGCTTTAATTTGTATTCAGGAAACCCACTGCCCTTTTCAGTATACTCCAAACGTACATAAAGCATACAAACCATACTTTTCTAATTTTCCTCATATCAACACGGCCAAACAAGGCATTGGTGTTCTGATAAAACACAATATACCCCATAGAGTAATACCTATCCATTCCAATATCCTAACCCTTGCTCTTGAAATTGAAATCGTTCCTAAATTCACCATTATCTCCCTGTACATACTCCCTGACCAACAATTTACTAAAAATGACATTACCAGTATCCTCGACCAAATACATACACCAGTTGTTATCGCTGGTGACGTCAACTCTTGGAGCGCACTGTGGGGCTCTAACACAACAAACTCTAGAGGCCGTATCTGGGAGGAACTAATTCTCGAATCCAATCTCATGGTTCTGAATGACGGCTCCCCTACCCATCTCTCCACTCATGGTACGATGACTCATATTGACATTACACTTTGCTCTCTGGAATTATTTTCAAAAATATCATGGAAAGTTCTGGACGACCCCTGGAACAGCGACCATCTTCCTATTATCTCAAAGATCAATACTGATACAATGGCCGCGAAGATTCCACTTAACATACAATTTAAAACTGACCAAGCTAACTGGCCTTGCTTCAACAAGACCATTCTAGACTATCTCTCAGCCCACCCCCCTTCTCAAAACATAAACAAAGAGGCAGCCATTATTCTAAAAGCAATCCGCACGGCAGCAAACATCGCGATACCCCAAAACAAACCTCGCTCAAAAAGGAAACACTCGGTTCCCTGGTGGACAGGTAAATTAAACTCCTTAAGAAAAGAAAAAATGATGGCCTGGCAAAAATTCAAAAGATTCCCTAACACCAACAACCTAGTGGCATATAAAAAGGCTAATGCGCAATTCCGCAGAGAGCTAAAAATCAGTAAGAATCAAAGCCTACAGCAACTCACATCAACCCTCTCTCCTCGTTCATCTCCTAAATATATCTGGCACAAGATACGTTGCCTTACAGGAGATTTCATTCCCAATTCCATAATAACTCTAGAAACTCCGGAGGGTACAATATCGAATCCCACAGACATCTGTAATCACTTTGCTACCTGCTGGTCCAACAACTCGAAAGATTCTAACTTCCCATCGGCTTTCAATATAAATAAAACAAATTCACTATTGTCGGCAGTCAACCCCAGTGACATATCAACAAAGGCCCAACTCATTGAAGGCCCCATTTCAATCGTAGAGTATGAATCCACCGTCGCGAAACTTAAAGGCAAATCACCTTGTAGAGATAGAGTATCATATCCCATGATAAGAAATCTCTGTCATCCTGCCAAGTTAAGACTCATACTAATCTACAACAATATCCTCGTCACGGGAATCATCCCCCAACAATGGAAAACTGCAACTGTCCTCCCAATCCCTAAACCAAACAAAAAACCCAATTCATTGAACAGCTTTCGACCAATATCGCTTCTTCCCTGCCTATCGAAAGTCCTCGAAAAAATTGTTGCTAAAAGACTTCTTTGGTATATTGAAACGAATAACCTTATAAGTCCTAATCAAGTTGGATTCCAACCCAATAAAGGCTGCACCGACGCCTTGTTATACTTAGACCTTTATATCTCTAAGGCATTATCATCACGCAATCATGTCACTATACTATCTTTGGACTTCCAAAAAGCCTTTGACAAAATTGGCATACATTTAGTCCTTAACAAACTAAAATTGTGGAACATCGGCCCTAAAATATTCAACTACGTCAAATCTTTTTTAATAAACAGAAAATTCTCCGTAAGAACTAATAACCTTTTTTCTACCACAGTCTCATTAAGTAATGGTATCCCTCAAGGCTCTCCCTTGTCAGTTGTGCTATTTATAATAGCTTTCGATGACTTAAGCCGATTGATCAATCTCCACCCAAATTTAAACCACTGCATATACGCTGACGACCTTTACATAATGTGTAAACAGAATGACTTAAACAAATCTAAAGCTCTACTCGACAATGTTGTCCTAGATATCCTCAACTGGTCAAACTCTTCTGGTGCTACCTTATCACCTGAAAAATGTAAAACCATACACTTTTGTCGTAAAAAAAAACTGCAATGGAATAGTTATGTCTATAGGCAATAATGTTATAGAAAATGTCAACTCTTTATCTATCTTAGGACTTAAATTTAATAATAGATTTTCATGGAAAGATCATTGTTTATACTTAAGAAAAAGCCTAGCCTTAAGAACAAATATTATTAAATACCTAGCTCAAAAGAAGTTTAGCACACATGTCACTACCCTATGTCAATTAACCAGGGCCTTAATTTTAAGCAAAATAGATTACGGCTTATTTATTTACGGAAGCTCGCCTAAAACTACACTGAACCTTATCAAAGCACCATACCATCAAGCCTGCAGACGGAGCCTTAACGCTTTTCCTACTACGCCAACAAGGAACATCCTAGTAGAAACCGGACTACCAACTATAGAGGAACGCATTTCCCAAGCAACAGCGAAACTATCTCTCAAACTGCTGTCCTCCTACGGCACAGTAATCGATAAAGACCTTGCAAAGCTTCTCAAAAACAACAGGCCCTGCCGGATCGACTCAGCCATCGCTCGGTCTCTACGATCTGGTATAGATTTAGAAATCCCCCTTAGAAGACTTAGTCGGTACAAAACTAAATTTCCACCATCCCTAATTAAGGAAGACTCCATTAACATGACGCTAACGTCCTATCCTAAAACAACAACTCCAGATAGAGTATTCCAACAACTCTTTTTACACCTCGCCGCAAAAGCGAAGAGCAATGGTTGGAAGCTTATCTTTACCGATGGCTCCAAAACTGAATCCGGACCGTCTTTCGCATCCACATATGAAAATGGAATACCAATTAGAATAGGCCTTTTACCACCATCCTCTTCCATATTTACAGCTGAAGCCGCCGCGATTCTCGAAACAATTTCAAATATCTCAAACAAAAAAGGGAAGTTCCTAATATGTTCAGATAGCCGCTCGGTATTGAAAGCCATAAAGAACCCCAACTGCCGTACAGAGATGATCGACAGAATAAGGGACTTCCTTATAAGACTCCACAGTAGAATAAAAACTATCTGGATTCCTAGCCATGTGGGGATTGTGGGAAACGAACACGCTGATGCGGCAGCCAAAGACGCTAAAAACAGCCCCGTCTTCCTCTTCCACTATCTTAGTAAGTCCGATATATCAAAAGATATAGAGAAGAAACTAAAACAACAACAACTCATTAAATGGACACAATATACTCATCACTACACCTTAGTCAACACGGACATGACCTCCCCGAACTATCGTAGAATAGCTAACACATTCATCTCTCCTTTCATCCGACTTCGTCTGGGACACACGTACACTACCCATATACACCTTCTAAAAAGAGAAAACCCTCCAACCTGCCCTCTCTGTAACTCAACAATCAACATCGACCATCTTCTTGGTCTAGCTAATTGCCCAACCAGATGTCATCTTAACAATTTCCTAAAAACCAACTCGACTCCATATGAACTACTACGTGATACTTCACCGGAAAATATAAGCCGTATTCTAAATTACATTCATACATTTAAACTTAAGATTTAAGCTAACCGAGCTGATAGCCTTTGTAGCTAGTGCTCTTTTATATTCTTGTATACTAGTACTTAGTTTTAACTAATCCCTAGTAAATAAATAATAATAATAATAATAGAAAATTGCCCCCCCCCCCCCCCCCGGCTAAACGGGTCGAAATAGACCCCCCCTCCCATACGATTTTTTTCTTGTCTTGACTAGACCTACACGCTGTAGCTTTTTGGCACACTGCTCGTGGGACACCCTGTATAATCAATTTTCGCAGTCGAATGAAAGAGATGGAATTGCAGCGGTAAATATTGATTTGAATGCTATTTTCATCTGGTCACAACAAAACCAACTGATGCTAAATTCTTCAAAAACGAAAGCCCTTAAATTTGATAGACATTTACGAAAAATAGAGAGTACTTCAATAATACATATTAATAATTGCCCAGTTGAAGTCGTCAAAAAAATTAAAAACTTGGGTATTTACTTCAATGGGCAGCTAAGTTGGCGTGATCACGTGAATCACATTGTGTCTAAGGTCTATGGTATTCTTCGTGGCTTGAGTCCAACCAGACGTTATTTACAGCCAGAGATTAAGATGAAACTTATTAAGGCGTATGTTTTACCCTTAATTACATATGGGTGTGAAATCTTCTCAGTTCCGTGCAGGGACGGGTTAAGAATATCCCTGCAGCGATACCTCTCGCTTGTCGTAAAAGGCGACTAAAACAAAGGTAAACAAAAATCACATCTAGGCAATTTAGAGCATGCCCGTGTCACAAAAAAAAAAAAAAAAAAAAAGCCAAGCAATGAAAAAACACCAGCATTTGATTGGCCTCAGCGGTGAAGTAATCCCAAACCGGGAAGCCTGCCGCTACTTTCTGAGGTCAAACCGGCCGACCCCACAAGCGGACCAGTAGGAATGCAGTTAAGTGGGAAGGTTATGGTCCTACACTTCTGACCATAACAACGCCGAAAAAAGGAAAAGAAGAAGAAAGAAGAAGGGTGCGAAATCTTCTCAGATTTAGAATCGGACTTGGCTAGAAAACTTAATGTCGCCTTTAACAGCTGCACTAGATATATATTTAATATAAGCAGATTCGATCACATATCTGCTTTTACAAAAAAGATAATTGGTTGTACCCTACAGTCATATTTAAACTATAGGACGCTTCTTAAACTTTTTATGATCATTCATAACAAATCACCTAATTATTTGAAATGTAAGATCCAATTTGTACGCTCCCAAAGATCTTTCCAATTAATTCCTCCAAAACATAAATATTCATTGACAAGTCGACAATTTTTTGTGCATGCTGTTCAATTGTGGAACCGTCTTCCCCGACACCTAAGAACAATGAACACAGTACAGCAATTTAAAAACCATCTTTTTAATTTTCTTTTAAACAACAACGTTTGAAGTGATATCCATATTTTCCTATTTTCAGTCCCATCCTTTTCCTATATCTTAGCTTTTTATATTTTTTATTTATTTATTTTTGTTTTTTTATATTTTTAATCAAGTGAAATTGTATTATTATAGAATTAAGTACTAAGCCTGTGCAAACTAAAAAGTTTAAAACTTATCTGTACAGGGATGAATTATACAAATAAATTATAAATTATATGCTTTGACAGACGATCATTTAGCTAAAGCTATTTTTACTTAGACAGCGCTACAGTTTCGAGTGAACCTGGTCTCAGCCGTCAAGAAAGTAATTGCGCAGGCTTGAAACAGATCGTACCTCTCTTATTGGCCAATAAATTCTCAAGACGATATTGATGGAATCTAATGACAATGCGTCAACCTTTTTTAACCTTAATGGAGCAACTCTAATTCTCCATTGTCATGCAGTACAGTCTGAGGGCTTGTCAGGTCTGTTAAAAGCGGGTTTTGTATAGCTCATCGTTTTAGCCTTAAAGTAAACTGTTTTAGTATCCAACCTCTCCAAGATCCTTCCGGATCTACCGTGGGTTCTTTTGACCTGAAACCACACTGATAGGAATTTATCAGATGTTCACGAACGGCTCCACACACAGCACGACAGAGAAGATCTAAAAAAACGTATGCACTTATGGTTGGGTTACTATCCTATGGTTAAACTATCCCAGCTTACTTCGCTGCTTGAAGATGTCTCCCTAACCGCTCCTAACTTTATCCTGGCTGCAGACTTAAATAACGACCTCCTTACTGAAAACCACCTTATTGATGAATTGTGTTCCCTTAACCTATTTCGGTAACTTCTGTCATCCCAACCCGTTATGGTGGTACAACTAGCACCCTACTCGATGTTGTTTTCGTAAGTGATCCTAGTAAGGCGCTCTTCTATGTCCAGTTGTCAGCCCCCGGTTTCTCCAAGCGTGATCTAATCTACCTAATGTTTGACTTCAATTTCAATGGTTCAACCAACATATCTCAATTCAGTGACTTTCGGAGCATTGACTACTCGAAGCTAGAAAATGATATGCGCAATATAAACTGAGAACAAATTTACTACATGTTTTCACCCAATCAACAAGTAGAGTTCTTACAATTTAAAGTGAATTATTTATTTGACAATTACGTACCCGTTCGAACGAAATCGAAAAAATCTCATCATAATTCTTGGTTCACCAGTGAAATCTGCCTATTAATGAACATCGGGATGAAGCTTATACCAATTGGAAGCGAGTTGAAGACTTTCCCAGAACGTATTGTTGCCTTCGCAACATGGTGGTCTCCAAGATAGGGGCCGCCAAAATTCGTTTTTTCTCAAAGCGTTTGAGTTCCTCGATAATCGGCAAATATTTGTGGAAAAATCTCAAAGATATTGGTGTAGGCAAGCAAAAAAGTAGACATTTTGCAAACATCTACGGCAATGAGTTAAATAGGAATTCCGTATCTCACTCTTCAGTCAACGTTCCTTCCTTCATATCTAACAGCCACCCAAATACAAACTCTCAATTCATTCACAATGAGTGGTTTACTTTTTCCTGTATTCAACAGGTAGATGTAGTGGAGAGCCTGCTTTCCATGAAATCCAATGCAGTTGGAATGGACATGATCCACCCCAAATTCTTAAAAATAATCTTCCTATTGCTTTTGCCTTTTGCTACTCACATCTTCAACCAGATGTTTTTCCCTCTCTCTGGAAGACGTCAAAGATCATACCCGTGCCTAAAAACACTTCAGGTACTGGGTTTCGACCGATCGCAATTCTTTCCTTCCTTTCGAAAGTCTTTGAAAGGATCATGCAAAAGCAAATTAATACGTTCCTCCATTAGTATAATCTCTTGACTTCTGAGCAGTCGGGCTTTCGCCCTAAACATAGTTGCTCTACGGCACTGCTCTCTATGGTTGATGACATAAGGCAGAAGGTAGACATCGGCGAGTGCACGTTTCTCGTACTTCTCGACTTTTCAAAAGCATTTGACACAGTCAACCATAAGATTTTACGTGACAAACTTTCTAGGGTATTCAATTTCTCTAATCCCGCTGTTAGTCTTCTGTCTTCATACCTGGGCAGCAAGCAGTTTTGGCTAAAAATTCCTTATCGGATTTTCTTCCTAATCGGTGTGGTGTGCCTCACGGATCCATCCTGGGTGTTCTTTTATTTTCCTTATACATATATAAATCAGTTACCCACAATCGTTTCTTACTCCACCGTTGAAATGTACCCTGACGACACCCAACTACACCTTAGTTGTTCTCCTGACTCGGTTGACCATTGTATTAGTTGCATCAACTCCGATCTGGAAAAAATTTACAACTGGTCGGAAGAGAATTTACTTCGCCTTAATGCTTCTTCTTCTTTTCCTTTTTTTTCCCGGCGTCGTTATGGTCAGAAGTGTAGGACCATAACCTTCCCACTTAAGTGCATTCCTACTGGTCCGCTTGTGGGGTCCGCCGGTTTGACCTCAGAAAGTAGCGGCAGGCTTCCCGGTTTGGGATTACTTCATCGCTGAGGCCAATCAAATGCTGGTGTTTTTGCGTTTGTTTGCACCAATTGTTCAAGGATCTCTCCTTTGAACATGGCAATACCAACTGAGTCGGTCGCGCTCTATCTTTCTTGTGATGGTTTCTTTTACGTGGAGGCTTCCTCGTATCTTTGAACTTCTAATTCTGTCACGCTTTGTTACTCCCGCTGTCATGCGAAGCATCTTCATCTCAGTTGCCGTTAATTTTCTCTCATACTTTTTGTGCATTGTCCAGCATTGTAAACCGTATGTGAGCGCCGGACGTACAACTGAAGTGTAGAGCCTTCCTTTCAGCTTAGGGGGCATTTTTCGATCACAGAAGATGGCGGAGTTTTCCCGCCACTTCATCCACTCTACGCTTACGCGATGGTTGATGTCGTCATCACAAGTTGCTTCTTTATTAATCATAGATCCCAGATATTTAAACTTTTCACACTTGGGAAGCACTCTTCCATTCAAGTAAATGTCTGGAATAGGCTGATGAGGGTCAGAGAACGGGCAGCACAGATACTCTGTCTTCTTTGAACTAATACGATACCCGTGTCCCTCAAAAATGTCCACCCACACATCAAGTGCTCGTTGTAGGGACGCCTGATCATCACTTATAATGGCCCCATCGTCAGCAAAGAATAGCTGGTGCACATTGGGGTCCGTCACTTTTCCTTCAAGCAAGCAATCAAGGACTGCTATAAAAAGCAGTGGGCTGAGGACGCTCCCTTGGTGTACACCGACTTTGATTGCGAACTCTTCGGTGACTCCTGCGGTGCATCTTACTCTTGTCGTTGCTCTCTCGTACATGTCCATAATCACTCGCACGTAGGTTTCTGGAACTCCTTTTTGTCTTAGCGCTACCCATAAAAGATCTCTTGGTTGCCGGTCAAAGGCCTTCTCGAAATCAACCAACACCATATGCAAGTCCTTTGAAGAATCACGATGCTTTTCCATCATGATCCTTATACTTTGGATTGCATCTGTTGTTGATTTACCCGAGACAAACCCGCACTGGTCATCAGATAGTCGTATTATTTTCCGCAGTCGGCTATCTAATACCCGTTCAACGATCTTCATGGTGTGCGACATCAGCTTGACAGAACGGTAGTTATCACAATTTCGCGTATCACCCTTTCCTTTGTGCAAAGGAAGAAGATATCTTTCCCTCCATTGATTAGGCATAGTGTCGCCTCTCATAAGTTTGGAGATAAGAACCATGAGCCATCTAGACCCGATGTCTCCCATCTTTTTCCAGAACTCATAGGGTATCCCGTCCGGCCCAACAGCTTTTCTTTTCTTGGAGTTTTTAACCGCGTACCGAACTTCTTCGACTGTGATGTCGGATATTTCGGCATGATTCGGGGCGGCTCTTGGAAAGTACACTCGGGGAAACTGTTCGTTCGGAAGTTCCTCGCAATACTGTCGCCATCTGTGGAGAATTTTTTCGTCTTCCACAAGGAGTTGGCCTTCAGCATTGTTAATAAACTTTGGGAAACGAATCTCCTGAGCATTTCTTGTTCTCTGTGCGGCTATCTTAAAGATATTTGCTCCTTTGTTCAAATTGTTTTGTCGAAGCTCCTGGGTAGCCTGTTCCTGTCAGACGCGGAAGACGATATTTCTTCCAACTCCTGATAGAGGCCTTCCATGCTTTTCGCTTTGAATTCGGCGCATTTTTTCTTCGCGATACCTTTGCAACATCTATATACCTTTTCACGGCGAGCTTTTTCCTCTCTATTAGTAGAAGAGCACTTTGACCAAGCTTGGAAAGCCGTTTTCTTTTCGTGTATCACTGCTTTGGCTTCGTCTGTCCACCACCAGGTTTCTTTTGCGTGTTGTCAGGGGCCTTTAGATGTTCCGAGCAGTGATTTGGCTTTCTCCAGGCCAGATTGTTGTGCTGTCTTGTGCTCTGCACTCCTCATTACCGACCTCATCGATAATGGAAAAGAGGTAGTTTTTCATGCTGGTAATAAAAGCTTCGCCTTTTCTTTTATCCAGCTTATACCACTTGATTCTCTCAGACACCTTCGTTTGCTGCTTTGACTTCTTACTCGCCTCCATAAAAAATTCAGTCAGGAGAAGACGGTGTTGAGGGGCGATCGCGTCTCCCAGGATCACTTTGCAATCTTTAACTCGTGGCTTCATGAAACTGGATACCAAATGATAGTCTATTTCAGTTTCATTTCCGCCGCTGCTATAAGTGATCAGGTGCCGGCTTTGTTTGACGAACATGGTATGTAGCACTATAAGACAGTACGACTTGCACATGTTTAGGATATCTTCACCTGAAGAGTTCCTCGTGCCGTATCCCAGCCCTCCGTGGTAGCCTTCATAGTCTTCGCTTGTCTTCCCGACATGTCCGTTTAAATCTCCCCCAACAAACAAAAGCTCTTCCTTTGGGATGATTTTGACAAGGTTGTGGAAATCTAGCCAGAATGCATCTTTTTCTTTTTGTTCGCATCCTACTTGAGGGGCATATGTGCTTACGATGTTCCACACCTCACCATGCATCACCAATTTGAGAGCCATCAAACGGTCACTGGACTTTGAAATGGTTAAGACGTTGCCAAGTAACTCTGCCGCAAGGATGATGGCGATTCCGTTTTTTCCTTGTTCCAATCCATAGTAAAACATCTTGTAGGCTTTTGTTTTAACGTCCAAGAAACATGCCCGATTACCGGTGTTTCGCCATTTCGTCTCTTGTACGCACAGGATGTCTACTCGCCTTCTAACCATCATTTCTTCAAGCTCATAGCTGCGCCCACTCATGCTTCCAACGTTCCAACTCGCGACTCTTAAATGTGGCTTACGCCGTTGCATTACTTTGCTATCCCCCGGAAATCCTATAGCTCTGACCCGAGCATTGCTGCTCGTCCCAGGATCACGACCATTAGTAGTGCCTGGCGGGGTAGTGCTAGTGGTACGGGTTTGACCGTTTTCTTTCTTCTCCTCCTTTTTTTGACACGGGCATGCTCCAGATTTTTTTTTTTTTTTTTTTTTTGATCTTACTCTTACAACACCGGTGATCTCCAGTCGTGTCAACTGTCAACCCACTGATTTGCATGCACACTTGTGGGGCAGTTTAATGGTGGTATATGTGTCCCTAGGCTCAACTTGGTGTTTTCTAAATTGCCTAGATGTGAGATTTACAATGGAAATGTAAAAATATAAAATCTCGAAACAAGCACTGCAACAGGCAAATGAGAGATGGCGTGGCTTTGAAACATGCAACTACGCGAAACAGGTATTGTGGACGTAAAATCACAAGCCTGCTTAAAATACGCAGGCAGATTATAAGCTGCCTAATCGGAGTCCTAATAGGACATTGCACTTTAGGAAAACATGCCGCAAGATTAGGACTACACCATACATATAATGCCCACCGCTTTCTACGGAGGGAAGGCACCTAACTTAACCGAACCTTATCTAGCCCGATGTTAGCTGAAATATTGGAGTGTCGATGAGGTTGTGGAATGTGATCAATTTTAATGTCAATTGGTTAGTCTAGAAATTCCATCAGAATGATCTTTAATGATCTTAGGAGGTATCATCTAGGTAGGAATCATCTAGATTAAGGGATTAAGATCATATTTCCGAGCCTCGAATAACGAATCTAAATCAATATAAAATAAATAAAATAAAAATAAATAAATAAAAAAATAATTGTTACTTGCTTTCTCTCTAGTACTTCTTGGCCTACTACACCCGGGCTGTTAAGGGACCTAATTAAAGTTTAATGTGAACGCTTGGCTTTTCATGTATATTACATTCGCATAATCAACACACACGAATTTAATCTGAGTCACTGCACTTTCACACACCCACAGCCATCTGAATTTCTGACATTTCTCTTGACAACTAAGCACTATTCGTTAGGCGATCTGCCAAATAATAGTCAGAGGGTAGACAATTCGGGTTGTTTACATCTATTTTCCCGCACTTTGTGGCATTAAGTTAGTTCAACTACGATTTTTACTTTATTATTCTGTTATGCAGCCAGCATCATCCAGCCAGTTACCTCCATTAACCTACAAAGTGATAGCGAAATGTTCTCGCAGCAAAGCACGTGCAGGCGTGATGAACCTGCGTCACAGTGAAGTGAATACCCCGGTGTTCATGCCAGTCGGTACTCAGGGTACCGTCAAAGGTATATTACCTCAACAGCTCATGGCATTGGATTGTCAAATAATTCTGGCGAATACCTACCACTTGGGACTTCGACCCGGCACGGACGTTTTAAGCAAAGCAGGTGGTCTGCACAAATTTATGGGTTGGCCTCGTGCAATCCTGACCGACTCAGGTGGCTTTCAAATGGTATCGCTCTTGAAATTAGCCGAAATCGACGAGAAAGGCGTGAATTTTAAGTCACCGTACGATGACTCAAACTGTATGCTTACTCCCGAGCATTCGATCGAGATTCAGAACACAATTGGCGCGGACATTATGATGCAGTTGGACGATGTTGTGAAAACAACAACCACCGGCCCGCGGGTCGAAGAGGCAATGCATCGAACAATACGTTGGCTTGATCGTTGCATTGAAGCCAATAAACGAGATAACGACCAAAGTCTTTTCCCCATTGTCCAAGGCGGTCTTGACCAGGAACTGAGGAAACAGTGTATAGCTGAGCTAATTAAGCGGCCAGTGCGTGGATTTGCAATTGGTGGACTTAGTGGAGGTGAAAGTAAAGATGAGTTTTGGCGGACAGTGCACACATGCACAGATCTCCTGCCGGAAGGCAAGCCGAGGTACTTAATGGGAGTTGGGTTTGCCGCCGACTTGGTTGTGTGCGTTGCACTGGGAGTGGATATGTTCGACTGCGTGTTTCCCACACGAACGGCAAGATTCGGTTGTGCTCTCATAGACAAAGGACAGATTAATCTAAAGAAGAAAGAATACAAATTTGACATGGGACCTTTAGACGACAAATGCAGCTGCAGTACGTGTAAAACATATACCCGGTCATACCTTCATCATATTGCTACTGCCGAACCGGTCTCGGCGAGTTTATTGAGTGTACATAACGTGGCGTATCAGCTTAGGCTGATGAATGAAATGCGCGAGGCTATAAAAGCAGACACATTTCCCAAGTACGTGAATGAATTCATGAAGCTTCATTTTAATGATGCCCCGGTGCCCAAGTGGATTCGTGATGCGTTGAAGGCGGTAAATATAGAATTAGAAGGAGACGGGGAGCAGAGTAGTTAGAATTATCATCGGGAATTGTGTATATTTAAGGAAATAAAGAGTTCAGAGTAAATTTAAAGCTTTTTGTATTTATTCTCGGAACTGGCCGTACACCATTCCAATGAGATTCATTCAGTTCTAACAAAAAATTATGCGCATCGGTTACTTTTAATAATTCAAACATTGCTGGATGGTTCAAAGTGGAGGTTTTACTCAATTCTATTTTCCAAGTTTTCTAATTGACTGGACAATTTCTTAGCAAATGATTCAACATATCTTGGGCTGATCTTGTTCAAGAGGGCATAAGGTGTTTCAAATATCTCTTCTTCCGGCTCGTCATCCTCAGCGTTATTAATCTTTTTTTCAACGACTTGATCGTATTCCTCGGCGACAACTTGAAATCCTTTAGCCGACGCGCGAATGCAAAAATCCTTGTCTTCGATGGTTTTTAAGTTCAAATATATTTCATGCCGACTGCTTTTGAGCTTCCTTGACACGGCAATGTGATTCACATGGTCCTTGACATCGCAGATAATAGCTTCGGCTTCCGATTCCCAATTTAGTTTCTCTTCAGAGTCACTAGAATGCAACATTTTTATTTTAAGTTTTTATTTATTAATTCCTACGAATAAAATGTAAGCAAGATGCAACCGGCGGCGAAAGTAAACTAAAATTGACGTATGCCATTTGACATTTGACAATGAAGACCGTTTTTGAATATAGCAAAATGCTGCCAAGTCGCCGGATAGTAATGAGTGAGAAATATGAGTGCATGAATGATGTATGTATTCTTTTGTCAGATTAATCCTACTTGATGGTTTAGGGCAAGCGTTACCCTTAATGGCATTTTATTTCACTCACCTTATGTGGGTTGGCGAAACAAAGCCAAAACAGAAATTTTAAATTTAGCACAATTCTTACGAAATAATTAAAAGAGACTGACCAAACACCCCCAAGTGCCAGGTGCTAGAAGCATTATGTGCATTCCTCTCCGAAATGGACCAAGAATATACTTTTTAGCAGTCATTGCACCTGAATCACCTAAACCAAATATTTTCTTCGCAGTGCTTGAGACACTTTTTCGGTCTCAGCTCTTAAACTTGGTAGAATGACTTCACAACCTTGCCAGCGATTTAAGCGCCAAACATACCCAACGCCAGGGGAAGCCTACTAAGTCATTGGTGGGTTGTGCGCAACATTGAGTATAGATTCAAGCTGCTCCCAACGAATAGTTCTATCTGAATCTCATGATGGGAAGAGTACGATAACTTTGGCGCCAAAAATTGATAACGGTTTTTTGTAAAGGGGTCAAAAACAAGTGTTTTTTACTATGGGAGGGGGGAATCTATCTCGCCCCGTTTAGGAGGTAGGGACAATTTTAGAAAAAAAAAAAAAAAAAACGGCAACACTGACAATGAAGTACTATAATGATTTCGAAAGCCAGAAACTTGTTTTTTAATCTGAAATTTAAGTTAATTTATTTGTATAAATAGTTTTTGAAAAATTCGCATGCAAACTAAAAAAATTTACTAAGAAATTGAAAAAAACCTTTTTTTTCTCAAATTATGAATAGAAATGCTAAATTGGCTTTCTGTGGTTAATGCTCATATCAATTCTGAATCGAACACAAAAAACCCGAATGGTTTTATGTCTTCTAGTTTTTGCGAAAATCGAAAATAACCACTTTTTTATGGTTTTTTGGAAATTTTAACCCCCGACGCAAAAAGAGGGGTGTTATGTGTTTGACGTGTCCGTTTGTGTGTTTGTCTGTTTGTCTCTGTGTCTGTCTGTGGCATCGTAGCCCCTGAACGAATGGACCGATTTTGATGAATTTTTTTTTGTTTGAAAGCTACCGTGATTGAGATGGTTCTTAGCTACAATTCATGAAGATCTGTTCAGGCGTTTCAAGGTTATTATTACTTTTTGTTAGCTGTGGTAGGGATCTTAGTAGAGTTGGTTAGTTCAGGACATGTATGAAACTATGTCCTCAGTCGGAAACATTTCCGATCGTTCCTCAAACTGAACGATAACATGTCCATAGTTCCATTCAACCTAGAAATTCATCAATAGCGGCGTTCATATTATACAACCCAGCCGAACGTTCGAACGACGCGGTCGTACGACTATGTTGTAATCACATACAAAACGAAAAGAAAGATAAATGCAATCGAACATGTCTTATACTACGTAGTAGACAACCAAAAACAAAATGTGAATACATTGATGTAGTATACATTGATGTAGCGATAAGCTCGAACAGTTTATGCACACTTACACACTGAAACTGGAATAGCAGAAGGGTGATCAAACAATAATGTCCGCAATCATACTCGTACAGGCAATTCGTTCCGCGGTCCCCTGACGCGGCGACATCATCTTAAAAATATTAATAGGTTCTTTTAAAGAACTCAAAATGCCGAGAGAAAAAAAATATTTTTTTACTTTTTGGAGTTTTTTTTTGTGTCGGGAGTTACTTAAAATTTTTAATTTCATTTTTGTTTTTTGGTATTTACGGTGATAATATGTATGGGGGGGCATGCTGCCCCTCTGCAATCCCACTACTTGGCCCAATGTAGGATTTGGAGTAATACGATGTTAGATGTACATATGTATAGGGTCCGCCAAATAACTTTTTTTTTTTTTGAAAATGCTATAAAAAAAACTACTGAATATTTTCTCAAATTTCTTTTTTTATTTGAAAGTACAATCCTTCCCGTTAATTATGGAAAATAATTTCATTCAAATGGCTGCCTCGGTAGCCTACACGATCGGTCCAATTTTTAAGCACATTATCGATTGTGTGCAGCTGTATTTCACCAATGGCTTCACGAATATTGTCCTTTAAAGCGTCAATTGTCTCTGGCTTGTCGGCGTAACACTTATCTTTGACGGCACTCCATAAATAATAGTCCAACGGTGTCAAATCGCAGCTCCGAGGTGGCCAAACGACATCAGCTCTGCGGCTGATAATGCGATCTTCAAAAACAGGGCGCAAAACATCGAGTGTAGCTTCGGCTGTGTGGCACATAGCGCCTTCCTGTTGAAACCAAATGTTGCCAATATCCTCCTCTTCAATTTTTGTGAACAAAAATTCGTTCAACATGGCCCGATAACGATCGCCATCGACTGTAACGGCCACTCCTTGCTCATTTTCGAAGAAAAATGGACCAATTATGCCTCTGGACCAAAATCCGCACCAAACAGTGGCTCGTTTTGGGTGCACCGGCTTTTCAATGTATGCGTGCGGGTTTTCTGTGCCCCAAATGCGACAATTTTGCTTGTTTACATACCCGCCAAGATCAAAATGAGCTTCATCTGAAAAGATGATTTTTTTGGCAAAATCGGCATCTTCTGTAAGTCGATCGCAGGCCCACTTAGCGAAGCGTTGTTCAAGCGTATACACAACCATATTCGTTCAGCGGAAGGATAAAACTAATTATCTGTCAAATCAGACATGAGCTAAGTGTTACCATTCACAAAATAAGCACTACTTGAAAAAAAAAACGTTAGAGGGTGGACCCTTTAGTTTTTGAGAAAATCGAAAATGTATTTGTTTTTTGTATTTACGGTGATAATACGTATGGGTGGGTATGCTGCCCTACCTCCCCCCTTCCAACTTCCCCCTTGCCACATTCCCCTTATATATTCCGCATTTTGCTATAAACTAGCCATAAATTTGAGGATTTATTTTATAGTTGAATTTGGCTTGCTTCGCGAGTTAAGGAATTTAACTCTCTTTTTGCCTGTGGCATGTCTCGCTCTCACAACTTCGTTGCCCCCAAACAAACGTTTCATTTTTGTAACGTTGTTGTTTTTTCATACACATGTGGTAAAGCATGTAGTTATTGATATTTTCAAAGGTCATTCTGTGTTCAACCTTAGTGCGAATCGAGTGATTTTTTTCTGATTAAGTGATGACGGCTTAATGCTTAGCCTAATCCATCCGAAATTACAAAACTTCTCAATATTTTGCTCGTTCGCGGATTTGGTGTCGACCAACGAAAAAAGTATTGGGTTTTTAGAAGAAATCGGTATAATTTCTTCTAAAATTTGGGTGGAGTTCCGAATAGTACTCACCCCCGATTTTTTTCAATTTTTTTGTACGTATAGCCTAATGTATCAAAGTTAAAAATCCAAAGCGGTTTTTGGCGCAAATGACTGGAAAGGACTAAAAGAATGTGCTAAATTTGAATATCCTGCAGAAAATATCTTGAAAGTTACAACAGCTATATTTATAAGTGATATCGCAAATTAAAGCAGAAATTAAGTGCTTTTAACTGATAATAAAATTATAGTATATAGTTTACAAATATTTAAGATATGAAGTATTTTGGAAAAATAGGTCAATATTTTCAAGGAAACATTTTTTTTTGAAAGAAAGTGTATTATGAAGGCATATTTTTTTTTTGGAATTATAAAACTACATTCGAAAACCTTTTTAACGATACCAAACATGCTATACTTTTCGTTAAACATCACCTTAAGAGAGGAGTTTTTTTCTTTAGAAGTGACATTCATCAAGCTTGGGTGAGTCCTGGGAGTAACATTTGTATAAACAAATGTTTTTCCCCTCGTATAACGGCGATAACGGACCCAAGTAAAGGCAACCGAGGATGAAAAAGCTTTTCGTCTCTTGTTGAGTAGAAACTGTCCACAAAGGTAGACCTCAATTTTCCGCGATTATTCATACTTTGTATTTTGCAATGGATTTAACGTATAATTTATTTCAATTAGCAAGTATTTTAAGTGATCATTCGAAAACTTTGCAGTGGTTAAGAGATCTTGGACTAATTCCAGCGACAAAGTATTGTCATAAGCATAAAAAATATATGGTATTAAATTAATTAAAATTAATATGTGGATTATTTGAGTGTCGTAAGACAAGCAAATACTATCATTGTGAAAGTGTTGCAAATAATACGTGGTTTGAGAGATGTCGTATTTCACCTGAAGTTTGCATACAAATTACTTATTGTTTTTCTTTAAATATGTCATTTGAACAAACCATCCGGGAAAGTTCAATTATTGATGGAAAGCAAGTTTCCCGTGAGACAGTTGCGGATCGGTTTTCGTTTTGTCGAGAAGTCTGTATGTTGGCGTTAGACGAACAATTCGAGGAAGAGGGTCAAATAGGAGGTGTTGGTCAAGTTGTTGAGATTGACGAATGTAAAATTGGTCGTCGTAAATACCATAGGGGGCGTGTTGTTGAGGGTTCTTGGGTCTTAGGCATTATACTTCGTGGGAGTCCTTCTCAATACCGTCTCGAAATTTGTCCCGAAAATAAAAGAGACAAAAATACTTTAATAAGTCGAATACAAAAACATGTGAAGTTGGGAACTACTATCCACACAGATTGTTGGAAGGGATATATGGACTTAGAATCTTTCGGATATCATCACTTTACTGTCAATCATTCCAAAGAATTTGTAGATTCCGAAACAGGGGCTCATACCCAAAATATTGAGTCGTCGTGGCGGTGGATGCGTCGTCAATTATCTCGTGGTGGTGTCCGTGTCGACAATATGGAGCAACATTTATGCGAATTTTTGTGGCGTCGTCGCGTCAAAAAGTTGAACCAAGATCCTTTTAATCAGTTGCTGAAGGATATTAAGCGCTGTTACCCTGGTCAATGATTTGTATTGTCAAATTGACGTAAATTAAATATTATATTTATATATATAATAAATATTTATATTGTGTATGTGTGTGTGTATCAAACTGTATATTAATAATGAAATGTGAAATAAATGTTATTGTAATTTGAATTTTGATATAAAAATGTTATATTTAAAAGTTATTCAGGACTAAATTTGTAAAGAGAAGATGGAATAATGATAAATATTAACAAAAGAGTACTCCTGCCCGATTTTAATAAAATTTGAGTATATGGTAAAGGGCATTCTAATATTTTGATACACATATGTATGCACAACCTCATACTTTGCACCTACCCCAAATCCTACAGTGAGCCCAAGCAGGGGGGTTGCAGGGGGGCAGCATGCCCCCCCATAGGTATTTCACTGCGATTTACTTATAAAAACGGCGACGCACATATATACATATGTAAACATTTTCGATAACAACGCACTCGCCAGTCATCCCACGCAAACCCACTTCGATCATACCACTGCAACAACAGACCGGCTCACGCCTCACACCACCACTTTAGCCCATCCTTCACACCAGTTCATCAATGTCACACCACTCGAACCACAGGTCATCTTACACATCAGACCATCATCAGATGACATCGTCGAACGGCATGCAAATCGGCCGATGGTCATCAAGCGTGTCATTGGCTGAACCAGTGCAAGAGGCGGCGTGTCATTCAGCAGCGTACATGCAGCGGTACTCACCATAGCTCTCGTGGAGATATAAAAGGAGGCTGGACTTGGACAGTAGGAAGCAGTAATCACCAGCGAGTCATCTGCATTAGTTGTATGCAATAAACAATTCTGAAGACACCATTTTTGTTTTATTGCTGCTGGGTGAATTTCTTCTGTTGGAAGGCAAAATTGTCTTTCACATATGTATTCATGGCAGAAAAAAGAGCATTTTTCATTCCTTTTAGCCATTATCTTGTAAACTATACTTTGATGAATGTTACTTCTGAAGAAATAAACTGTTCGCGTAAGGTAATATTTTGTGAAAAGCATGTTTGGTATCATTGAAAAGGACTTCAAATGTAGTTTTATAATCCCGTAAAAAACATATGCCTTTATAATACACTTTCTTTTTTAATTTTTTTTTTCCTTGAAAATATTGACCTATTTTTTCAAAATTCTTCATATCTTCAATATTTGTGAACGGATTACTATACTTTTGATGTCAGTTAAAAGCACTTAATTACTGCTTTAATTTGCAGTATCATTTACAAACATAGCTGTTGCAGTTTTAAAGATATTTGAGTTTTATTTCTGCAGGATATTCAAATTTAGCACATCCTTTTAGTCCTTTCCAGTCACTTGCGCTAAAAACCGCTTTGGATTTTTAACTTTGATACATTAGACTATACGTACAAAAAATTTTAAAAAAATCGGGGGTGAGTACTATTCGGAACTTTATCCTAAAATTTAAACTTCCCCACTGTGTCGCAACTTACCGATGAAGGGGGAAATATGTAAAAACATTAAGTTCGGTTGGATGTGGAGGTGCTCAACAAAAAGCTCTAAAAAAAAGGTGACAAAAGTTGTAGGAATACAATCAACCCATCTATCGGCACATTTTTCCATGGGCCTCAATGTCAGTTAGAGATTCGCGAGGTGCTTGCGATAATTATCTCTTTTGTCATCAAAATGCCTGTGAACACGGGTTTCCATGATGACCTACAATTTTTTTTAAATATTATTGTAAATCACTATTTTAAAATTAGCATTTAACTGCTTGGTGTCATCACGACAATAAAAGCGAACTAAGTAAATCTACTATAACAGATTACTTTAACTATTGTCGTGAAATAGCCGAAATAATAGCGTCTCACGTTGATGTCAGCATTTGCGGCGAAGAAAAGCCGAGACTTTTCTTACAAAAAGAAAATATCACAGAGACCGAACAGATGGTAATCGTGGTATTGGGGTTGTTTTGCAAAGAAGATAAGGTCGGACGGTTCTTTAAAGTGAACTCTGAATGTAAGGAATGCTTATGGCCTTTTATCCATAAATACGTTAACTCCAACACCAGTCGTATTTGTACCGATAGCGCACGCCAGTATATATGTAGGTGTTGAGAAAATGTTTTCTAGTTCTACGACCCATGAAGTGACGAACCACTGCAAAGGGGAATATGTTGATAAGACCGATGCAAGCAACAATATTAATAATCTGAAGCATCAGAACAAGCTTCTAAAAAATGTATTTTATGCCGCAAAACTACGCAGCACCTTCACCAGTAAATGCACTTTTCTTTTATCGAAAGTACTGCCTTGAAAAAAAAATATAAGAACGACTTTGGCTCCCAAATCATGGAATTTTCACTAGACGTAAAAAAAGTGTTTCCAGGTTTTATCGATGGTGAAGAAAGTGTGGGTTTGGATCTAAAGGAATTCATGCTACATGGCCTTAATCAGGCCCATGGTTGCCTATGGATGTCCCGTCTGGTTCAATGTGAGAGCCAGCTTAATGGAAAGGATTCGGGTGTTTGAGAGACAATGTCTCAGGACGTGTCTGGGGCTACATAGGACACCCGAATCTGAGTACATGAAATTTTACCCGAACGAGGTCCTATACAATAGGGCCAGGATTGTACGGATAGATAATTTTTTGATCAAACTGATTCGAAGCCACGTTGCGAGAGCAATGACTTCGGTCAATAGCCTGATCTTCGGGGCTTACTACCCCAACGATTTATATCACGAGAGAGTGCGCCTTAATGGCTTTGTGCCGCCAGAAGCATTCCTCTATTTAGATAGATGTGGGCTGATCCAGGATAGATTGGCGGTACCGCTAATCTTCCACGTGGGTCGCAATTCCGTGGAACGGCGATTCCTCTACGAACCTGATGTCGCGCTCCGTGAGCCCGAGCGCCTCAGGTTCTGTAGATCGGTCTCACGCCGGGATCGAGGAGACGTAGTCCGACAGCATCAACGCTGTTGGTGGCTGGAGAGAGCTACGTCAGTGGACACTTCGAGAGCTTCAGCCTCTTCAAGGCATCGCCTGCCTAACACCAATGGCAGGCTTACATAGGCTAGGGTAGGGTAAGGTAGGGTAGGGTAGGTAGTAGTAGGGTATATACAGGGTGTCCCACGAGCAGTGTGCCAAAAAGCTAGAGCGTGTAGGTCTGGTCAAGACAAGAAAAAAATCGTATGGGAGGGGGGGTCTATTCCCCCCCGTTTAGCCGGGAGGGGCAATTTTCTAAAAAATTGACTTAATTTGGAAAAAAAAATTATTAAAAATCAACAGTTAAAGCCACAATGCCGTGATATACTTTTTTGAAAAGCCAGAAACCTCTTCTTTCGTCCTGTTTTTAAATGAAGCTGTTTTAGCGAATAGTTTTTGAGAAATTAATTTTCAAACTCAAAATTTTGGAAAAAAAATGAAAAAAAAAATGTTCGAACTATTTTTTTTCAAAATTTTATGTAATTAAGTGGTAATCTTTTTTCAAACATTCAATTCTCTTATTAGTTTTTAGTTAAAAACAGAAAACCGGATGCAAAAATGTCTTGTAGTTTTTGAGAAATTAAAAAAAAAACCCGAACCACTTTTTTTTAAGAAAACCCTTTTTTTTGGTTTTAACGCGGCTGGACTTGTAGGCAAATTGATGTATGAAAGATTGACCTCTTTTTTATTATTTTTAAAAAATTCGGAGTTTTATGAGGATACAATAAAGTGATACACTATTGGAATAACCCTGGATTAATTCTTTTTTTTCATTGATAACGCCTGAAAACTGACCTGCGAATTTCGGCTGGGTCCGCCCACCGCAAATGGGTTCTACCCGAATTTTGAATTTGGTCCGACGCAATCCCTCCCTTAGTACAAGGAGGATGGCTATTATGCTTGGAGTGCCCAAATCTAGAGTATGGAGAGTGCTTCATACCGAAAACTTACACCCGTACCATTTTAGGCCAGTTCAGGGACTCACCTCAAACGACAAGTTTTTGAGAGCGTTCGTTCTGGGTTCGGCTGGGTTGTATAATATGAACGCCGCTATTGATGAATTTCTAGGTTGAATGGAACTATGGACATGTTATCGTTCAGTTTGAGGAACGATCGGAAATGTTTCCGACTGAGGACATAGTTTCATACATGTCCTGAACTAACCAACTCTACTAAGATCCCTACCACAGCTAACAAAAAGTAATAATAACCTTGAAACGCCTGAACAGATCTTCATGAATTGTAGCTAAGAACCATCTCAATCACGGTAGCTTTCAAACAAAAAAAAATTCATCAAAATCGGTCCATTCGTTCAGGGGCTACGATGCCACAGACAGACACAGAGACAAACAGACAAACACACAAACGGACACGTCAAACACATAACACCCCTCTTTTTGCGTCGGGGGTTAACATTTCCAAAAAACCATAAAAAAGTGGTTATTTTCGATTTTCGCAAAAACTAGAAGACATAAAACCATTCGGGTTTTTTGTGTTCGATTCAGAATTGATATGAGCATTAACCACAGAAAGCCAATTTAGCATTTCTATTCATAATTTGAGAAAAAAAAGGTTTTTTTCAATTTCTTAGCCAAATTTTTTAGTTTGCATGCGAATTTTTCAAAAACTAATTTGTTGAATGTTGTTATTTAAGACAAATAATTTGACTTAAATTTAATATCAAAGAACATGTTTCTGGCTTTCAAAACCGTTAGAGTACTACACTTGTAGGTGTTGCCGTTGTTTTTTTTTTTTTTTTTTTCATTTTAAGTAATTTTTTTTCTAAAATTGCCGCTACCTCCTAAACGGGACGAGATGGACCCCACCCTCCCATAGTAAAAAACGCTTGTTTTTGACCTCTCTACAAAAAACCGTTATCAACTTTTGTCGCCAAAGTTATCGTACTCGTGACCTCATGATGATACCCTTTCGACTGAGACTGGCTGACACGAACGAATAGTCTAGTAACTGTCTATGAACCGTTGTATACGACAGTGACCATTGCGAACTATATGCCATTATCACAATTCCTGATAAATTCGCGGAGATGCAAAGTATGTCCAATGCACCTCTTCAGTTACAGTAGTTGGCCATGTTTTGCCAATTCTCTCCAAAGAGCGATCACTTCGACTGCTATCTTCCCATCGACCAATAGAAACCTGTCAAACTACGAGATTGAGAGGTACCTTAAACAATTATACAGACGATGGACAGTAAAATAACAAGATAATCGACGCACTGTACAGAAAACAAAAAGGTAAACTCCTGTCAAGACTCAAACACTTGTACAAGTGGTTTACCGACAGGCATAACTGGGGGGATAGGACACTGAAATCACGGATTAAAAGTCTCCAACAATTGATCAAGGAAAATTATAGAATAACTGTCAGTTTGCATTGAAACAACAGAATTCGTGCTGTAAAATGCAATAGCGCGGGTATGTTCCCGCAAATAAATAAAATACATACATATGTATATCAGAGAAACAATCAGAATGACATTCAGGATCTGATACTTCCAAGAACGTGGTACTCATCGATCCAGAAAGCGTCCTACATGATAACTTTTTTGCTATCGAAGATCCTCAGGAGAAGGTGACAACAATAGGAGATGTCTTCCAGCTGCCTTCCACGACTTGGAGAACAGAGCCTTGCTTCATCATTTCTCTCTTCAAAATAATATCGCTCATTGATGATAAGAAGACTTTGGTTTTACCAGGTTCAGTGATGATTATATGGCTAACAAGTCTGTCGCCAGTGACATCCTAACACCCTGTTCATTTAGACGAAAGAATTATGCATATTTTCCAGTGCTTTGACACATCCATGCCAGAAAATCCCCGGTCTGAGTATCATCAAGGCTCTCGAAAAAGTGGTCTATAGAGTCCTGTCTAATGGGTTGAGGACAATAAAATCACTTCCGATAACCAATTCGGTTTCAAGTAGGGCATGACTGTCGACGTGGTATGGTTAGAAGGTCTTTATTACAAGCTCAGCCGTCGGGACATAAGTTAACCACTGCTAAAGATGATTTTTGACGTGTTAACCGGTAGAAAGTTTGTTGTACAATAAAAATTGCCAACGGGACTTCTACTCAAACATTTGAAATCAAAGTGTGCAACAGGATACGGTAAATAAGTCGATTTTTTTAGCATATACTTCAGTGATCTGATAGCTTAAAATCATATTCAAAACACTTTTATCTTGAAACATTAAAAAAACTGGAACAGGTTTTCAATTTTTGAACCGAACGGGCGTCTGCTGGCGAAACAAAGTGCAGTCAAATACCAAGGGATCTGGGTAGACGAGTCTTTATATTTTGACAAACATGAAGATGCTGCTATGATAAAAGCCCGGGGCGCTTTCGTTCTGAGTAAGTAGCTGTTTCATAGCAGCTAACTTGATTATCTTCCAGGGTGAAGCAAATCTGGACATGGCCCCCATTAGACCCATGATTGCCTATGGTTATGCCGTCTGGTTCAATGTGAGAGCATGCTTAACAAAAAAGATTTGTGTTTAAGAGTATGAGACGTTTACTCTTGTCTCGGGTTATATAGGACACCCGAGAAACCCAACGATGGCGGGAGTAACTATGACTCTCTTAAGTTGGGGGGGCGCATGTAACTATGCCACCCCCAGTCGGGATCTGGACTCGGGTTTTAACCCAGAAGGAGACCGACTGGGAACTGATAAGTGTCCCGCTTATAATAATGTCCAATAACGGGTAGTACCCTAGACGGACAAAGCGGGACACCAATAACACGAAGCGTCCCTCCCTTAAGTATCCTTAAGTAACTTAGGTCTCTTCGGGTTAGGTCTGTTGGGTCCTAGGTATCTTAGGTTTCATAGGTATCCCTTACGTCTCTTAAGTATCTTAGGTATTTAGAGGGTCATGTTACTCACAAGGGTGTTGATGCGAATACATAGCCTCTCTGCACCAAGTCATGCACTACCTTCTCGTGGTACCGCTGATCAAGCCGAACCCATTACGGGTGAGGTGGACTAACAATTGCATGGCGAACCCCGTCACCGGGCTCCGGCCAAGTTGACCTCCTGCCTGAGGGTGGTGACGGGTTTTTATCAGGAGGAAGCGATTATGGTGGCGTCGCCTCTTGTGAGCTCTCATTCGATACTAACAGAAACGTTCGTAATCTCCGGCAGAGGCCTCGGACTGCCGGTCTCACAAGCCCTTCCAGCTCACCAGCTCCAGCCAGGCAGGCGTTTTCGCCACCACCACCTCCACCTCCACCTGTAGAACTGGCTGGCGCTGAACCGTTCACTTGTCCTAATTGCGATCGCGCTTTTAGCACAAAACGTGGCTTAGGCGTGCACCGCTCACAACGACACCCCGATGAAGTTCACGCTGAAGTCGATGTCGAGAGGGTTAAGAAACGCTGGTCCCAAGAGGAACTCAGAATTCTTGCTAGGCTCGAGGCTCAAGGTCAACTAGAAGGGGCGAGATTCATTAATCAATACCTTCTAGCTAGGGTTGGCGATGGTCGAACTCTTGAGGCAATCAAGAAGGCCCGCCAGAACCAACCCTACAAAGACCTGGTCAGGCAATTTCTCACCGAACTTCGGCGCAATGACCACCTCGAAGCAACGCACCAACATCCGCACCATGAATCACCTGAGTTTCCTCCCGACCAAGCGACCCCTCCCCAACCCGCGCCCGAGAACCCACTCGACGCAGCCATAAGGGAGCTAATTCCTGCGGCTCTCGAAAGCGAGCAGTTCGACGCCCAGCGTCTCATTGAGATCGCCGGGAGATGTCTAGAAGGCGATAATACAACTGCCTCTCTCGCAGCATGGTTCAGGGCAAATTTCAACAACCCTCGACAAAGACTTCGCACTTCTCGACACGAGCGAGTGCCGCCTACCGTCAATACCCCTAACTGGAGATTGAGGAGAAGAGAATACGCCAGGATGCAGAACCTCTTCCAACGCTCCGTTGGTAGAGCTGCTAAAGAGATTTTAGACGGAAGAAATGAGTCCAGAATGCCAGGTATTAACCATATGGTTAACTACTGGGGACCCATCTTCTCGTCAGAATCCCAAGAATATAATCTTATCTCGGAAAGCCCACCTAATCCTGAGTACGAACAACTCTGGCGCCCCATTACCACACACAGGAAATCTCTTCTACTCAATTGCCATTAAACACCGCCACGGGTATTGACGGCCTATCGTTCAGACGATGGAGAAAGGTCCCTCAGGCAATCCAACCACTGTTCTTCAACCTGATCATGAAGACAGGATGCTTCCCCGAGGAAATGTTGAGTGCAAGAACCGTCTTCCTTCCTAAGAAAAGTACAAACACCATCCGACTTTAGACCGATAAGCATTGCCTCAGTGGCTGTCCGCCACCTTCACAAAATCTTGGCTTCACGCCTTCATACCTCTGGCCTTATTGACATCCGCCAGACATGTCTCGATGATGGATGTGCGGAAAACATCGCTGTACTAGCATCCCTACTAGATGATGCCAAGCGCAAAATGAGGGAACTTCACGTTGTCTCTATTGACTGCGCTAAGGCATATGACAGCGTCAGCCACAAGGCAATCAATGCTATCTTGGGAGGGAGAGGTCTTCCAACAGGCCTGGTCAGATACCTCTCCAACACATACGGCCGTAGCTCAACAATTAGAGGTAAATGGGGAAACATCTGAACCCATTCGAGTCTCCAAAGGAGTGGGCCAGGGGGACCCACTTTCCGCCTTCGTTTTCTGCTTCGTTCTGGACTAAGTCACCCGTGCCCTCTCCAACGATATAGGGTACGACCTGAACGGTTCGCGCGTCAATGCGCTGCTTTACGCAGACGATGCCATCCTCGTCTCCAGTACCGAACCTGGAATGAGACAACTTTTGCGCACTGCTGAGCATGAGGCACAGAAGCTTTGTCTGTCATTTAACACCGCCAAATGCACCGCCCTGTCCATCGTCCCATCCGGACGGGACAAGAAAATCAAGGTCCTGAATACTCCAAGATTCAAACTTCTCGATGGTTCCGCTGTCAGTCAACTGACAGCGTCTAGGGAATGGCGGTATCTTGGAGTAGACTTCAGGCCTATCGGCCCTAAAAAAGCTGGCGGTACATTGGCAGGCGAACCCGACAACTTAACCAGAGCCCCTCTAAAACCACAACAGAGGCTCCTCATTACCAGAAGCTTCTTGATGCCTCGCATCTATCATAAATTAGTCTTAGCCGGTACAACCTTGGGGAAACTCAAGGCTTTAGACCTCCAAATCCGGGCTGCAGTGCGCAAATGGCTCCGCTTGCCACACGATATCCCGAAAGCCTACTTCCACACTAAAACCACCGACGGCGGTCTGGGACTGCCATCTTTCGAAACCTTCGTCCCCTGTCTGATGCGTGGCAGACTTCAGGCATTGGGGAACTCCACCTCGCCAACAGTGAGAGCCGCATGCGGAACCATTTGGGTTCAGAAACGAATCCAATGGGCTAACCGCGCTCTCACAAAGTCGGAGGGGATCACCCTCAACAATACCCAAGAGGCAGAAAGATGGTGGGCCCAATCCCTATATAACTCCGTAGATGGCCACGAACTACGTGAGAGTGGAAAGACAAACTTCTCGAGCTCCTGGATATTCGGTGGCATGTACATCTCTGGACGGGACTATGTCCAATACCACCACGTCCGGATTAACTGCCTCCCTTCATTAGTTAGAACATCTCGTGGTGTCCGACGAGAAAACAGAAGCGTTCTTTGTCGCGCTGGCTGCCAAACCACCGAAACAGCCGCACACATTATTCAAAACTGCTTCAGAACGCACGGCGGGCGTAGTTTGAGGCACGATGCAGTCTGCAAAGTGCTCTCATCAGGCCTGCGTGATAAGGGATGGTCAGTGGAGCACGAGCCACAATTCCCAACATCTGAAGGTTTTCGTAAACCCGACCTTGTTGTGGCTCGAGATGGCAAAGTCAACGTCATTGACAGCCAGATAGTTAGCGGAGCAACATCCCTAAACGAGGCCCATGAAAGGAAGAGAAGGTACTATGCCGACAACACTGACATTAAGTCATGCATAGCTCGAAAATACAACGTCAGACCAACCGACGTCAACTTCTCCTCCTGCACTCTCTCTTGGAGAGGAGTTTGGGCCTCGAAATCCGCTGACTCTCTTTTGACCATGGGACTTTCACGGAGGCTCTTGGGATTCATCACCCTAAGAGTTCTCCAAGGTAGCCACACCAACTGGTCCAGGTGGAACAAAATGACCACTTATAGATATCGGCAGTGGCCCAGGCTTGGCGTCGGATAGGCTGGTGAGCTGATCCCCAAACCCAGGGTAACTTGCGCCCTAACATCAAATCGGCAGCAAGCAATTAAGCCGACACTCGCCTCCCCAGGCTTAGTGATGGACTGCGGTTATTTTAGTGGGTATGAGCTGTTGAGAGAAATCTCAACAGTTGAGTAGGTTAAGGTAGCTACCCGATTATGGGCGTCAGAGTTCAATTAGCGCCGTATGTCACAAAACTCGTGAAACCAAAGGGACGTGAAGAAGGATGTTCATTAAAATCCAGCCTATGGATTGGATCAGCTGCAATGTTGTGATTAGCTACCTCTAAGAGGTCATCGGTGAAGTATTTGCAAAAGGTGCAGAATCTGTCACTTGCCAGGGCTGGGCTCCCGCAGAGAAAATGGTACAGGATTTCCTCTGCATGGGTGTTGTGACAACTTCGGCAGTGGATGTTAAACCCGATGCCTATTCGGCAGCGTGAATTCCTATAGGCCAATGGCCCGTACTGATCGCCAGCGATTTAGCTTAGTTGGAGCAGTTTCTATTGAGGAGGTCGTTTATTTTGTTTTTTGAATAGGTGAGCCAGTTTTTTCTTGATACTGCCTACGATTGACTATGTTGAAAAAGTGTTGCAGGATGTTGCCTTTGAGAAGGTTCAGCGACAGGACCACAATTTCAGTTGGAGAATTTGAGGTGGCTCCGAGCTTAGCTAACTCATCGGCCCTCTCATTCCTCTATATTTTTTCCTGTTCTGGAACCCAAAGAAGCGTGATATCAGTCCAGTCGCCAGCTCGTTTAATTTTTGTCTTGTATTGATCCACCAGTTTAGAAAAGGTAGTAGCAGGCGAAACTTTAATAGTGGCCATAAATAGGGGTGAACCTGTAATTGGGGCGGGCTGCACTGAGTATTTCGCATAATTCCCGGATCGCTAGCACTTTAGCTTGAAACATGCTCTAGGTATCGGAGAGACGGAATTAATTTTAAGTAACGCTTTCCATTTTCCTCTGGAAGGAAAGTGAGGGTGCGCCACACTTGTAGTCCGTAGGAATCAAGGTCAAATTCGTTGGCAGAAATGACAGAGCTCTGCCGTGGGCATATGGTCTGGGTGACCAGAAGCCCGCTTCCTTAATGTGATGGTCCAAGGGGAGAAAGTGGAAAGTGGAAAGAGGGGTATGTTTTTATGGCTCCCGTGGTTTCGATTCCCACTGATTTTGGATCTTATTAAGTTTGTCGATGTTATAATCTTTGCTTAGGGCTTGCCGTCAAACTAGAGAATCATAGATGAGGATAGGACGGACAACGGTTGTATACATCCACAGGGTCAGTTTAGGTCGGAGTCCTAAAATTTTACCGAAAGCTTTGCTGCATGCGTAGAAAGTTCGGCTAGCTTCCTTTACCGGGTTTACTATATTCGACTTCCAGTTAAGATTCAGATCTTACTTAACTGTGAATGAAAAGAAAGTTGTTTAACCGTAAAAATTTAAATGGCTGTATTTTCATCCTGGTGGTAAATAGTAGCAGCTTAGGGCTTATACTTAGGCCACAGCCTGTAGCCTAAGCTCGTTTGACTTTTCGTCCATTGTTCATTCGTTCTACATGTCATGCCCGTCTTCGCGATTTAATGACTCGGACAATGGTTGGGCCTAAATAGTTTCTTGAGTTCTGGTTTGAAGATAGATGAATATTGATGAAAATAGTTCTTCAGAGCGAATTCTTGCTTTACTTGCTGTTTTTTTTGTTTACTCAATTGTTTATTCCATTGTTATTCCCTTGATTAAAATGTTTCGATCAGTCGGTTCTCAAATCAAAAGATCCCCTAGCCAACCTTAACATAATTTACGAACTAGGGCATGAGGAAGATCCTACAGGAGTAACCAGTCTGGGAAGCGTTTTCACCCGATAACCATCAAAAATTTGCGAAATGCTTAGCAATATCGGCGAGATCCCAGTCCGCCACTGCGGAACTACTCGTATAGCGTATGTGCTTATGAGCACTATCAACTGTTTGTCCATGTCGCCCTGGTGGAGGTTACCAGGATATCGTCTCTATTTTGCACTAACTTTTCGGAATCAATATGGAGAAATGCTTCTAAGGGACTAAAGCCTGATCGGAGTGTGCTCTAGATAATTGGGGCAGTAAGCCCCAGAGATCAGGTTATTGTCGTTGGTCATAGTTATTGCACGGTTTTCGAGCCATTATAACAAGAAAATCCATCGGACTTTATTAGGGTAATGCTTAATTAACTGGGGCTCTGCCCTTCTAAAATAAACCCTAAGGCCCTGTCTCTCGAACTCATGATTTTGTTCCGTTTTAGATACCTTAAATCATACCGGACAATCATATGTTATGATGGACTTTATCAGGGTATGTGATTATTATCCTGCAGTTAAGTTGACTGTTGTGAACAGATTCCTTATCATACCGAAGGCTTCCTTAGGTCCAGCAAGGCAAGCGCCTATATATTCGTTAAAATATAGTAGATACTGGTCAAACCAGATGCCAAGATATCTAACCACCTTTCTCACCACTAATGGTTGTCCATCTTGCCCAATGATTACGAATTCCCTCCAAACCTCGGTATCCCTTGGGATAACAGAATGAAAATATCCCGATTCAAGTGTCTCACTCACAGATGACATCGTGGCTTTTCACACAACATTGAAGGACTGGATCTTTCTAGATTGACTGATTGATAGCCTTCCGCGGGCTTATTTTGACATGTTGACTGCCAGTGATGGCTAAATGTATTCATTTATTTTTTTACTTACTTCATTTCATACTCAAATACAGTATATATTTGATAATATATAAATATTAAATACCACTGCCAAATATATGTACATATCGACTGACCGACTGGCTATGCTATATAGACGGACGAGAGCCGGTCGTGAGCTCTACGAGCAAAAAGGGAAGGAGAAGCACACGATTTTAAGGAAGAAAAAACACGAAAAGCATGAGATGGAGGAAATGCTACCGCAGGAATGACTCTCGTTAGTTTTACGAAAAAGTAAAACGGACATGCCAGGGCTACAAAGCCAGAGCAGAAGCCTGTAGGGATCTGATACCGCTGTCAGGAAGACTGATCCATTCGCAACGGACGAAGATACATGAGAATTCCCTTCACCCGACCTTGATGAAATTAAGCAAGTGATATTGAAGCTTAAAACTAATAAAGTCGCAGGCGCAGACGGAGATAAGCTGGTAGAGCGCATGCACCAGCTCATCTGTAAAATATGGTCGGAGGAAAGCATGCCCGACGAATGGAATCTCCTCATCGTTTGGATGACATCAACGTAATTGGATGAACACAGCCAGGCGTCAATGAAGCGATCAAAAGCATTGAAGCAGAAGCGGTTAAAATGGGTCTTTCGGTCTTGGCCAGAACGTCACAATTGACGGCTACAAATTCTGAGTGGTAAATAACTTCGTCTACATTGACTCACTAGTGGTCAGCGCCAACAGCACCAACGCTGATATCAATAAATCATTGATCATCCCGGTCCACCTTTGCAGCGCAGAGGCCTGGACATTAACGAAAACGGATGAGGATGAACTTGGTCGCTTTGAGAGGGAAATTCTGTGCTTAATCTATGGCTGTACAGCGACATCGGCCTAGTACAACGTCTTTGGATCCAACCTCTAGGATGGCTAGGCCATGTAGAGCGGCCCGAAGAGTTTGGCCTCGAATCCAAACCCTGAGGGACGACGCAGCAGAGGACGACTGAATCTAAAGTTGCGCTCACAGATGGAAGGGGACCTTAACCAACACGGGAAACAACTGGCAAAAGATCGAGACAGCTGGACTGTAGCGCCACCTAAGTCAGTAATAAGACTGGCGTTTAGAAACGTCAAAAAAAAAATCAAAAAATGCTAAAAATACGGATCAACTTAACATGTCACCTCTCCACTTCTCCCCTCGCCGGTAAACGTCAAAAACAACATCCAGTCGTAAGACCTGTGTGAATAGTCTCATTGGCGTTATTGAAAGAGCAAGGTGAGATGTCAAAAAAGCAAGATAGGAATGATAATGAAGCGGCTAAAAAGCAAAATTTTAACCAACTGAGCCTGTGATTGGAGATGTCTAGCACAATACCAAACTAGGTTGAGGGGCTCTGAACCACCAAGAACTATAGTGCCACGTAAATAAGTAAGTAACAGTGATACCCTAAACCTCGTTTGAATAAACAAACCAAAAATTGCTATACATGATATGTTATCTGGGAAAATCCTCAAACAGTTATATTAAGCTCTGATTGCGAGTAAGAGCATATAATGGCGTTTTCAAAAACTCGATTTCTTCGTTCTTCGAATTCATTTTCACGTTACATTTCGATTTGAGAAAACATTTTAAATACTAATTGTCCACACACTCGCTAATGAATTAAGTGGCAAAACTGTCATATTCCCTCTTAACGCACGTGGCTCCATCTATATTTCTAGAAAAAGTTGCATATTATGCCGTCTCCCTTTCACAAAGCTCAACAAAACAGTTTTCGGGAAAATTTGTCATCTCGTCGGTTCAGTTGAAATTGAAACGCGCTCGAGGAAAGTTATTCCCACAGTCAAGTACGTCGGAATCGATTTAACTTTTTTTTTCTACCTACCATCAAGTTAATTACAAAACTATTTTGTTGCAAGTTAACGAAGAACTAAATAAGCAAAACCGAAAAAAGGTCAGACAATCGGTGCGCGAATTGTTTGAAATCGATCGAATACGAAAACAAAATCGAATCTTGTTCGGAAAACTACCAGAAATCGGGAGATCACCATCGTGCCAGTGAAACGAAACGAACAAATCATTCCCATATATTCAACTCCCCCCAATTTACATATATACGAACGTTGGTATTGCCAATTGCGGGATAGCAAATACGAATCGAAGGAGAAGACAAGGGATCCATTGCTCTTCCTCGATCCCTATCTATCCCGCTCGTCATTTTGGTCGGTTTGACGTTTTTCGGTGTGAAGTATCAACGAGTAGAGTCGAATATATGCGGAAAAGTTTCTTGTTTTTCCTTTCTTCAGTTTCCGTTTCACTTGTGCGACGTTGTGATCTCGAACTCGGAAAGTGTGCGAAGTGCGTTTTTCTAGAACGAAATTTCGTTTTCTCTTCATTTCCATTTCACGAATATAGGCTAATAGGAGGAAAAACCGAAAAGAAAAACAACCAGACAACAGCTACAGGAAAATAAGTTTGTTTCTTCTTTCGCAAATCCTTGAGAGGACGGAATCGAATAGGAAAAAGGAGAAAATCTGAAAGGAAAGTGCAAAAAGAGTAAAGAAACAATCGGAATTAGAAATGTCTGTGATCGGAATCGATTTTGGTAACGAGTCGTGTTATGTCGCGGCTGCCAAAGCTGGTGGAATAGAGACCCTTGCCAATGACTACAGTCTACGAGCAACGCCGTAAGTACAATATGTTTATTATTTAATCACTTTGCTCCTTGGGAATCGATCCAGCCAGTCAGGCAATCTCGTGGCAAGTCGGTCAAGGGGGAGGCTGTACTTTGTGCAAGTAATCGTTGTTTTATAACCTCCACATGGTTAACACAGCTCAACTTTTTTTTTGTTCGTTACCTCTCCTCCTCCCACATTTGCAGCCGCAAAGTGTTGTGTCCGTCCCATGAGACAGCAGTATGAATTGGTCCTCTGTTCGCAGTTCGTACTTAACCTAAAAATGTGAAAATGTGTGGAAAAAAACAATGTTTCGTAGCAGATGCTGACGCTGAGTAAGAGTAAGAGCATAGGTTAGTTAGTCATTGGGGATAATTCAGTACTTGGTGTTTCGAGTCAGGTCATTTTTAGATATTGTCGTATCGAAACCGCTGATGTGGTCGGTGTCGGGAGCTTTTAATTGGATGTGTGCTAGTTGGGGTATTTTTTTTTTTGCCAATTTATTCCGTCCGATTCCAGGTGCAGGTGCCTATTGATTTTCCGTTCTATTCTGGCCGTTGGGCGGGCATGGGCATGGGTGTGGAGAGTGCTCTCACTCGCTCCTCATGTGCTGCTCGTGTGGTGTGGTAGGAAAAGAAGTTTCTAGATGTTTCGATTTCATCGTTGTCATAATGTTGTTTTGCTGGATTTTTCCTTATTTTCCCCACTTTTCATGGTTGATGCCTCTGTTATATGAATTTTTTTGTTTTCTGTGTTTTGAAGTGTTCACTATGTCTTGAGCTGGACAACGTGTGCTTAGTGGTGGAAGTTGTCAGTTGGGGTTTCTTGTTTCCGGCCTGCGGGTTTTTTGGTGTTTGGAAGTGTTGTGGTTATGTTTACCGGCATTTGACATTGCAGCTATGCTGATTCGAGACATTTCGAGAAATAATGTTGGTTGTTATAATCACAACCCGTCCGTGGAAATGATTACGGTGTTGTTATGATGAAAGTTAAGGGTCGTATGCGCAACAAAACTTGTCTCACGACATTCAAAGGTTGCTGAAGCTTTGTGCGAAGAGCACGTGCTCCATGAATTGCTTATTCGTATTTGCAGCGACACTTGAATGTATTGATTCCTATGTGGCTTAAAAATCGAAGAGAAGATAATCATGGAATAATGTTTGTTGTTTATATCTTAACAACGGAACCGTTCTCATGTTGTTTTAACATGACGCCGTAAATGTTTTGTTTATTGATAACATCGAAAATCTATCTGTTTAAATGTCACATGCAAGAAGAGAGGATAAGATAAACGAAGGGTTATTGTCTTTGTATAATTGGGTATTGTTACTTCTGATTGTTGCTGTCCCCTAAGACGAGAATAACCTGAATAGAATCTCAGTTGCTGTCAGTTCCCTTATACAGATTAGATGAATACAAATAAACTTGTTGGTCTTGTTAGAGCTTCCTGGTGAAGGTGATGTAATAAACTCATTCGAGCTACATATGTATGTATGTAAAGGGTCCGCCATCTAACGTTTTTTTTTTTCAAGTAACGTAAGTTGACCGATATCCGACCACCTTCCTAATTCCGACCACTTTTTATTTTTGTTAATAATTATTTTTTCGAACATACAATTACTTTTAGGCTTATCAAAACATATTTTGCAAGTTTTTATGCTCAAATATTTGAAGTAGCGATTAGCTAACTTTTATATGTTGAATTTATAATAATGGATTAATGACGAAAACTCAGTTCACTGTAAAAAATCATCTGAAAATCCTTAAATTTGAAGTATCGATTTTCACTACTTTTCAAATAGTTTTGAAGATTTGAGGTGAAAAAGTTTTACTTTTACGTTAGTATGCATCTTTAACTTTAATAATATACGATGATGATTAATCATTACTTCACTTTATTAAAAAAAAACATGAAAATGTTGTGGTCGGAAATGCAACAACGGAAAAATGCACTTGACCATATTTCCGACCACTGGTCGGTAGTAGGCAAATGACGGGATTTATGCTACTGACCTATTTCCGACCGGCTTAGTCTTTAAGTATTTTTGAAATATCCGTGTACTTATTATTTTGTTTAAGGAATTATCGGCATAAAATTATAAGATATGACGGTACCAATATTTTCTCGTCGGAGAATAATAAAAATTGGAATAGCTCTAGTAAGTGAGACACGACGGCGCCAAATTTGTTGGCGCTATTGTTAGCCTAATGATCGGTTATTTTTCCATAAAAACCAAATAATAAATAATTTTAAGCTGTCCTCCATCCAGGACTGCGTGGATGCCGTGAAATAACGCCGAGCGAAATAACGCAGAATTCTCAAATTCGGCCTTATTTCACTTTATGAAAGCGAAATAGCGCCGAATTTTCATGTTCGATCTTATTTCACTTTGCCTATACGGTTTACTATGTTAATAATTTATAACAGAACAACGTTTAAGAAATAAATTCCTAGAATATGAGAGTTTAACAATATACTTTGGTGGTACTTTGAACAATTTGCCTGCAATTGTTATTTTTTCGTATGAGTATAGTAAAAGTTTTCGGTCATTCTATTTATTTAAGAATTTAAAATTAGAGAACATAAAAGTTCAAAATTCGCGCGAATAGAATGGCCGAAAACTTTTACTATACTCATGCAAAAACATAACTATTATTTTCTTTCATCATTAACACGAAAAACTATTTCTTACCCTTTCTATCCACTGTTTTCTGAAATATATCCGAAAATCTTTAAAAATGTACTCCCCTTTTGCCTTCTCTCTGAATTCAGCTTTATCTTGCAAACAATGTTCGGCGTTATTTTACTTTGTCATTGAGAAATAACGACTCATCGATTACAGCCATTGGATGTGGGTATCTTTTATCCTTTAAAGAGTGCTTGGCGGAATAAAATTACGCAATGGCGTATGAACGATACAGGCCAAAAACTACAAAGAGAATAGTTCGCAAATATTTTGAAAGTGTGCATTGAAGAAGTGATAACTCCGGACTTAGTTAATAGTTCATTCCGGACTTGTGGCATTTTTCCATTTGACGAAAATGCTATAGACTATTCTAAATTACTGAAAAGTATTAACACTCCACCACGTGAAAAATTATTAATTAATGGGGATACTGATGTACAAGTGAACAGTGACAATAGTGAGAACTTCACCGATTTGCAATTAGCACAAGAAATTGAAAAAAGACTCAACCCAAACATATTATCACAGTTCCAGTCTGCACAGGGTGAATGGAGTGGTGAAACAGAGTATGCAGCATTTTACAATTTTTGGCATAATTTAAAGAGGAATTATCACACACCACAACCCCACAATGGTCCAGATGATGTAAATATAGAAAGTGAAAATGAAACATTGAGGGAAATTGATATCAATGATGACATTTGGAAAAGGACTAATAATTGTATTGAAGCTTCTATGCCCATTTCAGGAAATGCCGAGGAAGTTACACATACCAAAAATATTGAAGATTCCAACATCTCTCATTATACCTCGCCATTTAAAAATGCACTTTATTGGCCAGAATTTCCACAAAAAAAAAGAAGAAAATAAAAGGTACGAAAATAAACGAAAAGACACCAAAAATGATACCAACCGTGGCAATTAGCGATGAGTATATGGCATACCAAAACAAAATAAACCTGGAAAAAATTGAAATTGCTGAATCCAAGAAAAGAATAGCTGAAGAGAGAGCTAACAAGATTAAGATCAATCAGAAATTAGTATTTGAAACAGAGGAGCAAAAAAAAAAACTGTCGAGCCGGAAGAATCATCATCTTACAAAATTGGAGATTTCGTAATTGTCAACTACGAAGGAGAATATTTTCCGGGAACAGTGCTGGAAATCATCGATGAACAATTTGAAATCCAAACAATGGCCATGAGTGGCCATTGTTGGAAATGGCCAGATAAAGAGGGTATTTGCCAATACTCCATAAATGAAATAGTTTGTAAAACAGACGTTCCCACAATGATGACAAACCGCGGGACGTGTGATGTCCCTAAAATTAAATTAATTAGAAGTCAAAATAATGCATGTATTTAAAATAACGTAAAGTTTAGAAGTTTTATGATAGTGTTATGAAATATTAAAGAATAGTTAACTTATTTTTTGTTATGACATGGAAATTTTTTTTTTGTGAAATGTTCGTTTTTTTATTAATAAATTTTATAAATCAAACTATTTCTACATGTGTTATTATTTAAAATTCAATTATCACCAGTTTTAATATATATGTACATAATTATTCTTAAATCAGCTTAATTTTGCAATCGATTTTATCTGGTCGGAAATAGGCCTAGTAGTGGTCGGTAATCGGCAATTGGGGTTTTAGTGGTCGGAAATACGGCCATGCGACCACCTCGAGAAGTTGAATTTATAAACATTTTTTAAAAATATTTCTCGTTAACAAAAAATAACGAGTGATAACATTTTGAATGTTCGAATTATTATACTTTTAGAATCCGTTTTTAGAAATTTCGTTCATTAGTTTTCTCACATTAAATGAAAGAAAAGAGAAAGAAGTTCAGTGGTCGGAAATAGGCGAGTTTACGTTAGTGCTTATTTCGAGAATGGTAACACTTAGCTCATGTCTGATTTGACAGATAATTAGTTTTATCCTTCCGCTGAACGAATATGGTTGTGTATACGCTTGAACAACGCTTCGCTAAGTGGGCCTGCGATCGACTTACAGAAGATGCCGATTTTGCCAAAAAAATCATCTTTTCAGATGAAGCTCATTTTGATCTTGGCGGGTATGTAAACAAGCAAAATTGTCGCATTTGGGGCACAGAAAACCCGCACGCATACATTGAAAAGCCGGTGCACCCAAAACGAGCCACTGTTTGGTGCGGATTTTGGTCCAGAGGCATAATTGGGCCATTTTTCTTCGAAAATGAGCAAGGAGTGGCGGTTACAGTCAATGGCGATCGTTATCGGGCCATGTTGAACGAACTTTTGTTCACAAAAATTGAAGAGGAGGATATTGGCAACATTTGGTTTCAACAGGACGGCCGGCGCTACGTGACACACAGCCAAAGCTACACTCGATGTTTTGCGCCCTGTTTTTGAAGATCGCATTATCAGCCGCAGAGCTGATGTCGTTTGGCCACCTCGGAGCTGCGATTTGACACCGTTGGACTATTATTTGTGGGGTGCCGTCAAAGATAAGTGTTACGCCGACAAGCCAGAGACAATTGACGCTTTAAAGGACAATATTCGTGAAGCCATTGGTGAAATACAGCTGCACACAATCGATAATGTGCTTAAAAATTGGACCGATCGTGTAGGCTACTGCATGGCCAGCCGAGGCAGCCATTTGAATGAAATTATTTTCCATTATTAACCGGAAGGATTGTACTTTCAAATAAAAAAAGAAATTTGAGAAAATATTCAGTCGTTTTTTTTATAGCATTTTCAAAAAAAAAAAAAAGTTATTTGGCGGACCCTATATAACCATTAGTACCTAGCTCCTTTATTAAGCCTCTTGCTATCATCGTAGAGTGTATATAACAAATTCTCTCTACGTTACGACAAAATACATGTTAGCGTCACCCCTTTTCATTCATGGGAACTACTTAATCAACTGGTATGTTCCGAATCATCCTGTTTAAGTGCTTTTACTTTTTCTCCGTGAATGCATTTAAACACGTCATAAGCAAAATCATTTGCAAGTACCAAATGAATATTTTGCCCTAACTATACTTTAAGACTGCATAGACGGCCACTATTAGTGACACTTTTTTTTTAATACAGAGTGGCCCAAATACAAGTTTTCTTTTTAAAAATTCAATAAAATGAACAAAAGTAAATTTTTTCCATGTGTTATGGCTTTATTATTAAGAACAAACATTCCCATTAATTATGAAATACAACGTCGTTCAAGTGGCTGCCTCGGCTGGGTTCGCAGTAGCGCATTCTGTCACCCCAAGACCTTGTTGATGGTTTCGGGCTGTAGCTCACGGATTGCTTGGATGATATTGGCCTTAAGTGCTTGAATCGTTTCCGGATTGTTGGCATACCATCGGTCTTTCATGGTTCCCCACAAAAAAAAAGTCCAAAGGGGTCAAATCGCAGCTCCGAGGCGGCCAATTGACATCGCCAAGACGACTGATAACACGATTTGTGCGCAAAATATCGATTGTGGCATAGGCTGTGTGTCATGGCGCGCCATCCTGCATGAACCTGAGGTCGTCCAAATCCATGTCTTCAATTTCAGTAAAAAAAAAAGTCAGTTAACATGGCTCTGTAACGCCCATCGTTGACCGAAACGTTGTCTGAACCTCATTTTCGAAGATAACGTGCGGGTTTTCCGAACCCCAGATGTTTTTTTAACGTAGCCGCCGAGATGAAAATGCGCCTCGTCAGAAAAGATGATTTTTCACCCAAAATCGTTGTCCACTTCAAGCTGCTCTGAGGCCCAAATTGCGAAGCGATAACGAAGCAGATGGTTGCGCGTCTTCCATTGCTAAGTCAATTCGTTCCCCGGAGGTATGATACTGACTTTCTGTCAAGATTTCGGGCGGGAAACAGCTGTAAGTGTCAAAATAAACTATGATTTAAAAAAAAAACCCACTAGATGTGCCACTCTTTATTTACACACAGAATTGTTCAAACCTAAGCAACTTGATTCCCCTGAATTATTCAAAGTCGAATATTCATGACCTGACCTTGTTGATGCCAGCATCTGCAGCTAAAGGGTGTTTTAGAGGCATACAAATTCAATGTGAAATAAAACACTTGAAGCTAATGTGAATGCCTATGATATTAGCTTTATTTAATGGATAATTTTATGCCATTAGTGTTTAAATGTGACTTCGGGCATATGTGCGCCAGGGCTAGCTCGAATGGAGCGCAATCGTAAAGTCCAATTCTCGACAACTTTATCGAGCATTTATCACTCATAACAGGGCTAATGTTGACTTCCAAATCGTTCAACATCTCTGCGTGAGGCATGTTGCGCCATCTTGTTGAAACCAAAGCTCTGTCACATCAATGCCGTTCAACTGAGGAACGAAGAAGTCAGATATGTCTCTATAGCGCTTCCCATTGACGATAACATTCTGACCAGGATCGTCCTTAGAGAAATCAGTGAGATTTAATGGCGTCTCGACAAAGCCTTCGTAGTTTTCTCCACTCCAAACAAAATTTTGCGTTGAAAATTATCAAGCTGAATCATGTTTTCGGCACGTTCACCTTCCTTCCTACGCAACCTTCGATGCGTATAATGGTCGCGCGGTTTCAACTCTTGCACAAACTGAATTTTATAAGCTTTTTGATCTTTCCGTAAAATCTCCCACAAAGTGGATGGGCATAGATCCAATCGCTGTGCACGATGGCGAATCGACTCATTCGGATTAATATCAACACTGCGCTCCACAACGGCAAAAACTTCTCTTCGCACAGTTTGGCATTCATCGTAATAGGAAAGTAAAAATTCACAGGCGAGAGTGGCAGAGCTCTGCTGTCACCATGCGGTCTAGACGACCGATTGTCCAGATGTTGGTCGGTCCTATGGTAGGATGTGTAGAAGAATGTTTGGGGCGCTAGTATGATATTATTGATCCCAAATCTCATTAAAAAAACTATGAACTTTGTGGTGAAGAAACATTCAAAACTCATGTTGCTTGCTGTATATACCGATACATTATTACATTGAAATCAAAAACCACTCCAAATAAATACGAAATCTCCAAACATCGTAAATACCAGAATTAAAGCACTGTAACTGTGTCTATATTGGAGCGTCTTACGAGTAGACGTTATTCTGAGAGTTTGGGAATGCAAGAGAGTTCAGCCTAGGGGCGATCGTTGGACACCGCAATCTTTAGTTCATTTTTGTGGGTTGGGATAATGTAAGCATTTTCCAAAGCTGATACAGGAATCGCTGTGAAATGGAACTTTGAAATAAGGCTGTAAGGGGTAGGAACTGATGGTCGACCTATGATAGGGAAGCAGTCAGGACCGGACGAATAGTCGTATTTTCATTTATGAATTTTCTGAATGACTAAGGCAGCAGTTCAGTTTAAATAGCGCCTGTTCGGTGAACGACTGACTGATGAAATGGGCCAAGTTGACAAATATTTACTGATCACTGGAAAAAGTATTGAGAAAGTTCAAAATAGAGAATAGTTATCAAATATAGTTTTGCATTTATAAAGTGGTAACGGCTCTTGGGATCAATGGTAAAAGAGAATTGGAGGATTGTAGGGCGAATTGCATGTCAGACAGGTAGGTTAATAGGTCGGGAGCAGAACTGGTTTCAAGGTAGGCCTGCAACCGTTTGCTTCTAGTTTTTTTTTTTTTTTTTTTGATTTACCAGGGGAAGATGAGTTGCAGTTCTTTTTTGGTAAATATAGGACGAATGGGACAAGGCAACTAATGTCTTTGAAGTAGAATAGCTTGCAGGGCTATAATCTTGGAAGCTTTACACTTTAAGTCTTTAGTCTTTAGTCTTTTTTTCAACATTACACCACAGCGTAAATTTCTCGAATGAATAATTGGTCAGAGATGCATCATAAGAAAAACAATGCAGCGGTGCAAATAACTGCACTAAAGTTTTCGAAAAAGATATAAAAAATAAACAAGCATATTGCTTATCAGCGGGTTTCCCTATTATTTTGAACAGCTCTGTATATCGTATGTCCCAATTTATATCTTTTTGAAAGAAGCAAGCGTTTGTGTTTTCACGCAACAAGACTAGTTTAAAACGAAGACAAACCTTTCCCTTATACCTACCAAAAGATTGTTTACGAATTTGATTTGGTGTTATGCCTTCAATAATAGAGGTTGAAATCTCGAATATCGCTTGGAACTTACCTACCAGAGTGAAGAAATTCAATTTATAGTTTACGTTGGGGACAAACTAGGGAATCCTCCAAAAATGTTTTCACATTAAAACCGAAAAACGAACCCAGGAGCAGCCAAGATCACATAGTAAAAATATCCACATCGATTTTAACCCAAACGATATCATATATGACAGGAAAGATTAGCAATATTGTCGCATATATGGCAGAAATCAAGACCATCGACGCGACGTCTTGAAAATGTTTCAATAAACATTACTTCTAAAGAGTGTACTTGAGTTTTCGAAAGTGGTGTAAGGGTTTGCAAAAAGTCCATGCATGCGTTGAAGATGAAGAGAGTCACCCCAGAACCACAAATGATAAAAAGTGGGATGCAATGATTAGGACAAACGTCATCTCCAGTAACCGACACCGTGATATTTTTTCGGATTTTTTGAGAATGGAACGTTCCAAATTTGAATCAAACATTTGGAACATTGTTAATAACCATGCAGGCCTCCTGAAACTCGTCTCTGTAAATGCTGAAACGTAGTTCATTCGCCTCAGTGAAAACATGTTGGATAGGAAAAATCGATAATTGAATTGCTGATGATGCAATGGCTCTTAGGTATGTATAATATTTGGCCAAAACTAACCCCATAATTATACCCGACCTTAACCCTATGAAGAATTTGGCGGCCGATTATGAGGGACCTGTGCAACAATTTGGTTGAGTTGTGCATGGATTGTGTACAGGATACATGGCAAAAATTGGTTATTCATAGTCGTAGACATCCTTATAAAACTCTATGTCGAAAATATTTTATTATATTTTCATAAGCCACCGAGGCGTCTCCTTTAAAAGTTTATCAAACACGTATTAAAAGGACGGAAGCTAGAAGGGGATAGTACTGTAGAAATGCAGTACAATTGCTCCATCATATCATTGTTTCGATGGAGTAAATAAGAAGATCCCTTCATAACATGAGCCCCTGTTTAGCTAGCCTTTAAGATCTAATAAATGCATAACACTCGCATCATGCGGTAAGCTCTCATTCTCATTACTCTTTTGCAATGTAGTACCAAAATCGACAGATTATTGTGATTTGTACACTGAATGCAAAAATTGCTTGACCTTTTTGGAACGCAACCACCGTCTCAACGATCAATATTTGGTGACAAACCATTCGACAGACAAAAAGGACTCGAAATTGCTTAGGAGGGCTAAGTAAGTTTAGATGCAGTTAACATGGCAGGCCAACATTTCTCAATTAGACCGCTATAGGTTCCCCTAGTCTTCCGCTTACTTTTAGATTCTGGTAAGACGAACAAAATCTCTGATGTTGTCAAATGACAACAACGATGGGCTCAGTCCTTTTCAAATCCGTATGTAGATTCAAAGATAGAGGCATTCATCAACTAGTTCAATACTAAATAGAAGCAAACAAATTCCCCGAGAATGAAAACTTCACTACCTACGTTGCCATAGGACCAGTAAGACCCAGAACTAATCTGATGATCAAAAGACCAAATGACAAGAGTTCCTCTACCTTAAATAACATAATCTTAGAATGGGTGATATACCCAAAAAATGGAATGACAAGCTGAGAGTTGGTCTTGTCCTAGTCCTCACTGCGTCACTGTTCAAACAAAAGAGCAAGAAGGTGAAACGTCATAACTCCTCCCATAGATCACACGTTGTTATTAACTCTAACTGCATTGGGGTGGTTATAATATCTAGGTGGCTCCTTACTCGAAAATATGTGTTTTATCACGATTTTATTTGGTGCATCACGTTTTCGGAGGAATAAAACAAGTTCGTTGAAGGAATATATGACCCACAGGTCGTTCTCAATCATAATGATCAGCGCTTACATGGAGAGCTTGTAAAGGCTTAAGCAGGATTCCATCATGAACGCGTACACATGTGTGAACTCTGACAGAAATAACACACGGGCGAGGTAACCAATAAAGTGACTTATCTTAATTCTATGAGAATCGAAAAGAAGAAACATTCAATAGCATGAAAGAGGGAAGCGAGTAACCAACCCACATTATTATGACCATTTGGGGTTTCTGAAGAAATGGGGCATGCTAACGTATACACATAGATCAGTTTCCTTTTAAAATTAAGTATGTGTGTGAAAAAAGAACGGGCATTCTTGATTTTGAAAAAGAATTTTGTTTACTCGGCTTCATCAATGTTAGGTCTTTCAAATTAGAACCAAATACATAGGTGAGGAGTGAGCAAATCTTTATCATATGTAAAACTCATGAATTCTATCAACACAAATCCGAGCGCTATGAGTTTGGATTGCTTTACGCAATGTTTCAGTTTGATCATTAAAAAACTCCTGGGGCACTATGTTGAAACCGCAGCGAGCAAAATGCTTGTAGACCTATTACTGGTCTTGGCGATCCAGAGTACTTTATTTCATGTTTCGATAGTGATTGGCTTAACGACTTTTGTTTCACATTATGCGCGCACTCAAGGCTAGGAAACTTTATCGAATCGGGAAGAAGGCGGTGGGAAAGGATACGAAGCGAGGTGGGAAAGGATACGAAGCGAAATATAAGCTGTTTTATTGTATGGTATGGAACGACAACGTCCAAATGCCCGCCTCGGCTTCTTACGATAGCACGGATACGACTAGTCCAATTTTCAATGACTTCAGCATAGATCCGGCTGAATTTGAGCGATGGCATATGTTATGTTTGCGTTAAGGGCATCGGCCGATTGTGGTTTATTCGCAAAGTCCTGCGACTTCAACAAAGCCCACAATAAAAAGTCACGCGGACTCAAATCGCATGACATTGGTTGCCAATTCACGTCACCTTTGCGAAAAATAACCGTAGCCTCAAATCGTTCTTGCAGAATGTCAATCGTGGCGTCTGCTGTGTAGGACCAATGGTCAAATCGGTCAAAAATCCACACCAAACGGTAACTTTTTAAGGATGCATTGTCGCCTGGTGAGTTGGTGTCGTCCCATATGCGGCAATTTTGCTTGTTGACACAGCCATTCATCCAAAAATGCGTCTCGTCACTAAAGATGATTTTTCAGCCAAAATTGAGGTTCAATTCAATTCAATTCAATTTCAATTTTATTGTATTCGAAATGCAGGTTGTTTACATTTGTTTATCTGCAAAGCCGGAAGGGCTTGTCTGCAGAAGACTAGTTACAAACATAGTTCATTGATTTACATTGTTGACAACAGTATTAGTTCAAAATACCAAAAAGTGAAACAAAAATATAGAAACAAACAATTAAATACAAGATGACTAGTTACAAACATAGTTCAGTTATTTTTTTTTTTTTTTTTTTTTTTATCGTGAGGAACTTAGACACATTTCATTTACTTTACGCAAAAGTTCCTGTTTGGGTAGGTTTCGAAGTTCTCTTGGGAGTTCATTAAGGATCATCGGAACTGCGACGTTAAAGGTCTTTCTACCATACTCGTTTCAGAACCTCGGGACTTCGTAGAACAGCTGCTGTCGTCTTCTCGTGTTTACCGTCTGCTGTGTCTGTAAGTGTTTTGAAGCGAGTGCATTTGTGGCGCTCTTCCCCACGCTAATATACCGTACCTTAGATGCGATTCGACTAATCCGTGGTAGCACTGTTTAAGTACTTCTGGGATACAAAGGTTACTTAGGTGAAATATTGCGTACGCCGATTGGCGCAGTTTCTTCTTTAATGTGTCGATGTGGTGGCTCCATTTGAAGTTATAATCAACTGTAAGTCCTAAGTATTTATATGTTGACACATTGTCGATGTATCTGGTGCATACATCATCTTCTTTTATACTACCGCCACATCCATTTCTATGTAGGCAATCTACGTCGTGCATTTTTATTTTTAGTTTTGTTTTTGGGATATGGGGCGGGCGAATGTGCATTACCTTGGTCTTGAGTGCATTGATAATTAAGCCATGGTCGTGACACCAAGCTGTGACTCTATTTAGATCTAACTGCATTAATTTTGCAGCTTCATCAGGACTCCTATGACTAACTACTATCGCCGTGTCGTCCGCATATGCACAACCCCTACTATATTTTAACGCTGACAGTAGATCGTTTACATATATGTATAATAAAAAGAAGTGGTCCTAATTTTGAACCCTGTGGTACACCGTATACAACATTTTTCTCTTCGCTAACATGATCACCTATTTTAACCTTGAAGGTTCTGTTGCTTAGATAGTTTCCAAACCATGCTAGTATGTGGCCACGTACACCAATCTTATCCAGCTGTCTTAGGATTTGTCGGTGGCTTAGTGTGTCGAACGCCTTCTTAAAGTCGACGAATAAAGCGACTACACTCTGATTTTTATACAGACTTTGGTAAACATTATTCGCAAAGTCTCCTAATAATCTATTTATACTTCTACCTTTGCGGAAGCCAAATTGATTTTTATTTAGTAAGTTAAACTTTTCGACAAATTCGTAGAGTCTCCTTGCTAGCACTTCTTCTAAAACCTTATCGACAGCTGGTAAGATTGAGATTGGTCTGTAGTTCAAAATATCGTTTTTTTTTCCGCTTTTGTGGATCGGTCGAACTATTGAGGTCTTCAGCGTGTTTGGAATCGAGGCTTGGTCTAAGCTCATGTTGATGAGTTTTGTTATCACTGGAGCTAGAGTTTGTGCGTTGTTCTTCAAATCTTTTGGCCTTATCTCGTCTATCCCTGCCGATTTGTTGCACTCCAAAGAGCTTAAGATATTTTGTATTTCTGCCACAGATGCATGTTCAGCATAGATTGAGTGATGTACACTACTTTCATAGCCAGAAAATGTTTTTTGACTGCATTCGTGCACTATGCTTAGTACCTCAGATGACAAACTGTTAGCGAATTTGTTAGTCATGTCTTTAACGTTGTCATTGTTCGTAAAGTTCTTTTTTAGGACATCATCTAGATTGTTCTTCTTTTTCCCTAATATATAATTTACGAGCTTCCACGTCTCCTTAGTATCACCTCTACACCGTTGAAATTTTTCTTTGTAGAAGCTACATAGTTTTCGCCTTCGCTATTTTCCTGTTTAGCTCGTCTCTTCCAAACGCTCCGAAGCTCAGTCAATTCACAAACGGCATTGTCTATTGTCATAATCTTTCAGCACCTAAGTCAGTTGGATCTTGTACGGATAAAGACCCAAGTCCCTTCTCAAAATTCGCCAAGTTGCGAAAGAACGACTTTTTGTGCAAGGCAAAGAATCGACTGCCTCGGGTTTTGTTGCACACTTTCACCGACCGCAGTTCTCGGCCGAACCAGTCATCTCAAATTTGGCCACCTAACGTTTAGGAGGAATTTATAAGGATAGTTAAGCTAGTTTTAGGAATTTTTGTCTAGGATAAGATAGATGTAAGAAACTATAAATAAAAATGAATTAAAAAGTCTACCGTAAAATAGCTGCAAAGGGCGCAACATTTGCACTTACGAAAATTCATTTTGTTGTCAAAGTTCTATCATATTCAATCGTGTTACTTACCATTGTGATCTGCCATTAGTAACTGAATAATAAACAACAGATTTGACAGATGTCAAATTGAAAAACACTTTACATGTGTTAGCTTAGTTCTTTGATTAGACTAGATCTCCGGACTTACGTTCCTTTTGTTTTCTCCGTTTAAGAAAAAGTTAAATCAACAATACGTACATATAAGGAATACGGAGAATATTCCGTTTTTTTTTTTTCATTTGATTCATGGTTTTACCCATTTTCACTCAAAAGAGAAGCCAATTCTCTGCAGCAAATCGGTGATCGTATTTTTGTCGGTTCGTGCGCCGAATCACATTTGATGTTACTGAATTTCGTTATTTTTTCTTACTTCCACTTTTAACTCCTGCCTCTACATTCTTCGTAATGTGTTACACTTGTTGGTCGTTAATCGACGTTTTTTATATGACCATATAAAGGGTCTTCCAACAGGAGGTGTCATCTTAAATTTTGCGCTATTACCTGTTTTGGTACAACTATAATAATTTGATTGATCAATTGATCACTGTTCAATCTGAAAACGTCAACCTGTGTTCGTCAGCATTTTACATAAAATCTTGGCTATCGGCCCAATTGACATAAGAATTTAAACTAGCAGACCACGCATAATGCCATATGCTGCTATTGGCGTGGATGAGGTTCTTTCCCAGTATAGCATGCCGATGCGTGGCACACACCTTGTGAAACGATGATTCTATTATGTGATAGATTTTGTATGTGGTTGAGGTGTGATTTCTCGATATGGTTAACTCGATTGCCAGAACCATTCAATCTTCCATAGACTTTTTAAGTTATAGTCTACCAACACTCCACGAAAGATTAATTTACTAAAAGAAAAAGTGCTGCCTTGTATATACCATATGTATGTATATGTAAAAACATGTTAAAAAATTTCATTCGGATTACAAAGGTCCAACACCATACTGTGGAAAATAACCCCAATTGATGCTACCTAGGACGTGGTACATACATTTTGCCATCAATTCCAAAAAGGTTAATTTTGGTTTCATCAGACCATAAAATCTTCTTCCAGTGCTAGCGGTGAAGGTTTCGTTCTGCAAAGTTTTTCCTCTTTCTGATGTTGGCAGTAGTGAGATGGGGAACTTTTCTTGTCACCCTTCCAAGCAATTCACATCCTATAAGCCGGCTTCGTATTTTCCGATTACAGGCTTCCGATCGACGTCCATGGTTTCCCAGCTTATTTTGTGTACTGATAGCATTATTAATCTTGGTTTTTGAGCAATTTAAAAGTTCCACTGCCTTTCACACAGTTTGCCTCTTTTTTTATAAAGCTCTTATGCCTGAATAATGCTTCATTCTACCCATATTAAAAGAAAATAGTGAAAACTCAATAACAAAAACAGAACGTTGAACACTTATAAGGAAACAGCTTCCGCATTTCAATTGATGTCGAGAACTACTATTAAGTTAAATGTTCGATAGCTGTCATTATCATTCTCTCCAACCTTAGCCAACCTCTCATGTGAATATTCCATTTTTCTTATAAAACGAAAATCGCATTCACGCAGAAAGGTACAAACGACTGCAAGCTTGTCTTATTCCCATTGTTTTTTCCACCACTGTATATTAAAAACCTGATATAGTTTTTTCTAAAATAATAAATGAATATGCTATAAAAAATATCATTCCAACAACTAAATAACTAGGACGAATTAAATTTTGCACATCTGTTTTTATTATTTCGAACCCGAATATGAATTAGCTTTTTAGTCGTCAATATACATATGTATGTATGTAACGTCGGGTTTACTATATGCTATTTGCCCAAAATGTGTATTATTGTAGAATCTCATATTTCTATCCAATAACATATGCAAGAAATTTTTCCCTGCAGGGACGGGTTAAGAATATCCCTGCAGCGATACCTCTCGCTTGTCGTAAAAGGCGACTAAAACAAAGGTAAACAAAAATCACATCTAGACAATTTAGAACACACCAAGGTGAGCCTAGGGACACATATACCACCATTAAACTGCCCCACAAGTGTACATGCAAATCAGTGGGTTGACACGACTGGAGATCACCGGTGTTGTAAGAGTAAGATCAAACAAAAAAAAATTGGAGCATGCCCGTGTCACAAAAAAAAAAAAAAAAGACAGGCCGAAAAACAATTGGTGCAAACAAATGCAAAAACACCAGCATTTGATTGGCCTCAGCGATGAAGTAATCCCAAACCGGGAAGCCTGCCGCTACTTTCTGAGGTCAAACCGGCGGACCCCACAAGCGGACCAGTGGGAATGCAGTTAAGTGGGAAGGTTATGGTCCTACTCTTCTGACCATAACAACGCCGGAAAAAGGAAAAGAAGAAGAACATATGCAAGAAATTGCCGCAAATTTTTCAATTTTTCAAAAATGACCGACCGATCCTGCATTTATCGTGAACCATAATAACGAAGCAATTAAAAATATAATTTTCCAATCAAATCAGTTTCGTTTTTTAATTATATTATTATAATTACTACCGCCATTTGGAACTTGGGAATTCAGAGTCTCATTGACAACGCTTCGATAAGCCTCCCTTCCTCAGTCTGTTCCTCCCACATTTCGCTGTTCTGTCCCATCTTTTTTAAGATTCATACCTATATTGTCCATCTACGGCGTGGCTTTCTTGGCGGTTTTTTGCATTCATTAGTCGTTTGATAGTTTGCCGACTGTCCAATTATTTTACGTGTCACTCCCATCTTAGTCTTCGCGATTTTATTACTCGGACACTAGTTGGGGATGAATAGAGTTCTTCGAGTTCTTGATTTTGTAGTTTTACCCATTCTACTGTTTCGTCCTGTTCTCCACCATATATTTTTCTTAAGATTTCGTTTGGATAGACCCGAAATCTGTTTTCCTTCTTCGTAGCTAAAGACCAAATTTCACATCATACATACATACATATGCATCATTTTATTTGTTTCGATCTTTGTCGTTTTTGGCAGTAAAATCGGTTACCAGATATTTGAACCCGTCAAGTTAAAGTGTTTATCGAGCACAGTCTGATGCGAGATTTGGATTGATCCAAGTCGGTCAGCTACCATAAATTTCGTTTTCTCTTTATTTGCTTTTAAGCCTACTTCCTTTTCTGCCTTTATTAGACTTTCTACATTTCTCTTAAATGTTACAATCTGTCACTATCTCCCAACAGATCTAAATCGTCAGCGTAAGCTAGAAAAGATGTGATTCCATTTAGGGTTATTCCCCTCTCATTTTCCAGAAAGAATCCCATTACGTATTCCAACACCAAATTAAAAAGAAGTGGTGACAAGGCGTCTCCTTGTTTCTATCCTTCATGTATCTCGAATGTTTCCGCCAAAACATTTCCTAATTTAACTCATCCTTTGTTTCCCTTTAGACATCGTATCAGTTTCATAAACTTTTTCGGGATTCCCATCCTTACAAGGACAGTTTAGATCGGTTTATAAAGTTATGCATTTTCAAAATCTATGATTAGTTGGTGCATTGTTTGGAGCGATTTTTGTATCGTATAGTCAAAATCTGATCATTCGTCGAGCGGTTTACACTGGTATTCTCCGATTATTTTCTTAACGTATGATGTTAGTTTAAAAGAATATTTGACAACACCTTGTAACAGTTGAATAACAGCGATATTCCTCGGTTGCATTGTGTTCGGTCAGCCTTTTTGATGATCAATATACGAGGGTGGTCCGTTAAGTACTTTGCCTCACCGCCAGATGGCGTCAGTATCGCAAGAGCAACTTACTATCGTTTAGTACATTCTAGTAGACAGCCGGATCGGACTCGTAGTTTTGTTTTGACCGCGTGTGGAAGCGGGGGTGTCCGCGGATTTTAGAAAAATTGATAAAGAGCAATATCGGTCGGTGATTCGATTCGAAATCGCGCAGTGAAATCAAAGAGCGTTTGGATGCTGTGTACGGTGACTCTTCTCCTTCGTTGGCGATCATCAAAAATTGGTTGAACGAGTTTCAACGTGGTCGTACATCGGTTTTTGATGAGCCACATCCAAGTGCCCCGAAAACGGCTACCACGGAGGATAACGTGACAAAAATCCACGATCTCGTATTGGCAGACTTGAAGGTGCGCGAAATAGCTGAGACAGTAGTACATTTCAAAAGATCGCGTGGGTCATATCCTGCATGCAATTTTGGGCATGAGAAAGCCGTCGGCGCGATGGGTGCCGCGTTTGCTCACTCCGGACAACAAGCGCAACCGTGTTTGACGCTGTTTAAGCGCACTCCGAAGGAGTTTCGTGACAGTCGACGAAACATGGATCCACTGGTACACACTAGAGACCAAGGAATAGTCGAAACAGTGGACTTCACCCGGCGAACGTGCTCCGAAGAAGGCGAAAACTGTCCCATCGGCCGGAAAGATGATGGCCACCGTTTTCTGGGATTCACAAGATGTGATCCACATCGACTACCTGGAGAAGGGCAAAACGATCACAGGGCTGTACTGTGCCAAATTATTGGGCCGATTCGACGCCGAATTGAAGAAAAAACGGCCCACTTGGCGAAGAAAAAAATGCTCTTCCACCATGATAACGCACTGTTATTTTTTCTCCTGCTTTTTTATTGCTTTGTAGGTCTCTTAAGTCGACCTCTGCTGTATGAATAACACCGTTTTCCATTGCTTCCGGCTCTCCATTTAGATACAGTAGTTTATCGAAATATCTCCACCATTGGGCCGCAACTCATTCGTTGTCCGAAACGAGCTTCCCATTATCGTTATGGATAAATCCTGATCTGACCTTGTATCCGTTTCGTTCCGTTTAGCTCTGAATACATTTCTCGCGTATTTTTAGCCGCACATACTTCCTGAATTTAAACAAACTTCTTCCATTGCTCTTGTCGTTTTTTATTCCGAAGGGCTGGTTGACTTCCCTTCGTAGGGTTTGATATCTTATACGCGTGATCTCTTTGCTATTTTCCAGGGCTTGAGGTCCTAGAACATTACGAGCTTTTACTTTTTCCTCACATACTTCGTCGAACCAAAGCTTTCCTTTGAGGGCCATCGCAATCCGCTCCTCTGTATGCTTTAACATGTAGCACAGTTACCATTGTACTCTATCTGTGTCTATCAGAAAATTGGCGATTTGGTCGTGCGTTATTTCCTTGTGTATTCTCTTTGTTTGTGTTTGAAGTGAAGTTGCAAAACTTATTGTCCTAAGACCATTATCACTTGATGAGACATGGAGACTTCTACGTTTCTGCTTCTTTTCCTATTTTCACGTTGAAGTCTCCGAGTATTTTCGATTTTCGCATCGAAGGATGAGAAGTTGTCAAATAGTTCGTCCCCTGTTGCGTCAAGCGTCCTCTACCTTTTCATCAGAAGTACATACATAGCTATAGCGGACCTCGGATTATGGCCATCGAGATTTTGGCCATTTCATTACGTACTGTACAATTTTGTTGCTGATGAAGAATCATGTTCCGAAATTATGGGTGTCTACCGCCGCAAACAAACGTTCTTATATCCATCCTTAACGGCTGTTCCGCTGCAATTTATCGGCGTACGTTTCACGAATCTATGCTTAATTTTTCTGAATTTCTTTTAATGGATCGTCTCCCTTGGATAGTTTCTACCCGGCGTTGCGATTGGGAAGTTTGTTTACATCCGGAATATTTTACCCAAGGAAGACCAACCGTATTTAACATCACGATGGGTAAACGATTTTAGTGATGAGAATGTGCGTAGTGCAAGTCCTACCTCTGCCATTTTTTCCATGGGGCAGAGATCTATTAGGATTTTCGTCGCGGGTATATTCTAACCCCTATCACGCAGGTATCGTTAGGTATGTATAATCGACATGTAATATAATTCAACAGTAATTGATGTATTCGGCAACATTTACATGAATTATTGAACGCCTTAGGCAAATATTTAAAATCATGCAAGGTTCTCTATTTAAGGCAGATTGTAACACTATAATTTGCAGAGAATTGTTGTGGCAGTTGTCCTATTCCACCCGCTTCCAAAGCTTCTTTTCCTACACCGACCAATATCACATATCACTTCATCTAAAAAGCACTACCAGTGTTAGCAAATCGCACGCAGAAAGCAAAACCAACTGAAGCTAAACCAAGTGAGTAATACGTGATAGTGACTCATTGAATTTAACCGACAGCTTTTGATCAGTCACTAAATATCACCAAATAAAAAGTTTATGGCCGCGCGAATAGATCTCTGTCCAATCGAATACACATTTATATACAGACCCGATGGAAGCCAGCGTGAAGGAGATTAGAGGAAAAGCAAAAGTGCAAAAAGATGTGGGCGCATTAGAGGCGAGTATTATATCGGCGATGATTTAAAGCCGACCACATGAGGCTATTTATACACAGTCGGCGCTCGTTCCATCCCATTCTCATATAAGATGTTACACTTTTCGAATAAAATCACTTAAAATTACTTTGTTTTCGCATTTTATTCCTGATCGGATCTGATTGGTTCGGCGAGCATCAACAACACGAGGTCACCTGTGATGTATGTTTAATTTTTCTTCAGCTTGAAATAATTATTTCAATTAGCCGTTTGATGTTTAGGTTCATGAATACAACGGGGAATGTCATAAAGATGTCCCTGTTTTAGACATTAAGGAAACGTATTTCTCTTCACGTATTCTCGTATTAACTCTTCACCTCGATATCCTTTTTTTCTGTTAAGTACAGGTTGTGAGAAAGCAATGATGACAGCAGTGGGAGTGTATGGTGTTATGTTATGGCGACTAGGTGATTAAAGATTTCTGTGTGTGGTAGCATGTCTTAGTTTCAGTCCATGTGAGCACATTGTATGTTCCCCAGGAGGGTGTTAAAGAATGTCCTCCTTTGTGCCACATGTATGGGTGCTAGATTTCAGGGATTTTCCTGTTTGAATAACTATAGTTTTTGAATAACGAATTTGGATGTAATTAAATAGAAGAACAGAAGTAGTACTGCCTCGTTGAATTTCGAATTTACTTTTATAGTATCTTCATGTCATGGTGATAGATGTCGGTTGACAGTGAAAATTCGTGGTGTAATCGGAAGAGATAACATGAAAACAGGGGAATCCCCCTTTTAAAAGTTTGGTGGGCATATGCGTCAGTTATTAATCATCAAACGATGTTCCGAGCTGATCAGAGAAATATTCTAGGTAAATTTTAAATAATTTTTGCACCGCTGAAAAGCGAAAAGTTTAAGTCATGATATGTAAAGATGAGACAATAACATTATACCAGGCTGCCCTTTTGTTCCATAAAGCATTTGATACAACTTGAAAACTGCTTGAATAAAGACCACTGAACATGTGGACAGAACAATGGCATGTCTTAGCAAAACAGATCCTATTTAGCATCTAGTGAAAACCAAATCAAACATCGATATAAAGGATGTTTTTGAGAGGTGTACAAATACTTAACGTATTATGAAATAAAATATTTGAAGCTAATGTTAATGATATTATTGGGTATATAACTTAATTCGTGCGGTTTTTTTTTTCAAAATTTGAACGTTTATTTAAGAAAAACATTACAATAGTATTATTCAAAGTATTGCCCATCTGAAGCTATGACTTTTTCCCATCTTTCTGGCAATTTGTGGATCCCATCCCAAAAGAACTGCGCCGGCTTGGCAGCCAAGAATGAATCAAGCCAATTTTTGATATTCTGCTCTGATGTGAACCGTATTTCAGTGAGGGCGTTCTGCATCGACCGGAACAAATGGTAGTCAGAAGGGGCAAGGTCTGGGCTATAAGGCGGGTGGGGTAAAACTTCCCATCCACTGTTTTCCAAATAGTTCTTAACCGGAATAGCAACGTGGGGCCGAGCGTTGTCATGATGGAAAATTATTGCCTCGTGTCTGGTCGCATATTCCGGGCGTTTTTCGGCTACTGCTCTCTTCAAACGGATTAATTGTGTTCGGTAGCGTTGTCCATTGATGGTTTCACCCGGTTTTAGCAGCTCATAATACAGCACACCCTTCTGATCCCACCAAATACAGAGCATTACCTTCGCGCTATGGATATTCGGCTTTGCCGTGGATTTGGCTGGTTGGCCGGGTTTCACATATGATTTTTTGCGCTTGAGGTTGTCGTAATGGATCCACTTTTCATCACCAGTAACAATCCGATGCAAAAATTACTTCCTTTTGTGGCGTTCCAGCAGCATTTCGGACATGCAAAACCGCCTTTCGACGTCTCTCGGCTTGAGTTCATGTGGAACCCAATTTCCATGCTTTTGAATATATCCAGCTGCTTTTAAACGTTTTGAAATGGCTGCTTGAGTTTGAGTGATACCCAAAGATTCTGCGAGCTCTTCTTGTGTTTGGCAACAATCTTCATAGAGTAATTCTTCCAGTTCTTCATCTTCAAACTTTTTTGGCTGCCCAGGACCTTCATCGTCTTCCAAGCCAAAATCACCACTTTTAAATCGTGCAAACAACTTTTGGCACGTTCGCTCAGCTAGCGCATGTTCACCATAAACTTCCACCAAAATACGATGACTTTCGGTAGCAGTTTTCTTCATATTAAAGTAATGAAGAAGAACTCCCCGCAAAAACACTTTTTCAGGCACAAAGTTCGACATATTTGAGTGAAAAAAAATTATTGTTGTTTACGCTTCAAATGAATGACATATACTGAAATGACATACAATGACAGTAGCTTTCCAACGCATGTTCCAATGGAATAATACAAGTTACGCCATCTCTTAGTAAACCGCACGAATTAAGTTATATACCCATTTATGCCAAATACATATGATTTCGGGCATATGCGCGAAGTGCAATCATTAAGTCCAATTTTCGACAACTTTATCGAGCAATTGGGGCCATATATCACACGGCGAATGTTGAATTCCAAATCTTCCAACGTCTCTAGTTTATCGGCATAGACTAGTGACTTCACATACCTCCAAAGCCAGCAATTTAAAGGTGTGAAACCACAAGATCGTGTAGGCCAGTTGACAGGTACATTACGCGAAACTTTGCGCTTAGCAAATGTTTCCCGCAATAAATGAATGGTATCGCGCGCCGTGTGGCATACTGCGCCATCTTGTTGAAGCCAAAGCTCTGTCACGTCAATGCCATTCAACTGAGGCAATTCAGAAATCTGTTTCTCATTGATGGTAACATTCTGGCCGGCATCGTCCTTGGGCTAATGACTCCACCAGCCCATAGAGCACGCCAAACAGTGAGATTTAATAGTTGCAAGGGCGTCTCGATAAAGGCTTCTGGGTTTTTTCTGCTCCATACAAAATTTTGAGTTGAAAATGAGGATCAAGCTGAACCATGTTTTCGGCCCATTGATCGAAACTATAATGGTTCCAACTCTTGCAAAAGCTGGATCTTATAAGCTTTTAAGCCTAATCTTTCCGTAACCTCATCCACAAAATGGATGGGCCAATTGCTGTGCACGATGGCAAATCGGCTCATTCGGATTATCTTCAATACTACGCCCCAAAACGGCAATAGCTTCTTCTCTTCACATTGTTTTGGCGTCTTTGGGGATGCGTATTATCAACTAGAGTGTACGTGGTGCAAAAACGATTCATCGTATTCCGAACAATTTGCTCAGATGGACGATTATGTCGACCGTGAAAAGGATAGCACACGATAAGTTTGGCGAACCGAACCATGGTTTTCAAAATAAGTTTGCACAATTTGCATGCGTTTTTATGGTGTAAATCTATTCATCGTAAAATGGCAAAACCACAGATGAACTTTCAACAGTCGAATTGACAATCAGTAGAAACAGTGTTGCCAGTTTAAAAACCAAACCTATATATTCTCCCTTGATTACAATACATTTTTCACAACGCTTGACTAAATGCATCTATTCGACTAGTTATAAGAATATTTTGAAAACAAAGGATACCAGGTCAGGATATAAGGAACATGATTAATCTCTATGAAGTCAACTGTAGACTTCGGAATTGCAAAAACCCCTTTAGAAGTCAGATCATAGTAAAGAATCATATGTTCATCGCCCGCAACAGTCAATTGAATAACTGCTTCTCGTCATAATCGCGGAAAAGCTCTAAAAGTCATCAACATGTTGTTATTTATGAACTGCACTAAGAATCCGCGATACCCACAGTATCGCAGTAATATTTGTAATAAATAAATGCTTGTGAAGAATTTTAAGAACACTTCTTTCCGAAAGTCCGGTCTGTGCTTCAATTTGTTTTATTTTCGTCTACGATCTTTCAGAACAATATCTTCCAAAAATTGAATATGTGGGTAATTTTCCAATGATTCTCTCCCCCAGCGAAACATCTTAGAAATTTTTTTTTTTTTTTTTATTGTTTCATAGAGACCTTAAACGACGGTCATTCGTTTATTTGCGTTGACCTTTACGTGTTCTTCACGTATTTAAAACGCACTCAAAACTAAAGTATCAGTTGGAATCACTGAAATTGAACACAGTGTAAGATGGGACTTGTACCAACAATACTTTCTGAAGGAAAAACCAAAAGACGTTCTATCTACTTTCTATGTGTTTGAGGCTAACATCTCATGGACGGCACTACGTAGGTATTAGCAGTAACTGTATGTGGCGGTCTTAGATAGGTAGGCTAATCTACATGAACGCATTCCAAGAAAGGTCAGGGGAAAAAGGTGAAAAGCAAAAATGCAATGCTACACAAACGACTTTTTTTCTAGAAAAACAGTGAAGCGATGAATCCAAATTCAACATTGTCTGAGGAAAAACAATTTTATGCGACTTCCCCTGAACCATATATTAAATACGCTGTACCCAATTACACTCGATATATACGGAGGGAGCAGCATTATAGTTTGGGGATGCATGTCTTGACCCAACGTTGGTCTGCTTCCGAAAATATAATGGCGTTTGGATCATATCAAATACAAAGGAATTCTTGAGAATCATATGGTGGCCTACTTTTCCCTTTGCATGGCAATTCATGCAGGACAATGATTCAAAGCCTGCAGTGAGGTTTGTAATTCAGTGACTTTTAGAATAGCCACCAGAAAGTTATGTTCTATAGAAAACCTATAGATTTAAGGAAAAAAAATTCAAGACGAAAAACCATACAATTAGATTCGCATCCCACTGAATGATGTCGAAAATTTTCAGATGTTTCACTGGGGTATATGCTATCGAGATGCCAATTAGTACTGTAAAGTAAAGGTTGTCTAGCAAAATATTAACATTTGAAATGGTAAAATTGCACCTTTAAAGTTCCACTTATTCCTACGGAGACCAACAAACGAAGAGGGTGTGGGTACTAAACGAGACTTTATCCAATTGCCCATGATATTTCTTCCTTATTTCCTAAAAGCCAATAAACTCATATCTTTTAACATTCGTGCGGAAACGTTCTTGAGCTTAACGTATATATGTATATGTATGTGTAATATGATTTCTTAGGTATCAGGGTATCACTAAATTCAGACGACAGTGTGTGACCATTATGTAGTACTGATCGCACCATTCACATCTTGCTGGAATAGGTTCTTATGGATGGATATCGACATTCTCCGCTTTTTCATTTTATTTCAGTCTGAAGTTCTTGCATTGAAACCGGGAATATTGGAGCGCAATCGGTAAAAATCCTTAAATCGAAAGCCAACCGCTGTTTCTTCAAGCTTGGCGGGGCCATGGTAAGCGTATGAAACATATGGGTTCGGAGAGTCTGCGCATTCTTTTCCAAGATATGACGCGATAGAGGAGAATCACATCTAAAGCATAAACCAGATTGAGTCCTCCGACTTCAAATGGCCGCTGACGTTTGCCTACAAGCTACATCTATGCAAACAAATGGGTTTCACAGGGAAAGGCGTATGAAAGTCGGATATATCATTTTGGTTTCTACATTCACCGGTCTTTCCGGGAAACTAACGTTAGTTTAGGCTCAGCTCCAACGCGGATCGTGGCCAGCCCCTGAGCTGAAGATTTTACTACTTGTCGTTCTATATTTATACGAGGGTAAGGTGACAAGGTCTGACATAGAAAGACTGCGATTTTACTTCAATACATTTGGTCCAGCGTTTCTCCAACATCTGCGTTTCCCTCCTGCAAGTGAGAGACTGGAAGACTGTGAAAATTTTAATCTACGGCCCACTCAATGTCTTCATACGATGTGAAGGTACAGAACAGTCCGAGTTTGCGAGACCTCTTGCGAATTTTGGCACCCAGCTGTTCAAAAAGTTTTAATCCCTTTCATCATCCTTTCCGCATCCCAAAACATGCTGGCCATGATCTTTCCAGCAGATGCAACTCAGCTTTTCTTTCTTCTGCGGCGAACCTTCGGCCCGTACCCTCTCTTGGAAAGCTGTTGTCGTTTCTTGCGTAAGGTGGTGGAGCCATGTCTCATCCATAGGGATAGATCACTGCACAAATTCGGCCGGACTCTGATTGCATGGGTTCAAAAATTGCTACTTTTAATCGACATTCAGTAAATGCTTTCGCATCCCGAATTCTTTGTACAAGATGTTTCACACCCTATCGTCCAGGACGATAGCATGCGTCCTTCACGCAGGTCACCTCCGAGGGGTGTGCGACCGCATTTAAATGTCAGTTACCCACTTTTTAACGGTTGACATCGAAGGAGCAGAGTCCTCCTAAACTTTTATCAATCTCGGATGGATTTCCTATTATAATCCATCCAAAACCAAAAATTTTGTGATCGCGCGATAGTCAAGTTCTTGCTGCAAAAAATAAACTAATTGATGATACGTGCAGCAGGAAAAATACATTTTTGCTGATTGGAACGCCCTCTTTGTGATAGGCCGATACCTTTTTACCGTACTCTTATCTTCATATATAGATGAAATTATGTCACGACAAAAAAACATGGCCATAATCTTTTTCGGACTCTGATAACACTCTTAAGCCGCATCCACTTTTTTTTTCCAAATGGCTCAATTAAGACATTCGTCTGATTCTTAAAGCAAAAGAAGGTCTTTCCTAGATTTATACAAACATTTCAGACGAAACATTCTTAAAAAGGGTCTACGAGGGTGGTCCGATAAGTACTTAGCCTACAAAAGAAAAACAAAAATTTTGAAGAAATGGCGATTTATTTTTAAAAATAGTCTCCTTTTAGCTCGATACACTTGACCCAGCGATGCTCCAATTTCTTTAACCCGTCTGAAAAATACGTATTCTCGTGGTCTGCAAAGTACGAGTAGGCCTCCGTGGCTGCGATGACCTCCTCATTCGACTGAAATTTCTGCCCGGCGAGTGACTTTTTCAAGTTTGGAAACAAAAAGAAGTCGCACGGGGCCAAATCTGGAGAATACGGTGGATGGGGCAGCAGTTCGTAGCGCAGGAGGTGTGAGCCGGTGCGTTATCATGGTGGAAGAGCACTTTTTTCTTCGCTAAGTGGGGCCGTTTTTTCTTCAATTCGGCGTCGAATCGGCCCAATAATTTGGCACATTACAGCCCTGTGACCGTTTTGCCCTTCTCCAGGTAGTCGATGTGGATCACACCTTGTGAATCCCAGAAAACGGTGGCCATCACCTTACCGGCGGATGGGACAGTCTTCGGAGCACGTTCGCCGGGTGAAGTCCACTGTTTCGACTGTTCCTTGGTCTCTGGTGTGTACCAGTGGATCCATGTTTCGTCGACTGTCACGAAACGACGCAGAAACTCCTTCGAATTGCGCATAAACAGCGTCAAACACTGCTCTGAAGTGGTCTCACGGTTGCGCTTGTTGTTCGGAGTGAGCAAACGCGGCACCCATCGCGCCGACAGCTTTCGTATGCTCAAAATTTGATGCTGGATATGACCCACGCGATCTTTTGAAATGCCTACTGTCTCAGCTATCTCGCGCACCTTCAATCGGCGGTCTGCCAAGACGAGATCGTGGATTTTTTTCAGTTATTCTCCATGGTAGCCATTTTCGGGGCACCTGGACGTGACTCATCAAAAACCGGCTGAAGTTTCGACAGTAGCCGTCTACTAGAATGTACTATTATACTATAATAAGTTGCTCTTGCGATACTGGCGCCATCTGGCGGTGAGGCTCAGGACCACCCTCGTATTTCTTGGTATTTCCTTCCTGTACTGGAACATTTGTCTTATTTTGGCTTAGTTTGAATTATCAGCAACCCTTCACCTAGGTAAGCCAGTCGGTATATCGGGATAAATAACAAGGAAAATCCAAAAAATGAAATAATTATGGTAACGGCCGGTTTTTTTTTTTTTTTAAGTTTAGTGCAAAGAATCTGCAATGTCGTTTCGATCATGAATGTGTCAAAACTACCATGAATAGTTTCGAAACCTTTATGCAAAGTTCATCGGTGAACCCCATACAAAACTTCTAAATGATCTAGTTTTGAAGGAGGAGGATAATCCCGGTTTTAACCCACCTTATTCTGATGGCCCGTCTTAGCTAACTTCAACTATTCTATATTGATTTAGGTTATTGAACGTGTATGCTTGAAAACGTATAAAGATAAAGAGCAAGCCCAGCACATTTGGTTTTACAATAAATCGTCAACCGAAGATGGTGTTGAAAGTGACGATAAATAAAAAAAAAGGGGTTGATATCTCTCATCGCTTTCGATTACTTCATCATCAAGCCGGCGCGAACACCTTGCTAAGGCGTATGTGTCGCCTGCCAGATTTCTTCTCAACTCACCTCTGTGTGCGCTCACTTTTTAATCTAAATTATGACGTAATGTCGTATTTGACCGGCACCAATACCAATACCACCTTAGTCGCCCATGAAAGACACACAAACAACTCGCTCGGTCGATTGATTCGATGCCTATCTATAGTAATGAATTCGCCTGAGATGTAGCCGATCGGAAAGATGGGAGCAAAGCAAGACAATTATCTGTTTTCGGAAATATTCTTTTGATTTTTGTTTTGCACTTTATAATTGATTAATTCACGTCTACATTTGTGATTGTGTTTACAGATCATGCGTGGCATTCGATGGCAAAAAACGTATTATAGGTGTTGCGGCCAAGAATCAACAGGTCACAAACATGAAAAATACAGTCAGCTGCTTTAAGCGTTTATTGGGGCGTAAATTTAACGATCCACATGTACAGCGTGAACTCACTTCCATTCCAAATAAAGTAGAACAACGACCAGATGGCAGCATCGGCATACGCGTCAACTATCTTGATCAGGATCAACTTTTTTCACCAGAGCAGTTAACCGCAATGCTTTTCACAAAACTGAAGGAGACGTCCAGTCATGCATTGCAGGCTCAGGTAAATACTAATTTGATTAGTTGATGTGTTCATTCACTCGTTCCATTGACAATTTGCATTTTTTTTTTTTTTCTTGTTGCACTTACCATCATTGTTTATTGCTTTTCCAGGTGAACGATTGTGTAATAGCTTGCCCCGTCTATTATACAAATGCCGAGCGTAAGGCATTACTGGATGCGGCGAGCATTGCTGGTCTCAATGTACTTCGTTTATTAAACGAAACAACAGCTACGGCCTTGTCGTACGGTTTCTATAAACAAGATCTCCCCGATGAAAAACCACGTAACGTTGTATTCGTCGATTGTGGTCATTCAGCACTGCAGGTCAGTGTTTGTGCATTTACCAAGGGCAAACTAAAGATGATCGCCAGCACATGGGATCAAATTGGCGGACGAGATTTTGATTACGTACTCGCCGATTACTTTGCGCGGGAATTCCAAGAGAAATACAAAATGAATGTGAAATCGAATGCCCGAGCTTACTTGCGACTCCTGGCCGAAGTTGAAAAGATCAAGAAACAAATGTCTGCGAACAGTACAAAACTGCCATTGAATATTGAATGCTTTATGAATGACATCGATGTACACTCGAGTATGCAACGTGCGACTATGGAGGAATTATGTGCTCATCTGTTCGAACGGGTCGACAATACACTGAGGAAATGTCTACAAGAATCGAAATTATTCCTTGAAGAGATTCATTCGGTGGAAATTGTCGGCGGAAGTTCCCGTATTCCATCCATTAAGGCATTAATTGAGCAGGTAAGGGGCAAAGCATATTGAGAATTGCTGTAATTTATTTCTCGAATCGGAGTTGATCTCATTTGGATCAACTGACCGGCATCGGTGATAGGAAGCGAATGTTGGCCGAATGCCAACAAGAGCGATCTCATTGACGAGAAAGCTCGAATATATACTCGTAAGGTGTATTTTTAGATGTGTAAGTAGCAAGTAGGTAGATTAGATAGATGTTCTTTGTGATCTCGAGGGTATAAATTTCGATTTGTTTGACATAATTTCGAAGACGAATGAGTAATATTCAACATTGTGGTGCGTAAATAAAAAGAATAGCCTAATGGTCGAGAATTCGCGTGCAAACGCAGCGCCCATCGCAATGCATATTTGCATTTGTGATTGATGCTTTTTTAGTGTAGCTTACGAGTAATCTTGCCGCAGTATTTTACTGCATGATGGTCATTACTTGGCGTTAGTACCATTTGTGCTTACGTGTAACGGTTGGTGATTAAGAAGGAAAGAAAAGGTCAACCCTTTAGCGATTATTCAAAAGGTCAACAGGCTTAGTAGTGGTATATATGAGCAAAAGGGAAATATCCAGAAATTACTTATGTTGCGTAATCTCAAAACATTGTTGATAATTAACTGTTTAATTAGCTGCACATTCCGGTTTTTGATCTGATAGCACTTTAAATAGGCGTCTCTGGTTGATTTCGCAGTAGCTATTCTCTGAAAACTCTTGCAGGGCTTGTTTAAAAAAATGTAAGAATGTAACAGTAAATACAGATTTTCCCATTATTTTGGCTTAGTAATAAGAGATATCTATCCCCTGGGTGAATAAGCGAAGGAAGCGCTGAGGCATTGTTTTGATAACGTACCTCGGTTAATTTGACCTATACAGGGAAGTTAATATTCTTAGATTCAACCAATGTTGTTCAGGAAGTAGCAACTAATGCCTATAAACTAGTAGCCTATACCTAATTTGTGTTTGGTTGATTTCGCTCTATTATTATTAGTGGCTGTGGTTAAAAAGTGTTGAAAGATGTTGGACTTGATGCGGGATGCCCATGACATCATTGTGGGTATTATGAAGATTGCTACTGATAGCCTGCTCGATTTGTTTCCTGGTTTGATGTTTTATGTTGTTTTAATATAGTACCCAGATATTTCAATTCGTCCAATTTCTCAAAGCATTTAGCCAGTAAAGTCAGGTGCGAGGGTTGGACTGATCCAACTCAGCCAGTGGCCATATATTTGGTTTTCTTTTACTTCTAGGCAACGTTCTTTCCTGCCATTATTAGACTTTTTACATTTCTTCGTCAGCGTAAACCAGAACGGATGCGATGCCATTATGGGTTATTCCCATCTTCTTTTTTTTAAGGGATCTCATTACGAATTTCAGCACTCTCAATGTATTTCGAATGTTTCCGATAAGACATTTCCTAGCTTAACTTGTCCTTTGTTTCTCTTTCATCAACTTTTCGGGATATCAAGCCTTAGAAGGACGTGATACATTTTCAATCGGTTGATAGAGTCATATGCCTTCTTAAAATCTACAAATCGTTGGTGAACCGTTTTGTGGAATTCCCATTTCTTTTCTAAAAGCTGAGGTATAGTGAAAATCCGGCCACTCCTTGCTATCTGTTAGACCACTCAGACGCAAATATGGGTGTCCTGCTGTGTCATCCTCCTCGCAACATGCAGCACAAGTATGCGTCTCACTGTTGCCAAGGACGCAGAGATGCTTACTAAAAGTATGATGGCCCGTAATGGCACCCACAAGTCTTCTGCAGTCAATTCTTCCTAAGGATAAGAAGAATGTTGGGGATTTCTTGCAGACATCAGAACGTCCGGGCTTAAAGGCCCAACCATAATAGACAGGAGCAAGCAGAAGCAAGCAGAGGGGAATGTCTTCTTACATGCAAAGCATATGATATGCCCACAATGGGCAGATGTGACGATTCGTTAAATGTTCGTTAACTGATGCGAGCAGAAGGAAGGTCTTCTTGAAAGAAGACATGACGGAAGGAATTTTTGACAAGTGACATTTGAGGTTAGGAAAGAGAAAAAAGATAAAATAAATATGGAATACGAGCTTGTTAACAAGTTGATTTCACTTGTGCAGGACAATAAGTGTCTCTATGAGAAAGCAGATGGCTTTTACTTCAATAAAAAGGAAAAAGCCAAAGCCACACCGAAAATAAACAAATCGAATGAAAACAATTTGACAGTTCCTTTCCTTCTGCTTGCTCCTGCTTGCACCTGTTCATCATGGGTATCGTGACGGTTCGTTGAAACAGAGGGGAGAATTTCGTTTGGTTCTGACATAAGCTTCTGCTTGCTCCTGTCTATTATGGTTAGCCCTTAAGGCCCAACCATAATAGACAGGAGCAAGCAGAAGCAAGCAGAGGGGAATGTCTTCTTACATGCAAAGCATATGATATGCCCACAATGGGCAGATGTGACGTTTCGTTAAATGTTCGTTAACTGATGCGAGCAGAAGGAAGGTCTTCTTGAAAGAAGACATGACGGAAGGAATTTTTGACAAGTGACATTTGAGGTTAGGAAAGAGAAAAAAGATAAAATAAATATGGAATACGAGCTTGTTAACAAGTTGATTTCACTTGTGCAGGACAATAAGTGTCTCTATGATAAAGCAGATGGCTTTTATTTCAATAAAAAGGAAAAAGCCAAAGCCACACCGAAAATAAACAAATCGAATGAAAACAATTTGACAGTTCCTTTCCTTCTGATTGCTCCTGCTTGCACCTGTTCATCATGGGTATCGTGACGGTTCGTTGAAACAGAGGGGAGAATTTCGTTTGGTTCTGACATAAGCTTCTGCTTGCTCCTGTCTATTATGGTTAGCCCTTTAGTCATCCTGCATCCTGGATATCCCCCCCATCTACGATTGCGTGCATTAAAGCCCCAATCGTTGATGTAGGATTTAGCCCTGGAAGAAGGTGGTCCTAAAGTGAACTCAGGTCCCGAAAAAAACTCTCCTCTGAGCCCCTTCTAGCGAGTTCACAAGCCTTAGTGAAATTAGTTTTTCGACCTTGTTCAAAAAGTTCTTGAGTTCATGCATTAATTTGGAGCTTGTTATAGGTTTGGACACAGTGGTGAGTGCAGCTTGGCTGTCACTGCTAACGTATTATATATGTTTTTTCCCTTCCATTTGTGTTTCACAACATACATATGTAGTGCCTGGCCATTAGGATTGCGTATATTTCTGATTGACAGGGATACACTGGTAGTATTGGTAATATTTAAATATTACTTACTTATGTGCACGAAATTGTTGTTTCTTTAATATCTGTTTTTTAGCACAATATCACATCTACGTTGCATAGATTCGACTAGTGCTCTGCATGCTTCGGTAAAAATAGCGTTTCAAGTTTCTTGGACCACTTGCCACAAATGATCGCGATTTCTTATTTTGGTCTTTGAAACCTCCTTTTTTAAGACACCCCAAAGATGTTAGATTGGGTTCAGGTCTGGTGACTGCGACAGCCAGTTCATTACTTTAAACCCATTTTCCTGGAGCCATGTCTTTGGGGTTGTTACCTTGCTGATATTCTCATAAAGGCGGCATGTCCTCCTCAAATTTTTGCATTATATCTCTGTATACTGTAGCGTTCATAGTATCTGTTATACAAAAAACAGGACCAATGCCATATCATGAGAAGCATCCCCAAATCATGACACTGCCACGACCATGTTTTACCGTCTGCCTAGTGTATGAAGACCTTCATATGGATGGACTTGAGTTAATGATTTTTGGGACGTCGCCCATAAATTTTGCCATCAGATCCTAAAAGATTTATTTTTGTTTCACTGGACCATAAGATGTTTTTCCAATGCAGACGATGCTGATTTAATTCTGTAAATTCTTCCTTTGCTTGATGTTCGCTGTGCTGAGGTGAGGAACTTTTCTTGTAACCTTTCCGTAACCCACATTCTATAAGTCTTTTTCTTATGGTTCGGCTACAAACTGGAGCATTTAACTCAATTTCCAAATCGTTGGAAGAGGCGAAAGAAATGTTTTTGCATGCCCTTGCTAGCTGTCGATCCAAGACTGTCGTGGTTTTACTTGCCCGTGTTTCTAGCTTATTTTGTGTCTTGATAGCATTATGAACTTTTGTTTTCGAACAATTTAAAAGTTCTGCATTTTTCGCACAGTTAGCCCTTTTCAATGCAGCTGTTTAACCTTTGAACAGACTTCAATCGTGCAATGCTTATTTCTACACATAGTAAAATATACAGTTGACATTTTTAAATCCAAATAAAGTCACTAAACGTTTCTTAAAAAAAATCACAATTTCCTCTCATTATTTGCGATAATAATTGCGAAGAATATTCGTAGTCGACAGTTGTCTCTATTATTTTTTCCAGCTCTAGTACACAGTTCTTCTTTTCCTTTTTCCGGCGTTGTTATGGTCAGAAGTGTAGGACCATAACCTTCCCACTTAACTGCATTCCCACTGGTCCGCTTGTGGGGTCCGCCGGTTTGACCTCAGAAAGTAGCGGCAGGCTTCCCGGTTTGGGATTACTTCATCGCTGAGGCCAATCAAATGCTGGTGTTTTTGCATTTGTTTTTCGGCCTGCCTTTTTTTTTTTTTGTGACACGGGCATGTTCCAGATTTTTTTGTTTGATCTTACTCTTACAACACCGGTGATCTCCAGTCGTGTCAACCCACTGATTTGCATGTACACTTGTGGGGCAGTTTAATGGTGGTATATGTGTCCCTAGGCTCACCTTGGTGTTTTCTAAATTGCCTAGATGTGATTTTTGTTTACCTTTGTTTTAGTCGCCTTTTACGACAAGCGAGAGGTATCGCTGCAGGGATATTCTTAACCCGTCCAATTAATGTCAATAAACTATTTTCATATTAGAACAAAGATAGGATTCGGAGAAAAGGATACGGCGTGCAAATGCACAAATGAGTCAGGTCCCGAAAAAAACTCTCCTCTGAGCCCCTTCTAGCGAGTTCACAAGCCTTAGTGAAATTAGTTTTTCGACCTTGTTCAAAAAGTTCTTGAGTTCATGCATTAATTTGGAGCTTGTTATAGGTTTGGACACAGTGGTGAGTGCAGCTTGGCTGTCACTGCTAACGTATTATATATGTTTTTTCCCTTCCATTTGTGTTTCACAACATACATATGTAGTGCCTGGCCATTAGGATTGCGTATATTTCTGATTGACAGGGATACACTGGTAGTCTCCGATTATTTCCTTTGCGTTTGAAGTTTGTTTCTTTAAGAGAATATTTGACAGCACGTTGTAACAACTTGGAAGCAGAGGTATTCCTCGATAATTGTTGCAATGTGTTCGATCGCCCTTTCTAGTTACGAGAATGATGGCCGAGTTTTTGCATATAGTCGTGATGAATCCATGTAACTTCTCTGTTAATTCCTCTCTTGCATATTTTATTAATTCTGACAGTATTAGGTCGATTCCTACATCCTTGTTATTCTTGAGCCGATGGATTGCTTCTTTTACTTCCTCAATTGTTGAGAATTGCAGAGTCATCAGCTCTGCGCCTACTTCTGCCATTTTTTTGAATGAGGAATTTAGTAGCCTCTTACGACTGGTACTCCGAGCCGCGGGTATATTCTAACCCCTATCCCACATGGATGAAGGCTGAATGTTACTTTTATCAATTCTAATTTTTTATTTTTCTACTTTGGTGAAATAAGTCATAATTTTTCTCTTTTCTGCAGAGCATACCTTAACCAGTATAATTTATTTACAGACATTCGGCAAGGTGGCTAGCACAACTCTAAACCAGGATGAATCTGTTTCTCGTGGCGCAGCACTTCAATGCGCCATCATGTCACCAGCCGTACGTGTTCGGGAATTCGGTGTAACCGACATTCAGAACTATCCGGTCAAAGTAATCTGGGAACCAGAAGGATCACTAACCGGAGGAGAAATCGAAGTATTCCCTCTTTTCCATCCGGTACCATTCAGTCGAATGCTTACACTCAACCGCAAAGAGCCATTCAACATGACCATTCAGTATGCGCAGCCAGTCCCGTATCCCGATTCGATCATTGGCAAATGGCTAATCAAAGACGTCAAACCTAATGAAAAGGGTGAACTGCAAGAGATCAAAGTTAAAGTACGTGTCAACCATCATGGCATTGTGCTTATCACCGGCGCATCTCTAGTCGACAAGAAGGAACTCGAGGAACAACAAGCCCTAGCCGATGACCAACAGCAACAGAGTGGCGATCAACCACAACCAACAGCTGGTGGTGAACCAATGGAGATATCTCAAGAGGTAAGTGATTTCAGTTCTCCCATTTCGAACTACTATCCCACATTTGGTTGCTTAATACAAGAGCTGTTAGAGTTCGTACTTTTTTTCCCCAATAAAAGCAATAAAAAAAAAAAAAAGGTTAACAAAAATAAGTACAACAAATCATGTATACAAATATGTGTTATTATCATTGTTGTGTAGGAATGTTATGATAATGATGATGGTAGTAGAGATTCGCCAACAGCCTCATCACCAGGAGGACAAGGGTGGGCCCAGCGGGTCAAGGGATGGTTTACTTCGGTACGTGTTCATAGATAAAAAAAGACAATAAAGACAGAAAATGAAAAGAAAATCAGAAACACAGAAAAGCAAGTGATTGAAGTGTAACATATGTTTTTTCTTTTTCTTTTGTCATCTTTTACTTGGAATCCCGTATGAACTAGAGATACATTCGCATTTTTTCGTCTAAATCAAAAGCAAATCAAGTACAAAACGAATTTGTGTCTTTTTTTTTTTCGATATACATACTGCTTTTTCGTTTGGGTTTTTCTTCCCCTTTTTGTTCAAGACGAAATGATAAATTTAAAATTAAAGATTAAAATCTAAACGTAGTTACATTCTTTCGTATTAAATGTGTTTTTGTTTTTGTTTTTTCTTTTCTCTAACTGATAATTAAAATTGGAATCAAATTGCTGCATCTTAATGTGAAAAGAGTTAAAAGAACAGAAGTGAAAAAGACCGCTCATGTGCCTACCCTGTGTGCTCCACAGAATATTTAGAGAACAATTAATACAGTTTTATGTTAAGCAAACCAAAATGCTTACATTCACAAATGCCAAGTATTTCTTTCTCGTCTATATCTCTACCTCTATCGTCCTATTTGCCTGATTTATTCTCGAATTTTAAATGTTTATTTTAACATGATCCTTACGTTCGAATTATGTTTTTACTCACACTTTCCACCGCTCCTTTAAACTAACACGATGTTGCCTTTACATGTTTATAATTTTGCTTTATTTATTTCTTGATTGTCGATACAAATCGGAGCTTTTGTTGCAAAAAAGAAAGAAAGAAATGAAAATGTATGAAAAGAAAAAAACACACTCGATATACTCGTACATATTTGCTTGATTGTTTGTTTATTGCTTACCGTTAATTATTGTTGATACATATTTTGAAATAATAATAAAATTGGTGAAGGGCTGATTGGCATTTCAAACAATTGTCAAGATGTTTCCTTAAGAAATAATCTCATTTGGCACAAATAGAAAATATTTAAACGAATAAAAGTATGTAAGAAGTGGATCCATTCGGGGTGGGTATTTCGGAGCTGGACTTTTTAATTATGTTGCTATTTAAACGATGACGAACTTTGTGCTGCTTCTTCGACACGTTTTTTTTTTTTTTTTAACTCTTCGTCCGAGAAGTGTGCTTTTCCAAACCAAAATAGAAAACTAGAAGTAATGTCTGTAATACGCCTTTGTTTTTATTTTGTGCTTTTATAGTCATTTATGCTCGCGAAACACGACCATCTTCTAGGGTCTTTTTATTATTAGGACTATCTGGCAGATATGGAGGCCAGAGCGCCATTACAATGATGTTTTTTGACAAAGTGTTTACGAAGGAGCTTGAAGCAAACGGCGCAGTATTGGTAATATTCCTTGTTGGTCGTTCGCAGTTAAAATCAAGAAACAGTGTGCATGACCTCCATGATCAACCCCATGTGTCTTTTTATTTTTGTAAACATTAATGATTTCATTGCGACGATTGGGGGTTAATTTCCACCTATAAACTCTAAGGTTTTTCATCACCTTTCACGATTCAGTAGTTCCAATTTTTACCTCTGCTTTTTTTCCAAATGACAGTATCTGCAGCTACTTCTCTAGGAAGATAAGGTGACAAGCTCCGTGCCCAATAATGAAAGGGCTGTGATTTTCAATTAGAAAATGATTTAATTTTTCTACATAATCTCACATGAGTTGAACACATTTGGTCCAGCGTTTCTCCACCATCAATATTCCTCCCGTAAGTGAGTGACTGGAAGGCTATGAATATATTCATTCCCGGCCCTTTTACCTCCTTGATTGGATATGAAGCTTTTCCCAGAATCAGATATCTTCATGTTTGGGAAGAGGTGGAGTCTGAGGGTGCTAAATTAGGAGAATAGGGGGGATGCCTACCCAAATCGTACAGCAAATCCCATCGCAGTTTACCCTTCACCAACGCACCCTTTTGTTACAGGCGCGTTGTCCTGGTGAAAGATGTTTTTCTTTTTTCTTCTTCAAGCCAGGCCTCTTCTCTCGAATTTTGGTATCCAGCTGATCAAGGTGAAAGATCCGTTTCGCATCCCAAAACAATTTGGGAATGATCTTTCCGGCAGATGCAATCGACTTCGCTGTCTTTAGAGCTAAACCACCGGCTTCCATCCACTGCTTAACTGCTGGTTCGCTCTAGTGACAAATCGCCGCACAAAATCGTTCGGATCCTCATTGAATCGGTCCAAAATTGGAAGTCAGCATTCAGCTTTCGCATCCCTAACACTTTGTGCAAGACGTTTCGCACTCTTTCTTCTGATATACCCACATGTTCGCTCGCACTCACTCACATCCACTCGCCTGTCTCATGCACTTTTTCAATGGTTTCCGGTGTAGTTGCGGCGTTTGACTGTCCTTCACATGAGTCACCTTCGAGGGATGTGCGACAACGTTTAGGTTTGAATCGTGTAAACAAAGTGCTTGAGAAAAAAAGTTGAAGCTTGGCATACGAAGGACTTGAGCGCCCAGGCAGGAAAAATACAATTTTGCTGACTGGATCGTCGTCTCAGTGTCAGCCGAGAAATTTTCAGCTTAATCTTGATTATTCTTCATTTTTCATGATTCCGTAATTTCGCATTGTTACTGACTTACAGTGGTGGAAAAAATAATAGGGACAAGACATCGCAAGACATATTTTTTTTATTTTTTTTGTAAAATATCTTCCATTTAGAATCCAAAAGTTTTATATTTTATCATCGCACTCGTTTGTACATTTAATCGTCGTACCCTTTTCTCCGAATCCCATTTTTGTTTTGATATATTAACGGTATGTTTAAATTGATCGCTTGCTAAGGCTGGAAAAATAATAGGGACAGTTGAAATATTTTCAGTTTATTTAAATATTACTTACTTATGTGCACGAAATTGTTGTTTCTTTAATATCTGTTTTTTAGCACAATATCACATCTACGTTGCATAGATTCGACTAGTGCTCTGCATGCTTCGGTAAAAATAGCGTTTCAAGTTTCTTGGACCACTTGCCACAAATGATCGCGATTTCTTATTTTGGTCTTTGAAACCTCCTTTTTTAAGACACCCCAAAGATGTTAGATTGGGTTCAGGTCTGGTGACTGCGACAGCCAGTTCATTACTTTAAACCCATTTTCCTGGAGCCATGTCTTTGGGGTTGTTACCTTGCTGATATTCTCATAAAGGCGGCATGTCCTCCTCAAATTTTTGCATTATATCTCTGTATACTGTAGCGTTCATAGTATCTGTTATACAAAAAACAGGACCAATGCCATATCATGAGAAGCATCCCCAAATCATGACACTGCCACGACCATGTTTTACCGTCTGCCTAGTGTATGAAGACCTTCATATGGATGGACTTGAGTTAATGATTTTTGGGACGTCGCCCATAAATTTTGCCATCAGATCCTAAAAGATTTATTTTTGTTTCACTGGACCATAAGATGTTTTTCCAATGCAGACGATGCTGATTTAATTCTGTAAATTCTTCCTTTGCTTGATGTTCGCTGTGCTGAGGTGAGGAACTTTTCTTGTAACCTTTCCGTAACCCACATTCTATAAGTCTTTTTCTTATGGTTCGGCTACAAACTGGAGCATTTAACTCAATTTCCAAATCGTTGGAAGAGGCGAAAGAAATGTTTTTGCATGCCCTTGCTAGCTGTCGATCCAAGACTGTCGTGGTTTTACTTGCCCGTGTTTCTAGCTTATTTTGTGTCTTGATAGCATTATGAACTTTTGTTTTCGAACAATTTAAAAGTTCTGCATTTTTCGCACAGTTAGCCCTTTTCAATGCAGCTGTTTAACCTTTGAACAGACTTCAATCGTGCAATGCTTATTTCTACACATAGTAAAATATACAGTTGACATTTTTAAATCCAAATAAAGTCACTAAACGTTTCTTAAAAAAAATCACAATTTCCTCTCATTATTTGCGATAATAATTGCGAAGAATATTCGTAGTCGACAGTTGTCTCTATTATTTTTTCCAGCTCTAGTACACAGTTCTTCTTTTCCTTTTTCCGGCGTTGTTATGGTCAGAAGTGTAGGACCATAACCTTCCCACTTAACTGCATTCCCACTGGTCCGCTTGTGGGGTCCGCCGGTTTGACCTCAGAAAGTAGCGGCAGGCTTCCCGGTTTGGGATTACTTCATCGCTGAGGCCAATCAAATGCTGGTGTTTTTGCATTTGTTTTTCGGCCTGCCTTTTTTTTTTTTTTGTGACACGGGCATGCTCCAGATTTTTTTGTTTGATCCTACTCTTACAACACCGGTGATCTCCAGTCGTGTCAACCCACTGATTTGCATGTACACTTGTGGGGCAGTTTAATGGTGGTATATGTGTCCCTAGGCTCACCTTGGTGTTTTCTAAATTGCCTAGATGTGATTTTTGTTTACCTTTGTTTTAGTCGCCTTTTACGACAAGCGAGAGGTATCGCTGCAGGGATATTCTTAACCCGTCCAATTAATGTCAATAAACTATTTTCATATTAGAACAAAGATAGGATTCGGAGAAAAGGATACGGCGTGCAAATGCACAAATGAGTGCGATGATAATATACAAAAAATATGTTTGCGATGTTTTTTCCCTATTATTTTTTTTTCCATTACTGTATATTTGTCGCTGCTTTTGTTCAAAATTGACAAATTTTACGGGCGAGCACGAGCAAACTTAGTGTTATGAGCCTATTGATGCCAGCATCAACAACTGCTTGAAGCATCACTGCGATTAGGTGATAGAACATTATTATTTCGTTCATGTTTTTACGTTTTGATCGGTTGAAGTGCTAGGAGGGTGCCTCTCACGACTTTTTTTTAAAGCGTTACTACTTCAATTATATTCTTGTCTTCCGAGGCTAGATACCTAGGAATTATCCTAGACCCCAAGCTCAGTTGGAAGATAAACATTGAACATCGGGTACGGAAAGCATGTGTCGCTTTCTATGCCTGTAGCAGAACCTTCGGCAAAAGCTGGGGACTCCGACCCAAAATGGTGCTGTGGATGTACACGGCCGTCATACGCCCCATCCTCACCTACGGAGCGCTCGTATGGTGGTCTGCCCTAAGTAAGGCATACAACATCAAAAAACTAAGCCGCGTACAGAGATCGGCCAGTATCGGTGTAACCGGTGCCCTTCGGTCTACTCCGACCGAGGCACTTAACGTACTCCTAAACCTTCTCCCTCTGGACCTCTTCATCAGATATAATGCAGCCTGTAGCGCCATTAGACTCAGAGAATCTGGGTTCTGGTCATCTAAACCCTACGGTCATAGCAAGGTGCTGGACCTATTACCTAGTGACCTGGCCATGACTGCAACCGATTTCACGACAACCATACACAACCCAAATAAAGCCGCCCATGTCCACTTCCCATCCAGGATGGCATGGAAACAGGGACTGCACTCTGAGAACCATCAGGTAGCTTTTTTCACCGACGCGACGGTTCGAAAATGGAGTGTGGGGTTGGCTCGGGTATCTTCTCAGCGGAACTGAATATCTCCAAATCGTTGCGACTTCCAGACTCGGCCAGCGTGTTCCAAGCGGAAATACTGGCGATTAAGGAAACTTGCAAGTTACTCACGCGCTATCCTATTACCAAGAGAGATGTAAATATATATATTGATAGCCAATCAGCTATCAAAGCTCTCGTCTCTCACTCCATAAAATCCAAGTTAGTTGCACAGTGTAAGGATGAAATCAGCTGTGCAGGAGACTATTTCAACATTACTCTCATTTGGGTTCCTGGCCACAGCAAAATAGAGGGAAACGAAAAGGCTGACGCTTTAGCAAGGCACGGCTCTTCCCTCGACTGTTCTTTGGCGGAGGCAGTACTCCCCCCCATCAGACTGGTCAAGGCAAACCTTCTACAACACTTTCTCTCGTGGGCGAACTCCAGATGGTGCAGTCTTAGCAACTGCGTCATATCAAGGAAAACATGGCCCTCCTATAACAGGAAAAGAACCATCGACCTAACTAACAGACCCCGACAAGAGATTGCCAGAATTGTAGCTAGCTGCACTGGCCACAGGCCTGTCGGTACCCATGCTGCTAAGTTAGGCATCCCATTCAACACCTACTGCCGTAGTTGCAAGAACCCACTGGAAAAGGAAACTCTCACCCATTTCCTGTGTGAATGTCCGGCTCTAGCTAGAACCAGACAGCGCCTACTCGGCAAAATCTCCTTTGACGATATATCAGAATTCAGATAAATAGGATTCTGTAATATCATCAAATTCCTTAATTCCACAGGATGGATATGAAACTCCAATAACAGCACACTAGGTCACTGAGTGGTGGCATCAAAACGGCGCATAAGCGCTAATTGGGCCTGGCATCTCGATATCAGGCGGCCACTCCTACCTACCTACCTACCTCAATTATATTCATAACTCTCATCACGTGCAATAATTAAGGTTTTCAATTTCTTCAATTTAGCGCATCTTCTCAGGGGCATTTTATAAACAAAAACACTTTTTTGTATGTAACTACCTAAACTTTGAGAAGAATAGAGTCTAATGTAACAAATAAAAATGATGCCACGTTAGCTGTTCTTTATTACGCTAACGGAGATAATCTTTTAATTTATTCACAAAATATATCCCAAAAAAAAGTCAACGAATTATAAAGGGTGTCTCAGTAAGAGTGCACTTTTTCATTTTAAAATAAAAACAAGTATTTTATGACAGAGTTGTGATATTTTTATTGTATTGTAAAGAAGACAGGTTCCGATTAAGTATGGAATAAAATATCCGGCAAATGACCCTCACGGCTCCGATAACAGGCCATTACTCTTTTCATGAAATTTTCGATGACTTGCACAGAGATGTGGCTGTATCTCACCGATGACGCGTTGGATTTCCGATTTGAGCTCAGGAATTGTTTCGGGTTTATTCGCATAAACCTAAGATTTCACAAAACCCAAAAAAAAAATCGCACGGCGTCAAATCACACGATCTTGGTGGCCAGTTGACATCAGAATTTCGTGAGATAATGTGTTCTGGAAATCGTTGCTGCAATAAGTCGATTGTTTCATGCGCGGTGTGGCAGGTTGCGCCGTCCTGCTGAAACCACATGTTGTCCAGATTCATGCCGTCCAGTTGAGGCCACAAGAAGTCCGTTACCATATTCCTGTAACGAATGCCGTTCACAGTCACTGCAATTTCGGCCTCATTTTCAAGAAAGTAAGGTCCAATCACGCCGCCTGACCAAAATCCGCACCAGACAGTTACTCGTTGTGGGTGCATTTGTTTCTCATGGATTACATGAGGATTTTCTGAGTCCCAAATTCGACAATTTTGTGTATTCACGAAGCCATTCATATGGAAATGCGCTTCATCGGAGAAAATGACTTTTTTCGAAAAATTGGCATCGACTTCACTTTGCTCCATTACCCATTGAACGAATTGCCGGCGCTTTCCGTGGTCTGCTGGTTTGAGCTCCTGAGTTAACTGAATCTTGTACGCATGAAGGTGGAGCTCTTTAGTCAAAATTCGCTGCGTAGTGCTTCGTGAAATTTGCAGTTGTTGAGAACGATGTCGAATTGATGTTTTCGGGTTTTCGGCGACACTCTCGTTTACAGCAGCAATGTGTTCAAGAGACCGACCGGTACGTTGACGCAAAGGATTCTTATTATTCATAATTGACCCAGTTTCTTCAAATTTTTTGACCACTCTTCGAATGATTGACACATAAGGTGCACTTTCTCGGCTAAAAATTTGGCGAAGTTTGCGAGCGGTTTCAGCGTAACTTTCCCCATTTTTGTAATGAGTTTTCACAATTATAACGCGTTGTTCTTTCGAAAAGTGCTCCATTTTTAATAATCGGAATAAACAGAGATGACAGCTGTCAAATTTCAGAGTTGCCACTTGCATGAAAAAAAAATATTCCAATTTTAAAAAGTGCACTCTTACTGAGACACCCTTTACGATCGTGCAAAAATAGAATGGCGCTTTCATATTCAGACTCTTGAAGCCCTTATCAAAAACAAACCGACAATTGAAATTTCTTGCAAACATTATTGGGAGTCCATTATGAAATCGTACTTCGATTAAAATAAGTCACGAATCGTTATCGCTATTTATCCTCCAGATATGTGAAACAAAAGACAACAAACTTACAGTTTTTCATTGGAGAAAACAAGGGGCAAGTTAATTGTTTTTCGTCCAAACCTTACCAGGAATATATCCTCACGTATGAACGTACATACGAAGGTGGTTTGAAAAGTTTCCAACGTAACAAAGATACATAACATTTTTTTCTTGAATTCTAATTTTATTTTTCTACATACATATTCTTCTAACTCTACACACTTCTCCCAGCGATGCTCCCATCCCTCTAACCCGTCCACTCGGCGTTTTTCTCTACAAAATAACTGTTCACGAAGGTGATTGCATTTCTTCTCTCCCTCCGAGCGCAATTTTTAGATTAGGTAACAAAAAGAAGTAGCTTGGGGATAGGTCTGGTAAGTAAGGCGGATGGTCAAGCAGTTCAAACTGTAAGTCGTGGATTTTTTGGTGAAACAGGATTAATTTTTCTGCAGATGTGGCCGTTTTACCGCAATTTCTGCCTTCAGTCGGACAAGTAATGATGCGTAGTATGTTCCTGTTATGGTTTTTCCTTCTTGAAGATAATCGATTAAGATAATTCCATGATTATCCCAAAAAACAGTCGCCATCACTTTCCAAGCCAAAAACAAAAAATTTTCTTTTTTCGGAGCCGATTTCCCCATTTGCAGTCGACTGTTTTGACTCTATTTTTGTTTCGGGCATATAATGGTGTATCCAGGTTTCATCGACAGTTTATAATCGGCGCTAAAACTCGGATTTATTGCGCCTAAACTGGGCCAAAAGAGCATTTGAAATGTTCATTCGAACACTTTTTTGGTCTAACGTGAGCAAACCTGGCACCCAACGCGCGAACAGCTTTTTCATGCCTATATTTTCATAGCCTCTGCTATCTCTCTCACTTTAATTCGGCGGTTGCTTAGCAACATTTGGTCAACTTTAGCGATTAGTCAGTTGTTGCAGTTTTTGGATATTCCCAAGCTTTCGAATTTAAATTCAGCTGCCCAAAATTTAGCTCTGGTAAATGATGGTGCTGAGTCCCCATACACAGAGTCCAAATCATCTTTGATTTGCGTAGGCATATTGCCTTTCAAAAACAAAAATTTAATGCCAGCTCGATATTAATTTTTTTCCATTTTCGCTAAAACACTCACATCGACTCGCTCAAACGACTGTCAAGTAAAAACTACGCATCCAACATGGCTGAAATCTTGGTGATTAAATTGCAAAAGATGCACAACTACATTCCTAGCTTTTATTGACGAAGCCTGCTATCTTCACGTAGAGGTCGGAAACTTTTCAGACCAACCTCGTACGCAGAGTTTTCTAAAGATGATGGATTCGAGTGATTGAAATGTCAAGATACTCATATGTTAAAGAAGTGAGAAAGTGAGTCCATAAAATGTACCAAAATTTTTTTTTTGACACCTGATTTGGCTAGCAAAAACGATTGAATCGGCCTAATAGAATTGTGAAGTTAGTAGTTACATCGTGCGCGCGTTCCCTGTTTCACGAGCTTTGACTTAGAATTCGCTTATGCCCTAACGCGAGCAGTGTACATTCCTTAATATTTTATTTTGTACAATGTTCATTGGGTAGTATTTGGCCACCAATTCGGGATTAAGTATCAGGTTGTAACATGTATTGCACGTTTTTTACCAATTATCACAAAATGCACGAATGCACAATACTGGGACCGTTGTTAATGTTGGTTTTTGGGATATATTGCTTATTCAGTCTAGTCCTGCAAGTCTGTTAACATCATTGAAAGCATCTACTACTAAATTTCGCAATGAATGACTCGGAGGATTTCGGCAAATTTTATTGTTTTTGTTCTGGAAAAAAAACAGAATCGAAGTGAAATCACTATAAGAATCTTAAACGGATACGGAGTGATTGTTCTCAGCAAGTCCAAGTGCCGGCGTTTGTTTGCAAATTTTAGAAATGGTAATTTTGCCTTAAGGAAATTCGCAAGCCAATTTAATGTAAGCCAAATGAACATCCGCTTATGGCAAAATAATCTTAAGTAAAAAATCGAAATCGGCATTGCGCTTCTGTCGAGTCACAAACACTTAAAAATTCTTACTTTGTGTGTGCATTTCCATTATTACACCTTAATGACATGGAAACAAAATAGTTACTGTGAACTACAACAACGCGACAAATTCAATCGAATCTCAAAAAATCCTATCTAGGAAAACCACCCCCGGAGAATAGTGAACGAACATCTTCGACACAAACCATCTGCACCCCGTCCATAAGAGCGTACACTCTTGAACCTGCACGAATCTTATAAAAAAAAAGCCAGATCGTTATCAAAGAAACTCAAAGTTTACTGAGTGTATGGTGGGATTCTGAGGGAATGATCCATAACCAGACGCTATCATCTCAGAGGTCTACTGTCATCAGCTGTGCAGATTAAAGACAGCGCTAGAGCCAAAACCGGCCAGGTCTGATTAATCCAAGAGGTGTTCTATTCCATCAGGATAAGGCTTGCCCTTAAACAGTTGGACCACCTGGTTGGCTGTGAAAAAATTGTGCTTTCACCTTATTCCCCAGATTAATCATTTGTTGTTGTTATCATTTGTTTCGAAGTCTGCAAAAGATCCGTGAAGGGAAAAAAATATTAGGTCTCGGGATGAGGTCTAAGAGGCATGAGTTGGCTCACAGATGGGCAGAAGCGTTGTCCAATGAAGAGAAGGAAATAGGTGCTCTTGTAAATCTTCTGTGACAAATACAAGTTGGGCTTCCCTATCAGCGAAGTCGCCATGGCACTCTCACTACAAAACCACATTTGTTTCCTTTGTATTTAGATAATCATAGCATCATTATAAGATCATAAACAATGAATTGTCGAGAACATATTCTTTAATTCGAAACCGACGTGAATTATCACCATGATGTTCGTAACAATTCACGCAAGCTCACTTAGTGTTATTGAATTTCTAGTCCCATATCCCATACATTAAAACCGACTTCATTCAGGTGGGGAACAGACAGGTTTCAAGGCAGACCGTCAATTCGCTGTTCATACATTCGTTGTTCTTGATTTAGTAAAGTCAACTTATATAGGTGTAGTAAAACGAAGTCCATTATTTTTGCATGAAATTAAAGGCTTAGAATGATCTGAATGATCCGATACGCGCCGTTTTGTTCGATAACTTGTTGCCAGAGATCTTAGGAGATTCGTTTTTCACAAGCCTCTTGAGGCAAAGTTTTCATCAGCAAAATCATACGTCATGAACAGGAAAATTTGGTAATCACTTGTAGCCAGGTCCGGGTGCATAAGAACCTCAAAACACAACAGTATCGGTACCATAAACACTGCACATTTTTAGCAGCTCAAAAAAAAATGAGTCGCCTTTCTAACCGCACCTAGTGAATCTCCGATACCATTACCAAAGCGCTTGTACTCCTAATGAGCTTTATTGGAAACTATTGTTTACCCATTTTTCCCTTTTTTGATTATTAGACTTTATTTTGGTTAAGTTGAGAAGTAGCACAACGTTCCGTTTAAACAACTGCCATATAAATTGTTAAGGCCTGTACTTCGTCTCATCCTGAATTAATTCATTGTCATTGTCAAGTGTATAGTTTCATTCTTCTCTGATTTATACTAATTTTGATCAAACTAAATAATCAATTGTAACGTTTTAGGGTAACGATAAGAAAAAGAAGGCAAGTAAATACATAGAACTCTCGATGGACGTGAGGACTCATGGATTATCGCAACCTGATTTGGCTGCTTGTATTCAACAAGAAACTAGAATGATAGCTAATGATGCAAAGGAAACGCAACGCGTCGATGCCCGTAATGCGCTCGAGGAGTTCGTCTATGATATGAGGAACAAGTTACAGGTACGATTGATTTCTAAATCGATGTAGAAAGAAATTTGTTTACATTCTGTGTGATTTTAGGGAGGACCATTCGAGCGTTATGTAAGTGAAAGCGATCGCGAGGCTATCTGCCAGCAATTGTACGAACTGGAAAGTTGGCTCTACGAAGACGGCGAGAATTGCGATCGCGAAACGTACGTAGCCAAATTGAATGGGTTACACGGTCAGACAGACGCTATCAAAGAACGTAGTGAAAATTTCCAAAACGCCCCGCTGGCATTCGACGAACTTAAGCGAACAATTGACTTTGCTCGTACCGCAGTCAATGAATTCCGTTCTGGCTCACCCAAATATGATCATCTAACTGAGACCGAGTTTATCAATATATCAGAGGCAGCCGATAAAGCGGATGCTTGGCTTCAAAATGTTCTATCGAAATTCACCCAAACACCGCGTACCTCCGATTGTCCCGTCAAGGTAAGCGAGATCCGCCACGAAACGCACACGCTTAGTACATGCGTTAATTCGGTCGTCAATCGCCCGAAACCGAAACCACCAACCCCAACAGCTAAGAATGCGGAACAGCCACAACAGCAGAATGGTGACGCAAGCCAGGACAAGAAGGAGGACTCTAAAACAAATAGTAATATTCCAGAAGACTCGACGATGGACGTTGAGTAGAAAATTTATTTATTTTATGTTTTTTTTTTTGTTCTATTTTGAAGGAAACCTTTAACTAAATTTAATTCTTTATTATAATAATTTTAAATTTAAATATGTATGTATAAATGGTTCTTTCTTATGAAGAAAACGAAAATATGAAAAGGAAAACTGATAAACAGACAAAAGCAAAAACAACAAATATATGTACCACAGCCTCTCGGTTCTTTTGACAACTGACATAACGATTATTGTGAAGTATAAACAAAGGCGGAAGAGAAAAAAAAAAGAAAAAAATTGTTGCGTTTAGAAAATCATTTTAAGTTTATATACATTAGTTTACGAATTAATCAGAAAACAGCAAACATAAAAAATGTGCAAAAAGATGTAGCTAGAAACGAAGCAAAACAAAAATCAAAAAAACCGCGATTAACCTAACCAAACACAGAATTCCTATTGTAAGTCACCAATTCACCACCATCACCGCGCGTCACCTCGCCGTAATATGCGATTGAAATAAACTAATCTATGGTACACCCGGAGCCGAAATCATATATACACCACATCTCACGATTTACCTAACAATCCGCTTAAGTATTTTTTTTTTATCTCTGATCAACAATTAAAATATTTTAATTTAATATCTTTGGTTTATAAAAGAAAAAAAGAAGAGAAATAATAACAGAAAAAACAAAAACAGAGTGATGTTGGGTGTGATTGAAATTGGAAAATTGTTTATTACATATATTTACTATATATGAATGAATGTACACGTTCCTTGTGAGAATTTGTTTATTTATCCAGGTCTTATGCTAAGAATGAATAAAAATTCAATTGGTTATTTCATTTTGATTCTGTGTAAAATTATAAATTCACGATGAAATAGAAACGAGAGCAAACCGACCTCCCGATTCGCTAATAACAAACAGATATCGTTCATTGTAACACTTAATGTTTTGTCGAAAATAAAGGAAACCAGAAGAACGAATTCTTAATGTTGAAAATGTTTCGACTTTCTTTTTTCTATCAATTTCTTTGGGTTGTTTGTTTTGTATTGGTATCGGGTGAGCAGGGAATCATGGTTGGCTCATTTGGAACGTCACCACGCCGCACTGTGGAATATATGGATCAGTTGCTGATCAAAAATCTATATCTTTTTTGATTTTGAAGATACACAGAAGAAGAAATGTTGCTGTACAGAAGAAAAAAAGGTTGAGTACAAAAAAAATGAAAATTGCTTGCGAATACGAAAAAAAACACGAGAAGAAAGGAACGATCTTCACAGTTCGGTGTCCAAGAAACAATAGAAAGAGTATATTTGTCAGAATTGATTATGGAACATGAGTAACTACAACTGATAACAAATTGAGAGAAAGTTATGAACATGAGATCAATATGTAGGGTAAATTATACAATGTTTAGTCTCTTTAAATACAAAGTAATTATACATTTTTTTTTGTAATATTAATTGTGAACATCTAGCCCCCCCTGAAAGACTCCGGTCTTTCAGAAAAAGGTAATGGAACTAATTTTGTTATTGGACGCATGTATTCGCCAGTATCTGTTTTGACTGTTGCGACCCTAACTCGTTGATCCTTGCCTGGATGTATCTGAGTGATGCGGGTGAGAACCCATTTGGAAGGGGGTAGCTGGGATTCCCTTAACAAAACGACGTCGCCAACTTGAATATTTGCCTTTTCGGTTGCCCACTTAGGTCTTTGTTGTAATGATGTTAAATACTCAGCATGCCAGCGCTTCCAAAAACCTTGCTTTAACGTCTGTAATAAAGACTAATTAATGTATGGGTTTATGACTTTGTTATCGACATTAGGACGAGGAACACATAAAATATTTTCACCAATCAAAAAATGAGCGGGGCTCAGTGCAATTGGATCCATGTCAGATGTAGGCCACATAGGTCGGGAATTTAGTAAGGCTTCTATCTGCACCAACAGCGTATACATCTCCTCGTATGTTAACCGATGATCTCCTATGACACGCTTGAGATGAAATTTCACCGATTTCACTCCCGCTTCCCACAAACCTCCAAAATGAGGTGCAGAAGGAGGAATGAACTTCCATGCTATTTGCTGTTTTGATAAATGATCGCTGATGATATCGTTGTGTTCTTGACTAATAAGATGCTGGAACATCTCATCCAGATGACGTTTGCTACCGCGAAAGTTTGTTGCGTTATCACTCCAGATTTCTGCAGGCTTTCCTCTACGCGATACGAAGCGATCGAGAGCAGCAATAAAGGCGAACGAAGAAAGATCACCTACCAATTCGAGATGTATGGCTTTGACGGTAAAGCATACGAAAACCGCGATGTAGGCCTTAACGAATTTCGGATTTCGTCCTCTTGCTACACGTAAGGTTACAGGTCCAGCATAGTCAACCCCGACGATGTTGAAGGGTCGCCAAAACCGTACACGTTCGGCTGGTAGATTACCCATTAGTTGGCTTATGGTTATTTTGCGATAGCGAAAACACTTAACACATTGATGCACAACCTTTCTTAATAAATTTCGACAACCGATAATGAAATATTCTTCTCTTAGAATAGCGAACATTTGCGATACACCCGCGTGCAGATATCGTTTGTGAATGTCTTCGATCACCAATTTCGCGAGCCGTGAGTTTTTGTCTAATATAATCGGATGTTTAGTTGCGAAGGTTGTATTAGATTCTTGTATTCGGCCACCGACTCGAAGTACCTTCATAGTATCAAGAAATGGAGAAAGGAGTTCCAACTTATTTCCCTTTTTTAACATATTACCCTTTATTAATGTATTTATTTCCTTCGAAAAATATACCGATTGATGCCATTTGATAAATGAGAATTTTGCGACCGAGAGTTCATTCGCGGATAATGATTGCTTAATTCGAGAGATAGAGTCCACACGCAAATTCGAAATGAATCTTTGGATATTAGCGAGTACACGAATACACTTGATATAAGTCGATGAATTTCTCAATATAATTTCAAAAATGTTTGTAGGTAGCATCTCTGAGCAAAGAACTTGAACCGGAGAAGATTTACGTTCTTCGAGATGTTCTTCGCTAAAGTTATTTGGTGTATGCACAGCTTTGGGCCAATGATCTTGATCGTACCTTATCCATGAGGGTCCAAACCACCATAAATCATTATTAACTAATTGAGAAGGTGGAATGCCACGAGATGCGCAGTCAGCTGGGTTGTCTTGAGATCGCACATGATGCCAAGATTCCATCGGTAACAACGATAGAATTTCCGCTGTACGATTTGATATAAAAACCGACCAGCGTTTGGGTACATCTGAAAGCCATTGGAGGACGATTGACGAATCAGTCCAAGCATAAACTTTAATTTCTTTATGCTCTAAAGAAGTTTTAAGTTTTTCAATAAGCCGTGCAAGGAGAAGAGCTCCGCAAAGTTCAAGTCGTGGCAAGGAAACCACCTTTAATGGTGCTACTTTGCTCTTTGCGGCAATAATCGAACTAGTTATATTTCCGGCTGAATCCTTGCTAACACAATACACCACTGCTGCATAGGCTTCCAAAGATGCATCACAGAAGCCATGAAATTCAATATTTTGTTTTGAAGTGCACATAGTTCGAGATATCTCAAGGGATTGAAGAATAGGAAGTTCTTCACGAATAGTGTGCCACTGTTTGGAGAGTTCCGAAGAAATAGGATCATCCCACGAATATTTTTTCCTCCATAGTTCTTGAAATAGAATTTTTATGCTAATTACAACTGGTGTCAGGAATCCTAAAGGATCAAATATTTTAGAGGATTCAGAAAGAACACGCCGTTTTGTGATGGATAAGTTGGAACTTAAGTTGACCTTGTAAGTAAATGAATCCTTGGAGGGTAACCACTGCAGACCAAGCAATTTCACAGAATTATGTTCTTCAAAATCCTTTGGTGTTAATTCTCGTTGATCTTCTGGAAGACTAAGTAGTAGAGGCCAACAATTCGTAGTCCATTTGCGAAGGTTAAATCCACCAGATTGAAGTAACTCTGTGAGTTCTAAGCGAAGTGCTATGACATCATCGACTGAATCTGCCCCAGTCATGACATCATCGACATAAAAATCATTTAACAAAATTTCTGATGCACGTGGATGCGTTGATTTGGAATCTATCGCTAATTGATAGAGTGTACGTACAGCTAGAAAAGGTGCGCAAGCCGTACCATATGTGACAGTAGACAGACGAAAATGTTTCAGAGGCTGATCTATAGATTCTCTCCATAGAATTCGTTGAAAGTCTCTGTGGTTTTTTGACACTCGTATCTGGCGATACATTTTCTCTATGTCACCTGATAAAGTATAGAGATGGCGACGAAAGCGAAGGCAAATAGAGAATAGATCACGTTGGTAGGTTTTTCCTATGAGTAGTGTTTCGTTAAGAGACTTGTGATTACCAGATCTAGCTGATCCATCGAATACAACCCTAACCTTAGTTGTGCTGCTTTCATTTTTAATAACTGCGTGATGTGGCAGGTAATAGCAATTTTCTGAAGACAAGTGAACTTCATCTTCAGGGATCTCCTCCATATGGCCAAGATTATAATATTCTCTCATGAAACCGATGTATTTGTCTCTCAAGTGCTGATCAGAATTAATTTTTTTCTCTGTAAAATGAAAACGATGTAACGCAACCCTTAAAGTGTTTCCAAAATCAGTCTTCTTATCAGACTTAAATGGTAATTGCACTTGATATCTTCCATCCGGAAGCCGTGAATGACTGCTTGAAAAAATGTCTTCAGCCCTCTGATCCTCAGCCGAAAGAGCAGGTTCAAAATTGATCTCTTCGAGGCGCCAAAAACGTTCAAGGTCGAATGAATCTGATTTATCTAATTGCGTGCAACATGAGTCAACACTGTGATTTAATGAAGGCGTGAGAGTTGACATATTGCCACACACTACCCAACCGAAAATTGTTGGTATTAAATCAGGTTGTGCTTGGTTTCCACGAATAAGCGCTCCACTGATTATGGTAAACACCTTATCAGCTCCGACAAGAATATCTATACGGCCTGGGATATGGAATTTAGGATCAGCTAAAGTTAACGACGGAAATGAACTTAAAGTCAATGTTGAATTGTCTATAGATGGTAATAGTGAAGTTAGTTTTGAAATTACATAACATTGTAATTCAACTGACTCTTGGCTGTGGCATGAAAAGAGATTAAGTGTTACGATGCCGTTTGTAATACCTGCAGCAGCGGATCCGACACCTAGCACAGGTATTCGAGCTGATCTACGAGAAAGACCTAATCTTTGTACTGTTTGTTCTGTTATAAATGATACCTGTGATCCTGAGTCAAGCAACAATCGAACGGTTTGTGAATTATGTTGACTATTCTGGGTACGAGCGATTGCAGTAGGCAACAATGTATGTGTAAAGCAATTAGGTTCGAGCGAGTTGTTATCTCTCAAGTTGGATGACGAACAAATGTGAGTTGAAATTAATGGTTTTGCTGCTTCTGAAGACTTTGAGGTTGTGGGTAATTCGATAGGAGTCTTAGCGACGAGGGTGTCAGATGAAGTGTTCCTTAGTGAGATAGATGACGTTGATGAATTCGAGGACGAAGGTGGAAGATGAACGAGAGTGTGATGACGCGTTTGACAGATTTTGCAGCGATTATTTGACCGACACTTAACCGATGTATGTCCTTGTCTAAGGCAGTTAAAACATAAGGAATTCTCCCTCACGAAATTTCTTCGCGCATCAATTGAAAGATTCAGAAATTGTTTGCAAAGGAGGAGACTGTGATCTGCTCTGCAGTTGGGACATCCTTGATTAGTTTCTACTACATGTGAACGAATTGAACTTTGAGTCTTGGTTCGAACTACTCGAGAAGTTGTATAACACGATTCGAGGCAACCGCAACGATTTTGCAAAAACTCTAATAGTTCATTGATGGTAATATTGGAATTCGCGCCTACATGCTCAGCCCATGCTTGTTTTGTTTCGAAATCCAACTTTTGCGCTAAAATGTATACGAGCCACGGATCACGATTATTCAATTGTAAGGCATTTAGACCGCGTATAACCTCGTCTGCACCGTCAGTAATTTTGCGTGACAAAGCAACATTCGGAGAGTTTGTTATTGGTAGCGATAAGAAGGTCTGAATAAACGATTGAACTATTAAGTTGGTTCTATCGTAACGGGTTTCTAAGCGATCCCATGCTTCCATATAATTACTGTCCGCGTTGGTTATGTGCTTCAACAGATTGCTTGCTTCTCCACTAAGAAATGATTTTAAATATTGAAGTTTTTGGGTGGAGGTAAGCGATTTATTGCAATCAATTGAGCCGAGAAACGAATCGCGAAACCCGGGCCAATCTTTATAATCGCCCGAAAATATTGGTATGGAAAGATTTGGCAATTTCACTGGTGCTGTATTACCCGATGCATTATTTAGTTTCTCAAGGAATGTAGCTTGTTGACTAGCCAATTTTTCTACAACAGATCCATTAAATTTTGAATTGGGCATAGTAGACTTTTTCACTTGAATAGAATTCGACAAAATGGAATGTGCTAGAAAGAACTTTGTTTCATATTCTTCGAAACTCAGGTTCCGGATCGACGAAATCGGGGTCAGCCGAGAACTCGTATAACGCGTTTTTCTTTCCACGCTTCATTCAATTTTTCCAACCGAAGTTCGAGCATTGATAGCGTTGTATTGTTATCGATGGAATCTGCAAACGTTGCAGCGCGGGAAAGCATGCCTTTTGCACGACCACGTTTTGCCCTTACAATATTCATTTTGATTAACGGAATGAAATAAGAACCGTTTGAACGTCAATATTCACGCACTGGGTAGTTATACACCATTCGATCGAATGCAATAAAGTCAAAAAGTCAAAAAAACAATCTATGAATTCAATGCGAAATCTATGCAATTGTTCGATATCACTTGTTTAAGAATACGTAAGAATTCTTAATTTTTTTTTTTCAATGTTACCTTAATCCGTCTTGAAGGACCAGAAAATGTACAGAAGAAAAAAAGGTTGAGTACAAAAAAAATTAAAATTGCTTGCGAATACGAAAAAAAACACGAGAAGAAAGGAACGATCTTCACAGTTCGGTGTCCAAGAAACAATAGAAAGAGTATATTTGTCAGAATTGATTATGGAACATGAGTAACTACAACTGATAACAAATTGAGAGAAAGTTATGTACATGAGATCAATTAAAATTATAATTATAGGGTAAATTATACAATGTTTAGTCTCTTTAAATACAAAGTAATTATACATTTTTTTTTGTAATATTAATTGTGAACAGTTGCATAGACATAGTACTTAATGAATGAATTCAATTAAGTCATATTTAAAAAAAAAAAAACTATTTGCTCGTGGTCACAGCCACGTTCGAACTTACAGTTCTGTCCAAAATCCGTACAAATATTTCAGTTTCGCATGTAAATAATTAATAGATGTATCTTTTGGTTTATATAAGTGTAATAGGTATATCGTTATATATGTAGGTACAAATATAGTTATAAGTACAGATTTGTCAAACTACACTATCGGGATCCGAAATAATTTGAGTCACTTTCAAAAGGTGTAGAGTGTCTTCGTGTAGTTCCTTGACATTTTGCGTATGGTTTACGGATACTTGTAATGTTCGGATCTGATGTATAAAGTAATGTATGGAATCCATCTTCGTTTGTTGAAGATCTTGAGCATTTCCTTGCATGATGGAGTCTAAAATATTTGTAGTCTTTATTGCGAGACCCTTGAGCGTCTTCTGAAAGTTGCCCAATGGGTAGAACAGTAAACTGATTTATGATACTCTCTCCATGAATTAATATTTAATGCACTGATGATGGCATATAATACCAGTTGTACTTATTAACATAAATTCTTGCTGTTTCTAGAGCATACTTGCCGAACTTTTGAGCATCAATCATAAGACCTGACGATAAAGCTTGTAGAATTATATGCAATCTGTGTATTAGTGTAAATAACATCTGTTATTTCTGCCGAACAACTGGCATTACTAAAAAATCTTCTTGCTGTATTACCATCGTTAGAGTTGCCGCTTACTTGTCGCGGTTTATCAATGATTAGATCCATCTCTACACGAAAACGTCTTTGAACTATATTTTTCCTTTCTTGTTTTGATTGTTTGTTTTCCTTACTGGTCGCTGACCATTTTTTGAAGGAAAGATTGTATGATATATGTAAAATCATCTCCATGCACCTAATCCAGGCAATGTGGATAATCCAAACCGAGAACAACTTTCGTCTTCTGGCCTAGCAGTGACTTTCGCTAAATCATTCATTAGACGTGGAGTGGCATTGCAAATAGTACATGTGGAACTTACAATACTTGACCCACTTTTACCCACCGTCTATCATTGTAAGAAAAAGTTTGTTTAATCTGTAATTCTTCACCATGTTTATTAATCAAAAATGGGCACGAATTGTCAATTTATTAATGTTACCCACAACAGCTCTAATTTTTTCAGGAGTTTCTTTGGAAAACTAGATCGAAATAGGCCGACAAAACCTTGCAGATGAAGGCACAGGATTTTGTCAGATAATAGCGCCAGTTAGCTCATCAGTTAGCCTTATGGGAACAAAAGACGTTATGAACAACTTTGTATCTAAAATAAGTTCAGACTCTTCGGGAAGTTTTTGTTTAAATTCACTTTGCCCAGATGAGCCGTCACACACCCACTTGCTATATGTATAAAAACAAGTTTTTTGACCCAGTCGTACACACAGTATCAATAAATAGAATTCTAGTTGCTGTGTGATTCAACAAATCTTGTAAAGATATAATTTTTGCATACATGTTGGTGATTTCCATCGATGAGACAGGTGGGGGGTAACAAGTTTGTTTACTGTTTACAGTTCGGTATTTTGTAATAAGATGGCAGCAAAAAACGGTTTCGTTCATTTGTAAATTTCTCAGGTACAAATATTGTGCTTTGGTAAGATCTAAGTCAATGTAAACACTTAAAGCTTCTTCGTCGGATAACATTTAAATTTTATCTGAGCCAGTTAAGCCTAAAATTGTCTTTTAAGCTATTGCATAGCTTTTATCGCGGGCTTTGAGCGCGACGACCGAATCAAGAAATTCCGTAACGAAAATAAACCTAACACCCCCCACTCCGACCGGCACAACGGTACGGCGTTGAAAGACGAGCATCGTCTAACGTCGTTTCAGTTCGGCAGACTTCGGCACGGTGTTTGTGTGCGTGGGACTAGACGTATGCGTGTAGACTATACGAAGCTCGCACGGATCGAGACGAGCTGCTCCGACGAATACGTAAGCAGCTGTTTGTGAGAAAGTATAATACAGGTGTATAGGTATCTATCATCTATGTTTGATAATATGTAATTTGAATCAAATTTGGACATAGAGAAAACTTTACAAATTTGTAGACAGTTGTGCCGAGAAAACGATGAAGAACAAGAAGACGAAGAATTATTAAGAGCGGTTGATATATTGCATGAAAGAGATCCTTATGACTTATTGCTACGTGATCCAAACTCAACTGCTAACGTTGATTTACAAAATGCATCTCTGGATAAACTTGGCGCTGTAGCTAAAAAAAGACAATACGGCAAAGCTGCCGTGGCTATTGATGGTACAACTGTTCATACAGCTCTCAAAATTTCTCTTTCAAAACTTTTGCCTCTGTCATCAGAAACGTTGCAATTGTATAGATCTCTTTTCAGATATGTCAGAGTACTGATCACTGATGAAATAAGCATGGTTAGTGCAGAACTTCTACATAAAATTGATAGTCGTCTAAAACAAATAACAGGAAAAAACACAGATTTCGGAAGTATAGATATTATTTTGATCGGAGATTTACGGCAATTGCGACCAGTAAGACACCAATTTACAAGACAATCAGAACGAGCATGATTGGACCGCATTTATGGAGAAAATTAAAATTTTATCAACTTACCACAATGTTGCATTTTCACAAGTTTTGACAAAAATAGGTAATGGAGATGTACTAGATGAGTATGAGTTTCAACTTATTGAATCGAGATTTTTCAAAAAAGAGGATGTTGCTACATTATGTCCCCATGGAGTTTGTTTATTTTTCAAAAATGAAGATGTTGCCGCCTATAACAATTTGATTTTGAGCCAATGTGAAAACAAAGTTCTTTCAACGTCCGTAGACGTCATTATTGGCGCTAAAAGTACTGAGAAAGAAGCTAATTAGACTTAAATTACATAAAAAATTGGCCTTATCACATTACTTTTGTTGTTGGAAAGCATTATGTTATTACAACCAACATCGACGTTACTGATGGTTTATGCAATGGTGCTTTTGGGAAATTGGTACATCTAGAATTTGATGAAAGTAACACATTGATTAGAGTTTGGCTGGAATTTTGTGGTTCAGATAAAGTGGGTCGAAAAAAAAGGCAAAAAGCAGCCACTCTAGCAGTGCAAAATAGAGTCGGCAATCTCGCTGTTCCCATTGAATTACGAACAGCAAATATTTCATTAACATCGGATAGAAAATGTATAGCCAAACGCAAACATTTTCCATTAACTTCAGCTCTTGCTCTAACTATACATAAATCGCAAGGTGGAACTTTTGACGTAATAGTATATGAATATAGTAAAGCACATTCTCAGGAACTCGTTTATGTTGCGCTTTCTTGGGTGACTAATATTGAAAAATTGTATATCACGACAAAAAACGATAATTCTACATTCAAGTTTTATCATAATTGAAGGCAAGCTGCATCGACTGGATCTTTGTTGCAAGAATTCAAAAGACTGTCTTTAAATAGTGTTCAGACGATAGCTCAAAGTGTCTTAGATTTCATTAGTAATAGAAATGGCATTTCAATAATGACTTTCAATTGCCAAAGTCTAAATAGTCACAAATACGATTTACAAGATTCAGTTACGAGACAAACAAATGTGTTACTTCTTACCGAAACTTGCATGACGCGTGATAATCCGATTGAAATACCTAATTTCAATTGTATTGTTCAATTCAAACGAGAAACTGTTCCAAAAGGTGGGGTAGCTATTTACCAAAATAATAATAATGTTACTAATATTATGACTCCGAATATTGAAATAAATATTGCACACGTTAGCGACGTTAATGTTAGGCACTCATTTCTTGGAGATATTTGTGCGTGCTTATGCAAACTTAAAAAAGGCCTACGCATAGTCATGGTAGCAATTTACATTTCTCCAAATCCAAAATTGGACGAGGTAGAGCATTTTATTCATCGCACTTTACTGGAGTACACTGAAAAAGGCTCGAAAATACTTGGTACAAATGGTAATAAATTTCCACTTATCTTGGCTGGCGATTTCAACATCAACTTCGCTGATAAAAAATCAGAGCGGTTGACAACTTTTCTTTCGCAAAAATTCAATTTGAAAATGAATAATGATCCACAAGAATCCACAACAAAATATGGGACCACCATTGACGCGGTATTTTCCAGATATTTAGAGGATATCAAGTCTCAAACTTATGTTTCTTATTTTAGTTACCATAAACCTATAGTTTCAACGATAAAAATTTCTGAATAACCTACATGTATTGTAAGATAATAAAAATATTTTAAACAATATTAACTTCTCATTTATTCAATAAAAGAAATTTTTTTTTTCTTATCGCTCACCACGCTAAAAAATATTGCATAAATATTATAAGTGCATAAGCTATGCAATAGCTTTACCGCGGCAGTCCCCGAGTGCCACACGTATTTTTTTCTCTATATCTGCAGTCCTTATACCTTCCACCAAGTCCGCCTCGAGTCTTTCACCCATCGATCGTAATTCTTGCAAATACGATTCATAGATGTGCTCACTTAGCCTACAAAAAAAAATAAAAAATTTTTTTGGAGAAAATATATTTTTCATTATACATAGTCTCCTTTTAGCTCGATACACTTGACCCAGCGATGCACTAACTTCTTTAACCCGTCTGAAAAATACGTTTTCTCGAGGTCTGCAAAGTAGGCTTCCGTGGCGGCAATGACCTCCTCATTCGAGTGGAATTTCTGCCCGGCGAGTGACTTTTTCAAGTTTGGAAACAAAAAGAAGTCGCACGGGGCCAAATCTGGAGAATACGGTGGATGGGGCAGCAGTTCGTAGCGGAGGAGGTGTGAGCCGGTGCGTTATCATGGTGGAAGAGCATTTTTTTCTTCGCCAAGTGGGGCCGTTTTTTCTTCAATTCGGCGTCGAATCGGCCCAATAATTTGGCACAGTACAGCCCTGTGACCGTTTTGCCCTTCTCCAGGTAGTCGATGTGGATCATACCTTGTGAATCCCAGAAAACGGTGGCCATCACTTTTCCGGCCGATGGGGCAGTCTTCGCCTTCTTCGGAGCACGTTCGCCGGGTGAAGTCCACTGTTTCGACTGTTCATTGGTCTCTGGTGTGTACCAGTGGATCCATGTTTCGTCGACTGTCACGAAACGACGCAGTAACTCCTTCGAATTGCGCTTAAACAGCGCCAAACACTGCTCTGAAGTGGTCTCACGGTTGCGCTTGTTGTTCGGAGTGAGCAAACGCGGCACCCATCGCACCGACAGCTTTCGAATGCTCAAAATTTGATGCTGGATATGACCCACGCGATCTTTTGAAATGCCTACTGTCTCAGCTATCTCGCGCACCTTCAATCGGCGGTCTGCCAAGACGAGATCGTGGATTTTTGTCACGTTATTCTCCATGGTAGCCATTTTCGGAGCACCTGGACGTGGCTCATCAAAAACCGGCTGAAATTTCGACAGTAGCCGTCTACTAGAATGTACTACTATACTATAGTAAGTTGCTCTTGCGATACTGGCGCCATCTGGCGGTGAGGCTAAGTACTTATCGGACCACCCTCGTAGTGTAGTATTTTTGCGCCTTTTACTCACTCGATTTTGAAGAGTCTTCATAAGCAACACTTGGTCTTCTCCTCTTCTCAGAAGAAGTTGAAGGCATACTGGTAACTGATTCGTCTTCTGCCATTCTAATAGGTAGTCTTACAATATATTCCGTATCAAGCCAATTGCTATTAGTTCGAAGAAATTGATCCTTCTTACGATAAGCTTGAAGATTGTCTTTCAGCCAAATGCCTCGCCCTTTTATAGGGCTACGCTCAACGGTGATGTGAATAATGTTTGCGGGATTTGTCAACGTTGACTCTAGATATACATAGTTCTTCGTCCTTGCTGTCATTTACCTGTGGTCACATTTTAAAATATTTCGAAATTTATGTTTTGTTTTTTCTTTGTTATCTTTGCTCTTTCTTTTTTCTCTATGGGGTTGTTTCGTTTAAGTTGGTGTCTTCGTTTGACCCCCCTCATATTGTGAGGGAAAATTTATTTGCTTCTTTTCTTTTGGGGGAAATAGCAGCATGGAACACTGCTCAACAGTATTTCATGACGCACCTAAAACTTTTGATCAAGTCTGGTACATGTGATTACAAACTCAACAAAACCTTACCACTAGAGTTCTACCTGCTACTTAAGAGCTACCTTGACACCCTTATTTGAAATACGAAGAAGAAGGGTCTTTTCATAAACTTCTGCCTAAGTAAGGCCTGTGTTAGAAGTGTCCATAAAGTCAAATTTTCGATCGATCAAACGCAGATGAATTGCAGAAAATCCGTTCATGAACGTCATGTCATAAATATCATCAGCGTTTGGCAGATTGTGCATCCATATTTGTTCGACTGCTGAAAGTACGGGAGGTAAGGAAAAAAAATTAATTGTAAAGAAAGGCGCCTTATGAAATTAAAAAAATTGATCGATTCTTCTCCTTTGAAGTCTTAGATATGTTTTTTGTCTGATCTTTGTAAACATTCATAGTACATATTACAAGCTGGTGTTTTTCAGAGTAGCGTATTAGCGCCACTACTTTACTTGATTACACAGCCGATACACCTACTCTGATAGTGCAACACTCCATGCTAGCTATGTTTGCGGAAGACCCAATAATTTTGCAAGCTGGCGTAGACGTAACAGATGCAAACAATAAACTCCAAAGCCATTGAAACAACACTGGCTCTCCAAATGGGGAATCCAAATTAGCCAAGAACCCAAGTTATTTACAACAGAAGGAAAATCGATAATCTACCTCCTATAAAAAGTTACAACAGAAGCATACAAATTGAGGATGCTTGGTAAAAACGTTAGGCGCTATGAACTGACAACAAACATACGTACTACAATTCAAAAACCTTAAATACTCAAAATCGATCGTATGCAAAACAGGATCTTAAGAACTATAGTCAACACAGAATGGTATGTACTCGTATCAACCAATGAAATTCATAAAGGCCTTCACATAACTGTCGCAGAGGAAATTTAAAGGTCTTGCGACAAACCCGAAGGATGATCCAAAAGTAATGATAATCGATTATTTTCAGTCTACATAAAAATAAAAAAAGAGAAAATTGCCTGCTTATGTGTATATCCACTAGGCTACCGTAATAAAAATCATATAAATAGACCATGATTCAAACATTGACTTGAATACGAACTGTCGAAAGTATGTATAACATCAAAATTAAGAAAAATGAAATTAGAGCTGACATCAAGTACCTTTACTTGAAAAAAAACTGTCTACCAAAGATATACCCAGCGACAGTGGAGGACCCTGTTCCTCCATATTCCACAGTAGCACACTGGGTAGAACATTCATTGAAGATGGACGAAGGACGCCCATCCACGTCCCTCACTGAAAATAATGTGAACAAAACGATAAATCGAAAATGGTGTGTTGGCCGATTGAAGAGTGATCATCAGGCATGTAGCTGAAGTTTTAGGGATCTCATATGGCAACGTTCAAAATATTCTTCCGAACGAATTGCATGTGAAGGGAACGCTAACCGACAAGCAAAATAAAAAACGAGTCGACATTTCGAGAGTGAATCTCGAGAAGTTTCAAGCAGATCAGGAAATGTTTTTGTTACGTTTAGTGACCATGGACGACACCTGGATCGACTATTTTGATCCGGCAACCAAACAAAAATCGACTTGGAAGCGAGCCCCCTTCACCGACTCCAAATAATATGGAATATTTGGAAAAGGGAGCCACTGTTTCGGGATCTAACTATGCAGACCAAATAAGAAGATTGCAGGAGGTCATTGAAGAAAACAGCTCGCACAAACTGCGAGCTGGAGTGCTGTTTCACTAAGACAACGCACCGGCTCACAAAGCCCCAGTTGCGATGGCTGTCATTCAAGAAACGGGATTCGAACCACTCGAACACCCGCCCTATTCGCCAGATCTAGCGCCCAATAAATTTGAAGCAAGAAAGCGAAGTTATGGTAGCTCTTGAGGCGTTTTGGGAGGGTCAATATGCAGAATTATTTTATAAGGAACTCACAAAAAGATGGACTAAATATATTGACTTGTTAGGTGACTATGTAGAAAAATAAATCATTTTTTAAAACTATAATCACTGTGATTTTCATTATCGTTGCTTTTGGCTCAGAAATTCAGGTGATATACAAACAACGAAATACGTAAGCTCTCAAATGACCAACGAATACGTGAAGATTTCAACGCTACAGTACAACAGACTTAGTTTACAGGTATAGACAGAATTGGAGACACCGTCTAAAATAAATTAAAAGGAAAATATTAAACGAAAAGGAATATAAAAAAAATATGTGGCAACCACAATGGGCAACAAAAGGCGCTCGGTCTGAACTAAGCCTCCAACGTTTCAGTTGGATTAAAACTCACTCGTCCCAACTAGGTATGTATATAACTTCTTGTCAATTAAGAAGCAGACGTTAAATAAATGGGAGAAAAAAAATCTGACATATTTGCTACTTTTTAAGACCTGACCTCTTCCCAAAACTTAAAAGATCTATGAAAGATTGGAGATTTGCCACGATTAATGAGATAAAGACCGCATCGCTGGAAGAGCTCAAGGCTATCAGAAGTGTTTCGATGATTGGACTCTAAACAATCTTTACGGAAACATTAGATTTGTGTAGCTTATTTTCGGTTAGAATTACGACCTTTTTCCAGCGCGATCCGATTATAGCAAATATTACAATTTCAGCGGACTGAATTTGTCGGTCGGATTTGTTTTGGTCGAGATTAAAATGTGGGCATACATAGAAGCTCAGTCACTTGCATGCCTCTAATTTTGTGAATATTTTGCTCTAAGTTGCATATTTGTAAACTACCCATGCGTATACTAGTAACAGCACAGTCCCTAAGTTCCGATTCTACTTTACTCCCTTTCTAAGGATTGTGGCGTATAAACCAATTTGATCTGACAAATCAATTCCAGATTTGCCTTTGCGATAATTGTTTCACGCTTTGTTGACCATCGTTGTATTGTTCGCCTTGGTCTTGGGGCCTTTGTTGACCATCGTTGTATTGTTCGCCTTGGTCTTGGGGCTCCAGGTGAATTGAACCTTGTGGGAAGCTGCATGTTTAGTTTTTGGATCTGTGGTGTTCGCCTATTCGAAAGAAGTGCTAAAACCGGCACATGCTTAGTGGAGAGTATACCACATATCTGGTAGGTATACTTCCTTTTCAAAACAACGATCCTTCATAATCCTCGAGAAAAAACTTCGCCCCTCTTCAGTTAAGTACTTCTTTCGGTAGACATTGTTTATTTGCTCTGAGTGTGCCTACAACATAAGTCTTTTGTCGCAAGAATGACTGCGCTAACCCATAGCTGGTATAAAAGCTGTGTATGTAAAGACACCTTTCTTCATTTAGAAGCCCCTGAGGAAGATCCGTGCAGACATTTTTTGGTAGTTCACTCTCTCTTCCACTCGTAGCAGATTTTCCAGTATAAATTCTTAGTGCTCCGGTATACCCATCAATGGAACACATTTCGAAAAGTTCCACTTCACATCGATAAGTTTTTACTGCCTAAGTACAAGACGACCTCTACGTGGTACTAGGGTTTCATCAACAACAAATCTTCTCTAGGGTAAAACAGATTTTTGAAATTGCACTGCAGGATGTCAGCAATTTTTTTTTAATTTTTCAAAGTCGATTGGCTTGATTTGTTGTTTGAAAATGTAATATAAAGAGCAAGGGCATCCATGGGTCCAACCGACCATGTTTGATTTATACTCGTAAACTTATTTTTCTCGTAAATGTGCCAATGGAAAGTCGCAGAAGTTATCATGGTTCCGAAACTCAGGAAACCGTCGACTGAAGTTACGTCGTATAGACCGATTTCTCTTTTACCGATCATCTCCAAAGTATTCGAGAAAATTCTACTTAATCGACTTAAGCCAATTATTGAAGGTCTCTTACCGGATCGTCAGTTTAGTTTCAGAAGCAAGCCTTCCACCATAGATCAAGTACAACGAATAACTGATGTAATTGAAAAAGCGCTAGAACAAAACTTAACTAACAACATTTGATAAGGTATGGCACAAAGGCTTGGAGTACAAACTACGATCTGTTCTACCAGGACAGCTACATAATATTCTAAGATCCCACTTATCACACAGACTCTTCCGTGTTAAGCACTGAAATGAATATTCCGAGTAAAAAGCGATAACGGCCGGTATACCGCCGGGTAGTGTTTTAGGCCCGCTGTTATACTACTTTATACTCGTGACATACTACAGACAGAAGGAACTGTTTTAACAACGTCTGCCAATGATGATGTATGCTCTAGATCGTGCATATCTAGAGCGTTAATCTGTCCACGTTAACTTTACATATAGAAAAATAAATAACTTACCAGTTTTTATAAACGCCGCTCAAATTCCGTTGGCAAACGAGGCGAAGTACTCGGAATGACACTTTATGCGAAATTAAAATGGAAAGCACACGTTAAGAAAAAAAGAGGAGAACTGGAACATAGGTATCGGGAATTGTACTGGCTATTAGGAAAGTACTCCAAGCTCAGCATTTTAACAAACAGCTTATACAGGGTGTCCCACGAGCAGTGTGCCAAAAAACTAGAGCGTGTAGGTCTGGTCAAGACAAGAAAAAAATCGTATGGAAGGGGGGGGGGGGGTCTATTCGGCCCCGTTTAGCCGGGAGGGGCAATTTTCTAAAAAAAAATTGGAAAATAAATTATTAAAACTCAACAGTTACATCCACAATGCCGTGATATACTTTTTTGTAAAGCCAGAAACCTCTTCTTTCATCTTGTTTTTAAATGAAGCTATTTTAATGAATAGGTTTTGAGAAATTAATTTTCAAACTCAAAATTTTGAGAAAAAAAATTTAAAAAAAATTTTCCAATTATTTTTTTTCAAAATTGTATGTAATTAAGTACTAATTTTTTTTTCAAAAATTCAACTCCTCTATTAGTTTTTAGTTAAAACCAGAAAACCGAATGCAAAAATGTCTTGTGGTTTTTGAGAAATTAAAAAAAAATCCGAACCACTTTTTTCTAAGAAAAACCTTTATTTTTTGGTTTTAACGCGGCTGGACTTGTAGGCAAATTAATGTATGAAATGATGTATGAAAATGATCCCCATTTTTTAGAAGGCAAAGATTATATCTCCTTCTAATAGTGCAAGTCTATGCTTGTCAGATTTTCCTGCACTTTGACTCCAGCGACTTCAATCCGTTCTTTCAGTTGTTCCAAAGATACTATTTCCACTTCGTAAACATAATTCTTCATGAATCCCCACACATAAAAATCTAGAGGTGATCTAGACATCTTAAATCTGGTGATTTATGTGGCCATTCCGTGGGGCCCCTTCCTCCGATCCAACGGTCACTAAAATGATCATCCAGCCAGTTTCTAACCCGTAAGCTGTAGTGTGCTGGTGCTCCATCTTGCTGGTAGATTAAATTATCTGCTATGGCCAAAGGAACGTTGTCCATCAAATCGGGCAAAAGGCCTCGTAGGAACTGCAAGTATGATTCTCCATTAATAACGGCATTCAAAAACCGGGGCCCGATTACAGTTTGTCCAACAATACCAAGCCAAACATTACAGCTAAAGCGGTGTTGTGATTTATTTTGTTTTTTGTTGTGTGGATTGGTGCTACTCCAATGATGCAAATTGTGGAAGTTACATAGTAATCCCATCTCTGGTAAACTGTGCTTCATCCGTCCAGAATATTCTTGCAAAATAGTTTCGTTCAGTTTCATCTCGAAGCAGTAATGATCGACAAAATTCTGCTCTCAAAAACTTGTCGTTTGAGGTGAGTTCCTGAACTGGCCTAAAATGGTACGGGTGTAAGTTTTCGGTATGAAGCACTCTCCATACTCTAGATTTGGGCACTCCAGGCATAATAGCTATCCTCCTTGTACTAAGGGAGGGATTACGTCGGACCAAATCCAGAATTCTTTCATCTAAGATTCCTGAGCCATCTGTAACTGATCTTTCGCTTCTTCGATGCTCTAGCACTCCGTGCTCTCGCACACGTCGGTGGATTCTTGAAAATATGCTACGACTGGGACACCTCCGATTGGGATATCTTTCAGCGTAGAGTCTTTCGGCTTCACGATCTCGACCATTAGCTAAACCGTAGCACAAGTGCATGTCCGTTCTTCTCGAGAGTATGAGTTTGACATCGTAATGTGTTGATGAGTTAACATCCAATTTAGAAATGGTTTTTTTATCAAAAATGCGATGCCTTTTATTTACATTTGGGTTGCAAATATTTTGTTTTTCAATAAAGAAAAATTGCGGTTTTATTGTCTTAAGGTCCTAGCGGGTAGAACCCATCGGCGGCGGGCGGACCCAGACGAAATTGCCAGGTCAGTTTTCAGGCGTTATCAATGAAAAAAAAAGGATTAATCCAGGGTTATTCCAATACTGTGTCACTTTATTGTATCCTCATAAAACTCCGAATTTTTTAAAAATAATAAAAAAGAGGTCAATGTTTCATACATTAATTTGCCTACAAGTCCAGCCGCGTTAAAACCAAAAAAAAGGTTTTTCTTAGAAAAAAGTGGTTCGGATTTTTTTTTAATTTCTCAAAAACTACAAGACATTTTTGCATTCGGTTTTCTGGTTTTAACTAAAAACTAATAAGAGAATTGAATTTTTAAAAAAAAATAGTACTTAATTACATACAATTTTGAAAAAAAAATAGTTGGAAATAAATGGAACATGCTAACAACGCTGTACTTCCAGTCCTAGAAGAAGATAATTTATTACGCCGTCTACAAAGAACCAAACCGTTCGATTTAGCGCGATAATAAATAATAAATAACTCGTGTGAACTGGCGAGCTCTGCAGGAACCATCGCTGGAAGGTGACCTGCCACATTTTAATTTGTATCATTTCTTTTTCTGACTTGAATAAAAAACTACTGGATGAGTGCAAGAACTCAGTTGTAGTCTAAACATTAAAATACGTTTGAAGGGAGGTGTTTTAAATGAGTAAGAATCTCGCACTACTATGAGCACGCGCTGTCCATCCTCATAGTGTCTTTTGAAGATTTTCATCTAGACAGTTAGGAAACAGTTTAAAGAAAGTCGAATAATAGCAAGAAAGGAATTATGCTTAGAAGTAAATGAACAATACGGCCAAGCCCCCAATTTGTTATACATCTTCAGACCATAACATGTGATGAATGCATAACGGTGGAAGGCAAACATTGTTCTGAATATCGCCCCTTAGCTCTCCTTCGCACTGTCAGGATCAATAAAGTCGAATTTGGATTCCTCGAAAAATAAGACACTTTTCCAATTGGTCATTCCTGGTGCTATTTGGTCCTTATTAATATTTTTTTTTCTATATAAACCCTGAAAGAAAATGCTTATTGGCTTCTTTTTAAGGTTCACGTGCCTGAAAACCCACTTCTCTTAGCCGACGTTGAACAGTTTGTATGCTGATAGAACGGATGTTAATAGAACATCTCTCATCTAATCATAAAGAGCGAGAATATTTCCTTTTTCTGATCCAGAAAACCATTATAGAATTCTTAAACTCTTTGTCGCGCTCTAGAGTACTAATGAAATAAGGACTTAATCTTTGTTTTCTTTTAGACCTCGAAAAGAATATGTTTACCATATGAAAACTGCAATTCTACTCAGGTGGTAGAATTAAAATCATAAAGCGTTCATGGTGTGGCGATTTTTTGGAACGGGGTGTGTTAAGGAAACACCTCATTTTCTACGAAATTCATCATAATATATAAAAACGGGAAATTCCACACACAATTATGAGAAAAAAAAAACGCAAAAAAGAAAATTGTTTTTCTTTATGCTTTTAAAGATGCACCAATAGAATTGCTCTGAAGTGTACAGCCCCTTTAGACGCTTAGAAACTTCACTGTGAATTAACCACAGCACATGTGTCTTGTTTACATTCAAACAGCTGATTCGCCTTGAAATATCTGTCAACCACCGGCGTCGGACGCGAGCGTCTTCTGCTGACCTATAAATAAATCCCAAATCGAATAAGCACAACGTGTATTAAAAAGCTAGTTTCCCAAAGCTAAATCAGTTCACACTAGCAATATTGTTTGTCTTCCGTCGTTCAAAAACACATAATTTCTGGCAATTTACCAAATTCATTAGCCATGACGAGAGGAATCGCCTGACAAAGTAGAACATCAGTTCGTGGATGAAATATATTTCAGAATCTTAATAGTTTTGAACTTGATTGGGCGCGGCGGGTCAACATGTACGAGGTGTCGTCGGAAATATACGGGGAAACGGACTTCCAACCGTCCAAATGTGAGAATGGAAGTAAGTGTTTCGTGTAGGATTGTGATTTACATAATATGGGATAAGCAGCATGTTTTTTCTTATTCAAGGAGTTGTGTCCAAGTTTCAGTTTTACTATCCAACGGAAGAAAGTGTTTGTGGCACTTTGGATGCTGATGGCGACCTCGATGTTCCCAGGAAAAAATCCGGAGTCATTGAAATCGGTAAGTAAATTGAGGTGGAACAATTAAGTTGAATCTGAATTAAGTTTATGATGTGATGTTTGACCAGTAATCTCCTGGTTTGCAAGGGTTTCTGGTTAAACCAGCTGTGCGATGTTATTTTACTCTCTTCCATCTCATGCGAGGCAGCTGCAATAGCAAAGCATAGCCAGATGTGGGTTTAGGTGCAGCTTGAGTGCTTCAGTAGATTTAAGAATTACATATACATAGTTATGACTAAATCCCATAAAGTGAATTGGAACGGCTGATTGAAGCTTTTATAGAAAGAAAGGAGGCCGTCTAAATTAACGTGCTTAAAAGAAAACTATCTACGTAGAAGAAATTCGGTCTTAGCAAGATGATCAGAGACCATCTTCAAAAAGGTTCAGGTGTTTTGTCAACTTAAAGTAGTTTCGAAGTTCGGTTATGATTGGGTTGGTTACATAGAGTGCCGGCAGCCGATGGAGCTGATGGTATCGGTAAGCAATCCTCGCTTATCAATTTCGTACATTCAGCTTCAAACGGCATAGAGACTTATTTGAATTGATTGATTATATTTGTTTATTTTCTTCATAATTTAAAGCTAATATACATTCATACAAAATATAGCGGAAAATAATAGTAATCAATCCGTAACTTAAAAGTTAGTGTGGAATGTCACAGCAATTTAATTAACAAATGAAAATTGATCTAAAGTGGGGATAACATCGGTTTATACAAAATTATTATTATTTTTTTTTTTTTTTGGATTTCATAAAAAATATACAATAAGAATTAAGAAAAACAAAAGCAATTAATCTTCTTCTTCTTTTCCTTTTTCCGGCGTTGTTATGGTCAGAAGTGTAGGACCATAACCTTCCCACTTAACTGCATTCCTACTGGTCTGCTTGTGGGGTCCGCCGGTTTGACCTCAGAAAGTAGCGGCAGGCTTCCCGGCTTGGGATTACTTCATCGCTGAGGCCAATCAAATGCTGGTGTTTTTGCATTTGTTTGCACCAATTGTTTTTCGGCCTGCCTTTTTTATTTATTTTTTTTTTGACACGGGCATGCTCCAGATTTTTTTGTTTGATCTTACTTTTACAACATCGGTGATCTCCAGTCGTGTCAACCCACTGATTTGCATATACACTTGTGGGGCAGTTTAATGGTGATATATGTGTCCCTAGGCTCACCTTGGTGTTTTCTAAATTGCCTAGATGTGATTGCAATTAATATACAATAAAAATACAATTCGATAATAAATTATTAAGAAATGACAATGAACTTAACACTTTAAAGTAACGATTCAAGGACATCATAATTAATAGTGAATACCCAGTCTTTAACTCTTTTTAAAAACGAATTAGAGTGTGAGGATGTCCGAACAGAAAAAGGTAACTTATTAAACATTGAAGGAGCTGTAACAGTGTAGAAATGTGAAAAGTGAGTCTTGTGAGCAATTGGAACATTGACAACATGCATGCTATTTACACGGAGATTATACATTTGTGTGCTTCTGCTAGGAATATTACCGCTTTGCTTATAAAATTCTTTTAGCACTTTAAAAACGTAAAGGTGCCTCATTGGTAAAATGCGTAGATCTCTAAATAAGGGCCAGCTGTGAGCGAGACGATTTTTGTTACATATAATTCTAACTAAATGTTTTTGGGCTATTAATAATGGTCTGACAGAGCTTCTATAAGAACCGCCCCAACTTGATATACCATAGTGCAACTTGGAGTGAGCAAGACCGTAATAAATTGACTTTAAAACTTTTTTGGAACAATATTGTTTGCTGAGATACATTTTGCGCGTTATTAGTAACATGTGCGATTTAATTGTTTGAATATGATCTTTCCAATTTAAATTATAGTCAATTAATACTCCAAGGTATTTATAGTGGTGCACTGATTCAATTTTAAAACAATTATTTGAACACCGTGAACTGGGAACAAAATTAGGTTTTCCACAACTATGTACAGGTAAACAGAATTTCTTACAATCATAAGCATGAAAGTATAAATTAGAATCATTCAAAACGTTGCTAGATATTTTAAAAGACATAAGTTTTGTCTTCTCGCTTATAATTAGTTTATGATTAGTAAACCAAAGGCGTAAAGTTTCTAGGTCTTCCGAGATCTTTGCAATACATTCGTAAACTGTATCAAACTGATAAGTAAAGGCTATGTCGTCTGCGAATGCAGTTGCCACTCCATTTAGATTTAAGTCAAATAGAGAGTTTATGTAAATAAGGAATAGCAGAGGGCCAAGAACTGATCCCTGTGGTACACCATTTTTTAAAATACGAGAGTCACTAAAGCTTCCATTTACATAAACTTTTTGTTTTCTATCTTTTAGATAAGAAGTAAACCACTTGTGAATTGCTCCTCTAAAACCGGCATTGTATAAAATTTTTAAGAGTAAGTCATGGTCAACCATGTCAAACGCTTTTTCATATCAACAAAAAGAGCCATGGTAGATTTGTTGCAGTTAATGCTTTCATACAACTGGCTACACACTCTTAGGATTGCATCCTCAGTTGACATTCCTCTTCTAAATCCAAATTGATTATTACTCAAATATCTGTTTCTGTCTAAAAAGGATAATATGCGTAATTTTATAAGTTTTTCAAAAATTTTAGAAAGCGTTGGTAGTAGGGAGTTTGGTCTATAGTTGGATATATTTCTTTTATTACCTTTTTTAAAGAGTGGTATAACTTCAGCGTCTTTTAGGTGTTGCGGGAAGCAACCATTTTGTACACTATGATTAAACAAGTAACACAAAACGTCCACCACATATGTAGTAATATATTTTCTTCAACAATACACTCGATATACCATCACTTGTACAGAAATTTTATTTTTTAACGATAATATTGCTTTATAAATTTCAGAACCAGAAAATGGTTGGAAAACGAAACTGTTTGGTTGTGAGTTTTCAGTGATTCTTAAGGAACAATTGCAGTCTAATGAAATATCAACAGATGGTTTTAGTTTTTCTGATATATCAGTAAAGTACTCATTCAGCACATTTGATATGCTGATTGAATCAGTGTAACTATTACCATCTATCTCCAAGCTGTTTATACTTATTGATTCTTTTCTTTGTCCCAAAATGCTATTGACTATCTTCCATTCCTCTCTTACATTACCTTTAGCTCGTTCAAACGAATCAAAATAAAATTTGTTACGCGTTTCTTCGATATTTTTGTGCACGGATTTGCACAGCTTATCGTAATACATTCTAAGTTTAATGTTATGTGGATGTCTTTTGCATTTTTTTTTGCAAGTTTTTGTTTTTTTCTTATTTGTTGTAAGAGGTTGTATGTCATCCAAGGCTTTAAAAATTTATTTTTGTTTAAGATCTGAGTGGACAAGGTGGTACAATTTCTGATGTGCTTGTTTAAGATTGTAAGAAAGTGAGTGAATGCATTTGATGGGTTAGGTTCATCATAAACTTGTTCCCAAAATTAATTTTTTAAACATTCCTTCAATAGAAAAAAGTCTGTGCAATATTTCTTTTTTACCAATGAGTTGACAACATTTATTTCATTAGCACTACCACATACATCAAGTGCAATCATACAATGATCTGATAATTTCAGATCATACACAACACCATTAAACATATTCTTATTGTTTTTTTGTGTACGCATAAATATATGATCAATGCAGGATTTAGTAGAATCGGTTATACGGGTAGGTTCATTAATAAGACTCTTTAGACCATTAGACGCCATAAGAAACAGATAATTTTCAGTGTCTCTGTCAGATTCATTTAAAATGTCAATATTTATGTCACCAATTACTATCAAGTTCTTCTCTTTACAAGCACTCAAAGCATCGCTTAATTCATCAATGAAAATACGTTTAGAAACTGCATGCAATCTGTAAACACCCAACATTGCATAACATTCATTCATGAAATCAAAAGACAATTTCACGACATCAGCACTAAGAAAATTGAGCTTGAAACAATCACGTACATGCCCATTTTTGACATAAACTGCTACACCTCCAGATGAGTATGATTTATTACAATTCCCAAAGGTTGAATACCCGGGAATGTTATACAAATCTAATTCTTCTTCATAGAGCCAAATCTCACTCAATACAATTACAGGAGGTAAATTCACATTGAGTCACATTGTTCACCTCTCATCGGCGTAAATAGGACTGTTCTATGAGTAAATAGATTTTCGAATCGGTTGGGGCGGTTTTGTAGTAAATGTCACATTTTATATGAAATTTAAGCTTCATATTTTACCTGTCTGTTCAGATTCATCGATACATGAGAAATTCTATTAAAGATTGGCTGAATCGCATAGGATAAATCACATCGGATGGCTAAAAACATCTCATCTCAGCCGCCGATGGCGAAATTTACAAATATTTTTTTTCTATTAATTATTCACTAACTTTTCTATGGGATGTTAGATATGCCTCCGTTAAGCGCCTCCTTGAACTTAATTTTATTCAATTCACCACTTGGATTCCCTGAAACTGGTAAACGCCCATTAGATTCCAGTCCGTGATAGAGCTGGGCATCCCTCAATGTGATTTTCCAAACAGAGCAGTCCTGTCGACCAGAGTCAGAAGCTTCTTTCAATCACCAGCATTATGTGTGATTTATTTCCATCCCATTTGTACAATGTAACTGTAAAATTTAAGAAGCGGATTTTTTCAGTACTCTTCGCTAAGAAGAACACCGTGTAATATGATTTCGATAACTTGTCTCTTGTAGGATTCAAGCCCTGTGTCATCGACGTCAGGTGCCAATAAACTAATCTCTGAGCTATAGTGTCCATTATAGGCGGGTCTTGCCATAGGCTTCCCTATTTCCGTACGTCCTGTTCGTTGAGGTTTCCCTTATGTACGTTTCCTGTTCTACCTCACCTACCCTGTATTACCTCATGGGGTTGGATGCGAAAATTGTGCAACATTTCCTAGACATTGGGGTCCGCATATGATTTATTAACCTGATGTTGATCGAAAATCAGACAGCATCTTTCTCTAAAAGAGCGACCATGTTGCGGGAGCAGGATAATTGGGTCCTAATTAAGGACATCTCGGTTTTTAAAAAGAGGACCTGCTGCTACATTGCGTTTTAAGCCCGAAGGATTAGTTCTACGTTCGATTCCTACACGAGCGTCATATAAAAAGATTGCACCTCTTGTGATGGCCTGTGAGTTCGCTTTGATGTTGTTGGCCTCGGTCATGTACAATAATTATCGACAATGATGGACCGCACTTAAAGGCGAAGAAAATCTTTTCGGAAAATCGAAACGTAAGGCAGAATCTCGGAAACAGCAGCGTTTAGGCGCAAATTCACAGAAAACACATTCAGTCATGTGTGATGTGTGTGATAAAAAATTAAACTTTTCCTACCGCAATTTAGTTAATTTTTTTTTATTTCGAGTTCTGTTGGGCAGATCCTCCCAGTACACGACTGACATAGGGTCCAAATACATTGTTTCTTTTTTGCCCCGCAAAGTCGAATTTCATATCTGGGACATTGAGCCAGTCAGGATTATAGAAATCATCTTTATAGCATGGACGCAAATACCCAAATGTGGTAATGAATTTGCTTTATTAAGAGGTGTTTGAGGTGAGAAGTTCAGAAGTCTTTGCCTGAGAGTGCCTTGAGTAATAAAAACGATCGAATAAGAGTTTTCTTCTCTTGCAGTCGTCGGTAATCCGTGGATAGCCTTTTTGATACTCGGCCGCACATAGTCTGTTGACCGGCCTGTCATACGATGTGCAGAGCCAAAGGACGTATTCTCTTCTTTCTTTTTTTTTTTGTTGTTAGGGCCGTGATTATAAGTTCATGGCGTTTTATCCAAAGCATATTGTTGGTTCCGAGAAGCTTTTATTTAGGGTTAATGGTTACTTACTAGGCCATAGCTCAATCGACTGTTCCTTTTTTTATGGCGCAAGGGATTCTTCAGATGCTCATTTCCGTACCTTATTTTCAGAGAAACTTTCCAGAATGTTGATGTACTGGCTCGCTCGCTTTTAAATGGCTCACAGATGCACTTCCTTCAAGGATTAAATATTAAGAGGTTACGGTGATCCCAAAATCCAGAACCATTTCCATTTCGGAGCTGATATTATTCAAACTTGTGAATCTTGTCGTCCTCATCTATTACGACAATTGCAATAAAATATGTGCTTAGTTAGGGTAAATTTATTGTCATGGACCACCTTGAGCTTTGTTTTTTTATAGAATGTGAACTCATTCAGTAACCATTTGCTGCAATAAGTGATCTGTTCAAATGCTGAAGGTTTTACTTGAATCACTGAAAATTGGTTGTTGTTAGAAAGAAACTTACTTACTTACTTATCAGGCAAGCGACCTACGAAGGGTCTGAGCCTGAGCTAAAACTGCCTTCCATCTGTGATGGTCCCGGGCGCTGCTTCCATTTGTTAAGACCTAGTGTTACGTACGCGATTATTTGGTTTTTAAGCCGAAGGTTTGGTCTTCCTCTCCTTCTAAAACCAGGAGGCTTGGATTCGAAGACCTTTTTAGTTGGAGCGCTAGTATCCATGCGCTATCCATGTGGCCGATCCAATATAGTCGGCGGATCTATTCTTTCCGGACTAGGTCCACATCTTTGTACAGCTCATAGAGTTCGCCGTTGTGTCTTGTCCTCCATTTGTCTTCTTCTTCTTCTTCTTCTTTTCCTTTTTATACCGGCGTCGTTATGGTCAGAAGTGTAGGACCATAACCTTCCCACTTAACTGCATTCCTACTGGTCCGCTTGTGGGGTCCGCCGGTTTGACCTCAGAAAGTAGCGGCAGGCTTCCCTGTTTGGGATTACTTCATCGCTGAGGCCAATCAAATGCTGGTGTTTTTGCATTTGTTTGCACCAATTGTTTTTCGGCCTGCCTTTTTTGCGTGTTGAAATTGGAATGTTGATTGATAACGCCTTTTGGACGGGGTTCAAAGGATCTCTCCTTTGAACATGGCAATACCAACTGAGTCGGTCGCGCTCTATATTTCTTGTGATGGTTTCTTTTACGTGGAGGCTTCCTCGGATCTTTGAACTTCTAATTCTGTCACGCTTTGTTACTCCCGCTGTCATGCGAAGCATCTTCATCTCAGTTGCCGTTAATTTGCTCTCATACTTTTTGTGCATTGTCCAGCATTGTGAACCGTATGTGAGCGCCGGACGTACAACTGAAGTGTAGAGCCTTCCTTTCAGCTTAGGGGGCATTTTTCGATCACAGAAGATGGCGGAGTTTTCCCGCCACTTCATCCACCCTACGCTTACGCGATGTTTGATGTCGTCATCACAAGTTGCTTCTCTATTAATCATAGATCCCAGATATTTAAACTTTTCACACTTGGGAAGCACTCTTCCATTCAAGTAAATGTCTGGAATAGGCTGATGAGGGTCAGAGAACGGGCAGCACAGATACTCTGTCTTCTTTGAACTAATACGATACCCGTGTCCCTCAAAAATGTCCACCCACACATCAAGTGCTCGTTGTAGGGACGCCTGATCATCACTTATAATGGCCCCATCGTCAGCAAAGAATAGCTGGTGCACATTGGGGTCCGTCACTTTTCCTTCAAGCAAGCAATCAAGGACTGCTATAAAAAGCAGTGGGCTGAGGACGCTCCCTTGGTGTACACCGACTTTGATTGCGAATTCTTCGGTGACTCCTGCGGTGCATCTTACTCTTGTCGTTGCTCTCTCGTACATGTCCATAATTACTCGCACGTAGGTTTCTGGAACTCCTTTTTGTCTTAGCGCTACCCATAAAAGATCTCTTGGTTGCCGGCCTTCTCGAAATCAACCAACACCATATGCAAGTCCTTTGAAGAATCACGATGCTTTTCCATCATGATCCTTATACTTTGGATTGCATCTGTTGTTGATTTACCCGAGACAAACCCGCACTGGTCATCAGATAGTCGTATTATTTTCCGCAGTCGGCTATCTAATACCCGTTCAACGATCTTCATGGTGTGCGACATCAGCTTGACAGAACGGTAGTTATCACAATTTCGCGTATCACCCTTTCCTTTGTGCAATGGAAGAAGATAGCTTTCCCTCCATTGATTAGGCATAGTGTCGCCTCTCATAAGTTTAGAGATAAGAACCATGAGCCATCTAGACCCGATGTCTCCCATCTTTTTCCAGAACTCAGAGGGTATCCCGTCCGGCCCAACAGCTTTTCTTTTCTTGGAGTTTTTAACCGCGTACCGAACTTCTTCGACTGTGATGTCGGGTATTTCGGCATGATTCGGGGCGGCTCTTGGAAAGTACACTCGGGGAAACTGTTCGTTCAGAAGTTCCTCGCAATACTGTCGCCATCTGTGGAGAATTTTTTCGTCTTCCACAAGGAGTTGGCCTTCAGCATTGTTAATAAACTTTGGGAAACGAATCTCCTGAGCATTTCTTCTTCTCTGGGCGGCTATCTTAAAGATATTTGCTCCTTTGTTCAAATTGTTTTGTCGAAGCTCCTGGGTAGCCTGGTTCCTGTCAGACGCGGAAGACGATATTTCTTCCAACTCCTGATAGAGGCCTTCCATGCTTTTCGCTTTGAATTCGCCGCATTTTTTCTTCGCGATACCTTTGCAACATCTATATACCTTTTCACGGCGAGCTTTTTCCTCTCTATTTGTAGAAGAGCACTTTGACCAAGCTTGGAAAGCCATTTTCTTTTCGTGTATCACTGCTTTGGCTTCGTCTGTCCACCACCAGGTTTCTTTTGCGTGTTGGCAGGGGCCTTTAGATGTTCCGAGCAGTGATTTGGCTTTCTCCAGGCCAGATTGTTGTAGGGAATCCCACATGTCTTGTGCTCTGCACTCCTCATTACCGACCTCATCGATAACGGAAGAGAGGTAGTTTTCCATGATGGTAATAAAAGCTTCGCCTTTTCCTTTATCCAGCTTATACCACTTGATTCTCTCAGACACCTTCGTTTGCTGCTTTGACTTCTTTCTCGCATCCATAAAAAATTCAGTCAGGAGGAGACGGTGTTGAGGGGCGATCGCGTCTCCCAGGATCACTTTGCAATCTTTAGCTCGTGGCTTCATGAAACTGGATACCAAATGATAGTCTATTTGAGTTTCATTTCCGCCGCTGCTATAAGTGATCAGGTGCCGGCTTTGTTTGACGAACATGGTATTTAGCACTATAAGACCGTACGACTTGCACATGTTTAGGATATCTTCACCTGAAGAGTTCCTGGTGCCGTATCCCAGCCCTCCGTGGTAGCCTTCATAGTCTTCGCTTGTCTTCCCGACATGTCCGTTTAAATCTCCCCCAACAAACAAAAGCTCTTCCTTTGGGATGATTTTGACAAGGTTGTGGAAATCTAGCCAGAATGCATCTTTTTCTTTTTGTTCGCATCCTACTTGAGGGGCATATGCGCTTACGATGTTCCACACCTCACCATGCATCACCAATTTGAGAGCCATCAAACGGTCACTGGACTTTGAAATGGTTAAGACGTTGCCAAGTAACTCTGCCGCAAGGATGATGGCGATTCCGTTTTTTCCTTGTTCCAATCCATAGTAAAACATCTTGTAGGCTTTTGTTTTAACGTCCAAGAAACGTGCCCGATTACCGGTGTTTCGCCATTTCGTCTCTTGTACGCACAGGATGTCTACTCGCCTTCTAACCATCATTTCTTCAAGCTCATAGCTGCGCCCACTCATGCTTCCAACGTTCCAACTCGCGACTCTTAAATGTGGCTTACGCCGTTGCATTACTTTGCTATCCCCCGGAAATCCTATAGCTCTGACCCGAGCATTGCTGCTCGTCCCAGGATCACGACCATTAGTAGTGCCTGGCGGGGTAGTGCTTTTCCTTTTAGCGTTCTTTTCCATAATGCTACGGTTTGACCGTTTTCATTCTTCCCTTCCTTTTTGACACGGGCATGCTCCAGATTTTTTTATTTTTTTATTTTTTGATTGATCTTACTCTTACAACACCGGTGATCTCCAGTCGTGTCAACCCACTGATTTGCATGCACACTTGTGGGGCAGTTTAATGGTGGTATATGTGTCCCTAGGCTCACCTTGGTGTTTTCTAAATTGCCTAGATGTGAGTTTTGTTTACCTTTGTTTAGTCGCCTTTTACGACAGGCGATAGGTATCGCTGCAGGGATATTCTTAACCCGTCCCTGCACGAGTACTTGTCCTCCATTTGTCTCCCTCGCAAATAGGATCGAAGATCCGCCGCAAAATTTTTCTTTCGAAGGAGCCTAGAATCAACGTTGCCGACCTTATCGTCCATCTTTCGGCCCCATAGACCAAGACTGGCAAGATGAGGTTTTTGTAGAGTATGAATTTGGTTCTGGGTAGTTTTGACCCCAACTATTATGAGAGAGCGTAATAAAAAACGGTTGCCAAGGGTGACTCTGCGTTCACGTTTCCTCCGGGGTAGACAAATTCCTAGACTACCTCAAAGTTGTAGCTGTCGACTGCTATGTACTTGCTTTGTCTCAGATGGTAGTTGACAGATTTCTGCTCGGCAGCATGTACTTTTTTTTCCCCCAGGCCAGTCCGTTTCACCTGTTCTTCAATAACTGCGCTCCGCACTATCTGTTCGAGTACGAAATTGAAGAAGTTTCGCGACAGCGCATCACCTTGTCGAAATCCGGTGCATGCTTCGAATGGTTGTGCTGTTCTTGAACCAAACTGCACAATGCATCGCGAGTTTTTCAGTATGGGGAGGCACCACCCGATCAGTTTTCTCGGTATCCCGAATTCGACCTTCGCATTAAAGAGTTCTGTGCGATGAATGCTGATTTGAAATACATAAAGAGATGGTGCACACCGATTTGAAACTTGCTGGTCTTTTCCAGGATTTACCTTAGTGGGAAAAGGCTTTAAACGTTCACACAGTACGCTTGTAGGTAACATTTAGCAGGGATATACCGCGGTAGTTGCACGAGGCGCACGAGATAGGATCGCTGTTTTGTAGATGCTGATATTCCAGTCGGCGGGCATGCTTTCTACTTCCCAAATTCATCAGATGATCTGGTGCATGTTCCCTACCAAAATATCGCCGCCAGCCTTTGTTGCTCTTCAGCTTTTTGGTAACTGTGCCGACTTCTTCATTGCTGGGTGGGAAGACTCGTTCATCGCCTGGAGTTGGGATATCTTCGTTCCCTACCACTCTCTTTATTTCTTGCCCGTTTAGCAGCATTATTCATATCCCCCATTCCTTGCGGGTTAGTAACAAGGTTACCTTCGCAATTTCGTTGCCAGATTTTTTTGCCCTTATTTTGTGTTTGTCCCGGGGCTCTTCGATATCCTTGGGCTGCGAGGCTGCTCTAGTTTTTCGTTTTGGTTGCTTTCTTGTTTTGATCACGAACATATGATGATGGCGAACATGCCACGGGTTCCGTCACGGTAGTGGTCGATAGCCTAAATTATTCTCGGCTGTTTCCTGTATGCCTGAGCGGTAGGCAGTCTGAAACAAACCACACACAACATCTATTATGGAGAGACGCTTCGGCTTTACCGTCACCTATAATAATAACTGATACATAATATGATACATAAATAATTTGCTTATTGGACTCACACATATCCTTTCTTAAACTAAAATGCAATAAAGTTTGTACATCTGTCTTATAGAACATTCGGGCTCAACGATTCTGAGCCTTGTTGGCCTACAAGTATGGCGCGGTGCTCTCCTTCTAGCCGACTTCTTTTTTCACAATCGCCAACATTTTGCTGACAAACAGATTCTCGAGCTCGGTGCCGGTGTCGGTCTAACAAGCATCGCGGCAGGAATTTATTGTAAGCACGTCATCTGCACCGACGTCGACATTGGGGGAATCTTGAACTTAATCCGAGCGAATGTAAAACAGAATCGTAAATTGCTTCAAAATGACATTGAAGTGATGGAATTTGATTTCAAAGCGATCGAGTATACGCCTGAGTTGTCAAAGGCAATCGTCGCAAGTGACGTGATCGTAGCTGCTGATGGTAAGCGAGCTTGCTCTTTTCTAAAAAAATTGGATCAAATTTTGTATATATTTTCAGTTATTTACGACGACGATCTTACCGAGTGTTTCATCCGAGTGATTGATCGCATTCTCGCTGCAGATGACCGGAAGACAAAATCGATTTATATTGCCTTGGAAAAACGATATGTGTTCACTCTTGACGACCTGGAAACCGTGGCTCCGTGCTTCGAGCATTTTCTGAAACTGATTGAACCCAACCCGTGGAAGGTCGAATATATCCCAATTGACTTTCCACAGTACTTTAAATATGAACGTTGCAAACATCTTGTGCTCTTTAAAGTAACGAAGAGATAAAAGGTACAAGTCGGCAGTATTTTGTTTTTTGTTTTATTTTATTTATTAAATACACACATTGAATCATCGTATAAAACCATCGAGTTTTTTTTATTACAAATGTGATATTGAAAAAAAAAAAACATTTTTCCTATAGTTGCTTATAAGGTTTACATTACATCTATTGAATAGTCAGTCCACGAGTATCGATGAAAAGTCCTCTAACTGGGTCTTTCGTTAAGCTTTTAATTCTATGAGTAATAGTCGATTAATACTACGGAATTAGTTGAATTAAGACTTTGATAATCGCGACGCTCACATAAAGGAATTTTAATTCATATTTTAAAGATGTCACTAGACCTTAAGTTAAAAAGTTTTCATTTTATTGACTTTGGCTAATTATTTTAAGATTTAGGAAATTCTTAAATAAATAGTTGCACTGTAAGCTGCTGTTAAATTTCAGTTGTTTTAGGTCTTATGTATGCATGTATGACGGCTACCGGTGGTTGGTGAGTGAGGAAGTAGTCAGAGAACGAGAGCTGTAACTAAGCTGTTAATTATTTTATGTGCGCTTTATTTTTCTTATAAGTAGAAGGGTTGCATTTGATGAGGGAAAGGTTATTATATAATTGAAATCAAATCACGGAGTTACTAGTTCGTCACTGGGAATACCTTAGAAGAGCTGAATTCGATTCCTCAATAAAAAAGTCGGTTATAGTCGGTCCTTTTATCTATGGGAAAAAATGGTTCATTCACCATATACAGATGTGGCCAACTAATTAGAAACACGGCAATACAGTACGTTCCAATGAGTGCAAAATAACTCCTGATAACATAATGGTATTTGGTTTTGGTTTACTGGAAAGGTGCACTTTGTATGCCAAGGAATCTCATTTGTAGTTCACTTTGTTTGTCGTGCACCACGTACTACGAATAAGTTTTAAAAAAAGTTCTGATTTTGAAGTGCCGTATAATAAGAAACAGTGTAGTTTAATTTAATTACTTAAAAAAAAAAAAAAAAACGTCAATCCTAAATGAATCCTAAATGTTACTGGTAAGGCAATAATTGGACGGGTGTTAGGATTATTTAGGATTTTTTGTTTTTAGTTTTACGAATTTCATGATGGGTAAACTAAAAGTTACGATACAGCGACTCGGAAGGCTATCGTCGAACTGTGAAAGCTTCAAATGCCGTACCAATCGATGCAATGCAACTAAATTCTGTAAAGAAAGTATATGGTGCTATTAGCCAAATATACGAGGGGCAATCAAAAAGTAACGATAAACGGGTATTATTGCAGGGCCTAATTACGTGAAGTCTATTGTTTTCACTCACGTATACCCTCACTAGGAGCGAGCAAAAAAATCATATAAATATGTAGTTCACCTTTTCTGGAAGATACATTCATTCAAACACGAGCAGTCGAAGAGATCACATCAAAATGGAGAAAAATGAAGTAAGAGCCGTCATTAAGCGCCTCTGTCTGAAAAAAATGTCTACGAAAGAAATTCACGCTGACTTAGTGGAAACACTGGGGGACTCTGCCTCCTCCATATTCCACAGTTGCAAGGTGGAGTAAGGAGTTCAAACTGGGCAGAATGTCGACTGAAGACGAATTTCGCTCCGGGCGTCCATCCACATCCCGCATCGAGGATAATATCAAAAAAATCGAAGACATCGTGCTAGATGACCGACGAGTGACCATCCAACATTTAGTTAAGATCACAGGGCTCTCATTTGGAAGCATTCAAAGTATCTTGACAGATCATTCGAACATGAAGAAGGTCTCCGCAAGATGAGTCCCAAGAATGTTGACCAACGAACAAAAAGAGAAGCGACTTCGCATTTCAAGAGCGAATCTTGAAAGATATCAAAAGGATCCGGCGGCTTTTTGCACTCGTTTTGTAACGATGGACGAAACCTGGGTACATGTTGAAATGAATTGCTCAACGTAGTATAATATATCTTTGTATGCAATATGCCATACCACTAATATTATGTAACTTGTTCTCTTTTGCTTTGTTCTCTTTTACTGTAATACAAACATTTATGGATTATACGTAAAGCTAATTCAGTTCGCACCGAATAGTCTAATAAATCGGACGTATATAATAAAGGCTCTGTGTTTCTTTCTTTAATAAAATCGAACAGGTTATGGGCCCAGTGCAGTGAGTAAAACCTAAACCAAGTGTATCCTTTAATTCGAAATTATGAATGTACCGGGTAGTAATTCCATTGATAAGCTCGATGAGAAAAATTATGAATATTGGAAGTTGCACATGCGAAGCGTTCTTGTATGCAGTGACTAGTGGGGCTATGTAAACGGTACAGAGGAAAAGCCAGTGGCGTCTGATGCGAACAAATTGTCAATATGGGAAATTAAAAATTCGAAGGCATTGGCAATGATTTTCCTTGGGGTCAAAGAAAACTAGGTAGGATATATTAAAAGGTGCGAATCCGCAAAAGAAGCATGGAAGATTCTAGAAGATACGCATATGCCAAGAGGTCCCGCTAGGAAAGTTGTTCTTTATCGACGACTCTTTCAAATGAAGAAGAGACCGGAACAATCAATGACAGAACACTTAAGAGAATTTCAAGGTTGCTGCGATGCATTAGAGGAAGTTGGTATATCACTACCAAAGGAATTGCTTTCTATAATGCTCTTGAACTCGTTGCCAGAGGATTATGAAAATTTCTGCATAGCAATAGAAACCCGTGATCAGTTGCCGGAGATAGTGACTCTTAAAACGAAGCTGCTCGAAGAAGAGGAACGAAGAGGCCAACAAACATCGATAGGAGAAACATCTGCAGAAAATGCTCTCTTTATCAACAACAAAAATCGAGGAAAGAGAAAGGAGAACCATGAAAGTAACAACATAAACAGACCAAAACCAAAACCAACACAAAGATTCAACGGAAACTGCTTCAAGTGTGGCAAGTTTGGACACAGGGCAAATGAATGTAGAACGAAAAAGTACAACTATATAGCAAAGAATGAGACAGCTGCTGAAGCTGCTTTGTCTGCAAACGAAGGTATTGCCAAAACTGTAAAAGAAAAAGATTTAAGAGATTACGAGTGGTGCTTAGACAGTGGGGCAAGTGCTCATATGTGTGGCGATTCAAGTAAGTTTGTGTATTGGTCAAACAGAGTGAAACAGCTTATAAAGACAGCAGGATGTGACACAATTACTGCATACGGAGCGGGAACAGTAATTTTGCATGTAAACAATGGAAAGAGATTGACAAAAGTTAAGCTTATGAATGTTTTATATATTCCACAATTGCGCCATAACCTTATTTCTGTCCCAAAAGTTACGGATAGTGGTTGTACCGTGTATTTTGTTCAAAATGCTGCAATAGTGAAAAACAATAAAGAGCAGTTAGTGTTCAAAGCAGAAAAGAAAGATAAGTTGTATGTATTAAAAACACATAAACCGTATGCAGAAGTAAACTTGTGCGATGAAGAAACTAATACACATGCGCTAATCAGATGGCATCAACGTTTCGGACATTTGAACTTTAATGACATTAAGAAACTAAAAAAAAATGATCTAGTTACAGGCCTGAAAGATAACTTTAGTCAGGGTGATATTAAATGTGTGGTTTGTAGCAAAGCCAAAATCGTCCAGTCTCCATTTCACAAATCCCAGACGATCGACAATGAGATTTTGGGTACGGTACATTCGGACGTATGTGGACCATTCAGTGTGCAGTCGTGTAGTGGTGCGAAGTATTACGTCACATTCATTGACGATAAGTCACGTTTCATTGAAGTCCATTTTCTCAAGTCTAAAGGCGAGGTGCTAGAAAAGTTTAAGAAATTTAAACTCCACGCAGAAAAAGAGACTGGCAGAAAAATTAAATGGCTGAGAACCGATAACGGCACCGAATATATGTCAAGGGAGTTTTCGCATTTCCTGGAGTGGAATGCCATTAAAAGGCAACTCACCACCGCATATACACCTCAGCAAAATGGTGTCGCCGAACGTGCGAACAGGACAATAACCGAGATGGTTCGTTGCATGCTACTAGAGTCGAACCTCCCACCGAGCTTATGGGCAGAAGCCACTAACACTGCAGTTTTCATACGTAATCGATGTCCAACAAGCGTTTTGCAGAATCAAACGCCCTTTGAGGTGTGGTTTGGTCGAAAACCGAACGTTAGTTTTCTCCGAACATTTGGAAGTAAGGCCGTCGCTCTAGAGAAAGGTCCTGGAAAAACAAAACTTCAACCTAGAGGAAAAGAATACATTCTTATTGGTTATTCACAAGAATCAAAAGCATATCGGCTTTGGGATGCTCAAACGAAGACAATTGAGAAAAGGCGCGATGTGATATTCTTTGAGAACGTAAATAAGAATAACTATACAACAGGCATGAACGCAAACAACGCCATTCAAGGATTCAACCAAATGAAGACAACTGAATGTGAACCTGAAACCTGGGGAGAAACGCCTGAACCTGAATTCAACGACTACAAGACTAAGGATCAGAAAGAAGAAGAAATTGACCTGTTTGAGGACGTCAACGAAAACAACAATGAAGACATCTTGGAGCCTATCTCAACCAACCAATTGAGGAATGACAGCAGCCAACCAAAAAGCAGACCGACGCTGCCCAGAGCATGCAAGCAGAAGAAATCTTCAAATGAGGTAAATTTATCAATTAACAGCATTTCTAACAGTCCATTATCTTTCGAAGATGCAATGGCAAAACAAAATCGATCCCAATGGATAGAGGCGATGAACACAGAACTAGCAGCACTCCAAAGAAACAATACTTGGAGTCTGGTTGAACGCCCCAAGTGCAAGAAAATCTTATCAAACAGGTGGGTCTTTTCCATCAAGAAAAGTAACAAAGGCGACACTACAAGTTTTTCGAGGAGCAAGATAAAGATTTTTTTTTAAATGGAATATGTACAAGCTTTAGAGAAGAGATGGACTAAATGTATAAACTTATTAGGAGATTATGTAGAAAAGTAAATTTAATTTGAACGTATAAATGTTGTGTTATACATTGATTATCATTACTTTTTGATTGCCCCTCGTATATAAGAAAACGAGCGCATGAGAAAGGATAGAGAAATTGCACGCCTGGCATGAGGAGACGATTGGTCGAATCGGGGTTGGATGGGCGAGTCGCACGAAAAAAACCGCTTGCAACGCCAAAGCAAGGAAAAATAGAATTGCTTTTACGAAGTCCCACCTGAATTGTACAACAGACCAGTGGAAGTAAGAAGTGTGGAACGATGAAACTAAAGTTAATCGCATGCAGAAACCAGAATGAGACGTGCGTCTTTCGTACGTCTTCCCCCGTGACACCCTGAAATTTTGACGAGATTTTGACAGAGGTTCAGGTGCATAGCGACAAAACCCGTTACAAACAAACTCTAATCGTGAATACGTGTGAGTTCATTTCATTGTACCGCAGTGTACTCCCCACACACACTCTTGGAATTATAACAATGTGCGTGATTGTTTACAAAATTTTGACAGCACTTGAGGTACCCACGTGCTCGCCCGAGCTTGTAGGCAAACATCGGCGGCCATTTTGAGTGGGACGTCTCATTGGTGGTTTCTGATCGCATGGGTCGAGATGGTGCTTGGTACATACGGCGACCAACAGGTGCAGCTTTGCATCCTAAGTATGTTCTGCCGGTCGTTAAACATGGTGGGGGATCACTTAATGTCTGGGGTTGTTTTTCGTGGAATGGTGTTGGCCCTATATAATAGAATAGATGGTATTTTAGCAACTGAGAAAAACACCAATATATTAAAAGATAAGCTAATGCTTTGGGCTGACGATAATATGCCAGTTATTAGGAAGTGGATGCAAACAGAACATAAAAGAATATAAAAAAAAACAATTTTTGCGATGTGTTACGGTATTAATTTCAAGCACAGTGACATATTCAACATTCGTTGTGTAATTAGTAGCATTTGTACCGTGTTCGCCGACTAATAAGCATTTTTAAAAATGCCTGAAAGTTGAAGTAATAGTGTTCGAATCATCAATGGCATCTGGCCGACAGTGCGAAACAGCTAACCCAACGGGACTCGCCAGCGTACATCACACCAACAAACCACAGCGATTCAGAGCATGAGCAGCGGGCATCGGGTATCACGAGATGCCTGCATGCAAACACAAAAAAACAACAACGCGCAGAGTGACGACCAAGACGAAACAAATTGTTTTGGTGCAAAGAAGGACACAAAAGAAGATAAGGAAAAATACGTTCGATGTTTGCATGTGCGGCGGGGCGACAGCTTAGCGGGTAGTGTTGGGTTACTCATACAAGATGCACTACAAACGTCCCATACATCACTACAAAAATGTCGCAACACCTCAAAAAAATTATTTTTCCCACTTCAATTCTTGTCATAGTCAGAGGCACCTCACGTCCCCATGTCCCATACACCACTACAAAAATGTCCCAACACCTCAAAAAAATTATTTTTCCCACTTCAATTCTTGTCATAGTCAGAGGCACCTCACGACTTTTGCATTAGTACATATTGCAAGCTATCAATGGGACATGTGACAAGATGTAAAGGATGTTTCTTATAGAGGTATAGAACTTTGAAATGGAATAAAACAAAGATGATTTTTTTAAATTGACATGAAATTGACTTTATTCGAAAGATAATCTTCTGACATTATAATTTAAATATAATTTCTGGCATATGACTGCCCAAAACAAGATTGCCGTTGATCCCAATTTTCATAAGCGAATTTTGTTTAGCGATGAAGCTCACTTTTGATTGAATGGATACGTCAATAAACAAAACTGCCGTATTTGGAGTGATGATAATCCTCAAGTGTATGCTGAGGCACCGTTACATCCACAAAAACTGACTTTTTGGTGTGCTTTATGGGCTGGTCCGTACTTCTTTATAAACGATGCTGGCCAGAACGTTACAGTCAATGGTGACCGCTATAGAGCGATGATTACTGACTTCTCCGTTCATCAATTGAACAACCATGATGTGCTGGAGCTGAGGTTTCAACAAGACGGCGCAACATGTCACACAGCTCATGCCACAATTTGATTTATTGAAGTAAACGTTTGGTAACCGCATAATTTCACGTTACGGACCCGTGAATTGGCCTCCAAGATCCTGCGATTTAACGCCGCTTGACTATTTTCTCTGAGGATATGTGAAGTCGCTAGTCTACGCCGATAAATCCGAAACGATTGACCACTTGGAGGACAACATTCGCCCCGTTATTGCCGATATACGGCCACAAATGTTGGAAAAAATCATTGAAAATTGGACCTCCAGATTAGACTACGTTCGAACCAGCCGTGGCGCTCATATGCCAGAAATTATATTTAAATTATAATGGTAGAAGATTATCTTTCGAATAAAGTCAATTTCATGTCAATTTAAAAAAATCATCTTTGTTTTATTCCATTTCAAAGTTCTATACCTCTATAAGAAACATCCTTTACCTCAAATGAGGTGGGACAATGTACCACTTCACTCCCCCAAATGAGTACCTCATACAAACTCAATAAAAATGCTTGTCCTACCCAACACTAAGCGGGATTGATCACCGGTACATCCCTTTGGTGGTTGATGCAAATTAATTTCGTCACTTTTTCTTCGCCAAGCAGAGCGATCGGTTCATACATAAAATACAGTCCACTTAATTATTTTGAAACGAGGCCGTCGTTATTGATGCCAATGGTAGTCACACTAAATATTACGGCAATTTTTATTTGTGTTTCCTTTTATGTTCAGTTTGAATTTTGCAAACAATTAATTGACAACATAAATTGTGAAGATGTTTTTTTTATTTTTGTTATTTTCCTGCATTCTTGTTTAATTTTTGTTATTTTTTTTGTTGTAGCTATTAAGAATAAACTTATTAACAAAAAACCTGCCAAATCGATTTCTCTCTGCCGACGAAAAACATAAATTGATCGCTCTTTTGAACTCGTTCGCTGAATGTTTCGGTGAAAACCTTAACGAAATTAAAAAGTCAGCGTCGGTCTAAATTAACATTAAAGGCTCAATCACACAGAACGCGTTTTAACGCGACGTTACAGCGTTACTTCTTAACGCGGTGTTCGGCGATATTGGGTATGTCATACACGTAGCGTTACCTGGGCGGTAATTTGTAATTATATACAACCCGAAAAGTTGAGTCACGTACTTAATCAGAAGGAAATATAATAGTAACGCCGGTAACGCGCAATACTTTTGTAATTTTGTACAACCCGAAAAGTAACGTCGCGTTCCTAAAAGTAACGCTGAGTGATAACGCCACGTGTGTGGCAGGGATTATGCAATGCAATGCAATACAACCGTAACGCCGTAACGCGACGGTACAGTAACGCCGAGTAACGCGTTCTGTGTGATTGAGCATTAAGCATATGTCGGATAAATCAATAGAAGAAAACCCTATTCCGTTCTCAAAGCAACAAAAGGTGAACTGCATAGTTTCAGAATTGCTCGCTTTTAATATCCTTCATCCGGCATCTTCCTCTTACGCGTCCCTTATCGTGTTCGTACGAAAACAAAACGGTGGGGAACAATTGTGTGTCGACTATCGAGAGTTGAATGCAATAACCGAAAAGCGTCCTTGTAGTGCAGGAGCCACCAATCCTGAAAACTCCGTGATCACGCTTACTAAAATTTTAAATAAAAAATAAAAGTTAACACTCAGACGAATAAGATTCGCTTGGTCGGCGTGGATTTAATTGGCCGAAAACATTTTAAATAAATTATACAGGGTGTCCCACGAGCAGTGTGCCAAAAAGCTACAGCGTGTAGGTCTAGTCAAGGCAAGAAAAAAATCGTATGGGAGGGGGGGTCTATTCCCCACCGTTTAGCCGAGAGGGCCAATTTTCTAAAAAATTTACTTAATTTGGGAAAAAAATATTAAAAATCAACAGTTACATCCACAATGCCACGATATCCTTTTTGTAAAGCCAGAAACCTCTTCTTTCATACTGATTTTAAATGAAGCTGTTTTAAGGAGTAGTTTTTGAGAAATTAATTTTCAAACTCAAAATTTTTGAAAAAAAATGAAAAAAAAAAATTTCGAACTATTTTTTTTCAAAATTATATGTAATTAAGTAGTAATTTTTTTTCAAAAATTCAATGCTCTCATTAGTTTTTAGTTAAAAGCAGAAAACCGGATGCAAAAATGTCTTGTAGTTTTTGAGAAATTAAAAAAAAACCCGAACCATTTTTTTCTAAGAAAAACCTTTTTTTTGGTTTTAACGCGGCTGGACTTGTAGGCAAATTAATGTATGAAACATTGACCTCTTTTATTATTTTATTATTTTTAAAAAATTCGGAGTTTTATTATAATAAATTTTCAATGTGATCCCCATTTTTTAGAAGGCAAAGATTATATCTCCTTCTAATGGCTGCACATATGTAAGTCTATGCTTGACAAATTTTCCTGCAATTTGACTCCAGCGACTTCAATCCGTTGTTCCAAAGATACTATTTCCACTTCGTAAACATAATTTTTCATGAATCCCCACACATAAAAATCTAGAGGAGTTAAATCTGGTGATCTAGGTGGCCATTTCGTGGGGCCCCTTCTTCCGATTCAACGGTCACTAAAATGATCATCCAGCCAGTGTCTAACCCGTAAGCTGTACTGTGCTGGTGCTCCATCTTGCTGGTAGATTAAATTATCTGCTATGGCCAAAGGAACGTTGTCCATCAAATCGGGCAAAAGGTCTCGTAGGAACTGCAGGTATGATTCTCAATTAATAACGGCATTCAAAAACCGGGGCCCGATTACAGTCTGTCCAACAATACCAAGCCAAACATTACAGCTGAAGCGGTGTTGTGATTTATTTTGTTTTTTGTTGTGTGGATTGGTGCTACTCCAATGATGCAAATTGTGGAAATTAGTAACCCCATCTCTGGTAAACTGTGCTTCATCCGTCCAGAATATCCTTGCAAAATAATTTCGTTCAGTTTCATCTCGAAGCAGTAATGATCGACAAAATTCTGCTCTCAAAAACTTGTCGTTTGAGGTGAGTCCCTGAACTGGCCTAAAATGGTACGGATGTAAGTTTTCGGTATGAAGCACTCTCCATACTCTAGATTTGGGCACTCCAAGCATAATAACTATCCTCCTTGTACTAAGGGAGGGATTATGTCGGACGAAATCCAAAATTCGGGTAGAACCCATCGGCGGCGGGCGGACCCAGACGAAATTCGCAGGTCAGTTTTCAGGCGTTATCAATGAAAAAAAAGAATTAATCCAGGATTATTCCAATACTGTATCACTTTATTGTATCCTCATAAAACTCCGAATTTTTTAAAAATAATAAAAAAGAGGTCAATGTTTCATACATTAATTTGCCTACAAGTCCAGCCGCGTTAAAACCAAAAAAAAGATTTTTCTTAGAAAAAAATGGTTCGGGTTTTTTTTTAATTTCTCAAAAACTACAAAACATTTTTGCATCCGGTTTTCTGTTTTTAACTAAAAACTAATAAGAGAATTGAATTTTTGACAAAAAATTAGTACTTAATTACATACAATTTTGAAAAAATATAGTTCGAATTTTTTTTTTTTTAATTTTTTTTCAAAATTTTGAGTTTGAAAATTAATTTCTCAAAAACTACTTCTTAAAACAGCTTCATTTAAAATCAGTGTGAAAGAAGAGGTTTCTGGCTTTACAAAAAGGTATATCGTGGCATTGTGGATGTAACTGTTGATTTTTAATATTTTTTTTTCCAAATTAAGTCAATTTTTTAGAAAATTGCCCCTCCCGGCTAAACGGGGGGAAATAGACCCCCCCCCCTCCCATACGATTTTTTTCTTGTCTTGACTAAACCTACACGCTGTAGCTTTTTGGCACACTGCTCGTGGGACACCCTGTATATTATTAAATTTCCATAATTTTTTTCCGTCATCACGGATTTTGATCAATCTCTTAGACAATTTTGTGGGAAGTATATGTGACCGCGTCCGAGAAAAGGGACCTAGTGTGCGAAAACGTAGTTCCGAGATAAATGCGTTTAAAGTTTCGAAACGCATTCTTAGTGTGAATGTTCTTTCAATTGAGAGCAGCGATGCAATATAGTCAATTCTGATTGGGTACACACTTTAGTGACGTCATTCCCCTCTCGAACATTATTTTTTTTCGCTTATAGTGTGACGATACCCTGAGCTGTTGCTAGGTTGCAGCTGTTTGTTGTGACGCTTGAGTCTTATCAGTATAATTTTCGCAGTTTTTGTTTCTCTATAATTTTTTTGCTAAGCCGGTGTCAGTTTAACGTAATTTTTATAAAAATGAGTAATTTGAATGCATGTGATGAAGACTTCAAAGTGTTAGTGCGAATATTTCGGTAGTAACAGAAAATCAAAGTTTCGTTGATAATGATATTTCAAAAAGCGCTATCGAAATAGAGCAGTCAGCCGAAGACTTGGAAGAAACTATTAGTATTGAACGTATGTATGGAAAAGATGCTGAAGTGTGCTTTTCCAACAAATGCAATAAAATCATACCAGAAAACCTTGCTGTAACAGCAGACAATTCTTTGAAGAAATGAGCAAAGAAGACCAAGATTTGGTTTATTTAAGCCATTTAGAATTTCACCGACAGCACTTATCACTCGAAGATGGGTATAACGAAAAAAATCGGAAAAAGTATGGTGAAAGATCGAAAAGTAAGTCTAGATTAGATATAATTTATTCATATCAGGGCCTTTCTGTCTGTAGAACGATGTTTTGTTTTATTTATAATATTGGTCCAAAACGATATAAAAATTTGATTGATCATAGCGATAATGTTGGCTTTTCTGAGCGAAAACATAAATTAAAAGACAAGGTGTCGAAACGTAAATCGAATGTTTTATCTCCGGAACAAATTAATCGTATCGTTGGATTTATTGAAAATTTCGCTGAAAAATTTGCCACACCACTTCCAGGTAGAATGCCGAATTTTAAAAACAGTAAAGTGTTGCTGCTACCGTCGAACGAAACAAAGAATGGCGTCTATCGCCGTTTCGCAGAAGTTTGTCTTCCAGAGGATAAAATCGCGCTCAGAACTTTTACTAAAATTTGGTCGAAGTATTGTCCTTATATTTCGCCGATGAAACCTGTTGCCGCCGAAATACACAGAAATACCACATACACATAAACACACATAAACGTACAGCCTCAACTGTCCTCCGTTGAGTTAGGGTAGGAGATTTCGTGGAGTCAGTCAGTCGGTTAGAGGCACGGAATAAACACATTGTTTTTTTAAAGCGCTTCTTAGCGAAACAATTTTCAATAAATAAAGTTGCTCTTAAAAGTTTGTGTTTGATTTAAATATGTAACCCGTGCATCGTAACAATTCTTTAAAAAAACAATATTCTTACGTAATTTGTCCGGAATACCGTGCGAAATAAGTGCTAAGGAGTATTGCATCATGTCTGAAAACAGAAAGTCGGCTAAACGGCATCATTGCAAAAAGTGCAGCGAAGTGGATAATGAACGCATGGTACAATGCGACGCATGCGATACGTGGTATCACTTCGAGTGCGTAGGTGTAAATAGCGACGTAGCTGAAGTAAGCTGGAGCTGTGGGGGATGTGGTGCGAGTACGAGCGCAGCAGCAAGTATCAATGTCACGGGCTTCCTAGGAGATTCGTCAACAATTGTATCAGAACAGCCACAAGGAGCGTCTTCACCAACTGTAACAGAAGAGTCCCGAAAGGCAAGTACAACTACGGCAAGAATTATTCGGAAAAAAGAACTAACGGAAACACCAGGAATTGCAATGAGCGTTCCTACATATACATCAGCAAGCAACTATACACAGGGAACTAGTTCTGCGACTACACAAATACAACAATGTTTCACAAGGCCACCAATACACGCACAGACATCGGCGCCATCGATCGCAGCTAAGAACACAACGTCATTTCCCCTCTCAACAACAATGCCGAAGCAAATCGAGCACTTTCCCACACAAATAGATCTACAGCTTAAAATGCTTGAGGAACAACGGCGCATTGAACAGGAGTTCATTGAAAGGAAATATCAAGTTCTCCTACAGTTGAGCAATGAGCAAACGCAGCAAGTATCTGCCGGCAATATGTCACCACACTGGGGTTCAGGCAAGCTATACCAAAGGAATTGCCGCACTTTCATGGCGACCCAGAAGAGTGGCCGTTGTTTATCAGCAGCTTCGAAACAAGCACTGCGGTAGCCGGCTTTACGAATGCGGAGAAGCTGATGCGGTTACAGGCGTGCCTTAATGGTAAAGCTAAAGAGCTCGTAAGAAGCAAATTAATAATGCCCACCATGGTACCAGAGATTATACAAACCTTGCGGATGTGCTTTGGTCGGCCGGAACATATTCTGGAACGAGTAGTAGAGAAGGCTAGGAAGCTTCCGCCACCCAGGGACAGATTGGAATCGATAATTGAATATGCGTTGTGCGTCAAAAATATATGCTCAACCCAAGATGGAGACACATTTAAACAACCCTATGTTAATAAAAGAATTGGTAGACAAATTATCCAGCCAATACAAATTAAACTGGGCCATGCACGTGAAGGACGATAAAATCCCAATAGTAAAAGTTTTTAGTGATTGGATATTCCAAATAGCGGAAGCAGCAAGTACCGTCGTGTCCACAGCCCCTGTCACAAAAAGTGCACACGTAAATTCTCACATGGAGGACAAGCCACAGGAGGTAAACAAGTGCTTTGGGTGTGACAGTAGTAATCACAAAGTGGCAGTGTGTAGCGTATTTAAAAATCTCGCGTTGGACAAGAAGTGGAACTTGGTGAAAATTCACAATCTGTGCCGTCAATGTTTAAACAAACACCGTCGAAAATGTTTCATTAACAATATCTGTGGCATTGACGGATGCCAAGCTAAACACCATAAATTACTACATAAGCACCAGAACGGACAGGCAACATCGTCTCCGAGGCAGAATACCATCGAAATGCAAAACGCCGGCAGTGGATCCATCAACTCACACTCCACCGAGAATAGCAATCAACACTCACTTTTTAGAATCTTGCCGATACGTCTTCAGAAAGATATTGGATTCATAGACACGTTTGCCCTTTTGGACGAGGGATCATCGGTAACCCTAATTGAGAAAGACATCTTTAATCTGCTTGGTACTGAAGGAATTAAAGAGCCAATATGTTTAAAGTGGACCGGGAACACTACACGTACAGAAGATTCATCGGTAAAGGCGTTCATCAATATTTCAAATGCAGAAAGTGGAGCCAAATTCGTACTCAATGGAGTTCATACAGTAACGGGTTTAAAGTTACCTACGCAGTCACTGAATATGGAGGCCATAGTTCTGATGTATCCCTACCTGACGGGTATTCCCATCAAGTCTTATTACAACGTAAGGCCAACGGTATTAATTGGTGCGGACAATTGGAGGCTCGCTGTTCCCCTAAAGCTGCGTGAAGGTTCGTGGAATCAACCAATCACTACAAAGACGCGCTTAGGCTGGGCAATTCAAGGTCCCAATGACTGCCACCAGCAGGATGCTTGGCTCAACATTCACCAATGCGACTGCGAAGAAAAATACAACGAGTTACATCAAATGGTGAAAGAACAGTTTGACTTAGAAGAATCATCAAGAAAGTCATTAGTTTCCGCGGAGGACTGCAAGTCAATGGAAATCTTGAAGGCCACATGCCAGAAGAAAGGTGATCGCTATGAAGTGGGCCTACTATGGAAACAAAGATTGCACCAGCTTCCGGAAAGCTACGAAAACGCCCTTAAACGTCTCATGTGCCTCAAAAGGAAATTTAAAAAAAACGAAAATTTAAAGCATATGCTTCAAAGGCAAGTGGACAATTTACTGCAGAAAAGTTATGCGAAGAAGTTAACTGTTGATGAGATCGAAAGAACTTCTGATCCTGTGTGGTACTTACCAACATTCACAACCACAAATCCTAACAAACCCGACAAAATACGAATGGTATGGGATGCGGCTGCAAAATCTAATGGAGTTTGTCTCAACGATTTGATACATTCCGGACCAGATCTTTTAAAGCCATTAGTCGACATATTGCTGAGTTTCCGTGTGGGAAAGGTTGCGATCTGCGGCGATATAGCAGAGATGTTTCATCAGATCAACGTGATAAAAAAAGACATGCACGCACAGAGATTTCTATGGTGGGACAAGGAGGATGATGTAGACAAGCCAAGTATTTATGTAATGAAAGCTCTTACCTTCGGTATATGCTGTGCGCCATGTATAGCACATTATGTTCGCGACCACAATGCCGAATTATTTAAAGACGAATATCCACGAGCCGTGGAGGCTATACAACATTACCACTACGTAGATGACCTAATTGATAGTGTTGACAACGAACACCAGGCGATCGAGCTGGCAACGCAAGTGAAATACATCCATGCTGCTGCTGGATTTCATATTCGAAATTGGTCTTCAAATAGTAAAATAGTCATGGACCACCTACATCGGGATTTTTCGAAAGGACAAACACCGAAAGGCCTCGCCGCCACAGAGAAGGTTCTCAGTATGTATTGGGACCCTAACAAAGACTCTTTTGTCTATATTTCCAGATTTCCCAGACTTCGGCGTGATGTTTTTACGGACACCATCCCCACAAAAAGGAAACTACTTCAGGTGCTGATGTCCATCTTCGATCCCTTGGGGTTTTTATTGTGTTTCACAACTGAACTTAAAATCCTTTTACAAGAAGTCTGGCGATCTGGCATCAATTGGGATACCGAGCTGAGCGGTCACTTGTACACCAAATGGCAAAAATGGAAGCTGAAATATCCTCAGTACAAATTCCTCGTTGCTACGCCCCCCACCTTGACGATGCTCTTGAAGTCGAACTACACACATTTGTCGACGCTGGTGAAGACGCATATGCCGCTGTCTGCTATCTGCGAGTCGTGCATGAAGGAGGTAGCACCACAACAATGGTGGCCGCAAAGTCAAAGGTGGCTCCACTGAAACTAATGTCTATACCAAGACTCGAGCTTCAAGCGGCAGTTGTGGGTGTGAGGCTTGCTAATAAAATAATTAATAATCGTAGACTGAAAATTACAACTAAACATTTTTGGACGGATTCAAAAACTGTCTTGCAATGGCTCCGAATGGATCCAAAGAAGTTTCAGCAATTCGTCATGCATCGTGTGGGAGAGATATTGGAAAACACAAACATTACGCATTGGCGGTGGGTGCCTTCAAAATCAAACCCGGCAGATCTAGCAACGAAAGTACTATCAAAGCGCGATGTTTCAATGTGGTTCTCAGGACCTGCGTTTCTATACGACAAAGAGGATTGGCCAACTTGCACCGATATGGGCGAATGCAACTACAACGAAATGCGACGTCACATATTGCTTATCGGAAAATCACAGAAAGCAGTGGCGGTTAACTTCCAGTACTTCTCCAATTGGAGGCGGTTGTATCGAGCAGTAACGACTTTTCTACTCTACTTGAGAAGATTGAAAGCACGAATCGCGGGAAATTCCGCACCAGAAGCCATTTCGTATGAAATGATACTTCACGCAAAGGGGACACTTTTCCGATGGGCTCAAGAAAGCGAATATTCAGAGGAAATCTATTGCTTAAAGAGGGGTAAGAGTATTCAAAAGGATAGTAAACTACAATCTTTGAATATCATTTTAGATGACAAGGGCTTATTAAGGGCTAAGGGCCGTGCATCGCATCTTAACCATCACGATGCAATAATATTGCCTACCAAGCACCATGTCACACTACTGTTAGTTCGTTACACTCACGAAAGATTTCACCATATATCGCATGAGACCGTCATCAACAACATCAAAAGTCAATATTATATACCCCAACTAAGAGTTCTATACAAAAGCGTACGAAGATCATGTCAACAATGCAAAAATGAATCTGCTGTGACAGTAATGCCACAAATGTCTACGCTGCCCCCAGCCAGGCTCGCAAGCTTTGAGCGACCATTCACGTACGTGGGAATAGACTATTTCGGACCACTATACGCCACCGTGGGTAGAAGAAAGGAGAAAAGATGGGGTGTTCTCTTTACCTGCCTTACTATACGCGCAGTACATATCGAAATAGCCTATAGTCTCGACACCAGCTCTTGCGTTATGAGCATCAACAATTTCATGGCACGAAGAGGAACCCCACGTGAGATATACACGGATAATGGCACTAACTTTACTGCAGCAGCAAAAATATTTGGCAACGAAGAAACAAGACTTGACTTCGAAGGTGCTTCTACGAAGTTTGATGGCATTAAGTGGAAATTTAATCCGCCTGCAGCTCCCCACATGGGTGGGGCATGGGAGAGACTCGTTCGATCTGTGAAAACCACATTGTACCACATATGCCCTGATATGAATTTCAATGACGAGACCTTGAAAAGCGCCATGGCAGAAGTCGAATTTATAATCAACTCTCGACCCCTAACATTTGTTTCTCTAGAATCATGTGACGACGAGGCACTTACACCGAATCACCTGATATTAGGCTCATCAAGCGGATACAAGCCAATAAACAATGAAGTAACTGACCTACGTCTACGATGGCGACAAACTCAACGGTTTTCGGACCAATTCTGGCATCGATGGATAAAGGAGTACCTACCAACACTGACAAAAAGAAGCAAATGGTTCCAAAAAACACCACCGTTACAAGTCGGAGACATTGTCATCATCGTCGATGAAAACCTGCCTAGACATTGTTGGCCGAAAGGGAAAATAATTCATACCATAAAAGCGAAGCACGGTCAGGTACGTCAAGTCACGGTCCAGACGCAAAGGGGAATATTCAAAAGACCATCAGTCAAGATAGCCAAACTAGACGTCGGCAATAACAAAGAGTAATCTCGATCCATGAGCTCAATTACGGGGGGGGGGGGATGTTGCCGCCGAAATACACAGAAATACCACATACACATAAACACACATAAACGTACAGCCTCAACTGTCCTCCGTTGAGTTAGGGTAGGAGATTTCGTGGAGTCAGTCAGTCGGTTAGAGGCACGGAATAAACACATTGTTTTTTTAAAGCGCTTCTTAGCGAAACAATTTTCAATAAATAAAGTTGCTCTTAAAAGTTTGTGTTTGATTTAAATATGTAACCCGTGCATCGTAACAAAACCAAAAGATGATCTTTGCGACATTTGTCAACAAAATTCTTTGATGTTACAATGAGTTTTGAAAGAATCGGATCTGAAAACAAAAGAAGAGAAATTACGAATTGCAGTTGATCATCTTGATCGTGCAAAACGTCGACGCGAATTTTATCAACAGTGTTGTAAGGTCGATGATGTGAAGAAAAATATAACTTCTACTCTTGTAATAAGTTTCGATTACGCGCAGAACGTATCCTATCCTTCAAGCCCCCAACAGGTTGGCTCCGCTTATTTTAAAGCAGGCCGGAAATGTTCGATTTTCAGTGTGCATAATGAAATCACGAAAGTTCAAACAAACTATTTATTGGACGAAGAATTCGAAATTGGAAAAGGACCAAAGGACCTCAGCCAAATTCATCATTACTTGGAGATGAACCCCGTCAAAAATGTTGTTCTATTTTGCGACAACTGCGTCGCCCAAAATAAAAATAATACAATGTTACATTATTTAGCTTAGCGAATAGATTCCGGCTTAAACGAGTCGATATCTTTGAATTTCCTCTTAACTGGTCATACTAAGTTCAGCCCCGATCGATCCTTTGGCTTGGTGAAACTCGAATACAGTCGCTCTAACGTAGATTGCTACCAAGATTTCGAAGCTGTTGTCGTAAGATCTAGCCATAACAAATTTAATCAAGCTGTAAATGGAAGCAAAATAGAGTGGCGATCGTGGGATACTTATTTTGGAGAATTTTACAAAAGATTACCAGGTAAACTGTTGCAATTTTCTAATAATCATTTTCAATTTTTCAAATTCATTTCAATCAATTTTGTAAACGCTTGCATTTTAGGCATTACCAAGTACCACCACTTCGATTTCCGAAAAAATGAAATTGTATGCAAAGAACTTGTGGACTCTGAAGAAGAAAAGTTCAATTTACGACTAACAGAGAAGCTTCCAGATGGATTACCTTCACTCATTGTACCAAGCGGTTTATCATTGGATCGAAAATGGTATTTGTACGATAATATCCGGAATTTGTGTAGTAATCCAGAGATGCAAGATTTGGTAGCCCCTAAACCAGACACACCTAAAATGAAAAAACGGTTAGGTGAACCGAAGGCAACCAGTACACCAAAAAAGGGAAAGAAAAACAGTGATGCGACAGCCCAGAAGAAGAAAAAAATTTAAGTCGAAGCACCAAAAAAGAAAAATCGAAGTACATGATCAGAAAATACTGAAAAAGAAGGCCGAACTATTAAAAAAAAAAACCTGGGGTAAAAAAAAAAAATTACGAAAAATTACGTTTTTTAACTTTTTGATGTTTTTTTCAAACTTCATAAATTAGTTTTTTACATTTTTATGGTATAAATAATTTTTTGTCATGAATCTAACCCATTTCATGTTATTCTACACACTTTTAGATACCAGAATCCACTTTTAACTCAAAACACCTTTTTTGACACACTAGGTCCCTTTTCTCGGACGCGGTCACATATTCTTTGAGAAAAAAATCCGGCCGATCAATGATTTTTAGCCGGAAAGGTCGCGCTTACCTATTTAGATGGTGTGATAGGGGGTAAAATTTATCCATTATCACAGAAACCTTTTTCTTATGTTAGATTCATAAATATCTTGGTATGCGTGCTTACAAACTGCCGGAAGTATCGCGCATACCAGATTTTATTATGTGGTTAGAGATTATACTGTCATGGATTATACTTCATTCAAGACATTTCTTTCTAAGCTACATATGTATATACAAATTCATATGGGAAAAAGGAAATATAGGAAAATTTTAATTTGAGTTGATCATATAATAAATAATTATCAACATTGCTATTTCACTTTTTTTCGACTCTTTGCTTTCTAACAGTTTCTACATTTCTCATGAATTGGATTGAATAGAATAGCGAAAGATCGCAAGGCATTCGATGATTTTTCTAACGCTGTCGAAAAATCAATGAATCCCTTTAGTTCAACAATAAATCCGGACAATTTATTTAATATTGTAACTGGTAAAGCCGTTTCTGATCAAACTTGTGAGTTTTTATTGAATGTAAGAGAAAAAGGTGAAGAGCAAAAACGTAAATTTATTGAAGAATGTGCCATTGATGAGAGTAGATTCGAGAGAGCTATAAAAAAAATAAAATATTGAATTTTGCGAGCGAATCTCTGAAAAAATCTCACAATTCGAGTGATAGCAAACGTACCACAATACGAATGGAACGTGATATGTATATTCGGTCGATTATTGGGAATATCGCTTCGTAAAAAAATAGACATGGAAACATGTTTTAAATATCCATTGTCACCATTTCCACCGGCATTAACGTACCCTACCGGAGAAATATTTAAAACCAACAAATCAGCATTTGCCAAAAAAATAATATCTTCAATAGAAACTTCAGTTCCAAGCCACATAGACATTGTAATTGTCGACGGTTTCCACTTATTGCACAATTTAGGACCATCTGTACCCCAAGCATTCGGCAAGATCGCAGAATTTATTTTGAAGAATATATGTATGTAACAACACTGTTTCAGAAATCCATTTGATTTTTGATAGATATCTATCTCCATCTTTTAAAGATTCAGACAGATCAACTCGTAAAGAAGACGAAATACCATATGCTATCACGGGGCCGTTACAAAGCAGCCCTACAGATTTCAATAAAAGTCTTAATAATCCAAAATTCAAGGAAGCAATAATTATAGCTCAATTATTAACGACAAAAAAGTTTTTTTAACAGTCAAAGACCAGTGTTTTGTCTACAGTAATCGTAATGGAGTAATGACTCGAATACTAGATGAAAATTATAAATGTTACCATGAGGAAGCAGACACAAGAATTTTTTTCCACTTAAACAAATGTTTACCCCAAGAAAAAATCTTCATAAAATCAGCAGATACTGACAGATAATCATTTGTCTTGGAAACATATGTATATAAATTCAAAGAACAAGAAATATGGATCACAACCAAAACCAATAACGAAATAAATTACGTAAATTGTACACACCTCGCAGAAAAGCTAGGTTCATCAGTCTGTCGAGCTCTATCGGGTAGTGTTGGGTTACTCATACAAGATGCACTACAAACGTCCCATACATCACTACAAAAATGTCGCAACACCTCAAAAAAATTATTTGTCCCACTTCAATTCTTGTCATAGTCAGAAGCACCTCACATCCTCATGTCCCATACACCAATACAAAAATATCCCAACACCTCAAAAAAATAATTTGTACCACTTCAATTCTTGTCATAGTCAGAGGCACCTCACGACTTTTGCATTAGTACATATTGCAAGCTATCAATGGGACATGTGACAAGATGTAAAGGGTGTATTTTATAGAGGTATAGAACTTTGAAATGGAATAAAACAAAGATGATTTTTTTAAATTGACATTATTCGAAAGATAATCTTCTGACATTATAATTTAAATATAATTTCTGGGATATGACTGCCCAAAACAAGATTGCCGTTGATCCCAATTTTCATAAGCGAATTTTGTTTAGCGATGAAACTCACTTTTGATTGAATGGATACGTCAATAAACAAAACTGCCGTATTTGGGGTGATGATAATCCTCAAGTGTATGTTGAGGCACCGTTACATCCACAAAAACTGACTTTTTGGTGTGCTTTATGGGCTGGTCCGTACTTCTTTATAAACGATGCTGGCCAGAACGTTACAGTCAATGGTGACCGCTATAGAGCGATGATTACTGACTTCTCCGTTCATCAATTGAACAACCATGATGTGCAGGAGCTGAGGTTTCAACAAGACGGCGCAACATGTCACACAGCTCGTGCCACAATTGATTTATTGAAGGAAACGTTTGGTAACCGCATAATTTCACGTTACGGACCCGTGAATTGGCCTCCAAGATCCTGCGATTTAACGCCGCTTGACTATTTTCTCTGAGGATATATGAAGTCGCTAGTCTACGCCGATAAATCCGAAACGATTGACCACTTGGAGGACAACATTCGCCCCGTTATTGCCGATATACGGCCACAAATGTTGGAAAAAATCATTGAATATTGGACCTCCAGATTAGACTACGTTCGAACCAGCCGTGGCGCTCATATGCCAGAAATTATATTTAAATTATAATGTCAGAAGATTATCTTTCGAATAAAGTCAATTTCATGTCAATTTAAAAAAATCATCTTTGTTTTATTCCATTTCAAAGTTCTATACCTCTATAAGAAACATCCTTTACCTCAAATGAGGTGGGACAATGTACCACTTCACTCCCCCAAATGAGTATCTCATACAAACTCAATAAAAATGCTTGTCCTACCCAACACTACTACCGGGCTTCCATGCCTTCACAGGTTGTGATTATACAGCAGCTTTTGTTCGTAAGGGAAAAATTAAAACCTACAACCCCCTGTTAGAAAATGAAGAATATCAGAATATGTTCGAGCATTTGACAAGTCCGGAAGACATAAATAATAAAGAAAAAACAGATTTAGTCCAAAAATTTACGAATGAAATGTATAAAATAAAAAATAATGATGTTAATGCTGCAAGATTTGAATCATTTTTGAAATTTTTTGCAAGTACAAGCGACAAAGAAGAATTTTACAAAGGTATGATAAATTTCAATTCTAGTTATATTCCTCCATGCTGGAAAACTTTAACGCAAAAAATTTTACGCACCATATTTGTAAACGCAATGTGGCAAAATGCTACTGAAGCTACTTGCATTTTATATGATCCAACGGAATGTGGATGGCAGTTAAATGAATCCAGTAAACTTGAACCATTGTGGTACAAGTTGAAGAAATATTAACTTGCCAACAGAATGAAGAAGAAAGCGAAGAATCAGAAGAAGAAAGAAATTATAATTTTAATGATAATGATGTAGATGATTATTGATACAATAAATAAACTTGAATTGAAGATAGACTTTGTATCAACCTTCATTTATTATATGATCAACTATATTTCCTTTTTCCCATATGAATTTGTGTATAGCTTAAAACGTAAGGAAGATACTAGAGGTAGAAGAAAGACATGACTCCGAAAGAAATGTCTTGAATGAAGTAAATTCCATGACAGTATAATCTCTAACCACATAATAAAATCTGATATGCGGGATACTTCCGGCAGTTTGTAGGCACGCATACCAAGATATTTATGAATCTAACGTAAAAAACCCGTAAAATGAAAAAAAAAGGTTTCCGTGATAATGGATAAATTTTACCCCCTATCACACCATCTAAATAGGTATGCGCGACCTTTCCGGCTAAAAATCATTGGTCGGCCGGTTTTTCTCGAAGAATATACTTCCCACAAAATTGTCTATGAGATTGATCAAAATCCGTGATGACGGGAAAAAAATTATGGAAATTTAATAATATGTATATAATTTATTTAAAATGTTTTCGGCCAATTAAATCCACGCCGACCAAGCGAATCTTATTCGTCTGAGTGTTAACTTCTATTTTTAATTTAAAATTTTAGTAAGCGTGATCACGGAGCTTTCAGAATATAAATATATATTCAAAATATACTGGATTTGTTACCAGGGATGGGCATTTTGGGTTCAATAGAATGCCACTTGGGCTCAAAAACGCGCCCCCGACTTTTCAAGAAATGATGCAGAGGATCAAAGTGTCCACATATGTGGATGAGATTGGGTCAGTGCGATGCTTTTGAATAGGGTCTTCAAAACCTCGCAGAATTTTTGTTAGTGATTCGGAAGGAAGGCCTAACGTCGCGATTATCAAAATGTTCCTTCATGAAGAACCACGTTAAATTTCTCTGTCATGAACTTAACGCGGTGTAAAACCAGGGCAGAACAAAACGAATGTCTATCTCAACGAATGCAAATGATATAAGAAGATTTTTGGGTCTCACTGAGTTCTTCCGAAATTTGTGGCTAATTACGCCCACATTGCTGTACCATTGAGAGGGCGCCAAGTTCATGTGAATGTGACGATGCGTTTCGATGGCTAATGTTGAAAATCTACGATGTTCGCAAAGTACGCCAAATTCATACCGATGCTAATGGCATGTACGAATCCGAAAGGCAGTTTCATGGCTATGAGCTGGAAGTAATGGCCGTAGTCGAAGCTTGTGAACGATTTCGTTTATACATATGTTCTTGGTAAGCATGTCACAATAGTCACCGACTGTTTCGCAATTTCAAGTTTGCAGTCGGTTGGTTTTTAAAATTACTCGAATATGATCGGCTTGGAGAATCCATGAAATATGTTGATGCGATTAGCCTTGCTCCAGTAGAAATTCCCAGAGTACCTGAAGATGTTAGTTCCGTGCAGGGACGGGTTAAGAATATCCCTGCAGCGATACCTCTCGCTTGTCGTAAAAGGCGACTAAAACAAAGGTAAACAAAAATCACATCTAGGCAATTTAGAAAACACCAAGGTGAGCCTAGGGACACATATACATACCACCATTAAGCTGCCCCACAAGTGTACATGCAAATCAGTGGGTTGACAGGACTGGAGATCACCGGTGTTGTAAGAGTAAGATCAAACAAAAAAAATCAGGAGCATGCCAGTGTCACAAAAAAAAAAGGCGAACCCCACAAGCGGACCAGTAGGAATGCAGTTAAGTGGGAAGGTTATGGTCCTACACTTCTGACCATAACAACGCCGGAAAAAGGAAAAGAAGAAGAAGACCTGAAGATGTTAGCGCCTGTATTATGAACATTCAAATATCTGCAAACGATTGGTTATGGGCGATGCAGAAACAAGACCCGAAACTGCTGCAAATAATGGAAATAATTAATTGGAAAATGAGTCTAAGAGCTTCTTCAAGAAGGATCACGAAAAGAATCTCCTATTGGTGATTTCTTGCGGCATGCGATGGCTTGTCGTCAAACTATGCCATGATGGCGTTGGTCACTCTGATGTTCATGGAACTATCAAACGAATTGCCCCACATTTTTGGTTCCCTAGAGTTTGTAACTTTGTGAAATGATTGATTAAATCATGCATCGAATGCTGTTTCAGCCGTGAACCGACGCAGAAAGAATGTCGACTGTACGGAATAGACATTCCGAGAACGCCTTTCGAAATAAATATTACATCTGGACCATCTGCGACCATTCATCAGAAGTCGCCGAGGGAATGAACACATTCTTGTCGTCGTGGATGCTCTTACAAGATACTCTGTTCTTGTCGCCGTGAAGTCAACCAAAAGTAAACCCGTGATTGAAGCCATGAACCAACTAACATTGAATTTCGGTGCACCGAAAACCATTGTCACCGATAGAGGAACGGCCTTTACTTCAGCTATGTTCGAAGAGTTTTGTAACCAGAATGCTATACAACACATCAAGGTAGCAGTGAGGACTCCGAGGGCAAATAGGCTAGCCGAACGAGTAAACCAGAGAGAGCATCAACGAGCGATGCGAAGGATTGGGACTCTGAATTACGTCGTCTCCAATGGACTATCAACACGAGAATAAACGCAACCACAAGATATTCGCCCATTGAGCTCATCTATGATTTCCCCTTACGTGATATCGGGGGTAAGAAACTGTTGGCCGCATTACATGATGACGACGTCAATTTCGGAAAGCCCGCGATAAACGTTAGACGAGAAGAAGCTATCAACAACATCGAGAAAGCGCGAGAGAAGTGGAAGCTTCGATTCAATGCTAAATATAAAAAACCGCACGAATATGAAGAAGGAGATCTGGTGTTAATCGAATGTGCCATTCCCAGCACAGGAGAATCAAAAAAGCTTGAGAGCAAATATAAAGGGCCGTATATGATAGCCAAGGTCCTTCGCTTCGACCGATACGTCGTGGAAGACATCAACGGTACAAAATTGAAACAGAGGAAATTTAGTACCATAGCCAGCAGCGACAAATTGAAACCCTGGTGTGCGCTGTATCCGGAAATCGATGAGACTGGATCCGAGGAAGAAGACGACTACAACAGCCAAGCGGAACTCGGGACGAGTTAGGTCAGGAAGGGCCGAGCTGTCACCCCTGCATTCCTGTGTCATCCCTGTACCCATTTTCCCATCCCAAAAACCATCCCTGGTCTCTCTGTTTTTGGTTGCGAAGATTCATTCAAAAAGCGGTCGTTGTGATTGACACAATAAAATGATAAACGTATATGAAAATATCCCGGTGTTTTTTTATTCTGGCTGTAGTTCTCGTACCCTGACAGGAAGTTTTGCGCCATCCGCGATATAGTCCAAATCCATGCAGAAGGCCCTTTCTGGAACATGCTTCACTTCAATCGAAGGTATCAAAAATTGGCTCGATTTGTTCTTGGACTCATAAGACGAAGAGTTCTTTTGGACCGGAATGCATAAATTGCCAGAAAGATGAGAAAAAGTCATAGCTAAGGATGGAAAATATTTCGAATGAACTAATTTGTATCCATTTTCCGACAGAGACGAGTGGCTATCAAAAGCCGCGATCAACGACCACGAGATTACCCTCTTCACTGACGGATCGAAAATGAACACAGGCACTGGTGCCGGATTCTAATCTGACACCCTGCACAAACAGGAATCATTTAGACTCCCTGATTTGTGCAGCGTCTTCCAAGCAGAAATCCTAGCAATAGAGAAAGCAGCCAAACACCTACAAGTAACCGATATCCCACCATCGGATATCACCATCTTTGTAGACAGCCAGGCTGCACTGAAGTCAATAGGATCCTGTACAACGAGATCAAAGGTTGTCATGAAATGTCGCGACTCACTGAAGTCCATCAGACACCACAAAGTTAAACTCTGCTGGGTCCCGGGCCACAGTCCAATCGCAGGGAACGAAAGAGCAGACGAATTGGCCAAGCAAGGGTCTGAAATGGAAATCAACGAAGCGGACACGTCACTGCAACCACCGATCAGTGCATTATGCTGGATCATAAATGACACAATTGTGAAGGCAATCACAATGGACCTTTGGCCTCCAAGTGGAAGTGATGATCAACCATCACACTCCCCTTCTTTAATCTAACCTAACCTAACCTATGGTTGGGCGCCATTGGGTGATGGACGTCACTTAAAGGTAAACACGTTTCTTCGAAGTAGAAACCATGCAATGGAACATTCTAACAGGAGGTTACGATGTCGATTTTGTGGAAGTCGAACCGTGAAAATGTGTGGAACGTGTGATGTTGCACTTCATGCCACGTATTTTGCGGCTTTTCATGCCGATCTTAGGTAGTTCAACTTGGTTTTATGTATATCGTACAAATGTTATTTTCTACTCCTATTTTCTTGTTTTTCTTAAAAGTGAAATAAATTAAATAAAAAAAAGCTTTGCGTTTTCGCAACGCCCCATAACTTCACTTCCACTAACAGGAAAAATATGTCGACTTGTTTTTTTTTGCTTTACAGCGGAATACCAGCATACATATAAAAAATTATCAAAATTGGAAGAAAAAAATTAATTTAGGTCTAAATGGGTTGACAAGTAAAATTCATCCTAACCAGTTTTTACAAAGGATGACCTTATTACCATTGTTGCATTTTTTATTACAAAAAAGCACCATAGTCGCTTTCACCAAAAGAAGTAGGCATAAACTAAAAAAACCCACTCTATTTGATGAAACAATAGAGTCCTCAAGCAAAACCAAATATCTAGGTGTAACACTAGGCGAAAAAATTATTTGGAGCTCTCACATCACAAAAACCAAGCCAGGATCGTTCTATGGACCAGGGAAAGTCTCACTGGAAAAACTTGGGGCGTTAATCCCAAGATATCTCGCTGGCTATCTACAGCCATTACCAGACAAATTCTCACATACGCTGCACCCGTCTGATGGCACAAAACAAAACAAACATCTGTAATACCCACGCATCCGATCCGCGTAGGCGCCTTGCGCCCTTTTGCATCAGGAGCCGCCCATGGCGCCTTGCACCCTTTCTCAACGCCAGAGCCGCCCATGGCATTTGCACAGCGGATAAACGGTACAGACATCCAACGCGCGGGTATAAAAGCAGCTGAGTTGATCGAATAGTCGGAAGTCGACGAGCAGCAGTCAGGACGATAGGAATAACATATGAGAAGTGTTCTGAGTATAGTAATAAAGGATATATTTTGGGAAGTTGTCTTTTATGCGCTTTGTTTTGGGTTCGTGTTTGGTGGTTTGCTGATTGAGGTCGTTGGTTCCGCTTTGTGCCTTACACATCAGTACAAGCCAAGCTCAACAAACTACAAAAACTAGCTTGTATTTGTATTACAGGAGCCATGAGAACAACCCCCACAGCAGCGCTAGAAGTCATCACGGACCTACCACTCGTACACCTCCAACTTAAAAAAAGAAACAATTTTATTCGCCCATAGACTCATCGCGGAGGATGACTCTAATTCTAGGCTTTTTCAACCTGACATTCTTAATTAATTAAACAGGCATGAAATCCTAATAATACTCCATATAGACAATTGTCTTCCAAGGTATAACTTCAGCCAACACTTTGAGGTCATAATTCCCTCTCGACACACCTGGGAGCAAAATAGACTTTCCTTCGATCGTTAATCCTATGTACAGTACACAGATGGATCCAAAATGAACGAAGGTGTTGGGGCTGGAATATACAGAGCTAACACTGGAACACACATCTATCACAGCATAGACAGATAAAACTCCGTATTTCAAGCAGAGCTATTCGCAATTTACCTCTGCCTCAGAGAAAATATAAACAGAGCTAACATATAATCAATAAACACATTTATATTCTCTCTGACAGCAAGGCTGCATTTCTAGCCCTCAAAAGCTACAAGCTCGTTCACCTCATGTGGATGCCTGGGCACAGTGGCCATATAGGAAACGAAAAAGCAGACATATTAGCGAGAAAAGGCTCTGCATCACCATTCATCATGCCAAGACCATTCTGCGGCATACCTATCAGCGCCATAAAATGCTACATAAAAGAATGGTTGAGGAACACGGCCAACCACTACTGGACACAAACGGAAGGTAGCAGACAAGCCAAGATGTTCCTACCAACCACTTCCCTTAAAAGAACGAAACAACTCTTTAAACTTTCTCAGAGTCTCGTATGGTCACAGGACTCCCCACTGGACATTGCCCGGTCACCAAACATCTCAAAACCATGGGCATCACACATGATGACAACTGCAGAATGTGTAACGAAGAGGTAGAAACAGAAGAGCACATACTGTGCCATTGTAACTGCCTCATCAGTACACGACACAAACACCTAGGCAGGCATTATTTTGAAGCAGAAGAAATCGCTGCTCGTTCACACAAAAGCATACTAAGTTTTATCATAAACTCAGGATTTTTGAATGAACTCTAAACGGGGGACATCACAATAGACCCATCAGAGGCCGCAGTAATTAGGTGACATTGTCCTAAACAAATACTCCTAAAACAAATACCAGAGGTGCAATAGTGGAAAAGTTCTTACGTGACTTAAATAGTGATCATTTCCAACCGAGACTCGAAACCCGCTCAAACGCATGTTTAAATCTGATTTTGCTAACTGGCCTTGGTTCCGCAAGACCATTATAGATTACTTATCAGGAAAAAATCCTTCGATCAACATAAACAAAGCAGCACTGCTCCAGAAAGCAATCCAAACAGTTGCAAATATAAGCATGTCCACTTCCCCAAAACGAACTGTTCCGTGGTGGAATCACTAGTTAAACACCCTTAGGAATGATAACGTAATAGCATGAAGGAACTTAAAAAATTACCCAAGTCTGCTTAACCTCATATTCTTTTAAAAAAATCAAAGCTAAATCCTTGTTAAAACTCCCAGCAGAAATTAGCCTTAATTCATTCCCAAACAAAATCTGGCACAATATTCGGTGTCTTACTGGTACTTATATTCAACAAAATATAAAGGTGATAGAAACACTCGCTGTGTTATATTAATAGTTACCTTACTTGTCAAACAGAATGTAATAATTTCTACATATTAAGAAATATGTATGCTCTCTTTTTATGATATTCTCTTTTAGGTAATTAAGTTTAATGTAAGGCTCTTTGTAATGACATTGAAATAAAGCAGTCTTGAACACAATGTCGAACATGTAACATGGTGTCAGATGTGAGCAGCGTAGAAAAGAAGTAAAGACAATTGAAAACGTGAGAGTGAAATAGTAAAGTCAAGACGAAATATGGAGAATTTTAAAGTGCCCAAAGAACTTAATTTTCAAGCCCCAAATCTACATGAAGAGTGGACATTTTGGGAGCAAAAACTCACATTATATACGGTGGCGATTGGGTTAACAGAAGGAGGAAATGATGCCAGGAAAATTGCAATCCTTCTAAATAGCATTGGAGACGACGGCATTAAACTCTTTAACACGTTTAAAATGAATAGTGATGTGAAATTTTGTGAAGTGGTAGATAAGTTCAGAAACCATTTTGCTCCAAAAAAGAATTTAATATACAACCGTTACAAATTCCTGTCCAATAGACAAGAACCACACCAAAGCTTTGACAATTTTTTAACGGAGTTGAAAGTGTTAGTAGCGTCATGCGAATACACCAATGAAATGGAAATGTTAAGAGACGTTTTCATCATTGGCATAGTAGATGAAGTGCTCAAAGAGAAACTGCTAACTCAGGAGAGCCTTACACTCACAAAGTTAGAAGAAATTGTAAAGGCCTATGAAGCAAGTAAAAAACAAATAACAGATATGACAGTCAATAGTCAAAACCACAACGAAGTATTAGTGCTACAAAAGAAAAAACAGAGCCGAAGAGAACAACAGATATCAGACCACAAGTTCATCAGCAGGAGAAATTCATCGCCGCAACCAAATCGTCATAGCAGCAACAACGCTAAAGCAACATTCTCATCAAACCAAACGTGTCCTAAGTGTGGGTACCTACACCAACGCACAGGTTGCCCAGCAGCGGGAAAGCTTTGCAACAAATGCGGTAAGCTGAATCATTTCGCCAGCACGTGTCGATCAAACAAGCAGGTGAGAATTTTGCAAACAGATTCATCAGTCAACAATCGCAGTGACAGTTCATCGAATGAAGATCTTCATGAGTATTTTTTAGATGCGATAATAATAAATAAAGTAGGTTTTAAAGATTACTCAAATCGCATTTGGATAGAACAATTTTTAATGTCAAACAAAATATTGCAATGTCAATTAGATACAGGTGCACAAGTAAATTTAATCTCATATAATACTTTTAAAAAATTAGGTATATGCGACCAGAAAATCAAAACGTGTAAAGTAAAGTTAAATTCTTTTGGTGGAGGCGATATTCCCGTAATTGGAAAATGTAATGTAGAGCTTAAATGTTTGAAGTCAAACAAAAAACATACTTTGGAATTCGTAATAACAAATTTGAAAGCAAACACAATTATTGGTTTAAATGATTGTATTCGCCTTGGTTTTATTAAGTGTGACCTTAATAATTGTGCCATTAATAATTTTGTCAAAAATAAAGAGGTTTTGAATGTCGCCAAGCAGTCGGCAGGTTACTCAGGTGTGTTTGATAAATATAAAAATGTCTTTGAAGGATTAGGCTGTGTTAAAGCGAAATGCAAATTAGATCTGCTAGAAACAGTTACGCCAAGTATTGATCCATCCCGCAGAATTCCCTTTAAACTACATAATGCGCTGAAAGATGAATTAAATAAAATGGAATCATCAGGTGTTATAGAGAAAACAGTAGGCGCGACAGATTGGGTGAGTTCTTTAGTGCTAGTAGAGAAGAAAAACAAAACCCTTCGTGTTTGTTTAGATCCTCGAAAGCTAAATCAGGCTATTAAGCGTTCGCACTATCCATTTCCAACCCTTGAATCTATAAGGCATAAGTTAAAGGGTTCCACTGTGTTTTCAGTGTTAGATGCCAATAAGGGTTTCTGGATGATTCCGTTGGATGAAAAAAGTAGTCGATTGTGTACATTTAATACCCCATTCGGTAGATATTCTTTCAAAAGGCTTCCCTTTGGTATAAAGGCAGCTCCAGAAATATTCCATCGAATCATGGTCGATATTTTTAGTGACCTTAATGTGTCTATTTACTTAGATGATATTTTAATTTGTGGAAAAAATAAAAAAGAACATGATGAAATTCTTTATGCCGTGTTAGATAGAGCTCAAGCATCAGGAGTAAAATTTAATAAAGAAAAAAGTCAGTTAGGTGTGTCGGAAGTTAAATACTTTGGTCACATATTTAATAAAAATGGAATAAGTCCGGATCATAGCAAAATTAAGGCAATTATCGACATGCCAGCTCCCAAGAATAAAAAGGATGTCCAAAGATTTTTAGGCATGCTCACATATCTAAATCCATTCATTTCAAATTTGTCCGACAAATCACAGGTATTAAGAGACTTGTTAAAAAAAGACGTGATGTGGAACTGGAATGAGAACCATGTAAAATGTTTCAATAACTTGAAAGGAGCAATAGCGTCTCCGCCTATTTTAGCCTATTTTGACCCAAACATGCCAATTGTTTTATCGGTAGATGCATCTCAATTTGCAGTGGGTGCAGTGTTGCAACAAAATAAAAAGCCAATAGCCTTTGCGTCCAAAACATTTACAGAATGTCAAAGAAGGTATGCGCAGATAGAGAAAGAGTTGTATGCCATTGTGTTTGGTTGTCAGAAGTTTTACCAATACGTTTATGGGCAAACAATTTCTGTAGAGACCGATCATAAGCCTCTAATAAGCCTTTTTAAAAAACCATTGGTAAATGTTCCACCACGTCTTCAAAGAATGATGCTTTCTATACAAATACATGATTTACATGTTACTTATAAACCAGGTAGATTTATGTGGATAGCAGACACACTTTCACGAGCCCCACTCCCTGAAACAGAAATTTTGAATAGTGAAAAGGAAATAAATGTTCATGTTGGAAGCATATCCACGATACTTTCAATATCAGAAAGAAGACTGAGGGAAATACAAGAATGCACTAAGAATGACAAGACTCTGCAACTTCTTAAAAAATACATACATGATGGTTGGCCCGAACATAAGCGGCTCATTGATAGGTCTTTGTTACCATTTTGGCATGTACGACATGAAGTGTATTTTCAAGATTTATTGTGCTTTAAGGGCACAAATGTCGTTGTGCCTCAAAGTCTGAGACAGAAAATGTTGTCACTAGTACACGAAGGACACGTAGGGATAGAACATATGAAACGGCGTGCCAGATCCTGCATATATTGGCCGGGAATCAGTTATGACATAGCCAACTTTTCAGATCTATGTAATATTTGTCAAAAGTATAGGAATAACAATCCCAAAGAACCACTTTATCCACATGAGATTCCGAAATTGCCTTGGCATACCATTGGTATGGATATCTTTCAGATTGAAGATAATTATTTCCTTTTACTTGTTGATTATTATTCCAAATATATTGATTATTGCAAATTGAAATCTTGTGTAAGTTCAGTTATAATTCAGAAGTTAAAAGACATATTCTCCAAGTTTGGCATTCCAAATGTAATTATATCTGATAATGGACCTTCTTTCGTGTCATCTGAGATGCAGTCATTTTTTAAAGAATGGGATATTAGTCATAAAACAAGTAGTCCTCACTTTCCACAAGCGAACGGAATGGCAGAAAGGTCAATTCAAACGGTAAAGAAAATGATTAAAAAGTGTAGGCAATCAAATACTGACCCATATATTGCATTACTTAACTTGCGTAACACGCCTAATTTCTTTGGTTTAGCACCAGCTCAGTTACTTATGGGTAGAACCTTAAGATCTAAAATACCTCGACATATAGACCAATTAAAACCAGCGCCTGTAAATTGCGACAGATACAGAACAATGTTAAAAAATAAACAAGATCAAGTCAAGAAACGTTACGATAGGGATGCAAAACTTTTACCGGCTCTGAAAGTAGGAGATAAAGTTCTGTTCAAAATAAATCCAAATGGGGACTCATGGTCCAATGGCACAATTATTGAGGTCTGTAAGGAACCTAGGTCGTACATAGTTCGTTTTACAAACGGACGTCAATTTAGAAGAAATAGACCACAGCTAATTAAGAGAAAAAACCATGATTTTGTAATGATGCAAGATAAGGAATATATAAGTGAAAAACTAGTTGAACGAAATGATGAAAAAGATTTCATGAAATTAAGGTCTGGAAAATTAAAAATATCTGGCGCATAGGTTATTTATGTTTGTTAAATAAAAGCTAACTAATCATAGAATGAAATTTGTTAACTTCATAAAAAGGGGCATGTTATATTAATAGTTACCTTACTTGTCAAACAGAATGTAATAATTTCTACATATTAAGAAATATGTATGTTCTCTTTTTATGATATTCTCTTTTAGGTAATTAAGTTTAATGTAAGGCTCTTTGTAATGACATTGAAATAAAGCAGTCTTGAACACAATGTCGAACATGTAACACGCTGCACCAGGTGAATTTAGTAAATGACGAAAACCTTCACCCTGATTTCGTCGCCAAAAAAAAAACCGTTCTCTGGCCACTCGCAGTCATAATACTCCTATTTCTGTCTCTGCAACGCTCATGGGGTGGTCGTAGTGCAATGGTAATCATCACCGACTGTTGAGCCAAAGGACTGTAGTTCAAGTTCGTCCATAGTCAAGAACAATTCCTATACAGAAAAACTGTGCACCAACACCAGTTGTGAATGAGAGATGATAAAAAAAAGTGCTGATGAAGGCATAACACTCGCAGCATAAGATCACTTAACATTCATGCTCTGTGTGCGCATTTATAATACCTTAATGACATGGAAAAAAAGAGTTACTGTGAACTACAACCAACGCAAATTCAGTCAAATCTCTCAAATCCTATCTAGGACAAATACCCCGGAGAGTAGCGAACGAACATCTTCGACACAAACCATCTGCACCCCGTCCAGGTTGTGTGACAAACACCATGAGAGCGTACACTCTTGAACCTGCACGAGTTATAAAAAAAAAAAATAAGTATGAGGGAACTCGAAAGCTGTCTCCAGAATCTCAAAGGCAAAATCCCAAGCAGGTATTTCATACCCTATGATTAAAAATATGCCATCCTCAACTTTCACCAGACTTTTGGCCCTCTACAAAATATCCTGAATATTGGCCTCATTCCTCAAGCCTGGAAACTGTCCACCATACCCCGTCCAACTCCTATCACTCATACCTTGCATCTCTAAGGACTAAGTTAATAACTGGTTCGCCCTACCAGATGGCATAAAAACCAACGACGAAGCAAGACAGGTAGAAGCAGTATGGTCAACAATAAAAAGTGTTGTAAAGAAAGTGGCGGGAAAAAAACTAGGCAAAGCCTTCAAAGGAAAGCTTTGTTTCAACGAAGAATGCGAGGAAATGTAAAAGCTCGAATGTTCTAAGACTTCAAACTCTGGAAAGTAGCGAAGAGATCACGCGTACAAGATATCAAAAAAAACGAGATAAATAACGACTAAAGAGTAACAAGGCCGTACGAATCGACCTAATTCCATCGGAATAATAAAATATGCAAGAGAAAAATTAACAGGAAAGTTACATGAGCTTATAGAATAATGAGTGGAAAACCCGCGGGAAAAAAGCCGGCCAGGAAGATCGCACTGTAGTTGGGAGGACAATATAAGGACGCATGGATACATGGAAGGAACACATTCATTACAGGAAGGCTTGGCGAAGGGTGGTCAACGAGGTTCTGAACTACCCCATCTAAATGGCCGGTAATAATAATAAGACCTAAAACGGCATTTAAGTAACTCGTCCCCAGATTGCACTATAAATTACAACAAACAAAAAAAAACGAAATTTTTCAATTTTAAAAAAATGTCTTCTTCGTTCCGAAACAACTCCCCACCACATGAGGGGAATCGATTGCAGTGTTATGTATCAATATCGATCTTGAGTTAAACGTAAATATCAACAGATGTGTAAAAAAGTGCGAAACAATTCGATGAGCTATACAAGAAGTAGTTTAACTAAAACAAAAAAAAATTATCACCATTTACATAAACGTTTACATAAATATTAAATGTAAGAAAGCAACACGTAGTGAGTGTTACGTTGAAACCAGCGTAACTTGTCATTGACTTAGTAAGCTAAACACTTTGATTTAGGAAATGGCATCATCGCGGTCCTTGTCGCGTGTCGGAAACCTAATACTGGGCAATCGGTCTTCGTTTCCTTCGGTCGGCCACATTTCGTAAGCAGCCTGTATTGAGTCGAATAGTTAAACATAAAAACAAATTGAAAAGAAATCGCCTTGGCTTACCGGTTCCTCGATAAACGGCGGGCCCATCGGCGGCAGTTGCTGCGTTGGTAATGATTGTTGCTGTTGTAGGGTATAGCCGCGGGCGGGTCGACACGATAACAATTGAATGGCTTCGGCTAGGCCATCTTGACTGGTTACTGATGATTGCCAAACAGAATCTAAACCAACAAGAGTCATGAGCCTTCACAATAGGAAGAATCATTTTATCATTTTACCTGGAGTAGTGCTCGGACTACGTTCGGAGCCAGCTTTGGAGGGTGGTGCTGCTAGTTTGGATATCGGCATGATTCGCGTTTGATGCCATGTGACAGTGTTTTTATCAGTCTTGGTGGCTTCCCATGGCATCGACCAACGACGCATTTGACTTTCTACATCGATGACTGATTCACCGCCGTGTACTTCACCAGCGGCCGCTTCGGACCAGCGGCGTTGTCCACTTAATGGAAAAAGAGGAAAGTTCAGCGGCGACTTGGAACCTCGGTAGAAAGGCATCTTCATTCCGAGAAGATGTCCAGGGTTTGGTAATGGACCGCGGACATTATCGAGGAAACCTTGAATGGGACTAGGTCCGCGGATTTCCTGATGTGGTGACGGACCTCGCGTTTGTTGGTCCATCCCAACTGAGATTTCCAATATGAAATTGATTTTAATGCTCTACTTGGTCAAATAAACTTACCGAAAACGTGCTCTGAGGACGCATGCGTTGATCCTGAGCCGAACATTGCGCCACGAATATCGGTGCTCGTTGGGCCACGGAACATTTCTGGCTTTGGCGGTATCAGAGGCCCGAAGTGGGGGGAAGGTGTTTGCGATCTAGGATCGACGGGAGGGCTGAAAATATTAAGAAAATGCAAGATTAAGTGAGATTCAAGAAGAAACCCAAAAGCTGGTATCGCACTCACTTTGGTTTATGATGAATCATTGCACATTCCGAATCGTGAGGGAAGCCAACGGGCGCCTGACACATAAAACAACACATCAAAAAACAACCATCCCTGGTCTCTCTGTTTTTGGTTGCGAAGATTCATTCAAAAAGCGGTCGTTGTGATTGACACAATAAAATGATAAACGTATATGAAAATATCCCGGTGTTTTTTTATTCTGGCTGTAGTTCTCGTACCCTGACAGGAAGTTTTGCGCCATCCGCGATATAGTCCAAATCCATGCAGAAGGCCCTTTCTGGAACATGCTTCACTTCAATCGAAGGTATCAAAAATTGGCTCGATTTGTTCTTGGACTCATAAGACGAAGAGTTCTTTTGGACCGGAATGCATAAATTGCCAGAAAGATGAGAAAAAGTCATAGCTAAGGATGGAAAATATTTCGAATGAACTAATTTGTATCCATTTTCCGACAGAGACGAGTGGCTATCAAAAGCCGCGATCAACGACCACGAGATTACCCTCTTCACTGACGGATCGAAAATGAACACAGGCACTGGTGCCGGATTCTAATCTGACACCCTGCACAAACAGGAATCATTTAGACTCCCTGATTTGTGCAGCGTCTTCCAAGCAGAAATCCTAGCAATAGAGAAAGCAGCCAAACACCTACAAGTAACCGATATCCCACCATCGGATATCACCATCTTTGTAGACAGCCAGGCTGCACTGAAGTCAATAGGATCCTGTACAACGAGATCAAAGGTTGTCATGAAATGTCGCGACTCACTGAAGTCCATCAGACACCACAAAGTTAAACTCTGCTGGGTCCCGGGCCACAGTCCAATCGCAGGGAACGAAAGAGCAGACGAATTGGCCAAGCAAGGGTCTGAAATGGAAATCAACGAAGCGGACACGTCACTGCAACCACCGATCAGTGCATTATGCTGGATCATAAATGACACAATTGTGAAGGCAATCACAATGGACCTTTGGCCTCCAAGTGGAAGTGATGATCAACCATCACACTCCCCTTCTTTAATCTAACCTAACCTAACCTATGGTTGGGCGCCATTGGGTGATGGACGTCACTTAAAGGTAAACACGTTTCTTCGAAGTAGAAACCATGCAATGGAACATTCTAACAGGAGGTTACGATGTCGATTTTGTGGAAGTCGAACCGTGAAAATGTGTGGAACGTGTGATGTTGCACTTCATGCCACGTATTTTGCGGCTTTTCATGCCGATCTTAGGTAGTTCAACTTGGTTTTATGTATATCGTACAAATGTTATTTTCTACTCCTATTTTCTTGTTTTTCTTAAAAGTGAAATAAATTAAATAAAAAAAAGCTTTGCGTTTTCGCAACGCCCCATAACTTCACTTCCACTAACAGGAAAAATATGTCGACTTGTTTTTTTTTGCTTTACAGCGGAATACCAGCATACATATAAAAAATTATCAAAATTGGAAGAAAAAAATTAATTTAGGTCTAAATGGGTTGACAAGTAAAATTCATCCTAACCAGTTTTTACAAAGGATGACCTTATTACCATTGTTGCATTTTTTATTACAAAAAAGCACCATAGTCGCTTTCACCAAAAGAAGTAGGCATAAACTAAAAAAACCCACTCTATTTGATGAAACAATAGAGTCCTCAAGCAAAACCAAATATCTAGGTGTAACACTAGGCGAAAAAATTATTTGGAGCTCTCACATCACAAAAACCAAGCCAGGATCGTTCTATGGACCAGGGAAAGTCTCACTGGAAAAACTTGGGGCGTTAATCCCAAGATATCTCGCTGGCTATCTACAGCCATTACCAGACAAATTCTCACATACGCTGCACCCGTCTGATGGCACAAAACAAAACAAACATCTGTAATACCCACGCATCCGATCCGCGTAGGCGCCTTGCGCCCTTTTGCATCAGGAGCCGCCCATGGCGCCTTGCACCCTTTCTCAACGCCAGAGCCGCCCATGGCATTTGCACAGCGGATAAACGGTACAGACATCCAACGCGCGGGTATAAAAGCAGCTGAGTTGATCGAATAGTCGGAAGTCGACGAGCAGCAGTCAGGACGATAGGAATAACATATGAGAAGTGTTCTGAGTATAGTAATAAAGGATATATTTTGGGAAGTTGTCTTTTATGCGCTTTGTTTTGGGTTCGTGTTTGGTGGTTTGCTGATTGAGGTCGTTGGTTCCGCTTTGTGCCTTACACATCAGTACAAGCCAAGCTCAACAAACTACAAAAACTAGCTTGTATTTGTATTACAGGAGCCATGAGAACAACCCCCACAGCAGCGCTAGAAGTCATCACGGACCTACCACTCGTACACCTCCAACTTAAAAAAAGAAACAATTTTATTCGCCCATAGACTCATCGCGGAGGATGACTCTAATTCTAGGCTTTTTCAACCTGACATTCTTAATTAATTAAACAGGCATGAAATCCTAATAATACTCCATATAGACAATTGTCTTCCAAGGTATAACTTCAGCCAACACTTTGAGGTCATAATTCCCTCTCGACACACCTGGGAGCAAAATAGACTTTCCTTCGATCGTTAATCCTATGTACAGTACACAGATGGATCCAAAATGAACGAAGGTGTTGGGGCTGGAATATACAGAGCTAACACTGGAACACACATCTATCACAGCATAGACAGATAAAACTCCGTATTTCAAGCAGAGCTATTCGCAATTTACCTCTGCCTCAGAGAAAATATAAACAGAGCTAACATATAATCAATAAACACATTTATATTCTCTCTGACAGCAAGGCTGCATTTCTAGCCCTCAAAAGCTACAAGCTCGTTCACCTCATGTGGATGCCTGGGCACAGTGGCCATATAGGAAACGAAAAAGCAGACATATTAGCGAGAAAAGGCTCTGCATCACCATTCATCATGCCAAGACCATTCTGCGGCATACCTATCAGCGCCATAAAATGCTACATAAAAGAATGGTTGAGGAACACGGCCAACCACTACTGGACACAAACGGAAGGTAGCAGACAAGCCAAGATGTTCCTACCAACCACTTCCCTTAAAAGAACGAAACAACTCTTTAAACTTTCTCAGAGTCTCGTATGGTCACAGGACTCCCCACTGGACATTGCCCGGTCACCAAACATCTCAAAACCATGGGCATCACACATGATGACAACTGCAGAATGTGTAACGAAGAGGTAGAAACAGAAGAGCACATACTGTGCCATTGTAACTGCCTCATCAGTACACGACACAAACACCTAGGCAGGCATTATTTTGAAGCAGAAGAAATCGCTGCTCGTTCACACAAAAGCATACTAAGTTTTATCATAAACTCAGGATTTTTGAATGAACTCTAAACGGGGGACATCACAATAGACCCATCAGAGGCCGCAGTAATTAGGTGACATTGTCCTAAACAAATACTCCTAAAACAAATACCAGAGGTGCAATAGTGGAAAAGTTCTTACGTGACTTAAATAGTGATCATTTCCAACCGAGACTCGAAACCCGCTCAAACGCATGTTTAAATCTGATTTTGCTAACTGGCCTTGGTTCCGCAAGACCATTATAGATTACTTATCAGGAAAAAATCCTTCGATCAACATAAACAAAGCAGCACTGCTCCAGAAAGCAATCCAAACAGTTGCAAATATAAGCATGTCCACTTCCCCAAAACGAACTGTTCCGTGGTGGAATCACTAGTTAAACACCCTTAGGAATGATAACGTAATAGCATGAAGGAACTTAAAAAATTACCCAAGTCTGCTTAACCTCATATTCTTTTAAAAAAATCAAAGCTAAATCCTTGTTAAAACTCCCAGCAGAAATTAGCCTTAATTCATTCCCAAACAAAATCTGGCACAATATTCGGTGTCTTACTGGTACTTATATTCAACAAAATATAAAGGTGATAGAAACACTCGCTGTGTTATATTAATAGTTACCTTACTTGTCAAACAGAATGTAATAATTTCTACATATTAAGAAATATGTATGCTCTCTTTTTATGATATTCTCTTTTAGGTAATTAAGTTTAATGTAAGGCTCTTTGTAATGACATTGAAATAAAGCAGTCTTGAACACAATGTCGAACATGTAACATGGTGTCAGATGTGAGCAGCGTAGAAAAGAAGTAAAGACAATTGAAAACGTGAGAGTGAAATAGTAAAGTCAAGACGAAATATGGAGAATTTTAAAGTGCCCAAAGAACTTAATTTTCAAGCCCCAAATCTACATGAAGAGTGGACATTTTGGGAGCAAAAACTCACATTATATACGGTGGCGATTGGGTTAACAGAAGGAGGAAATGATGCCAGGAAAATTGCAATCCTTCTAAATAGCATTGGAGACGACGGCATTAAACTCTTTAACACGTTTAAAATGAATAGTGATGTGAAATTTTGTGAAGTGGTAGATAAGTTCAGAAACCATTTTGCTCCAAAAAAGAATTTAATATACAACCGTTACAAATTCCTGTCCAATAGACAAGAACCACACCAAAGCTTTGACAATTTTTTAACGGAGTTGAAAGTGTTAGTAGCGTCATGCGAATACACCAATGAAATGGAAATGTTAAGAGACGTTTTCATCATTGGCATAGTAGATGAAGTGCTCAAAGAGAAACTGCTAACTCAGGAGAGCCTTACACTCACAAAGTTAGAAGAAATTGTAAAGGCCTATGAAGCAAGTAAAAAACAAATAACAGATATGACAGTCAATAGTCAAAACCACAACGAAGTATTAGTGCTACAAAAGAAAAAACAGAGCCGAAGAGAACAACAGATATCAGACCACAAGTTCATCAGCAGGAGAAATTCATCGCCGCAACCAAATCGTCATAGCAGCAACAACGCTAAAGCAACATTCTCATCAAACCAAACGTGTCCTAAGTGTGGGTACCTACACCAACGCACAGGTTGCCCAGCAGCGGGAAAGCTTTGCAACAAATGCGGTAAGCTGAATCATTTCGCCAGCACGTGTCGATCAAACAAGCAGGTGAGAATTTTGCAAACAGATTCATCAGTCAACAATCGCAGTGACAGTTCATCGAATGAAGATCTTCATGAGTATTTTTTAGATGCGATAATAATAAATAAAGTAGGTTTTAAAGATTACTCAAATCGCATTTGGATAGAACAATTTTTAATGTCAAACAAAATATTGCAATGTCAATTAGATACAGGTGCACAAGTAAATTTAATCTCATATAATACTTTTAAAAAATTAGGTATATGCGACCAGAAAATCAAAACGTGTAAAGTAAAGTTAAATTCTTTTGGTGGAGGCGATATTCCCGTAATTGGAAAATGTAATGTAGAGCTTAAATGTTTGAAGTCAAACAAAAAACATACTTTGGAATTCGTAATAACAAATTTGAAAGCAAACACAATTATTGGTTTAAATGATTGTATTCGCCTTGGTTTTATTAAGTGTGACCTTAATAATTGTGCCATTAATAATTTTGTCAAAAATAAAGAGGTTTTGAATGTCGCCAAGCAGTCGGCAGGTTACTCAGGTGTGTTTGATAAATATAAAAATGTCTTTGAAGGATTAGGCTGTGTTAAAGCGAAATGCAAATTAGATCTGCTAGAAACAGTTACGCCAAGTATTGATCCATCCCGCAGAATTCCCTTTAAACTACATAATGCGCTGAAAGATGAATTAAATAAAATGGAATCATCAGGTGTTATAGAGAAAACAGTAGGCGCGACAGATTGGGTGAGTTCTTTAGTGCTAGTAGAGAAGAAAAACAAAACCCTTCGTGTTTGTTTAGATCCTCGAAAGCTAAATCAGGCTATTAAGCGTTCGCACTATCCATTTCCAACCCTTGAATCTATAAGGCATAAGTTAAAGGGTTCCACTGTGTTTTCAGTGTTAGATGCCAATAAGGGTTTCTGGATGATTCCGTTGGATGAAAAAAGTAGTCGATTGTGTACATTTAATACCCCATTCGGTAGATATTCTTTCAAAAGGCTTCCCTTTGGTATAAAGGCAGCTCCAGAAATATTCCATCGAATCATGGTCGATATTTTTAGTGACCTTAATGTGTCTATTTACTTAGATGATATTTTAATTTGTGGAAAAAATAAAAAAGAACATGATGAAATTCTTTATGCCGTGTTAGATAGAGCTCAAGCATCAGGAGTAAAATTTAATAAAGAAAAAAGTCAGTTAGGTGTGTCGGAAGTTAAATACTTTGGTCACATATTTAATAAAAATGGAATAAGTCCGGATCATAGCAAAATTAAGGCAATTATCGACATGCCAGCTCCCAAGAATAAAAAGGATGTCCAAAGATTTTTAGGCATGCTCACATATCTAAATCCATTCATTTCAAATTTGTCCGACAAATCACAGGTATTAAGAGACTTGTTAAAAAAAGACGTGATGTGGAACTGGAATGAGAACCATGTAAAATGTTTCAATAACTTGAAAGGAGCAATAGCGTCTCCGCCTATTTTAGCCTATTTTGACCCAAACATGCCAATTGTTTTATCGGTAGATGCATCTCAATTTGCAGTGGGTGCAGTGTTGCAACAAAATAAAAAGCCAATAGCCTTTGCGTCCAAAACATTTACAGAATGTCAAAGAAGGTATGCGCAGATAGAGAAAGAGTTGTATGCCATTGTGTTTGGTTGTCAGAAGTTTTACCAATACGTTTATGGGCAAACAATTTCTGTAGAGACCGATCATAAGCCTCTAATAAGCCTTTTTAAAAAACCATTGGTAAATGTTCCACCACGTCTTCAAAGAATGATGCTTTCTATACAAATACATGATTTACATGTTACTTATAAACCAGGTAGATTTATGTGGATAGCAGACACACTTTCACGAGCCCCACTCCCTGAAACAGAAATTTTGAATAGTGAAAAGGAAATAAATGTTCATGTTGGAAGCATATCCACGATACTTTCAATATCAGAAAGAAGACTGAGGGAAATACAAGAATGCACTAAGAATGACAAGACTCTGCAACTTCTTAAAAAATACATACATGATGGTTGGCCCGAACATAAGCGGCTCATTGATAGGTCTTTGTTACCATTTTGGCATGTACGACATGAAGTGTATTTTCAAGATTTATTGTGCTTTAAGGGCACAAATGTCGTTGTGCCTCAAAGTCTGAGACAGAAAATGTTGTCACTAGTACACGAAGGACACGTAGGGATAGAACATATGAAACGGCGTGCCAGATCCTGCATATATTGGCCGGGAATCAGTTATGACATAGCCAACTTTTCAGATCTATGTAATATTTGTCAAAAGTATAGGAATAACAATCCCAAAGAACCACTTTATCCACATGAGATTCCGAAATTGCCTTGGCATACCATTGGTATGGATATCTTTCAGATTGAAGATAATTATTTCCTTTTACTTGTTGATTATTATTCCAAATATATTGATTATTGCAAATTGAAATCTTGTGTAAGTTCAGTTATAATTCAGAAGTTAAAAGACATATTCTCCAAGTTTGGCATTCCAAATGTAATTATATCTGATAATGGACCTTCTTTCGTGTCATCTGAGATGCAGTCATTTTTTAAAGAATGGGATATTAGTCATAAAACAAGTAGTCCTCACTTTCCACAAGCGAACGGAATGGCAGAAAGGTCAATTCAAACGGTAAAGAAAATGATTAAAAAGTGTAGGCAATCAAATACTGACCCATATATTGCATTACTTAACTTGCGTAACACGCCTAATTTCTTTGGTTTAGCACCAGCTCAGTTACTTATGGGTAGAACCTTAAGATCTAAAATACCTCGACATATAGACCAATTAAAACCAGCGCCTGTAAATTGCGACAGATACAGAACAATGTTAAAAAATAAACAAGATCAAGTCAAGAAACGTTACGATAGGGATGCAAAACTTTTACCGGCTCTGAAAGTAGGAGATAAAGTTCTGTTCAAAATAAATCCAAATGGGGACTCATGGTCCAATGGCACAATTATTGAGGTCTGTAAGGAACCTAGGTCGTACATAGTTCGTTTTACAAACGGACGTCAATTTAGAAGAAATAGACCACAGCTAATTAAGAGAAAAAACCATGATTTTGTAATGATGCAAGATAAGGAATATATAAGTGAAAAACTAGTTGAACGAAATGATGAAAAAGATTTCATGAAATTAAGGTCTGGAAAATTAAAAATATCTGGCGCATAGGTTATTTATGTTTGTTAAATAAAAGCTAACTAATCATAGAATGAAATTTGTTAACTTCATAAAAAGGGGCATGTTATATTAATAGTTACCTTACTTGTCAAACAGAATGTAATAATTTCTACATATTAAGAAATATGTATGTTCTCTTTTTATGATATTCTCTTTTAGGTAATTAAGTTTAATGTAAGGCTCTTTGTAATGACATTGAAATAAAGCAGTCTTGAACACAATGTCGAACATGTAACACGCTGCACCAGGTGAATTTAGTAAATGACGAAAACCTTCACCCTGATTTCGTCGCCAAAAAAAAAACCGTTCTCTGGCCACTCGCAGTCATAATACTCCTATTTCTGTCTCTGCAACGCTCATGGGGTGGTCGTAGTGCAATGGTAATCATCACCGACTGTTGAGCCAAAGGACTGTAGTTCAAGTTCGTCCATAGTCAAGAACAATTCCTATACAGAAAAACTGTGCACCAACACCAGTTGTGAATGAGAGATGATAAAAAAAAGTGCTGATGAAGGCATAACACTCGCAGCATAAGATCACTTAACATTCATGCTCTGTGTGCGCATTTATAATACCTTAATGACATGGAAAAAAAGAGTTACTGTGAACTACAACCAACGCAAATTCAGTCAAATCTCTCAAATCCTATCTAGGACAAATACCCCGGAGAGTAGCGAACGAACATCTTCGACACAAACCATCTGCACCCCGTCCAGGTTGTGTGACAAACACCATGAGAGCGTACACTCTTGAACCTGCACGAGTTATAAAAAAAAAAAATAAGTATGAGGGAACTCGAAAGCTGTCTCCAGAATCTCAAAGGCAAAATCCCAAGCAGGTATTTCATACCCTATGATTAAAAATATGCCATCCTCAACTTTCACCAGACTTTTGGCCCTCTACAAAATATCCTGAATATTGGCCTCATTCCTCAAGCCTGGAAACTGTCCACCATACCCCGTCCAACTCCTATCACTCATACCTTGCATCTCTAAGGACTAAGTTAATAACTGGTTCGCCCTACCAGATGGCATAAAAACCAACGACGAAGCAAGACAGGTAGAAGCAGTATGGTCAACAATAAAAAGTGTTGTAAAGAAAGTGGCGGGAAAAAAACTAGGCAAAGCCTTCAAAGGAAAGCTTTGTTTCAACGAAGAATGCGAGGAAATGTAAAAGCTCGAATGTTCTAAGACTTCAAACTCTGGAAAGTAGCGAAGAGATCACGCGTACAAGATATCAAAAAAAACGAGATAAATAACGACTAAAGAGTAACAAGGCCGTACGAATCGACCTAATTCCATCGGAATAATAAAATATGCAAGAGAAAAATTAACAGGAAAGTTACATGAGCTTATAGAATAATGAGTGGAAAACCCGCGGGAAAAAAGCCGGCCAGGAAGATCGCACTGTAGTTGGGAGGACAATATAAGGACGCATGGATACATGGAAGGAACACATTCATTACAGGAAGGCTTGGCGAAGGGTGGTCAACGAGGTTCTGAACTACCCCATCTAAATGGCCGGTAATAATAATAAGACCTAAAACGGCATTTAAGTAACTCGTCCCCAGATTGCACTATAAATTACAACAAACAAAAAAAAACGAAATTTTTCAATTTTAAAAAAATGTCTTCTTCGTTCCGAAACAACTCCCCACCACATGAGGGGAATCGATTGCAGTGTTATGTATCAATATCGATCTTGAGTTAAACGTAAATATCAACAGATGTGTAAAAAAGTGCGAAACAATTCGATGAGCTATACAAGAAGTAGTTTAACTAAAACAAAAAAAAATTATCACCATTTACATAAACGTTTACATAAATATTAAATGTAAGAAAGCAACACGTAGTGAGTGTTACGTTGAAACCAGCGTAACTTGTCATTGACTTAGTAAGCTAAACACTTTGATTTAGGAAATGGCATCATCGCGGTCCTTGTCGCGTGTCGGAAACCTAATACTGGGCAATCGGTCTTCGTTTCCTTCGGTCGGCCACATTTCGTAAGCAGCCTGTATTGAGTCGAATAGTTAAACATAAAAACAAATTGAAAAGAAATCGCCTTGGCTTACCGGTTCCTCGATAAACGGCGGGCCCATCGGCGGCAGTTGCTGCGTTGGTAATGATTGTTGCTGTTGTAGGGTATAGCCGCGGGCGGGTCGACACGATAACAATTGAATGGCTTCGGCTAGGCCATCTTGACTGGTTACTGATGATTGCCAAACAGAATCTAAACCAACAAGAGTCATGAGCCTTCACAATAGGAAGAATCATTTTATCATTTTACCTGGAGTAGTGCTCGGACTACGTTCGGAGCCAGCTTTGGAGGGTGGTGCTGCTAGTTTGGATATCGGCATGATTCGCGTTTGATGCCATGTGACAGTGTTTTTATCAGTCTTGGTGGCTTCCCATGGCATCGACCAACGACGCATTTGACTTTCTACATCGATGACTGATTCACCGCCGTGTACTTCACCAGCGGCCGCTTCGGACCAGCGGCGTTGTCCACTTAATGGAAAAAGAGGAAAGTTCAGCGGCGACTTGGAACCTCGGTAGAAAGGCATCTTCATTCCGAGAAGATGTCCAGGGTTTGGTAATGGACCGCGGACATTATCGAGGAAACCTTGAATGGGACTAGGTCCGCGGATTTCCTGATGTGGTGACGGACCTCGCGTTTGTTGGTCCATCCCAACTGAGATTTCCAATATGAAATTGATTTTAATGCTCTACTTGGTCAAATAAACTTACCGAAAACGTGCTCTGAGGACGCATGCGTTGATCCTGAGCCGAACATTGCGCCACGAATATCGGTGCTCGTTGGGCCACGGAACATTTCTGGCTTTGGCGGTATCAGAGGCCCGAAGTGGGGGGAAGGTGTTTGCGATCTAGGATCGACGGGAGGGCTGAAAATATTAAGAAAATGCAAGATTAAGTGAGATTCAAGAAGAAACCCAAAAGCTGGTATCGCACTCACTTTGGTTTATGATGAATCATTGCACATTCCGAATCGTGAGGGAAGCCAACGGGCGCCTGACACATAAAACAACACATCAACGACGAGAACGCGTCATAGCTTGCTGCACAGAATTGATGTTGAATATTGATCATCGTTTGTGCGTTTTCTAGAATTATTTGTTGATTATGGTCCCTAGTTCGCTGCTGATCCGGTGGCATTTCCTGCGGAGGTGGCATGGACGATGATGTCTGAATTCCCGTTCCTTGTGTTTCGTTAGCCGCCGAAGGTATGTTCGGTCCCATTTGCGATGTGATAAAATCCTGCAACACAGAAACAATATGCGATTTCACGGTTGATGTGGCAACTGCAGTTGCTCGTGCCAAATCGTCCCAGGCACTAGTGAAGGGTGTCGATGTACTGGCAGCGGCCGATCCGGTATTGGCTGGTGGTTGTACTGATCCACTTGTTTGTTGTTCGATACTTTGATGACCCCACTGTTCGAGGGTTGAAATAGTTTGCGCCAAGCGATGACCCGAAGCACAGAGATTGTTCAAGACCTGAAAGATCGAGGCAGACTGAATGCGTAATAACGGATGATGGTGGGTTGGTATGTAAGTACACTACCTGCAAGTAATTCAGCCATGCACCAAGACACTCGCTAACGGCAGTTTTCGCTGAGCCCGATGCACTGCTGGAACTAGTTGACGGCGAAATAGAAGAACCGCTACTGTACGATAGAGCCCCCGAGCCGAGGGAGCTTCTAGGTGTTATTGGAGGGTGAGGGGCGTTTTCATCTTGATCACTCATTATATATTCTAGTTAGATTTGCTTGTTGCTGGACAGGAATGAGTTATTTCGACAGCATTTCGTTGATAGGAGGGAAATGCGAATGCAATTGTTGACAAGGAATTCCGATTTGTTGGATGTTTTCCGGGTTGGGCTTTTGTTTACAGTCACAAAAGTCAAAATCTGACATTTGTTGAATGCACACAGGGTGAACTATAGTCTTATTGGGAAGGTAATTGATGAACGCTAGTAAATTGGAAATTTATCAAGCGAAAAGGAATTCTTGGATGCGTCAAATAAGAAACTCTGAAACTTAAGATCTTGAGTTAGTTCCAATAACACACAATATTCAATGAACTCTAATAAGAATATAGATCTCTATATTAATTGGGTATACAAAAATCAGAATTTTTTTTTCCTAAAGCTGTGAAAGATATTATTATAAAATTAAAACTGAAAAACATTAACAATATTTGTAAAGTTCATTCAAGGAATTTCCACTCGTACTGTACATGAGGTGCATGAATTATACCAATAAGCAACCACCATACCAACTGTCAAACGTGCTCAGCCATAGCCCAGCCTGTTTGTCTCTCTTCAATGATCGACCAATTAAGTTGCTCGCCGTCATTCAACTGGATTGAGCTGTAATTGACAACCTCTACCCGTGCCAAGACTATTTCTGTACAAAAAGAAAAACAAATAATTCGATAAACAAAGTGAAAAACAAAAAAAAAAGAAACAAAACGAGAAAAACAATCGAAAACAATAATCCGAATTGCACCTGAACAAGGCTACGAAATACGCATTAATTGTGTCATGGATTTGCGCGAAAATTTCCCGTGAAAAGTGTCATCGACCTCATAGGAGGAAAAACAAGTGCATCGTGAAGTGAAATAGATCCAACTGCCCTGCCAATTAATATTCGTACGATATCATTAGTTCATTGTGCATTAGGACGAAATATGTGCTAACTAGTGTACGCCAACGACATGAATAAATTTCGGGAAAAACTATTGACTGCGGATATTCTCATAGTCATTGACAAGCAATTTCACCGATAAGCCATCTGTACGACGAGACGACAAAGCAGGCCGAGAAGAAGGAAGAGTTGTATTCCCGGTCCGCTGGTGCCCTGCTCCCATCGTTTACGGACATTTTTTTTTGAAGAAACTCAAACAATCTTTGACTATGTTCTCGGTTTTCTCGAAATGCGATCAGCACGAGCGTAATCGGTATCATCACTACAGACGCCTGCACAACCATTCGTTTGTGGCATTGTTTGTTTTACTAATATTCTCGGCCGCGACCGTTGTTAGTTCGTCGAGCGAGAATTATCTCCATGTAGCGGCTACTGCGAATCAGAGACAGAATCAGCACATTCTTCAACAGCAACAACTGAATCAGAAGCAACAGCATCATCAGCAGCAGAAGCAGCATCATAATCCGAGCAACAACAACAATGCGGAGGAGTTGAATGGAAATGCTGGTCATGGGGCAGCTACAGCGAATTGTTGCAACGACACGATTAGTAAACCGGGTCATCGATTCGAGATTAAATTCAGCACCAAAGTCGTACAAAATGAATACATCGTGGCTTTCAACAATTACTACAAATCAACTGCCCGAGAGAACTACCTAAAAGCTGCTTTAAATTACTCCAATGTAAGTTTGTTTGGTTTTTTGCTTTCTTTTATTTCATTTTGCCGAGTCTATGGGGTTTTTTTTCTTCTCTTTTTCGTGGGAAGAGTTTCAGCTTTCTGTGTATACGGTGCCAATAATGTACACCCATTCCCCCATCGAATGGGAGTGAACAAATGGATGAGATCAGGTTCACGGCCAAACGCGCGAATTCGTTTGATCATCTTGTAAGCTGTCGTTGTGTGAAAGTCAATTGTGCCCAAGCTTATTTGGTTTGCCTTCGTCGTGGGTTTGACGAGCGGGCAAACATAATCCGTGAATGTGACATATGGAATCACTTCCGAAGTGGTGGGATAGGTGCGCAATCAGAATTAGCAAATGAAATCATCGCATCACCTCGCAGAATGTAAATAAAAACAGTTTATTGGGACCTTCGTCACCTCTGATTCTTGCTGGGGAATCGAATCGGATACGTTTTAAGGATGGGCATTTCGCGTGAATTGCTTTTGTTTAGTCATCGTTTTCACAGTGTCCACCGGTAACCTTGGAGAGCTAATAACAATGCAGTTCTCCTCGAACTTGAGCAGCTATTTGTTCTCCGCTGTGATTGTGTATTACCTTGGATCTTCGTTTCAAGTTGACTTGTTTCCAAAATGATTAATAAAAGGCGAGCACTGCCTTGTATGTTAATTATTTAAAAACCTATTTTTGAAATCATTATTATATGTTGTGTCGCTGCTATGGATTGAGACATTCTGCTTGGATCACACGCAGCTATAGACAATGTATAGAAGCTTCTCATCTGAGACTCCATAGACAGTAACGTCAGCTTTTTACTTGCTCGAATTAGTTCCTCGTTATGACGTACCAAACCCTGGGTCTTACCTTATATTATACTCATGTTTTAAAAATCTTCCAGGAAGGTAGAAAGTAATGATCTTTCGGGCGCTTATAATTTTTTTATTTATTTATTTATTTATTAAGAATCGAAATCAACCGAACATATGGCCTTCACACTTCTTATCCTCTTGGTTTCCCCATTTTAGAGCAGCATTCTTGCAGCCCACAACAGGAGTTCCGTAAACAATCCCACTCACATGCCATAAAACGCTCAGATTCTCCAAAGACAATGACAGCAGCTCCACGGCATTTGGCCTAATGAAATCGTTTTAATGGAAATTGCCTCGTTTCAATCACCAATTTGAAGAGCAATCCGGCTCTTCCTATATTCTTTGATGATAACTAGCTCAACAAAACCTTTCCCAAGGATACCTCTTTTTATTTTACTTCGCGGGGCTGGTGAGCAACTGTATCTGCCGTTTCAGCTCTTCTTAATCTTTTGAGTTTTCTTAGCTCGTTCTGCACGCTCGTTATGCGTCTTCCTCTTCCTCTATTTATTATAGAGGTATTCTGGGCAGAAGGGCGAGCTGTGTCCATAATCTGTGAAGATACATATTTTCGATAGCCGCTGTGTCCTGACAGGATTTGCGTAAGGTGGTAATTGCAATCCCTCTGTGCTCTTATTCCCCAAGCCTCGATTGTTGTGGGGATCAGCCTGTGGATTCATCTTCCTTTTGCCGTTTTATCCCACCTGACTTGCCCTTTCTTCTGCCCTTCTCCGCTGGTCTCTTGTTAGTCCGGGGTTCGCCTAAGGTAAACTCTATGCATTTTGTTGGCGAGGATATCAATAGGGACCATACCCGCTATAACACAGGCTGTTTCATCCGAGATTGTCTCCAAATCGCATACTGTTCTTATTGCGCAAAGCCTGTATGCCGACGAGAGATTTCTTTTTATCCCTTTCGTTTTAAGAGCTCTCGCCCAGACCGGTGCAGCGTACAGGAGTATTGAGCTCAGCACTCTGGAAAACAGAATCCTTCTCGCGTATCCCGGTCTATCGATGTTTGGCAGCATTCTGGAAAGCGCTGCCTGCATTTGTGACGCCTTTTACTGCAATATTCGACATGGGTCTTAAGGTTAAGTCGGTTGTCGAGCATTACACCCAAATATTTTAAAACCTCTTTCAACCCGATTGATTGACTCCCAACCCGGAAATTTGCGTATTTCATAGTCTTTCGGCTGGTTATTAAGACAGCCTGCATCTTGTGGTCAGCTAGTTTTCAAGGTCGACAGACTCAAGCTCGTGGGTGTGCTTCTTTACAGTAACTACGGCGATGTCGTCAGCAAAACCGATAATATTGACTCCTTGTGGCAGCGTTAATAGCAAAATTGCATCATACATTACGTTCCACAGAAGAGATTCCAGGGCTTATCCCCGGGGGACTCCTGCGGAAGTATTGTAATATTTAAAACCATCGTCCGTCTGGTACCTGAGCTTCCTGTTAGTGGAGTAGTTAAGAATTATCTTCACAAGGTAATGTGGTGCATCCATTTTCGTTAGAGAGCATCTAATGCAGGACCAGTTTGGGCAATTAAAGGCATTTTTAGCGTCCAGCGTTACTACTGCGCAGAATTTCTTTGTGCTCCCTCGCCATCTTTTCCCTCGTATCGCTTCAGTTGCTACCTCTTTTATGGAATCAATGGTACAGAGCGATTTTCTAAAACCATATTGGTGGTTAGACAAAACTCGTCTAACCTCTGCCACGGCGATTAAGTCTGCCATATATGATAGGTTCTTGGATCTTTCCTATTGTATCTATGGGTCCGCCAAATAACTTTTTTTTTTTTTGAAAATGCTATAAAAAAAACTACTGAATATTTTCTCAAATTTCTTTTTTTATTTGAAAGTACAATCCTTCCGGTTAATAATGGAAAATAATTTCATTCAAATGGCTGCCTCGGCTGGCCATGCAGTAGCCTACACGATCGGTCCAATTTTTAAGCACATTATCGATTGTGTGCAGCTGTATTTCACCAAGGGCTTCACGAATATTGTCCTTTAAAGCGTCAATTGTCTCTGGCTTGTCGGCGTAACACTTATCTTTGACAGCACCCCACAAATAATAGTCCAACGGTGTCAAATCGCAGCTCCGAGGTGGCCAAACGACATCAGCTCTGCGGCTGATAATGCGATCTTCAAAAACAGGGCGCAAAACATCGAGTATAGCTTCGGCTGTGTGGCACGTAGCGCCGTCATGTTGAAACCAAATGTTGCCAATATCCTCCTCTTCAATTTTTGTGAACAAAAATTCGTTCAACATGGCCCGATAACGATCGCCATTGACTGTAACGGCCACTCTTTGCTCATTTTCGAAGAAAAATGGCCCAATTATGCCTCTGGACCAAAATCCGCACCAAACAGTGGCTCGTTTTGGGTGCACCGGCTTTTCAATGTATGCGTGCGGGTTTTCTGTGCCCCAAATGCGACAATTTTGCTTGTTTACATACCCGCCAAGATCAAAAAGCTTCATCTGAAAAGATGATTTTTTTGGCAAAATCGGCATCTTCTGTAAGTCGATGATTTTCAAAGTAATGTCGCAATATTTCCCAGCGTTGTTCAAGCGTATACACAACCATATTCGTTCAGCGGAAGGATAAAACTAATTATCTGTCAAATCAGACATGAGCTAAGTGTTACCATTCACGAAATAAGCACTACTTAAAAAAAAAACGTTAGATGGCGGACCCTTTAGCAGAAATCTTGGCCGGTACGCCGAAGGTTTCCAGGTGGTTTCTTTTCTACAACTGGGAGTGAGCTTGGACCTCAACCAACATGCCTCTCAATCTAGCGCGATCTTTCGCTAGTTCCCTCTAGTGTCGCACCCCCAGTTGGTTGAGATCTTCTTCCAAATGTGTGCGCCATCTAAGGTGCGCCCGTCCTCCACTCCGCCGTCCCTCGGGCTTGGATTCGAAGACTCTCCGGGCTGGAGCTGTAGTGTCCATTCGCTCTACATGTCCTAACCATCTTCGGCGTTGAATACTTAGACGCCTGACTAGGCTTATGTCGCCGTACAGTTCGTGGTTTAATTTTCTCCTCCATCCTCCGTCTGTGTTTTTAGGACCAGCATTTAAACGCAGAATCTTTCTCTCGAAACGGCCGAGTTCCCCTTCAGCCACTTTTAATAGGGTCCATGCTTCGGCGCCATACCGTAGGACCGAGATAATAAGGATTTATACAGAATCAACTTGGTCGTACGGGGGATGGCTCTATTACTCAAGTGATCCTGCGAACGGAACTGATATCGTTGTTCTACGTAATAGCGCAACTTTGGTAGACGAAGTCCTTGACTGCCACGAAATTATAGCTGCCGATGTTGACGTTCTGGCCAAGGCGTCGGTGGTGAGCGTAGTTACTTTTAAAATAAATTTTGTTTTGTCCTCATTTACTGCCAAACCAATTTTCGCTGCTTCTGTCTCAATACTCATAAACGTTTATTATATATTATGCCTCTTGTGTTGACCAGCGAGTTTCGTACAATTATTACAAAAATTATGTCGAACAAATCACTCGACGGTTTTGGACGGAGTCTTTTTTATCTGCGCCGACTCGAATGGAGCAGCGAGCATTCTCCCAAGTCATCCTGCATAGTCTGACGAGCTAAGCAAGGATATTAAATAGGCGTTGTAGTTATAGCTCGTCTTTAATTACGCTGTCGTATGCGGCTTTAAAATCAACAAATAGGATCAGTTGCCACACTGACTAGGATCTGATTTACGAACGGCTTCTGACGCTCACATAAACTGTAGTTAACGCAGTTAAAAGGGTATCCTTTTTTTGTGAATCGGGCAGACGATACTGAGATTTCATTCCTCGGACATGCTTGCCTTTTTTTCTAGTTTTGCTAGTTTTTCCATATTCTCAGCATCGACTGTGATTCTACAACTATGTTTTCGTTCGCGCCTCTACAGGCTACTGTTCTAGCTTTATACCTTGGCATGTTAGTTTTATCTTTTGATAGGTCTTGGTAAGCCCTCAATCGCGTGCTTCTCGTGGTCTTCCTTTTTTGTCCTGCGAAGCTTATGCTCTTTCCTTCTTTTTAGCTCGTAGAACTCACGTGCAGCTCTCGTCCTTCTGTGCAGCGAGGCTTTATATGCCTCCTGCTTCGCTGTATGCATTTCCCTCCACTCGTCATCGAACCAGCTGCTCCTTCGTGTTGGAGCCTGTAGCCCAGAAGTTTAGAGGCAGTGCTTTTCAGGGCTCTGTTACAATGGTTTCATTGTTGTTCTATAGATTGGGTGGGGGATGGAGATGCATAAGAGGGCTTAAAGGAGACGCAATTGCCAAAAGCACTAGCGGTTTCTGCCTATAGTGGGTTTCCGACGTCATATCTGTATGTTCTGGCTCCACACCCCTGCGTCCTTGATATTCGTAGGCGCATTTTGTCTACTACAAGAACTGGTGACCGTCAGATGCCTTTGTGTATTTTGGGGCGCACGAAGCGCGTACTATCTAGAGGGAGATTTTGCTTCGAGTCCGTTATTGGATGTGGGTTCGTGCAGGCTGTATTTGCCGACGACTCTCTCAAAGATGATTTCTTTCCCGCACTTTGCATTAAAGTCTCCTAGCACAATTTTGATGTTATAGCTAAGACATTGAGCATTGACTAGGAGATCATAGAACTCATCTTTGATGTAGTCATTCCTATTTTCCGTGGGGGCGTGAACGCAGATCAGGTTGATGTTGGAAAATTTAACCTTGATGCGATGTCACAGTTTTTCATCTACTTTTTGTCCGGTCCATACCATCGCATTTCCTAGACGGCGGTTAAGTCCGCTTTATAACGGTTAAGGGCGGCCGCAAATTGTTCAGCTGCATATGGTCTGTGGTGGTCAGATCTGAATGTCATCGTTCTTTTTTCTTGTTCTTTTCGCGTGGGTAGTCGTTATAAATTTTTTCCGTTTAATCCGAGGCTTATTCATCCCAAAACACGGTGCATATGACCTTTTCGGCAGATACGATCGACTTTACTTTCTTTGGCGCTCAACCACCGGCTTCCACCCATTGCTCATGGTCACAAATAGCCGCAAAAAATTGGTCGGATCCCTATTGAATTGAACCAAAGATTGCTGCGAAAATCGTTTGCGCATTTGCTTTTGATCGGCATTTAGCAAATGCAGTGCCCATGTGGCCTAAAGTTTTCGCATTCTTGATTCTTTGTGCAAGATGTTTCGCACCCTTTCTTCCGATATCCCCACAGCCTCAGTTGTCTCACTAACCTTCATTTGCATATACAGAGTGCGCCATCTCATTTGGGTCGATGTAAACTTCAAATAACTTCAACAATTGTCAACCGATTTTCATATGTCATAGCACTTTGGAAACGTTAATTCAGTACAATTTTAACCAAAGAACGCGCGAAAATAGTTTCAATGTTCATTAAAAATGAACGCTCGATTGTGCTAACTCAACGTGCGTATCGTGCAAAATATCGTGATCCTGTTGCGCCCAAAAAAGATACAATTCGTCGTTGGGCCTCGAATTTTTTTCAATTTGGTTCTGAGGCAAGCCCTCGTGAGCAACCTAGGCCACGTCCGCGGCGTTCAAACTCATCGATTCAGTCTGTGAAAACCAGTGTTCAAGAAGACCCAAGTTTGTCATATCGGCGTCGTTCACAGCAGTTAGGCATCAGTGGGACCACTTTGCGGAGAATTTTAAAGGATGATCTTCACTTATTACCATACAAAGTGCAGATAACTCAAAGAATTTTTCCACAAGATGAGCCACGGCGCTTGGCATACGCACAAAATGTCGTTGCAATCATTAATGTTGAGCCGGAGTTCTGGCAGCAAATTTCGATGACCGATGAGGCACATTTTACGCTCTCTAGCTCAGTTAATAAACAAAATTGTCGCTTCTGGGGCACCGAAAATCCTCACATTATTCACGTAGAGCCGCTATATGATCAAAAAATTATTCTTTGGGCCGGTGTATGCGCTAAAACCATCATTGGACCGTATTTCTTCAAAGTTGGCGATACAGTGAATGGCGATCGATATTGGTGGATGTTGGTCCATTATGTGGTCCCAGAAATTCGTAAAGACGGCACGACATGCCATACTGTGGACAAAACAATGAACCTTTTGCGTAAGAAGTTCCCTGGAAGATTGGTATCAAAAAAGGGCGATATTGACTGGCCTCCGAGATCGCCGGATTTGACTCCTCTAGACTTTTTTCTTTGGGGATACTTGAAAAGCAAGGTACATATATGCTAACGGCCCGAAGACAATAGAACAGCTCTAAAGAAACATTCCTGCGTAAATCAAAGAAATTTCGACCGAAATGCTCGAAAATGTCATGGAGGATGCGCGAAAACGAGCCCATTTTTGCATCGGCAATAAAGGCGGTCATTTAGTTGATATTGTTTTCAAAAATTAATCAAAATAAATTGTGAAGGTCTAAGTTGAATAAAAGTTTTTGAATTTCCTAAATCGGTTGAGAATTGTTGAAGTTATTCGAAATTGACATCGACCCATATGAGATAGCGCACGCTGTAGTCTAACACGTTACGAGTATCATGCATTTTTTCGAAGGTTTCCGGTGTGGTTACAATTTTTGTAGTATTGCACGTAGGTCATCTTCGAGGGATCTATTAGGCGCCAATTTTTTAACGGTTGACATCGCAGAAGCAAACTTTTATTAGATTAATTTTAAGATTAATCCATCCAAAACGAAGCATTTTGTGACCGCAGTATATTCAAATCCATTTTAACGAAAAACACGTAAGATGTCTACGCGAAAATTTGTGTCAACAAACTATGTACTTGAGAGAATCAGGCATAAAAAAAAATAGACTAGACAACGCCGCTTATTCGCTGATTGGGCTTCGGAGCGTTTGGAAGGGGACCCAAATTTTGGTCGAAAAATCGAATTGGACTACTCAGATCCCTATCACCGTAAGAAGCCGAGGCGATCATTTGAACGACTTCATATTTCATACATAATAAAGGGTCCGCCATCTAACTTTTTTTTTTTCAAGTAGAGCTTATTTCGTGAATGGTAACACTTAGCTCATGTCTGATTTGACAGATAATTAGTTTTATCCTTCCGCTGAACGAATATGGTTGTGTATACGCTTGAACAACGCTGGGAAATATTGCGACATTACTTTGAAAATCATCGACTTACAGAAGATGCCGATTTTGCCAAAAAAATCATCTTTTCAGATGAAGCTCATTTTGATCTTGGCGGGTATGTAAACAAGCAAAATTGTCGCATTTGGGGCACAGAAAACCCGCACGCATACATTGAAAAGCCGGTGCACCCAAAACGAGCCACTGTTTGGTGCGGATTTTGCTCCAGAGGCATAATTGGGCCATTTTGCTTCGAAAATGAGCAAGGAGTGGCCGTTACAGTCAATGGCGATCGTTATCGGGCCATGTTGAACGAATTTTTGTTCACAAAAATTGAAGAGGAGGATATTGGCAACATTTGGTTTCAACAGGACGGCGCTACGTGCCACACAGCCGAAGCTACACTCGATGTTTTGCGCCCTGTTTTTGAAGATCGCATTATCAGCCGCAGAGCTGATGTCGTTTGGCCACCTCGGAGCTGCGATTTGACACCGTTGGACTATTATTTGTGGGGTGCCGTCAAAGATAAGTGTTACGCCGACAAGCCAGAGACAATTGACGCTTTAAAGGACAATATTCGTGAAACCATTGGTGAAATACAGCTGCACACAATCGATAATGTGCTTAAAAATTGGACCGATCGTGTAGGCTACTGCATGGCCAGCCGAGGCAGCCATTTGAATGAGATTATTTTCCATTATTAACCGGAAGGACTGTACTTTCAAATAAAAAAAGAAATTTGAGAAAATATTCAGTAGTTTTTTTTATAGCATTTTCAAAAAAAAAAAAAATTATTTGGCGGACCCTTTAGCATACACCTTTCAAATGAAAAAAATAATTTTGTTAACACCTCACACGCAGCATGTTTTAATCCATTTCTACATCTACCCGTCTTTTTTAAAAAAACCCTTTACAACAAATACATACTATACGAGTATGTACATATGTACAAGTATACAATAATATACATTACTCTAGCCTAACCTGCCATTGGCGTTTGGTAGGCTGTGTCTTGAAGAGGCTGAACTACTAAAGTTAACCCCTGATTAGGTCTGCTCCAGCCACCAAACACGTTGATGCTCCTGGGCGTGAAACCGGCCTACTGAACCTGAGACGCTCGAGATCAGCCCACGTTGGTCCAAATAGACGATCACGTGGTTCAATGGTGCCTTTCTTGATTGCATGGATAACAATAAGGACCGAGTTTCGTATCCAGAATTGATTTATGTTTTCACAGGCTTTACTTATTTAGGTTGTCGGCTCTTCAATTTTTCGTTTAGAAAGCAAAACGTTCTTCAAAATCAAATTTCTCGCTTCATCGAACCGAAGAGGTCAACATTTTATATTTATGCTTCAAGTGGCCATTGAATCGATGCATAGAAAGTATTGTATACTCGTACCTCCTGACCACGATCGATGATGTTTGATTTCATAAACTTCTCAGATAGAGAACCCTTGGAAACCTGATACACCACAGCTAGTAGCCCGTAGGCAATAAGAAACACAAACGTCTATGGTCAATACCATGTCTAATTATATCATTTGAGCAAGTGACTTTCGAGGAATAGGTCTACGGGCTGTAAGTTTTTGTTTTTCTAAAGTTTCACTTAAAAAGGTGTGACACAAATGAGAATTCGTTATTCAAGTGGACTTTCACTTATTCGAAGCTCTTTTTCGGGCCGAGTCTGTCACTTCTTACTTCGTATTCGCTAGTGCGATTGTCCCCTGTGTACATACTACTAAACGTTCTTTGGTGGAGAAAGTAAGAAGAATCACATGTTCTGCTCAGTCACCTGCCGGCGTTCGTTCGATTAGATCAAGACCGGTTCGGCATAATCGAACAAATGATCTTGTTAGGTGCGGGCGATTGTTTCTGTTTCGAGTGCTTACGTAATGGTCGTTGAAGCTGTAGATACATCTGAATGCATCGTAAAATGGTCGTAAATGATTGAAGCATTTTGTAATTATTCGGAATATTTAGTCGGAAACGGCGACCGGGAATTGTGCATGTTTGGAATTTCTTAGAAAAGTTTTGGTTATTATTCTGGGCTTAGAAGGTGGGCTTTGAACATTTGTGCATAAACATGAACTTATCACATGGGCGCCATGTGTGCGAAGACGAGATTAGTGGCACCTTTCCATACTGTTTCATTTTTCATGACTGTAGGTGAATGTAAAATGGAACAACATTGTGTACGCGGGAAGCAGAGGAATTAATTGCACAGTTGTGATTCTCTGTCGCAACTGGTTTTCTTTACCACCAATGCTCACACGTCAACTGCTCATTTGACACCCTTCCTCGCAACAATAGTTGGTTCCTTCCATGTGTTATGCGATGCGGGTTTGTTAATGACCACTATGCAGGCATGAAAGAAGTGAACGTGTTAATGAGCGGGATACCCACGTTGGCTAGAGGGGTGTGTTGAGCTGTTGGCAGTTTATTGACATTGCGAGTTATCATATATGTGATGCGTACCAACGACCCGTTGTCATTTCCTATCTCGTATTTTTGTCTCAGTTTCATAGCAAAGTAAAAATATAATTAGGTACCTCGACTGCCAAGTTGTACAATGAAAATAATTGAGTCTTTAGAGCCAAAAGGACAGTGACGCCTGGTGGTCAAACCATTATACTCTTTAGTTAGTAGGGCTAAGCCCGAAACAATTGAAACAAACCCGAAGTACATGGCAAACTGGCTATTGGTAGTCATGTGGTTGCTTAGGAACAGTGGTTTCGAATAACCAAAACACGTTTTGCTGGCGAGGCCTTTAAGAGGTGTTCTTGCAGTTAATTGGGCGAAACGTTAATTAAGCACAATTGAACACGCGGGCAAGCGGAGTCTTTAATGATAGGCATGTCGGCTTAGATTACTAGGCCTTGACATAATTAAAGTGCCCAATCACGTCTGGTACGTTCATCCGCATTCTAGCTCCTTCTTAGTCTTGGATCCAGCACAATGTGATTACTGCTAAGTGCAGCTCTGCATTAAGTGACTGTAGTCGAGTCCCAAACAACCATCGCGATCTGGCCATCAAATAAGATTATTATCAGAGGTATTAACAATATTCCTATCAAGCTTTTCCCATGGACAGTATCTCTGCCTGGAAGATACTGGGTATATTAATGAGGAGGTGGGATTTTTGGGGTTTAGATTTTTGGAGCAAATGCCGGCATCACTGGAATGACATTTTTCACTCGTCTTGCTGTACGTGTTTCACGTTTTCCGATTTCCTTGGGTATTGTGTTCAGAAGTTTGAAGTTGCCTTAGTGTTTTCCATCGACCTCTTAGGCTCCTTAAGGCATACTGCTTTAGTTGTGGCAACATACTTAATGTCAGTGAAGCCAAGACACTTGATGCTGTATAGTTTGGTAAGGATAGGCAACCGTTCGTGTCAATATAGTGCTTATGAAGAGTTATCGTTGGTTGTTTGCAACAGAAGGAGTAGTCCGTGCAGATCCATATGTGTCTACTGAAAAGGGTATTGGTCAAACCCTTCACACATCTTCTTGGTAAACCTTTGCACCAGTTTTTACGCCCTTTTCACAGAAATGGAGGGATGTGACATCATGGTGAGATGTACCCCCCACCAAACTATTACGGAAACAGGGTGATGGCCACGTTGAACCCTTGGAACAATTTTTATCGCTTCCTTGGATGAAGTGGCATAAATCTCGTCATTTTGTTTGTTGAAAACTTCTTCCACGGTAAACATTTTCTCGTCCGGAAACAGAATGTTTTCATGGTCATTGTCCGCGTGCCACTGCAAAAGTCGCTTGCATCTTTTCAGCCTAATTTTTTTTAATTGAGGAGTTAGAAGTTCTTAGATTAGAAGCCATCAAGGAAGCTGCCACTGATGTGCTTGGTTTTACAACACCACCCAGGAAAAACCCATGGTTTGACGACGAGTGCAGACATGCCCATGCAGCCAAGCAAGACGCCTACAACACAATGCTGCATCGAACAACGAGAGCTGTTCGTGAGCTCTACGAACAGAAGAGGACGGAAGAGAACCGGCTTCTCAAAAAGAAAAAGAAAGAGCATGAGAAGCGCGCGGTCGAAGAGATGGAAAGGTGCTACAGCAGGAATGAAGTCCGAAAGTTTTACCAGAAAGTAAAGAAATTATTCAGTGGATATAAATTTCGGACTGAAGCCTGTCGGGACGAAAATGGACAACTGGTAGTAGAATCGCAGTCGATGCTGAGAATTTGGAAGGATCATTTCTGCAGACTGTTAAACGGCGACGAGGACCCAAATACCGCTGTCAGGCAGAATGTTCCACTCAATTTGGACGACGATACACAAGAATTCCGTCCCCCCGACTTTGACGAAGTCAAGATAGCAATATCGAGACTTATGTCAAACAAAATTGCTGGAGCGGACGGATTGTCCGCGGAACTGTTTAAAGCAGCTGTGGATGATCTGGTAGGGAGGATGCACCAGCTCATCTGTAAGATATGGTCGGAGGAAAGCATGCCCGATGAGTGGAATCTCAGTGTCGTTTGCCCGATCCACAAGAAAGGAGAGCCCTTTGACTGCACCAACTACAGAGGAATAAGTCTCCTTAACATCGCCTACAAGATCTTCTCTGCCGTTTTGTGTGAACGCTTGAAACCGTTCGTCAACAACCTGATAGGTCCATATCAGTGTGGTTTCAGGCCAGGGAAGTCCACAATAGACCAAATCTTCACACTGCAGCAGATCTTGGAAAAGACCCAAGAGATGCAGATCGACACTCACCACCTATTCGTCGACTTCAAGGCCGCATATGACAGCGTGCATAGAGACGAGCTATACAAAGCCATGTCTAGTTTTGACATCCCTACAAAACTCGTCAGATTGTGTAGGATGACGATGGAGAACTCTCGCTGCTCCATCAAGGTCGGCAACGAACTTATCGAGACCTTTAATGTCAAAAAAGGTTTTAGGCAAAGCGACGCGCTGTCATATGACTTTTTCAACTTAATACTCGAGATGATCGTGCGAAACTCACAAGTCACCACCAGAGGCACGATTTTCCAGAAGTCCGTTCAACTGCTGGCTTACGCGGATGATATTGACGTGATTGGTCGAACACAGCGAGCCGTCAATGAGGCGTTTGCTGGCATTGAAGCGGAGGCGGCTAAAATGGGTCTAGTGGTAAATGAGGGCAAAACGAAGTACATGTTGTCATCAAGGGGGTGGTAGTGGTGCAATGGTAATCATCACCGACTGTTAAGCGGAAGGTCTGTAGTTCAAGTCTGACCATAGCCAAGAAAAAATTCCTATACGGAAAAAAAACCCATGCAACAACACCAGTTGTGAATGAGAGATGATCAAAAAATGCTGACGAAGGCATAACACTCGCAGTATAAGATCACTTCAAAATTCATACTCTGCGTGTGCATTTCCAATATAAGATCTTAATGGCATGGAATAAAGTTACTGTAAAACTACAAACAACGCGACAAATTCAGTCGAATCTCTCGAATCCCAAAGACAACCACCCCCGGAGAGTAGTGAACGAACATCTTCGACACAAACCATCTGCACCCCGTCCAGGTTGTGTGACAAACATCAAAAGAGCGTAACTCTTGAACCTGCACGAATTATAAAAAAAAAAAAAAAAAAAAAAAAGAAAGGACACACAACATCGACGTCTCGGACAGAGCGTCACAATGGGCGGCAGCATGAACTTTGAGGTAGTGAAGGACTTCGTCTACCTCGGCTCTACCTCAGTAGAGACAACAACATCAGTACCGAGATCAAACGCAGAATCACTCTTGCCAACCGCTGTTTCTTTGGGCTCAAGAGGCAATTGAGTAATAGAGCCCTCTCTCGAAGGACCAAGTTGGCTTTATACAATACCTTAATCATCCCAGTCTTGCTTTATGGTGCAGAAGCATGGACGCTGTTGAAAGCGGGTGAGGAAGCTCTTGGTCTTTTCGAGAGAAAAGTTCTGCGTGCGATCTTTGGTCCTGTTTGCGTTGATGGCATCTGCAGGAGAAGATTCAATCACGAACTATATAGGCTGTACGGCGGCATGTGCCTGGATACGGATACAACGCTTAAGATGGCTAGGCCATGTAGAGCGTATGGACAACACAGCTCCGGCCCGAAGAGTCTTTGAATCCGAGCCATTGGGACAACGCAACAGAGGACGTCCTCAACTCAAATGGCGCACACAAGTGGAAAAGGGCCTTAACCAACTTGGTGTGCGTAACTGGAGAAGGCTAGCAGGAGATCGCGCTGGCTGGAAACGCTTGTTGGTTGAGGCTCAAGTCCACACCGGGCTGTAGCGCTACTGAAATAAGAAGAAGAAGAAGTTAGAAGATGACCCGTGGACCGGGCTTTCATATGCAGATCCGGAAACAGCCTAGACATGGATCTGGTTGATATATCCAATTCCTTGGACAAGATCTTCTGCTTCCTAAGGGAATTTCTCCGAATTCGTTCACGTACTGCCACTACCGCACTCTTAGGGGCGACGCGCGGGCGACCACTTCTTAGCCAGTCCTCTACTCCAGACAACTCGCCGAAGCGAGCAATAGCCCGATAAACGGATTTTCTTGATATTCCGAGGGGTTTTAGCAACTCGAAAATTTGGCCAGCACTCTTCCCGCACTTATGCAACGCTATTACCGCGACTCGATTCTCTTTTACGCCCCACTCCATGTTAATAGTTCGCAAACTGAAACCAAACTGACTGACTAGTATTCTTCACTGATCAGTGCATGTGTTCTGAAAAAAAAGTTAATGATTCTATTCCCGGAAATAGTTTTGAACGATAAGCGCTGGAAATTGTGTAACAGAACTTATGGCAGGACTAGGTATAATAGCCCTTGTAAACTTTGTGTTTTCAGACATTTCATATTTGGACCTTTTTAATGTAGATAATTGGTTGGAGAAATGTAGATTTGGTTATTCCAGAAAAGGAAACTAGTTTCGTTTGTGTTGTTTTCACGGGGTGGCTGGCATGAACTATCATCAATTTCAAGACGCTGTATCTGCCAAAGTGCCAAGCTATGAAAGACAGCGTAATTTTATCAACTCAATTCAATTCCTTCCGATTTACAACTGGCTTTGAGTACCGTCAGAGATCATATGAATCAATTGCCGCCAAATATACAGGGTGCGTATGGTATTTGAGAGCAAATTGAAATTAAAAATTATTCAAAATAAATCTCCGTTTATTTAATGAGCGGCAATAACCTACTCAATCCTTTGCTGAAAACAATTGCATACCCGAATCAAATGCTTTATATTCATATTGACCATGCTGTCAGTCCTTCAGTGGAGAAATGGTGTTATGAGGATGTTTATTGGTCTCACACTCAACTTCACCTCATACCACGGCCATAAGTTCCGGGTGATGTGGTCATAGACATTTTCGGCTATCCAATTCTGTGTCTTTATCGCTTTGTTTTAAGGAGCAGAGCCCTGCTGGAATATCGTGGTTAGAGTGGGTAGAGTGTCGGCCTCTGACGCACGATGAGCGAGTTCGGATCCCGATTGCACCAACGCCATCGAATGTTTGTTTCGCGGCTTCTTTTCTCAGCGGGATACTGGGAAAACCCCCGTAGTAGACATGCCTTGAAAAAGGTTCCCGGTTCTTACCGTTCGGTAAAAAACTGAAGGTCCCGTTCACTTGTATGAAAAATGAATCCCACACAACATAAGCTCTAGCTCTTCGTGAGCTGTAACGCCATCTAATAAAATAATAATCTTTGCGTATGCCTCAATCCAGGGTTTCATAACGTTTTCTAAAACCTCGTATAGACGGCAGCAACGTGAAGTTATTGAGGAAAAGAGGAAAGAAATGAGGTTGCATAACATGTCCTTCGTTGCTCATCAATTCCTAAAACCATGACAGTAGCTGTAAATTTCGTGTACATGACAAGGGTAACCTCTGTAGGATCTGAATGTAATCATCTATAATTTTTGCAGATGGTATTTTGGTTTTGACCAACATTTTTCAAAAAAACTTAAACATTTTTGGTGCTTCAGTGTGATTAAGTTTGTTCAAAAGACGCTCTGCGCGTATAGTATTCTGTTCCCGAGTTTGTGCCAACATAAACTCCGCCTACATAAGAATTATAACGAAGGCATTCGTGCATAAGTCGACGGATCAGGCCCTCTGAAACTTGTAAGGGTTCTCTCTACCCTAGAAACTGTAAGCTCGCAACAGTTTTTTTTATATTACGCGCGCTCTCAAGGTTTAATAACCGTATGATGTCGGCGACACAGTGCGGGCAGAAGATAAAAGGGAAATACGATAGAGGAGATGCCGATGGACATTGGTCTTAAATGTTTGCACGTTGTACTGAGGAAGGAAGACCGAATCCGGCAGGGAATTTCAAATTCGTGTGGTTCGGTTAAAAAAGGATTCCCTATATTTGACAGTACATACGAAAGTGAGCTTCGGACTTCATTGACTTCGAAGGGTTATCGTCAACGAATAAATTTCGTAGTTCGAATAGTGTCTGAAGATTCCTCATGTTTTTTTACAATTTGTAACAGATTCTGTATCGTAAGCTGATGCTTTCAATTCATGTCGAACCTTATTTACGAACGATTGGGCGCAATTCGGAAAATCGGATATTCTAAATCAGGATGTTCCGCAGCTTCAGCCACGATAACAGCATGTCTTTTCATTTAGAATTTTAGATCATGAATAAAAAACAAAAACAAAAAATAAATACCCCAAAGGAAAGCCTTGGTTCGACGAAGTCTTCCAGGAAAAAGCAACAGCCCATTATGTTCTAAGACTTCAAGCTCTAGAAAATAGAGAAGGGATCACGCAAACAAAATATCAAACTCTACGAAACGAACGCAGCCATCTTCTTCGTTATAAAAAAACGACAATGGCAAAGGATAAACGCTGTACAAGAAGGATATCAGGCCACATGAGGGTTTATACGCAACGATAATATGGAGTTCGTTTCGTTAAGAGTTGCAGCCCATTGGAGGAAATATTTTGATAGACTACAGGCAGCAGCAATAGAAAACGACGTTATCCACACAGCAGAGGTTCAAGTAGAACTGCCAACAATTGGGTAAGTAAAAGAAGCAATCCATCGGGTTAAGAATAACAAGGCAGTAGGAATCGACCTAATATCATCGAAATCAATACAATATGCAGGGGAAAAATTAACAGAGCAGTTACATGGGCGTATCACAACTATATGGAACTATAACCTTTGATGGAATCACACCATTTGGTGACGATCTCGACCTGCTTGGAGATAGTGCGGAAACAGTTAAAAGAAATGCAGAAAATCGAATAATAAGGTAAGTCTACACAGTAAAGGAAGTAGGCTTGAAAGTAAATGAAGAGAAAACGAAATATGATCAACTTGGATCGATCCAAACCTCGCACCTGGCTGTTCTAATAAACGCTTTAAGAAAGTGGACGAATTCAAATATCTTGGTACCATATTGACTTCTGAACACAACATAAAGATCGAAATAAATAAAAGACTACATAAAGGCGAGTGGCATGGATGTGAAAGCTGGTCTCTGACTAAAAAAAGGGAATAGATTTCGGGTCCTTGAAAAAAAGATTTTAAGGAGAATCTATGGTGGAAAACAGGACGAAGAAACGGAATGGAGAAAACTACATAATCAAGAACTCGAGGAACTCTCAGCCCCCAAGTATTGTCCGCGTAATTAAAAGAGTAAGATTGCCAAGACACGTATAATGAATCGGTAGTGGACGAACAGTCAAACGAATTATAAGTGGAAAACCAGTAGGAAAAAGACCATCAGGATGCCGTGCCATAGATTGGAGGACAATATAAGGATGGATCTAGAAATTATGGGACCGAACAGCGAAACATGAAGGAACACACTCATGACAGGGAGGCTTGGCGAAGGGCTCTGAACTTCTCAGTTTCAAACGGTCGCAATAATAATAATAAAAAATACCAGTGACATGGATGTCCACGCACTCTATATTTCTTTCATGACTTCGCACCGACTTTCCTTTCGCATTTTGTGTAAACAAAGATAAAAAGAAAGGAGAGTAGAGAACAGGTGGCTTCATCCCATGGGGAGACCTTGGACACACAAACCAACAGCCTACTTATGGTATTACGGTCAGTGTTGTGCAGAAAGGCAGAATATGTGATTGATTTGGGCATAGAAACAAGGTAGCTTCTGCAATAAAAATCCCATCAATGAACGATCGATGCATGTTCGCGTGGATTTAATACTAGTTGTATGCTATGGAGTGTCCGAAAAAGGCATCAACATAGTCAAAAGTGATTCGAAGTGTGAAGTCCAGAATAGAACGATCCTCAGTGTAGCGGAAGAAAATTAAATCTTAGCATTAGCTTAGATGAGCTTAGTACTCAAGGCCTTAAAGTTCCAAAAAGAGTGAGACCTAACTTGGCTACAAAAAAAGTGGAAAGAACAAAAGAGTAGGTTCGTTCGCACGCATGTGGTTAATTGCTCCCTAAGCACCATTGGTGGTTAAACATGTCAACGAGTGAAATAAAGTTTACTCGCCGAGAGGTTATACGCTTATTTCGAGCAAAGATTGGGTACCAGGAAGCAAGCACCTTCGCTTTTGTTGGTGCGACTGCCGATGATCGATTTTCGCTCACATTTCTGGCCCGCGGCGTGAAGATAAACGCAAACTGTTTTGGAAATTGTGTTGAATACGTTGGCAAGGAAATATTTCAGCGAAAGGCCCTGGACATTCCAGTACGACCCTGCATCTTCCCACAAAGCTCGAGGAAATCAAGAGAGGCTGCGACAAAATGTTCTGCATCTCATTTTCTCGACATAATCGCTTTCGAATTCTCTCTATGTGAATCCATCAAACTTTTCTGTCTGGGACACATTAATTTAATCATTGAATTACTTTTTGTTTCCTTTGAATTCTGTAAAATATGTCAGCCATTTTGTATACTGAGGCCTTTATTTCCTGATGTGATGGGAGGAACTAGATTAACCAGGTCCTTCACAAGACTGTTACTCCTATTCCTTCCTTTCACAGATTAATCAATCAAGGGATGCCTTCATTTGACAAGAGCCTGATCTGGAATATGATTGGATAGTGTTTCACTTTTCAACGAGCAATATCAGTGAATAGACCTTTTACATATAGGCATGCTGATAACGTTTTGAACTCTCGATGTTAAATCTCAATGAATGCCGTGAATAGAAAAATGTTGAGGAAATTGGGGCTGAAGTCTCTCGCTATGTTTCCTAAACCTGGTATTTTATTCGGTTCCATACCTACTGCATATGAGAGCTTCCTTTAATTTAACTTATTGCTGACTACCAACTCTTGGAGCTATTTCACTCGAGAATACCCAAAATGTCTCCTTAGTATGTACATCCACAGCTGTTATGGTTTGTTTTCGTAATAGATGTTAGACCATGCTAGCCTTCTAATCTGTCCGATATGACTTAAGCATGCTTGCAAATTTTCTCTGCAACAAGGTATTTTCCTCCTACTAACCAATCCATCAAGTCACTCATGTCAGATTTTTTTACGACTTGATTCGTCCTCATGTTTTTTGACCTTTGGAAATCCAGTTGGTAGTAGTTATGCAAGATTATCCAATCAGCCGGCACTTGTTCAACTTTGAAGCTAGCATTTATTAAACCTCAAATTGCTTGCCGATAACCAAATATGCTATTTTCGTAGTTAATTTTGGATAGCCCCTTCAAGTACTATCGATTCGATAGTAAAACCCATCAAGTGCTTATCTTCGCTCCTATGAGGTTTAAGCGGATGCGAACGACATTGACCGCGCAAAGTGTTTCATCCAATGCGTCGCACGAATAGATCGCGTAATTTTTTTTCATATTAGAACCAGTTTTTTCGCTAGAGACGACAAATTGCAGAGAATCGTTGAGTAATGATCCGGACAAAAGTGCACGCTTGGTTGCCGCGTGCATGCTTTCAGATAATCGACTTGAAGTGATGTGGAAATGTGTGATGATTATTGTTGTTTTTATTGGCTTTTCCGCTTGTTGCGGCTGTCTTGTATAAAGTTGCTTTATGCTTTCAATTATGTGGTTTCAGGTTAGTGAAGCTATGAGGTCTTGCGTAACTAAATTGTGGGTTTGGTCAAATTTTATTAGTGTGCGCTATTTTAGAGATCACTACTGTCCTCGTCTATTGAACAATTGTTTTGAGAACAATCTTTTTTGTTTCCTCCCGTTTAATTTCCTTTGGCGCTGTGCAGTGTTCAAAGGAGCATATACAAATAGGTAACTTTTCTACCTACTTCTAAAGTGGTCTTCTTCTAAAGCATCACTTATCGGGGTTGGACACGAACCGTAGTTTCCATGTGTCTCACATGACTCAACTTTCACACACTGAATTTTAAAATGGCTAACAAGTCTCACGTCACTGTACAGCCCGTTGATTTTTCTTCTTAACTACAGCTTTGTCAACTTTTTCTGCCTCGGGATGTGGTAGGTATTGGCTTATCGGTTTGCTCGTGCCAAGAATTTTTTTCAGATATTTTGGACATGAAACGTGTGTCAGCGAGATCATACGGTCAGTAAGGAATATTACGTTGCAGTTGTACGCCGTCTGCGTGAGGCAATACGAATAGCACGATTGGATTTGTGGGACAAAATTCATGACTGTTGCATAACGATAATGCACCTGCTTACTCGTCGTTGCTTGTGTGTAAGTTTTTGACCAAAAGGAATACAGTTATCATTCCTCAGCCACTGTATTCACCAGACTTGGGCCCCCTGCGACTTTTTCTCTTTTCAAAACTGAAAAGATCTATGAAAGGACGGAGATTTGCCATGATTGAAGAGATAAAGACCGCATCACCGGAAGAGCTCAAGGCTATACCAAAAAACCTATGTATATCAGAGGAGCTTCGAGGATTGGAAAAAGCACTTGTGCAAGTGTATTACATCCGAAGGAGACTACTTTGAAGGGGATAAAATAGATATTTATAAACAAATAAATAACTTTTGAGATAAATAAAGTCACCTTATTTATTGAACATCGAATTTTAAATACCCGTCGCCACTCGGGTAACTTTTTGGTCTTGGTATGCATCCCGTGTTAGAAAGGAAGTAATATTTTTTCTTATTTGAATCTGGTTTTGCCGTATGAAATATTAACATAAATATTTCGATATGTATTTAGCTCATTCACCTGAGAGAACTCTTCGATCCCTGACAGCTCTGCTTCTCAATATGTCCCTCAACTTCGAATAAGTAGCGATTAACAAAATAAATTTTGTATTCATTTTCGGATTGTGAAATCGTTTTCAGCTTTTGACTTCATACCTCAGAATTATTTCTATCAATATTGATCCTTCAGTCTAGGTTAATAGTATCGATTCGCTTCCTTTTTTATAACAACATACGAGTATATGTTGCTTTGTCCAACGTACCACATGCAAATGCTACCCTCTCATTACTTGAAGAAGGGCTTGGCTCAGTAAAAAGTGTGTAGCAATTTAATGGCCATTACACTAGGTTCGAATGACACAGCGGCCGAGACAAAGTCGTCGTTGCAGGACTGGTAAATAGTGGGGTTTTGTCCAAAAAGAGCATCGAATACAAATCGCTAAAGCTATGTTTACCTGATTTTATACTGACCCTATCTTCAGGTATACACTCCGAATTTTTTTTAGAGGAACAAGAAGTATTTTCTGGTCATTATGATACGTTTGCTGGGGCAGTACTGTTAATGGAACTCACAGCACTATATGAACTTAAAGGAAACAGGTGCGATCTCTGTTCAACAGAGCTGAAAGAACGAAGAGTTAGACTGATTATAGATCTGCTCTAACAAAATACATACAACCTCGAATTGAGCCAAGAGAAGGTGTTGGAGGAAACATTGCGAAAGTGTAGATTCACTACCAACCGCGGCCCGACTCTATAAAGTACTATCCCAGGGACACACAAATTGACTCGGGTGGCTTCGTAAACCAGACGGCAATTTCAATGTGAATCGCAGGGAAATCTTGGAGACTTTGCTTAAGGTACATTTCCCTGGTTCTACTACCCAGCTAACACCTCTCGATGCTCTAGTGAGCCTCACAAATTGCATCGATAGAAGAACAAATAGTCTCTCTGGTAGACTCTTCAACCCTGATAGAGTTAAATGGGCAATTGGCTCATTTAAACCCTACAAAGCTCCAGGTAAAGACGGTGTCTTTCCTGCTATCCTCCAGAGAAGCCTAGACTTGATGGCCAAGTTTCAACTTGAGATACATTTCTAAAATCTACAGAGAACCTTGCCTTAATCGCCCAGATAGGAAAACCAAGTGAACAACCTAAATCCTATCGTCTTATCACCTAACATCTTTCCTACTGAAAACAATGGAAAAACTGATAGAGATAGATATTAGAGATATGTATATTAGAAAAACAAACATCTCGCCTCTGCATCCCAATCAATATGCATACCGCAAAGAACGATCTACTGAGAATGCGCTGCATCACTTGGTAGCGCATGTGGAAAATAGTTTCACATGCAAGGAGATCGCAATTTGCGCCTTCCTCAATATCGAGGGGGTATTTGATAATACTGGCTTCAACTCAATCACCATTGCACTGTCCCGGAAAAGTGTAGACCACCCCACTTTCTATTGGGTTAGGGCGATGATTGTGAGCCGTATTATATCAGCTACATCCGGAAAGGTCACTTTGATAGTTAAAGCGAAATGTCTGTCTGTGAACGCAACCTGCGCTTCAATCTCTGACTGGTGTGGCAGAGATCGATAAATCCAAAAAAGAAAACCTTAGTCCCGTTTAAAATAAGGAGGAAAATACAACCTTGCGCCGTCGCCCTAAACGGTACAAATATTAGACCAAATATTTAAGTATTGACCTTGATCGAAAACTTAACTGGTATTCCAACATCAAAAGCAAACTTGCAAAGGCGACTAAGGCACTGTTGGCCTGTCGACGCACCTGCGCTAAAACCTTTGGATTGAAACCTGAAGTAATCCACTGGTTATATACCGCGATAGTAAGACCTATCACCAATTATGCGTCTGCTGTACGGTGGACAAAAGTTGAACAGAAAACTACAATACAATAGTTAAACTTCAACGCCTTCAGAGGCTAGCATGTCTCTTCAGTGCAGGTGTCATGCCAACTTGTCCGACAGCAGCCCAAGAGGCACTGATCGGAATTACTCCACTGCATCTTTTCATTAAAAGGGTTGCTATACGTAGTGCAGTGAGACTCCTCCGCTCGGAAACGAACCGGCCATGTAGACCATTACGACACATGTCCATTCTACAACACCTAAACTGGATTTGATAAGTAATAATAATGTCAAAGGCCTGAGATGGTACACAAACGGTTCCAAGATGGATTCTGGCGTTGGCGCTGGCATCTTTGGACCGATTTGGAAAATATCGAGGTCCCTGGGAATAAGCCCTAGTGTCCTCCAAGCCGAACGATACGTCATCCTAATGCACGTCAACCTAAACGTCAGCCTAGACTGGCATAAGAGGTACGAGTATAACCATCAATATATTCTCAGACAGTCAGGCAGTGCTAAAGCCGTTATGCTCGTATAGTACCGACTCAAAATCAGTCAAGGAATGGTTAAATTCTGGTGGGTGCCAGGTCGTAAGGGCATTAAAGGCTACGAAACGATACTGCCAAACCTATCTGTGCGATCCCCAAATCAAAGGTTAATTTCCTCTTAGACAAGTGGGAAGAATCGCAACACCTGCGCTTTTGGAAAAGCGTTCAAGGACTCCGAACAAACACTCTATTAATATTTTCAATAATAATAGAGTCGATATCAGAAGACTGGTCAGCTACATTTCGGGACACGACGAAACTGCAGAGCTCAGCTCCTACGAGGGACATCCTCAGCTTTATCAAGAAATTAGAGAAACTCCTCGTCTAATTGGCTATCAGGCACAATAGACCTACTCTGGTCGCAATGCTCTATGCTGTCTGTTAGCACTAGCCCACAATAAAAAAAAAATCACGCACCACAGCACCACGCAAGAGTTTTTGATTAAGAACTCAACGACGGCCATCGAATAAACCCTGCAATCGCCTGAAATGGCCTCATCTGAATGTATCCAACATTAATCTCCCCAACATTAGTTCTGCAATACGTCTTAGCCATTTCATCTACCATTCATTTTTTTTTTCTTTTGTTTTCCTTCTGAAGTGCTCGTGCTCTTGCCTGATTTTGTGTTCGAAGAGCCCACGAGCAGCTCTCGTTTTGTTCCGTAATTCAGCTTTATGCTTTTCTCATTTCATTCAAGTAAACGTGCTTGCATCGTCTTAAAATGATGGCTTACTAGAAATAAGATGGCTTAGAAGAAGTAAGCTAGGGCTTTCCAAGTTGAATTCGGTTCTAATGACTTGGATATTGGATATCCTGAAAAGATATCTGTCGCAATGTGATCAATGGTTGCCTGACATTAGGACCGCCATGTTCCCTTATCCGGTATGGAGATATGAGACCATATATTTTGGCTAAGAATTTGTGAAATTTATCTTGGAATTCTTAACTCGTTAAGACTTAAACTCCTAAATCAACGCTTGGCGGGGTTCATAAAGTATGGATTTCCCCGTCTTAGGGGAGCTCATTGGTTTTAAGAAGGCTAATTGTGCCTACCGATGCAATGTTATTGTCTCCTAAGTATCCCATATCGTTTGGACCTGGGAACGGTTTTTTCATTAAAGAAATGTCTGCTTCATCGTCCTGGCAGTTGGTTTTTGCTTCCCTTAATCACTTATAAGATTGAGCATATCTTCAGTCAAGATATTAAACTAGAATTCCAGGTAATATTTCGCGTGTTATCCTGAATTATAGAAGCAATATGCTAGCTTCCCTTGGGCTCCGGGCATTGTCAGCTTGTTTCAATTTAACAATTGGTAAACCTGAAGCTGCCTTACGTCTACCATATTTTACTAATGCGGGGTGTCGGTTAGTTTTCAATATCTCAATTTGAAGGTATTGAAATGTGTCCGATGAAGTAATAAAATCGCGAAGGCTAAGATGGGCAGGACACGTGAAACGAATGGACAATGGACGAACAGTAAAACGAGTGGAAAACCCGTCGGGAAAAAAACGCCAGGAATGCCGCGCCGTAGATGGGAGGATCTAGAACAGTTGGGATAGAATAGCGAAACACACTCATGACAGGGACGCTTGGTGGAAGGGTGGTCAACGAGGCTCTCACCTTCTGAGTTCCAAATGGCCGGTAATAATAATAATAATATGCGGATGTAAATCATGACTAATGTTTGGTCACTTTTTGTGTCAATTACGGTGTGATATTACCGCTTTGTAATTATGGATGCGTTAAGAACACTGGAGTCTCTGGTTTTTAGAAGTACCATGTCATGGTTGGACCCTTTGGACAGATGGAATATTGACAACACTTGAGTAGTGTGACCATTATCATTGGTCTCCGTCAAGCCAATCGACAAAAGATTCATTCATGCATTCATTCGATTTCGCATGATTGATTCGCTGACACTTTCTTTTGATATATGATGCTGATACTCCTCCATTGTATACTACCGCAGTACATACACCTTTTCACTTACATTGAATACATCAGCTTTTCATTCATCAATTTTGCTTTGAAGCGAAACTACAACGGACAGAAAAAAATTGCTATCTATTTCATCGCTGAAAGTGAAATGTACATACCCGCAATCTGTTTATTAAAATAAATTACGTTTTATGACTTTTACTTCGTGCGTCTTCATGTCTTGATCAAAGTAAAATACAACAAAATTACAGATCTGTACATTTATCTGAAAACTAACTTACACTATACCATTCAGTAACAAATAAATGCCTACTGACCCTGATCATCCATTTCAATGTATATTAAGCTTGAATGCATGTACGTCTTCACCAGATATGTAGTATCTTTATTATATGCAAGATTCCCCTTGAGAATATCTCACGTATAGGTTTATGACTACAATTATGTTTCCAAATTGGTCTTACGAAAGACGGCTCACCGCCTCTCACTTTTAGTCAGTTCACCTAAAGGGAACTTTATTCTTTATTTTACGCACTCTAAGAGTTTGGTAGGCTTATGAAGGCTGTAAACTAATTCAATGTGTTCATACTCTTTTCCACATGGATGTTCCGAATTTCTGAGTAAGTTTTCCCAGAATTTCTAAGCAGGGCAATGAATTCTAATTGCACCTTGCTTACATTGTGAACATTTAACATTTCAGTCTGGGTAAGTCAACATAAAATTTGTTTACATCTTCGTATCGTGATCTAGAGCGAAACATTCAAACACCAACCGTCTGCATGCTTTCAAATGCATACGAAGTCTTGGAGCCGGACTTCGAAACAGTGAATGATGAAAACGTGTTGGTTATAAGAGTGAGAAAGGCTCGCCGTTTTCTTAACAATTGTTACGAATTGCTATACAGTAGACACCTTCTCATCAGTGAACAGACAATTTTTCATGTCAACGCGAAGAAGCTTTCTGAGCAACTGTATGATGTAGAACCTTTTGAAAGTCCTGACCGCCATCTTATACCGTAAAATGCGATGCATGCTTGAGGCAAACTCTTTTGCCATAGCATTTCCCCCCCCTCCTTCTTTCCTTTTTTCACGATTCTCCTTTACAGAACACCCCTTCCACAGCTTTGCCTTCTCACGATTTTCACAAAGCAAATTTCCACCAAATCAATGAATACCTTAAAAAAGCCCCTTTCAATTTTGATAATCTAACTATAAATGATGCAATATCCAAATTTTACAGGGAAATATTTAACTCTATCTCTCTTTACGTACCAATTTCCCAACGCAAAATTTTGTCCACTTCCCCACCCTGGTATAATCGTAGACTTCGCACCCTAAGAAACAAAAGAAATAAACAGTGGCCAATCTTTCTTCGTACCCAATCCCCTATAGACTTTTCTAACTACATGGGCAGCTATCTTAACTTTACCGCCCTTCACAACTTCCTCTATCAACGCTATTTAGCTGAAACGCAAGCCAATCTTATAAGTGATCCTAAGTCCTTCTTTAAATTTGCTACAAAAGAAAATCTGATGGTTACCCTACCTCTCTCTCTTTGAATGATCAAACCTCTAATGACCCTAACACTATCGCCAACTTATTTGCCGCCAATTTTAAACAATCATTCGCCGACGACTCCTTCCATCCAGACCCCGCTTACTTCGACTATTTACCGAAATTTTCCTTTGGACCCTTTCTTCCTCATACAGTTGATCCCGATGTCATCGAAACCAAACTAAATCAACTTAATGATGAATTCACTCCTGGACCAGACGGTCTCCCTGCCATATTCCTGAAAAAATGCTCATCAACCCTCTCTCTCCCTCTCTCGAAGATCTTCAGTTTATCCCTAGCTTTAGGTGAATTCCCCCAGTTATGGAAAACCTCATTTATAACCCCTATACACAAGAAAGGTCCGAAGAATGTTATTAACAATTATCGTCCCATTGCCAAACTGTCACATATACCCAAAATCTTCGAGAGCATTTTGTACGAAATCTTAAGCTTTCGCTGCAAGTCTTTAATCTCCCCCAGACAACATTCATCACAGAAAGGGCTCCAGCTAGGTAGGCATGTAGAAGTATGGACTAAAAAGTCTCAATGAGAATTATGGTGTTCCGCTGCAGTCGTGTACCCATTTGCATAGTATGTCAAATAATGGTTAGGAGCAAAACAAGAATTTAGACGGATGATCAGTTATATGATCGAGTTCCAGATCCAGGAAACCTCGTTGAGGTTATTAAAAAACAAATGCCCAAAACACGTTGTCTGCTCCTTGCCAGGGCGGGAAACTGCATAGAATTTTTTGAGGCTCTTCCCTAATGTTGACATATTGCATGTCCTCTATTTATGACGAACTCTTTCATCGAGCTCGTTTTTATTCAGCTGTCTGTAAATGGTCTAGGACGGTTACGCGCTAATGGCTAATTTTATATCAACATCGAAGGTGCTGCTCTGCCTTGATTTTCTCACCGATATTATTAGTTCTAAGGGTTTTTAAGGGTTTACTCAATCCTTAATCCGTTTGTCGCGCTGTCAACTCTTTAGGAAACTTGACAGCTGGACTCTACTTGTTAACCTGTTAACTTGCAAACATTTCCTTTGGTCATGTTAAATAAAGTGTTTTTCAATAAGGTTGAAATGAATTAAAAGAAGCTGTGTATGAGGTATTAACAAAATTCTTTATTTAAAAGGTTCATGTATGCCATTATGTATGGAATATGACATCGTTCAAATGCTTTCAATGGTTCTTCCACAGATCCCGCTGAATTTGAACAATGGCCTGTAGTATGTTCACCTTAAGGGCATCGGTCGATTGTGGTTTATTCTCATAGATCTGCGACTTCAGGAAACCCCACAAGTAAAAGCCCGGCCAAATTGCTTGACCTTGGTGGCCAAATTACGTCACCTCTGCGAGAGATAAGCTTTACCCTCAAGTCGTTCATGCAGAATGTCGATCGTGGCGTTCGCTGTGTGACACGTAGCGCCGTCCTGCTCAAAACCACATGTCGTCTAGGTTCATATGTTTCAATTTGGGCCATAAAAAATTGGTTATCATCGTTCTGTAGTGCTCACCATTGACGGTGACCGCCTCACCAACGTCGTCCGAAAAAGCACGGACCAATGACGCTGCCGCCCCAAACGGTGACTTTTTGAGAATGCATTGTCACCTGGCAAGCGTAGGTTGATGCCGTCCCATATATGGCAATTTTGCTTCTTAACACGGCCATTCATCCAAAAATGCGTCTCGCCGCTAAAGAAGATTTTTCGGCCAAAATTGGAGTCTTCTTCTAATCACTCGAGGCCCAGTCAGCGAACATATAGTGTTGTCTATGGTTGAAATTTTCGAAAACGTTAAAGAATCAGCTGTGAAGGGCCACCACGTCTACCGCAGATGGGCGCAAAGCACGCAACGTTTACACTAACGAATACTCATTGTCTTATCATTTGGAAGTGCTATTTAATGATGTAACTTCTAATGGTGATTTGGCATCAGTAACTGCATAATAACAAATTTGACAGATGTCATCACAACAACATGGCCGCCAAAATCTACCCGACCCAATCGAAAAACCCTTTACAAATAAACATAATCCATCACCCATAATGTCAGTCCTTGAAAACTATGATCAGACCATAAGCCTTTCTATTTCCAAAAGGTATGTAATCTTAAACTGGTACGAAAAAAAAAAATAGTTGGGTGGAAAGAGCGAGGGAGTTGAATAGCTTGCATAAAAACGAGCTATTACCAAACATCGTTTTCTCGAATGAAGCGCCGTTTCCAATCAAGAAACAATGATCGCCTTTGCTTACCAGAGGTCATGCTACATTTTGACCTTTGTACAAGCATTAGAAAGCAAACAACGTTTGGGACGTCGAGATAGTTGTTTTTTGTTTGTGTTTCTGGACTCATACGGTAAATTAAGTGCGACGGTATGTATGTAGCGTTAAAGATCTTAGAAGCTGCATTCCGATCTTGGGAACCTAAACATATCGGTAACAAATGCCAGACATTCCGATACGATTCTGACCCATTTCTATAATTCGTATAAGCCTTGAATGACTAGGCGAAAACGTTTTATACTTCGTTTTCTATGGGTGAAAGGTTTGTATAAAACGACCATCTTTCGAAAATCCTTCGCCGACTTAAGTCCATAATGCGTGTGAAATGCCACCACTTTTGAGTTAATTCACAGATTTAGATTTTTGTTTGTTTATGAATATAGTTTATTGAATTAACTTTCCGACTTGATAATTGTTCATATCAGCCGCACTGTAATCGGCTCTGATTATATTGCGTCTGCGGAAGTTTCAACTCAAATTTCAGAGACACGTCGCACCTTATACTTATTGTTGCCAGTTAGTTAGACGTTTTTAATGATAAAGCAAACAATAAAGGCAAATCATTGACGTGTAAGTTGTTTGGCAATGCTAAGCCATATTGTGGGTGCGGAAAGGTACCTTTGGGTTTCGTAGAGCAGCAAGCTGTACGCAGTAAGTACGCTACAGAGCGTTAATTTATGGGGAGAGTGACTATATTGATTTGCAGGATGAATACAAACAAAACTACACAGAGTTTGTACAAAAAGTTTCGGGAACCATTTTTTCCTCACGTGACTGTACGTTGTAGTTCACTCGTACTTAGAGGGCTCGGTGGTGCGGAGCCTGTCTTTCAAATCTTGCCAAGTACTGGTTGCATTCGAGTGTTTGTTCAGGCTAGATTGCATTTTTAGTGGACTCCTGTCGAGTGACTTGTGCAATTTTATATTGGACTGGGAATATCGGACACAGAGACGTTAGGCAGATAGGAGTTAATATTCCTCCACTTTTTCACATATATTGGCTAGAGCTTTAGTAATTTCGATAATGTTCCTAAGCTCCTTTAACGTTGTTGGCCTTTTGGCATAAGTCAACGACTTTAGAGTAACCCCATAAAAAGGAATCCAAGGGCGTTAAATCGCATTATAACTATAATAGTCATTCAAAATGGTGCGAGTGGCGACCAAATTCATCAACGAAAAAAAAAAGGGTCCAATCACGCCATCCACATTTTGTGGATCCAGTGGGTTATCCAATGATGCATATTTTGCCAAAAATATTAGCATATTAAGCCAAAAATTTGTTTCATCGCTTCAAATGACCAAGAGTTCTTGAGTTGATTTGATCTTATAAGTGTGTAAATATATTTACGCGAAATTCGCCATAAAATTCGCTCTTGTGAATGCCGTGGAATGATCTGATTTAGCTCATTTTGAACTGAAGCACTTAAGGCTGCAAGAACATTCAATAGTGAGTTGACTCATATTTATCCACTTTATTTAGCATGTACATGTAAGCGCTCTTAAAAGTGCGACCGCCGATTCATAATTTCGGTAGCACTTTTTAATAATTTCCAAACGTTGCTCGTTCGTGAACTTCACCATGGTAAAAACGAAAACCTTGACCAAGGTTTTGATACTGACAGTATATAAGTATATATATTTTAGAGTGGGTTCGCATTAAAACACAAAATTGTTATGCCCCTATTGAAATTTAGGGAGATCAAAGAATCCATTACATTTTGTGTTCTGAGCAAAAAAGTGGTACCAGCTCTTCACAGAAGGTCGAGAAGATTTGAATCACGATGCCCGCTCTTAACGCCTTCAGCACGTCAACAAAGGATGAAAACGTTGAACCAATGAAGAAAATTATTGTGTAGGATCGTCGAGTTACTTTTTTTTTTAGTTTTTGATTCTTTTTTTCTGTTCTTATTCTCTTCTTATTTATCTTAATATTTAATGTTTCTTACTGGCCCTGTGCGAGCATTCTAATAGTCTTTTTTTTTACCTACCTTTTTTTCCTTACCTACCCCAAGGTGCTTAATTCTAATCTTAAATATGTATAATCAAGTCGGCTATCACTCGTGTGATTCGATCCGAGTGGTCACCCTGCTGGTTGTATTTTTTAGCAACTGGACTTTTCCAACACGCTCGCTGTGCATAGCCGAGACTTCACCAAGGCTAACCGGCCTCGGAGTAAGGAGGATCTCACCGGAGTAACGCACCGCTCTGGAAAGCGTTTCCACCAGACAACCACCAATAATCGGCGTGCTGTTTATAAGCATTGTCGGAATGCCAACGTACGCGTTGCGGATGAGCCGTTTGTCCCTTGCGCCCCGGTGGCGATGGTTAATTACCAAGATACCTTCTCTATTTTGCACTGACCTTTCGGAATCTATATGGAGAAATGATTCTAGGAGAATAAGGCCCGATCGGAGTGTGTTCTCGTTATATCTACAATTAAAGTAGTACCTAAGCCGTGGAGATCAGGTTATTTTCGTTAGTCATTACCCTTGCGATGTGCTTTTGGATCATTTTTAAAAGAAAATTTTCGATTCTATTTAGGCCTGCTCCGGGCTTTATTAGGGTAACACTTAACGAACGGGAGCTCTGGCGTTCTTTACATTCTAAGACAAACCCTAAGGCACTGTCTTTCGAATACACGAATATTTTTCATAAAGGGTCCGCCATCTAACGTTTTTTTTTTCAAGTAGTGCTTATTTCGTGAATGGTAACACTTAGCTCATGTCTGATTTGACAGATAATTAGTTTTATCCTTTCGCTGAACGAATATGGTTGTGTATACGCTTGAACAACGCTGGGAAATATTGCGACATTACTTTGAAAATCATGGTAATGTTGCAGAATGTGTGCGAAAATTGCGTACGGATTTTGGAAGAAGAGAAGGACCGTCAGCTCCGTATGTTCGTTATCTTGTGAAAAAAGTGAAAGATAAACCAAAGCGTGAAAAGCCAAAAACAGTGCGTACACCCGAGAATATTGCTGCTGCGACAGAAAGTGTGCGTGAAGCGCCATCAACATCAATTCACCGTCGTTCTCAACAATTGAACATTTCGGAGACATCATTGAGACGAATTTTGCATAAAGACCTTGGTATGACGCCATACAAAGTCCAATTGGTTCTGGAGTTGAAGCCAACTGACCATCCAATGCGTTTTCGCTTCGCTAAGTGGGCCTGCGATCGACTTACAGAAGATGCCGATTTTGCCAAAAAAATCATATTTTCAGATGAAGCTCATTTTGATTTTGGCGGGTATGTAAATAAGCAAAATTGTCGCATTTGGGGCACAGAAAACCCGCACGCATACATTGAAAAGCCGGTGCACCCAAAACGAGCCATTGTTTGGTGCGGATTTTGGTCCAGAGGCATAATTGGGCCATTTTTCTTCGAAAATGAGCAAGGAGTGGCCGTTACAGTCAATGGCGATCGTTATCGGGCCATGTTGAACGAATTTTTGTTCACAAAAATTGAAGAGGAGGATATTGGCAACATTTGGTTTCAACAGGACGGCGCTACGTGCCACACAGCCGAAGCTACACTCGATGTTTTGCGCCCTGTTTTTGAAGATCGCATTATCAGCCGCAGAGCTGATGTCGTTTGGCCACCTCGGAGCTGCGATTTGACACCGTTGGACTATTATTTGTGGGGTGCCGTCAAAGATAAGTGTTACGCCGACAAGCCAGAGACAATTGACGCTTTAAAGGACAATATTCGTGAAGCCCTTGGTGAAATACAGCTGCACACAATCGATAATGTGCTTAAAAATTGAACCGATCATGTAGGCTACTGCATGGCCAGCCGAGGCAGCCATTTGAATGAAATTATTTTCCATTATTAACCGGAAGGATTTTTTATAGCATTTTCAAAAAAAAAAAAATTATTTGGCGGACCCTTTATAATGTGACGCTACATTAAACCACACCAGACAACCATACGCGATGGTGGGCCTGATAAGGGTCACGCAGGATATGATTTTTACGCTGCGATTAAGTTGAGTACTGTGAAACGGACTACTTGTCATACCAAAGCTTTCTTAGCTCCAGCAAGGCAAGGATCGCTGAATTGCTCAGGATATTGGCATATTGATTGGCTCATGTCTGGAATTTTTCAGATACTTCCAAAGTTTGTTACGAAATTGCTAAATTTTTGACTAAACGAACCATCGCATGAGCATCACCCAGAGGATGTTGAATGATGGGAATGATCATCTAGTTTTGATGAAAAGGGTCATCCCTGGTGATGGAACATGGGTATATGGTTAAGACGTCGAAACCAAAGCCCAATTATCCCAATCGAAGCGACCAGAAGAGCCAAGACCGAAAAAAACATACCAACTTCGGTCAAATGTGAACGGTTCTCACTGTATATAATGTCGTGTAGTTCATGAGTTCTTTCCGGAAGGTTGTAGGGTTAGTAAGAAATATTACCCTAGAGTTATGCACCGTTTAGGTAAAGCAATACGGCTGTGTGCATGATGAAAAAGCATAAAAGCGAAAATCAGAAGTTCTTCAAGGATCGGAAAAAACGCTGGCGCGAATGTATTAGGTTGAACCACATGAAATAGTTATTTCTTTTTTATAATATTTTATTTAGTCAAAATATGAACCATTGACATCTATAACCTTCTTCCACCGTGATTCAAAGTCCATTATCCCTTTTTTTTATAGAAGGCTTGATTGTTTGACCTCTGCTCGGTTTCGGAACACCTTTTGCCGACAAAATGACGCCCGACTGCGGAAAGGTGATAATCCGTTGGAGAAATATCAGGAGAGTACGTTGGATGCGGAACAATTTCGAATCCCAACTGTAGCAGCTTTTGCACCGCTACGTATGGGGTATGAGGTCTACCATTGTCATGCAACAGGATCGGACCAACGTAGTTTCCTTTTCAGCCAATTTCGTATGCATTATGTCGATTTCCTCACAATATTTGACTGCATTTATCATTTCCCCTGATTGAAGAAATGAAAATTGGATTGGTCCTTTCAATATCGACCAGATTTGCACCATAACCTTTTCTGGGTGAATACCAAGTTTGGAGTAGTGCTTTGTGTTTTCGTCTGTATTCAACCACTGCCTAGATCTTTTACGGTTTTCATACAAAATACACTTTTCATCACATGTCATTATACGGTGCAAGAACCGGTGCCTTAGACTCAACGATGTACAGGTTTCTTAAAGGTGTAGTTTTTGGACTTCACTTTTTTCACTTTTCCTATTTGAGATAGGTGTCGACTTATTGTCATGAGGGGATACTCCCATGTTGTGTGCAATACTCCGCACGCGGTTCGTCTTCGAGGCTTAGATCTCCCGAACGAAACTTACCGTCGACACCAAGATATAAAAATTCCTAGAAAAACATAACTTAACTTGCAACGGACCCTAAAAGTCGCACATATCAAACACACATACCACTTTATAAAAAAAAAAAACACTATGTTGTACATATATTCATTAGACACCTTCTAATTGAGGACTAAGTGAAAAATCTGACATTTCATGTGGTACGACTAATATTACGGATTCTTCTGTGACATTAATGTCATCCAAGTCTACATACGAGTATGTTTGATAATTGGGGCAACATCTCATCCCTTGTTGTGGGTCCGATTCTGGCTGCCAAGTCGCACCACTAGGATTGGGATCATGCACTTTAGACTGAAACCTCTCATCTGATACTGCGAAAGAACAAGCTTTACTTTATGTGAGTCTCGCCTTGAATCCCAGTAAAATTGCAATATTGTAAATAAATATTGCGCACTTTCTTATCTCGCGCAATCTTATCAAACATCATAACGTGAAACGAAGCATGCCAGTGTGACAGTGACTAATCACTTAAGTCATTATTCTTTCTATAGAAGAAGGAGTACTTTATTTTGTATGTAACTACCCCCAGGAGGGAAGCACAGGCCTCCGGGCTGGTGATTGAAGTTGTCATAAATGAGGTCAATATACATGAAAGCATGCACAGCAGATTCCCTCATGGACAGGCTTGGTGTTGAAAGGGGCAGTACTCAAGAGATTTTCTGACTCGAAGTCTGTTGCCCCAGTTTCACTGAGTGCGAGTGCGTTTATTACAACGGCCTATATGAATCTTCATAAATCACCAATATCGTCGCCTAACTATATGCGATTCGCATTACAGGTAATGCGTCAACAACCGTATGAGCTTTTGTTTGTTCGTTTTATTATTTAGAATTGACAGCCAAGCTTTTGTCTTGTTTTTGCGCCGTCGTCATACTGCATTCTTATCTGGACAGAAGGACAGCGAACACAAGGGAACAATGGAGCGTGTGCTCACGGCCCAAATCTCTGGCACTATCTACAGCTATGAGTCGTTCTTGAGTGAACTGATATACACTCTAGTAGAACAACCATACATCGTTATTATATGGCAATCTATCGAATTTCTGAGGCTTACGTAATGGATTCATTGAATTTGGATCATGCGAACAAGTCAATGTTGTTTGGCTCTAAAAATAAAGCTAATGGCGCCGATGGTGATGCGGCTACTCATGTGGACGCGTTTGCAGTTGGTCAGTCGGGCGTGAAAACATGTTTTTCGAGTATTTTCTGATAACCATCCCAAGGAGAAAGAATCATTGTAATTGATTCACTGCACATAGCATTTGATTGATGAACGGAAAAAACGATGAAAACACAAGTAACAGACAAATGACACTCGCAGATACGAGCCGTTAAAGATATAAAGTGTGGCTCGAACGTGGTCGTGTGAAATGTTACACTTGTTTCAATTACTGGAATCGCAGCCAAGTGCTTGGGAAAATACGTACATATTGCCTCACTGTTTATGCGAACGCACCTTTGTGTTTGTCAATAAGTGCGCTCCTTCTTGGCCGGCGTGTATCTTTTGGATGTGTGCTAGATTAAGTGGAACCTGTTCGCACGGTTTTAGCGGTATTTTAAGTCATAATTCAAGACTCGCAAGCGGCTTGAGATGCGGTTGGAACCAGTTAATTAAAGAAAACACAATACTTGGCCTACATGTGTTATGACGCAGTTCCAAGTAATAAGACAGACGAGTTTTGAATTAAGTGTTTCTGGAATGGCATCCGAATTTCAGGATTTTGTAAAAGATATAAGTACGGCTTGCAGAGTTGCTATTATTACTTATGAAAATGTTTCCGCTGGAGCGAGACACTACTGTGGGAATGTTACATCAGGCGTTGTGGGGTGCTTAGCCGAAAGGTTCCGATCCCATAATGGGATTTCATGTGATCGCTGTGACAGCAACAGAACGGGAGATTACTGGTGATTGATTAGATGCCGGTCGTGGAGGAAAGATGTAATCAGTGGCATTATTTGCCCACAATGGAATTAAATTGATCACTATGCTTGCAGTAAGGTGCGGGGAGGTTAGACAGTGCAAATACCGAAATGCCTGTTGGTGACCCATCAACCTGTCACATTCTAAATGGAATGAACCTGTGCTTACCGGATTAGTAATTAGGACACTTAGTTTGATTTATTATTTTTCTCCTTTTAAACTCGAAACTAAAACAAAAAACTAAACAATGCCACCGGACTGGAACGGTGTGCAAGATAATCTCTTAGAAGAAATTGGGCAATTAATAGACTTGGATTTACACCTGCACTTAACACTAGAACGCGAATTAAGATGTAGCATCAATTCAGCTTCAACTGTCCGTGGGGTAGTTTGATGTTTCGTGGAAGAGAAAGTCGAACGAATTGCGGCTAGGTTTAGAGTAAACAGAAATTATTATAACGCACGAGGTGGCAGCCTCTGTTGTTCTTACTTCCCAGGGAAAGTGCATTAATATTCATAGGTCATGATATATTCGTGCCTTTCTATCACTTTTTGTAATAATGTACCTCCTATGTGCCAGTAAAACTATAAAGCAAACGGCAACATTGGATAGTCTGAGACCGCTATCGTCTTTACCATTCGAGGTGGTATTGAAATAATTAAATCGCAGAAGGCCAATTTGATGAGATGCACCTTACAGATCCCCACTTTTACGCGGCAATGGACCTAATGAGCCTTCATCATAAACATTTAAATAATGTGCCTATTTTAGCTTGAATTAACAGTGGGTATACTGGTTGCTTCATCGCGGTAACAAACTGAATGACGCAAATAAAAGATAGTAGACGAGGAGCACCTAACATAATAACCATTAATACTGTCCTCCCTAAAGGCTGAATAAACCCAAAAGTTTTACTGCATTCATAAAGTCGGTAGGCTACATGCCTACCTAGATCATGTAACCGCAGGTTCGTATATGGATTTAGTGTGGTGACTGTTACCTAGGTAAGTCTCTTTGGCATATCGTAAGAGGCACAGTGGTGTCTCTCGAGAATGTTTACTTAAGGTTACATATTAAAGTGCATAGGGAGGTGTCTTACTCATGGAGAAACTAATTTCTTTTTAAATAAAATGTATATTAGAAACCAAGAAACGCCTTTATGAGGTTTTAAATTAATTATTTTTAACTTAATTCTGAATTTTTCACCAACGCATAAAAAAAAAGTTTTTCGATTTTTTAAATCTTATGCCAAAGCTTTAGCTGGTAACTTAGATATGCAAGGTTTGTCCAAAAAAAAGAATTTTTATTTCTCTCGAAAAATCTTTATTTGTTCATCAATATCTATCAATATCCCTCTCAGATACAAATGCACTTGCGCCAGCGCTTTTTTCAATCCGCAAAGCATTTCTGATATGCCCTTTTTGGTATAGGATCCAGCTCTTATAGTGACGAGGCCTTTATCTTCTCAATTGTGGCAAATCTACGTCCTTGGATAGGTCTTTTCAGTTTCGTCTGCAGTGATGACCCTTTTCAGTCAATTCATCTAATTCAACAGCTCCTGAGCGATGTTCTTATGACCACGGTTCTTTTGGTCAAATTGTGCAAATTCGGAATAAACTTATAAAAACTTTTTTTATTTCCCAATTGAGAATACATCTGTCTGAAAGACATGTTGCATTTGTTTCCTCTGTTACAGTTAGCTTATCTTTCTTAAATGGCGCTACAGTTCGGGACGAACCAGGGTCACAACCAACAAGCCTCTCCAGTCGGTACGATCTTTGGCCCGTTGCTTTCAGTGCCGCTTGCCCAGTTAGTTGAAGTCCCTTTCCACTACTTCAGAATTATAGCTGCTGAAGGTGACGTTCTTACCAAGACGTCGGTGTTGCGCGTCTTCCTTTAATGACAGCATATATTTGGTCTTGTTCCCATTTACCCTAAGACCCCCTTCAGACTCTTCTGCTTTAATGCTCACAGACGCTTCATTAACGTCTCGTTGAGTCCATTCAATAACGTCATCTGCATAAGCTAGTTATTGTGCAAGTAGATCGCGCCTCTAGTATTGGCTGCTGACTCCCACACGATATTTTCAAATATGACCGCCCTGTCTAAATACTTTTTTAACATCTAAGATCCCTGTTCATTCATTACCGACCTTAATCATTCTGCACAGACTGACGAATTTGGCAGATATTTAGCTCGTATAGCTCTGTAAAGCTGGTTTCTGTGCGGCTTTACAGTCGACAAAAAGGTGGCAATTGTGAAACGATTGTATTGCCCTAACTCGAAGTCGTTGTGTTCGAGTAGTTTGCCGCGTCCAGATTTTCGTCGGTTACCAAAAGCATCGTATCATCAGCGAAGGAAGCCTTAATGTTTGTGGATCCTCTTGATATAGGGACTTCAACAGTGAAGGGGCCCTACTCGTATAATAGTGGTTCCAGAATAGATCCTTGTGGTACGCCTTCCTTCGTCTCCACTAGCTTTGACTGTTTGCCATTATATTTACAGTCCTGCCAAACTATGTCAAATGCCTTTGCTACGTCAAGAGACAACCCTAAGCGGCATTTTTTTTCCTCTAGGTCAGTTGTGAATTTGTTAAATTTATTGAGTGTTGTCTTCGGAATCCGAATTGATGGTTCGGTAGAATTCAATTATTAGTCAATATTGGCTGGAGTGGCTGATCATAAAGAAGTTTTTCGAATATTTGAGCAACATTTTGCGTTTTTATCGGATTTCGGTTCCTCCGCGGGATAGGAGTTATTTACCCGCGGCTCAGAGTGTTACTCGCAAGGGATCCCCACTTTTACGCGACAATGAGCATCATTTGGAACAGGATTATTCATAAACAACAATATTGTGAAGAACGTAATGGACGTAGTATTCTACCGAATGTCGATGGTCGCTATATGTACTTCTGAACGTACACTTGTTACCGAAAGACCGCCCCCCCTTCGCGCTATCGTCCACATGGCCGCCCAATCAACTCTGCGAGAGTGGTCGTAGGTTAAGATGTTAATAGGGCGCCACGCGATTTGGCTTTATGGACGATTTACCCTAGTACCGGAAATCGCGACGAGGTACTAGAGTCCGCTTTGGACCCACTCCTAATTCCCAGGACCGGGAAAAGAAAACAATAAAAAAAGAACGGCAAAAATAAAAAAAGCAAAATAAACCCGTTTCTTTTTTTTTTCCTTGTTTAATTTTAAATAATTCACTTAAACGGAAAACAAAGCAGGAAAAATGTTAGGTATTCTTATACTAACTAATTCTTATGCTATCTTAACTACCCTAGCTACCCTTAATCTACCAACTTAACCAACTTAAACCTATGGCCCACAAGTAATCATAATATATGTATAAAAAAAAAATAAGCGTAACAAAACTTTCAGCGAGAAAAAAAAAGAAAAAAGAAAAACAAAACGTAAAACTGCACTCAGCTGCTGGTCTCGAACCCGGAACCTGGCTGTCGCCGGCTTGATCACCTACGCCGTCGTCCCTCGATGGTAGGCTGGGTGATGCACTGCTTTACTTCCGCACTTTTTCTTTTCTCTCATTATAGTATTTCTAACTTATTTTTACTTATTTTGTTTTTTTTTCCACTAGTTTATTTTGACTTTAATCCTTTTCTTTCTCTCTTTTATTTTTTTCCTTTGTTAAGGGTACATATGATTTCACTTATCTCACAAATCTTGACCTTATTTCCAAACGGAAAAGGAACGGCCTTAAGGGATTCAGACTCGGGTTAGGGATTCTCGCCAGTTACCGGAATAACCGAGCCACGCGGAATTTCCTCTTTTTTTTATATTTCCAATTAGTTCTTCAAATCGCGATTTGGGACTTCTTTCTTTCTTCCTCTTCGAATTCCGTTTTAACCCGAAATTAATTTATTAACCGAGTTTGATTTATTAACACGACGCCTAGTTCGCCAAACTCCAAAAAAAAAACAACCCAAGAACCAATACCGCGCACAACCTCGCGCTTTGACGACCACGCTCAAACTCCCTTAGTTCCTGGCTAACCCTTACCTCTGCCGTTCCTCAAGCCTAAACCATCCACTCGCTCCGCTAGCTCCTCGATCGGACCACTTTACCGTTAACGTTTACCGTTAGATGGAAGGAAGGAAAGAGAACGTAGAAGAAAAATTCGTTGGTGACGCCAAAGGACCACAATAAAACAATAAAAAAAAACAATACAACGACAAAATAACAAAGTATGTGGCTTAGCCAAGACTTTTACCAGGGCTAACCATAATACACTGTCCTACGGAAGTTAAGTATGATGAGGAAATAATTGAGAATTTCTCATCCTTCGATATGAAAATCGTACTCGGGGGCTTAAACGCGAAAAAAGGGAAGAGGCGGTGTATAGGCCAACAATAGGAGAAAAAAGTCTTCAGGATCATTAAACGATAATCTTAGGACAATAAGTTTCGCCAGCTCAAGAAATATGATCGTGAAAACCACAACATTCAAACACAAAGAAATGCACAACCCGGATTCACCGGGTGGAGTAACGTGCAACCAAATTGATCTTAAATGTTTAAGCATACAGAGTAGCGGATTGCGACTCAGACCATATCCCAATCATCGCCAAAAATAAAAGTCGAATCCAAATTCACAGAGGCGAGTCACAACAAGGTATATACAAATTCAACACAGAAGGAAGAGAACACAGATGACTCCCTTGAGGGACCCCAGAGATGACTTTATCAACATTCCCGAGTGAAGTCCAAGTCTCGATAATATTACATATTAAAATCTAGTGATCCACGCTATCGAATGCTTTCAAGATATCGGTGTAAATTACATAACATTCAATGCCGTTTTCGAGGCATTACACTACAGATTTCGAATATATTACTAGGTTCGTGCTAGCTGATTTACTGCCAACGTAATGTTGGTAGGGGGAAATAACACCGCCCAAAAAAAGCTCATTTTTTCAAACAATGTGAGTATCGCAGTGTAAGTAGGACGAGCATTCGTGACTTCATTCTGCGAGTCATTTTTATGGATGCGTATGATGAGAGACTTTTTCCAAACACTTAAGAATTCGCCTAAATCGAGTGATTAAACACAGCTTGCAAGACAAGAGCACTCGCTTGTGCATATTGCATTAAGATTTTATTCACAGATATAAGGCAATTTATAGATAGACTACTATTACTTGTGACATATTGACTTGAATGTACTTAGATTGGTCGAAAAAACTAAGATCAGACCTCGTGGTTTCCGAACAGGTCATAGTGTCAGGAACCTCGACTGATTTTCTTTTACTCTTTAGGAAATTAAAAAAGCACTCTTCGCTGGGAGTTTACATTTTAAACTAGAAACTTACGGTTAATAACGACGAGTGTAGTTGAAATACCAAATAATTTAATCTCTATAGCAAAGGAACCTTGTGAAAGTTTTTTTTTTTTTTATTAGTCAGCGCTATAAGACTTTTATCAAACCAAACGGGATTAGTTATATTAAAGCGATGAAAGTTAGGCAAATAAAAATTGATTGCCTCTTCGGTCTTCTTGTAGTTCATAGATAACTCGTTTTTAAGGTAGACGCTCATTTATGCATGTAATTACACATATCCGTTTAACTACCTTTAACATAATCATGGTATACGATATACAGTGTGTCAACATTAAGGTTTTAATCAACCAAAGCAAAATCAAGTATGCGAATATACGGCTGTCATATGACGAGTATACACCATACTTTGTGAATCACGAAAAAATAAACATAAAATTATCGGGACCACCGGCTTCTCGCGAGTGTAAAAAAACACAAGACTCGTCCCACCTCGCGCGTTTCATCACAGCTCACTGTTTGTCCACTATCAGTCCCAACTTCCAATCATGCGTGCTGGAGCAATGACCGAAAGTGTCTAACATCCAACGTAATGGATTTAGAAATGTAAATTTGTTGGCAGACCAACTCGAATTGGTGTATTGGCATAGCACCTACATACATCAATGTGTTGTTGGGAAGCTAGTGCCGAACTCTTCTGCCGAACTGTAGTGTCGGAGCAGAGTATTTGTTGCTTGTGTTTGTTTTATAGTTATGAGAAGATTTAGAGTTGATGTGAGTAACGTTCGTGGGCTGAGAGTAAACCTTTTTGCTGCCTAGGTTCACCTAAATCGTCATAAACTAACAGTTTTGGTAGTAAACAAATAGGTGGGGAAGAATACCGATTTTAGGGTTTAAGGATTCCTGGATAATTTGGTGCCATAATCCCGCTCGACTCGCTATTCGCCTCCGCATTGTAACTCTTTCTCCTTGAAAACTGTTTTTTTTTATTGAAATCAGGAAGGAAGGTATGGTTGTCAACTCTTGGCTCGTAAAACCACTGTTTCGTATCAGCTAATTAGATAACAAATTCCTAAATTTATGGTATGGCTGTGTGAGAATGCCAGGAATCCTGAGGAATTTTAACTGGTCAATGTGCTTCGTCGATAGTGACGTGGATGGCGCTGCTGTTGCATACTCAAATATTATTTTGCTGGGTATGTCCTAATAGAGGTGTAGCAAATGAAACCCACAGCAAATGGCAATCGGATTAAGAGAGTTGAGTTTTTGGACTTACAAAGCCAACCGGAATAATTCTGGCTGAGTAAGAAATTACTGCAATGCATTGATTCGACTTGTCAGATTTTTCTTTCACTAACAGTTAAGACAAAAAGTCCTACTATGTCCCAAGGATAGCAGGACCGTTTGGTCGTCCGTAAACAAACATAAATCAATTCCCACGATCATTTACAAGTTTCAAGTCTCATATTAATCAAACAAATGCTGGTATTCCCCTAGGCTCCATTCTGTCACCGACAATATTCCTCGTTTTATAAAAGATCTCCTGTTTGCTAGTTCTAATCCAATCCACTCTGCCATCGATGACAGTACTTGCAACTTTTCATATTCATTCCAAAACTCACGTCCCTATTCTTCGCTTACAGCCGATTTGGAACGACAAGGTATGTTAACCACATTCAATTCTGACATCGAGAGCATTAAGTGGGGTATATAGAGTATTGTCACCTAAGCGAACCCTTTGTAATCAGGCGTTACCCATGAATGGGACTTGTGTCTTTTAAATCTTAACACTTTTCATCTTTGGCATGTGCGCTATTGAAACACTTAGTTGAAATAACCACATATTAGAGAGCGCCAAGAGCCGTGAAAAGTCTAGGTTTCCTTAAATGCGGGCCAACCCTCAGTGCAACGCTCATACCTGGCATGGTGCACCCAAGACCTCTCCGCCACTGCTAGTTAGAATTCAAAAACGTTGATATTGCGGAGTCTCTTGACTCGCTTAAACAACGACAAATTTTACCTCTCTATCTGTGTTATTGATATTTTAACAAACAATGCTCAAGCGAGTTAATTAATTGCATTCCTCCCCTTCAAGAATTCAACTACAATACTCGTCCGCTGGCATACCCATCAAGTTACCCTTAAGCCTCTCTTCGGACGTACAGCTGCTATATTCAGAGACTAGTTTTTTAGCTGAACCATACGAATATGGAATGCTCTTCCCAGCTCAATATTTCCTACACAAGCATTTAAAACCGGCATTCGGAAGCGCCTTTTCCTTTCCGTTTCTTCCAAAAAAACCATCAAAACTATTTAAAAAAAACTACTAATTTGGTGAATATCGTATGCAGTAATGATACGAGTATTAACAACCTCACACTCACATCCACTTTTAACATAAAATAGGAACAAATAAGGAGCATCGACATCATAGCACCAACTTAGATAAGCAGATTAAAATAACCCAAAACAACTCCAACTAAGTAAAGGTCATCATTGGTTTATGAGATCAGCAGTATATGATATTTTTAAAAGATGAACTGGAAAATATTTAGGAGAACATACAAGATCTAAGACCTAAGAACATACAAGATCTAATCTAAGCCATTTGATATTCGCGCACCTCTAGCCGTATATACAGCTTATTCTTGTAAACAAGGGACAAGGGAAACAATCAGGCAGTATAGATAGAATTTATAGGTCCCGACCTTGAAATCAGATTCTCAGCTAACTTATTTCAGTATGAATATATTGTTCAAATAGTTTTGATCGCAATGGCACGTAGCCCCATTCGGATGGAAGAACATATCATCCACATCGACGTCACGTAAAATTGGAAACAAATATTTGTTTATCATCTTTCGTCTTGTTCATTTTCGATTGTAACCCAAGATGACGCCACATCAAGGCAATTATTCGAGTACAGGGGAGTTTGATTGATGTAAATTATTTCAAATCACATGTGGACTTTTTATGCCTGCATATACTCGTACCTTGATCAAAAGTGTTATGTTATTATGGTCATTATTACGTAAATGGGAAAATTGCTTTTATTTTTTTTTTATTATTATTACTGGCCATTTGGTACTCGAAAGTTCAGAGCCCTGTTGACCACCCTTCGCCAAGCTTGCCTGTCATGAGTGTGTTCCTTCCATGTTTCGCTGCTCTGTCCCATCGCTTCTACACATAGCGACAAAAAAACCCTCGCAATAGATTTTTTAAGTGCAAAATGGAAGATTTAATAGTTGAATTTTATTTATCTTTTTTTTTTTTCATAACGTGATAAATATACTATACAAAAATAATAGATAGTATCTATTAACAAAAAACAAAGAAAAAAGTTACGATTTCAACATTACAAAAAAATATTTTTATTACTAAAAATAATTAAATATAAATGTTTTAGGAACTCAAAAATCACATTTTTTATTAATATATGCAAGGAACGGTTATATTTTGACCAAAATAGCAGACAAAAAAATAATATTTGGTGGCTGCGTCCTTGTTTTTGATGACGTCACGAATTCGGTTTGGCATCGAATTAAGCAATTTTTAAAAAAAATATTTTTCGTCTATTTCCTCACACTCTATATATGTATAAAGGGTCCGCCAAATAATTTTTTTTTTTTTTGAAAATGCTATAAAAAAAACTACTGAATATATTCTCAAATTTCTTTTTTTATTTGAAAGTACAATCCTTCCGGTTAATAATGGAAAATAATTTCATTCAAATGGCTGCCTCGGCTGGCCATGCAGTAGCCTACACGATCGGTCCAATTTTTAAGCACATTATCGATTGTGTGCAGCTGTATTTCACCAAGGGCTTCACGAATATTGTCCTTTAAAGCGTCAATTGTCTCTGGCTTGTCGGCGTAACACTTATCTTTGACGGCACCCCACAAATAATAGTCCAACGGTGTCAAATCGCAGCTCCGAGGTGGCCAAACGACATCAGCTCTGCGGCTGATAATGCGATCTTCAAAAACAGGGCGCAAAACATCGAGTGTAGCTTCGGCTGTGTGGCACGTAGCGCCGTCCTGTTGAAACCAAATGTTGCCAATATCCTCCTTTTCAATTTTTGTGAACAAAAATTCGTTCAACATGGCCCGATAACGATCGCCATTGACTGTAACGGCCACTCCTTGCTCATTTTCGAAGAAAAATGGCCCAACTATGCCTCTTGATCAAAATCCGCACCAAACAGTGGCTCGTTTTGGGTGCCCCGGCTTTTCAATGTATGCGTGCGGGTTTTCTGTGCCCCAAATGCGACAATTTTGCTTGTTTACATACCCGCCACGATCAAAATGAGCTTCATCTGAAAAGATGATTTTTTTGGCAAAATCGGCATCTTCTGTAAGTCGATCGCAGGCCCACTTAGCGAAGCGTTGTTCAAGCGTATACACAACCATATTCGTTCAGCGGAAGGATAAAACTAATTATCTGTCAAATCAGACATGAGCTAAGTGTTACCATTCACGAAATAAGCACTACTTAAAAAAAAAAGTTAGATGACGGACCCTTTATTATAGCCAATTTCATCTCAGAGATTGTTCTTGGTCGCTTTTCTCTAATCTTTTTCCCCAAATATTGCCAAACGTTCTCAATTGGATTCAGCTCCGGACTGTTTCCTGGCCATGGCAAACACGATATACCCAACAGATCTTTATGATTTACTTCCTGATCCTAGAGAAAACATCAACGTAAGTAAAATACCCAAATTAAAACTTTAACTCAGAATTAAAGTTACCGTTTTGGTTCGGTGACATGGAGCTGAGTCATCTTGAAAAAACTACATTTTTAGAATGATCAGAACATTGCTCTAAAGTTGTCAAAACACCTCGTTGATGATCTCAATGTACTTTGCACTATTAACGGTACCTTCCAACATCAGAATAGGACCAACACTAAGCTTTGTAATGGCACCTCATACCATTACATATGGAGAATGTTTCACTGTAATTAAAGTGCAATCCTCGGAATACCTCTCTTCTTTTTTGCGGCGAATCGCCATCGGGGCCAAACGAATTAAATTTAGACTTATCGGAAAAAAACAACTTGTCCCCAATCCTCACCAGTCCAATTTTCATAATTTTTCTCCCATTATAACCGTTGCTGGCTTTTTTGCAGGGTGCCGTGCTCTTAAACCCATATTGTTCAGCTGCCTCTGCATGGTTCGGTCTTTGAGACTCAAAGCTCTTATTGATGTCTCCAGCATGCTGAAACCGACTAGAGACTGAAATTCGATGAATATTTTATATTTTACGATAAATAGATTAACGCCAAAAATTCCATGCAAATTGTACAAACTTATTGTGAAAACCCTGGTTCGGTTCGCCAAACTTATCGTGCGCTATCCATTTTACGGTCGACATAATCGTCCATCTGAGCAAGTTATGCGGAACACGATGAATCGTTTTCGCACCACGTACACTCTAGTGGTTAATATGCGAAAATTTGTTTTGGAGCGCGATTGAGTCGATTCGATACCGTGCACAGCAATTGGAGTTATGCCCATCCACTTTGTGGAAGAGTTTACGGAAAGATGTTGGCTTAAAAGTTTATAAGATTCAGCTTTTGCAAGAGTTGAAACTGTGTGACTAATATACGCGTCCTAGCTTCGGTGAATGGGCCGACAACACGATTCAGTTTGATCCTCATTTTCAACGCAAAATTTTGTTCAAGTCCCATTTTTGGTTAAATGGATATGTAAACAAGCAAAATTGTCGAATTTGGAGTAGAGAAAACTCTGAAGTCTTTGTCGAGCTGCCCTCACAACCAATAAAACTCACTGTTTTGTGTGCTTTTTGGACTGGTGAATAATCGGCTCAAATTTTTTTTAAGGACGATGCTGGCCAAAATGTTACCGTCAATAGAGAGCGCTATATAATCATGATTTCTGACTTTTTCGTTCCTCAGTTGAATGGCATTGACCTGACAGAGCTTTGGTTCCAACAAGATGGCGCGAAACCATCAATTTATTGCGGGAAACATTTGCTGAGCGTATAAATTCCCGCAATTGACCTGTGAACTGGCCTCCATGATATAGTGATCTCACACCTTTAGATTACTTTTTTTTGGGGGGATATGAAGTCACTAGTCTATGCCAATAAACCAGAGACGTAGGACGACTTGGAAGTTAGCATTCGCCATATGTGAAATACGGCCTTACTTGATAAAGTTGTCGAAAATTGGACTTCACGACTGCTAGCTGTGGCGCGCATATGCCCGAAATCATATTTAAACACTAATGGCTTAAAATTATCTATTAAATAAAGCTAATATCATAGACATTGACAGCGCCTTGATGCAGCGGGTAGTGTGTCGGCCTCTGACGCACGATGAGAGAGTTCGGATCCCGATAACACCAACCCATCGAATGTTCATTGCGCGGCTTCTCTCCTCGGCGAGATACTGCCATAACCCCTCGTAGTACACTTGCCTTGAAAAAGCTTCTGGGCTCTCGCCGTTCGGAATCGGCATTAAACTGTAGGTCACGTTCACTTCTCTCCGTGGGCTGTAACGACATCTAAGAAGAAGAGGAAGAAGAATATAATAGACATCAACAATACGAGGGTGGTCCGATAAGTACTTAGCCTCACCGCCAGATGGCGCCGGTATCGCAAGAGCAACTTACTATCGTGTAGTACATTCTACTAGACGGCTACTGTCGATCGGCCGGATCGGACTCGTAGTTTTGTTTTGACAGCGTGTGGAAGCGGGACTGTCCGCGGATTTTAGAAAAATGGAAAAAGAGCAATATCAGTCGGGGATTCGATTCTTGTTTTTGTAAGGGAAATCGTGCAGCGAAATCAAAGAGCGTTTGGATGCTGTATGTACGGTGACTCTTCCCCTTCGATGGCGACCATCAAAAATTGGTTTAACGAGTTTCAACGTGGTCGCACGTCGGTTTTTGATGAGCCACGTACAGGTGCCCCGAAAACGGCTACCACGGAGGATAACGTGACAAAAATTCACGATCTCGTATTGGCAGACTGCCGATTGAAGGTGCGCGAGATAGCTGAGACAGTAGGCATTTCAAAAGATCGCGTGGGTCATATCCTGCATGAAATTTTGGACATGAGAAAGCATGAGAAGGCATGAGATGGGTGCCGTGAGACCACTTCAGAGCAGTGTTTGACGCAGTTTAAGCGCAATCCGAAGGAGTTTTTGCGTCGTTTCGTGACAGTCGAAACATGGATCCACTGGTACACATCAGAGACCAAGGAACAGTCGAAACAGTGGACTTCACCCGGCGAACGTGCTGCGAAGAAGGCGAAGACTGTTCCATCGGCCGGAAAGGTGATGGCCACCGTTCTCTGGGATTCACAAGGTGTGATCCACATTGACTACCTAGAGAAGGGCAAAACGATCACAGCGCTGTACTATGCCAAATGATTGAACCGATTCGCCGCCGAATTGAAGAAAAAACGGCCCCATTTGAAAAAAGTGCCCTTCCACCACGCACCGGCTCAAACCTCCGCGTGGCTTGGATCAATCCAATTCAGTCAATGACCATATATTTGGTTTTCTCTTCATTTACTTCTTAGCCTGCTTTCTTTCCTGCCATTATTAGACTTTCTACATTTCTTTCAACGGTTTTCTCATTATCTCCCAGCAGGTCCAGACTGTCAGCGTAAGCAAGGGTTATTTCCCTCTTCTCATTACGAATTCCACCTCCAAATTAAAAAGAAGTGATGAGAAAACATCGCCTGGTTTTATCCCTACTTTAATCTGTTCTTTGTTTTACTTTAGGCATAATCGTATCGGTTTCATCAACTTTGGGTTTCCCAGCCTTACAAGGGCTTGATACACTTTCGAGTGATTCGTAGAGTCATATGCCTGTTTCAAAACTACGAATAGTTGGTGTACCGTTTCGCAGAATTCTCATTTCATGTTTGAAAATTGCCTTATGGTGAAAATCTGGTCACGGGCCGAGCGATTCTTCTTGAAGCCACACGGGTAATCTCCGATTATTTCCTTTTATGATGTCAGTCCTTTTAAGGGAATATTCGACAAATTGCACCTTGTGTCAAATGGATACCAGAGATATTTCTCGGCCCTTGTTGCAGTGTGCTCGGTCACCCTTCTTAAATACGGGAATGATGGCCGAGTTTTTCCGTTCGTAGGGGATGGTTTCATTGTTCCATATAATTATGACGAGCCCATGTAACTTATCTGTTAATTTTTGTGCTTCATATTTTATTAATTCCGATGGTACAAGGTGTCGTAGAATTAATCATCCAATTTTGTTTTTGAATTACTGTTTTACTAAACGCGACTTCAAGAGTTTGCTTATTGACGTAACCGTTTAAGTGGAAATGCCTCATCGCTCATGATGATTTTCAACACAAAATCGTCCCCTTTGTTGTTGAAATTAAGGATGGCTTGACAGTCAGCAGGCATTAATTTATACACAGTTTGCACTTTATGCGGGAATATGTGTAAGTCTTTAACTAAAATTCACTGTAGGGTCCGTTTGGTGATGCCCAATTGCGTGGTCCTTCCGCCGTCTGGTTGATGTTTATTCCTTCTCAGCGACATCGACAGCCACAGCCGCGATATTATCGGCCGAACGACCAGTCCGGTGGCGGCCACACTCTGCATGGTCTCCTGTGGTTCCTGTCTGTTCGGTCGAGTAACTAAGCGCCGGAATGTTTGTCCAATTGGCGTGACAGAATTAGGAAATCAACGTCGAAATTCACGTTGCCCTAACCACCTTCACCACCGACCGATTATTGCCTGTTTGTATACTGCAGCTGTCTAGTTCACAAACGTTACATTTGATTGACGTACGACGCCACTTGCAAAAATTATAACACCTTGCGATAGAGTGATTAATTTTGCGCCACTTGTATTATGTCGATTCTCGCACTTTGTTGTTCTTGCTTCTTTTACTCTCCTTTTACCTCTGCTGCTTGGATAACACCGTTTGTCATTGCTGGTGGCTTTTTATGTATTTTCAGCGATTCGCCTATATACCACGAGCTTACCATGGTCCACATAATTGTTGAGGTAGTTTTTAAAAATAAGAAAGGACGCAACAACACACATTTAAAGATAAGTTCTTCGTTGTTTATTTTCTTAACCCTGCAGGGATTGAACCATTCGCCTCGAGTGCTTTTTAGATACTGATATAATTGACCATCAGAACGTACTAAAACCTGTAGTTAGAATCAAAGAGACTGGCCCTATTACAGAAGTTGTAAGGCCTATCCGTTATCGAAACGAGCGCCATGCGGAAACTATGGCTGCCATTAGTTAAAGTGTCGAGAAAGATCAAAATATATCAATGTCACGCCTTTTTTGGCCTCAAATCAAAAATAGGGATTTGGAAGACAGTGCCAGACTGGCCTCCAAGATGGTCTGATTTTTCGCCGTTGGATTTCTTTTTGTGGGGCTATGGTAAGCATATAATGAATACAACGCCAAGACTCTTGACGTTTTGAAAACGAATATTGGCCAAGCTATGACCGAATTTTTGCCCGATCGTCATCGAAAATTACCATGTCACAATCGAGTCCTGCAAGAAATGCGGTATAAGACACACAAATGTATTTTATTCAAATTTACTTTCGGGCCCACGAAGTGAATAAAAGAACTGTTCAATCAAAGAATGATAGAAAATCTCACTACACTTTTCTTCAAACCAATATTAAGCAAAGATGGGCCTTAAAAAATATATATTATCCAAGGCAATTCTTGAATATCTTATTTTAAGTTAATTGGAAGGCGCTTATCGCTTTAAGTTTAAATAAAACGTTGAAGGACTGATTATATTGATAGCAATTTGCGAGCAAAACAAGACAATAAAGATATCCACTGGCCAACATAAAGGGTGCTACCCATATGTATTCACTTGTAATACACTTGATCGAAAGGTGATTTTTCTCCGCTGATGGTCATTGCTTGTGATTTTAAAATTAATCTTTAGTAGAACTGCCGTTAGAAGTCTTCCAAAGAGGATAAACTAACTTTGCCTCACGCGCACCATGCCATATTCCAAACTCGTAAGAATTATGATTAATTGAAGTCGAGGCTGTCAACGAACACTAATCATCTTAAAGTTCGAATTCTCGGAACTATGCCTCTGTTTGCATAGCGGCACAGCGGCAATTTAGCGGACTCTGTTCATACAATCGTCTTACTTGTACTTATTCGTACATCGCATCGGTCAATGAAGCACAAATCGAATCGCATTTGTTGTTCAATCAAAGACTGGAGAATATATGACGTCTTGGCTGTCCTTGATTCAATGCACGAGTACATACTATCTGCTCAACTACATTAAATGATTTTATAAATAGGCGTCACATGTTGTGCGTTCTACGGAGCGGTTTCTCCCCATTAACTATCAATCGATGGTTGTTCACCTAACAACTCGGGGCATCAATAAACTCCTACGGGGTTCATCAAATCTGCAAATCAATGAAGCAATGGAGATGGTTTATTGTGCGAATTGTTGTTTTCGATTTGAGGAACTGGTTCTTGACAACAACCGAATGGGAATTCACCGATAAACAGATACACTGCGTGCGGATCGTCATGCGGATCCACGAGCAGCGAATAGATATTCTTAAAGCATAAATCAATTAGATAGAGATTTACACTTTGAACTCTAAACGTGTCGTGGGTAGAGTCAGTCCTGGTATCGACCGAGAGAATCTTAAGTATCTGCATGAATAGTAAGTATCTTATAATTTTAATTTGGTAGTCTACCATTGTAATGAAGACTGTTATGCTTTGATTTTTATTGCTTTCGGCATTTTACCTGACAAGTTGTGCGCTTTTTGTGGCGGCAGTGAAAGAGGTTTGCCTTGAATACAGGCTCGGTGTGGTGTGGTGTGTTCTTAGATGAGAGGCCGTCATTTGAGCGGTTTGTGTGCATACGTTAGAGGTGTGCCAAATTAAATGTTGGATTTTTCATTTTTGATACGAAATAAAAACTTTTTAATAGATTTTATGATCTGCTCACGTATACGGCGGCCAAGATATATGGGCATTTCGACCTTAGCGTTATGCCGTGAAATTTTGTGAAGTTAATTTATATGTATATCTAGAATAATTGTCGGTTGTTGACAATGCTAACGACAGACAAGTTTTGGGTTTTCTTTAGAGATCAACATCTATTCAATCAATCCTATTGAGCATCAGGTAGTTTACATTCTGACTTAATGATACATTGAGAGGCTTGGAATCGGGGTATGATATTTTGTATGTTATGATTAGAAATAATAATCAACAATCTGCACAAATGACTCAATGAGCTGAGGACCTGGCACAGGTGTCTGTTCAGTAAAATACTGAATCAATAAGCGCGGGTAGATATTTCAACATCTATTATTATCAAGCTGTGGGTGAGGTATTAACAAAATTCATAGATCCGGCTGAATTTGAGCGATGGCCTGTGTTATGTTTACCTTAAGGGCATCTGTCGATTATGGTTTATTCACATACCAAGATCCACGACTTTAGGAAATCCCACAGTTCAAATCGCATGGTCGCAAATGGTCAAATCGCAGGATTTTTGTGGCCAATTCACGTCACCTCTGCGAGAGATCACCTTCCCCTCAAACCGTTCATGCAGAATATCAATCATGATGGTCGCTATGTGGCACGTAGGACCGTCCCGCTGGAGTCACATATCGTCTAGGTCCATATTGTTCAATATGGGCCATAAGAAATTTATTATCATCGTTCTGTAGCGCTCGCCATCAACGGTTCACGAACCGCGGCGATTTTCTCGGCCGATCTTGCGTTCCTTTAATGTATGAATGTTGGCTTTTTGATGTTGATTAATTACCAAACCACCAAAGAGTCGACTGTGAAGGGCCACCCCGTCTACCCCAAAACGGGTGTATAGCGCGCAACGTTTGCACTAACGAACGCTCATTTTGATAATAAAGTTTTATTATTTGAACGTGCTGTTTAATCGTGTAACTCGCCATGATGATTTGGCATTAACAACTGAATAATAAACAACAGATTGGACAGATGTCACCAAAAGAACATGGCCGCTACAACCCGCCAAAATCTATCCGCGCCATTTGAAAAACCCTTTATGTACCGACAGTTAAACTAGTATTAAGGTGACTCAATCGTGCCATTTGGTGAAAAAAATTCAACCTTACCATTGTCTGAACTACCTGACCTGGGCGAACTGGCTTTTCTTTTTTTTTTTTTTTTATATATTTTTAGAACACACTTACCCTAGACAAAAAAGATTAAACAATTATCTTGCAGATCTCGTTCATATTCTGATAGAAGTTGTTTAGGGAATTTTCCTAATTGTAACCAATTTAAGATGGCTAGAACTAGCGAGCAAATCCGAAATGATGACTCTATTAATATACTCGTATGAGAAGACATCTTAATGTCGGTTGCTTTCGGAGAATCGTGAACTACGCAGTTAGGTTCAGTATCCCCTTAAATCCAATCTGTCGCAACGGCACGGACCAGCCTGCGTTTCTTGCCAAAGTGCTCTCTAATAAATGGGCCAGTATCTGATTTTTTATTGAATACTACTGAACGAATCTATTTTTTTTTTTCTGTTCCTAGCTAGCACATTTTACATTTATGGAATCCAAATGGCACGCCGTATTGCTAATTGGGACTTTGCGACCACCACTTCTACCCACTCAATATTATCTAAATGTTTGGAATTTTCAGGTTTAGTTTACCTCTGGCCACCAGGTCTAGTCAACCTTTTGACAAACTTGTTCGTGAATATTCTTCTGCAGGTACCTCAGGATACTACAATGCGGATAAGGTGGCATTTGTTAAAAAAAATCTTGTTCAAAAACTAAAGTGACTTTTTGACTTTCGTTTAGTTTCAGGTAGTCGGTGACGCTGAATCATGTGTGTCTGTAATGTGTGATAATGTGTGATGTAATTTCCGGCGATAGCAGCTTGATCTGCGATCTTATCAATTCGATCTACGGCCATCCGCAGTTGTTAGTTCTTGACGCCATTCAGAGAGGGGCTTTCCCTCACACTCTCTTTGCCGTCTTGCGGCTTGTGACATGCTTTCATCTTTAAACACTTGGCGAATCTTGCCCAACGTGTTCCGCTATTCAATCGTTCGCTGCACTGTGAACCACCGAGTCACTCGACAGGAGTCGACTAAAAACTCGAATAAGCCTGAACGAACTGATCCTAGAGGGCCGATGTTTGGCGCATTTTGAAGGTAAGGATTCCTCCACCGAATCTGAGTTACACGTATGTATGTTCATTGTATTCATTGTATGTACAACAGTGCATGTTGCACCCAACATACGAAGTTTGTTAAAAAAATAAGGAGACTCTTTGAATTTATATTTTCGATTTTATGTTGGCACACATGTCCCCTAACAAATGTTTGACAATGTCTGGATATTTATGTTTTTCACAGATTTAAAGTGTTTTGGTTAGCTGATTTTGTAGTGAGCAATTTTCTCCTAGCTTTTTGCTGGATCAGAGAATCCGAATTAAGTTTTGTATGGAAAAAAAATTAAGTGCCTCAGTGTACTTGAAATGTTGACTGTAGCATTTGGCGAGTCTACTCTGAGCAAAAAAATATATATTTGAAATGGTAAAAACTTTTCAAACGTTGAAGCAGTGATGAAAATTATTAAAATTAAATTATTAATAAATCGCATATTGATGATGATCCATGTAACTCATCCCTGAAAGTTCGTTATAAAAACTTGTGTAAAAATGGAAACTACCAAATTCGGTTATGTCGTGATAAATATTATCATTCGCTGATAAATAAATCTCTTAGTAACCCTAAAAACCAATGGAAAGCTATTAAAAGCATAATTAACTCGAAAGCCTCTAAAACTCCTAACCTTATTGTACTTAATAGCAATGGTGTCGAGTTTGATGATCCGACAACAGTTGCCAACTTGTTCAATAATTTTTTTTGGTTCGGTTGGTCATTTATCTGACTCCAGTGACTTATGCGGTCGTTGTTACAGTGATGCTGAACTTTTGGGTAACTCTTATCAAGGTCTTCTTTGACACTATAACTTCTTAATAGGTTAATAGTTTGATCAACTCTCCCAAGAATTCACATGCTTGTGGTTTGTGATTGTATTTCTAACTATATTTTAAAAATGGTAGCCCTCAATATATCTGATATCCTACTTCATTTGTTTAATTTAAATATTCGTACCGGCGTTTTTCCCATAAAATTAAAAAGTGCTATTGTGATTCCTGTTTTTAAAAAAAGGTGATAAAAAAGAGGCTAACAACTACAGACCTATTTCTCTGCTGTCTTCGATATCTAAAATATTTGAAAAAGTTTTTAAAAGTAGAATGCTGCATTATCTAGAAAGAAAGAAATTTTTCAGTGCGGCACAGTACGGATTCAGAGAAGGACTTTCTACTGAAGATGCTCTGCTAGATTTCTGTTCCTCAGTTAACAAGGGCTTAGATGATAAAAAATATTGTGGTGGTTTGTTTGTAGACATAAGCAAAGCCTTCGATGCCGTATGTCATTCCATTCTCCTATTCAAACTTCAGTCTGATGATTCCGCGGTTTTATGTATAACTGGTGTAAGTCGTACAGAATAGAACCCAGAAATTTAAAATCGAGGACAAAATTAGCGATATCAGGTCTTCTAACATTGATGTTCCCCAAGGGTCGGTATTCGGTCCCATCTTGTTCCTCATTTATATAAATTCTTTGTTCGACCTCCCTTTCTCAGCTAAAGTTGTACCCTTCCAGATGATCTTGGCTTAGCTTTTAACTCACCTAGTGCTTTGGACCTTGTGGCTGACTTGAATCACGATGACCATTTACTGCGTGTCTGGTTTGCCAAACACAAACTTTCTATTAGCAATAAGACTAAAATAATGCACTTCGGTTTAAGAATGAGAGATTTATCAGATTGGAATATTGTTTTGTTGGTCCAAAATATAAAATATCTAATTGTTTCTGTAATGTTGGCGTCAATGAATTAGCGGTTCAGGAGAAAAATTTGCAGCCCATATTGTTTTAAAATTTAAGAAGTAAGTAACTTTAAATACCTTGGTATATTGCTTGATCAAAGTATGAGTTCGCCGAATCATATTTCGACTTTGAAGCAATACTTACGATCTTCAATCCGTTGCCTTTATCAACTCAGGAAATTCGGCAATAACTTAACTTTAAAAACATCTTACTTTGGAATATTTCATTCTAAACTATAGTATGGCTTAAGCTGCTGGGGGGGTGCTATCTTACAAAACTCAATCCGCTTGTCGTTCTGCAGAAATGTGCTATCAGGAAGATATGTGGAGTTAACCGATTAACCCCTTCAATGGGTCTGTTTAGATCTTTAAACATTTTACCTGTTATACATTTATATTATTTTAAGACATCTAAAATATTCTTTATGAGAGGTGGTTATTTACAAAGTCCAATTTCCGATGTTCGAACTACGCGAGCAACCTTGAATACTATGTATCTGTTCCCCCCTTCCGTACCACTCATCTAAGAAACTTTTACTCCATCGTGTGCTGTAAACTTTTTAATACGTTTCCTGCATATATTTATCGTACTCGAAACTTTCCTGCAAAAAGTTAAAGCTTGTCTTGTTAAATTTGATCATTGCCAAATCAAGGTTTTATTGATCTACACTAATTAGTTTATAACTTATATCGTTCTTTCTTATATTGTTTTATTGTTTTGGTTCCTTTTTTTTTTTTTTTTAATTCATTTTTGTTTTTATATTTTTAGAACTCACTTATACTAGACAAAAAAGCTTAAAACTAGCTTAAATATCTTCTTCTTTTCCTTTTTCCGGCGTTGTTATGGTCAGAAGTGTAGGACCATAACCTTCCCACTTAACTGCATTCCTACTGGTCCGCTTGTGGGGTCCGCCTTTTTTTTTGTGACACTGGCATGCTCCTGATTTTTTTTGTTTGATCTTACTTTTACAACACCGGTGATCTCCAGTCGTGTCAACCCACTGATTTACATGTACACTTGTGGGGCAGTTTAATGGTGGTATATGTGTCCCTAGGCTCACCTTGGTGTTTTCTAAATTGCATAGATGTGATTTTCGTTTAACTTTGTTTTAGTCGCCTTTTACGACAAGCGAGAGGTATCGCTGCAGGGATATTCTTAACCCGTCCCTGCACTAGCTTAAATATCAACTGACATAAAATACCTTACTGGCCCTATACGGACACTCTAAAGCAAATAGAACAACTTAAGACTATGTCTTTCGGCCTTACGATTTACTTGTAATAATTAAAATAAATAAACAACTTGGCTAAGAAAAATGATATTTAAAAAAAACTTGGAATCAGATAATTTTTTTTTTAACAAAGAAACTTATAACTAAGAATAACTTAACCCTACCTTAACTAAATTATATACATTTTTTTTGGTTTTCGTAATTGTTTTGTATTTTTTTAAATTAAAGCTAAAACTAAACTAAACCTACCTGCGACCCTAGCCTGCCTTAGCCTGCCCTTACCTACTCTAACCTAACCTACCTTAGTCAATGTAAGCCTGCCATTGGCATGTGGCAAGCTTTGCCTTAAAGAGGCTGACCTATCAAAGTTAACCCAGTCCGCTTCAGCCACCAAAAGCGTTGATGCTGTCGGACGACGTCTCCCCGATCTTGGTGCGACACTGATCTACTAAACCTAAGGCGCTCGGGCTCGCGGAGCGCAACATTACGTTCGTAGAGGAGCCGCCGCTCACAGACTTACGGGCCACGTGGAAGATTAGCGGAACCGCCAATTCATCCTGGATCAGCCCACATTGATCTAAATAGAGGAATGCCTCTGGGGGGACAAAGCCGCTAAGGCGGACTTTCTCGTGGTACATGTAATTAGGGAAGTAAGCCCCGGAGATCAGGTTATTGACCGAAGTCATTGTCCTCGCAACGTGACCCCGGATCAGTTTTATTAGAAAATTATCCACCCGTACAATCCTGGCCCTATTGTATAGGACCTCGTTCGGGTAAAATTTCGTGTACTCAGATTCGGGTGTCCTATATAACCCAAGACAACTTCTCAGACATTGTCTCTCAAACACCCGAATCCTTTCCATTAAGCTAGCTCTCACATTGAACCACATGGGACGTCCATAGGCAATCATGAGCCTGATTAAGGCCATGTAGCAAATTACCTTCACTCTCGAATCAAGTTAGTTGCTATGAAACAGCCAACTTGTAAGAGTAAAAGCGCCCCGGGCCCTCGCCAGAGCAGCATCTATATGTTTGTCAAAATATAGATACTGGTCTAGCAAGATCCCAAGGCATTTGACTACATTTTGTTTCGCCAGTGGGCGCCCGTCCGGTCCAAGAATGGAGAACCCGTGCCAATTTTTCCTAGTGTCTCGGGAGGCCCTAGACAAAGGCGTTCTGAACGAAATAGTTTCTGATTTCTGGCAGTTGATTTTCAACTTCCAGTTATCACAATACTGCTGTATTTTTTCGAAGTCACGCTGCAAGAGAGTGACAATGACGTCGATCGTTGGACCTGATCTGTACGCGATTAAATCGTCCGCATATGCTATTGAATGGTGAAGAGAAGCTATCAAATCACTGAATCGGCGAGTTCACCGTACCCTGTTGCAGTCCGTTGTTAATATCAAATGTTTGGGTAGAAGTCACGTTGGCAATTTTCACTACAAACTTTCTACCTGTTAACATGTCAAAAATCATATACAGGGTGTCCCACGAGCAGTGTGCCAAAAAGCTGCAGCGTGTAGGTCTAGTCAAGACAAGAAAAAAATCGTAAGGGAGGGGGGGGTCTATTTCCCCCCGTTTAGCCGGGAGGGGCAATTTTCTAAAAAACTGACTTAATTTGGAAAAAAAAATATTAAAAATCAACAGTTACATCCACAATGCCACGATATACCTTTTTGCAAAGCCAGAAACCTCTTCTTTCATATTGATTTTAAATGAAGCTGTTTTAAGGAGTAGTTTTTGAGAAATTAATTTTCAAGCTCAAAATTTTGAAAAAAAATTGAAAAAAAAAAAAAATTCGAACTATTTTTTTTCAAAATTGTATGTAATTAATTTGTATGTAAGTAGTAATTTTTTTTAAAAAATTCAATGCTCTCATTAGTTTTTAGTTAAAAGCAGAAAACCGGATGCAAAAATGTCTTGTAGTTTTTGAGAAATTAAAAAAAATAACCGAACCATTTTTTTCTAAGAAGAACCTTTTTTTTGGTTTTGACGCGGCTGGACTTGTAGACAAATTAATGTATGAAACATTGACCTCTTTTTTATTATTTTTAAAAAATTCGGAGTTTTATGAGGATACAATAAAGTGATACAGTATTGGAATAACCCTGGATTAATTCTTTTTTTTCATTGATAACGCCTGAAAACTGACCTGCGAATTTCGTCTGGGTCCGCCCGCCGCCGATGGGTTCTTCCCGAATTTTGGATTTGGTCCGACGCAATCCCTCCCTTAGTACAAGGAGGATGGCTGTTATGCTTGGAGTGCCCAAATCAAGAGTATGGAGAGTGCTTCATACCGAAAACTTACACCCGTACCATTTTAGGCCAGTTCAGGGACTCACCTCAAACGACAAGTTTTTGAGAGCAGAATTTTGTCGATCATTACTGCTTCGAGATGAAACTGAACGAAACTATTTTGCAAGGATTTTCTGGACGGATGAAGCACAGTTTACCAGAGATGGGGTTACTAACTTCCACAATTTGCATCATTGGAATAGCACCAATCCACACAACAAGAAACAAAATAAATCACAACACCGCTTTAGCTGTAATGTTTGGCTTGGTATTGTTGGACAAACTGTAATCGGGCCCCGGTTTTTGAATGCCGTTATTAATGGAGAATCATACCTGCAATTCCTACGAGACCTTTTGCCCGATTTGATGGACAACGTTCCTTTGGCCATAGCAGATAATTTAATCTACCAGCAAGATGGAGCACCAGCATACTAGAGCTTACGGGTTAGGAACTGGCTGAATGATCATTTTAGTGACCGTTGGATCGGAAGAAGGGGCCCCACGGAATGGCCACTTAGATCACCAGATTTAACTCCTCTAGATTTTTATGTGTGGGGATTCATGAAGAATTATGTTTACGAAGTGGAAATAGTATCTTTGGAACAACTGAAAGAACGGATTGAAGTCGCTGGAGTCAAATTGCAGGAAAATTTGTCAAGCATAGATATGTGCAGCCATTAGGAGAAGAAGGAGATATAATCTTTGCCTTCTGAAAAATGGGGATCATATTGAAAATTTATTATAATAAAACTCCGAAGTTTTTAAAAATAATAAAAAAGAGGTCAATGTTTCATACATTAATTTGTCTACAAGTCCAGCCGCGTCAAAACCAAAAAAAAGGTTCTTCTTAGAAAAAAATGGTTCGGTTTTTTTTTTAATTTCTCAAAAACTACAAGACATTTTTGCATCCGGGTTTCTGTTTTTAACTAAAAACTAATAAGAGAATTGAATTTTTGGAAAAAAATTACTACTTAATTACATACAATTTCGAAAAAAAGTAGTTCGAAAATTTTTTTTTTAATTTTTTTTGCAAAATTTTGAGTTTGAAAATTAATTTCTCAAAAACTATTCCTTAAAACAGCTTTGTTTAAAAACAGAATGAAAGAAGAGGTTTCTGGCTTCACAAAAAAGTATATCACGGCATTGTGGATGTAACTGTTGATTTTTAATATTTTTTTTCCAAATTAAGTCAGTTTTTTAGAAAATTGCCCCTCCCGGCTAAACGGGGGGGGATAGACCCCCCCCCCTCCCATACGATTTTTTTCTTGTCTTGACCAGACCTACACGCTCTAGCTTTTTGGCACACTCGTGGGACACCCTGTATAGCAGTGGTTTACTTATGCCCAGCCGACTGAGCTTGTAATAAAGACCTTCTAACTATACGGTGTCGAAAGCTTTCTCCAAGTCAATCAGACATGCACCCGTGCATTGGTTCTTGCATTTGTTCCACTGGATATCCGACACGAGTTTCGACGCGGCATGAATAGTGTTATGCCCCGCTCTGAAACCGAACTGGTTCTCCGGAATGATTTTACTGTCCTCAACAAATTTAGACAGGGCTCTATGGACCACCTTCTCGAAGACCTTGCTAACACTTGGAAGGAGACTTATCGACCGACGATTTGATGGGTTAGAGGTATCTTTACCCCTCTTGGGAATTGATTGCACCACCGCTGTCTTATATGCATTATTCAGTGCATTGTTGAACAATATGGTGCACATCTCTACAGCCAGTGGTGGGAGATGTCTGAGCACACAATTAGATATTCCATCGATTCCCGCGGATTTTTTTCTCTTCAATGATTCGAATATCATCTGGAGATCCCCCGTCGAAATAAACAGGTATTCGCTTGTTTTGGTTCCTTTTACTACTTTCGTGTACATACTCGTATATATGTATGTTAATTTTCTATATAATACTGTTCACCCCACATATTACAGCTCTTAATATTTATATATGTATTAGTGTCATTTACCTTTATTTTAATTAATTATTTAATACGAAATGTCACTATAACTATTCATCTCAAAAAAAAAAAAAATATTGGCATATATGTACATATGTATACATAGGTTGGTTTATGCCATGAAATTATTTCAGTTTGTTACGAAATTGCTAAATTTTGACCAAAAGAACCGTCAAGGGCATCGCTTCGGAGCTCTTGAATTACGTGTATAACGATCTAGATTTGCTGAAAGGGGTCATCACTGGTGACGAAATATGGGTATATGGCTATGACGTCGAAAGAAATCATCCCAATTATCCCAATGAAAGCGACCAGAAGAACCAAGACCGAAAAAAGCACGCCATGTGCAAGTTTTGCCCCCTGTTTTCTTCGACTAAGGTTCGTCATGAGTTCTTGGCGGAAGGCCGTATGGTCAGTAAGAAATATTACCTTGAAATTATCCGCCGCTTGCGTTAAGCAATACGAAGTAAACGTCCATATTTATGGGAGAGAAAAAGTGGTGGCTCACGATAATTCACCTGCTTATTCATATTTGCTTGTGCGTAATTTTTTAACTAAGAATAACCCCGTAATCCCAGCCACCGTATTTACCGGACTTAGCCTCCTGCGAAATTGTTCTTCTCCATGATCAGGACGGAGATTCGCCACAAGGAAATAAAGGCCGCATCGCTGGAAGAGTTCAAGGCTATATCAAAAAGCACATTTCAGAGGTGCTTTGAGGATTGGAAAAAGCACTGGCAAAATTGTATTATATCTGAGGGGGATTACTTTGAAGGGGACAAAACTGATATTGATGAATAAATAAATATTATTCGGAAAAAAAAAGTAACCTTATTTTTTGAACAAATGTGTTCATAAGTATGTAATACAGTCAAATTTTCCTATAGCGAATTCGCATTTTCTAATGCAGGACCCGAAAATTAATTTGTTGTATTGTTGTATAGAAAATTCGTTATACAGATTTTTTTTTATTTTAATGTTAATTTAAAGGAAATCTAATTTGCAAGAAATTGGTTGTACTCTGAATTTTTATTTTCTGATTTTATATAAACTTGCACTTTAAATAATCAGTGCAATCAGAACAGTCTGAACCCCAAGTTTTTCAAAAACGCTGTCGAGAATATCTTCATCGGACTGGTTGCTATTGGTGCACACATCCAAATTGATTTCAATATTGTTAAAAATCGTTAAAACTTCATTAAAATTCCTCAATATACTTGTAAAAATATCATGAGGATGTGTAACAAAAAAGTATGCGCAAAAAATTCGTTATATGGAGACCAACAACGCATGGGAGTAAATTTTAGGCTGTAAAAAGTTGTTCGTTTTAGAGAAAAAATTTAAATTTAAATTTTTTGTGTAAAATTTATTATACCTATAGAGGTACAAAATACACTGAATTCAGAACGGAGAAGTTGTGTACTTGAAATCAATTCGTAATAAGGAGAATTTCGTTGTATAGAAGTTCGTTATAGGCCAAACCAATTTATCTAATAACAGTTTGGTTAAATATTGCCAAATTCAATATTAATTTTGCCAAATTGTAGGGCATATTTACTTAACGGCTAGTAATGCTCACATGAATACCACGTACAAATAACATTTGTGTTATAGATACAAAAAAAGATGAAAATAATCTGTAGGTTAAATAGACGAGTTTTCCTCGACTGTATGAGCAAGCTCTATACAATCTTTAGTAGGTCTTTAAACGACCCTCAAATGTGGGAAGATCATCACTGTCTATTTCCTGACTTTCAAACCACATGTGCCAACGAGTATAGAGACGAGCTGCGCGAAGCTTAAATAAACAAGCAAAACCAAATGGCTTTATTGTTTTAGAAAAAAAGTTCATGAGGGTAAATATACATACATTTGCACGCGTGAACCAATTCTGGTAGCCCACTTAGTCAACACGTTGTTTATTTTTGGCGCCAAGTGTTGATCACACGGTGGATGAATCATCAATCCGACAGAAGTGTTTGGGCTCGTCATTTTTTTTTTTGTTGGAGGCTTCTGCTATCTGTTGGCGCACCCAGACGCAAATACTGGTCCATTGTACTGCAAGACAGCCACCTTAGATGGCATTACAGCTCATGAAGAGCCAGAGCCAAGCTTCTCCCATTCACTTATGTTGTGTGCTATTTGTTTTTCACACAAGTAAAAGGAACTTACAGTTTAATGCCGATTCCGAACGCCGAGAACCGAGAAGTATTTTCAGGGCAAGTATGTATACTGCGGAGAGTTTTGCCAATACCCCGCAGAGGAAAAAAAGCCGCGAAATAAATATTTGATGACGTTGGTGTTATCGGGATCCGAATTCGCTCATCGTGAGTCAGCGGCATATTCTTTGGCTGTCTTACCAAGGGCCGTTCTACATTGCTCCAATAATACGGTTGCAAGGTGTCCAACGTTTCTGAAAAAAAATCGAGCGACCATTTCCATCAAAGTGCTTCAGACGCGAATAATTTATGTTGGGTTTTCCTCTTTTTCTTAGGAGGCCCAACGAGTTGACTGCTGTTTAGATTGTGTCTTTTAGGCATCGCGATCAATCGACATGAGCTTTTTTTGAGCAGTTATCCAATTATGAAGAGTATAACACGAACACGGTTTCACAACAAAATTCTCATGCAATATCTTATGTGTGCTTAGTATGATAATTCATACGACGACCTTGCACAATGAATTCGCACTCTCGAGTTCACATCGATGTTTCCGGGCACAAAAAGTGATTTTGAGCTAACTTCACACGGAATTTGTCCCTGAGCGAGCTACGACCGACAAGACAAGTTTCACATGTAATGAATGGCTGACCGCACTCTTTCACTTCCTTCTTGTCAGGTTCGACATGATAACTAGTGTCGACTTACTGCTTCATGGGCAATAACAAATCAATTGTATCAATTGTTATCACGTTATCATGGAACATTCACTAACTAAACCAGCTTTATACCACTACTTGTCCATTGAAAATATTAGAACCTAGCATAGCCTGCCAACAATTAAAGATTTTTTAGGACTCGTCTGTTTCATGATGCTCTTCAATGGGCTTAAGAAGTATGTCCCATAAAGAAACCAACTCCGGCAATTGTGTATTCATTTACACATACTCCCTATTGTGCATACTTGTGTTCCGTGCAGGAACGGGTTAAGAATATCCCTGCAGCGATACCTCTCGCTTATCGTAAAAGGCGACTAAAACAAAGGTAAACAAAAATCACATCTAGGCAATTTTGAAAACACCAATGTGAGCCTAGGGACACATATACCACCATTAAACTGCCCCACAAGTGTACATGCAAATCAGTGGGTTGACACGACTGGAGATCACCGGTGTTGTAAGAGTAAGATCAAACAAAAAAATCTGGAGCATGCCCGTGTCACAAAAAAAAAAAGGCAGGCCGAAAAACAATTGGTGCAAACAAATGCAAAAACACCAGCATTTGATTGGCCTCAGCGATGAAGTAATCCCAAACCGGGAAGCCTGCCGCTAATTTCTGAGGTCAAACCGGCGGACCCCACAAGCGGACCAGTAGGAATGCAGTTAAGTGGGAAGGTTATGGTCCTACACTTCTGACCATAACAACGCCGGAAAAAGGAAAAGAAGAAGAAGAAGATCTAGAAGGGATTCGGGATAAGACAATTGTTTTCAAATGTAAACAGAAAACTTAGGACTTGCCGGTGTTTGTTAGTTGAAGCGGGAGAAATTTCAAAGAAAGCCCCTGACGAGAAAAATAGCTCTACTCTGACGTCATCGAACCTCCTTTTGGGAAGAAGATGAAAGTAGAGTTGTATACACGGATGCGATACGTTTTTGCCTGGATGGACCTGGAGGATTTTGTTATAATAATCAGGATTTAAAAAAAAAAAAAAACCTTTTTAAGCTGACGACTAAATTAATATCCTCTTCGAAAGTGGCAGGATAGAAGGTGACAATTACCTTTCGATTTTAGATGAAGAGGGCGTGAGTCAAATTTTGGAAGCTTCTGATATCGGTTGGCGCACTCAGTCACAAATACTGGTCCATTGTACTTCCAGACAGACACATTTCCTTATTGTATTTTCCCCGTTGTCCGGAGAAAAGTGGGGATGGGCTTCAGTGATGTAGAATTAACAGATTCGGCACACACCACGTCGGCCCCAAGGGCGCCACCATGCGCGAGCGAAGGCAGTACAATCGCAGAAAAAGTGTCCTGCTGTGTCATCCTCTGGGACCCGTACAAGCCTTAGTGAATTTAGTCTTCCGACCTTGTTCAAAAAGGTCTTAAGTTCATGCACTAATTTGGTGCTGGTTAAAGGGTTGGACACAGCTTTGAGTGCAGCTTGGCTATCACTGCAGACGCATATGATTTTTCCTTCCACCTCTTCTTCACGTCATAGTGCATGGCCATTAGGATTGCGTATATCTCTGATTGAAAGACAGATGCATATTTTCCTAACAAGAAGTGCAGTCGAATGTTTTCGCGCTCAAAGAAAACTCCAGCGCCTCTGTGAAAATGCGAAGACATTCCATTCCAGGTTCAGTGTCTGACCAAAGCCAGTCCTGACGCCATGGAAATGCGACTGTGAAGTTACAGAGGCAGTAGGATGGCAGGTGTCATTGCGTCAGAAGGCATATCCATGAGACAGGGTTCGTAGGATATTTCTCCCGCAAGTACACTTTCACTCCAATGCGAGTTGTACCAAAGAAAATTTCTCTTTAGGCGTGACATGGCTTTCAGTGCGCACCCTCTTATAAATATGTCAAGGGGTGGAAGGTTCATCATAGCATCTAGAGCAACGTCCGGCGAGGTGGGAAAAGCCCCCGTACAGCTGGGACAAACCACTCTTGGGAATTTGGTGAAAGAGGTCACGACGTATTTGCGTGGTAGCTTGTACCATCAGATCACCGATGCATATGGGATTATCGGTCTTATCATTGCCGTGTAGATCCAGATGACCTTTATCGGTGATAAGCCCCATGTTTTGCCAAAAGCATCTTTACATTGCAAAAAAGCTTAGTGGATTTTAACTCAACATGCTTTGACCAAAGAAGCTTGATATCTAAGATGACTCCCAGGTACTAAGCTTCCTAGGTAATAGGAACGTCAAGAGAACGACAGTCTTAAGGGGATTAACCGACAGCCCATTACTCATGCACCAGTCATCGATCACATTTAGCGTCGCATGTGCTTTGAGAAAGACAGTCGTTAAACATGAACTGATAAAGTGAACAGCAACATCATCCGCATAGGACTGGGCATAGATTCCAGAGGCGCTGGGAGCATCGAGCAGAAAGTCGATCACCATGCACCATAACAGCGCAGACAGAACGCCACCTTACGGGCAGCCCATGTTTACACCAGACTTGACACATTGTTCGAGGCCTGCATCAGTGATCAATGTCCTGTGCGCAAGCATTGCTTTGATTCTCAAAACCAGTACTTCATCTACGCTAGCAGCGTTAAACATGCTGTCAAAGGTTGCGTTATTTAAAGCTACCTCAATGTCGACGAAAATCTTTCCTTTCAAGTGCGCCTTCAATTCTCCCAACTAGGCTTTGAAGCACAGTCGCGGAGGATTTTCCGCGCTGATAACCATGTTGCATCTCCGAGAGATGATACATTCGAAGTGCAACTTTACTAGTCTCTCCATGCTTTTCAGCAAGAAAGATGTTAGACTGATTGGTCTAGAACTCTCGGCGAGTGAGTAATATTCTTTCCCCATTTTAGGAATAAAGACCACTTTCACCGCGAGCCAAGGAATAGGTATATAGGCAAGTGCCAAACTAGCAGTAAAAATTCTTTTCAGAGAATGAAGCTACTGCCTTGTACCTGGGCAGCATAACAAGGTATATCCTATCAATTCCTGGCGACTTAAAGCCATTGAAAGGTACCACAGTTAATTCAATGGCCTCAGTCGGTGCCACGCGTGACGCAATATACCAGCTACGTCGAGTTACCTTCATCGTTTCAGTCGCAGTTAGGGAAATGAGTCTGAAGTAGTAAACTGAGAGTTTCCGCTTTAGACTCAGTAAAGGTACTATTGATTTTCTGAGTACATCCAGCTTTGTCGGTTTTCCTCACTTGAGGACTTTGACCAACTTGCTGGTCGCGCTCAGGGATTTAAAATCTTCTTCTGAGCGCAGAAGGTCTTATAAGAATCATTCTACGATTTACGAATAAGCTTCTCATATTCCTTCTGCTTCGATCATCTTCCGAATTCGATTTGAGCGGTCTATTCAGGAGATTTCTGGGGTCCCTGCGAAGCCATTGGAGCTTAGCATTTCCAATTGCCTGCAGGAAGGCTCATATTGCTCCATTAAAAGTACTAATTTCATATAATTGCTTTAATCTTCGCAGAGAAATATTTTAAATTCCAACCACAATTCTAAAGCATATGCTGGCTAATTCAATGCACAAATAACAGCAAGTAAATGACGCACGTCATTTGACGAATTTAATTCACGCCGTCCATTGTCGTTCGAAGCAACACCCCGAGCGAGAGACGCGTCAGCAAAGGTATTGTAAACAATTCCTTTATAAGAATTAATATTTTCAAATTATTTAGCACCACAAGCATGTTATAATAGCAAACGTAAACGAAGGTGTTCTTCATCCTTCGAGGCACTACATAGTCTGCCAAGTAATTGTTTGAATATACAGTTACGGACGTAGTTGAACAGGATCACAAAGTTTCATAAAGTTTTTGGAGATTTGTCAACAAATTAGAATCTGTCTTCAAGGGAGAAATAAAGAACTTAACACAAATCATTTTAAGTTTTCTCAAATTTTAGTGGAAAAATGCGGGAAACAAACGTCTTTGCTTCATAGAAATTGTGTTCGTGTCTTTTATTCGCTCTGACATTGAAACAAGGTGCCTTCCAGCATCCAGTTTAATTTTCTCATTCCACACTTTTCATGCTTTCTTCTTTGCTACATTGATCTTTATTATCTACCAAAAGTTCTCAATTGGGCTTAGATCAAGACTATTGCCAAACCACTCTAATATCGATTTTCATTTCTGTTAAAAATAATTTAATTCGTCTTTTTTTTTACATTTTATTGTTGATCGCTAACTTTTGCTTGTCTTCCCAGGAGCATGCAAATGCCGCGTCGGTAAAATTGCTAGTCTTTTAAAGCGTTCCTCAAATTGACCCCATGGGTTTTCTCCCTAAGGTCCGAAGTGCTACTCAGCCAGTCTATGCGTCATCGTTCTGAATATATGGTAGTCGGAAGGGGCGATAGTTGCTTTAATGGCTTGAGCAACATGTGCTCGAGCGTTATTGTGTTATATCTCTGCTCGTATTGTAGTCGCTTTCCCTCTAAAGCTCGGGTCAAACCATTAAATGTGTTTGGTAGCGAGTGCCTGTGATGATTTCACTCGGTTGTAACAACTCATACACGTGCGGTCGTAAAAACCGAAATGACCAATAACTGCGATCATAGTTTTTGTAATAAAAGGAGGGTTTTGTTAACCTCAGTAGTTAATGAGCATTTCAACTTTAATTCCATTCGTTTAGTTAATATTTGAAAAAGAGCGATAACATTGAATTTCCTTATCACAGTAACCCGCGGTAACTCGACAAACGTTGTGCAGGGCGGTGTCGGATTATCGAATTTGTCGGATTATACAGTACTGCTACAGACCCCCAATAGTCTGGAATTTTGTGAAACAGTGTACCTTGTAATCCGACAAAATACAAGTCAAAGTGATAACATTTTATTTTAACTAAAAAGCATACTATTTATATACAGCAGGTTTTCTTGTAATCTTGCTTCATCTTCAGACGGATGACCGGAAGCGTTTTAAGGAAAATTATGATCTTTCAACCATTTTTGAACTTCTGGCACGAAGCATTCATCAAACCACTTTTTGAAAAGGTCTTTTGTGTACAGGTAAATCAATGTTTTTGAATACACGTGGTTTAATAGATTTCTCAACGACTACCATATTTAGCGCATGTGTACCTGTAGTATTAGCACATGGTAATATGGTTACACGATCTTTACTCACCTCTCACTTTAAATGGCTCTATGCAGGTTGCATCATTAGAAAGCTTCTCTCCCGTAATAGTCATTAAACGTATGCCATGACGACTTTTAAAACGTTCCAGTCATTCCTTGCTAGCCACAAAGTCCTCGTTTTTTATTATTTCTTTGTAAAAAAAGTTAGCTTTCATGGCCAACATATCTCCCGAAATTTGTGCATGCCTGTTTCTTTCCTGAAGAAACCACATGTACAAAGCTTCTGCCACCTCTGGATGTTCAACTTTCTTGTATGTCTGTCTCCTGCCTGATCCATAGACAGTAGTTGATACGAAGTTTTTGATCTTCTCTTGGTTCTTTGAACGATAAATTGCGATTTAAGCGGTCCAAAATATCAGTTTTCTCTTTAATCGTCAACGTTTTGTGCTTCCGATTTTGGACTTGTGAAGATATAACCATTTATGTGTATTTGAATGTGATACACAATGAGTAAAAAGTAACAATTTACAACTTGTTCAATCATGCATTAGTGAAAAATTGCTGAAATGAATTTTTTGAATTGCTTGCGTCAGATGTCGCAGATGTCATTAACGTGGTTGGACGACCACGGACCACATGCTCTCGGGAGCATTAGACCAAAAGTCTCAAAAGTAGGCTCAAATTAACTTAAGACAAAACTAAATATATGATATCATCACAGAACAACCTCGACGTTTTGATTAAAACCTTACCCTTAACAGCTATAACTTGCAGTAGCCAAGGGTATCAACTTTTAATTAATGACAAGCGTCAACTCTACCAGTTCTGAGACAGACACAGTCGTTTTATTTTTTAGTCTCAAGTGATTATTGAAAAATAGGAGTCCTCTCTCGAAAAACCAAGGTCTACCTGTATTCTACAGAGGCCCGAGTTTATTGAGGCCATTCGTTAAATCATCAAAATCGTATTTAGCATTTCGTATGAGGAGGTGTTTCTCCTCAGGAGGTTACTAAAAAACCTTCAGGAGTATACTTGTTTGGAAAAAAGCTTTTTGAAACTCGCCACTTGAGGTCGGCAATATACAGTATGTTCCTTTCATCGTTCTTACTGCAGATTCCTGTGCCTTATAGATTTTAATTAACGATATCGAAGGCATTCTTCCTTTCGATTGCCTAGTGTCGGAATTGGGGATTCGTTCCATAGTGAGGTTTCCATACCTCACGGAGAACCCCTTCCACTAGGCATCTTTGAAACGTTTCCTCATTGGTTTCAAGCGCTTTGTTAAAAGAACCTCTGCCTTATAGGCCCGCTGAACTGAAAGCAACTAGCTAAAAGTGGTAACGATCGGAGAGATATAATGGCATTGTCTGTTTACTTAGAGCCTAAGCAAATCCGTCAGATGTTATCCTCCCAAGGTGAGCACGATTAGATGCCTTAGATATAATATCTCTGAGGGCTCACAGATTTGTATTTTCATTACACTATTCTATATCCAGTTTATAAAATTTGACCTCAGTTTGATTTGCTCTTCTTCATGGCGTTCTTTAAATCTCATCTAGCCAACTCTTTGAGTTTTCGGATTTTTTAGGCTGGGCTGCAGGCAAATTTTCCTGAATGACTTAATATCGCCATTCAAGTACAATATAACATTAGCGAAGCTTTTAGGTATTTATGATGTAAATTAAGTCGACTCAACTTGATGTTTGGGTTGGTCGTCGATATCGGTATATGGCCACGATTTCTTTGGCATTGTTTTATGATAAGGACTCAAATTCAGAGAAAATGCAGAAAACCCTTCCCTTTTTTCCGCTGAGAGAACTCCAGAAATGGAGTTTCCTCGTGACGATGTTACATGTCTTCCGGCTTGAACTCGTATTACACCCTTTTTTGGACAATTTCCAAGGCTTCCATGTAATACGTGTAATACGAAATACGATCTTGTAGAGTTACGACCAATGAATCAGCAAGAACAAAAACTTGTATTTGACATGGATGTTTATTCAGTAATGTCTCTGATACGACGAAATGATCACTTTTTTGTAGCGTTAAAACCATTCGCGACATATTCGTCACCTCATAGTAAATTTATATTATTTTTCGACGCGCTTCAGTCACAATTTTTTTTGAAATTGAAAGCGAAAAGAAAAATTTTCCGCAAATGATGCTCATTTCGCTCAAAAGTTGACATATTCAGGCAGAAAAAATTGTATGGCGCTTATTAAAAATTCATAAATGTAATGTTGAAGAGTTTTTGACTGATCAAAGCCTACCATGTGACATTTTTGTTCGGATGTTTCTGACCAACTCCTATCGCTAGCGTCATCTATTGGAAATGTTGAATTCCAACTTGAACACCTGACATTCTATAATCTAGTAGACGCTTTCATATGCGGTCTTAAAATCGATAGAAAATTGATGAGATTCAGATCAGAGTCTGCCATAACGTAAAGGTCTGATCGATAGTAGACTTTGCTTTGTAGGTCTACAGCCATATGACGATCACATGGAGACGGGATCTGATAGCAATCATGGTACAGTCTAGATTGTCTACTTTCTTCTTTTCTTATTCCAAACAATGCTACGGTTACACTGATCGGCATACATTTGGCCAGATATTTTGGATGGGTCGCTGTATACACTCGTAAACCCAATCACTTCATCATCTCCAGCTCTGCAGCTTTGGAATTATTCGCCGTTATCCAGTTCGATTTTAATACCCTGTCCCATAGCGGATACTATGCCGCCATTCAAAAATCGAGGGAAATGGTTCTGCCCGATTATTGTTATCGGTTCTTAATCCTTTCTGAAGAGCAGGTATTCCCTCCCGACATATAAATCGTCATCGAACCAATGGCATTTTGGAGGTGGTCTCCAAGGACCTAATACTGTATATTATCCGTTTGTAGCGGTAACAACTGAAATAAGCAGTATCACGCAGTTAATTCAGATGATATGATCAGAGATATCCAAATATTTGGGTCTGCAGCCTTGATACGATAAATATTATCGGTTTTGATACCAGTATTGTTCTCCGTCTTTTCAAAATGAGGCCGCATGAGGGTCTGACTATTTAGATCTTACGTCCATTTGCAATAGTAACAGCAATATAATTATCATTGTTAAGTGTTGAAATTATCCCACGGACACATTAATGAGTTTCCTCATAACTAATGATCATTAATTACGTGAACCTCTCGATAGATCATTTATGTCGATTATTATTGATTGTACGAAAATGTTGTTTAGTTATTGCTTAGGTAAAAAGCAATAAGCCTATTTTTCGGAATGAAAAACAGGTGTGTCTGGCTATAGGTTGATTAAAGCTCATTAACACTGTCTTAAACCGGCTTAAGAAGATTTGCAACCTCCTTTAAATAGTAGGCGTTCTGAAAGTCATGTTGCAAAAGTCAAATAGCAGCTCTAAGTAATGCGTCGACAACCAGTGATTAGTCATCGAGCATTCAAAAACCAATTACCGGACAATGGTTTAATACCAAACATCTACGCGTGCCACAGACCGAAGCTGTGCTCATCGCTCTGACGACTTCAAGTGTTTGCATAATCAAATGCTTCTACGAAAAGCACGTACCCGTACGATACGTGTAGAACTCTCGTCCTTGACATTGACAAATATTGTTTTCGAATAGTCTTTATTGTTGCTCAGGTGAACGTACTCGGTTTTGTTTTCGCTCACCTCATCTGTCCGTTCGCGTTGTCAATTGTTTTTTTTTTTCTCGAACGTTATTTATCGGAGCTCGTGGGATTTTATGTCTGCTGTTGATTGACAAATTACCGGTTTTGTTAATCGTGTTTATGGCTTATGACTTGTACTTGGCTTGATTTTTTTATTGCAACAGCCAGACGTGTTGTTTTTAAAATTTCCTTCGGTTATTCAGAATAGAGCTTATCGTACGTAGCATGTTTATGTGTTCAGTCTGAAAGGTGCTAAGCAACACATTGAACGAGTGATTTTGTTTCCTAGCGATTGGCTCATTTATGACCACTTTCCCCATAGCGGAAATAGACTAAAATCGCTCACCTGGAAAGATCGCGTGGAATTTACTTACCAATACAAGAGATACGATTTGTTTCAAGTGTGAACAATTGCTTGAGTACACAAATGGTATTGACGTGGTGGAACGACCACAGGGGGTTGTCAACGAAGCTCTCGGGAGCATTGGACCAAAAGCCGCTAAATTAGTCTCAATGTACTGAAGACAAAATTGCCTTCTTTACAGAACGACCCCCACGTCTTGTCCAGAACAACGGTTAGCGTAACAGCAGTTAAATAATCCTACCGCTTCTGTCTTTGGGCTCAAAAGACTCTGTCGAAAAGCCTCCTCCTACTGTATGGTGCATATTCTTAGAGGTCATCAATCAAATCATCAAAATCGTATTTTACGGGGTTTCCCTAAATGGGGTACTAAGAAAACCACCTACAGTATATACTTGATTGTAAAAAAGCTTCTCAAGACTTAGCGTTCGACGTCCGCAAGATAGTATGTACGAGTATGTCCCTTTCACCTACTGGAATAAATGAGTCACATTGAATATATGCATGTGATGGAGGGAAGCTTTGATTCCAATTCTCCACGAGCTTTAACACCGATTAAGAAGAATGAGGCAATCTTCCGTCGTTTCAAGAACGTCAACATAGAGCGGAAGATAGGATATAACCACCAACCGTATGGCTTATACAGTGATATCGGCTTAATCAAGCCAATAGGGATCCAACTTGGAAAATGACCGAGCCATATAGAGCAAATGGAGACCACTGTTCTGCCTTGAAGAGTCAACGATGCGTGCCAATATAGTGCCAACAAATGGAAACAAACCTCTACCTAATGGGCTGCAGAACTCGGAGCAACTAGGTAAAAATGGTAACGTCAAAATGGTTAAAGACCATGTTCAGACTGTAACATCAACCAATAAGGAAATAAGGAACCTAGTACCAATCCTGGCAGAACTTAGTACTATTTTGTCTCTTTATGGGTCCCGTACCCCAGATTTCTGTGATAAACTCGGTTCTATTAGAGAGGACGCTCGTCTTATGGATGTTAAGTTCGCTATATGGATGGCGTACTTCCTGTTTGACCTCAATCAATAGCTTCTACTGCCATGTATATGTGTTCAACATTAGAGCGGGATTGCCTAATGCCGGAATTGCGTATTTGTTCCTTTTTCTTCTGGTAATCCATTTTGGTCAGTATTATTGAGCAGTATGATGATGTTTCGGTGTTTTCATACCTCACGGAGAACACCTACCGCTATGCATCTTCGGGGTGTTTTAATGGAAACGTCCGGTGTCCTTGGGACCTCATTTGGAAAACTATTGTCTTCAGGCGCTTTGTTAATGGGCGTTAACGAACCCTCTGAATCGGAAGCAATTAGCTAAAAACAGTAACGATTGGAGAGTCATGATAGAATTGCAGGTTTCCTAAAAGCCTTAGCAATCCGTCAGTTGTTAATCTCCCTATCTCTGTCTCGTTAGACGCCCTTGACATGATTTCTATGGGACCTCACAGCTTTTTACATTCATTATCACCCTGTATTCAGTTCATAAAGTTTGACCTCAACTGCGTTACTCAAGTTTACTAATCTTCATGGCGTTCGTCAAATCTCGTCTAGCCAATCAGAGTTTCCTTCTTTTTGTTGAAACTTTCGCCTCTGGCTTGCAGGCGAATTACCCTAAGTGCCTTACTATCACCATTCCACTATAACATTAGTGGAGCTTCTAGGTATTATCGTGAACTTTTCTGCTTTCCCTGTGGCTATAGCTATTTATGGTATTATCTTCAATTTCGGGCCCGAGACTTTAGGCTTGATTCAAGACGAAAGTTGCTAACAACGTAGAGCCCATTCTTGTCTCACCGTAGGTGTATGCAGTGGGCGATAATACTCTTCTTATCTTCCAGCTGCGCCAGTAACTGGTAATCACTACTTGTTCAACTTGGTAGCCAAAACAGTACCTCCTGACGCCCGTGTCTTAGAAAACATTTTTACCAGAGTAGCTACTATTGTAGCTAGTTTGATTGATTTTGTACACAAGCCTAAGGATGGCCTGGAGTATCACATGTCAGAGATTTAGGTTAATTGACATGATCTCAAAGGTCAAAGGTTCCTTGAAGGCTAAGCATTTCTTACTGCCTCCTTTACATCGCTTGCAAAATTGCCTTGTGTGAAATGCCCCCGTCACCCGCATTTCCGCATACGTGTACAGTAATTTCTGATAATTGATTGATGTGTGATTTGAGAGGGAATAATCCCATTTCTCCTAGTCGAACGTATGCGATTAATGAAGTCTTAATTGTCCCCGAATGCACTACTATTGACAAAATGAATTTATTTCGCTGATTACCATTACCCATTACCCCGGGTAAGGGCCACCATCGTCTCAAACAGTCTAATCACATAATTTATCGAGGCATTTCATGTGGATTAGCTTTTCTTCAAGGTGTCGAAAACCGGCTTCAGTGATTTCATACATCGCGTATAATGACCATAAATTGACCATCATTAATAAAATTCCGGAAAATAAGTCATTCGTCAAACCTGTTTCAGGTTCCCACGCCTATTTTTGTACTCCCAAAGACACAGTGTGGTATTAAGCTACGAGTATAAGTTGCTAAGTATGTTGATCGCTTATTTACGTCACCACCAATATTGACATGTAGTTACCAATGTCAACATTGTAGCTTGAACTTGACTATTACTGCTAATGTCTCTGTGCCTCAAGGTAAAAAAGGCATTAAGTTCCTGACAGCAGTTGACCTACATACTTCATACTACAGTACAACGTACACAACTCCACTCCTCATATTTTTTATTCAATCTTAAAATCCTAATACCGCTTCACGTGTTAAAAAATAAATCACTGGAAAAAAATCATCAAGCACTTGGTGCTCATCAAGCAAGTGCGCTCAATAGGTCAGCATTAGCATACCTTTAGTCTTGCATACTCAATTCGATTCCCTACTAGCCGTACCATCAAGCAATTAAATATCAATAAGTTAAAACCCTACAAAGCGTTCGTTGAACACTAATTATTCATTTCCTTTGACATGCATTGTCTGTTCGAATGGTGACGGCTATTATTCATGCAACGAACCAGAACGACCTAGTTAGCCGGTCAATAAGTGAAATTATTTGTTAGGAATAAGGTTTGGGGTATATGAACTTGTGCATGGCGTTTGGAGTTTTAATAGGACGTTTACGGGTATTGAATTGTATCTACTAACGAGATACGGGTACTGAATGATTCTAGAGAATTGTTTTGTCGATTGTCATTTGGAAAGCAAGTGTGACAAGTGGGTATTCAAGGATAAGTAAACTTTCTAATCGTGATGGACACTAAACGAAAAACAGAAACTTTGATATTGGTAGAGCCAATAGATTGGAATGATATCGCAGTTACTTTTTTCACGTTTTCGTGTGTGGCCTCACCGAAAGCTACATTTAGCCAATTTGAAGCCTTCCTGCATTTTCTTCTTTGGCACAATCCTATTGGCAACATTTTATACAAACGCTGGTTCATTTGGTAAACAAGTAATATCGCCGAACATACCAGAAAACACATTTAATCTTTTTGGCAGCTTACAGCAGCATATACAAATGTTTTTACTAGCAATATCCGAGCACAAAATCGATCGCGATATTAAAAATTTCCTCTTATTTTTTTAACAAACCTCGTATAGTAAATCCCGGAGAGCCTCCAGTAACCATAAGTTGTGATTTCCGCTCCCATAATGCGGTATGTAGGCATAAATTCCATGGTAAAATTTGTGACATGTGGAACGTGCAATGTTAAGTTGGGAGACGTAATGACTTCATTTGGCTTTCACGCAACTATAAGACCGACAGGAATTTAGTTTAAAATACCTCACATTCCAACCAAATTATAACGCTCTAGTCTTACATGAAAACTTCATATTCATATTTGATGCCCTTGTCTTGCATGAACACTAATTATTAATTTATAAAATCAGTCGAATACTTCCGACAGATGGTATTACCAAAGAGGCTCAGACCTCTTGCCTCCTTCACATTATTAATATTGATGATTACCAGATTGCTACTGGTTATAAGAATCATTATAAATAACACAGTTTTGTACCAATATGTATAGGTACATATATGGCTGTGAAGCCTATTACCGTATTCCTTTTAAAAGTGCTTTGTAACTGGTTCTTGGATTGTATTTAATGATTTTCTGATAATGATTTCAAAAGAACCGAAAAATAATGAATTAGTTGATTGAAGTGTTTCTTTATTCAATCACTCGACTAATTATAATAATCAATTCTGTGCCATTTCCAAGACGGTTTGAACTGCATTCGTTTCATTATATTTATTAAAATCTCCCTCCGAGTCAATACAGCGTTATGATTACAGCGATCAAAAAACTTATCGAAGCATGTCTGTCGAGGGCCGAGAGCCTTAACGATTTCGGTCTTCACAACCAGAAGTAGCAGGACTCTTTCAAAGGCGAATATGACGCGTGGTCGAGCCTTATAATACTTCTTTTCTTGCCGAAAACTCACGTATAGTTAGGGCTTTGTGCGACGGCGCATTGCCATGCAACAGAAACCAAACGCCAAAATCCTTGTATCCCGGTCAAGCACGATAAATTATGTTCCACAATCTCTGCATGACACCCAAATAACATTCTACATTTACTGTCTGATTTTTTCGAATGAATTACTTATGGTTAATGATAAGGATTGAAAGTCCGCCAGGCTTTCCTTTGGAGGCTTGGCATACCCTTGTTTCTTCGTTCGTTTCTAAGCCATATAATAGTGCGAATCGGTTATTAATTTCGTCTTGATATTGATAAATGGCCTCTCCAAAAAATAGCACGAATTGCTCGTATATTGTAGAAATAGGGCTACGTTCCATCAGGTATAAACAGCGCATAAAATCAAAAAGGCGCATAATCGTCGCGTATTTCTCTTTTATGTGTCCTGTCCGTGTTAAATTTTGACGAGTCAACACAGATTATTTTTATAACTGTGACAATGACTTTTAACGTGCATTCACGACATGAAGTACCAACTTTCAAACGATACGTGTCAACATTTTATGACAGTTTGATTTTTAGTACACAAGTTGCAATGGAAAATGCAGTTCAAGCAAAGCAATGGCTTAAAGTGTTATTGGCAATCTGTTCTATTGAGACAAATGACAAACAAGTGGCCGTACAAACACCGATTTTGTTGGACACTCAAAAACGCAATTTGTTTCAAAAAACATAAAAAAAAGATCGTAAATTGAAGTTGGCTGAGATATATAACACCTTAACCCTTCTATTCTTATGTTGTCCTCCCATCTACGACGTGACCTTCCGTGATCTTTTTCCTATGGGTTTTCCACTTATTCGTTAGAATCTTTGTCCACAATCCATTTGTTCTGCGATTTAATAACTCGGACAATGCTTGAGTTCTCCATTATGTAGTTTTCTCCATTCGACTGTTTCTTCGTTCTGTTTTCCACCATAGATTCTCCTTAAAATCTTACATTCAAAGACAAGAAATCTGTTTTCCTCCTTATTTAGGACAGAGAAAAAAAAAACTATGAAAATGGAAGAAAAAAAAAGTAAAAGGGTTTTAAAGTGGCTTGCGTTTCCGCTTTTTCTCAAAGCGATGGGGACGGAACTCCATAGGCAGAAAACTGTCTCAGACGCTAGACATAACCTGGATTAAAGCGCAAGTTGCGGAGTTGGATTTTGTAAAAGCAGGATAGGGTATGTATTTAAACACATCGATGAGTAGCCGAAAGTTACCTGTGCAGGGACGGGTTAAGAATATCCCTGCAGCGATACCTCTCGCTTGTCGTAAAAGGCGACTAAACAAAGGTAAACAAAAATCACATCTAGGCAATTTAGAAAACACCAAGGTGAGCCTAGGGACACGTATACCACCATTAAACTGCCCCACAAGTGTACATGCAAATCAGTGGGTAGACACGACTGGAGATCACCGGTGTTGTAAGAGTAAGATCAAACAAAAAAAATCTGGAGCATGCCCGTGTCATAAAAAAAAAAAAAAAAAAAAAGGCAGGCCAAAAAACAATTGGTGCAAACAAATGCAAAAACACCAGCATTTGATTGGCCTCAGCGATGAAGTAATCCCAAACCGGGAAGCCTGCCGCTACTTTCTGAGGTCAAACCGGCGGACCCCACAAGCGGACCAGTAGGAATGCAGTTAAGTGGGAAGGTTATGGTCCTACACTTCTGACCATAACAGCGCCGGAAAAAGGAAAAGAAGAAGAAGAAGATTAAGCCTTCTCTTGGATCTGCAATCCACTTTCCAACAAGTTTCGCAGCTATATATTAGGAGCGCAACTAAGTTCTCGCTCTTTTTTTGATGAAAATGCAACTTTATTGTGTAAAAAACGGTTACAAATGAATCATTCAAGGTATTGCCCATCGGTAGCGATAACTTTTTCCCATCTTTCTGGCAGAACTCGCATGCCGTCACGGTAGAAGTGTTCGTCTTTTGAGCTTTTGAGCCTATCCACTAATCAAGCCATTTTGAGATGTCTTCATATGAATGGAACTGCTGATCAGCCAGACCATGTGCCACCGAATGGAACAAGTGATAATCGGACGGCGCAATATCTGGGGAATATGGCGGGTGGACTTCCCATTAGAGCGTTTCTAAGTAGGTTTTAACGGGTTTGGCAACGTGAGGCCGAGTGTTGTCATGCTGTAGAATCACTTTTTTGTGCCTCTGATCGCATTGTGGCAGCTTTTCGCGCAATGCTCGGCTCAATCGCATCAATTGAGTTCGATACCGTTCCCAAGTGATGGTTTTGTTTGGTTTCAACAGCTCATAATAAATAACAACGCCCTGATCCCACCAAATACACAGCATAACCTTCGCAGTGTGAATATTCGGCCGAGCCGACGACGTAGAAGCATGACCGGGTTGTCCCCATTATTTTTTTCTCTTTGGTTTGCTGCAATGAATCCATTTTTCATCACCTGTGATGATGCGATGAAGAAAACCCTTCCTTTTTTGCCGCTGGAGCAGTTGCCCACAGGCGAAAAAATAACGCTCAATGTCTCTTGGCTTCAAGTCATAACGAACCCAAGTTCCTTGCTTTTAAACCATTCCCAACAATCCCAACACATGCAATCGCTTGGAAGTAGCTTGGCGGGTAACTCCTAATACTGAAGCAAGCTCTTTTTGCGTTTAACATGGATCCTCATCGAGCAACGCCTCCAATTCAGCGTCTTCGAAGGTTTTTGGCCTTTCTTTACGCGAACGGTCGTCAACATCGAAGTCACCGTCTTTGAAGCGACGGAACCAATCACAGCACGTTGTTTCACTTAGAGCAGCATCTCCGTAAACTTTTTAGTGTTCGCGATGCGCTTCAGCCGCCGTTTTCTTCAAATGAAAGAAGAATTATTTGGCACAAAATCAGACATTTTCACACAACCAAAAGTATATGACGCAAAAACTAAATAACTATGTGTCAAAGCGGTTTGTTTACCATATGTCTAGGCTTGGTTCGTGACGTTTTGGATACGTCACAATCGACCAGCACTTTCTACTGGAGCCATCTCTTGATAAACAGCGAGAACTTTGTTGCACACCTAATAATAAAATTGGTAGCAACATAGTTTATGCGAGAATCATCTTCGGTTTGGTAGGTTTATAATATTAAGTAAGCTGTGGGATTCGCAGGATACCATATACCTTTCCTATGCTAAGATCGGCGTGGTCGTCTTAGGTTAAAGATAGTTGGCCCTAAACTCCTTGCAGTCTGAGCCTAGTCATATTGCATTGTCATGTTAGATAGCAGGAAGGATGAATGTATGGACCGAGTTGCGTTTTATATCAAGTGACTTGTTAGTTTGGGCCCAGTTAGCAATGTTCTAGAAATTTTCTGCATACATATTCTGCAACTTTAGGTAGTTCATTGACGTAGATGGGGAATATAATGGGACTGAGGATAGAGCTTTCGGTACATCTGTCTTCATAGGATCAAAGATAGACATTTTATTAGATATGAGACCATCCTTGCTGACGTTGGCATATATAGGATTCAATACCTTATTATGAAGAAATTGACGGTATCAAAGGCTTCTGAAAAATTGGGCAAGGTTATGATGGTTAACCTTCTTTATTATGACTTATTATGACCTCCTTATTTGAGGGAGGAGGACTTTTTCAAAAACTGCGGATAAATTGAGGATCCAAGCCATGTTGTCCTCTCATTTGGTCTTATAATTTCTGGGTAACGTACGTATGAAAATCTTTTAACTTCTTATCTACTGTGGTTCTGTCAGAAGAACCACCATCCGTGACTTCTTTAGTGCCGTTGGACAAACATAAGGCCCCTATTGGTTTCTCGGAAAATAAATTCCTTTCCGTAACCTCACTATGTGTTCTGTCAATTTCTTATGATAAGGCATGGTAGTTCTCAGTGCGGTCTAATCAAAGGTTTCAATAAGATATACGCTCCTGGAAAACCGATCGAAGAATAAGGTGACATCAGGTTTAAGTATTGTTGCAGCTAATTGCTCAACAACGCCTTCACGAATATTGCTTTCGACAATATCTTCCTCCCGCCCGCAGTATATCAGACATCTTACGTGTAGCTTTTAAGAACGTCATTTTTATACCGCGTTTAACTGACTACATTGACAGGTATTGTTTAATAGATGAGCGTCCTTTGATGTGATGCTTTCGTTAATGTTTTAATGTTCGCTTTCTTTCGAGATTTCAGACATGTCTACAACATACATAGTATACCTTTGATGCTTCTTCGGGCTTTTAGTTTCGAGATGAGTGAGTTGATTGCATCATTGACCAAAAAGGTAGCGGCTTACTGTTCTTCTTGGTACAAAAGCAAGATATCTGTAATGCTATCAGTTCGACTAATGCTTTTCACTTCGACTTCTGCGTCCTTTTTATCTCTTGTTCCTTTTTCTTGACAATCTTGATATTAAGTTTCTTAATTTAATTACTCTCGTCCGGACTGCGTTTTAAGATTCCACTTCTTAACCTGCGGCTTCATAGTTAGCACCACTGGAAATTCACCCTTATCAAGCGACTTCAACATATTATAAATTGGGGCCTAAGTCAGTTGTTTGGTCATATTGGGGTTGTAATTATTATAAGATGTTCCCATAAACTCTGTACGAAAAAAAATTGACCAGGACACTTATAGCCCAACCAAAAATACTGACGAGGCGAATATGTTCCGCTTGGATCGAATATCAGAAGTCAGTGTATTCACCATTTTGTGTGAATATTTCAGATCAAAACGTTATGATCGAAATTCGGACCGCTCACAGTCGATCAGCAACAACAACACACCGACGATTCAGCTTTTTGGAGCGTTTTTTTTCATGCTCTATCTGACCATGAATGAGACATGGATCGATCACTGTAGAGTCAAGTCGGCAGTTAGCTGAGGGGACGGCTGAGGTTAAAAACCTAGGGAGACAATCTCAGCTGGTATGGTTTTGGCCTCCAAAATGAAGAAGAAAAAGGCCGTTCCACCAAACAATGTGCTATGTTAATCATACAATGGCAAAATTGCGCGAATTGCTTCCCCATCCACTGGTGCATAGGTAAATTCAGGTCAAAGATAAATCGTTTTACAAAAAGAGAGAGCATCGGCATATTAGAGAATCGTTAGAATGAATGTAGCCTTCTCGAAGGAGACTGTGTGGATGAATAAGACATATCTTGCCTAAAAGTTGTTTCATTAGCCATCCTATTTACTTATTTAGTCATTTGTTTGTATTCATCTATGGAAACTTGCGCCAAACAACAGATGACGGAAATTATTAGGTAATAAATGAAGAATGTACTACCTACGCCTTCTCTGGTAAAATGCTACGAATTAATTCAAACTCAACTTTGTGTTTAACCTAAAAATGAACTGACCTGCGTAGTTTCTTTGTAATAAATACAAAAAATATTTCTTAAAGTTCAATTGGGATATTATGACACCGGGATAATGGTTTCTTTGTAACTCAGCACTTCTAAAATCAGACAAATAAAAAAAAAAAAAATTGCTTTGAGAGGATTATACCGCGGTGTCTCTTTTATGTGCCCGTAACAGCAGCATAACAATATGTTAAAAGCCAGATCTGTGCTCCTTTTGAAGTATAGCATAATTAAATTTCTTTGTTGTACTTCTGGCCTATTTTGAAAGTCGCATTAGTAATCATGCGAATCGTCGAAAATGATAAAAAAAAAAGTTGTTGTTTGACAGGTCTGACATTTCGTATTCCATTCATAACCCCCAACAATTATATTCGGGAAACACCGATGTCAAGTGTGTTGATTGAGCTGAAATCGAATTCCATACCATCTACATCTCACCTTGACGTTATTCAATTAATAATCAGCATTTTGCCTAATGACAAGTTTGATATTTTTTTGTAAGGATAGTGACGAGTATATTTCGTAAAGAATCTTATATCTTAGTAATTGTAGTTGTTTGTTGAAAGGAATCGATATCTAAATTGGTGATTAATGGTAAATACTATTTGTCGTTTACCATGACGACTGAAGTATTATATAAGCAAATCTAAATGATTTTTTTCCATTATCAAGATAATAGTTTTTAAATGCTTTGGATCACATACTTAATTTAAAACTCGGAAGCTCAGAGCCTCGTTGGTAATTTTTCGCAAAGCCGGGGAGCTTGAGTGTGTTTCTTCCATGTTTCGCTGATCTATCCCATTTCTTCTAGATCTTACGGGTTTTCCACTCATTATTCGTTTGACTGTTCGTCGAATGTCCATTTGTTGTAGGTGTCCTATCCATCTTAGTCTTCACGATTTAATTACGTGGACAGGGCTCGGGGCTGAATAGAGTTCCTCGAGTTTTTTATTGTGTAGTTTTCTCCATTCGCCAGTCTCTTCGTCCTGTTTTCCACCATAGATTCTCTTTGATAGATCCTTGAAAGATCTTGTTTTCAAAGACCCAAAATCTATTTTCCTCCTTCTAAGTCAGGGTTCAGGTTTCCGTAAGTGTCACTGGCGAATAAATACGAGTCGCCCATATGCAGCCTTTTATTTCAATCTTAATGTCGTTTTTGGCAGTCAATATGATATCCAGGTATTTACAATACATTCCCCACTTTCTTAAGGGTTTTTATCGAGTACAATTAGGTGCGAATCTTGGATTGATCCAATTGGATCAGTGTCCATATATTTGGTTTCCTCTTCATTTACTTCTAAGCCTTTTCTGCCATTATTAGACTTTCCACATTTCTTTTAACTTCTTCCTCACTATGTCCCAGCAGGTCCCAATCATCAGCGTAAACTGAAACCTGTGTGATTCCATTACGGGTTATTCCCCTCTCCTTTTCTAAACGAGATGTCATTACGCATTCCGGTAACAAATTAAAAAGAAGTGGTGGCAAGGTATCTCCCTAGTTTAATCCTTCACGTATCTCGAATATTTCCGATAAGGCGTTTCCTTTGTTTCCCTTTGGGTATACTCAGTTTCACCCTTTTTTTCGAGATTCCCAACCTTACAAGAGCATTACAGATTTTCGACCGATTTATAGATTCATATCCCATTTCTCTTCTAATGTTGTCGTACAGTGTCGTACTGGTAGTTTTGGATTACTTCCTTAACGTATGATCTTAATCCCTTTAAGAGAATATTTGATGTCGCTAAGCAAGTGCCGAAGTGCTCAGTCGACTTGGGAGTAGTACGCACAAGTGATTAAAGAGTTTAAGTAGAGACTTAGAAAGTGATCGTTTAATTAGTGGTTTGGCCCGCTGGTTCCGTGCGGAGCTGAGACGCATTAGTGTGGACTTCAAGGCCCCACGGGGAATAGTACAAATTTGCTTTTTTTTTTCATTAATTGAAACAAATAGCATACTCGGAGAAAGAAGAGACCAGTCCGGGGTCAATGGACTCGCGGAAAGAGAGAGAGCCGCAATTTGCGGTGCCGTCATCTGGGCAAGAATCAGATCGTACGGAAGGAGCAAAATTCGCCGTTCCATATGAAATGGTCAAGCGAAAGAGGAGACCGAAGCTGACATTGAAATTAAAAGCAAGGAAAGTTTCCACCGATGGAGTGGTGGTCACGACGGACGATGGGGGACGATGCAGTGAGGACAACAGTGACTCGTATGACTCAACTGATAGTAGAAGACAATATGTTGGGAAAGACAACCAATTCTACGAACTGGTACAACAACAAAACATGGAAGATGAAAACGTCTCCAAAGAAGAAGCTGAATTAGATAGGCTAATTGAAGAACTGGTCGCAAAGCGCGACAAAATACGACAGCAAAAAAAGCAACAACAAGAGCAACAGAAGCAGCAACAACAACAAGAACAACAGAAGCAGCAACAACAATTGCACGAAAAAAAACAACAACAGCAGAAAAGAAAGGAGGAGCAGAAACAGCAACAAAATCAGCAGCAGCAGCAACAGCTACAAGAACAACAACAGAAGCAGCAACATCAGCAGCAGAAACAACAACATCAACAGAAGCAGCACCAACAGCAGCAGAAGCAAATGCAACCCCAACCCGTGAAAGAGAAGGTTCCTCCAATAAATGTAAGTGATCTAGAAATTAAGGATAGTATTAGATTATGTAAGCTAGCCTGTAAGAATTTTCATATAAAAAGGCTTAGTGCCCAAAAACATATTATTATGTGTGGAGATATGGAGGACTACCATAAGGCCCGCACCGCACTGGGTAAAGCTAAGGCCGAATACTTCACCTACACGCCCAAAAGTGAAAAATTAAAAACCGTAGTTCTAAAAGGCGTTGATCCCGCAATTACGACGGATGAGCTCATAAACGAGCTTAAGAAAGTAGAGAGCGACGACCTCAAGTTCGTGGGGGTCAAGCCGTTTACCACGGCCGCGGCTAGGGGTAGAAACCGTGTTTTACCGTTTTATTTGGTGCAACTAACACCCAATAGTAAATTAGATAGACTGCGACACATTCATGTCCTGTGCCATCATACTATTCATTGGGAAAAATTAAAAAGGGCAGATCGTGTACTTCAGTGTATGCGGTGCCAAAGGTTCGGCCATGCAGCAGCTAACTGCAACATGCAGTATAGATGTGTTAAATGCGATAAGGACCACAACCATGGAGAATGTCCTCTGGGTAATAATAGAGTAGAAGATAGGAGTCAGCTTGTATGTGTGCTCTGCAAAAATCAGGGGCATCCGGCTAATTTCAGAGGATGCCCTAGGTTTCAGGAGCTAAAGAAAAAGATCCAGGCTCGGAAACAAACAGCTGATGAAGAGAGACGTCAAAAGAGTCGCTCGTTCTCAACCATCGTGACACCGAACACGTCTTATGCCCAAATGGCATCCGGTGTAACCAAAAGTAAGGTACAAGATGTACCAAAGGTTATTGAAAAGTCCCAGGTAATAGATATGGATATGAAAGCGATCTTGATGTCCCTCCATGGTAAGATCGATCAGTTTCAGAAACAACTGAATGAACAAGCGACTCGAATAGACATCATCTATTCCACGCTGTTTGCCGAGTCTGGCGCGCCATAAATCATGATGGATACGCTGGATGAGACAAACTTTAAGATCCTTGCAGTGAATGTAAATTCACTGGTCAGAATTGAGAGAAGAGCTAGCCTCTCGAACATGTTGTTAAATGAATGCCCTGATGTGCTTTTGGTTAGTGAAACTAAACTAAATCAGAAACACAAATTAGGCTACAAAGACTACAATGTAGTTAGAAGAGACCGCCCCCACCCCTCAAAAGGGGGTGGGGTTGCGATCTTAATACGAAAAGGATTGCGCCATAGTGTAGTGTATAGCGGGATCGTACGAAGGTTTCGAATATTAGAAGCGTGTATTATATGCATTCCTCTCCAAAGTAGGAGACGTATGTATGTAGTTGCTCTTTATGCACCTGATGCACCTCAACCTAGTCAGTTTATTACAGAGCTTGAAACACTTTTTCGACATCTTCAATTGCAGTCAGAAGAAAATTATTATTTCTTTGGCGGTGACCTTAACGCCAAACACATAACATGGGGAAACGCAACTCCAAATACTAGGGGTAATCTGTTGTTCAATTGGTGGTGTCGAAATACGGCCGAGTACAGACTTGAGATGTACGCGACGGATTCGCCATCCTTTCCAAGAACCGGCTCTTTTTTGGACTTAGCCCTAACAGACGCAAGACTTGAACTAACTACCACAAATCGCTACAGTCGAAATTGCTTACGAACCATCGACTACGACAGTGACCATAACGGACTCGCTACAGTAATACGAATACCTAACGAACTTTCGCAACTGGAACAATACGAACCAATATGCACCTACAACTATCAACAGGCACGCTGGTCACTCTTTGCAAGATCGTTGAGAAGAGAGATACGCCTGAGCGGAATTAATCCACCGGTAAACCGAAACTTGACTAACGACGAAATTGACCGTTACCTGCGACAAATGGACACCGTCATTAAACGAACCATGGACAAATCTATCCCTCCGATAGAACAGACAAGTGACCAAACTGATAGATATAGAACACCAACAATCGACGGGAATCCACAGGGAAAAAAGTAGAGTTCTCTCTAGGCTTAAACGGCTATACAGACAATTTACAGACCCACACGACCCGGAGATAAGGATGCTAAAATCGGTGATCAAAAATATCCAACAGTTACTAAAAGAAAATTACAGAATAGCTGTAAGTTTGCACTGGGGCAATAAGATTCGTTCTATAAAATCCAATAGTCCGAATATGTTCCCGCAAATAAATAAAATATTCAGGAGAAAAGATCATAACGATATTCCTTATGTCCGAATCCCCCAGACGACAGACAATACAACGATGCTACGGAATGTGGGCATAAATCCAGAAAGTGTCGAGACAGGAGACGGTTTTTTTGTGATCGAGGATCCACAGGAGAAAGTTAATTCGATCGGCGCTTTCTTCGAGTCTGTGTACATGGTGAACAACTCTGTTCATCGAAATCACGAACTTGAGAATGCGGCCTTTTTGAACCACTCACATCTTCGTGCAGAAATAGAGAATTGGCGATCTGAGAATAACAGCTTCACAGTATTCAATGATGAAAACCATGCAAACGGCATTGTCGCCAATGAACGAACTTCTCAATCTTTGTTTGTGCAAAAGGATGAACTCCTGTGCATCCTGGATTCACTAAAAAATAAGAAGTCAACGGGAATAGATGGTATCCCAAACGTCGTTTTAAGACACTTACCACTTGAGGCAGTAGATATTTTCACCACGCTGTTCAACAATGCTCTGAATAATAACCACTATCCAGTGCAGTGGAAAACAGCGGTGGTCCATCCAATCCCTAAACGGGATAAAGATAGTACAAACCCTACTAATCTCCGATCAATTAGTTTGCTTCCGAATGTTAGCAAGGTGTTCGAAAGAATTGTAAATAGAGCTCTGATCAAATGGGTTGAGGAAAAGAAAATAATACCGGACAACCAGTTTGGTTTTAAAGCGGGGCATGATACCATTCACGCCGCGTCAAAACTAGTTTCCGACATTCAGTGGAATAAGGCCAAAAACCAATGTACGGGTGCTTGCCTGGTCGACTTTGAAAAAGCCTTCGATACCGTATGGTTAGAAGGTTTATTCTACAAGCTCACTAGGTTAGGCATGCCAAATCACCTGCTATACATGATTTATGAAATGACTATGGGAAAGAAGTTTGTTGTTAAATGTAACAATATTACTTCGAGCAGATTCTTTGACATTAAAAACGGTTTACAACAGGGGGCGGTGAACTCTCCAATACTATTTAACATCTACACAAGTGATCTTGTAGGTTTCCTCAACCATTCAATAGCGTACGCAGATGATTTAGTAGCGTACAGATCAAGCCCAAAAATCGAAAATATCAATGCAATGCTGCAATGTGACTTCGATTATATTAAGAGATATTGCGATGATTGGAAGCTGAAAATCAACTTCCAAAAGTCGGAAACGATACTGTTTAGAACTCCGTTGAACATGGCCTCAAGGGATACGAAAAAGAACTGGAGGAAATTCGCAATCATCGGGCAACATGGACAACAATTAGCGGTGAGAAACGCAGTTAGATATCTTGGTATCTGGCTAGACCAGTATCTATATTTCAACAGACATATAGATGCTTGTCTCTCCGGAGCTAAGAGAGCCTTCGGTATGACAAGAAGCCTGTTTCACAGCAGTCAACTTGACCGTAGGGTTAAAATCATATGCTACGTGGCCCTAATAAGGCCCATTATCGCTTATGGTTGTCCAGTGTGGTTTAATGTAGCGCCATCTTATATGGAAAAGATTCGTATGTTCGAAAGACAGTGCCTTAGGGTCTGTCTTAGAATGTACAGAACGCCAGAGTCACAGTTCATTAAGTATTACCCAAATAAGGTCCTGTACAACGGAGCAGGACTAAACAGAATTGACAATTTTCTAATTAAAATGATTCGAAAGCACATTGTCAGATGTATGACTAGCGAAAATAACTCGATTTTTGGAGCTTATTACCCGAATTACATATATCACGAGAGCACACTCCGATCAGGCTTTATTCCCCCAGAGGCATTTTTATATATCGATTCCGAAAGGTTAGTGCACAATAGAGATGGTATCCCGGTAATCTATCACCGCCACCGCAGCGCCAGGGACAAACGACTCATCCGCGACGGGTATGTTGACAGTGCTCACGAGCTCATTCGTTTTAGCACCGCAATGGCGGATTGGGATCTCGCCGACGTCGCTAAGCAACATGCTGAATTCTGGTGGCTGGCAAGTGCCTATGCTCCCCAGAACGGTGCGTTACGACGGTAAGGTCCTCCCTACTCCTTAGTTTGTAAGTTAGGTTAGAGTTAGCTAGGGGATCTTTCGGAGGCTGGGCGTCATCACATTCAAGTGAGCTTGAGAACTGACCCATAGTCTGGGTGAGATCTCGGGCATGCTGAATGAGTGAGATGGCAAATCCAAGCTGCTGGAAGATGCAATCGGGGGGGTGACATTTGCGGAATAAAATCCATAAATGGTAGCCAATCCGGTTATACTTAAGTTTAGGATTAAGCAGCTTAGGGTAGGTTAAGATATTTAAGTCAAATTAATAATCTAGGTTTTTTCAAAAAATTTTTACTAGAAAATCCATTGCTAAATTATAAGTTTAAATATAATAGATAGATTTAGGCTGAAAGGCATTAGTAATTAAGAAATATAGTTAAACTTAGAGTGCCCGCGAAGGGCCAGTAAGACATATGTATTAAGTTATTTTTAAGTTAGATTTAATCATTTTTATCTAGGAAATAAGCATAGTGTAAGATAAATAAAAATGAATTTAAAAACAAAGAATATTTGATGCCACCTTGTAACAACCTGGTACCAGGGATATTCCTCGGAAATTATTGCATTATGTTCGGCCATCCTTTTTGAATACGGGAATGATAATAGAGTTTCTCCATTCCTTGGTGATTGTTCCATATAGTTATGATGAGCCCATGTGACTTTTCTGTTAAATTTTTTCCGGCATATTTTATTAATTCCGACGGTACTAGGTTCATCATTCTTAGGCCGATGGATTGCTTCTTTTACTTCATCAATTATAAGGAGTTCTATGAGAACCTCTGCTGTGTGGATAACATACTTTCCCATTGCTGCTGGCTTTCCATGTACATTTAGCAGTTTATCGAAATAATTCCTCCATTGGGCTGTTACTCTTACTCCGACACGCTCCCCATTATCGTTGCGGATAAATCCTGATCTAGCCTGGTATCCTTTTCGTACCGCTTTTAGCCCTCCATACATTGCCCTCATGTTCTTAGTCACACATTCTTTCTGAATTTTAGCAAATTTTTCCTTTGCCTTTGTGGCTTTTTTTATCCTAGAGGAGATGACTGACTTCCTGTCATAGGGTTTGATATTTTGTGTGGGTCGTCTCTTCGCTGTTTTCCAGGGCTTAAATTCTTAGAACATTACCGGCTTTTACTTTCTGCTCACATTCTTCGTCGAACCAAGCCTATCCTTTGGAGGCTTTGTACTTGCCTAGTGTGTTTTTTGCTGCCTACTTTGTAACTCTTTTTATCTTTTTATTGCGGACTACCTGTCTTGTTCCGTCGATAGTTTCTATGCTATCTAGTAGGCGAACCGGTTATTAATTTCGTCCTGGTATTGATGCTGCATACGTGGGACCTTTAACTTTTGAGTTGAATTTTTTTTATACCTTTTACACTGCGAGCCGCGAGTATATTCTAACCCTTATTCCGCAGGAGGCCTTAGAAAAGGATAAAAAAATAAATCTGTTTTTTTTTTCTTCAGTATATTCTCCTTTTGGATATACGAGTATACAGTTTTCTTATCGTTTTTCTAGCTGAATGGGGCTAGTGAAAATAGGAATTCAAATTATGGGCTTTAACCAATCCTTAAAACAAATACTAGACGCATCATACAGCCAACTTTCCGAAGAACTTTTGCGACGGTCCAATATCATATGCAAGATCCTTCGGTGCTTCCTATGTTAAGAAAAAGGGAATAATTTCATTGTGATAATAACAATAACAAGGAAACAATATCAGGTTGCATCAGAAAGGCTAATCTAGACTTAACCCATACAGACATCTCTTTGAACACTATACATTTATGTTTAAGCTCTTATCTATTTGGTATGTCCAATAAACTTTTTTTGTTTTCGGTTATCTTTAATTGAAATGTTTTATTTCTACTGTTAATTATATATCAGGTCCGTAAGAGTTAACTTTGATCCGATGAATAATAATGAATAAACCACTGATAGGAACGGAAAACATAAACGCATGACAAAATATTTTATTTTGCCCGCACTAAAGATATATTCAACTTTTTTTAACTACCTTTATTTCAATCGTATACCAGCCTGTTTATAGCAGTCCATTAAAGTATTTACTTGAGCAAGTAATAGCTTTATTACACCATGTGCTTATACTCGTACTTTACGGATGAGTGAAAGGTTTCATGATAGTCTCCAATTATTATGTTAACCCAACGAAAGATCATGACTCTCACGACGCGCACTTTACAAATTAAATCATGATCAGATAATGCAACTTATTGAACGTGACGAGGAATTCAGTAATTCTCGTAATGGGATTGAATTGGGTTAATATGATGATGATTTGTATCAGAACTCGTATTTTATTTGTCACGTTTTATGTTACGTGCATGCCTGGAGCTGTCATATTTCAATCGAACGTTTAAATAAGAAAAATGTTAGCAAGTATGTCTTAATCACTTTTAACTTCACACTTAAGTGGGAACAAATATTAAATTCTTCCGTTTAAGCAGACATATTCAAACCTGTGAATACATACAGACATATAGCGCAATACGTTTAGCCCCGATTTGTTCAATGTTCGTTTATTTGGCCTAAAAGATATAAGCGAATGGTTTTAGACATTCCATTTTTACTATTTTAAATCGCCTTATAGCCTGTGGAAGATCAATTCTGAAGCTTCCCTCAATTACCTTTATTTTGGTTTACTAAGGTGACTTCTTATTTATATTTATTTATTCATCGATATCTGTTTAGTCAGATTCCCACAGTCATTTCCCTCAGATATAATGCGTTCTTTCCAATCCTCAAAGCACTTCTGATATGCGCTTTTTGGTATAACTAGCCTTAAGCTCTTCCAGTGAGGCGGCCTTTATCTCCCCAATCATGTGCCGTTCTTTCACAGGCCTTTTAAGTTTTGGGAAGAGATATGAACACGGCAGCTGAGACATGATTACGGTATTGTTTTTGTCCAAAAATTTTGCGTAAGCCACGACGAGTGAGCAGGTACATTATAGTAATGCAACAGCAATGCATTGCAATCTAGACATTTTCTTCGTATTGCTTCACGTAAACGGCGCATAACTTAAGGGTTATATTCCTTATTGAACGTATAACCTTCTGGCAAGAACTCATAATGACCCACGCCATTGCCATCAAAGGAAACGGCGAGCAAAACTTTTACATTTGACCGAACTTGGTGTGCTTATTTCGATCTCGGCTTTTCTGGTTGTTTTCACTGGGATGTTTCGGATTTGATCGTCGTCGTCGACGTTGTTCAAAAAGGTCTTGAGTTCATGCACTAGTTTGGAGTTGGATAGAGGATAGGACACAGCTTTGAGTGCAGCTTGGCTGTCACTGCAGACACATATGCTCTTTCCCCTCCATCTGTGTTTCACAACATAGTGCATGGCCATTAGGATTGCGTAAATCTCCGCCTGGAAGACAGACGCATATTTTCCTAACGAGTAGTGCAGTCGAATGTTTTCGCGCTCAAAGAAAACTCCAGCGCCGGATCCCTGCCCAGTCCTGGAGCCATCTGTGAAGATGCGAAGACATTCTATTCCAGGTTCAGTGTCTGGCCAAAGCCAGTCCTGGCAAGTACACTTTCACTCCAATGCGAGTTGTACCAAAGACCATTCCTCTTTAGGCGAGAAATAGTTTTCAGTGCACACCCTCTGATATATATGTCAAGGGGTGGAAGATTCATCATAGCATCTAGAGCAGCTCCCGGTGTGCTGGGGAAAGCCCCCGTGCAGCTGAGACAGACCGCTCTTTGGAGTTTGGTGAGTGAAGCCACAGCGTGTTTGCGTGTTAGCCTGCTCCACCAAACAACCGATGCATATGAGATTATCGGTCTTACCATTGCCGTGTAGATCCAAAGGACCTTTTTCGGCGATAAGCCCCATGTTTTGCCAAAGGCACCTTTGCATTGCCAGAAAGCTGACAGCGCTTTGGTGGTTTTGGACTCAACATGTTTTGACCAAAGAAGTTTGTTATCTAGAATGACTCCCAGATACTTAGCTTCCTTGGATATCGGGATGGGAATGCCTTTTAGCACCAGCTGAGTAATGCCAGTTGTTTTCCTCCTTCTCGTGAAGAGAACGACATCGGTCTTAAGAGGATTATCCGACAGCCCATTTCTCGTGCCCCAGTCTTTGATCACGTCTAGCGCCGCCTGCGCTTTGAGACAGACATTCGCTAAACATGAGCCGACAGAGAGAACAGCAACATCATCCGCATAGGCCTGGGCATAGATTCCAGAGGCATTGAGAGCATCTAGCAGAGAGTCGACCACCATGCACCATAACAGCGGAGACAAGATGCCACCTTGCGGGCAGCCCCTGTTTACTCCAGACTTGATACATTGCTTTGATCCACAAAACCAGTGCTTCATCTACGCCTATGCTGTCGAAAGTAGCGTTATCAAAAGCTCCCTCAATGTCGACGAAAAGGCCTAGTACGTACTCTTTCCTTTCGAGAGCGCATTCAATTCTCCCAACTAGGTTTTGAAGCGCAGTCTCGCAGGATTTTCCGCGCTGATAAGCATGTTGCATGTCCGACAGAGGATGCATTCGAAGGGCAACTTTGCGCACGTGCAACTCTACTAATCTTTCCATGCTTTTCAGCAGGAATGATGTATCTAATGGTATATCCCATCAGTGCCCGGCGACTTAAAGCCATCGAAGGATGCCACAGCAAATTCAATGGCCTCAGTAGTTGCCACGCGTGACGCAACATACCAGCTACGCCGAGTTGTTTTCATCGTTTCAGTCGCAGTTTCCAATGAAGGAGTGTGCAACGAGCCGATGACAGTCTGATTTCCCGGAAAATGGGTCTGACACAGTAAACTGAGAGTTTCTGCTTCAGACTCGGTGAAGGTACCATCAGACTTTTTGAGTACATCCAGCTTGGTCGATTTTCCTCGTTTGAGGACTTTAACCAACTTGCTGGTCGCGCTTAGGGATGTGATCTCTTCGCAGAAGGACTTATAGGAATCATTCTTCGATTTTCGAATAAGCTTCTTATATTTCTTCTGCTTCGATCGATATTTATTCCAGTCATCTTCCGAGTTCGATTTAAGCGATCTGTTCAGAAGACTTCTGGCTTCCCTACGAAGCCGTTGGAGCTCAGCATTCCACCAGGGAACCGGCTTCCTGTTGGGAGGTTTTTTGACAGGACATGCGAGTTCAAAACATTTGGTGATGGCGCTGTTCAGGTTATGAACGGCATCCTCCACCGATTGATATGTTTTGAATTTAGGCGGGGCTTGAGTGGATTTCTCAAGCTCCTCCCTAAATCGCACCCAGTCTGTTTTTCTCGGATTCCGCTTGGGCTGCGAGGGGGAGATCTCGCACTTCAATTGGAATTCGATGTATCTATGGTCTGACAGCGTAACATCTGGTGAGACTCTCCAGTTAGTGATGGCCTTCGCATGCCTGTTAGATAGGGTTAGGTCAATCACTTCCTGTCGTCTCGCCGTCACAAAGGTTGGTTGAGAGCCAACATTGTTGATGAAAAGGTCAGACGAAAGAATGAAGTTTAAAAGATGGTCTCCTCTCCGGTTGCATTTGCTGCTGCCCCAAACTGTATTTTGAGCGTTAGCATCGCAACAGATGATGAGTCCAATCCTTCTGACTTCACAGTACTCTACGAGTTCGGAAACCGCCTTAGGTGGCGGGGGTAGTACCGAGTCGTAGGGGAAGTAAGCAGACGCCACGACGAAGTGTTCAATTTCTCCGTGCGCTTTGTAGCTAACTTTCGCAGCCACCAGATCTTGACCACAGAATTGACCAAGTTTGGTTGCCGATAGCGTGTTCGATATGATGAGGCAGACCCTGGGCCTTTCGGATCGCTCATCATAAAGGATTGTAGCATCACATATACCACCAAGACCACACAGTCGTTTGTTCCACACCTATGGTTCCTGAATGGATACAATGTGATGATTTGTACTACTGCAGGCAATTCTGCTACTGAGAAGAGCAGTAGCCGTCTTGCAATGCTGTAGGTTAATCTGAGTGAAAATCACAGATTTGTGTGAAGTGCCCGCCTCCGACGAGCAGTCTTTTGCTTTGATCTTTGTTAGTCGCCGCATCAACCTTCGGACTCCGATTTCCCGCCGCTACGTCAGAGGAAGAGACATCACGTTCTCTCTCCCCAGCAAGGTTGTCCCCGGCGGCCGTCTTCCGTTTGCGGGCGCTCTTACCTTTTTCGGTTCGAGCTCCTGCTCCCTTCCGACGCCGCTTTGGAACAGCTCTGCCAGTTTGAGGTTTGTTGTGTTCCGAGACCGCTTCGCCTTCTGCGTTCAGAGTCTGTCTGTCAGCATCATCGCCTTTTTCGGCGGTGGCGTCGGCCATAACAGGACCCGGAACACCTCCAGCTCCGTCAGTTTTGGAACCTGTCACGCTCTTATTGAGGATTTGACCGTCACCAATAAGAGGAGGAGTGTTTGAGGCGCATGCCGAAAGTGCTGGCATGCTTGTGCTTCCTCCAGCAGCCTTTACTAGCCGCCGACACTTAGCAGTGCAATCTACAGTACGTCCCAATTCTGGGGCTCGTTCAATCTTAGCGGTTTCCCGTGCCGCGCCATCGTCGGTGTCACTTCCGTTGGTTGCACCACTCATGCTCAGTCCAACCAGGTGGTCGGACAGTGGGCTGCAGGAGTCGGTGTCGTTCCGGGCTGCCGGTTTTGAATGAGTGGTGGGGCCTCCAGAATCTTTGCCCCGGCCGCGATCAGGGAGATCGCAGGTGGATTTCCGCTATTGCGGGTGCCACCTGGAGTAATACCATCCATTAGGTTGTCCATTCATCCATAATAAACTCGGTTCTCCGGGTCTTAGTTGGAGGTCATTGACCTCTTAAGCCCCTCCGCAACGACAAGGCGCCCGAAGAGCGAAGGGGACAAAAAGGGGACCAAATGCCATAGTCATCATTTCGTGTACGTTGGAGCACTCAATTTTATATTTCACAGATTCTACATATAGATTCTTTTAATAATGTTTTTCAATTAGAAAAAAACTCAACAACCAAATCACGTCTAATATTTTTATGTCGGTGAATAACAAACTACAATAAATATCCAAAATGGGTGAAAATCTTAACATACATACACTATGTTAGAAAATCGACATTCGAAAAATTACTTTATTTTTTTAACAAACTACATATGTACGTTGAGTGTGGCGTACATACTCGTATATATAGGTTCGTATAAAAAAGTATCGGGAAGTCTAGTGCTTCGACTGAATAGCGGTACGCCGCCAAAATTTGTGCAAGACTGGGGAAACCGCATACGAACACGGAAGAGATTCGCCATGTATTTAAGGGTGAAAGCATGTCACAAACGGCAAGATGGCCAAAAGCCCCACGGCTGTTGGCGTCAAGAACTAACGAGAGCGTGTGGTCGCAGATCGAATTAACCATATCGCAGATCAAGCTGCACTGTCCAGAAATCGGAAATTTCATCAGGACCTAGCACCACCTAAACCGACGTCATGACAATTCTCCAACCCCCTTAAAATCCCGACTTGACCCCACCTAACTTTTTATTTCCTAAATTGAAGTCCTTCCTTAATACATACCACCATGGGATCCTTTCCAGAAGCTTGCACGCATTCCCTAAAGGACATTTGAGAATGACCCTACCAGCCTTTGAGTCGTAGAAAAGCCAATCGCAAGAGTATGCCGACACTCAAGAGATGTGCGTTAAAGAATTTTAAGAATAATTTTTGAGCCATGGCCTTTCAATAATATGTAAATTTGGAACATGATTTATTTCCATTGTTTTGGTAGACTAATCTGATTGATAGATAGCTATGTATCCAAACGCCGAGTGGCCAACCAGATAAACCACTTAAAACGGCGACTGACCTTTGTCTAACAGCTGTGTCAAATATGTAGGAACCTGAAACTTGTCACATACATACATTTGTCATATATTTCAAATTGCGACATAAGACTTATTTCTAGAGTATTTTTGAATTAATGAAGGTTTTCAACTGAGAACTATTTTATAGGTTTAATTATTTGCTACGGTTGCGCCTTGCAAAAGAAGCAACAACCTTGAAAAAGGTCACATTAAACATTAAACACTGGAACACGCCGGAAAGAATCTCAAATTTAGTCATATGGGTTCAAACGCAATAATTGCATTCCTCGTCATAAATAAATAATGTTAATGATGAAGCTGATTTGGTTTATTGAATTAACATTCCATTTTAAAGATATTGTAATGGGACCGATTTTCCGAATTAAGAAAGTTGAAACATTCCATGTTTCAATGTCCCTATGACTTCAATCCTACCTACCAGTCTACCTTGCAAAGCTGGGCTAGGAAAGACTTATGCAAAGGCTTTCCTGTCCGTCCGTCTGTCCGTACGCATATAACAAACCAAACTTGCCGAGTAGCTATTAGTCTGAAAATTCGCTGTGTTATAGAGTACATGATTCTGAGCTCATAGCGACCGGTTTTAGAACCCTCTGGTTCCTGAGATTCAGGTCAAAGTTAGCTAAATTCAAGGTAGAAGACCTGGAATTGTAGCTTGCCTCCCGACGAGCTGATCTCATCTTGTTTTTAAGTATGTCTGTATGTATGTTTGTAAGTTCGTACGTTCATGAGCTTCTTTTCGCCTCGTACATATATTCCGAGAACAAATAATAATATCAATTCTGGATCAACTTAAACTCCCGCATAATTGATTAATGAATACCTGATATGTTTTGCAAGAAATTCCAATTTTTGGTCTAGCCTTTACTGTTTTCAAAAGAGCGAGTTCAATTCTCAATTAATCTTAAAAAAAGGAAGGGGCATCTTAATCATTACATTTTTGTTTCAAAAATAAAGGTCTTTGGTATATAGATTTAAAGTGAGGTGATATCGTTATTTGAGTATAACATAAAAACTCTGCGATTATTAATGGAATACAATATTTTCCAAAACTATGCTTTGGCCTTGCCAACATGAGTCATTCTTTTGATGAAGTTTTTCATCCCATCTACTTAATTTGAATTAAAATCGTTGGTGGAACATTAGCATTGACTTTATTTATAACACAGCCTGAAAGTAAAACCATTACCATTTTCTTTTACCAGATGTGTACCATATGACGCCATTCTACTAAAAATAAACGCCATTCACGTCCATATCACCAATTCCGTGAGTGGCCGTGGATGTTCATCATAAAACATTTTAGCCATAAAAGGAATACAGTCGATCAAGAAAACCTGCTTTTCCAAGTCACACAAATTTGGAAATTAGAAGCTAAGGCGTTATGTACTCATAGTTCGCCAGCCAAAAGGTTTCCTTTTTTGTTAACCTTGTTTAGGAATTTCGTCCGCTGCCGTATGTTACCAGCCACTACTTAATATGCCATCTTCAGCATTTACTCTAATGGCACTACTCTACGTCACTACGATTAGTCTCCAGAAATTAGATTTGATGATTGCTTTATGAAATATAAGGAGACGCATGACACAACGTCATACACAATATGTTATCCAAGCGGGATATCTGAGACTGAGTATGGAAGCCCGATATGGATTTAACTGCTGCCAACTCAAACACTCCACCAAATTGTTATCTATTTGTCTATTACCAAACTTGATCTTTCCAAGATTCCTCTTAGGTCAATAAACATACGGCTACCAGGTGTTGTGTGTCCTCTTATCGGGGGCGGACTACCCCTTGTGCATGACTACCCTTAAATGTCAAGAAATTAAGGCGCAAAACGGGCCGAAGGTATAGAAGGAGAGAGGGAGAGAAGGTATCAGTGCACATAAGTTTTAACTGCTTCTGGATTGTAATTAGTGGCAAAATTTGAGCTGGGAAGAGCATTCCGTATTCGTGTGGTTCGGCTAAAAAACGGTTCTCTGAATTTGATCGTGCGTCCGAAGACAGGCTTGATAGTGAACTGAAGAGCATTCCGGGACGTAAATGTGGTTAAATTCTTGAAGGGGCGGAATGCAATTGGCTAGCTCACTAGACCATTGCTTGTTAAAATAACGATAAAACAGAGAGAGAGAGAGAGGAGACATTACGTCGATGTTCGAGTGAGTCGATCGACTTCGCGATATTGTTGTCTCCTATGAGTTGTACAGCTCGCTTTTGTATACCATCTAGCAGGTGCAGAGAGGCTTTTGGAGCACCAGACTAGATATGAGCATTGTACTCAAGCTCGGGGCGAGGCCTTGTAAATTGAAGACAGATCAGAGGAAACCTAGACATTTCGCAGCGTTCTTGGCGAGCTCGAATATGTGTTCATTCCAACTAAGAGTTTCATTAGCAGACATACCAAGGATGGAAAGTCTTTCGGATTCATCGACACAAGCGCCATTCAAGGATAACGGCTGATTATTGGTGGTTAGCTTGAGTGACAGTAGGCAGCATGGTGTTTCGGAAGCACTAAATTCCACTCTATTGTTTACACCCCATTTAATTATGCTGTTAATGTTGGAATTTAATGTGCACATACCCTGCCGTTCCAGTTCTACGGGCAAAGAGCAAGTACGCGAATCCTGGAACAAATATGAAAGGTTAAGAGTACTGTCATCAGCGAAGGAGTGTATTGGATTAGAAGTATAAAAATGACGAAGAGTGTCGGTGACAGAACATAGCCCTGGGAAACACCAGCGTTTATTTGGTTTGGACTTTAAACCGTCCAAAACAACTTGAATTGAACGGCCCGAGAGGTAATTTTTAATCCATAGAAGAAGCACGCATATTCGACAAAAAGACCCTGATGCCAAACTCTCAAACTCAAATGCTTTTGAAATAAAGCGCAACAATTTTGCTTTCGCCGAAATAACGCAAAGATTGGTTCCACTTTTGGGTGAGATATGCCATAAAATCACCAGTGGACCTGTTGCTGCAGAAACCGTACTACCGGTCATTAAGAAGTTTCCGCGGTTCAAGATATTTCATAAGCTGACAATTTATCAGCGTTTCCATGACCTTAGAAAGAAGGCACGTTAGTGCTATGGGTCGTTAGGAGGTGGGAGAGGAACATTCGCCCTTTTTAGGGACAAGCTGGATAAATGCTGTTTTTCATCTACTTGGACAGAGATCAGAAGATTAAGGAAGATGGAAAAGCTAACGTAGTGGTTTTGCCAGCGTGGAAAAACACCTCTTCAGAAGTATTTGGGGGAATACCATCAGATCCTTAAGTACTCTTGCAACTGTACGAGTGTGAAAGTGGATTCATGTTTCATGTAAGATTCCACGCTCACGAGTACAGGCGGAGACAAAGTGCAATCTGGGAGCGTTGAGCTGGCTGCAAAATGTGCGGCTAGCAGATTGGCTTTGTCTAAAGAGCTAACAGCTGTGATGTCGTTGTAAATTACCAAAAATTGTTGCTCCCTTTGGGGCAATTTAGCACATTTTGCCTCAACTTTTGGACATGGGAGAATTTGACACATCAAATCAATGCATTACAGTGATTTCTGGCTCGTTTAAACTTATTCCGGTTTTGCTCAGAGGGGTTGACCTTGTAAGTCCGGAAACTCATCTCTGATAGCATCTTTACAGCTCGAGTCATACCACGCATTTACTTTGGGTTTGATACTCTTCACTATGTGGAATGAAGGATCTCATACCCAGCAGAATTATGTTGGTGACCCCATCAGCAGCGCCGTGGATGCCACTATTGAGGAAGCATAGTGATTAGTTAAAATTTCTAAAGAAGTTGTTGAATCAGCTCCAGTTGGCTTTCAGGTAGAGCCATACTGTTCTTTAAGGAATTCGTTCACTAATTATGTGGCTTGAATATGTGAAATTAGCTGAAACGACACAATAGTCTTGGTAAGGAGTCTTCCGCCTATTCATCATTACTTCGTCCGATGATATCTCTAGGTAGCCTTCTGCTTACACCTTTGAGAGCACCAATATCTTTTATAGTCACACTCCGATAGCTGTTTATTACAGTAGAATCCCATATAGTTAAAGAGTGCAAAAATACACTCTGCTGTATCTTAGGCCACAAATGGCAATAAGAAAGTAGACAAACTTGATAGGCATGTCGTGTTACGTCCAGTGAGTCAAGCTGTATTAGTCAAAGTCTATATGCCCATCATCAGAACCACTGCCCCACCTTCACTTCCAAAATCTTACTCGTATTTCGCCTGAAAACGGGGGAAAGCCGATATGTCAGGAATTTCAAAGGCAGTGCAACCTAAACTCAAATATTGCTAGTAATTGCAGTCATCACGGGTCACTCGTCACCGATCCCGCACAACGACCGCTGTCGCAGTTCCTATTTAAGGAAAAAGCCTTTCACCTACGAATATTATTCCGTTCCCTCGAGAGAAAGATCATCACTAATCATCATTGACTCATCTGACCAGCACTAAATATCTGGTTTAAGGCTTGGTTTAACTTCTATCTCCATTTCTTATTACCTGATGCGGCAATTTCTTCCAATCATATCCACTTATTGACATGGAGCAACATTTTTTTGTTACCTACCTATCTGCCAGGAATGCTCTTTCGTTACAGATAAATTGGAAACTGAATATGCCTGACATCACTTTCTGCTTTGCTTTTGTAGCGAATACCCTGATCCAAACCAATTCACTTAATTCAATTTATTCAGATCGCGCCGCGAGCGACTGGGTGCGGTACTACTGATCATCATGGGCATGCCTCGTAAGGGATTTGCATTAATGTTAGTGGCTCTGATTTGAATCGGTTGTGATTTGGCATGTTGCTTTTCATTTGAGCGGGACTCGATGCAAGTTGCTTTGTGCTTGATTCATTGAGGTCACTTGTAGTCATTTTGGTTTGTTCATGTGCCTTCGGAAGGACTAGTGGAGATATTAGTGGCCGGCCTTGAGACCTTGGTGACAGGACTGGTTAAGATCTGGGTGACTGGACGCGATGAGATCTTGGTGGCACGATTGGTTGAGACTTTGGCGACAGGACTCGAAACAATCATGTTGGTTTTTGCTTCAGTGGCGTATTATGTGTTCATTCATTCGCACCGAAGCAGCCATGTTAGCTTGTGCTTGATTGCCGCCTTGTAAAGGACTCATTAAGGTTTGATGCCATTTATTATCAAGAACTTGAAACAGTCGTCTTGGTTTGTGCTTGATTGGCACCTCGTGAAGAATTCGTTGAGGTCTCGTTAGTCTTTGTTGGCACCGGATTCGAGACACATATTATTTTGTGCTTGATTGATTGCCAAAGGACTCGATGAGTTCGTGATTGTTATCAACTGCGTAAGACACACAACCGTCATCTTGTGGGCTTGGTCGATGGTGTAGCTTCATTTTTTGGTATAGTCTTCGTCGACGGAGTAACTGTATTAGACGATGTATTATTACTCGTCGGTGAAGCCTTGCTCGACGATATTATCTCCTTCAACGTTCTACTTTTACTCGGAGACGTAATTTTTTCGTAAACATAGCCTTCAACGGTGTAGCCGTTATTCTCTTAACTGGGAGAGTAACCTTATTAGACTGTTTATTGTAGTTGTATTCGACTGTGTTGTCTTGACTAGGGGCATAGTCGTATTCGGCGATGGTGCCTTCCTCGACGGTGCAATCGTATTCAGCGGTGCTGGATCGCTCGTCGATATAGTTGTACGCGGTTGTGTTTCCTTGCTAGACGGTGTTGTTTTGAGCCAGGCTCATTCTGTGCTGGTTTTTTCGATAAAAGTTGGCCGGTTTCTGATCCTGAAGGTTCTCAAGATATTCCAATTGCTTGGATGATATTAGAACCTCGACATTGAAATCTGAATCCAGACTTTAAGGTTTGTTCTCCTTGCCAGGCGATGGTTTGTTTTTCTTCTCAGAATTCAACAGCGACGGATTAATTTGATTTGAACTATTAAACGGCTTAGAGACGACAATTTCTCTCGACATGTTGTCGTGAACCTGAGATCGGAATCAATTTCGTCCAGTGGCTGTTCAAGCGTAAAGCCCATTCCGATATCATAAAAATAGAATTTGCCAATGCCATTGGTCGCATTCGGTTTTGGGTCAGCATGGACATCTACATATATTTTTCCAGCTGGTGAATGAATTTAACTCTATTCGTTTATTGGCTTCCAATTCAAGTGCTGATAATGGTGATAAACCTACGAGTGAGTGTAGGTTTTAATATGTTTGAAGTCGAGCTTTCGTACTGAGATTGTTCAATGCAAATAGCAAACAGTAAAACTTTGTAAAACTTCATCTCTTAGTAGTTGTTAGTCCTAATTGTCTGGTCCCATTTCAATATCAAGATTAATTACGCTTTACATAAGTCTAATAGCAACAGCGCCGCGTTAATGACAAGAAATCATTTACCTTTCAGCAAGGTCGTCTAAATAATATTTTTCATTTTTTCTTGTTTACACTCAAGACTTGTCCAGAAACATCAAGACTTACGTCTACCTTTTTTCTTTGCAGCTCTACAATTGGAAAATAATACCACGCCTGAACCCAGCCAGTGATTATCCCAGTGACTTTGATGTAATCCTATTGGAGGAGGACTCGAGTTTGTCCGGGTTGGAGGCGCTCAAGGCACACCCGGCTATAAAAAGCGTGACACCACAACGAATGGTCCACCGGACACTTAAATACACCGACATTTCTGAAGCCGAGAGTCAAGCCGAATATAAAAGGTCACAACAACTAAATGAAGACGACGACGATGATGAAGATGAGATAAGCTTGCTCAGAGATTTAATAGGCAATCTCCCATCGGGTGATATCAAACGGAAGCTGCAACAGTACGTAGACGTCCCAATAGAGAATACAGCTCAACAGAATCAGACAACAAATCAAACCAAAGATGCAATCAATCAACAACGTCACGTCAACCGGCGCTTGCTACGAGCGATACCTCGACAAATCACCTCGATGCTGCGGGCAGACATCCTCTGGGGTATGGGCATTACGGGAAAGGGCGTGAAAGTAGCTGTTTTCGACACGGGTCTGTCGAAGAATCATCCGCACTTTAAGCGTATCAAAGAGCGCACCAATTGGACGAATGAAAAATCGCTGGACGATGGTGTAAGCCATGGTACGTTCGTGGCCGGTGTAATTGCATCGGCAAAAGAATGTTTCGGATTTGCCCCCGATGCCGAGCTACACATCTATCGGGTGTTTACAAACAATCAGGTGTCCTACACCTCGTGGTTTTTGGATGCCTTCAACTATGCTATTCTCAAGAAAATCAATGTTCTCAATCTGAGCATTGGCGGACCGGATTTTCTTGATCACCCATTTGTCGATAAGGTTCTAGAACTGACCGCCAATAAGGTGATTATGATCTCCGCGATCGGGAACGATGGTCCACTCTATGGGACACTAAACAACCCGGGAGATCAAAGTGATGTGATTGGCGTTGGTGGTATGAATTTCGAAGAGAACATTGCGAAATTCAGCTCGCGTGGCATGACGACTTGGGAACTGCCGAACGGATATGGACGCTTGAAGCCCGACATTGTTACGTACGGCAGTCAGGTGAAGGGCAGTAACGTCCGTGGAGGATGCAGATCGCTCTCAGGAACATCGGTTGCATCTCCAGTCGTAGCGGGAGCTGTGACTCTGATTGCAAGTGGTGTGTTACATAAAATGGACGTCATTAATCCGTCTTCTATGAAACAAGCGCTGCTGGAAGGCGCTACACGTTTAACCGACAACAATATGTTTGAGCAGGGCCATGGAAAGTTGAACATTTTAAAGAGCATGAAGATATTGTCGACGTATACGCCGAAGGTAACACTCAGCCCACCGTATCTGGATTTTACAGAAGACTACATGTGGCCGTACAGTACACAGTCGTTATTCTACACCAGTTCCCCGGTCATTGCGAATGTGACTATTCTCAATGGAATGGGGGTGACTGGTCGTGTGATCAACAGGCCGACATGGCACCCGTATACGAAGCAGAATGGAAACCTTCTCAACGTTTCGATATCGGTACCGGAGGTTTTATGGCCATGGTCCGGTTGGATGGCAGTGCACATTGGTAAGGTTTCATATTGGTTATCACGCAATGTATGTTTGTTACTCGTGTTTTATGTTTTAGTGGTGAATGAGAAGGGTACGACATTTGAGGGACTCGCTCAGGGTCACATAACGCTGACCGTACAGAGTTTAGCTGGTCCAGAGGAATCCGAGGCCCGCAACAGCACAGTCAGCTTTCCGATTCGCGTGAAAATCATTCCAAAACCGCCGCGACACAAGCGAATTTTATGGGATCAGTACCACAGTCTGCGTTACCCTCCCGGTTACCTGCCCCGGGACAACCTTAAAATTAAGTCGGATCCGTTGGATTGGCGGGCCGATCATATACATACCAACTTCAAAGACATGTACACCCATCTACGAAGCGCTGGGTACTACGTGGAAGTGCTCGGCTCGCCGTATACATGTTTCAACGCATCGGACTATGGAACGCTGCTCATCGTCGACCCGGAAGAGGAATTCTTCGACGAAGAGATTGCCAAACTGAAGAACGACATCTATATGAACGAACTAAGTGTGATAATATTTGGAGATTGGTACAACACAACTGTGATGAAAAAAATCAAATTTTTTGATGAGAACACTCGGCAATGGTGGATCCCGGATACGGGCGGTGCCAATATACCGGCATTGAACGAGTTGCTACGGGAATTCGGCATCGCACTGGGTGACTTTGTGGCGGAGGGCTACTTTGGAATGGGAGATCATAGCATGTACTATGCTAGTGGATCGACAATTGTTCGATTTCCAAAGACGAATGGAAGTATTTTAATCGAAGCTGACTTGCACGATCAAGGACTGGAGGTGAGTTTAATATGTTCCGCTATCTTATCTGCTGGCGTGATAGTGATAGCTGAAGAGTGCCGGTTTGAAAGTGTTTGATATAAATTAGGCTGTTTGTTGACAGGTTGACGCTGAATTAAATTTCACACATTTTATCTGGTGCTTGGGGAATGAGTTTTCTATTCAATACATTTTCAGATAGAATGCCTATCAGTAGGTCATAAATGTTTTTCTTTTTTTTTACATGCATTTAAGCATTAAGCAACGTGATGATAACGTTCAACTACGGCATAATATAAATAGGCATACATAGTCGTATCGGATAGACAAATTCGAACTCTGTTAAAACGAGCCATAAACACAGAAGCGACATAAAGGCTTAGGGTTCATGACTCATGTCAATTAGCTGCCCGTTACCTAAGTGCCATCTAAGTTTTTATATTTTTTCTGGCATCTTTTTCTTTTCAGATACTAAAAACCCAAGATCCAAACTTGAAAGTCCGCAAGTCTGTTCCCATTCTCGGTCTTCTGCAGCTCAACCACGACCTTCACAAACTCTATGCTCCCAGTGATGAGTTCTTTCATAATAACTACGAGGAGAATGCCATAGACCAACCAGACCTCGATCTAGAAGATCAACAAATTGACAAAAATCCAATACTGAACAAGCGCATCTTACTCGAAGACACCGACAGTAATAAGGACAATAAAACCAACGAACAGCGGATGCTTAAATTTGACAATAATGAAATCATCAAAAAGCTCGAGAAATTCGATGACCTGACAAACGACCTGGACAATGTTCATAACCTCGATACAGGCTTGGCAGAAGACGATAGCAACGAAGATGAACAGCAAATACTACCACGCGACGATGTGCCTGACCTCAAGTCGCCACCCAATCGACACCCTGACCACAAGGCCACAAAAGCAAGACGTGCCGAAGGCCGAATCGCCGTTTTCGGGGATTCAAATTGCTTGGATTCGACACATCTCGACAAACCCTGCTATTGGCTGCTAGACGCCCTTCTAGAATTCACTATGAACTCACACATATCCAATTTGCTTCGAGACCTAAATAGAATAAACCAAATTTCGCTCTCCGATGGCGGGAAGCCATTACCCATTCGTTTGCCTGGCAGTAACCTGCATCAGTACTCCAAAGTATTGAATCCAAATAATCCAACGAAAAAACGCGAAATCATCGGCTGCGTGCGAATGGACTGGGAGCAACCGATATTTCTCAACCTCACCGCACAGCACGATTTGAAACAGCAGAGCGAGCGGATTATAGGCGCCAGCGCGAATCATCAGGAGGACGGAGAAATAAGTGCAAATCTGTTGCGAAAACTCGAAAGCCAAAAAGGTGAGGTACGTAGTGGTTGAGGGTTTTTGCGTTCCTTCAAAATTATTTTCTTCATTTTCTTCTGCTTTCTCCTTTCTCACGTCTATTATTAACAGCTCTTCTGCCTAACCACTACCGAAAATCACTAACAAACCCAAATTGCATTAAATTTTATTCTTCCATTTTGCAGCTATCCTAACACCGGAAGATCTAGATCTGGGCCCGGTTGCAGCTGGTATAGGTTGGCGTGGGAAAAAATCCGATAATGCAATGTATGTAGATGAAACCAACAATAATTACAACGATCCGCATGTGATGCAACTGAGACAGGGTGGCGGCGGAGCAACTGGAGGTGATGCAGTCAGCGGCAACAGTGGCGTCGGCATGACCAGCAACAAAAGCTCCGCCTCGGACGAAGAGACACTTAGTTATTCATTGTTAGCCTTAGTTACATTAACATTTTTAGTCTTTATCTTATTTATAAACTGGTTCAAGCGACGAAGACTCAGTGGCGGTGCTAGTAGCAGCGGTCGAGCCAATCGGAATCGCCGCTTCTCCATTCTAAGCCATCTGGGTCTGTAGCAGCAATTAGACTCTAATAGCGAAATACATGGTAGGATAGTGCATCTGCATTTCTAGAAGAGATTCTCATCATCGCTAAGCTAAATTAGGTTTCGTTTTTATATATTTTCTTTTTATTAGTTTCCGTTGTTGCATAGATATATATTTGTTTTGCTCCATTTTGCTGTAGATACGTGCGCGCATGCTCTCTGAGTATGTTCTGTTGGAATTTTATTTAGTTCTGTAAATCTTTTTTTTTTTACGCCGAGTCTCCGACTAGCTCTTGAGAAATATTTTTATATACATTTACGATATATTTATGTAAAACTGGACAAGAAACAGGATAAAGAATAAGAGCGACGTAGTGATCATGATTGAATGTGTTATTGGATTGAAAAAAATAAAAAATAAATCACAAGAATCGAAATTCGATGTTTTATTTTTGTTTTGTGGTTCTTTTACATCTTACAGATGGATCCGGAGCAATCAGAATATCAGGTAATCTGCTCGAATGCCGTATTCTAACACGGTGAGTAGATTTTGTCATTTTTATTTTGCGTTTTCAACAGGGTTTTTTGCAAAATCATTAAAAAGTTACCTATTTGTTGACAACAACCGTGCAATATGTCATTCCGATTTGGTGCATGTCCCTGCTAACATTAAACAAATGTCATTCTTCTCAATGACAGTAGTCCTACTTTTCACACTAAATTGGCAACTGACTACTACGTTTCATGAGCGCCTAGTATCGGATTTTTATTATTAAAATAAAACCAAAAACCCCATGGCGCCTTGGATCTCCACGGACTACATGCTTTTGTCCATCTTAGGCCCAATGCACACGGAGGAACTGGAAAAAAACTGATCAGCGATGCGAATCGGCAACTAGTTTGCTTTGAGTCATACCCTGCGTAATCAAATGGGACGGTGTTGAAAACTCGTTTGCGATTCACAAAAACCAGTTTGTAAACAGTCGTCTGTTGATTTGCATGTCAGATTGCTTACCGATTTCAGTTTCTAGTTTGTCGAAGATGAGCGAACAACAGACCAACCTGTTGCTGGTGGAAGAGGTTGAAAAACATCCTATTTTGTATAATTATTACCTACCCTGTATAATTAAAACCTCCCAACAGGAAGCCGGTTCCCTGGTGGAATGCTGAGCTCCAACGGCTTCGTAGGGAAGCCAGAAGTCTTCTGAACAGATCGCTTAAATCGAACTCGGAAGATGACTGGAATAAATATCGATCGAAGCAGAAAGAATATAAGAAGCTTATTTGATGACTTTAATTTTTCTAGGAACATATGTAGATACATGTTAGGGATTTTATTGGGGGTACAAATTAATTCGGTCCGTTTTCAAAATATGGCGCCACCTGCAAGTTGTGGCTGATCTTGGAAGCGTTTACCTACTTCACTGGAAAGGTGTGACAATAATTAGTGTGCATCAGCGTCTGTTTCTGACAACAACATTGTTTTTTGCCTCTTCGAAAATGTCCGGATTTGTCTTAAATAAACAGCATTTGCGGGAAGTTTTGATTTTCTTTTTTAATTGGAAGAAAAGTGCAGCTGAAGCCCATCGAATGCTTGTAGAAGTTTATGGTGAATCTGCTCCGACCGATAAATCATGCAGAAAGTGGTTTCGACGCTTCAAAAGTGCTGATTTTAGCGTCGAAGACAAAGAGCGTCTTGGCCAGCCCAAAAAGTTTGAAGGTGAGGAATTGGAGACTTTACTCGATCAAGATCCGTGCCAAACGCAAAGTGAACTCGCAGAATCGTTGGGAGTGACTCAGCAAACAATTTCCGTTCGGTTAAAGAAATTTGGATTTATTCAAAAGCAAGGAAATTGGGTGCCGTACGAGTTGAAACCGAGAGATGTCGAAAGGCATTCACCCCGAAACTGCTTCTTGAAAGACATCAAAGGAAGGGATTTTTGCACCGCATCGTGACTGGAGATGAAAAGTGGATAACGATAACCCCAAGAAGAAAAAAATACTATGCAAAGCCTGGTGAACCCGTTCCATCATCGTCTACATCGACGGCAAAGAAAAACATACACGGTTCAAAGGTCATGCTTTGCATATGGTGGGACCAGACGGATGTGGTGTACTATGAGCTGCTAAAACCAGGCGAAACCATTGATGGGAAACGTTATCGACTACAATTAATGCGCTTGAGCCGTGCATTGCGTGAAAAACGGTCAGAAACGACCGAAAGGCATGACAAGGTGATTTTGCAACATGATAACGCTCGGCCCCACGTGGCTGTAGCGGTCAAAAACTACCTGGAAACGCTGAAATGGGAGGTCTTACCCCACCCGCCGTATTCTCCAGACCTTGTTCCTTCCGACTACTGGCTTTTTCGACGGATGCAAAACCATTTGGGGGGTCACCGGTTCGGGTCTTTTGAAGAAATCGAAGAATGGCTCAATGATTGGATCGATGCCAGAGAGGACTCATTTTTTAGAGATGGTATTCGAAAATTACCAGAGAGATGGGAAAAAGTAGTCGCTTCCGACGGACAATACTTTGAGTGATGTATTTTTTACGTTTTTTCAATAAAAAAAAAAATTTTAACACAAAAAAACGGACCGAATTAATTTGTACTCCTACATCAGTCCATAACTTTTGATAGTTGGAGTTGGAGTTGGGGTTGATGTTTTCGTTTCAAATGTTTCCTTTCAAAAAGATTTTTGTGGGTTTTACGTTTTTCCTAAAGATGGCATTTGCTTTGCGATAGGCGACTAAGTTAGTGCTGTTTGGATAATTTTTGAAAAATCCTTTGAATTGTTCCAATTGTTATTGGATTGAGGGAATATAAGGTTAGCCAGTCGCATAGCGAATCGATTTGTGTATTGTGGCTGCTTCTTTATTTATGTTTGAGGACAGTTCCCTGACAACTAAGTAGGTAGTGGCTGCAGTTTCAGAGGAGGATCAGTGGAGCTTACCTAAGGTTACTGTGGTGAGAATGGGGTAGTGATCGCTGCCATATAAATGAGGGCGAGTATCCCATGAGATGTTTGGGTAGAGCTGTGGGGAAATAAAGTTTAGGTCCACGTGTATGAAGCTGTTGTGGGTAGAGAAATGTGTTGATTGACCGTCATTAAGAATAACTAAACGTGAGGGATTGAGAAATTGTTCGATTATTTTGCCGCGACAATTACGTGTGGGAGAGCCCCATAGTGGATTCCAGGAGTTGAAATCGCCAGTTAAAATAATTTGTATTTGAATGTTCCCGATAATTTCTTCGAGATCTGTACTAGAGAACTTTTGTTGTAGTGGGATTTATATGGAGATAATAGTCAATTTTGGTTAAAACTCGAACTCAACTGTCACAGAGAGATTAGAATTAGTGTTGATGACTTTGTGAGGTATGGATTTGCGCACGAGAACAAAAGCCTACAAGATGTTTTACTATGGATTGGAACAAGGAAAAAACGGAATCGCCATCATCCTTGCGGCGGAGTTACTTGGCAACGTCTTAACCATTTCAAAGTCCAGTGACCGTTTGATGGCTCTCAAATTGGTGATGCATGGTGAGGTGTGGAACATCGTAAGCGCATATGCCCCTCAAGTAGGATGCGAACAAAAAGAAAAAGATGCATTCTGGCTAGATTTCCACAACGTTGTCAAAATCATCCCAAAGGAAGAGCTTTTGTTTGTTGGGGGAGATTTAAACGGACATGTCGGGAAGACAAGCGAAGACTATGAAGACTACCATGGAGGGCTGGGATACGGCACCAGGAACTCTTCAGGTGAAGATATCCTAAACATGTGCAAGTCGTACGGTCTTATAGTGCTAAATACCATGTTCGTCAAACAAAGCCGGCACCTAATCACTTATAGCAGCGGCGGAAATGAAACTCAAATAGACTATCATTTGGTATCCAGTTTCATGAAGCCACGAGTTAAAGATTACAAAGTGATCCTGGGAGACGCGATCGCCCCTCAGCACCGTCTCCTCCTGACTGAATTTTTTATGGATGCGAGAAAGAAGTCAAAGCAGCAAACGAAGGTGTCTGAGAGAATCAAGTGGTATAAGCTGGATAAAGGAAAAGGCGAAGCTTTTATTACCATCATGGAAAACTACCTCTCTTCCATTATCGATGAGGTCGGTAATGAGGAGTGCAGAGCACAAGACATGTGGGATTCCCTACAACAATCTGGCCTGGAGAAAGCCAAATCACTGATCGGAACATCTAAAGGCCCCTGTCAACACGCAAAAGAAACCTGGTGGTGGACAGACGAAGCCAAAGCAGTGATACACGAAAAGAAAATGGCTTTCCAAGCTTGGTCAAAGTGCTCTTCTACTAATAGAGAGGAAAAAGCTCGCCGTGAAAAGGTATATAGATGTTGCAAAGGTATCGCGAAGAAAAAATGCGCCGAATTCAAAGCGAAAAGAATGGAAGGCCTCTATCAGGAGTTGGAAGAAATATCGTCTTCCGCGTCTGACAGGAACCAGGCTACCCAGGAGCTTCGACAAAACAATTTGAACAAAGGAGCAAATATCTTTAAGATAGCCGCCCAGAGAAGAAGAAATGCTCAGGAGATTCGTTTCCCAAAGTTTATTAACAATGCTGAAGGCCAACTCCTTGTGGAAGACGAAAAAATTCTCCACAGATGGCGACAGTATTGCGAGGAACTTCTGAACGAACAGTTTCCCCGAGTGTACTTTCCAAGAGCCGCCCCGAATCATGCCAAAATATCCGACATCACAGTCGAAGAAGTTCGGTACGCGGTTAAAAACTCCAAGAAAAGAAAAGCTGTTGGGCCGGACGGGATACCCTCTGAGTTCTGGAAAAAGATGGGAGACATCGGGTCTAGATGGCTCATGGTTCTTATCTCCAAACTTATGAGAGGCGACACTATGCCTAATCAATGGAGGGAAAGCTACCTTCTTCCTTTGCACAAAGGAAAGGGTGATACGCGAAATTGTGATAACTACCGTTCTGTCAAGCTGATGTCGCACACCATGAAGATCGTTGAACGGGTATTAGATAGCCGACTGCGGAAAATAATACGACTATCTGATGACCAGTGCGGGTTTGTCTCGGGTAAATCAACAACAGATGCAATCCAAAGTATAAGGATCATGATGGAAAAGCATCGTGATTCTTCAAAGGACTTGCATATGGTGTTGGTTGATTTCGAGAAGGCCTTTGACCGGCAACCAAGAGATCTTTTATGGGTAGCGCTAAGACAAAAAGGAGTTCCAGAAACCTACGTGCGAGTGATCATGGACATGTACAATAGAGCAACGACAAGAGTAAAATGCACCGCAGGAGTCACCGAAGAGTTCGCAATCAAAGTCGGTATACACCAAGGGAGCGTCCTCAGCCCACTGCTCTTTATAGCAGTCCTTGATTGCTTGCTTGAAGGAAAAGTGACGGACCCCAATGTGCACCAGCTATTCTTTGCTGACGATGGGGCCATTATAAGTGATGATCAGGCGTCCCTACAACGAGCACTTGATGTGTGGGTGGACATTTTTGAGGGACACGGGTATCGTATTAGTTCAAAGAAGACAGAGTATCTGTGCTGCCCGTTCTCTGACCCTCATCAGCCTATTCCAGACATTTACTTGAATGGAAGAGTGCTTCCCAAGTGTGAAAAGTTTAAATATCTGGGATCTATGATTAATAGAGAAGCAACTTGTGATGACGACATCAAACATCGCGTAAGCGTAGGGTGGATGAAGTGGCGGGAAAACTCAGCCATCTTCTGTGATCGAAAAATGCCCCCTAAGCTGAAAGGAAGGCTCTACACTTCAGTTGTACGTTCGGCGCTCACATACGGTTCACAATGCTGGACAATGCACAAAAAGTATGAGAGCAAATTAACGGCAACTGAGATGAAGATGCTTCGCATGACAGCGGGAGTAACAAAGCGTGACAGAATTAGAAGTTCAAAGATCCGAGGAAGCCTCCACGTAAAAGAAACCATCACAAGAAAGATAGAGCGCGACCGACTCAGTTGGTATTGCCATGTTGCCTTTGAACCCCGTCCAAAAGGCAATATCAATCAACGTTCCAATTTCAACACGCAAAAAAGGCAGGCCGAAAAACAATTGGTGCAAACAAATGCAAAAACACCAGCATTTGATTGGCCTCAGCGATGAAGTAATCCCAAACCGGGAAGCCTGCCGCTACTTTCTGAGGTCAAACCGGCGGACCCCACAAGCGGACCAGTAGGAATGCAGTTAAGTGGGAAGGTTATGGTCCTACACTTCTGACCATAACGACGCCGGGATAAAAAGGAAAAGAAGAAGGATTTGCGCATGAGAAGGTATGTGCAAGGTTTAGGTGGTTTGACAGAGTTGTGGTTGGGGAAATAGCAAGAGAACTGCTTGAGTGCATGAGGATGGAAATTGCCATTAACATGTCTTTATTGTAAAGAAATTATGGAGGCTTAACATTGCTTATGAGCAGTTGTAGTTCATGATAATTATTAGTAAAGCCGTTACTATTACGATATACATAGGTGAGTAAGCGGGTGTTATTGTAGCTTGAGGAATTGGTGACGAAGGAGTTGTTGAGTCAGTTTTGTTGTTTATGGATTTTGTTAGGTAGCGTGTCCTTGGTGCCGCTGGAGGTATGATTGTATGTGATAGGTTTGCTGTTGTTGTGCTTGGAGAGGTCGGGTCCTGATTTTGTGGGATGTGTGGAATTGAGGGCAAGTGTTGAGTACTGGTAAAGTAGAGTGGAAAGGTACAGGATGAGGAGGTTGATGGGATAAGGATATTTCGTTTGAATTGTTGAGACTAAAGGCGTGGGTCGCTGGTTTTTTTAGTGAGGCTTTAGGAAGCCTGGTGGGTTCAGGGGTATTTCAGAGGTGTTGCTATGCGTGGGTTGGTTGGCTAATTTTATCTGAGAAAAGCTGGATGGTACTAGTAGGGGGATTGAGGTTTTGTTCTTTATATATACGTTTTGCCTCGTTGAAATTACATTTGTTTTTGGTTTTGATTTTTAACATTTCTTTCCATTGAATATATTTGGGATGAGGAGGAATGTGGACCGAGGCAGTGAACGCACATTGTGTGATTGCAATTGTTATCTGAGTGGGGAGGGAAGCTACAGGTTTCACATATGGGGGTTCCATTACAACTTTTGGTGGTGTGTCCGAAAAGTTGGCAGCTCCGGCACCGCATGGGATTGGGGAAGTATTCGTTTACTTTGGCCTTTTACCATCCTAGTTTAACGGAGTTCGGGCGCTGATACAGACCAAGGGTCAGATGCAGATACGGATCAAATTGGTAGGTTTTCTTTGCCCGTCTCGTTGTTTTGTGAACTTGTATACTTCGGTGACCCCTTGTGAGTTCATTTTAGATATGATTTCTCCTTCAGGGACATTGATGAGGCACTGAAACCGGAAAATGTTCGCTAGAGTTATGATCGCGAGAAATCTGTCTACGATTTTCTGGTAACAAGGATCAGGATGCTGCCATCCCTTAGCGGTAAGATCTGCTCGTATTCTTTACTTAAACCATCAATAACTTTCTATAGCAAAAACACACTGAATGATGTAAACGGTATTTGGCCCGGGGCCATTTTGTTAGGTTAGGCACCAGTAGTTTAGTTTGTCACTAGAAATTAAGCCATGTGCGCGCAAAAGTAAGGTTATCCTCGGTTATGAGAGAGATAGAAGATTTGAAAGGAAGAGAAAGAGAAGAACTCGTAAACAGGGGAAAAAGCACCACTGACAGAAGAATGATCTGAACGGGTTGAGAGTTAGTCGAAGACTGCCAAAGGAGTTCTTTTTGACTCATCAATATTGAAGGAATTTCCTCGCCAATAAGATAGACAATACAAACCAAAGAAAAACACAAAAAAAAAACCAAATCAATCGTAAATCTTAACTCACCAACAATAGCTTACCTCTTATAGCATTTGACTTGCGATTGACTTGATAGGCCCTCTGTTACTTCTTGAACAAGTACGCAGTTATATGAAAACAATAGACACCCTTTAATAGGTATAAAATCTTGCATTATATTTGGCCAGATGAGCTGTATATGATTATCTAAAGTAAACTTTTCTCTTAACTAGGTCTCCGCAAAAGTATTGCTATAACATTTTCGATAATTTTGAATTACGAATATGAATCCCAGACTAACCTACGAATAAAAAATAAAAATGTAGAAGTAAGCGCTATGCGTTATGGCGCGCTTCTATAAGGCACTTTGTTATGGCAATCAATTTAGGAAAAAGTTTGGTACTAAAATAGTAATGGCTGTTACAAACAGTCTATAGTGAGTATTTAGTATGATTGTGCGACTATGCGAGTATGTGGTAGGCTAAATTATAGCTCGGACATGTCGTGCTTGTTAAGAGAACTGTCCAGATCATTGGTTAACTGGGTTAGTTCCGCTTCCAGAATGGATTTAGGATCATCGATGAATGTTGCTTCTCGATCGCTTTTGTATTGGACATTCGTGCCGCCAGTTAGCATTTTCTGTGCTGTTATCTCAGAGTCTTCCGTGTCGGAGATGTACCCAGAATCGCCGGTATAGTGTGTGGGGTAGAGAATCAATGGTGCAACACTGTAAGCCTTTAAATTGCGTGGATTGAATGCTGCTGCCCAGGTCTGGTTTGGATGCCGGTCAAACATAACTGGAAGGTACTCATCAACGGGAATTAGTTTTCTTAAAGGCTCGCTGGCTACAAGTTTTTTGGCGCCCTCCAAAGTGATTACGTAGCCAAGTGTCCAGTACGAGTAGCCAACGTGAACGAGATTGTCTGTCTTCTCGACTTGAGGCTCGAGTTCATCCTTAAGACGTTTTCTTCCAAAGTAGCTAAAACGGAAAGAAAAATAATAACAAAAAATACGGTGAACGGAGACGTTTCCGAACAACTCACATAAGTTCAAAGTTTCCAGTGCTGCGTGCTTGTTCGATTGCTGATACTGCACGATCGACGAAATAAGATTCGAAGCGGATATCGTCTTCCAAAATAAGCACCTCCCTTTGATTCCTTTCGATTATCCTTTCCCAGATTCGATAATGGCTGAGAAAGCAACCAACCTCGCCGTTAGTCATTTGACGATGATGATAGGGATCCTCGTAGCCTACCAGGAATTCGATTCCCATTTCCTTAAGGTCCTTCGGATCGAGTTGTCTGGAGGATGTAAGAGCGTTTATATTGTTTTTAAGGGACGAAATGGAATGGGAGCTATATGCATTATATTTTGACTGAATGTCGACTATGAGTGGCAAATTAGCACCTAACTATTTCCAAAACTACACCAACTTAGTTTAGGGACGAATCGTTTAAAGAAATCTGCTGAAACAAGTCGACGCATCTTACGATAGCGAAATTTATTGTATTATCCTTCACAAAGGTATACGCATCCGCATTCTACACCACTAGCCTAGCACGTCTTCCTGAACTTATGGTAAAATTAGTTTTCCTTTCCAAGATTGGTAAAGAAGGCTTCTCCTTCGACAAAGAGAAAGCTTAAGACTATATTCCCATTGTAAAGGATGAAAACATTCTTTGAATCTCCCTATGAAGGGAGAAAGTCCTGCGAGACTGCGCTTCAAAACGTTGGCAGAATTGAATGTGCACTCGACACTCAGTATTGATGTTGCCTAAAATAACACAAGTTTTGACTGCATGTGCAATGATGCTGTGCTGCCTAGTAGATGATATTGTGGATTAGGACAATAGCCTATAGGACTATAGTCATTGAAGCGGGTCTTGACCAGATACCAACATCTCTCTGTCGATTCATGTTAGCATTTGTCTGTCCCAAAGCCTGGGCAGTGATAAATGCAGTCGATGGTTGGGGCACGATTAATGGGCTCTCAGTTAACTATTTTACACCGAATGACTCAACTCGCCTTAAAAGCATCTTCGTCTAGATTTCCGAAGATATCTTAATATCTGAGAATTGACCTAAAGAGTGAGCTACTCCGATCAGAACGAATGGAAAAAAAGTTGTCCCTTTTCTGACAATACAGAGGCGCGTTGGCAAGATATGCGACCTATTACTGCAAAGGTCATCTGAATTGACACGATAATGACAAGACCTGAAATCTCATACCCATCTGTTTTCTCGTGGAACGGACTCGATAGAAGGATCTAGTTTAGATGCACGGTAGTCTTTCCAAGCACACCGAGCTCTGGAGGCTATGATAAATCTCCTCTTGATATTTTTATTGTCATATCTTAGGCCATGGTCCCCCATCTATCCCTGCCGTCTCTTGACCTAGTTTAGCTTCCACTGCTACATCTTTAGTGGTGGAAATTGCCACGATGTCATCTGAATGGTCATCTCTGTCCGGAGAATCCCGTCATAGGAGACATTCTAAAGGTCGGTCCCAGTATTAACTCTTTATTGACCCGATAGCCTTTCTGGCGGTGTACCTCTGTGGTGTATCCAGTATCCAGAGCAGGTACTGTGGAATTACGAAAGTGTTTTTCAAACGCCCCAGTATATCTGCCCTGTTTACTGAGGCCAACACATCCTTACACCTAGGGCTGCCAGAACGACCACTTTTCTTAACTAGTGGTTTCCTTGTTGGGCTCATTGTACCGGCCTGGCCACTTCTCCGATTGCCCTAACTGTGTAGCGTCCCCTTTGAAAGGCCTGTTGTCTTTAAGACAGGTTACCTGTGCTCTGATTTGCTTTTATCATCCTTTCCAGGCATTTCCCCGTTGTTTCCAGCATACACAGTGACCAGTAAGCTGAGGAAGATCCAGACCTCCTTTTCCCTTATTGATTAAAACTAACGATTGTTTCTTTCAGATGAGAGAAGCCGTGGTCACGTTTTTGACGAGATTCGCGGTGCTTTCCCCGATATTCCATCGGGTCTAAGGCCTTCTTATTTTTTATCGACGTCAGTTACTCGTCGGTGAATAGCCGGACTTTCTCCGGTTCTATGGGGGTGATGTCAGGTGAGCTAGACGGGTGGATCGGTAAAAATGTGTGCCCACTTTCACATTAAGCATTTGAACTGAAATGAACTTGCGCGAAAATTATCTGTCTAATGGTTATGAAGGCTAATGCATTAACATCAGCACTCGGCTTACCGCGTAATTACATTTTCTCGACATCAGGAAGGGATCTGACTCGATATTAAACCGAGAAAGTTGTTTTGTATTTTCACGAGTGGCTCAAAGTCAGGAGAGGATTGGAGCAGGACAATGTTGGGCCTCACTTTTACTATAAGACCTTCTTGAACAAAACTGCAAAACTGAAGGTACTGAGTCTTTTTTTTCTTTGGTCTGTAGCTTCCTTAGCACCCCAGGAAATTAAATCTCCAATGGGTTGACCGATGACTTCTCACAACCTAAACTAGCTATAGACCTGCCTACATTTTTGGTTTCTGGTATTGTAGGATCTTTCAGGCTTACTGTCTTCAGCGTAGGCTGACAAAGCTACTACTCGGACTACTTGATCTCTGGCTAGGCATCGTAATATGGTTGGTATGTGACTAGAAGTCTGACACGGCATTACATTTCCTCTGTGACTATCTCGCCTTTACGCATCAGAAACGCCTTCAATAACTGCACTTTGATCTCGGAGCAATCAACATTACTGCTTCGATTACCATGCAGATGCTTACGGCAATGCAAACATCGGGACAGGGATGTGAGTGTTTCTTATGCCACGGCGTATACAATACCTCGCCATGGCATACCGTTAATAGTTTTAATTACTTCCGCTCATGAATGTCAAATGAGCTGACGTCCCACTATGAATATCTAAAAACACCCAATTAACTTTATTCGAGAGCGGGCTTCGCATGACCGTTTCTAATATGATATAAATCACAACCTTTTCAAAAATCATGTTTAATTATACCGGAGTCTTCATCCCTGTGGCTTCATTTGTTAGTTGACATTTACAATTGCTGAATCGTATATGATAGCAGGAAGAACCCTGGATATCGACTTTCGTTTTGAACTCGAAGTCTCAGGTCCCTTAATAGATTAAAGGCAGCCAAATTACTCATGAAACCCTTTTAAAATATTCCAAGAAGCGCGACGGCATCCCAGTGCCGATTCGTTATGCAAGCCGAACTTGGGGTTTCGGTTAAATTTCACAACAAACTAAATGAAGACTACTTTTAGAAACATAAAGAAGATAAAAATGTAGTCGCATTAAGGATGAACTTTTAATAACAAAAATCTTCTCCTGGTAAGAAAAAAAAAGGAGTGAAAGAGCGAGTAAACAGAGCAAAGAAGTTGTATTTATCATGGTAAACAACAACTTCGATCTCTGTCCCTGCTCAATCCAAGCTGATACACAACCTCCACGCGGCCACTCCTGGATAACTGGCGTGGCATCCGCCGGGTAGTTGGAGGTTGTGCTTAGGGTTGATATCCCTATCACGAAAAACAAACATTGTTACGAAGCAACAAAAAGCCTCGGATACGAACGGATACAATATTGACGACCCATGTAATCGACAAGATCTGCGAGTCTGCACTAGGAATGTGCAGTTCCATAACAGACCAGGTGCAGACAAATAACTGGAAAAAACCCTCGACTGTCTCAGGCAGATATAACCGCATTCCAAGCAGTGCGATGGGATGGACCAGGCAAAAAAAGGATGAAAATCTGTATTACAGTAACTGCTACAAGGAAAATAAACAACGCATATTCAGAAGCGAATTTGTTATTCGAGGAAGGCTCCGACAAAAAGTCTTAAGCTTCCGGCATGTAAGCGAACGCCTCATAATTATCCGCTTCAAAGGCATGTTCGGGAATATAAGCCTAATATGCGTTCATGCCCCTATGGAAGAAAAATATGATGCAAGGATGACTTTTATGATCTCCTGGACCGAATGTACGCCCAATGCCCCAGTTATGACACTAAAATTGTACTAGGGGATTTTAACGGAAAACTGGGCAAAGAGGACATATTTGAGTGGACCATTCAAACCTTCCGAGGAGCCAACATCGACTCGGATCACTACCTTATTGTAGACAAGGTACGAATGAGTTTGACGTCGGAAAGCTATAGTCGCGGGAGTACACTACGATCTTCGCCGATCGAGTTTCCCTAAACCTCTCGCAAAGTCCGGTGACACCGGCACAACCTACAGAACCACAGTGGAAGAATTGCCGGCGCGCCATCAGAGACACTGTGCTGGGTTTCCAACTGCCAACAGGGAGAAACGCCTAGTTTAATGAGTAATGCAAACAAACCCATGTAGCAAAGTAAACTGCCTAAAAAGCCATGCTACATAGACGGACGAGAGCCGCTCGTGAGCTCTACGAGCTGAAAAGGAGAGAGGAACACACGCTTTTAAAATAAGAAAAAAAAAGAGAGCACGAAAAGCGTTAGATCGAGGAGATGTTACCACACGACCGTCCACCCGACCTAGATGAAATTAAACATGTGATATCGAAGCTTAAAACTAATAAAGCCGCGGGCTGAGCTATTTAAAGCGGCTGGAGATGAGCTGGTAGGGCGCATACAGTAGTTCATATATAAAATACGGCCGGAGGAAAGCATGCCCGATGAATGAAATCTCAGCATTGTTTGCCCGATGCATAAGAACGGAGATCCCTATAACTGCGCCAATTAGAAGGACATAAGTTTCTTGGAAAATACCCCAGAATTCCAAATCAACACACATCACGTTTTTGTCGATTTTAAAGCCGCGTAGGGACGAGCTATACCGAGAGCTATACAATTATACATCCCTGCCAAATTCGTCCGACTGTGCATGATGACAATGGAGAATTCTCGCTGCTCCATTAAGATCGGTAGCGAATTAACCGAGACCTTCGATGTTAAAAAAGGATTTAGACAAGGTGACTGCACTGTTACGTAAATTTTCAACATCGTGCTTGAAAAAATCCTACAAGACTTATTGGTCAGTACAAGAGGTACGATCTATTTCAAGTCTGCGCAATTGCTTGCGTGCGCGGATGAAATTGACGTGATTGGACGAACACATCGAGACGTCAATGAAGCGTTCAAAAGCATTGAAGCAGAAGTACCTAAAATGGGTCTTTCGGTAAACGAGGGTAAAACCAAATATATGTATGCTGTCATCCGAAAAAGATGTACAACGCCGACGTCTTGGCCAGAACGTTACAATTGACAGCTACAAATTTCAAGTGGTCAAGGACTTCGCCTACCTTGGCTCACTAATGACCAGCACCAGCGCTGAGGTCAAACGGCGAACAGCTGCTTCTTTGAGCTCAAGAGGCAAGTGAGAAATAGAGCCCTCTTTCGAAAAACAAAGGTAGCACTACATAAATCACTGATTATCCCGGTCCTCCCTTATGGCGCAGAGGCCTGGACCTTAACGAAAACGGATAAAGATGCTCTTCGTCGCTTCGAGAGAAAAGTTCTGCGATCAGTCCACCGTCCTGTTTATATAAACGGAGAGTTGACGAGAAGATACAACGACGAACTGTACGGGCTGTATAACGACATCGGCCTAGTATGACGCCTCCGGATGCAATATCTAAGATGGCTAGGCCATTTAGAGCGAATGGACAGCACAGCTCTGGCCCGAAGAGTCTTCGAATACAGCCCTGAGGGACGACGCAGCAGAGGACGACCGAATCTAAGGTGCGCACACAGATGGAAGGGGATCTTAACTAACTGGGAGTGGGGCACTGGAAACAACTGGCAAAATATCGTGCCAGCTGGAGACGCTTGTAGGTTGAGGCCCAGGTATAGGTACATCGGACTGTAGCGTCATCTAAGAAGAAGAAGGAAAAAATCACTTGGACGCCTTAGAAGATAACAAGACCTATACAAGCCCGATGTTCGATAACAAATTCGAGTTATTGGATTTAAAAATAAACATAGTGCAATCGATATAAGTCTTGCCAAGCTCATCGAATTTTGCGAAAATCATGGGAAAACTTCAGTAGTGGATGATGGGGCGGACGTAGGTCCCAACTAGCATATGGTTTTCCATTTTGATCCCACAAAACTCGTGTGCTCGATTACATGATAATGTCAGAGTACTGCATAGGAACATCCAGTAGAATTCGGTAAAATTCAAATAAATGAACAGCTCCGTTTGTTCCATTTGTTAAAAACCTTATCCATACTCGAACTGAGCAACTGCAGAAGTACTTTTAAGTCTTTTTGTGGGAGATGGCGAGTTTGGTCACCTGTTATTGGGTCCTAATGATAGTAACCGCTCTTGATATGTTTTTTTGTTTAGGGTTTGTTATAACTGGGCTGGCTTACTAGTTATGATGCCGTTAGCTGTTAGATGTCCAAATGGGATTCTGTCGTTTTTCAATAGATAGCACCAATGATACATGCTAGTCAGAAATGTTAAATCAGTAACGTCAGCAACTCCGACGCTACAATAGTGGTGTATTCGACTAGAAAACAAGTAGTGTTCCGCATGTATCGAAAGCTTTATTGCACCATGATCTGTGTCAAGAAATTGCAGCCTCATTGGTTGTTACTAAACCAGCCAATATTCATTGTTTGAAAACCTTGTGAATGGTCCAAAAGTAGTTGAGCTGAAGCCCAGAAACGTTGAAGGGCTTTTTTTCACAAGCTGCTGCCCCAGCTGAAACAAAGCAAGGGCTTCCTGCATCATATTGTAACTGGGAGGAAAAGTGGATAATCCAAAGTGAAATAAGTCATGGAGGCACTGTGACCATGCATCAAAATCGTTAGCCATGCCAAACATCCCTTGCTCGAGGGTCATTCTGTGTATTTGATGAGACCAGATAGGCAAGGTATATTGAGAGTTATTGAAACCGGATGAGATCATCACAGGAGATCGCTTTAATCACAATGTTGAGCTGAACATTGAGGAAAAGCGAGTAACAACTGCACAAAGTAATTTCATAATATGGCAACTCTCGAACACATGTTGGTCAGATAACTACAAACGGGATGACCTTGCCCAGAGACAGTATTCTCCAGCCATCGCTCTTGCCGACTACAATCTGTTCCGATGGATGATATATTTATGACTGGTTGATCAGTATTTTGGATTTATTTCAATTGGGTCGACTCATGGATCGCCTCAGAAGATGTGCAGTCTTTCCAAAGTGCGATTTGTATGTTGCCGGAAAGATAGATAAAGTTGTAAAGGGTGTGTGAGGCAACACTGTTTCTACAGATTGTAAAATTGACAGTTGAGAGTGGATTTGTCGTTGTACGTCTTGTCATTTTACGATGAATAGATTAACCCTAGAACAACGCATGCAATTTGCGCAGACTAAACTTATTTTGAAAACCATGGTTCAGTTCGGAAAACTTATCGTGCGCGATGTCCATTTTACGGTCGATATAATCGTCCATCTGAGTAAGTAATTCGGAACCCGATGAATCGTTTTTGCACCACGTGCACCCTAGTTGATAATACGCATCCCCAAAGACGCCTAACAGGGCGAATAGAAGAAGTTAGAATGAGAGAAGAAGAGAAGTGCACAGCAATTGGAGCTATGTCCATCCACTTTGTGGAAGGTTTCGGCTTAAAAGCTTATAAGATCCAGCTTGTGTAAGAGTTGAAACCGCGTGACCATTATACGCGTCGTAGGTTCGGCAAATGGTTCGAAAACATGATTCAGCTTGATCCTCTTGATTTTCTACGCAAAATGTTGTTCTTCGATCAGGCCCATTTTTGGTTAAATGGATATGTAAACAAGTAAAATTGCCGATTTTGAAGAAGCCTTTGCCGAGATGCCCTCACAATCATTATATCATCATATTTCTTTAAAGACGACGCCAGCCAGCATGTTAGCGTCAATGGAGAGCGCTATAGAAACATAATTTCTGACTTATCGTTCCTCAGTTGAAGGGCATTGACGTGACAGAGATTTGGTTTCAACAATATGGCGCAACATGCCACATGGCGCAACATGCCACATGGCGCGCGACTTCATCAATTGATTGCGTGAAATATTTGCTGAGCTTATAACTTCGCGTAATGGAACTGATATACGGCCGCTCGATAAAGTTGTTGAAAATTGGACTTCACGATTGCGATTGATTCAAGCTAGCCGTCGCGCACATATGCCCAAAATGGCATAAAATTATCTATTAAATAAAGCTAATATTATAGACATTAATATTAGCTTCAAGTGTTTTATTTCATCTTGGATTTGAAAACCTCTAAAAAAACATTCTTTACTTGCAAGAATAAAAATGTAATTATTTCTTCGGCAACAAAGCCCAACATTTTGACAAAAAACCGCGGAATCAGAATGTGAACTGGTCCTCGATACATTTATTAATGGGCTATTCCCTCGTTATCCCCAAGTTGGCCCGGACAGATAATGGCAACAAAGTTGTACCAGAGTTAAAAGGAAACTCAAGAACATGCAATTGCTCACATAGGGAGACAAATGACGAACAACTTAAGGCCGGGCTCTTATACAGAGAGAAAATCAGATTCATGAATAGGACGTCAATCAAGAGTTAGTGGGCACTGAGGCGCAAGGGGATAAATGTGCTTATCAGTAAATGTGGCAAAGTTACAAGTTGCAACATCAGTTTAGAAATTTAAATCACTCTTGTCAATTGTTGTGTCTTTTGCCTTCGGAGGAAATTGCTGCCATACGGAGCAGAGGCATGAACCTTCTAATAAGGATATGGGGAAGCCTTTGGTCTTTTTGAGAGAATTTTTTCCTGGGCGTTTTTCAACCCTGTTTGTATTATCGAGGATTAGAAGTGGAGATTCAATTCAACCACATCTCCGTTTTCAACTAAGAAGTCTAATATTGCTGGATCAAGTCGAGCGAACAGACACTTTAGCTCCAATCCGAAAGTTCCAGTCTAACCCTGGAGGATGGCGCATCGGATGATGACCGCATCAGAACTTGTGGAAGGAAGTGTTGCACTGGATGCAACTGGTGTGTAGACCATACAAACCAAAAAGATTTGTTTGTTGAGGACGGGGTACGATCCATATACATATGTAAGTAATACAAAATTGCTTAGATCAACTTCTTGCTAAAACACCAAATGTGGAGGCGAATGATACCATGTCTGGAAAGCCTGTCATGAGTTTAATAGACTAGGAAAGAGACGTTGTGGAATGCAGATACCTTGGTGGATAGGCTATACCTCTTCTACGAAATAGTGGTAGCATCAATTCTTTTTTCTAAAATAAAAAAGACGCATATAAATAGCTTGATCGCATAAGGTTATCAACACTCAAGATTATAAACGTTGAACTCGGAATTCTAATCGATCAAGTAAACCACAAATAATACCACCGCATTGGGAGAGATTTTGAACCATACATACACACACAATACATATTTTCTCTCACTTACTTGCCATCGACGGCTGGGAAGTATTCTACGTCCAATCCGAGCTCACGGAAGCAATTTTCCATTCTGAACCTGCGCTCCGGCCTACGCTCCAAGTTGATCATATAAATATGATCCAAAGTAAGTTTATGCCTAGAAGAAACAGATGAATCCGACCAAACGAGGACATGTAATAAAGTTGTTAATACTTTGCTGGAAAACGTATGAATTCCTTGAAAATGTCATCAACCATCACGTCACCATCGGGATGATCCACTATAATCGTAGTCTTCGCATTCACCATTTGCATGCGGTCTCGGTCAATTGGGTCAGTGTTCTCAAGCGGTTCCAGAATGTACCCATACACCTTTTCATTACTGATGTACATCGGTACGTCGGAACAATTGGCCGCGATTGCAAAGATAATTATATCGTCCAATGGGCCGTTGTAGAGTCGGCAAGAAGGATTTAGTAGATTCTTCATTTGTTTATCGATTAGACTGGTACGGTCGAAGGTAAGCAGATCGGTTTGCGGATAATTAAGGTGAACCAAGACAGCCGTGTGAACCATGGGAACCGGGAAATTCCCTGTCTTCTCGTTGTTATAAATCTCCTTATACTCGTCGGTCCGCAAGTAATAGTAGTCGCTGGTCATGCCGCACCAGAAATTTGAGTACAACCCTCCTGATATAAGCATCGGGGCTACGATCGGGAGTTTGAGGGACACCAAATGTAGCAGCGTGTCCGCGTGAGTTAAGAGGACATCGGCATCAAGAAGCTATGAAAAGAGAGGTGCAAAAAATGTATTCCCGCACGAAAAGCATAATCAAATGGTAATTTACGAATATATAGTCAGCCCAGAGCTTGTTCGCCTTCTGTAAAGCCTGTTCTTTGAGCGCGATTATGTGATTGAACCTTGCCGAAGGCCAATCGGTCGGTGAACTCTCGTTCTGGTGACGCTCCGGAGATGTTTCGTATACGAAATCCACATCATGGTACTGGTTTCTAAATTTGTTCAACCACACGTTAACTACCTCGATGCTATCGTCTTCGTTATGATCAGAACGAAACCTGGGAAACCGCGTGAACATGTAATGATAAAATCGACTGCAACGTCATACTCACCATAGCGCAATGCGGTCTTTAGGATAATTCAAATTCTGCAAATAAGTCAGAAAGTAGGGCAATGTGTGCTCTTTGTTACGAATGAGTGTCGCAATCAGAACGGTTGGAGGCTTCTGGTACAGCTCGGCCGGCTGATTAGCCCGGACGACGGCCGCAAGAACAATTCCACTGATTGTTACGAAGAGAATGACAAACAGCTGCATTCTGATTAAATTTGTAATAAAACTTAATTTATTCCTTTGGTTTATTTATTTCATTGATATGGCACGAAGAGGATGCTCCACTGATGATGCTGATTATACGGATTGATTGGAGTTCTAATTGCGGCCGTTGCGGTGACGTTTCTTGTGATAAACAATGTGGGAACGAGACAGATGTAGCAGGAAACGAACTTCATGGGAAATGTGACGGTATCTGGAGTGGAAGTGTGTCAGTTTCTCTTAAACTGTGCTAATGACAGAACGTACGGTCTGAGTTATTGACTGTTGAAATTGAATTTGAATACCTTGATTTCGTTTTAAATGTTTTTGTTAAGTAAAATATTGATTGTATCTTATGTAGAATATAAAATTAACACTGAAAATAAGGTGCAATGGTTATCATCACCGACTGTTGAGCCAAAGGTCTGTAGTTCAAGTCCGTTCATAATCAAGAACGATCCCTATACGGAAAAACTGTGCAACAACGTCAGTTGTGAATGAGAGATGATCAAAAAGTGCTGAGGAATGCATAACACTCGCAGCATAACATCACTTCAAGATTCGTACTCTGTGTGTACGTTTCTAATATAACACCTTAATGACATGGAAACAGAAGAGTTACTGTGAACTACAACCAACGCAAATTCAGTGGAATCTCTCAAATCATATCTAGGACAATCACCCCCGGGAGAGTAATCAACGAATATCTTCGACACAAACCATCTGCACCACGTCCAGGTTGTGTGACATACACCATAAGAGCGTACACTCCTTGAACCTGCAGACGAATAATAATAAAAAAAACACACAAAAGCGAGGAATGCAACCTAACTCAAGGCAAGGCCGTGGACAAGGAGCAACACGAGTGCGTGTTATATAAAAACTGAAGACACCCTGTAAACTATTGGCGATGATCGAAGTTTCAAGACATCAAAAAATCAAATCGGACTCATAAGCAGAAGCCCATGAAGAAACATCGCTAAGTTGGCTTACAAGCACCAGCCGTCACACCCCAAATGGCCTACGCCCAAACGACGGCAGTTCTTGGGCAGACGGTACAAAAGCCTGTTGCTGCTCCCAAAGCCCCCTTGATGAGCTGTCTACGGACTTCCTCATATGACAGTGATCATTGCGGACTAAGTGCCAAATTCACAAATACAGAAGAGCATGTCCAAATACACCCCTATGCATATAAAGGTTTCTTCAATAAGGACGAGGTATTAACAAAATTGAGAGGCCCATGTATGCCATTAGCTGTGAAAAATGACATCGTTCAAATGCCCGCCTCGGCTTCTTACGGTGGAACGGATCCAAGTGATTCAATTTTCAATGACTCTTCCTCATAAATCCGACTGAATTTGAGCGATTGCCTATGTTATGTTCATCTTAAGAGTATCGGTCGATTGTGGTTTATTCGCATACACCTGCGACTTCAGGAAACTCCAGAAGAAGAAGCCTAGCGGGGTCAAATTGCATGACCTTGATGGCCAATTCACGTTTGCGAGAGATAAACTTTAACCTTAAATCCTTCATGCAGAATGTCAATCGTGGCATTCGCCGTGTGACACGTAGCACCATCTTGCGAAAGTCATACGTCGTTTAGGTCCATATGGTTCAATTTGGGTCATAAGAAATTGGTTATCATCATTCTGTAACGTTTGCTATTCAGAGTGACCGCCTCACCAATGTCGTTTTCGAAAAAGAAAAAAAGGACCAATAATGCCGCTTTCCAAAGATCCAAACCAAACGGTAAAGTTTGGAGATAGTCATTTGGTGAACTTCGTGTGATTCATTCATTCAAAAATGCGCCTCGTCGCTAAAGATGATTTTTCGACCAAAATTGGGATCCTCTTCCAAACGCTCCAAAGCCCAGTTAGCGACCAATCGGCGTTGTCTATGGTCATGAACTTTGAGCTCCTGGGTCAGTTGGATCTTGTTAGGGAGTGGGCCTATGTCCCGACGCAAAATTCGCCAAGTTGAAGTCTGTGAAAAGCCGAGCTCTTGTGCACGGCGAGGAATCGACCGCTTCGGGTTTTGTTGTACATTTTCACGATCCGCGGCGATGTTTTCGGCCGAGCCTTTCTTTGACGTAGGAATATTGGCTGATTGATTACTAAACCCATTGTCTTAAGTTGGCCACCACGTCCAACGTAAAATATGCGCAGTGTGCGGAACGTTTGCGCTAATGTACACTCGTTTTGATAATAGTTTGATCATTTGGACGTTCAATCGTGTAACTTGCCATGGTGATTTGGCATCAGTAACTGAATAATAAACAACGGACTTGATAGATGTCGCCCAAACAACATGTCTGCAAAAGGCTGCCAAAATCTACCCACGCCAATTGAAAAACCTTTTAATACCGGCAACCAGTTTGTTTTTAAGACAAGGCGTGAAATTATTTCTGCTGCATCGAATCTGGTTACCGACATTCAGTGAAATAAGGTGTTTGTCTGGTCGATTATGAAAGGGCACCGACACCGTATAGTTGGTTGGTCTGTTCTACAACCTCATCAGGCTAAGCATGCTAAACATGATTTGCGTAACGATTATGGGAAAGAAATTTGTTGTTAAATATGACAATGTCGACAATGTCGAGCAGGAGCTTTGTTATTAAAACCGGTTTACAACAAGGAGCAGTTAATTCTCTGATACTGTATAACATCTACACAAGCAATCTTATAGGGTTCATTTCAATACCGTACACAGATGACGATTTAGTAGCAGTGCAACAGTGCGTCTTCGATCATCTTAAGGGACATTGCGATGACTTGAAGTTAAAAATTAATTTTCAAAAGTTGGAAACAATACCACAAAAAATTGGACGAAATTCGCTATCATTGGGCAACATGGACAACTACATAAATGCGGTGAGAAACGGTTTGATGTGGTATCTGACTACATCAGTATCTATACTTTTGGGGCGATCCAAAGGTAATGATAATGATAGTAAAACAGGGTAATTATAGTTTAAAAAATTCTGTATTTTTCTAAGAATTCAATACATTTAGTCCATCATTTTTCTAAGCCTAAGAAAAAATGTTCCTTCTGCGGAAAAAAGAATTAGAAGTCACTGGAAGCTATATATGGCAAATAGAGCGGGTGTTCGAGCTGTTCGAATCACATTTCTTGAATGGCAGCCATCGCAACTGCGGCTTTTTGAGCGATGTGCTGTCTTGGTGAAAAAGCACTCCAGTTCGCATTTTGCCACATCTGCGATTTGCTTCTAAGATCCAGAATTAGTGGCCAATATTCCATTATAATCATGAGTACCCCTCAGCGTTTCCCAAAAAATGGATGCTATAACATTTGCCATCGAACTTAACGCTTTGAATTTCTTTGTGGTCGGTGAGGAGACTCGCGCCCAAGTCATTGACTGATATTTGGTTTCAGGATCAAAATGGTGGATACAGGTTAGGTCCATAGTCTTGGAACTTCTCGAGATTCACTCTTGAAGTCGATTTGGTTTTTCTTTGGCCTCAGCTATATGCCTGATAGTCACTCTTTGATCTACCAAAACAATTTTCGACTTTTTCATGTTTTCTTCAGGCAGGGACGGAGATGGGCGTCCTCCGCGACTTTCATCTTTAATGTATGTTCTGCCATGTTTAAACATTTGGGCTCAACGTGCTACCAGAAACCAGAACGAGACGTGTGTCTTTCGTACGTCTTTCCCCGCGACACCCTGAAATTTTGAATGAAGTCCAGGTTCGTAGCGACAAACCCCGTTACCAAAGAGCTCAACATCGTCTATGAGTTAATTTAGCGCCATCTTATACGGAAAAGAATCATGTGTTCGAGAGACAGTGTCTTAGGATCCGTTTTGTACAGAAAGCCAGAGTCCCAGTTTAAAAGTATTACCCTAATAAGGATTTGTTCGACTGAGCAGGCCTAAACAGAATTTCTTATTTTCTTATTAAAATGTCTCGACAGCACACAGCAAGAGCAATGACTCCGGGGTTTACAACCCCAATTAAGATACCATGTGAACATACTCCGATAGGGCTTTAATCCCCGTAAAGCATTTCTCCATATTGATTCCGAAAGGTTAGTGTAAAATATTGTAGTAAATAGTAAAATAGCGTCACGGACAAACGGCTTATCCGCGATGGATATGGAGAATGAAGATTCTCTTCGTAAGTTAGGTCGGGACTGGGTAGAGGCTCTTTATCAGGCTGGGCGTATAATCATGCTTAGACGAATCTGAGAACCGATTGAGCCCTCGGGCATGCGGAATGAGTGAGATGGTGAAACCCACTCGCTGAAAAAAGCAATCGAGAGGGTGACCTATCCGAACGAATCACATGCTACCCCAAGCTTAGAATAAAGCAGCTTAGGGTAGCATAGGCTAGTTGAATAACCAACATCGAAGTTTTTTTTTTATTTAATTTTTTCTAAAAGGATCCCGAGCAAAGGAGTTTTGGTTTTCTCTCAGATACTTGCTTTTCAAAATCTTTTCCCTATCAACCATCGACAACTATAATTCTCCCCTTCTTCTTTCATTTTCTCACGACTCTCAACAATCAATGAATACCTCATTAATGCCTCCTTCAATTTTGACAGCCTGACAATAAACGACGCCTTATATATTTTCTACAGAGAAATATTCAATTCTATTTCTCTTTACGTTCCCCTTTCCCGATCCAAACATGTATCTACCTCCCCTCCTTAGTACAATCGCAGGCTCCGTTCACTTCTTCTTCTTCTTTTCCTTTTTCCGGCGTTGTTATAGTCAGAAGTGTAGGACCATAACCTTCCCACTTAACTGCATTCCTACTGGTCCGCTTGTGGGGTCCGCCGGTTTGACCTCAGAAAGTAACGGCAGGCTTCCCGGTTTGGGATTACTTCATCGCTGGGGCCAATCAAATGCTGGTGTTTTTGCATTTGTTTGCGCCAATTGTTTTTCGGCCTGCCTTTTTTGCGTGTTGAAATTGGAACGTTGATTGATATAGCCTTTTGGACGGGGTTCAAAGGATCTCTCCGTTGAACATGGCAATGCCAACTGAGTCGGTCGCGCTCTATCTTTCTTGTGATGGTTTCTTTTACGTGGAGGCTTCCTCGGATCTTTGAACTTCTAATTCTGTCACGCTTTGTTATTCCCGCTGTCATGCGAAGCATCTTCATCTCAGCTGCCGTTAATTTGCTCTCATACTTCTTGTGCACTGCCCAGCATTGTGAACCGTATGTGAGCGCCGGACGTACAACTGAAGTGTAGAGCCTTCCTTTCAGCTTAGGGGGCATTTTTCGATCACAGAAGATGGCGGAGTTTTCCCGCCACTTCATCCACCCTACGCTTACGCGATGGTTGATGTCGTCATCACAAGTTGCTTCTTTATTAATCATAGATCCCAGATATTTAAACTTTTCACACTTGGGAAGCACTCTTCCATTCAAGTAAATGTCTGGAATAGGCTGATGAGGGTCAGAGAACGGGCAGCACAGATACTCTGTCTTCTTTGAACTAATACGATACCCGTGTCCCTCAAAAATGTCCACTCACACATCAAATGCTCGTTATAGGGACGCCTGATCATCACTTATAATTGCTCCATCGTCAGCAAAGACTAGCTGGTGCACATTGGGGTCCGTCACTTTTCCTTCAAGCAAGCAATCAAGGACTGCTATAAAAAGCAGTGGGCTGAGGACGCTCCCTTGGTGTACAACGGCTTTGATTGCGAACTCTTCGGTGACTCCTGCGGTGCATCTTACTCTTGTCGTTGCTCTCTCGTACATGTCCATGATCTCTCGCACGTAGGTTTCTGGAACTCCTTTTTGTCTTAGCGCTACCCATAAAAGATCTCTTGGTTGCCGGTCAAAGGCCTTCTCGAAATCAACCAACACCATATGTAAGTCCTTTGACGAATCACCATGCTTTTCCATCATGACCCTGATACTTTGGATTGCATCTGTTGTTGATTTACCCGAGACAAACCCGCACTGGTCATCAGATAGTCGTATTATTTTCCGCTGTCGGCTATCTAATACCCGTTCAACGATCTTCATGGTGTGCGACATCAGCTTGACAGAACGGTAGTTATCACAATTTCGTGTATCACCCTTTCCTTTGTGCAATGGAAGAAGATAGCTTTCCCTCCATTGATTAGGCATAGTGTCGCCTCTCATAAGTTTGGAGATAAGAACCATGAGCCATCTAGACCCGATGTCTCCCATCTTTTTCCAGAACTCAGAGGGTATCCCGCCCGGCCCAACAGCTTTTCTTTTCTTGGAGTTTTTAACCGCGTACCGAACTTCTTCGATTGTGATGTCGGATATTTCGGCATGATTCGGGGCGGCTCTTGGAAAGTACACTCGGGGAAACTGTTCGTTCAGAAGTTCCTCGCAATACTGTCGCCATCTGTGGAGAATTTTTTCGTCTTCCACAAGGAGTTGGCCTTCAGCATTGTTAATAAACTTTGGAAAACGAATCTCCTGAGCATTTCTTCTTCTCTGGGCGGCTATCTTAAAGATATTTGCTCCTTTGTTCAAATTGTTTTGTCGAAGCTCCTGGGTAGCCTGGTTCCTGTCAGACGCGGAAGACGATATTTCTTTCAACTCCTGATAGAGGCCTTCCATGCTTTTCGCTTTGAATTCGGCGATTACCGATACCTTTGCAATATCTATATACCTTTTCACGGCGAGCTTTTTCCTCTCTATTAGTAGAAGAGCACTTTGACCAAGCTTGGAAAGCCATTTTCTTTTCGTGTATCACTGCTTTGGCTTCGTCTGCCCACCACCAGGTTTCTTTTGCGTGTTGGCAGGGGCCTTTAGATGTTCCGAGCAGTGATTTGGCTTTCTCCAGGCCAGATTGTTGTAGGGAATCCCACATGTCTTGTGTTCTGCACTCCTCATTACCGACCTCATCGATAATGGAAGAGAGGTAGTTTTCCATGATGGTAATAAAAGCTTCGCCTTTTCCTTTATCCAGCTTATACCACTTGATTCTCTCAGACACCTTCGTTTGCTGCTTTGACTTCTTACTCGCCTCCATAAAAAATTCAGTCAGGAGGAGACGGTGTTGAGGGGCGATCGCGTCTCCCAGGATCACTTTGCAATCTTTAACTCGTGGCTTCATGAAACTAGATACCAAATGATAGTCTATTTGAGTTTCATTTCCGCCGCTGCTATAAGTGATCAGGTGCCGGCTTTGTTTTACAAACATGGTATTTAGCACTATAAGACCGTACGACTTGCACATGTTTAGGATATCTTCACCTGAAGAGTTCCTGGTGCCGTATCCCAGCCCTCCGTGGTAGTCTTCATAGTCTTCGCTTGTCTTCCCGACATGTCCGTTTAAATCTCCCCCAACAAACAAAAGCTCTTCCTTTGGGATGATTTTGACAAGGTTGTGGAAATTTAGCCAGAATGCATCTTTTTCTTTTTGTTTGCATCCTACTTGAGGGGCATATGCGCTTACGATGTTCCACACCTCACCATGCATCACCAATTTGAGAGCCATCAAACGGTCACTGGACTTTGAAATGGTTAAGATGTTGCCAAGTAGCTCTGCCGCAAGGATGATGGTGATTCCGTTTTTTCCTTGTTCCAATCCATAGTAAAACATCTTGTAGGCTTTTGTTTTAACGTCCAAAAAACGTGCCCGATTACCGGTGTTTCGCCATTTCGTCTCTTGTACGCACAGGATGTCTACTCGCCCTCTAACCATCATTTCTTCAAGCTCATAGCTGCGACCACTCATGCTTCCAACGTTCCAACTCGCGACTCTAAAGTGTGGCTTACGCCGTTGCGTTACTTTGCTATCCCCCGGATATTCTATAGCTCTGACCCGAGCGTCGCTGCTCGTCCCAGGATCACGACCATTAGTGGTGCCTGGCGGGGTAGTGCTTTTCCTTTTAGCGTTCTTTTCCATAATGCTACGGTTTGACCGTTTTCATTCTTCTCTTCCTTTTTGACACGGGCATGCTCCAGATTTTTTATTTTTTTTTTTTGATTGATCTTACTCTTACAACACCGGTGATCTCCAGTCGTGTCAACCCAGTTTATGGTGGTATATGTGTCCCTAGGCTCACCTTGGTGTTTTCTAAATTGCCTAGATGTGATTTTTGTTTGCCTTTGTTTTAGTCGCCTTTTACGACAAGCGAGAGGTATCGCTGCAGGGATATTCTTAACCCGTTCCTGCACAGGTACGCAAACCAATCTTATTAATGATCCTAAGTCCTTCTTTCAGTTTGTCAATTACAAAAGGAAATCTTATGGCTACCCAACTTCACTCTCCTTCAATAGCGAAACCTCGAATGATCCCAAAACTATCGCCAAATTGTTTGCCAACTTTCTCAAACAATCTTTTTTCGATAACTCCTTTGTACCGGATACTACTTACTTCGACTACTTACCAAATTTCTCCCTTGGACCATTTCCCCCACGTACTATTGACCCCCATATCATTGAAAATAAATTGAATAAACTGCATGATGAATTTACTCCTGGGCCCGATGGTCTCCCTGCCATATTACTAAAAATAATATTCCTCCATTATTTCTGTCCCGCTCTTAAAAATATTCAACTTATCCCTGTCCGTTAGAGAATTTCCTCAGATATGGAGAACCACTTTTATAACTCCTGTTCACAAAAAAGCTCCGAAGAATGATGTTAACAACTACCGGCCGATCGCCAAACTGTCATACATACCCAAACTTTTCGAAGTAATCTCCTCTAAACAACATAGCTTCCTCAAATGCAGGTCTACAACCACAAACCTTGTCGAATTTGTGTTCTTCACACTCTCAGAATGGAAATGAGGTTGACGTCATTTCAATTGATTTCAGTAAAGCCTTCGACAAAATCTCCTACAAACTAATACTTTTCAAAATGTCTTCCTTTAGTTTTAAACCCACTGCGTTGAAGTGGATATCTTCTTATTTAAAATAAACCGTTGTAGATCTGTCTTTTCCAAGCCCTTCTTAGCATCTTTCGGCATTCCCAAGGCAGCCACCTAGGTCCACTTCTTTTTATTCTTACCATTAACGACATTGAGTTTGTCATCAAACATTCCCACCTCTCACTGTACGCCGAAGACCATTTCCTCGCAACAAACTTCTGCCGTTTGGTGCTCCAAAAATGATTTGGAACTTAACATTTCCAAATTTCAATCAATTCCCTTTTCACGTAAACGAATCAAACCTCCTCCTCTTTACTTCCTCAATAATCAGTCCATCTCCACCGTTCAGGTTATCCGCGATCTTGGCATACTATGTGACCAAGAGCTCAATTTTCGCGCATATCGATAATATAATTCATAAAGCCAGCTCTATTTCCTACGTTTCGCTCTTCGAGGTCTGCCCTGGAACAATCCTTTGTTCTTACCGCCCTATCAAGACCGTCTTAAACTAATCAACTTGAGTACTTTGGAGGAAAGGAGAAGAGTATCTGACATCATCTTCATTCATAGACTTCTTACAGGTACCATTGACTGCGCCACCCTTTATAACCCCATATCTCGTAATACACACAATCCTCGTCTCTTCTATCTAGCCACCCCCCGAACCTCATATGGCTCCAATGAATTTATTTCCCGTATGCTATATAGCCTCTCCTCCTTCCAGTTTCTGAGGATCGCGCCCCCTCACCCGTTCTCATTAGTTATTAAGTTTAGCTTGAATTAAGCTCAATAAATGGGGATGTTTGCCCCCACGAAAATTGAAAAATTGATTGGTCAATTGACGTTTGTGACTAAACAATGAGAGCCCGAAGCTAGTTGAACATGCTTGTAAAAAGTAGACCCGCTGATGCTGTGAGTGCAGAGGAAAAATCAGGGGAAAAGAAATAAAGAATTCCGGGGCCCTTCCTCAATAACGTAAACTTAACATTCACATACGGGTCTCCAATCAACTTGGGAGCTAACGACTTAGTATTCAACAGGTTCCTAACCTTATTCTTCTTCTTAGATGGCGTTACAGCTCACGGAGAGCCAGAGCCAAGCTTCTCTCATTCACTTATTTCCAAACACCAAGCGCGGAAAAGCTTTTACAAGGCAAGTGTAAGACGGGGGTTTTGCTAGTACCCCGCCGAGGAGAGAAACCGCGTAATGACCATTCGATGGCGTTCGTGTTATCCGAGTCCGAACTCGCTCCGGACTACAATTTTTTATATAGCATTCACCCTATACTCGTATTAATATATGAACATCCGGCATAGTGACCTGTTCTTGACCTGCCAAAAATGTATTTGCCTGAATCCAATCCTGTCTAGGAGTTTAAAGGCTGAAGAAACAATAAGCTTATTTCAAAAATGTTGGGCAACGTACCCAAAGAAATTGAAAAAAGTGGTACAGGCTTCCTTATCACTTACTTAACTTTTGGAAGAAGATGCGTATCTTTCCTTTTCTAGGGATAAGTGTAAAAATAAAAATTCAAACGCTCGTTCCAACAATTGTCTTCGAAGTCGGGTGAAACTAGCTATCACTTTCAGACTTCTGTATGATGCTGTCCAGACAAACATTTTGGGGAAAGGTTTCGTTATTTTTTGATTTTTTGAAGAAAACACATATTTGAGTCCGAATCTCGCTTAATTTCTTACACATTTAACCCCATACTTCGCCCTCATCTAACTTTGCTTTTGAATGGAAAACTTACGACAGCCCTTGACTTTTTTTTAACAATACTTGAAGGTAAACAAAAACACATCAAGTCCTTGACAGCCTGTTGAATATCCGACTATCCAATACTATATTTCTTTTATTAAAAAATGTATAAAGAAGATCTGGTCTACAAAATATGTTGATTGATCACAAATCATTTAGATAGTCTCCATTCATATCAAACTTTCTTAAGACACTAGACGAGGTAGGGTCCGTGGCTGATCTCAAGACATTTATCCCATCCGCGTTACTCCATTTTCGCGGATTGCTATCTTTCAGTGTCATGAGTGAATCCTCGAAGTTATCGTCCAATAATCGGTTAACATCGAGATCTGTGCTCCTCATATATTGATGGTCATCCACGACTGGAATCAAATTAGTCGTCCCGTCGTTTGGACGTAACACGTGCGTTAGATCGCGATTCCTCTCGCCGATTTTACACAGACTACACTTGTTCTGCTCCAGCTTTGTCTTAAGTTGCTGCAGTTCAATTCGTTCCCGTGATAGAACAAGACGTTCCTGTGACAGACGCGACTCTCTTTCGGTGAGGTAACGTAATTTCTGTTGTAGAAACGTGAGTTTTTCACTAAAGTTCTGTTCGGAAACACGTGCTTGTTGAGCCGCTTCTTGAGCTCGTCGTTGATTAACATGGGCATCAGAAACTTCCTGCTCTAATTCTTCTTGTTTGGAGCGGATACTACTTTCCTTATCGAAAAGTTCTCGTTTTTGTTGCTCTAACTGACGTTGAAGTTTCAGATATCGTTCTCTTTCCATCTCCGCTTGCTTGGTAGCATCTTGGGCAACTTTAAGACTGGCTTCCAACTCTAATAGAGACCGATTCGCATCTGTATTTACTTCGATCCTCTTGGCAGCGTCGAATTTGGCTTTTTCAATGTTCAGTTGAGTGCGTTCATCTTGGATTAGTTGCATCTGACGTTGGATTTCATTTAGTTGAAGTTCCTTCAGTTCTTCGATGCGTTTTTCGTCCCTGATGATCTGATCTCGGGCTGCAGCCTTTTCTTTCTCGAAAGCCGATTTTTCTGCTTCGAGAGAAGCCATCTTTTGACGCATGATCCAATTCTCCTCCGAGCTCTCCCTTGAAAGTGTGGTTAACTGGCTTTCTAGTGCAGCCACTAAATCCATTAGACGGCGTTTTTCATCTTCCGCGGCAGACTCGGTTATTTTGAGTCGTCGTTCAGAGTCTTCAATCCTCTTCTCGCGTGCTGCCAGCTTCGATTCCCGTTCGCGATGGAGGAGATCTAGTTTTCGTTCCATTTCAACTCGCATCGCCTGGAGATCACCTGAAGCGTTTTCAAGATTGCTTATTGCCATTCGAAGCGTTTCTAGATAAGAACCGTTCTCTTGAACGGCAGCGAATTCAAGTAGCTTCGATTGCCGTATGGTTTCCAGCATGCGCCGATGATCGTCACGTAATATGTCTAAGTCGTCTTCGTGGGTTTTCTTCAGCCTACGGATTTCCTCGTCGTGGCCTTCCCTTAGAGCTGAAATATTAGCTTCGAGGCGTGTTTTAATCTCTTGCTTCTCATTCTCGGAAGAACTCATTTTTTGGGCGTAGAACGTGTGTAGGTATTCGATTTCGTTTTGCAATCGTGTCTCTATCGATGCCTGGTGATCTTCAAGGACTTTGATTTGTTTCCTAAAAGAGAATTAAAAAAGTTTTTGGGGATTGATAAAGGGTTTCGGACTTACCTAAAGGATTTTTCGATAAATTCGATTTCTTTTTCATAGTTAGCATTGATGTTGGACACTAAATCCTCGAGACGAAGTTTCTCGAGCTCAAGGCGCTTTACATCTGTTTCCATTTCTATGAATTCTCTTCGCCTCCTCGGGGAATCGACACGATTTTCGTCAACAGGGCTCCCCGACCTGCTTGTAAGGGCAACGCTTACTGGCTGGCTCATCAAAAGTTGAATGTGAGTATTGATACGATCCTGCTGAGCTTTGATTGTCTGTTCCAAATTATTCTGTCGCAGTATTTGCTTTTGAAGTAAATCGTTAAATTGACTTTCCTGCCGAGTTAAGAGTTCCTGTTGACGTCGTTGCATTTCGAGCAGCGCAGCTTCTTGATTCTTCATTTGGCCTGCTAAGGCTAATTGAGTCTCCTGATGCTTGACAATTTGCACTGCATTTTGTGCTGCTAGGTTCTGCGATGTGATCAGGAATGGATTCGGATTTGTTATTGGCATCGTAATGGAAGCTGATGGAAAAGCATCACTAGTAGCTGGCGGGGTTGCAATGGCGCTTGGCACCTCCTGGGTTTCAATTAATGCATTCGCCCTCTGCTCACTAACTTTGCTAATGGGGGTTTTTGGTGGCTTAACTACCTCGGCTTTCAGTGGTTCCTCCTCAGGTTCCATACCAAGACCAAGCCAATCGGCAGGTGTTCCACGTTTTCGAGCTTGCGGAGTAGGATTTTGCGATGATTCCTTCGCTTTCGGAGTAGCGAATAAATCTAATGGATTGGTTTTAGATGGGGACGCGTTCGTCGACCTTCTACCGGTGGAAGTCTTCGGTCTTACTTGCCCAAGAGCTCCCGAATTCTCAGTAGTCTCGGTTGACTGCCGGGATATCGTACCCCTCACCGATGTGGATGTATCATCTCGTCGTACGCTGATATCATCCAGTTTAGGGGCTGGTGGCGTTTTTTTAGTTTCCAATGAACCGAGAATATCATCGAAGAGATTCGCTTTAATGTTTGTGGCCGATTTTGGTTTTTTCGGATCAAAACCAAGTTCCGATAAAATGTCGTCATTTTCTTCAGTTTTTGCTTTTGTTTTCGGAGTACTACTAGCTAATGGTTTTTCAATTGTCGAAGTCCTTATTGCAGGAACTTGAAATTGTTTTTCCGATTCCTCCTTAATCCCAAATAAATCTTCCATTTTACCTTTTCTCACCGCGAATTTTGAAACCGGCGCTTTACTCGAAATTTTCGTCCTACCTGGTTGACTTTCAAAGAAACTGTCATTGTCGTTGCTATTGTCGCTCAGTAGATCCCCTAACGGGTCGTCTAGGTTGAAATTCATTTCAATTATTAAATTAATTCGTGGGAAACTGACCAAATGAAAAAAAAATCAGTCTGAGGTTGTTTTGAATGTTTACCAATCAACGGTCGCTATGACGACAGCGACTATATCGTAAATATCGTCGAAAACCGGCTACCAATCGTTTGAGTCGTTTCCCGTTGCTTCCACTGGAAGCGATGAAATGTCAAATGTCAGCTGGTGCTCGGCTAACCCAATCAGATTATTTTTTTATCCATTTCGTTGAGTTAATTAAAGTTTATTTATTTCTAAGTATTTTCTAGTCGATTGATAGATATAATAAATAAAAGTGGTATTATGCTGAGGTTGGTTTCGCGGCTATGGGGGAAAGTATGTGATTCGGGGGTTAGTATACAGAAATCGAGAGCGAGTTTGTTGTGGTGTCGGTTTCAGTCGTCTACTGGGGGCGGCGGATCATCACATAAAACAAATATAAAATCCACTCTTTATTATGTCACTGCCGGAGGAGTGCTGGTGGTCGGATTGAGCTATGCCGCCGTGCCTATGTACAGGATGTTCTGCCAGGTAATTTTTTAAAGGAATAATTCATTAGAAAATCTTTTCTATTACGGGATCGTGCTCTAAAAACGATTTGTCAGCTGACCTGTGTCGCTTTTTAAGGACATTGTTGTGACGATCGTAATATGGGCTTTAGAGCGAACTCGTCTTCATTAGACCATGGTGAGGATGATGTCGATTTTGGTAACAGTTTTTAGTGAGGGCAATTGTTTATACCAGCAAGATGTCAGACCAGCGCAAATGTAACCAACGAATTCGTTCGTACTGTGCTTGGGGATAGGAGTAATCCACACCAGCAGCTAATTTTCCTTCTTTTGCAGGTTTTTGATGTCTAATCGGACGACAAACAAGTTTCGAAACCTTTATTGTATTTGATCGGTAGCTTCCCTTGCGATCCTGACATGCATTGCCGGGCAAACTTAGGGTTTTTTAACCTCAGGCTCCAATCACTCATGACCATGTTGAATTCTCAGCTCAGTATCTCCGAATGTTCCATTAGACGGAAAGCAGCTGGATTCTCTTTTGGATACGAACCCCAGTTGACTTGTAAAGTGTTGTTGTGGACTCATGTGTCCGAGAGTCCGGAGAGATTGGATATTGAAGGCTCATCGATTTAAACTCGACACATATAGCCGAGATGAGTTATACTGACCAGCGTCATGTTTTGATATCCCTGGTATAATCGTCAGGCTGTTCAAGATGATAATAGAGAATTCTCGAATTGCGCTCCATTAAGGTATGTAGCTAATGAACAAACTGATACCTTCGATGTCGAAAAAAACATTCAGGATCGCCGACCTTCTTTCTTCAACATCATGCTTAAAAATATCATGCAGGACTCACTGGTAGTAGAAGAGGCTTGGCCTATGTCTTGCATTCCGCTTGCATTCGCGGAAGACATTGACGTGATTAACAATAAAGGGTTTGAGAGCATTGAGTGTATAGGGGGAAAACGAAATATTTCCTGTCATTATTGAAAGACGTGCAACACTGACGTCCTGGCCAGAACGCTGTTGTAATTTTAAATTAGTCAACAAGCGCCAACGAGGCCAGCGTTGTGTTACTCGCGCAGAATAACTCTTGTCCACCGCTAGAATTAGAGCTCTCTCGAGAAACTAAGGTTACTCTTTAGAAAAACCTTAATAAACCGGTACTCCTTTACGGCGCATATTACAGAATAGAGAAGGGACCATTGGCCGATTCGGAGAAATTCTTTTGGTCCCATTTGTGTTAACGGAGGGTGAATGAGAAGATATAATTAGGTCTATTCAGTGACATTAACTTAGGTGTCTGATCCGGTCCGTAAAGTCTTCGATTCCAACTCCGAGTGACAGCACAGCAAGGATCGACATAGCAAAGGACGAAGTTCACTCGGAACTGTTACGCCATTTAAGTAAGTTAATAAGGCACAACAACCTGATAGTTCTGTTGTGCCTTGGCTACTACAAGATAGTGGTCCGATTCGATGTAGCACCTCGGAATGTTCGAACATCAAGAATAGTAGAGGAATGTCTGTCGATCGTGATGTGATCAATTTGGTTGGTGGTTGATTGATCTGGCGACCGCCAGGTGTCTTTATATATTTTGAGGTGTGGGAAACGGGTACTGGCTAAAAGGAGGTTTCACTCCGTTGCAAGATCGATAAGCCTGATTCCGTTAACGGATGTGGTGTCGTGCAGGCTGTGTTTACCGATGACTCGCTCAAAAATGTTTTGCATTACGGTCTCTTAGTACAATTTTTATCGTTATGAGGCGTTCGCCAACATGCCGAAAGCTTAAGACTCTTTGCCGCAAATTGTTCGGCTGCATGTGGTCTCTTGAGGGACCAAACATTCCACGTGCATATCCGAAAGTCGTTGTCCTTTGTTTTCTTTTTTATTTTCCGTGGGTCGTCAACGTGAATCCGGTCCGTTCTATCCGAGGCTTTCGGTTGTTTCGGCGCTTTTGTTTTTTTTTTACGGTTACGGCTTGCTAAGCCATAGCCCAACCCGCACTAAGCCTGTTATGTGTCGCAGGATGGTTGCCATTCGCCCTCTTCCTTTAGTAATATCCTTGATTAGGAAATTTCCAGATGGCACCGCAAGTAGATGGGAGTAGGGCATAACTGCATGCAAGGCGTCCGACTGCAGTGGCTCTTAATCGCTTTTTTGCGGAATAGCATCCGTCGACGGTTGCTACTCCTGTGATGCCTTTGTTAGCCGTTGCTCTTATACCGTTTATGATTTTTCCTAACGATCTACAAGTGAACTGGAGTTAGATTTGGAACAACCACAGAAATTCCAGAAAGGCTTAGTGCAATGATTATATATTTCAGATAAGCCCTTTCCTGCTAAAAGATCGGCAATTTTGTTAACAATAATGCCTCAGTGTCTCAGTACCCAAACAAAATTTACATTGCTTTTCTTCGCCAGGTCTTGCACAGATATTGAGTTAATGCTGTGTGAGCTCAGCAGCGCCTTAAGTGCTGGTAGTACGTTTGTTCAACAAATAAGGTGACTTTTTGAATTTCGCTGATGATTGACGTGAATGACGAACCAGATTTGTTGAAAATCAGCATTAGTGGTGTTGAAATATCACTTTGATTGAAACCAAAACCCAGGCCAGCCAGAAGAGCGAAAATTGGAAAAAGCATACCAAGTTCGGTTAAATGTAAAGGTTTTGCTCACTTTTTTTTTTTTATTACAATGGCGTGATTTATCATGGGTTCTTGCCGGATGGTCGTACGGTCAATAAGGAACATTATTCTGAAGTAATGCGCCGTTGTGAAGAACACGAAGAAAACATAGCTATTGCATCTCGATAATACATCTGCTCACTCATCGCTGCCCTTTTAGCCAAAAAGAATATCGTAATCATGCCTTAACCACCGTATTCACCGGACTTGGCTCAGGAAAAGGACCCTGCTTTGTGAACGGCTAAAGCTTCCGCCGTAAAGATTGATGCTTGTGTTGGTAAAAGTCCCTTGGTTATTACCAAGCCGCTTTCTTGAGTGACTGCAAAAGAAGTGCTCTTGTTAGTTTTTGAACCATCGGTTAAGATCAAAGACCATCCTTCTTCTTTAAGCATTGAGGTAGCGCAATGAAATGAACTTCGCAACATTGCTTTTAGAGTCTTTGTTTTCGCATATTGCGTCAAATCCATGATGAAAGATGATGCAGTTTAGCTCCATGGTGGAAATTGGGCAGTGTTCTTTTTAATTGTACTTTTAAGCAGTTGTAGTTCTTCTGCAACATTGAGTGCTTTTACGATGGCTGATGGAATTCTTCCTGTGGTTTTTCTGCGTTTCGATAACAAGAAATCTTTTTTGATTAATGAATTTTCCGCAGATATGAGCTTTATATATAGCTTTCCAAGGGCCCCTGCGTCCCGGGATCATCCTTAAACCAGATGGTCCTTGGACAGAATCCAGTCAAGTCAGGAATCCCTAGAACTGCTGACTGAAACCCACTTCCCAGGCTGTAAAACCCTTGAAACCACAGTCTCCTTCGAGACGACGGTTCCTACGGTTCACGCAACCAAAGAAGTAATAAACAAGATCATCACATCTATATAAAGTATCATGGGCAATAAATTCGTTCAAATCCTTTAAATCTCCGGAGCCGGACGATATCCTGCCAGCGATGCTTCAAAAAACACAGACCCACACTGTACCCCACCTCGTCAGCATTTTTTTGCCTGCGCGCGGGGTACATCCCAACACATTGGAAAGAAATAAAGGTAGTTTTCATACCTAAGGCAGGTAAACCAATCCATACTGCCGCAAAGGACTATAGGCCAATTAGTCTCTCGTCGTTTCTATTAAAAACCTTGGAAAGACTCCTTGACCTATACATCAGAGGACTCATCAACTCACGCAACTTATGCAACACTCATGCCTACCTTAAAGGCGGATCAGTGGAAAGTGTTCTGCATAGTGTTGTCCGTGAAATTGAGAGCTCGCTGAACCTAAAAGAGTTTACAATGGCAGCCTTCCTCGATGTAGAGGGGGCCTTCAACAATGTAAACACAGAGGCCATAATAACAGCTCTAGAGGACATAAAAGTAGACAAATCCATTGTAATCTGGATTGAAAATATGTTGAAGAACAGAATTATCAATGCAGACATTGGACACAGCTCTATAAGGAAAGTAACAACTAGAGGCACACCACAGGGGGGAGTTCTCTCCCCCCTACTGTGGCTTCTTACAGTTAACAAAATCCTCAAATTCTTTATGGAGAAAGACACATAGATCATAGCGTACGCGGATGACCTGGTTATCTTGTTAAAAGTTAAATTTCTACCAACTATCAGTGAATTAATGGAATCTGCGTTGAGGGAACTCTGCTCGTGGGCAAGACAGAGCGGTCTGAGAATAAACACCCAGAAAACCGAGCTGGTCTTGCTCACCAGGAAAAGGAAAATTCCGATATTTGCTCCCCCAAAGTTAGAGGGGGGGGCCAAATATCTAGGCATCATTCTTGACTCCAAACCCTCCTGGAAAAGGAACCTGGAGGAAAGGATGAAAAAAGGATTGAACGCTTTTTATGCATGCAAAAAGACCTTCGGAAAAATATGGGGCTTGCAACCGTACATCATTCATTGGATGTACGCAGCAATCATCAGACCCATTTTAACTTATGGGGCCCTAGTGTGGTGGACTGCTAGCAGCACGAAAAGCTATATGAACATGTTCAACAAAATACAAAGGTCAGCCGCTGTTTGTACAACGGGAGCCATGAGAAGCACGCCGCAAGCAGGGTTGGACATGATTCTTCATTTCCTCCCTATTCATAAAAGGCTGCGCTGCAAAGAGCGCCCTCAGACTAAGGGAGTCCTCTCTGTGGAAGCAAGTCAACTATGGACATGCGGCCATACTCAGAATAATAGACGACCTGGGAAAGAAACATGGTTTTAGTAGCCTCGCAGCTACGACCGACTATATTTTCCCCCAAAATGACTTCTCTCTCAGAATACCTATTCTTTTCCCCGACAGAGAAGAGTGGCTATCAAACGCCGTAATCAAAGACCACGAGATCACTCTCTTCACCGACGGATCGAAAATAAACACACTCACTGGGGCCGGGTTCTACTCTGATACCCTCCACAAACAGGAATCATTCAGACTGCTTGATCTGTGCAGCGTTTTTCAAGCAAAAATCCTGGCAATAGAGAAAGCAGCCAAACACCTACAGGTAACCGATATCCCACCATCTGATATCACTATCTTCGTAGACAGTCAGGCTGCACTGAAGTCAATAGAATCCTGTATAACGAGATCAAAGGCTGTCAAGAAATGACGCGACTCACTGAAGTCCATCGGACACCACAAAGTCAAACTCTGCTGGGTCCCGGGCCACAGCTCAATCGCAGGGAACGAAAGAGCAGACGAATTGGCCGGGCAAGGGTTTGAACTGGACATCAGCGAAGCGGACACGTCATTGCAACCACCGATCAGCGCATTATACCGGATCATAAACGACACAATCATCAAAGAAGCCAACTCGTCTTGGCTTACAAGAAACGATAGATACACGACAAGATCATCGTGGCCAGAGCTCAATATCGGAAAAACAAAGAAGCTCCTGGCGCTGGACCGTAACTCGATCTGTATGCTCGTCGGAGTGATCACAGGACACTGTCCCATTGGAGCAACGCTCCGGAAATGGGACTCGGGATCCAGCGATCTCTGCCGGAGCTGCGGCGATGAGGAAGAAACTGAGACGATCCAACATCTGCTTTGCCACTGCCCAGCTCTCCAGAATCGACGCCTAGCGTCGCTAGGCCAAAGATTCTTTACAGAGGGGCGATATAATTCGTCCGTCAGGAGTTGTAATGGTGGCAATGAAATGTGGCATGGAGTTCCCAGTGAGACTGCGAATTTTATGCCAAATTTTATCGGGCGGCGATCCTGGATGAAGCGTCGAAGTAAAATCGCTTAGGCTGTTAGCTTTGCTTATTTTTATTTCTCTGCGAAACTTGGCATTTGCCTTCTTATATAATATAAGATTCGTTTCATTAGGATATTTTTTGAAGTATTTCCATGTTGTCATTTTTTCTCTAGGAAGTTTGGTTAAAAGCGGAGACCACCATGGTACAGTGCGTCTATTGGTGTGGGGGGAACTCTGTGGGATGGCTTTGCTAGGAGCTGTTCTGTATTATACCTGCCTCTTTATTAATATTGCCTAAAAATGATCTTGCTGACAAGAAGTCTGATAGGTGCTTGTTGAAACAAGTCCAATCAGCCAGGTCAGTCTTAAATTTAAAATTTACAAGTGTTTTGGAGTGAAGAAGACTGAGCGCAATAGAGGAAATTATAGGAAAATGGTCGCTATTAAAGACATCATCCAAAATTTCCCAGGAGGTTATTGTAGAAAGTTCTGGTGAACAACAGGTAATATCAATGTGTGTTAGTGAACCATGTGTTGAGAGGTGGGTGGTTTTGTAGATTTGTACACGTCAATCACCCCTTGAGACTTCATCTTTTCGGTATCTGCCAATTCACTGAACCGGTTCCCGTGTTTAATTTTGTTGGGCCCCGGGACCATGCTTTTGGGAAAGAAAGCTATTTGCCCGGGAGAAAAATAAAAACACGCGGTTTAGAAAAGAAAGGGAAAAGTGAGCACGCGAAGGTGAGCACTGTCACTCACTGTCACACAGTGTTGAGAACTAGACGGAGACTGCTCTCTCCCTCGATTCTAGAAATGTGGGTTTGTTGGTAAGGGGATCACACTTGCGAGGCGTTTTCAAGAAGGGGGCTGAAAAAGGTTATGTAGAGAGGTCGGGTAACGTAGAGGTTTGAGAATTCTTTAGACCATTCCTTCACGAAACCGAATGCTGAATGAGCTTTAAGGATTATCTCATCGATGTGTGCGCGAAAATTTAGCTCTTGGTCACATACTCGTAATATGCCAAGACCGCAGATTACAGATGGGTTAATTACCTATACACAGGGTGTCCCACGAGCAGTGTGCCAAAAAGCTAGAGCGTGTAGGCCTGGTCAAGACAAGAAAAAAATCGTATGGGAGGGGGGGGTCTATTCCCCCCCCGTTTAGCCGGGAGGGGCAATTTTCTAAAAAATTGACTTAATTTGGAAAAAAAATTATTAAAAATCAACAGTTACATCCACAATGCCGTGATATACTTTTTTGTAAAGCCAGAAACCTCTTCTTTCATCTTGTTTCTAAACGAAGCTGTTTTAAGGAATAGTTTTTGAGAAATTAATTTTCAAACTCAAAATTTTGAAAAAAAAATGAAAAAAAAAAATTTCGAACTATTTTTTTTCAAAATTGTATGTAATTAAGTACTAATTTTTTGTCCAAAATTCAATTCTCTTATTAGTTTTTAGTTAAAAACAGAAAACCGGATGCAAAAATGTTTTGTAGTTTTTGAGAAAAAAAACCCGAACCATTTTTTTCTAAGAAAAATCTTTTTTTTGGTTTTAACACGGCTGGACTTGTAGCCAAATTAATGTATGAAACATTGACATCTTTTTTATTATTTTTAAAAAATTTGGAGTTTTATGAGGATTCAATAAACTGACACAGTATTGGAATAACCCTGGATTAATCCTTTTTTTTCATTGATAGCGCCTGAAAACTGACCTGCCAATTTCGTCTGGGTCCGCCCGCCGCCAATGGGTTCAACCGGCTAGGACCTTAAGACAATAAAACCGCAATTTTTGGATTTGGTCTGACGTAATCCCTCCCTTAGTACAAGGAAGATAGCTATTATGCTTGGAGTGCCCAAATTTAGAGTACGGAGAGTGCTTCATACCGAAAACTTACACCCGTACCATTTTAGGCCAGTTCAGGAACTCACCTCAAACGACAAGTTTTTGAGAGCAGAATTTTGTCGATTATTACTGCTTCGAGATGAAACTGAACGAAACTATTTTGCAAGGATATTCTGGACAGATGAAGCCCAGTTTACCAGAGATAGGGCTACTAACTTCCACAATTTGCATCATTGGAGTAGCACCAATCCACACAACAAAAAACAAAATAAATCACAACACCGCTTTAGCTGTAATGTTTGGCTTGGTATTGTTGGGCAAACTGTAATCGGGCCCCGGTTTTTGAATGCCGTTATTAATGGAGAATCATACCTGCAGTTCCTACGAGACCTTTTGCCCGATTTGATGGACAACGTTCCTTTGGCCATAGCAGATAATTTAATCTACCAGCAAGATGGAGCACCAGCACACTACAGCTTACGGATTAGAAACTGGCTGGATGATCATTTTAGTGACCGTTGGATCGGAAGAAAGGGCCCCACGGAATGGCCACCTAGATCACCAGATTTAACTCCTCTAGATTTTTATGTGTGGGGATTCATGAAGAATTATGTTTACGAAGTGGAAATAGTATCTTTGGAACGACTGAAAGCACGGCTTGAAGTCGCTGGAGTCAAATTGTTTGACTTATGTGCAGGCATTAGAAGGAGATATAATCTTTGCCTTCTAAAAAATGGGGATCATATTGAAAATTGATTATAATAAAACTCCGAAGTTTTTAAAAATAATAAAAAAGAGGTCAATGTTTCATACATTAATTTGTCTACAAGTCCAGCCGCGTCAAAACCAAAAAAAAGGTTCTTAGAAAAAAATGGTTCGGTTTTTTTTTTTAATTTCTCAAAAACTACAAGACATTTTTGCATCCGGTTTTCTGTTTTTAACTAAAAACTAATAAGAGAATTGAATTTTTGAAAAAAAAATTAGTACTAATTACATACAATTTTGAAAAAAAAAATAGTTCGAAATTTTTTTCAAAATGTTGAGTTTGAAAATTAATTTCTCAAAAACTATTCCTTAAAAGAGCTTCATTTAAAACAGGATGAAAGAAAAGGTTTCTGGCTTTACAAAAAAGTATATCACGGCATTGTGGATGTAACTGTGATTTTTAATAGTTTTTTTTTCCAAATTAAGTCAATTTCTTAGAAAATTGCCCCTCCCGGCTAAACGGGGGGGGAATAGGCCCTCCCTCGCAAACGATTTTTTTCTTGTCTTGACCAGACCTACACGCTCTAGCTTTTAGGCACACTGCTCGTGGGGTAGTAAGTGCTGGTCGATTGTGAGGTATCCAAAACGTCATAAACCGAACTTAAACATATTGTGAACAAACCGCTTTCACACATTAGTGATTTTGTTTTTGATTCATATACTTTTGAAAAAACCAAAAACCTTCGAAGACGCTGAATTGGAGGCATTGCTCGATGGGGATCCATGCCAAATGCAAAAAGAGCTTGCGTTAGTGTTAGGAGTTACCCACCAAACTATGCATGACCAAGCAATTGTATGCGTTGGGAATAATTCAAAAGCAAGGAACTTGAGTTCCTTACGATTTGAAGCCAAGAGACGTTGAGCGTCGTTTTTTCGCCTTTGAACAGCTGCTCCAGCTGTCGAAACCAAACGAAACCGTCACTGGGGAACGGTATCGAACTCAGTTGATGCGATTGAGCCGAGGATGGCCGCTATGGACTGAAGTGGATCATTGGTTATTTGGTGGTCAGGTGGCAACAGATCGATACAATATAACTGCTCGCATATTCCACCAATAATTTAAAATCTAATTGTCAAACTCCGTATATACAATTGAATGGCAAAAAAGAAGCTTGCCGCACGCTCACATTTTGATATGGGTGGTACGGAAAATAACACCTGATATGATTGATAGGTTTTTATCGGTCGAAATTCCAGATCAAACCATCGATCTACAGTTATTCGCAGTTGTCACGGAAAATATAATATACGGTCCAAGCGATGAAATTAATACAAATTCACCATGTATGATCGACGGCAAATGTTTAAAGGGTTTTCCAAAACAATTGATTGCTGAAATAATACACGTGATGACATTGCAATGTAATGAAAAAATTAATGCCCGATTTTATCGAAGCAACAATTCTCACCAGAAAAGTAAAAGGAGAAGTTTTACTTATACCACGGATACCATTAATACAAACAGACATGCCATTTCAATTCAAACGTCTTCAATTTACCGTTCGTTTATCCTTTCCTATGACCGTTAATAAAACTCGAGTACAAACATTTCAAGTGTGTGGAGAGAATTTAGAGGAACCGTGCTTTTTTCACGGACAATTATACGTAGCATGTTCCAGAGTGGGAGCACCCTAAAATTAATTTATTCACAATCAAACAAAAAATTTTGTATACATTATTGTATTGAATTGATTAACTATTTTTTTTTTTCTTTATTTTCAAATAAAAAAAAAAAAAAAGAAACCAATGAATTTGATTCAATGCTAATACATATTCATGCGTAGCGAAGCACGTCGGGATCCGCTAGGGTATATGATTTTGATTTTTAAATATTACCTACTTCATTTATTTAATTTTCAGTACTCTTAGTAAAAAACTGACTTAATTCTGAGGCGGTACGAAGTTCGCCAGGTCAGCTAGTATAGAATATAAAATCGCACGATAAAACTAATAGGTAACTCTAGCATTACCAAAACATTAGATTCGCCGGAACATCCCAGGAATGTTTCCTGCCTTTTCCTGTTTTAATTTTACTTCCACAAAAAATGCACACGTCTCTCTAGGAATGCTCACCAATATACACTGAAGCGACTTTCGGACGTACTGTCAAATATAGAGAATCCTTCTAAGACCAACGTCCGTCGGTCGTTTCCGTTTCAAGTCTTGGGAGACGCTGCAATTTGGTGAATATTTTTTTGTTTTTTTTTTCGATCTTCTTTCACCATAATGACTTTGCCGTTTTTTAACCCCCGACGCAACAAGAGGGAGGTATAAGTGTCTGTGTGTCTGTCTGTGGCATCGTAGCGCCTGAAAGAATGGACCGATTTTGATGATTTTTTTTGTTTGAAAGCTAACGTGATCGAGATGGTTCTTAGCAACATTTTATGAAGATCTGTTCAGGCGTTTCAAGGCCATAAGCTCTTTTATGTGGCGCAAAATAAATCACCCTATCGGAAGATGCTATAGTTTTTGCAAATGGCGTCGTACCTAGATCATATTTGACATTAGTGAACTAGACAGCTGCAGTACACAAACAGATAAACACTGAAGCGCTATACTTCGCTAGAGCATGGAATAATTGAGTCGTTTTTTTTTTTTACCAATAATCGGTCTGCGGAATTTCGTGACTTTCGACGTCGATTTCTTATTCGTGTCGCGCAAACAGATGTCGCGTACAGATTGGTCGTTCAGCCGAGAACATCGCTTCTGTGGCTACCGATGTCGCTGAGAACGAAGAAACATCAACCAGAAGATGGGCCACGCCATTGGGCATAACCAGACCTTACAGCGGTTTTTAATGAAAAACTTACACATGTTCCCGTACAAAGTACAAACAGTGCATCAGTTAATCCCTGCGCGTATAAATTACTGTCAAGGCATCGTTAATCAACAACGAAGAGGAAGATTTTGTGTCGAAAATCATCATGAGCGACGAGGCGCATTTACACTTAAGCGGTTACGTCAATAAGCAAAATCTTTGTTTCTGGGGCATTGAAAATCCGCGTATGATACACGAGGAGCCATCATCGTGTATCCATCCACTCAAAGCCACTGTATGGTGAAGTGTTCACGCGAGAGGAGTGATTGGGCAGTATTTTTTTGAAGACGCCATCGACAATATGACCACTGTTACTGGCGTACGTTACAGGGCCATGACAAATGATTTCTGACAGCCGGAATAGGATGAGCGAGGTTTGGTCAACATTTGGTTTCAAAAAGACGGCGCAACGGCACACACAGCACGAGCCACAATGGATATTGTGAAATAAGCGTTTCCTGGTCGCGTAATGTCTTGACGATTTGGTATGGCCACCCAGATCGCCAGATGTAACCATCCCAGACTTCTTTCTTTTCGGCTACTTGAAAACGTGGACTTATACCAACAAGCCTCGGACGTTAGCGTTCGCAGCCCTTAAGGAGAATATTCCACATAATTACAAACATTTATCACCGGAAATCAACACTGGCGGTAGCCACTGGACGGATATCATCTTTTCCACATAACAGAAAAAATTGTAGAGGTCCCAATAAAGATTGCTATCACTCAAAATAATTTTTTTATTTAGTAAAAAAGTTATTCGGCACAAAAAAACTTTAAAAATTAAAAAAAATAATATTTTTCTCTCGGACTCGGTGTCGCAACGTCGCACAGTGTGACAAATCGCACGTTTAGCGGGATTTAATTCAAAAATCAGCATTCACCAAAGTCAACAAAAACCGGTTTTTATTTTAGCTAAAACCTTCCACTCAATAACTGTGCACATTTTTTACAAAAATTAGCTCAAAGTTACACTTTTGTGTTATTTTTAATAGAGAAGTCTGTTTTAGGTGGAAGTGCATACTTTTTCTTTACAAATTGTTCGTGTGGCTTAAAGTAAAAGTTTTATTTTTTTTTAAATAAATATAACATTATTAAATAAAAAGGTGAGTTGTTTTTGCATATAAAGTGTTTTTATAAAAATTAGGGGTGTTGGAAATTACAAAAATAATGATAAATTATGTGTTTTTTGCGTTCATTAGATCAAAAATATAATTGTTCACTGTTGTTCAAGGTTAAGACCCTTTTTGTTTTAGAGCTTTGTATATGTGGAACCAAAAAGTGTTTTGTCTTTCTGCGCACAGGTGCGACACTCATACTAAATTTTTCCAAAAAACAAATTTTCGATGTTTGGATTTCTAAAATCAAAATTAAGCGCTGCGATGCTGTATTCTCGTTCTTCATGGAATATTTTAATAATTTTCTATTTTCTGATCAATTAAAGCTACCTTAAAAAATGTATGTTTAAGGTTTAACGAAAAATTTATTAAGAGTTGAGCGAATAAGAACTGTGAATGAAATAAATCTTAGAAAAGCTGGAAAGAGAAATACTGCTATTGCAGTTAAGCAATTAACATTATGCTCTTCAAAAAGAGGTTCGTTTTTTGCTTAAGTTAAATAATTTTTTTGTTATAGTTTTTATAAATGATAAGGTTCAACTGTGAAGAAAACATTGGAAACACATACATCTGTTAGTTTTTTTACCAATATCTGCAGACAATGCATTAGCAATGATAACGGACGTCCAGCTATCAACCCACCAGTACGATATTATACGTCAAAAAATTAATAAAAATGTTCCGAATCTACTACCTTCGTACCACAAAATTAAAGAGGCTAAAGCGAAATGCTATCCTGATAACAGAGCTGTGAATGAGTCCTATGCCGAATGTAGCTTACAAAGCTTAGTAAATCATACTGTTGAACGTTTGTATTTGGCTCAAAAAGATGTTTTAGATTCTGTTTCGGATTTGAAAACTGAGCATAAGGAAGTATTTCTTATCATCAAATGGGGTTGCGATGGAGCTCAGCAAAAACCATACAAGCAAAAATTTTCATCAGGTCATCATTTTGATGAAAACCTCTTTAGTATTTCTATGGTGCCAATTCAGTTATATTTCTTAGAAGGAGAAAATAAAAAAGTGCTTTGGCAAAACCCAGCTCCTTCATTCACAAGATACTGTCGGCCTATTAAACTGAATTTTGCAAAAGAAACGACAGAGTTGATACAGTCAGAAGTAAATTTAATTCAACAACAAATTAACAATTTACAACCAGTTGAGATAAATAATGACAGGCTTATTATTCAAGTCAGGCCAATTTTCTTACTTACCATGGTCGACGGCAAAATATGTACTGCTCTATCATCTTTAATATCTTCTTCACAAACTTGTTACATTTGCGGAGCAAAACCATCAGAAATGAACAATTTAATCAAGCTGTCAGAAAAAAAAGTGGATCAGAAAGCAATGTCGTTTGGGTTAAGCCCCCTTCACTCCTGGATCAGATTTATGGAATGTCTCCTACACATTGCTTATAGGCTGGATGTTAAAGTTTGGCAGGTTAGAGATCAAGAGGGTAAAGAAAAAGTTAAAGCAAGAAAAAGGTTAATTCAGGACAGATTTAAGACTGAAACTGGGTTATTGGTTGATATTCCAACTCAACAGTCAGGCAACACGAATGATGGAAACACGGCAAGAAGATTTTTTTAGAGATGAAGAAAAAACTGCTGACATAACAGGAAATTATCCAAAAATTCCACATCATCTTAGAAGCGCTTGGATCTGGATTTCCAATAGACATAGATGCCTTCGAAAAGTTTGCAAGAGAAACAAGAGAACTGTACATCAGCAACTACGACTGGTTTAATATGCCAGTAAGCGTACATAAAATTTTATTTCATGGAAAACAAATAATTTCCACTTGCATTATTCCAATCGGACAACTTTCGGAGGAAGCCCAAGAAGCAAGAAATAAAGAAAATCGAAAATTTAGGGAGGTATTTACCAGAAAAACTTCGAGAGTGGACACGAACACGGATCTTCTTAAATATGTAAATTAAACTATTAAAGATATGTTCATAAAAATTGTTTTTCTTAATTCTATGAACAATTTTCATTGAAATAAGTAAAAAAAATTAACAAAAAACATGCTATTCTAAGCGTTATTAATTTGTGCGTCGAGGGACCGCTGAAATGAAGAAGAGTAATTAGTTATGTCTATATATGTAGGTGTAATATATAAAAAAATATCTACTAATTTCAAATTGTATGCATAAACTTAGTTTTGTACATCAATTTATCTTACAAGGTCAACTAAGTTCCTGCAGTGTTTCGATATTGTACCACTTCTAAAGGGTCCGCCAAATAATTTTTTTTTTTTTTGAAAATGCTATAAAAATAAACTACTGAATATTTTCTAAAATTTCTTCCTACAATCCTTCCGGTTAATAATGGAAAATAATTTCATTCAAATGGCTGCCTCGGCTGGCCATGCAGTAGCCTACACGATCGGTCCAATTTTTAAGCACATTATCGATTGTGTGCAGCTGTATTTCTCCAATGGCTTCACGAATATTGTCCTTTAAAGCGTCAATTGTCTCTGGCTTGTCGGCGTAACACTTATCTTTGACGGCACCCCACAAATCCACAAATAATAGTCCAACGGTGTCAAATCGCAGCTCCGAGGTGGCCAAACGACATCAGCTCTGCGGCTGATAATGCGATCTTCAAAAACAGGGCGCAAAACATCGAGTGTAGCTTCGGCTGTGTGGCACGTAGCGCCGTCCTGTTGAAACCAAATGTTGCCAATATCCTCCTCTTCAATTTTTGTGAACAAAAATTCGTTCAACATGGCCCGATAACGATCGCCATTGACTGTAACGGCCACTCCTTGCTCATTTTCGAAGAAAAATGGCCCAATTATGCCTCTGGACCAAAATCCGCACCAAACAGTGGCTCGTTTTGGGTGCACCGGCTTTTCAATGTATGCGTGTGGGTTTTCTGTGCCCCAAATGCGACAATTTTGCTTGTTTACATACCCGCCAAGATCAAAATGAGCTTCATCTGAAAAGATGATTTTTTTGGCAAAATCGGCATCTTCTGTAAGTCGATCGCAGGCCCACTTAGCGAAGCGAAAACGAAGCGTTGTTCAAGCGTATACACAACCATATTCGTTCAGCGGAAGGATAAAACTAATTATCTGTCAAAGCAGACATGAGCTAAGTGTTACCATTCACGAAATAAGTACTACTTGTAAAAAAAAACGTTAGATGGCGGACCCTTTATATGAGGCGTTCGCTTGAGAGCCGTGTGCGTTGAGAGCCATATTGGATATGGTTGCTTCGGTACTTACTTACGTTGTTTACATAGAGTAGGTCTTTGTATAATCTATACTTTGCCATTTAGTCCAGTCAAATTAGTCCTTAAAATAGAGGTAAGGTTACAATAATTCCCATAGAGCTAAAAATTGGTATGAATGTTCAGAATACCATTATAAATGAATTGTGAAAAGTCCCCATCAATCCCCCTTGTGCAAAAAATTTTATCGATGGTGAAAGTTTGCAAAAATAGGTTTTTCGCGTTTTTCAGCTTAACGGTGAGTTTTACAGCAAAAATAGTTCAGACAAAAATTGTAGATCATCCGATTCTCTACAAAAAATGTATCTACACTTTTTTTCATAAGTATTGCCATTTCCGTGATATAGCGGTTGAAAGAATTGAAAAAAATATTTTATTCGTAATATGCACACGTTTCCACACCACCTATGAGGTAGTGTGCTTGGCGCTTTTTTTTTAACGTGGTTTCCCCGGTAGGCCTATTCCACGATCTATTATGATCCTATTGAATGCAAATGGAGTATTGAAAATGATGAAAGCTGCGTAAATTATGTAATACATAAATGAAAAAATAATTTGGAAAAATTATTCATCGGATTCATAATAATCCAATGGAACTTCTAGTATATTGTCTTCGTTTTCTTCTTCTTCTTTTTCTTCATCTTCTTTTTCCTCATCTTCCTGCTGGACACAAATATGTTCTAAAAGTGATGGATCATATGTCTCATCACTGATATCGTAATTATTCTCATCTAATATCGATTCAACATTGGAGCACGACTGTCCTTGACAATTGGTGCATGCTAAAGAACAAAACAGTCCAACCTTTTTACAGCCGCATTTAGCATTGCAACCTTTTTTGCAATTGCAAAAGATGGTGTTAAGGAGTTTTTCTGGTGCAGGTGGGAGTAACGTATGAATTGGTTCCAATGCATTGTCAACTAACTTCCAACCCCAGTCTTCTGGATCCATTTTATTACCAAGCCACACTTGAACTTGATAATATACCCGGAATAGATGTTGTTGAGCAGCAGCAGAGGTTGGGGGAAGACAAGCTAATTGCACTTGTTTTTTATTATAAGTTTTTTTTGCAAAAGATAAGTATCGGAGCTTATCCAAGCAGGTAATTTTTTTTGGAGCTCCGTACATAGAAAGAAGAAAGCGAATTCCATTAGTGATTATAACTTCTGGAGTAGAGTTACTATCTTTAAAAACTTCAGCACAATTAATTAAATTTTGTTTCTCCAACAATTTCAAAACCGTTGTTTTGCCCCTCTTGAAAAATGCTGATGTTGTATCGCAGCCAGTTATTGCGTGTAGAAAAAGTATATGATTTTGGCATTTTGGAAAAGCACAGAGACTTTTTGATGAATATATTTCCGATTGCTGCTGAGTCTTTCCCGGTTTAAAAAAATAAATAATTTTTTCTGTTGGAGTTCGAGCAGTAAGTAATACTAATAAATCGACATCTTCACCAACAACAAACTTTGTTACAAAATATAAGCGATAGCCACGAGTTGTCACTACGAAGGAATGCTTACGACTAACAGTATTTTGTTGAGTATGAGACCTTCGAAACGGAGCAGGTATACGAGCATCGCCACGCTGACAATTGAATGGAAGACAGATGTTACTCAAGGCCATGCGACTAAATGAAAATAGGGGAGGAGTTTTTGACGTTCATTTATATTCTAAGAATTTTATAATTTGTATGTATAAGACATAGGGACTCATGTATTTACTCATATAACGGTTCAAAAATGTATATAAAAGTACATTAACGTGCATATTACGAATAAAAGATTTTTTTCAATTCTTTCAACCGCTATATCACGGAAATGGCAATACTTATGAAAAAAAGTGTAGATACATTTTTTGTAGAGAATCGGATGATCTACAATTTTTGTCTGAACTATTTTTGCTGTAAAACTCACCGTTAAGCTGAAAAACGCGAAAAACCTATTTTTGCAAACTTTCACCATCGATAAAATTTTTTGCACAAGGGGGATTGATGGGGACTTTTCACAATTCATTTATAATGGTATTCTGAACATTCATACCAATTTTTAGCTCTATGGGAATTATTGTAACCTTCAAAGTCTTATTTGACTGGACTAATTATCAAAATTATTTTTATTTGTATTCTGTTTTTTTTTTTATTTATTTAGTTATACGTATTAGTTACCCGACGCGGCGGCGCTTATATTAAAAATATTAATAGGTTCTTTTAATGAAAACTTTTTTTTTCTACTTTTTTAAGTTTTTGTGTCGGGGGTTACTTAGAATTTTTAATTTAATTTTTTGTTAGTTTGTGATTTATATTCGACTTCCAAATGAGCTTCGTAATCCAATGTTTATACAATTTGGGGTGACTAGGTAAGGTAAGCTTGTAGTATTAGTAGTCTATATTGTTATGAGAGAATGGTCCCATGTACTCGTATAGGGTATTTCGAAAGGGCGGGCAGATATTGAAATGGAATAAAACCAGCGGTGTGTGAGATATGAACAAAATTAAATTTTTTATTTGAAAATCTTATGAATGCCATTATGTATGAAATATGATATCATTCCAATGCCCGCTTAGATTTTTTACCGTGAAAAACCCTCTACGAGTCAGCGATAATTTTCCGTATAATCTGAAAGCAGGCTATAAGTCCTTGCCCATACTTCATGAATCAAAATCTTTATTCTGATCAATTATGTGATTAACTGAACATACGCCAAGCGTGATCTTGATGCGTTTATAAAGACCGACTCTCGTCCATTTGTGAATATCAGATATTTCTAAGTACCGACGAGACGGTTTGATGTTTGGTTTGGCGATAAAGTTGTTTACGGCGATATCTAGGCTTTAAGAGCGTTGCTGTTGTGTTGATCGAAAATCTGGTATTAAGAGTCTTGTTGTACTTAGCCAAAAGACCCCAACTAAAGTCCACGTAGTGACATCTACTATGATTTAACTCGATTAAATTACCAAATTGTAACTGGCTTGCTCCATGTTAGGCATTTTATACTGAAAGTTCTTACTATGCATCTATTTATTTACACTTAAAAAATCACTCAAAAAGATTGATAGCGGCGAAATGCTGCTGAATTGCTCTATTATACTTTCATTGGAATGTTCGACTTATTCAATTCTTTTAGATCATATGAGTCTCAACGACCCAATACGCGGATCGATGATTTGCACTTACCTCTCAAATTGCCAAAAGAAATGAATGGTTCCCTCTCTTACATATAGGGCGCTTGGATAGCATTGGTCTCTCTAAGCTTTGGTCGTAATTTCAGGAAATGCTCATTGCAATAAGCAATTAGCTTAAAGACCCCTTATCAATGAATCCATTTTTGTATCACCATTTAAATGCATTAATTATTATACTCGTATTTTCCTTAGGCGTATAGCTATGGCGGTACAACAGCTATAAGCAATGATGCCGACAAAGTCGAGAATATGAATAAGATTCCCGATCGTGTGATTAAAATTCGGTTCAATGCGGATATTGGTGCCTCCATGCGATGGAACTTCAAGCCACAACAATACGAAATAAAAGTCGTGCCCGGGGAAACAGCCTTAGCCTTCTACACAGCGAAAAATCCCACTGACTTACCTGTAATCGGAATCAGCACATACAATGTCATCCCATTCGAAGCCGGAGCCTACTTCAATAAAATTCAATGTTTCTGCTTTGAAGAGCAACAACTGAATCCTCACGAGGAGGTATGGTATCTTTGTCAAATAAACTGTTGGTCTTACGATCGTTCTATATTTTTTAGGTGGACATGCCAGTGTTTTTCTACATCGATCCTGATTTCGTGAAGGATCCTAAAATGGAATATATCGACACGATAACACTGTCCTACACATTTTTCGAAGCCAAAGAAGGTATGAAGTATTCTATGCCGACTTATGCAAAGCCGCACCAGCCGCCAAGAACCACCTAGCTTATCAACTTTGAAAATATACCGTTTTTGGTTTGTTTGTTACCTGAATGACGATTGTAAATAATAAAAGAGTTACTTACCTGGATCAAGACGAAAGCATATAGTTCCTTTCGGCGGTAGGATGTATGAGTACAATATTTGTTTAGCGGCACTTTAATTCGGGTTTGGAGATTTCGAAAAGGTTATTCAGCTTTATCTTGCACGTCATATTTGTTGTCTTAGGGTGGATAAGGTTTTTGGGTTTTCTTTTTTGGGTAAATATATGACAATTGTTCTTGACTTCCTTATCGGCGCTAAATCTATTGAATCCGTGCGACGACTCAAAGAGAGGCGACTTTTGTTTGACAGCTTTATTCGGTAGGAGATAAGAAATATGAAAAGAAAAGGTAAGTGACCCAGATGTAATGAGTGCTTTTACACGGAGATAAGGGATGTGGTGTTTGACTTTTGCCTACTTGGGAAGCTGTGATAAACTTTAGCGGCGTGGTTAAAACAGTTTTTGTAGTGCAGCAATGTTTGGATTTATTTTAGATGATTACTTACTTAATGTAGGCTGTAAAGTTTAAGCGTCAAAAGCTATGTAATTAGTTTCGGTCCGTCCTTCTTTGAAGTTGAAAAACAAAAACTTGTTTTTCGAAGTAACTTTAATGTGAAGTTCAGTTCAAAGCATTTTCGTTTTACCGCCTTATAAGGTATAGCACGGAATTAGACCAATTGGCTTTTATTATTGCATGTGGATTACGTAAGTAATATTGTTTGACGCTTGTCTACATGACCTCCTGACCACAAATGCCTATGATGCTAAGTTTAGGTACTAGGTACTTAATGTGAACTGATTTCTAACTGAGAACAAATCACTTGAAAAGAGCCGACATACTAAGGAGGGAATATTACTAAATAGTATCAAGTCAAATGTAAATACGAATTTTGTTAATTAATGTCTATTCAAGTAACGAGGGATGTTATCTTTTTATTGGATTTCCAAAAGGCTTACTATAATCCTTCGCCTTTTTCGACGCTACGGCTCATGGTGAATTTGGGCCTCCTTTAAAAAGCCCTCCAACTGGCACGATATTTTGCCAGCACTCAGCAGTCTCCAGTGCCAACATACCTTTCTACCTGTGTGCATCACTTTCGATATGGTCGTCTTCTGCTGCATCATCCCCCGGGGGTGGAGTCGATGACTCTTCGGGCCGGAGCGGTGGTGTCCATTTGCTCTTCATTGCCCAGCCATCTTAGACATTGGATCCGTGGACGTCTGAATAAGCCGATGTCGCTGTACAGCCCGTTGTTCTTGATTGAATCTTCTTTTCCGTTTACATAAACGGGACCAAGGCTTGCATGGAAAATTTTCGTCTCGAAACGCCCAAAAGCCTTTTCATCCGCTTTTGATAATGTCCAAACATCAGGGCCCTAGAAGAGGACCGAGATGATTAAGGATATGTAGAGGGTTGCCTTGGCTTTTCGAAAGAGAGCTCTGTTACTCAATTGCCTTCTGAGCCCAAATAAGCGGAGATTGGCAAGAGTTATTCTGCGTTTGATCTCAGCGCTGGTGTTGTTTTCGCTGGTCGCTAGTGAGCCAAGGTAGACAAAATTGTTGACCACTTTGAATTTGTAGCTGCCAATCGTGACGTTCTGGCCAGACGTCGGTGCCCAGCGTCTTTTTTGGATGACGTGACGGCATAAACTTAATTTTTCCCTCATTTACCGAAAGACCCATTTTATCCGCTTAGCTTAGCTAATTACGGAGCAGTGACCTGATACATTTTGTTAACTGCCGCGTGAGCGATCATTTTACACATGGTGATCAGAATGCAATCCTGTTCACCGCCAGCATTGGCAATCCAATCCGCAATAACCTGACAACACTCAAGCGAACTAAATGGAACGCAAATTCTCTTGATGAAGACCTTTTAAGCTTCATCATCAGTGAAGCGATAGTTGAAGCCAGAACTGCAGAGGAATTCGTAACGCAGGTAACACGGGTATTAGTCAATGCGTGTAACGCATCGATGTCTAAACTGGGAGCAGGGAAACATCGACTGCCAGTATATTGGTGGACCCCGGAAATCGCGGAAATAAGATCGGTATGTCACCGAGCGCACAGAATTTGTCAGCCTTCCCGAACCCGGAACGCTTATGAACAGCAACTCGAATCTACCCTCTCTCTCTGTGAGCAACTCAATAACGACGTCGCCAACGTGTCCGGTATTGCTCCAAAAAATAGTTGAGAACTTACTTACCCGTCAAGAAAATAGGGAGGAAACTACTCGGAACGTTCACAAGTGTATTCATACCCAGGATAGCACGTGAAGAATTATTCGAGGCATGTAAGAAGGTTAGCGATAGAAAGGCTCCGGGACTGGATGGGATTCCAAATGAAGCCCTAAAAGTCGCTAATAAAACTCGACTCGACTTATTTGCCGATATGTTCAACACCTGTCTGCAGGAAAGAGTTTTCCTTAAACCTTGGAAGCGCCAACGATTAGTCTTCGCCAGCCGTCGAACTCCTAGGCGAACTAAGCTGATCGAGGTATCACGTACCATGCTTCGCGAATCTGTTATTTCGCCTGAAATTCACTCAAATTCACTCGCTGACAATTGACTGACTGTCAATTCACTGGTTGTATGAAGTGTCAAAAAATATTGTGCATTTGAAAATATAAATACCGAATAACATTCTCGCTCAGTAGGCTGTGCGAGTAGGAGCAAAAATAAAAAATAATAAAAAATCAAAACTAAAATTTTAATACAATATAAATAATTTTTCAAGTTCGCGTTTGGCCGTAGTGTTTTGAAATCAATAACATATGTAAGTACGGTGATAAGTTCAGTTCAGTTATCACAGACTAGTGCAGTCCAACAGTGGTAGCAGCAGTTGCGCGAAGAGATGTCGGGAGACGACGGGGCAAGACCCGTTCGTCACACGGAGTCGGAGTCGGATGGTTTATCACCTGATTTCGCAACTTCGGCCGCCGTCACGTAAAAGCGCAGAAGGGTCAACCCGAGGACCGATTTAATTAAGCGCCCCTAACTCACTACTTCGACCGAAAAGCTGCAGGTCGAAGCGAGGGAAGGGGCGCAGCTAGACAATATCAACAACAACCAAAACCAGTGATACCCGTGGAAGCGGATATTGCTTACCTATCAGATGGTAGGGAAGACCCCTACACGGGGGACAACAACCTCTTCGCCGCCCTTTCAAGTTCGGCTATGGAGGAAGAGCGTAGCGAACTTGAGGAGGAAAAACGGATCTTATGCGCCAAGCTGCAGGCCATAGTCTATAGGCTTAAGGAGATGCAGCAGATGGAGAGAGAGCAGGCAACAGCCATCAAAAGCAGCAACAACAGCAGCCGCAGAAGAAGCAGCAGCAACAACAACAACAACAGCCACAGCAGCAGCAGAAGCAGCAGCAACAACAACAACCGCAGCAGCAACAACAACAGCCGCAGCAGCAGAAGCAGCAGCAACAACAACAGCCGCAGCAGCAGAAGCAGCAGCAACAACAACGCCCCAAAAAGGAGAAGGTGCCACCCATCTTTACTTATACCACGGCCCTACGTGAGAGCATCGATCTCTATAAGTATGCTATTGGTGTAATTTTCATTTTAAATGTTTAGGTCAGAAACGCTATGCTGTTCAGTGCAATATACTGGAACAGCATAAGCGGATTAAAAGCCTATGGAAAGAGTCTACGACGGAGTTTTTCTCCTTTACACCAAAGGCCGAGAGGTTGCAGACGATGCTCCTCAAAGGTGTGGAGTCGACCCCCGTGAAAGGAGAAGCGAGTGTTACCCTTCTTCTTGGTGCAGCTCACATCCAGCAGCAAGCTGGGGTGGCTAAGGACTATTACTTCCATAGCATCCCAGACTGTCACATGGGAAAAATTAAGAGGAGCGGAAACATCTTACAATATATCCGCTGCCAAAGGTTCGGGCACGCCGCGTCGAACTGCGAAATGCAGCCTCGATGCGTTAAGTGCGCAAAGAACCACAAAAACGAGAAATGCGACCTTGGGAAAGACAAGGTGGCGGGCAGAGAGCAGCTCGTGTGTGTCTTGTGTAGGAACCGAGGACACCCTGCAAACTATCGGGGATGTCCTAAGTTCCAGGACATCAAGAAAGGAAACCTGGCCCGTAAGCAGAAGGTCGAGGGGAAGCGTCCCTCGGGTCGCTTACAAACACCAGCCCTCACATCCCAGTTACGCCCAAATGGCGGCAGGCTCGGGAAAGACGGTACAAAAGCCTATAGTTGTTCCTAAAGCCCCAGTGCCTGTCTCTAAGGCACCGGCGGCGGAGGTGGATGTCTGTTCGATCTTGCTCGCAATCCAAGGGCAGATTGGGCAGCTCGAACAACAGATCCTTGAGACGGCGACCCGAGTAGATAGTATCCCCCTTCACTGATAAGGATTGAGCGATGAGCCGTACTTTTTAACCTGTTGCAAGACGAAAGCCCCGATGTACTCTTCGTTAGCGAAACAAAGCTAAAGAATAATTATAAGGGACCGACCCAACGCTACTCAAGGCGGGGAAGTTGCAATTTTTATTAAAAATAATTTTAAACAAAGTCATATATAGCGGTGAAGTGCGGAGGTGTGGATTCGTCTTCAAAATGGAAACATAATCACCCCTATTGCGGTAGTCGTTATTATTGAACGACAAATCTCACTTATAGAAGTCGGTATTGCAATAGTCATTATGTTGTCGTTAAGTGGAACGTATTTTTCTTATCGAGAGATATCACTCGTCGGTATTGTAACTTCGTTTAAGTTCCAATAAACGACGACTACTACGACACTATTTGGCGATTAAATTTTTTCAAACGCCAAGCTGTGTATATTTCAAAATTTTTAGTTTTGAATTAATTTTTAATTACTAAAGGCGGATGATAACAAATCGGGAGCAATTTGCGCTATTAGTGCAATGGACAAAAACCCTGCATCAGCAACCAACTTCCGGAGAGGAGTTTCGCCAACGGTTGAAAAAATTCAAGAATGGGAAGCAATTTCCGTACAACTTAATTCTTTAGGGCCGCCAGTTAAGATCGCGAAAGAGTGGCAAAAGGTAAATAAATATGAAATCAATTGATACCATATGCATACATGTACTCTTAAAAATATATTTACAGGTTTGCTTCGATGCCAAATTTAAAGTGAAGCAGAAGCTCGTCTACAAGAAGAAGCAGATGGGAATAACTGAGGAGGGCCTTTTAGGCCAAAATATTTAAGCGACACGGACAAAGCTATTGCTGATCTCCTCCAGTTAAGCAATCTAGTTGAACCAGAAGGTGTTGCACGGGGGGGTGCAAATATTAAACAACCTCCCGTTTCAGAAGAGATTCACCCATCTGTTGAAGTTCCAGAAATTAATGACGCACTTGATATGAGCGATACAGCTCATGAGACACTAAAAGAAAAGTGCAAAAAGGCTAATTCCACCACAGCCACCACCACAACAGGGCTGATTTTCACCGAAATGCTGCAACGGCAAACGGAGGTACAAGAGGCCTTGTACAGCGAAGCTTTCGTTAAAAAGAATTGAGGACAATATGAAGGAAAGTGTGAGATACGCGAGGAAGAGGAGAAACTAAAAGAATGTAAAAAAAAATTAGACGGGAAGAGCAGCAACAAATGAAGGATAACGAAATAAAGTTGATGGAACTTGAAATAAAAAAAAAGAAATTGTCGCTTTTGGAAAGAAAACTAAATGCCTGCGAAGAGAATAATTGAAAAGAAAAATTAATTAAATTGAAATAAAGATCATTTATTTTGTTAAAATACTTTCAAGTTTCTAATAATCTATTTCTTATATTTATGGCTATTTGATAATTTTTTTCGTTTGCCAGATCTGGAATTGATGGACTTTCCGATATAAGAGGTCTTATCGGTGGCTCACTTTTGTAATGTATAAAAACGTTGTGCAGAGCTGAACACACATTTACAATTTGTGCTGATTTCCTTGGATTATAGTGAAGTAGTCTAGCACCAAGAAGACATTGGAATCGGCTTTTAAGAGCACCAATTGTTCTTTCAATAATATTCCTGGATTCGGAATGTCGTTGATTGAAATCGCTTTGACTACTTCCTTCTTGAGCCGATCTGAATGGTGTTATCCGGAACGGTTCCAGTGGATAGCCAGCATCACCTGAAAATTTGAAAAGTTTCAAAATGTGTTTTTGTAGACAAATACTACACTTACCTAGAAACCAAGCATTTCTATCGCCGCTGTCATAATTTCTTTGTAGGATACTTCGAAGCTCTGAAGTATTCCAAATGCATGAGTCCTGACTGGCTCCGGGATGCCTGGCATCTACATATCTGATACGCATTTTATGGTCACAACCCTTAAATTAGAGTTATATTTAGAAATTTTTAAAATACATATGTATGCAAACATAGTGTTTAAGCTAAAGAAGCCTTTCCGATTGTAGTAAAGGCGTTGTTCCTCTTTTTTTGGAGCTTGCATTTTTATGTGGCTACCGTCTACACACCCAATTATTCCAGGAATTCTAGATTTCTGATTAAAATAAGCCTTCGCTTCATTTTTTTCTTCATCTGAATAGGATGTATTTATCCAACGAGGACAAACAAATGCTTCCATAAGCTCAAGCATCTCTTTAAGGGGTTACATGGGTTTCGCGGCTTTAAAAAATAATTTTTTTAAATTTTATTAAATTTTTTTTTTTAAATTCTACAACATCTCTAGAATATTGTCCGAAATTTGCAAGTTGATCCGAGTAATAGTTTCGAAGATACAGCCTTGAGAAGTTGCCGCTCAAGGTCAGCTAGGCTTAGCGCTCAAAACTTTAAACACGCTTTTCTCAAAACTGTGTTTTCAATGCCGGTCGTCAAGATTTCTTGAGAACTACTCAACCGATCTTGATGAAAGTTTACCCAGGTCTTCGAGATACAATTTACAAGAAGTTGGACGAAGGATTTTTTTTTTTTTCGATTACAACTATTTAAAAAAAAAATGTAGAGGAATATTTACCAAAATTGTCATTTTTTTGTAAAAAGCTCTGCCAAAAATCTAATTTTCACTTTTTGTTTTCCTTCGTCCAATTTCTAGTTTATAATATCAACTAAAACACTAATTTTTTTTTTATCACTTATGATGATCCTGTAAGGAGATCTGCTGTCAACCTATTTTCAGAGGGGTCACCGGAAATGACGTCGCAATGGCAAAGTTCAAAATATTTTTTTATGAAAATTTCAGAAATTCTTTGTCAAAAGTAAGACAATAAAAAGTTTGAGTGAAATTTTTTATTTCACCTGATGCCTGACACCTACATATGCACCTGAAGCACCTCAACCCAATGTTTTCATTGCAGAGCTCGAGACACTTTTTTGATCTCTGCGCTCAAACTCGGTGGAAAACTTCTACATTCTGGCCGGCGATCAAAACGACTCGTTCATTTGGAACTCATCCGAACTTAAGGAAATACTGGAGAGAAAGTGGCAAAACAATGAATTGGCCATGTACCTTTTTGTTTATTCGATTGAAAGTCAACGTAAATAAAACGTGATTATATTTTAGGAGATTCAGCTTATCCACTGTCACCATATCTTCTCACACCATTTAGGAATGCTGATTGTGGATCGCGGGAAGCTCGTTTCAACACGAAGCATGCCCAAGGACGGAACATAATCGAAAGAACGTTTGGTGTTCTGAAGAGCCGGTTCAGATGCCTTTTGATTCAGCGCAAATTGCACTATTCACCTCGGAAGTCTTCAGAAATCGTGAACGCTTGTTGCGCATTGCATAACATTCACAAACAATTTGGAGTACGTGCCCGGGAAAGGTCTGTGGAACCACTAGCAGAAGTAACAACCACGGAAGAAATTGAGCATCCAAGCAACAGCGCTACTGTAGAAGGCGAACGCATTAGGAATAATATATCGAATCATTTATGAAAAGTATTTTTTTATTTTTATTGTTTTTTTCCTTATTAATATTTTTTTGTAACTTGAACTTAACTTACTGAAACATATTATTCATTTGTAACTAGGTACTAAAATTCAGTCTTGAAAAAAAAAGAACATAAAATAACAATTCACTTACCACAAAAAGGATTTGAGCTCTATTGTTTTAAATTATATTTTGATTTTTTCCTTGTGCCGTCTGTTCTTGTCTGCTTCGGCCCGGGTTTTACGTACCTCTGCTGCTTTGCGCAACGAGAGTTCCTCTTTTTTTTTATCTCGTAATACTTTCTTGTGTACAGAGCTATTTTAGTCAAAGATTCCTCAATGTGCTTTGTTGTCAGGAGAAGATCTAACTGAGCTTCAGTCTGGCATTTGAGTAGCTGTAACGTTTGGCTGGTGGTGCTGGCATAAGGGTAGTGGTGGTCGCAATTAAGGATAGTCAACAGCCTTTTTGATGTTAAATGGGCACAACTTTCTTCCAACACGATTTTTCTGGGGATGGCAAAATATGTACATATGTATGTAGGTCTGCTTCCATCAAAAACACTACGGTCGGGATGAGCAGCATGCTACAATCCCAGCAGATCGTTCACCGCTTTTTCCAACAGCGACAGAGATAGTTCCGGATATGGCCCACCTCCAGTGGCTGCAATTTCCTTTTTGTTGGCCGCATTTTTTTTTGCTTCAGCTTGTAATCTAGCCAAACCTAAGAAATTTTAAACACAATCCAATCAACTTTCATTTATTATATTGCGAAATACTTTACCTTATGCTACTCTTTCCCATTACGTGCAGGCGGTCCCAAGCAGTTCAGCTCGATCGCAATTATTTGCCAATATTCCTTGTGTTTCTTCTTGGAAGATTCGAAGACCCCTATGCCCTTGGCTGAGTTTGCCACCATAAGTTGCATCAGTTTGCCGAACTGGTGACTGTTGGTTTTCTTCAAACTTGAAAAAGAGAAAATAAAACGCCAATCACTTTGAAATTCATGCATTTTATTTGTTATTACTTACATTTTCCTATTTTCTATCATTGTTACAATATTTCTTTTGAATGCAGCAAACGTTCGCCGCCCAGTCATAACATTGACATAAGAAACAGCAATTCAGTCGAAGGTTAGCCAACGGTAATACGGAAAAATCGTAGTTCGCCGAAATTGTGACATTTGAGTCGAATGCCATCTGCGCGACTCACGAACGGTGACACGAATTTCTGTGGTTCGACCCATTTTTCGATCGACTCGCGGTGATACGGGCAATTTACAATAAACTTTTGTCAGCCATTAAAACAGCAAGAGGTCTATCAGCGGACTAATATGGTTTTCGTAAGTCACGATCTACGGTAGATGCCATAAACGCGGTAATATCGAGAGCCCAAACCGCGATAGAAGGCAGACGCTGGAAGGGTGATACTAAAAACGATTGCGCTGTTATAACCCTGGATATGAAAATCGCATTTTCCTCGGCGAACTGGAAACGCATTATGAGAAGTCTCTATCGGATCGAAATTCCGGATTATTTCTGCAAAATAATAAGGAGCTACTTTGAAAACAGAGTCCTCCTCTATGACTCTGACGAAGGCACTAAGGCCTACGTAGTAACTGGCTGGCGTCCCACAAGGCTTGGTCCTAGGCTCCTATTGTGGAACGCTATGTACGATGAAATTCTACGCCTATCGATCTCCAGCGAAGTGTATTTGGCTTTGCGGATGACATCGCCGTGGTGTTCGTAGCAAAAACTACAGAAGAAGTTGTAATCTAATGTAACGAGACAATTGAAATGGTATGTACATCGTGCGCTAACTGACGCTGGTCTGCGACTTGCTGCACTTAAAACTGAAGCGGTGCTTGTTACAAGCAGGAAAGTCCGTGAAATAGTATCGATTAAATTCGGGTGGAACGAAGTAGTCTTACAATGATTCATTAAGTACCTAGGGGTGAACATCGACGCGCGGCTAAGTTTCAAACATCACCTTATATGTACATATATGCATGCAATAATATATCGAAAAAAATCGTCGAAAGCTGTTAGTGTACTTTCAAGGTTAATGAGCATGTTGGGGGCCCAAAACAGAATAAAAGACTACTAATTGCAAAAGCTGCCAATTCAATAAATATGTACGCAGCAGAAACATGGGCAAATGCCGCAAAAGTTAAGTCCTACGTGCATGGAGTTAAATCCGTCCTCCGTCTCAGCGCAGGGTTGCCAGTGCATTTCGAAACGATGCTATTCTCGTCGTATATTCAATGCTACCCATAGAATTACTAGCTGAAGAGATGAAAATACTTCGAAGTGAGCGATTTCGAAACGGTTTGGTAAATGACAATAAAATATGAAAGGAATCGCAGTATCGCAACGACAATGGAACGGATTCATTGTCATCCTACACAATCTGACGAGTTTGACAGGGATGCTAAAACTAGACGTGGCTCGGAATAGCTCGTTCCTATGTGCACTGTCATATGCGGCATTAAAATCGACATAGAGATGGTGTGTGTCGATTTGGAATTCTTTAGTCTTTTCCGAGATCTGCCGAAGTTTGAAGTGTTTACTTTGCCTGAAACTACACTGATAAGAATCTGTCAGTGTATGCACAAATGATTTCAGACGTTCACACAGTACGGCATGGAAGATCTTATATGTGCCATGTTAAAGAGACTTATGCCTCTGTAATTGGCGCTCCTCCTCTCTTCCTCTCCTTTCTTATGGACCGGGTAAACGATGCTGAGATTTCGTTCGTCTTGCATGCTTTCTCCCGACCATATTTTATAGATGAGCATGCGCCCCACTAGTTCATCTCCAGCCGTCTGTGCCCGCGGCTTTATTAGTTTTAAGCTTCGATATTACGTGCTTAATTCCATTTAGGTCGGGTGGAAGGAATTCTCTTGTATCTTCGTCCGTTGCGAATGGATCATTCTGCCTCACAGCGGTATCAGATCTATCATCGCCTTTATACAGTCTACAGAAGTGGTCTTTCAATATTTACAGCATCGACTGTGACTCTACTACTAGTTGTCCGTTTTCATCCCTAGAGGCTTCTGCTCTAGCTTTATAGCCCTCACATGTTCGTTTTACTTTTTCGTAAAATTTGAGCGTCAGTCTTGTGGTAGCATCTCTCTATCTCCTCGATCTCACGCTTTTCGTGCTCTCTTTTTTCTTCCTTAAAAGCTTGTGTTTCTCTCTTCTTTTTTTCTCGTAGAGTTCATGAGCGTGCCTCGTCCGTTTATGTAGCATGGCTTTGTAGGCAATTTGTTTTGCTACACGGGTTTGCTCGCATTGCTCATCAAGCCAGGGGTTTCTCACAGGCGGCGCGGCGATCGGAAGCCCAACACATCAAAAGCAGCTTCACTGTTCTGTGGATTGTGCTGGTGTCATCGGATTTTGTGAGAGATTGAGGAAAACTCAATCGGCAGTGGTCCTAGCGGTCTCCTGTGATTGTAGCTCTTCGACGTCAAAGCGTCGTTGTCCTGCTCGATTCCGTAGTATCCTTAATATCCTCATTCATACCTTGGCTACAATAAGGTAGCGATCCGAGTCGATTTTGGCTCATCGAAAGGATCTTACATCTATGATGCTGGAGGAGTGCCAACCGTAACGTGATCAATCTGGTTGATGGTTGACTGTTCTAGTCACCGCCAGGATCCTTTATGGATGTTGAGATGTAGGAATGGTCTGCTAGCTAGGAGAAGATTACGCCCCGCCAGGAAGTCAAGTAACAGGTGTTCGTTTTCAGATGTGGTGTCGTGTAGGCTATACTTCTCCGTGATCAACTCTAATATGTGTTCTTCTGCAGACTCGCAAGTCATTTAACCGCTTGTAGGCGTCTCCAACTTTGTATCCATCCATATCCGAGGCTTGTTGCTTTTGTACAAGCCACTTGGCACAATTTTGGATATTTTGCATTATTGGCTGACTTTCGGCATCTTCGGCAATAACAGCCCGGTCAATTGATTAAGTGACTCAATGGTTGGAGCCCGAGCCCTACGCTGTAGGAAGTACCACTACCTTCTGTCCTATATACGAAAAATTAACTTGAAAATATTTTGTCATCTGTCATCAAAGCTAAGTCAACACGAAACATAATAAAATCATAAAAGTTTTGCATGCAGGAATCCCCTTTGTGGATTTCACTCTGGGGCTATAAATCTTCAAAGCAATGAATACCTTTCTTATCAGATACAATAATTCGCTAGTTAAACAATTCAGGTATATATAAGCCCAATGAAAGAAGTTAGGAAATCATTCAAAACTAGTTCATCGTTTCAAAGAGGTTCCAAGTACAACTAGACATGGCAGCCATTAGGATAATCATCTTCTCCGGACTCTTAGCTCTGGCCATTGGATTTCCCATTCCAGAGGAAGAACTCACGAGTGCTGATGCATACGAAGCTGTAAGTTGTAACATTCAAGATTTGAATAAAAATTGATAATTCAATTCAATTCAGCAGCCAGTTGGATTAGTATCTCCATCAGACGATAATGTTATCTTGGTCAGAAGGGTAAGATCCTCTCCGCCATTAAGGAGATTTGATCTGAACGTAAATCATCATCGTCGTTTTGGGACAACAGCAGATCTTTCTTACGCCCATCCACTAAACAAGAATTTTGATTTCATAGCTGGAGCTTCGAGGAATTTTAAATACAACGACAAGAGTGCACATATCGGTTGGAGGTGGAAGTTTTAAGACCTACATATGTATTTCGCATTTATAAAAATATAATAGAAGTACTTTCTTGTATCTCTATTTCATATAAATACTTTATCTATTCGTCAACTACTGCACTAGCAAATGGGTTTTAAAATTGGGAGGTTGACGAGCAATCGCAAATATCCAGATAGCTATTATACTTTCACAGCAATTGTTTTGAGGAACAGGCTATCACACAAACGCTGAAAAAAGTTATCTCATTATGAGGTGCAAGAGATGTATTTTTTGGTATATTTTGCAAGTTTTATATTTGCCAGAGTTTTTGGAACTGTGGCGTTAGGACGGACTCTAGTCTGACACTCAACTTGGAAAGAAGTGTTTTCATATCTTCCCGAACGGTTTCATGTCTGGGCCAGGAACTAAAGGCCATGTATCATATTGTGGTACAAAGGTGAAAGGGGAGGAGCATGCTTGTGTGCAGTGACAACCAGATTTCGCTCAAAGCTATTCTTAAAACTATCATCACTTCAGGAACTTAAGACCTTCTTAAATAAAGTTTCACGATGAATTCTCAGGATCTTTACTCGCTCTCTGTCTGCTTAAATATTTGATTGGTTTATTCATGAAATACCTTTTTTTTTTAGCAAAACAATCGCAGATGATGGAAGTGATCTTGGTGTAGGCTGACGAAGCGTACACACTCCGATGCCTGCAGCTTTTTTTCTATTGTTAAGAAGAATTGAACGCAGGCGTCTTCCAACTAAGTTTATGGTATAAGATTATTAAAATGATCAATATGTACTACGGATGTTACGGAGATGGTTTTATCGGAGTCAGAGTCGGAAGCCTCATACCTCCTCGGAGTCGGAGTTGAATCGGAATCAGAGGTCGCAGATTCAAATTATTAAAAAATAAAATTTGGAGAATTAAATTTTTATTAGAAAAGCAAGATAAGAAATACAAAATTGTATTGTCACTTAACAATAATATTGTTTGTATAGACAAAATTACAGACTAATAGTTAAATTTAAAATGGGTAAATTATATTTTATAAACTGCAACTTAGCTACTTTGTCGTCTTAAAATCTATTTCCTAATGGGTTATAAATCAAACCAGCTCCACTGAATAGTTGTTCGCTTGGAACAGATCCGACAAAAATTGTCACACGATTGGCTTCAAAACCACTTTCCACTACACCAAAGGATCTTCGGCCCACTTGAGACGCTCTACTCTGTTATATTCATTTAAAAGCGCTTTCCAATAAGTCTCGGAACTATACTCCTCTTCATCACTTTACATGGGAATATAGGCCGGACAAGAGTGGAAACTGACGGTCGTTCGAGGCTGAGAGCTAATGGTTGGCTCATCCGATTCAATTCTTGACCCTTTTTTTTACAAGAGAATCGCAATCCTTGTCAAGTTAAGTAGTTTCAGTATAGTCCAACTTATCAAGAAAAAGCAATAATTGGGATTCCCCTGCTCTTTAACAATCATAAAAAAATGTTAGTTTATATATTTATACAGGGTGTCCCACGAGCAGTGTGCCAAAAAGCTAGAGCGTGTAGGTCTGGTCAAGACAAGAAAAAAATCGTATGGGAGGGGGGGGTCTATTCCCCCCCGTTTAGCCGGGAGGGGCAATTTTCTAAAAAATTGACTTAATTTGGAAAAAAAATTATTAAAAATCAACAGTTACATCCACAATGCCGTGATATACTTTTTTGTAAAGGCAGAAACCTCTTCTTTCATCTTGTTTTTAAACAAAGCTGTTTTAAGGAATAGTTTTTGAGAAATTAATTTTCAAACTCAAAATTTTGAAAAAAAATGAAAAAAAAAAATTTCGAACTATTTTTTTTTCAAAATTGTATGTAATTAAGTACTAATTTTTTGTCCAAAATTCAATTCTCTTATTAGTTTTTAGTTAAAAACAGAAAACCGGATGCAAAAATGTTTTGTAGTTTTCGAGAAATTAAAAAAAAACCCGAAACATTTTTTTCTAAGAAAAATCTTTTTTTTGGTTTTAACGCGGCTGGACTTGTAGGCAAATTAATGTATGAAACATTGACATCTTTTTCATTATTTTTAAAAAAATTTGGAGTTTTATGAGGATTCAATAAACTGACACAGTATTGGAATAACCCTGGATTAATCCTTCTTTTTCATTGATAACGCCTGAAAACTGAGCTGCCAATTTCGTCTGGGTCCGCCCGCCGCCAATGGGTTCAACTGGCTAGGACCTTAAGACAATAAAACCGCAATTTTTGGATTTGGTCTGACGTAATCCCTCCCTTAGTACAAGGAGGATAGCTATTATGCTTGGAGTGCCCAAATCTAGAGTACGGAGAGTGCTTCATACCGAAAACTTACACCCGTACCATTTTAGGACAGTTCAGGAACTCACCTCAAACGACAAGTTTTTGAGAGCAGAATTTTGTCGATCATTACTGCTTCGAAATGAAACTGAACGAAACAATTTTGGAAGGATATTCTGGACGGATGAAGCACAGTTTACCAGAGATGGGGTTACTAACTTCCACAATTTGCATCATTGGAGTAGCACCAATCTACACAACAAAAAACAAAATAAATCACAACACCGCTTTAGCTGAAATGTTTGGCTTGGTATTGTTGGACAAACTGTAATCGGGCCCCGGTTTTTGAATGCCGTTATTAATGGAGAATCATACTTGCAGTTCCTACGAGACCTTTTGCCCGATTTGATGGACAACGTTCCTTTGGCCATAGCAGATAATTTAATCTACCAGCAAGATGGAGCACCAGCACACTACAGCTTACGGGTTAGAAACTGGCTGGATGATCATTTTAGTGACCGTTGGATCGGAAGAAAGGGCCCCACGGCATGGCCACCTAGATCACCAGATTTAACTCCTCTAGATTTTTATGTGTGGGGATTCATGAAGAATTATGTTTACGAAGTGGAAATAGTATCTTTGGAACGACTGAAAGCACGGATTGAAGTCGCTGGAGTCAAATTGTTTGACTTATGTGCAGCCATTAGAAGGAGATATAATCTTTGCCTTCTAAAAAATGGGGATCATATTGAAAATTGATTATAATAAAACTCCAAATTTTTTAAAAATAATAAAAAAGATGTCAATGTTTCATACATTAATTTGCCCACAAGTCCAGCCGCGTTAAAACCGAAAAAAAGGTTTTTCTTAGAAAAAAATGGTTCGGGTTTGTTTTAATTTCTCAAAAACTACAAAACATTTTTGCATCCGGTTTTCTGTTTTTAACTAAAAACTGATAAGAGAATTGAATTTTTGAAAAAAAAATTAGTACTTAATTACATACAATTTTGAAAAAAAATAGTTCGAAATTTTTTTTTAAAATTTTTTTTTCAAAATTTTGAGTTTGAAAATTAATTTCTCAAAAACTATTCCTTAAAACAGCTTTGTTTAAAAACAAGATGAAAGAAGAGGTTTCTGGCTTTACAAAAAAGTATATCACGGCATTGTGGATGTAACTGTTGATTTTTAATAATTTTTTTTCCAAATTAAGTCATTTGTTTAGAAAATTGCCCCTCCTGGCTAAACGGGGGGGAATAGACCCCCCCTCCCATACGATTTTTTTCTTGTCTTGACCAGACCTACACGCTCTAGCTTTTTGGCACACTGCTCGTGGGACACCCTGTATAGCGTAATTCGTCACAAATATTGTCGGTGAAAAATTGGCGTCCTCTCATATTGTAATTTGGCACTATATTTTGCATGACTTTCTACAAAACTCAAAGGAAGATCGTCTAAAGCGATCATTTCGGATATTAATTTATCAATTTCTCTAGATTTAGAATGTGACGCATCCCATTTTTGCTTCTTATTTACGATGTCGTGCAATGATACCTGTTTTTTAGCTTCTTCCAATGGAGTTTTTGAGACACTTTCAGTAACTAATTTTTTGTTTTTCTCAAGTTTCAAAATTTCATCATATTTATCAGCATGCTGCGATTTCAGATGCGCTTTTAATGATGTCGTGGTTCCACCTTTCCTGGAATATTTTTTTTTCACAAACATCGCTTCGCCGTATCCGAATCAATTTCATTGAAATAGTTTCATATTACACTTGTTTTAGGCTTCATAGTTTATAAAGTCTAGTTAATAAACGGCAAGTTATCTGTCGACTAAACCAACAAACCAATCACTAACTCACGTGTCTCATGCATGCACTCTCAACTTCAATGCAAATCTTCTAATGATTTAAGCAAATAAAAGAGTGAAAATACCTGTTGTATTGTAACATGTCGCAACTCAATCACTCTTTATCGTTCTTGTACGGCGGTCGTTAGTCGTTACATTACCGAGGGTCGGAGTCGGATTCGGAGGTGCAATTTTAAACCGAACGTTCTGACATACCAGATTTGGGGTCGAAGCCCCGTATCATCCCTAATCAACGCACTCAATTTCAACACAAGATTCGCGATTCGGAATTATTGTCAAAAGTGACTGAGTTGTGCACACAGCAGGCTTAACTATAACATGTATAGCTTGTATAGCTTGAGAAATGGTACATTAAGGAATAATTTTCACACATCTTACTCCTTATTTTGAAGAATGTAAATTTAAACCAGAATCTCAGTAATACAAGATCGTGGTTTACATAACAAATGCAGTTATTTTGCCTTTAAAAGGTCAGATGAACAGAGAATTAACATCAATTGAAAACAGAATAAGCACTAGAACGGATCCCTGTGGAACTCCTATGAATTTAACGATCTAATAAAGCTAATAGAACCTTTAATCTTAGCCATCTGTTTTCGATTTGATATGTTCGAGGTAAATCAGTCAAAAAATAAATGCTCTAAAGAGAAATGGCGGCCACAGTGTCAAATTCATGGGTAATATCTACAAATAGGACTGCCCATGTTTGAGATACATTTAAGCTATCATAAACTTCTCCAGTTAATTTGTATAGTGCACTTCCTGTGAACCTTTCACTTCTTAATTCGAATTGACAATCATCAAAAGGGTTTATCCTATTATTAAAAGAAAAAAAAATTAGACATAATTCATTCCTGTAGAGTTGGCTTGGTCCCTGCATGCGTACACCTCGATCACCCAATAACAAGTGCCCTCTCGTCCTATTGATCGGGATTATGCATGCACACGCGACAACCAGAGAGATGATGTGCGAGAGTGGAACTGCATTATGTACCAGCTGTTCACACACGGCAAGCTCTCAATCATTACATCCTTACGCAGGTTTTGGGACACATTGTTAATGGTAAAACTTATCGTTATATTGTTATATCGTTATATTGTTATATCGTTATATTCTTATATCGTTATATTGTTATATCGTTATATTGTTATATCGTTATATTGTGTTACTTATATGCTACAATAATTGTAGTTTGCGATAATTGTTGATTATCAGAGTATTACCTTTTATATATAATTTTCAATTTAATTTTAATTATCGTGGGGGCAACCACCCCCATTTATTAAGCTTAATTCAAGCACATGAACTTACTTAATCTACCTTAATCTAACTTAAACTAGCTTAGTTGTTAAGGGGAAGGGAGAGGGGGGCATGAAGAAGAAGGGTTTTTAAGCATGGAGTGCTAAGGTTGAGGTCGAAGAAGGGATTCGAGTTGACTCTTCCGAGCATTCGTAAGATGGGTTCGTTGGAGCCATAAGCGGTACGGGTGGTGGGTACATAGAAGAGACGGGGGTTTCGTACATTGTGAGGGTTAGTGTTGAGAGAGACAGAGTTATAGAGGGTAGCGCAGTCAATGGAGCCTGAGAGGAGTCGATGGATGAAGAGGATGTCAGATACAGTTCTTCTTTCCTCCAAGGTGTTCATGTTAATTAGTTTAAGGCGGTCGTGATAAGGTGGTAAGAGCAAAGGATTGTTTCAGGGGAGACCTCGCAGAGCAAAGCGTAAGAACCGGCGTTGGATGCTCTCGATTCTAGAAATGTGGATTTGCTGGTAAGGGGACCACACTTGAGAGGCGTATTCAAGGAGGGGCCGGACGAAGGTTGTGTAGAGAGATCGGGTGACGTAAGGGTTAGAAAATTCTTTAGACCATCGCTTCACGAACCCGAGTGCTGAATTAGCTTTAAGGATTATCTCGTCTATATGTGCGCGAAAATTTAGCTGTTGGTCACATAATATACCAAGATCGCGGATAGTTTGAACGGTGGAGATGGGCTGATTATTGAGGTAGTAGAGACGGGGACGGGGTTTAATACGTTTACGTGAGAAAGTGATTGATTGGCATTTGCTAATGTTAAGCTCCAAGCAATTTTTGGAACACCACATGGAAAAACTATTGAGATCGGATTGAATAAGGGAAGAGTCGTGATTGGAGGAAATAGACTTGTAGAATTTGGTGTCGTCGGCATATAGTGAGATGTGGGAATTTTTAATCACTATATCAATATCGTTAATGGTAAGGACAAAAAGAAGTGGACCTAGGTGGCTCCCTTGGGGGACGCCGGAGGAAGCTAAAAAAGGATTGCAAAAGGCAGATCTGAAACGAACACTATAATACCGATTTTCCAAGTAAGAAGATATCCACTTCAATAAAATGGGTTCGAAGCCAAGAGAAGACAATTTGAAGAGTATTAGATTGTGGGAGATTTTATCAAAAGCCTTACTGAAATCAGTTGAAACCATGTCGACATCTTTTCCATTCTCTAAAGCCGAGAGGGTAAAAGACATAAATTCAACAAGGTTTGTGGTTGTAGAACGGCCCTTAAGGAATCCGTGTTGTCTGGGGGAGATTAAAGACTTGCAGCGAAAGCTTAAGATTTCGTACAAAATGCTCTCGAAGATTTTGGGTATATGTGACAGTTTGGCAATGGGACGATAATTGTTAATAACATTCTTCGGACCTTTCTTGTGTATAGGGGTTATAAATGAGGTTTTCCATAACTGGGGGAATTCACCTAAAGCTAGGGATAAACTGTAGATCTTTGAGAGAGGGAGAGAGAGGGTTGATGAGCATTTTTTTCAGGAATATGGCAGGGAGACCGTCTGGTCCAGGAGTGAATTCATCATTAAGTTGATTTAGTTTGGTTTCGATGACATCGGGTTCAACTGTATGAGGAAGAAAGGGTCCAAAGGAACATTTCGGTAAATAGTCGAAGTAAGCGGGGTCTGGATGGAAGGAGTCGTTGGCGAATGATTGTTTAAAATAGGCGGCAAATAAGTTGGCGATAGTGTTAGGGTCATTAGAGGTTTGATCATTCAAGGAGAGAGAGGTAGGGTAACCATCAGATTTTCTTTTGTAGTTAACAAATTTAAAGAAGGACTTAGGATCACTTATAAGATTGGCTTGCGTTTCAGCTAAATAGCGTTGATAGAGGAAGTTGTGAAGGGCGGTAAAGTTAAGCTAGCTGCCCATGTAGTTAGAAAAGTCTGTAGGGGATTGGGTACGAAGGAAGATTGTCCACTGTTTATTTCTTTTGTCTCTTAGGGTGCGAAGTCTACGATTATACCAGGGTGGGGAGGTGGACAACATTTTGCGTTGGGAAATTGGTACGTAAAGAGAGATAGAGTTAAATATTTCCCTGTAAAATTTGGATATTGCATCATTTATAGTTAGATTATCAAAATTGAAAGGGGCTTTTTTAAGGTATTCATTGATTTGGTGGAAATGTGCTTTGTGAAAATCGTGAGAAGGCAAAGCTGTGGAAGGGGTGTTCTGTAAAGGAGAATCGTGAAAAAAGGAAAGAAGGAGGGGGGGATGGAAGTTATCGATGGTTGAAAGAGAGAGGGGACAGAGTGAGACAGAGGAGTTGAAGGGATCAGTTGTAAATATGAGGTCTAGTTGTCTACCCATGTAATTTAAGACGCCACTAACTTGACTAAGGTTTGAATTCGCAAGGCGATCCAAGAAGAGGCATTCTTTGGCAGTAGTGGGATTGGTGGCAATGTAATGCGATTCATCGTCTGATTGAGCCCATTTAAGATGAGGAAGGTTGAAGTCTCCGAAGAGAAGGATTTCATCCTGGGGGTCTCTTAAATCAATTATTTGGTCAATTGCGTTAATAGCCAGTTGATAGGATTCAATGGGCTGTGAGGGCAAGATGTAGAAACATATGATGTAGAGTGTCTTATGGGGTAAGACAATCTTGATTGAAACATAGTCGAGATGGGGTGAGGACGAAATTGCAATGAGGGAAGAGTCAAAGGAGTCAAGGACGGCTAGTAGGACTCCTCGACAAGGGCAACCATAGGTGGCCTGACTGAGTTCGTCATCGCGATAGATGTTGAAATTTGTTGAAAACAGTTCGGAGCTACTTATGCTGGGGATCAGCTTCGTTTCAGTCAGAGCAAAGATTTCGAAGGGTAGAGCGTGCGACTGTTTGGGTTTTTGAGCGAAGACCTCTTACATTCTGATAGTAGAAAGTAAAAGGAAGATTTGGACTAAGTGGGGGTATTGATGGGAGAGGGATGGATTTAGGGACGAAAATACCTGTCGTGATCAGCTCTACTACGTTGCAGGTGGGATATTCGTTTTGAGTGAATGTATTGGCGGAAAGTTTCAAGATCCTTTGACACTTTTTGGGGCGAAATATTGAAGAATTCGTGATATTTGATAAATAGGTTCTTGAGGCTAGCGAAGTCAGTAGGAAGGCCTTCCTGTTGGATGGAGACCATAATGCTTGTGTTTGTCTTACCTTCGTAGCAAATCGAATCGGATTTATCGTGAAGGTATGCCAAGAAGAGACGAATGTTCTCGTATGTCTTCTTATCAGACGGGAGAGAGCGTAGCGACTTTGGATAGGGTCGGTAGTTAGCTGGGTAAGTTTAACTGTAGGGGGCAGAAGAGGATCAACGAAAGATTGGGGGGTGACACAGGGGTGGGGAAGTGGGGCAGAGGTAGTAGCTGTGGGGAGAGATGGGGAGTTGGGTGACGGAATGGGATTTGGGGTGTGGGTGACCACTATAGTGGCACCACTATAGCTGTTTCAGTGATTCAGAAAAAAATACCCTATTCAACCATTAAGATAAAATTATTATTATTATTATTACCGGCCATTTGGAACTCGGAAGTTCAAAGGCTCGTGGACCACGCTTCGCCAGCTTCCCTGTCATGAGTATGTACATACCTTGCATGTTCCCCTGCTCTATCCCATCTTTTCTAGATCCAGGGTCGTCTTTTTCTACGGGTTTTCAACTCATTATTCGTTTGGCTGTTCATCCATTCATTCTAGGTGCCCTTGAGTTCTTGATTGGGTAGTTTTCCCGATCCGCCTGTTTTTTCGTCCTGTTTTTCACAGAAGATTCTCATTATGATCTCATTTTCAAAGATTTGAAATGTATTTTCCTCCTTCTCAGTCAAAAACCATATTTCACATCCGTACGGTGTCACTGGCATTTATATGGGTTTATAAATGCGGATTTTAACATTGCGAGAAAAAAGTGCTTAAAGTTTTAAATAATTTCTTAATCGCAAAGAGGCACGCGATATTTATTTCGATCTTTACGTCGTTTTGGGCAGTCAACATGGTAGCGAAATATTTAAATTCATCCACATCCTCAAAGCGTTTATCGTGTACAAACAATTGCGAGGTTTGCATTGATCCAATTTGGTCAATGACAATGTGTTTGGTTTTCTCTTTATTTACTTCTTAGCCTCCTTCCTTTCTTGCTATTAGATTGTCAACATTCCATTTTACTGTTTCCTCGCTATCTCCCAACAGGTCCAGATCGTCAGAATAAATTAGAACGAATGTTATTCCATTAAGGGTTTATTTCCTACTTTAATTTGTCCTTTAGGCATAGTTTCACCAACTGATTCAACTGATTTCCTTTGCGTATGCAGTCAGTCTCTTCAAGAAACATTTGACGGCAGCTTGCAACACGTAGGAAGCAGAGATATTCTTTAGTAATTGTTGCATTTCGTTCGGTAATTCTTTTTAAATATGGGAATGATGACCGAGCAATTCCATTCCTCGGGGATGGTTTCATTGTTCCATATACACATAGTTATGATGAGCCCATGTGACTTCTCTGTTAAATTTTCTCCTGCATATTTTATTAATTTCGATGGTTTTGAATCGATTACTACAGCTTTGTTATTCTTGCTTCTTTTACTTCCTCAATGGTTGCAAATTCCACCTGAACCTCAGCTGCGGGGGTAACTCCGTTTGCCATTGCTGGTGACTCTCCATGTACTTTCAATGGTTTATCGAAATGCCTCCTCCATTGGGCTGCAACTCTTTCGTTGTCCGAAGCGAGCGCCCAATTATCGTTTTTGATAAATCCTGACCTAGCCTGGTATCCCGTTCGTACCGTGATTAACCTTTACCATAAATTGCTCTAATGTGTTTAGCCGCAAATTCATCCTGATTAATAGCAAATTTTCTCTTTGTCATTATCGTTTTTTATCACGAAAGAGATAGCTGCGCACCTTTCGCAGGATCTAATATATATAAGTCTTAGAAAATTACGGGCTTTACTTTTTCCTCACATTCTTCGTCGAATCAAGGCTTGCCTTTGAGAGCTTTGCAATAACCTCTAGTTTGTTTTCGGCTGCTTCCTTTATAACACCTTTTATTGTAGACCATACATCTTCAATATGTCTTATTTCGTCGTTAGTTCCTATGCCATCTAGTATAGTGAACCGGTGCTTTAATTTTTCAATGTTGAATTTTTTCTTATCTTGCTGTGATCCGCTTCTGTGAATTCGGATTCAGCTTTTAATTTTGGCAATGATTAGGATGTGGTCTGAACCATAATCCGCTCCCCTGAATGCTTAAATGTCTACTACGTTGGTATGGTGTATTCTATCTATCAGAAAATTATGAATATGGAAGCTCGTTACTTCATTCGGTGATATCCTTTATTTTTTTCTGTTTTTAAATGTTATAATTCTAACGATTTTTGATGCAACATAGAGACTTACCTCTCCTGTTTTCGCGTAGAAGTCCCCGAGTACGATTTTCATGTCGAGGGATGAGAAATTTTCAAACATTTGACAATGACCGCGGATTTTGGCCATCGACATCTGGTCGTTGTAGAATAAAACGTCCATCTCGTTCTGCACAATTTTGTAGAAGATGAAGAATCCTGTTCCAAGATTGGGGTTATCCGTACCGCCACAAACGAAAGTAAATCCGTCCTTAACAGTTGTTCTGTTTGAATGGCGAACTTCTTGTACCGAATTTCACTGAGGGCTCTTTGGAAAGTACCTCGTCTGTACAATATGCTTACGTTCCACAAGCCTATCCTTCATTTTTGTGAATTTCTCTTCACAGATGATCTGCCTTGGATAGATCGGGGAACAAGTTTCCTCCAGAAAATTTGGGAAGACCAACCTTATTTAACACCACGGTGGGTGAACGGTTTTTGAGGTGTGGTGTTGGTGATTTTTTGGTAAAGTCATGTGAGTGTGAGTAGTACTGGGTCATGAGCTCTGCGCTTACCTCTTCCATCTTTTGTTTTCATGGCAGAGGTCCATTGGGAATTTAGTCGCGTCATATTCGATGTTATATTCGAACCCCTATCCCACAGGTAAAAGGACATTAGAAGTATGAAATGAACTCTATTTCAAGAAAGAGCCGGAAACTAAATCAAAAGGAACACACAAATTAGGAAGAAAGTAACTAAATAAGTTTGACACTAATAACGGATCAGATGCAATTATCTATTAATTTCTAAAATTATATCATCACACTTTTTAGATCTGTTTAGTATCTCTATCACCACTGCCCATTACTTTTTCACATTTCTGACATTCTTAGTAAAATCGCTCCTAAAATATGAATTTCCGCAAAATTGTATGTCGTTGTGCAATCTCATGCATGATTTATTATACATAGTTACTGTCTTGTCTCGTATTATTTGGATGTTTTTTCACACGTGAATAGAGTGTTATTATCTTCCTTTTTTTACTAAGTAAAGGAATATTCATCCACGGCTTGATGCATCTTAGCTTATGAAATTTTTTATTCATGCGACGGGTTTAGCATGACAGATGAAACTGCATTATTGTAAGGAATATATGAAAGGCATAGGATGAATCACGTGTATTAAAAACTTCTTCTTCTTCTTCTTCTTTCTTTTCCTTTTTCCGGCGTTGTTATGGTCAGAAGTGTAGGACCATAACCTTCCCACTTAACTGCATTCCTACTGGTCCGCTTGTGGGGTCCGCCGGTTTGACCTCAGAAAGTAGCGGCAGGCTTCCCGGTTTGGGATTACTTCATCGCTGAGGCCAATCAAATGCTGGTGTTTTTGCATATGTTTGCACCAATTGTTTTTCGGCCTGCTTTTTTTTGTGACACGGGCATGCTCCAGATTTTTTTTGTTTGATCTTACTCTTACAACACCGGTGATCTCCCGTCGTGTCAACCCACTGATTTGCATGTACCTTTGTGGGGCAGTTTAATGGTGGTATATGTGTCCCTAGGCTCACCTTGGTGTTTTCTAAATTGCCTAGATGTGATTTTTGTTTACCTTTGTTTAGTCGACTTTTACGACAAGCGAGAGGTATCGCTGCAGGGATATTATTAACCCGTCCCTGCACAGGTAGTGTATTAAAAACTTCTACCCAAAATTAAGTCTACTTTTAAGAGCCTTGAAATCGATTTTATCAAAACTAATATGCTAGGAATTAATGGTCCGACATTCTCTATGATTTAATTGAATATTCATTGAATAATGATATGTTATACCCAAATCATATGCCATTACTTGGCACATCATAAAATTGTTCTACAAGGCCTTAAGAAATATGAGAATTTAAATAGGTTGGTTGATTCAAAAGGACTCAAAACCGTACGAGGCCAATAATGACAATAGTTAATTGAATCTAACAGAATGTTTATATTTAGTTCACCCAATAGTAATATATGTATTTTTATACGTTTGTTTCTCTAAGACCCCGAGAATTCGTCAGAGAAGACAGCTAAAAATCAGTCAATATATTCGCATTTTCTATTTTTATTTCACAACCTTTTCAGTTATTTCCTTGGAACGCTGCAACCAGCTTTGCACTGAAGAAAAAAAAACCTGAACAATGAGTAACAAAGCCTTTGTTGACATAGAATCGCATTTCCATAAGGACAGTAGTTAATCTGTCGGTGAGTGCCTTTCTTAGATCGGCCTCCGGGGATAGCGATGAAAAATATAAATTACACACTCTGCCTCTTCCTTTTTATGAGGTAAATTGTTTCTATGAGGGACTTTTTTACCCATAACAATTAATAGTCATAGTCCTTGAGGGGAATAAAAAATATTCTCTTTATAATGGTTGTTGTCGTGGATACTACTATGAGTTCACAGGATGGGATATAAATGGCGCAATTATATGTATACAAATCTATTAAATTTTAAGAAATACCACTTTTCAAAAGGTAAGTTACAGACTGACGCTTAGTTCACAAGTTACAGTAGATAGTTTTATTGACGCTCCTTTTGTAATTTTTCGGTCAATAGAAAAACCTAAATTGCGTGTGTATGTAAAGCTTTGCTTTATTATAGAAGCAATACTGTTCAGCAAAGCAATCGCCTTACAAGTGTTATTCAGACTCTGCTTCATCCTGACCAATGATAGGCGTGGTTTGATGCTTTTAAACGCGGTCGTATAAACACAAATGATGCTAAACACTTCAATCAACTAAAATTGCCTATTGTACCAGGAAATATAAAAAAAAGTCAACATTTGAGCATGAGAAGGCTTTGTTCGAAATGAATATCACGTTTACTCGATTGAAAACAACAGCACGTTGACGATTAAGACTGTTGCTTGAAGCTGTTTCAGCGCAAAATTTTATTAAACAATGAATGAAACATGGATCCACCACGGTATTCCAGGGTGAAATCGGCAGCCAAATAAGTGGACAGGAAAGGATGAAAACCTTCCTAAGTGACAAAAAAAGTAAATGTCGGCTCTCGTATTTTGGAATGCACACGGTGTCTTCTTTATCGATTATTTTGAAGAAGTTCGCTGACGGATTTGAAGAAAGGAATTGTGGAAAAACTACCACAAAAGAAAAGGAAAAAGTGTTCCTTTAGCAAGAAAATGCAATGTCACAAGTCTGATCGACTCGGGTGAATTTGTCTTAAGTGCACTTGGAATTTATTCCAGATTCATCTCATTCACCGGATCTGTTTCTCAGAGATTACTACCTATTTGCAGATTTAAAAACGATGCTCCAGGGAAAGAGATTTGAAGAAGTGATTGCTGGAACTGAAGAGTATTTTAAGATCAGGGATAAATTGTTTTACAAAAAAATTATCGAATTGTTGAATTAAAGTCGAGTTTTGCCTAAAATGTCATAGGAGACATCCGATCTTATTGAGTGATGTGTCATATGGACATGAGCTGATTTCCGTGAAAGTGGACAGTTTGACAATTGTCAAATTTCGATAGTTAGTAACATCAATGAGATATTTTCAATTTAATTAATCTTTCGTTACGCAGAGTCACAACGATGACTCAGATCAGATCAGTCTGGATTAAAGTCTCCCAACTCAAGCAAATGACAATTAACTATCCATCAATTGGAATACTAACGATTTTACTAATAATTATCATGAGCTACAACCACTGAAAAGCAATGGTGGGTCTTTCATCATTTCTTTACAAGAAACTCATGTTATGGTAATTATCATCCTAATGCACTCAAACAGCACTCTCCTCAATCAAGATTTATTTCTACCATCCAAACAGGGCACATGCCATCTTGTGCACAGATCCATATCTCACTACCATCAACATCATTTCCAATCTGTCAACGATAGTTGTTGATTGCAAGTTTAAATCGAAGTTTAAAAGAAGTACATTAACTTCTGCTCTATCTTGGAGATTTTATCACCAATTCTATGGGACTGGTGATTACAACATCGGGGCTCTTCTTTAAGTAATTGTTGCAGAAAATTCCCCAATTTTTCACGTTTGGTAATTTTTTATGACTGTCGACTAACACATTCCTTTATTCCCAATAATTTGTCTCTAATACCTATCGCTTGTCGTAAAAGGCGACTAAACAAAGGTAAACAAAACTCACATCTAGGCAATTTAGAAAACACCAAGGTGAGCCTAGGGACACATATACCACCATTAAACTGCCCCACAAGTGTGCATGCAAATCAGTGGGTTGACAGTTGAGACGACTGGAGATCACCGGTGTTGTAAGAGTAAGATCAATCAAAAAAAATAAAAATCTGGAGCATGCCTGTGTCAAAAAGGAAGGGAAGAATGAAAACGGTCAAACCGTAGCATTATGGAAAAGAACGCTAAAAGGAAAAGCACTACCCCGCCAGGCACTACTAATGGTCGTGATCCTGGGACGAGCAGCAATGCTCGGGTCAGAGCTATAGGATTTCCGGGGGATAGCAAAGTAATGCAACGGCGTAAGCCACATTTAAGAGTCGCGAGTTGGAACGTTGGAAGCATGAGTGGGCGCAGCTATGAGCTTGAAGAAATGATGGTTAGAAGGCGAGTAGACATCCTGTGCGTACAAGAGACGAAATGGCGAAACACCGGTAATCGGGCACGTTTCTTGGACGTTAAAACAAAAGCCTACAAGATGTTTTACTATGGATTGGAACAAGGAAAAAACGGAATCGCCATCATCCTTGCGGCAGAGTTACTTGGCAACGTCTTAACCATTTCAAAGTCCAGTGACCGTTTGATGGCTCTCAAATTGGTGAGGTGTGGAACATCGTAAGCGCATATGCCCCTCAAGTAGGATGCGAACAAAAAGAAAAAGATGCATTCTGGCTAGATTTCCACAACCTTGTCAAAATCATCCCAAAGGAAGAGCTTTTGTTTGTTGGGGGAGATTTAAACGGACATGTCGGGAAGACAAGCGAAGACTATGAAGTCTACCACGGAGGGCTTGGATACGGCACCAGGAACTCTTTAGGTGAAGATATCCTAAACATGTGCAAGTCGTACGGTCTTATAGTGCTAAATACCATGTTCGTCAAACAAAGCCGACACCTGATCACTTATAGCAGCGGCGGAAATGAAACTCAAATAGACTATCATTTGGTATCCAGTTTCATGAAGCCACGAGTTAAAGATTGCAAAGTGATCCTGGGAGACGCGATCGCCCCTCAACACCGTCTCCTCCTGACTGAATTTTTTATGGATGCGAGAAAGAAGTCAAAGCAGCAAACGAAGGTGTCTGAGAGAATCAAGTGGTATAAGCTGGATAAAGGAAAAGGCGAAGCTTTTATTACCATCATGGAAAACTACCTCTCTTCCATTATCGATGAGGAAGATTCCCTACAACAATCTGGCCTGGAGAAAGCCACATCACTGCTCGGAACATCTAAAGGCCCCTGCCAACACGCAAAAGAAACCTGGTGGTGGACAGACGAAGCCAAAGCAGTGATACACGAAAAGAAAATGGCTTTCCAAGCTTGGTCAAAGTGCTCTTCTACTAATAGAGAGGAAAAAGCTCGCCGTGAAAAGGTATATAGATGTTGCAAAGGTATCGCGAAGAAAAATTGCGCCGAATTCAAAGCGAAAAGCATGGAAGGCCTCTATCAGGAGTTGGAAGAAATATCGTCTTCCGCGTCTGACAGGAACCAGGCTACCCAGGAGCTTCGACAAAACAATTTGAACAAAGGAGCAAATATCTTTAAGATAGCCGCCTAGAGAAGAAGAAATGCTCAGGAGATTCGTTTCCCAAAGTTTATTAACAATGCTGAAGGCCAACTCCTTGTGGAAGACGAAAAAATTCTCCACAGATGGCGACAGTATTGCGAGGAACTTCTGAACGAACAGTTTCCCCAAGTGTACTTTCCAAGAGCCGCCCCGAATCATGCCGAAATATCCGACATCACAGTCGAAGAAGTTCGGTACGCGGTTAAAAACTCCAAGAAAAGAAAAGCTGTTGGGCCGGACGGGATACCCTCTGAGTTCTGGAAAAAGATGGGAGACATCGGGTCTAGATGGCTCATGGTTCTTATCTCCAAACTTATGAGAGGCGACACTATGCCTAATCAATGGAGAGAAAGCTATCTTCTTCCTTTGCACAAAGGAAAGGGTGATACGCGAAATTGTGATAACTACCGTTCTGTCAAGCTGATGTCGCACACCATGAAGATCGTTGAACGGGTATTAGATAGCCGACAGCGGAAAATAATACGACTATCTGATGACCAGTGCGGGTTTGTCTCGGGTAAATCAACAACAGATGCAATCCAAAGTATCAGGGTCATGATGGAAAAGCATGGTGATTCGTCAAAGGACTTACATATGGTGTTGGTTGATTTCGAGAAGGCCTTTGACCGGCAACCAAGGGATCTTTTATGGGTAGCGCTAAGACAAAAAGGAGTTCCAGAAACCTACGTGCGAGTGATTATGGACATGTACGAGAGAGCAACGACAAGAGTAAGATGCACCGCAGGAGTCACCGAAGAGTTCGCAATCAAAGTCGGTGTACACCAAGGGAGCGTCCTCAGCCCACTGCTTTTTATGGCAGTCCTTGATTGCTTGCTTGAAGGAAAAGTGACGAACCCCAATGTGCACCAGCTATTCTTTGCTGACGATGGGGCCATTATAAGTGATGATCAGGCGTCCCTACAACGAGCACTTGATGTGTGGGTGGACATTTTTGAGGGACACGGGTATCGTATTAGTTCAAAGAAGACAGAGTATCTGTGCTGCCCGTTCTCTGACCCTCATCAGCCTATTCCAGACATTTACTTGAATGGAAGAGTGCTTCCCAAGTGTGAAAAGTTTAAATATCTGGGATCTATGATTAATAGAGAAGCAACTTGTGATGACGACATCAAACATCGCGTAAGCGTAGGGTGGATGAAGTGGCGGGAAAACTCAGCCATCTTCTGTGATCGAAAAATGCCCCCTAAGCTGAAAGGAAGGCTCTACACTTCAGTTGTACGTCCGGCGCTCACATACGGTTCACAATGCTGGACAATGCACAAAAAGTATGAGAGCAAATTAACGGCAACTGAGATGAAGATGCTTCGCATGACAGCGGGAGTAACAAAGCGTGACAGAATTAGAAGTTCAAAGATCCAAGGAAGCCTCCACATAAAAGAAACCATCACAAGAAATATAGAGCGCGACCGACTCAGTTGGTATTGCCATGTTCAAAGGAGAGATCCTTTGAACCCCGTCCAAAAGGCGTTATCAATCAACATTCCAATTTCAACACGCAAAAAAGGCAGGCCGAAAAACAATTGGTGCAAACAAATGCAAAAACACCAGCATTTGATTGGCCTCAGCGATGAAGTAATCCCAAACCGGGAAGCCTGCCGCTACTTTCTGAGGTCAAACCGGCGGACCCCACAAGCGGACCAGTAGGAATGCAGTTAAGTGGGAAGGTTATGGTCCTACACTTCTGACCATAACGACGCCGGGATAAAAAGGAAAAGAAGAATTTGTCTCTAATACGTCATGGGAAACTCTTCCTCATTTGCACGACAATCATCCCCTTCCCACTAAAATGTCCCTTGGCAAGATATAGCCCCAATTTAAATTTACCCATCATTCCAATGCGACAGAGCCGACTGATTCTTCTTTGAAATCGAAGCTTCTACTTTCTTAGTTTTCAGGGAATCATCTTCAGCTAATAAGAAAGCAGTCACAATACACCACAACCGTTCGCCATCCAGGTAATGTAACAATTCCTCAGTTAATAATAACTGGAGCAAATCAAAAGTTCCCTGATGACCGAAGAAAATCGTTAAATTGAGGAAGAGAAAACATGAAGCCTGGAAATTCTTGAAAAATTATCCAAACAACCTCAACTTAATCACCTACCGTAAAGAAAATCACCTACCGCCAAAAACTCTGACTTCGAGAGGGTTGCAGAAAACATCAACACCAATATCAACTATTGAAAGCTATGGGCTGATGTAAAATCCTTGTTGTATCTAATACAATTGAATCAGAGGGCTTAACCTGCCTACGACCTTCAACGACAACAACTTCGAGCAGTATTTGAATGCAAAACATTTACACACAAGCCAACAGCTAAAGGCACAACTACAGGTTTTGAAAGAGTATTGCACGCAATGCTCAGACATTTTCCAGTGGTCTTAAAAATACGACTTAAATCCTTTTTAACTTGGTTTTAAAAAAAGGAATTATCCCACAAATATGGAAAATTGACAGCATTATACCTATACCCAAATCAAAAAAAAAAACCCTCAGCGGATACCATACCATATCCAAAATAGCTAAAAGGTTGCATTGGTAAGTAAAGAATTTTAACTTACATCAACCAAGTGGCATTCAAACACGGACGCTACACAATGGACACTCTTCTATATATCGGTCATTTTACAGCAACCGTATTGATCGGTACTCCCCGGAATTGCGGGATTCGTGACAGATTAGATTATCCTTGATCAGCGCACGTTGATCGAGATAAAAGAATGCCTCTGGGGGCAAAGCCGTTAAGGCTTACCCTCTCGTGATACAAGTAGTTGGGGCTGGTAAACCTAGGAGATCATGTTACTGACCGAAGTCAATGCACTAAAAACATGACTTCGAACGAATTGTATTAGAAAATTGTCGGCGCAGTAAGAGTCTAGCCCTATTGCATAGCACCTCGTTAGGGTAAAATTCGTGATTTGGGTGTTCTTTGTAATCCGAAACAAGTCTATTTGCCATTAAGCTGGCTCTTATATTGACCGAACAAGGACATAGGCAATAGTTTACATTCACTCTGGAATCAGGCTGGCTGCTATGAAACAGTCATCTTGTCAACGCCAAAAGGCCCCGGGAGAAGAGATCAAATTACTTAGGTAAAAAGGATTGGCAAGTTCACCGTATCTTGCTGCACTCCATTTTTGATTTCAAATGTTTTGTTATAACATAAGTCACGTTGGCAATTTTCACTAAGAACTTTCGACTTGCCAAAGGTCAAGAATTATATGTAGGGATGATTGACCCATGCCTAGCCGGCTGAGATTGTAATAAAGACCTTCTAACCATACGTTGTCGACAGCTGCTCCAAGTCAATAAGACAGACCTCCGTGCATTGGTTCTAGCATTTTTTCTATTGCCCCGCTCAGAAACTGAATAAGTTACGTTAGTTACCAGGGCTCTTGGGATCAACTTCTTGAAGACCGTGCTGATACTTAGAAGGAGACATATCGATCGGAGATTTGCCGGGTTGGAGGTGTCTTTACCCCTCTTGGGGATTGGTTGCACCACTGCCGTCTTCCAATGCATGTTTACACCAGGGATCTGGTAAAAAGTGGCCAACGCGCCGTACTGTGTTCGTAGGGGGTATTTCGTTTTTGTCAGCCAGTCTCTACGGCTCATTTTTACATTAACAAGCTCTTTTTGAATAAACTATCACGCATATTTTGCTTTATCTACCGCTTTTAGGTATCTAATACAATTAACAGCTGTTACGTTTTTCTTGTGTAAGGCACTCAATGCAGTTAATCATTTCTACTTTCCACGAATTGCAATTGCAATTGTATTGAACGAATAAGTCAGAATTATGCCATATCTCTTTGCAATATTGTTGGAAGCTAATTTCATAAGATAATTGAATATTGACTCATCATCTTTGATGTTAACGACAGTTTACTCGTAAGAAGGAAAGTGTTGAAGTTGTTTCCCGCTCTAGGAAAAAGTTGCGGTACCGTGCTCGGTAGATCCTAGCTTTTTTGAATGTCAACGAAAAGGGCATTACAGTGAAAATTTACATCTTTAGTTTCTCATATTCGTATATTGAAAAAGTGACGAAAGCTTAACTGGAAAATATTTTATCATCTGTCATCAAAGCTATGTCAACGTGAAACATAATAAAATCATAAAAGTTTTGCGTGCAGGAATCCCCTTTGTGGATTTCACTCTAGGGCTATAAATCTAGAAAGCAATGAATATCTTTCTTATCGGATGCAATATTTCACTAGTTAAACAATTCAGGTGTATATAAGACCGATGAAAGAAGTTAGGAAATCATTCAAAATTAGCTCATCGTTTCAAAGAGGTTCCAAGTACAACTAGACATGGCAGCCTTTAGGATATTCATCTTCTCCGGACTCTTAGCTCTGGCCATGGGATTTCCCATCTCAGAGGAAGAACTCACCAGTGCTGATGCATACGAATCTGTAAGTTGTAACATTCAACATTTGGATAAATATTCATAATTCAATTCACAGCAGCCAGTTGGATTAGTATCTCCATCAGACGATAATGTTATCCTGGTCAGAAGGGTAAGATCCTCTGAGCCATTAAGGAGGTTTGATCTGAACGTTAATCATCATCGTCGTTTTGGGACAACAGCAGATCTTTCTTATGCCCATCCACTAAACAAGAATTTTGATTTCATCGCTGGAGCTTCAAGGAATTTTAAATACAACGATAAGAGTGCACATGTCGGTTGGAGGTGGAAGTTTTAAGACCCCTTTCGCAGTTGTAAAAATATAATACAAGTTTTGCATCTTAATTCAAAATAAATACTTTTTTATCTATTCGTCTGCAATTTCACAAGAAAATGGGTTTGAATTTGGATGTTTTATGGACGTTCTCATTCCAAAAGGAATGTCGGCGTTCTCTCTGTTGGTTCATTTTTAGCGACTGTGCCTTAAGCCTCAGCTAATTATTTCAAAACTTAGGTTTTTCTCATTAGAGAAGGAGGACTATCGTTGTTGCTCTTCGTATGCAGAGGTGATCTTGTAGATTGTCACCGAGCAAAGCACTCGGAGCCTACATGATAATATAAGGGTATTGAGGATCAGACAATCACACAAACTTCGTACTTTCTTTCTAGGTCTTTCATCATGAGGTGCAAGAGATTTCGTTTTTGGTATATTTAGAACTAGAACTCTGATAAATTCACGAGATAGCAAAGACAGTAGCCTTCCAGTTGCGTTGATATTACACACTTAACCGTAGCGTCAGAACGAACTCAGGTCTAATACTCAACTCGGAAAGAAGTGTCTCCGTACGAACGGCTTCATGTCGGGGCCATGACTTAAAGGCCATTATTTGTGATGCAATGGTGGAAGAGAAAGAATATCCTTGGGCACAGTGGTAACCAGTTTTCACTCAAACCTGTGCTTAACACTAGCCTCACTTTATTAACTCAAAACCTTCTTGAATAAAGTTGCAAAACTAAATTCACTTTGAGCTTATTGGAGAAATCTCAGAACTCAATCCGTACTAGGTCTGCTAATATACAAGGTGGCACCCTATCGGAAGATGTTATAATTTTTGCAAATGGTGTTGAACGTCAATCATACTAGCATATGATATTTGTGATCTAGACAGCTGAAGTATACAAACAAATAAGCAATGGAGCGCTATATTCCGCAAGAGCGTGAACTAAATGTGTCGATTTTTTGGACCAATAATCGGTTAGCGCAGCGTGAATTTCGACATTAATTTCTCAATCGCGCCAACTGGGCAAACATTGCGCCGCTTAGCTACACGACTCGAACATATTGGAACCACAGGAGACCATGCAGGGCGTGGCCGCTACCGGACTGGTGGTTCGGTCGCGAATATCGCGGCTGTGGCTGCCTAAGTTACTGAGAACGAAGAAACCTCAACCAGATGACGGGCCACGCAATTGGGCATCACCAAAAGGACCCTACGAATGTTACACATAAACATACACATGTTCTCGTACAAAGTGCAAACAGTGCATCAGTTAATGCCTGCAGACCGTCAGTTTGTGGAAATCATCATGAGCGACGAGGTGCATTTACACTTAAGTGGTTATGTCAATAAGCGAAATCTCTGTGTGAACTGAAAATCCATGTGTGAGCCACTCAAAGCCACTGTGAAGTGCGGCGTTAACGTGGGAGGAGTGATTGGGCCGTATTTTTTTGAAGACGCCATCGGAAATATGGTAATTGTTACTGGCGAACGCTACAAGGCCATGATAAACGACTTCTTACTGCCGGAATTGGATGCGCGGGGCTTTGTGAACATGTGGCTTCAACAAGACGGTGCAACCGCACACGGGGACGAGCCACAATGGACATTGTGACGGAAGCGTTTTCTGGTCGCGTAATCTTCCGGTTTGGCAATTTGGCATGGATATAAAGATCGTCCAATTTAACCATCCCAGACTTCTTTCTTTGGGGCTACTTGAAGTCGCGGGCTTATACCAACAAGCCTTAGAAAATCGCAGACTTTAAGGAGAATATTCGACAGGAATGCGAACAGCTATCACCGGAAATTTTGCAGAAAGTCATGGAAAATGCGATAAGACGGGTACAAATGTGTATCAACACTGGTGGCAGCCACTTGACGGATATTATCTATTTGACTTAACGAGAAAAATTGTGAGGGTCCAACTAAAGATTTCCATCACTCAAAATCTTTTTTTTTGTTTTTAATAAAAAAGGAATTCAAAAACAAAATTGGATGAATAATTTTGCGCCAGAAGATTGTTTCTTCCTTAAAGAACTGACTCTTTAAGCAAAGCAATTCCTGATCATGGGTGAAGGCTGACGTGGCGTAGATGTCCAAAGGTCTGCAGCTTTTCTCTTATTATTAGGAAGAATTGAAAGCAGGCTTGATTTGAATGAGTCGGGCACCTGCGCTGCATTTAATGAGAATGACCCGAATGAAAAATTCCTCTGTGGCTGATCGACCTATCCTCGCACTAGGCAGCATACCTTCAAGACCGACTTTTGTAAGACGTCTTCTTGGCAGTATTCTCGTAATGGATCAGTAATTGAGTAAAAAAATATTCGAAAATTGAATGTACTCAGATAGCGAAATACAAATTGCCGCTAAATTTTTTTAGCAAACCTCGTAAGTGGCAAAAGTCAATTTTCTTTTATGGACCATAAGTTATCTTAAAAATTGTTAAAATGTATAACTATCTTAGTCCAACGACACTGGTGAGGATGGAGAAGCTGACCTTAGATATCAGCTCAAGAGAACTAATTGGGTTTTCGTCCAGACTTAACTTGCCGCCAGAGAAAACATGCTTCTCAAATCCATCAATTCCACGCATGACATCTCATCCTTCAAAAACTGCTGTGCACCCAAGATAGATACACCCAAGTGGTGCGTACCATGGTGGAATGCACAACTAACTTTTAGGAAACAGGTGTGATCTCTGTTCAACCAGCTAAAACAACACAGTGTTGGATTGATTATAGATCTGCTCTAACAAAATACAACCTCGAATTCAAGAAATCCAAGAGAAGGTCTTGTAGAAAATACTGCCAAAGCGTAGACTCGCTACCATCTGCGGCCCGACTCTATAAAGCTCTATCCCAAGAGCATACAAATGGACTCGAGCTGCTTCGCAAATCAGACGGTAGTTTCACTGTCAATCGCAGGGAAACCGTGGAGACCTTTCTTAAAAACCATTTCGCTGCTTCTACTACCCAGCAAATACCTGTTTCAATGAGCGTCACAAAATACAGCGATATTAGAACAAATAGCCTCTCTGTCAGATTCTTTAGCTCCGACAGAGTTAAATGAGCAATTTATTTAAACTCTATAAAGCTCCAGATAAAGACGGTGTCTTTCCTGCTATTCTCCAGAATGTCCTAGATATCATCCTATCACCACGGATAGCTCTCTTCAGATCCTGTTTCATCTTCGGGTTCCTCCCATAAATCTGGAGAGAAGTTAACCATGTTTTCATCCCCAAGATTGGAAAACCAAGTGAACAACCTAAATCCTATCGCCCTATCAGCCTACTAAAAACAATGAAAAACTGATAGAGCTCCATATCAGAGGTATACAAGAGAATCGAATACCATTGCATTCAAATCAATATCCACACCGCAAAGTATGATCTGCTGAGAACGCACTGCATCACTAAGTAGCGCATGAGGAAAATAGATTCCCAGCAGAGATATCGCGATTTGCTTTTGATAATACTGGCTGCAACTCAATCACCGTTGCACTGCCCCGGAGAGGTGTAGACCACCCCATTAACCATTGGGTTAGTATGCTTGTGAGCCGTATTATATCAGCTACATACGAAGAGGTCTTTGTGACAGTATCGGCAGCTAAAGGGTGTCCAGAGCTTGGAGACCTTTCACCCGTTCTCTGGTCGAAAGTCATTGACGACATATACGTACTTTATAAGTTATCTAACCTCAGTTATGAAGTCATCGGATACGTCGATGACCTTGTAGTTACTGTTACAGGTAAGTGCGAAATTTCTGCCTGTAAATGCATACAAGTTACGCTTCAATCTATCTCTGACTGATGTAGCAGAGAGAGTCTATCAATAAGCCCATACAAGTCAATCTTAGTCTCGTTTACAAAAAGCAGAAAAATACAACCTTGCTTCGCTTTCTAAACGGTACAAATATATTGTAGGATTTTCAAAAGAAGTCAAGTATTTAGGCATTTACCTTGATTGCACACCTAACTAAAACTCCAACATTAAAAACAAACACAAACAAGCGACTAAGGCACTGTGGGCCTGTCGACGCACTTACGGTAAAGCCTGGGAATTGAAACCTAAGTTAATCCACTGGTTATATACCGCGATAGTAAGACCAATCATCGCTAATGCATCTGCTGTACGGTGGAAAAAAGTTTAACACAAAACTGCAATAGTTAAACTCCCTTCAGAGGCTAGCATGTGTTTACATTACAATCGCCATGCCCCTGAGCTGGATATGATTACTATAATTTCGAACGCATTACTTTTGCATAGCTTTGACAAAAGATTCGAGGTATTGATCCCAAAACGCACAGCTTGGGAAAGCGGCGATTCCTTGCTAAATATCAAATGCCTCAGATACACAGATGGCTCCAAGATAGATTCCGGTGATGGCATCTGTGGACCAAATCGGAAAATATCGGTGGCTATTAATATTTATAAACATTAATATACTTTCAGACAGTCAAACAGCGTTCAAAGCTTTGAGCTCGTATGTCATGAACTCAAAATTTGTTAGGGAATGCAACGATGTAGGACTAGCCAAAAGAAAAAAGATCAAACTCTGGTGAGCGCCAGGGCATTTACGGAAACGAAAACGACGATCAACTCGCTAGAAAAGGTTTCAGCGAAAGGAACAAGGTGTCGAACCTTTCTGCGGAATTCTCAAGTCAAAGATTAATATTCTCTTAGACAAGGGGAAAAAATCGCAACATCTGCACTTTGGAACAGCGTTCAAGGACCTCGACAATCGAATAAATTCATAAGAATAACACTCTGTTAATATTCTTCAATATAATAGAGTCGATATCAGAAGACTGGTCAGCTATTTTTCGTGACACTGTATTCTGAGACATTATATCAATAAAATTAATCTCTCGTCTGAAACCGAGTATCGACTTTGTCTTGAAGACGAGGAAAATGCAGGGCACATACTATGTGAATGTGTTGCCCTCTGCTGCGTTAGGAAGCGTATCTTCCTCAGAGAAATTATGACTCCTGCGTGGATCATCTCAGCTCCTACGAGAGACATCTTTACCTTTATTAGGAAAGTAGAGGAACTCTTCGTCTAATTACCTAGTAATATAGCTCCATGATTTACAGGGTGCGGCAATGAAGTGGATCGTACTTCAAAAAATCATATCTCCTCCCCAAATTAAGTTAGCGCGGCCATTCCAGCATTTCCAGGTAATTCAAGGAGACTTGTTTTTCCTAGCAGTTAGTAGTTCGGCACCATGACGGAGTGGTCGTGTGAACAGCGCGTTTACGCGATCGAGCGTTTTATTTTTCATAGTGATTCGTATGTGGCCGCCGCGCGCGATTTTCGGAAACAATTTTCTATTCCTTTTAAAAAACCGATTCCAACGGAAAAAACTGTTCGAACTTGGGTGAACAATTTCAGAGAATCTGGATCAATTTTTAAAAAACGGCTAGAAAAGGTTAGAAGTGTCCGAACTCCCGAAAATGTGGAACGTGTTCGTAAGGCGATACTGAAAAGTCCGGCGCGCTCGGCTCGTTTGCACGCCAAAAGGGAAAGGTACCGCGATATGTTGTCAAACTTCGTTGGACCGGCCTTGAGAAGCAAGAGGAAGTTATCCAGAACGTGGTTTCAACAAGATGGAGCCACAGCGCACACCGCAGACGATACCATGGATCTTCTCCGACAGCTGTTTGGCAGCCGTTTAATTTCGCGAAACTCGGAAATTGTTTGGCCGAGTCGGTCGCCCGATTTATCACCAGCCGACTATTTCTTATGGGGCTATTTGAAGTCTAAGGTGTACGTGGATAAACCGAGAGACCTTCCAGCCCTCAGGGATGCGATTTCTGCCGAAGTAGCCGCAATACCGAAGATTGTGCTGAAAAAGTTTTTGCAAACTTCGTAAAACGCATGGAAGAATGCATAAGCAAAAAAAGGCCGCCATCTTAAAGATATAATTTTTAAAAAATAAGTAAAAAAAAACAAGTATGTTTATGTTTTATAAAAATAAAAAAAAAATTCCTAGAGCAATTTCTTTTTGCGTAATGATTTTTTGAAGTACGATCCACTTCATTACGGCACCCTGTGTATCAGCACTAGCCAAACAAGTCTAAGTCCAACATGATTTGCATGTCGTTTAATAGAAAGTTTCTTGATACCCGTAGATGATACCTTTACCCTAACATGACCATGTACTCGTAAATTCATTTTTTTTTTAGGTTCTTTGAGGTGATTTTCTACCCTTACTAGAATAATGTTGTCATCAAATGGTATCTTGCTGTCAAAAGATTTTTTAGAAATATAAATATAAAGATAACTAGGATTCTAGTATAGCGGGAAATAGCCCCGGTAGCTAGAACCAGTAGTCTTGAAAAGGCGATAGTCTTGATTGCCGCTCTTAAAGAAGGGATGTTTTGAGTCAAATGAATTGTTATACAGTTGAAAAGGCGGACTTTTTTGTGATGCATTCTTTGTATTCAAAATTGTGTTGTGTTTCTATTTACCTCAGGGACACTTTATCCCTTTAATAAAGCTTACATTGATACTTCTACTCTGTCTGGCTTAATATCACTACCAAACAAGACTTTCTAAAAAAAAAAAAAATCCTCAAGGATCAAATCAATATATAGTGAAACAAAATGATTAATCGTCGAACAGAAATGAAAAACAATAATTGAGGGATTAATTGTAGGGCTACCTGTTTTGTATATGTATTTTTATTACCATTACCCGCTGGTGATAAGGCGCATCTTACCGTTTTGACTTATGTATGTTTCTTACTTTATATTGCTTTATATTTTTTTAAGTGTGAACAAGTATTTTAAAAGAGAGCATTAATTGGCCATGCCATATCTCCCTAGTATTTTGTGATAATGCCCAAAACTGAGGGAATCACCACTTTCCAAGAAAAATTATCAAAACAAACTTTTTTTGTCTTTCGGTTGAAATAAAATCGAAAGAGAATATCATCCAATGGCACTTCATTCCCAAAATGGGGGTTTTTTTTTCGATATGCTTATTGATGCCACTTATTCCTATTGTATATAAATGCATAAGTTTGAATCGAAAGACATTAGTCGTATCAAGTTAATTTCCTTGCAAGCACAACCAAACTAAAACAAATTAAACCCCTAAAATGGCAATCAAATTTATCGTTCTCTGTGGTCTATTCGCGGTTGCATTAGGATTCGCTGTTCCTGAGGATCAGTACTATAGTCCTGACATCTACTACGAACCAGTACGTTATTGTCTTAAAATGATTCTCTTTGCGTGTATTAACCAGTTATTTATTTTCTAGACTCTGGTGGACCAAAATCAATATGAAGATGGTGGTGTACTCGTTAGAGTGGCACGATCACCTCAAAGTAGTGTTGGAGTGAATGTCGGACATAGTTCGAGCAGCGGCACCAGCGCAGGAGTAGAATATAATCGCCAGCTTGGTAAGAACTTGGAAGCCTACGCCTCTGCCCAACGCAACTTTAAGTTCAACGACAACAGTGCACAAGCAGGCTTGAGGTACAGATTTTAGGAGGAATATGTATATGGAATATATTTTGTTACACAGAAACTGCTGACAAATAAATAGCAACACTAAGCAGATATAAAAATCTATTAATTATCGGTATGAGGTATGAGTTGCTCGCCTGGCAAACTGCTGACGATATTTTTTATTCATAATGTTTCTACAACCTAGCCCAGTCTGTAAAACAGATTCCTTCAGGGCATCGTGGCTAAGTGGTGGTGTGTTGGCTTCTGACGCATATGACTGGACACAAATCCCCCAACAGTCAAGCCATCAAAGTTGTATTTCGCTGTGTTTATTTCCACTAGATGTTCTGACTTGGCTGGACAAAGCTGTACCGAAAAGGTAATAAACAGTAGGTCCCATTCACCCGTGATTGGGAGACACTTCAGTTCGGCCCTTCACGGGCTGTATGTAATGCCAGCTAAAATAATAAAAAAGACACCTAGAGATTGCTTTTCGAGCTTAAAACAGAATAAGTTCTTGGCATAGCAATTGGATCCTCAAATATATTTTTTTCAGACCTTAAATGAATACTTTTCTGTACTTCTGCCATCCATCATTCTACTCTTCTGCACTATTTTCAACTAATACAACTAGGACGCCGCAGTGGCTTGTCGTAACACTTCGCTACAGCATGTGTTTGAGCGAAGTGATGTAAAAATTAGAGGTAGAATTGATCTCAATTTACCGAAAACAAATAAAATGAAATGAACACATTTTAGCGTTAAAATATTTCAATAAGCGTGTGTTGATTTGTCATGAGTCATTTTGATGTTTTTCAAATGCTTTTTTTAAATGTTTTTTTATCATTCGGCCCTGAGGTCTTGAAATCTGAGACTAATGATCTAAATCTGTTCACACGTCTAGAAAAACGCTCCTTGTGGACTTTAATGCTGCATATTTCGTCTATACTGCTTATGGTATAAGACAATCTGATAACATAAGTCAAGTGTAAAAACTAATATTAATTAACGTAATTCGATTCGCGCAATGCTATATGCAGACTCATGAGTTTAATGTGATAGAAAATGGATTTTTTTATTAATGTAAGAGATTACTCATTACGTTCATAGGTTCATAATTCCTGCCATTCGTTTCAGCCTAATAAGTTTTTTGAGTTTAAATGGCAAGCCAACGATTGAAGAATCGGAACTTAGAGAACACTACATAAGTCAAGCCTAATGAACGTTCAGTTTTACCAAGATCCACCACGCCGGAGTCTAAAGTCAAACCTTGAGAACGATGAATGCTGATTGCATAAGAAGTGCGCGGCTTCGAATGTTTGCATTGTATGCTGCTGTCTGACATCCAATTCTTGCAATTGGCCTCTGTGACAGTACAGGCTGACTTGCCGGTCGGCCGCGCCGTCTAGTTACTTACAACTGAGGTTCTTATGAATTTTATGAATAAAATAAACGAACTGAAGCTAAATGAAGAGTTGAAAGAGTTCCATTAATTTCAAATAGAGGAATTCAGAAAGAAATTCAACTTACTGTTTTTTGTTATTATATTTGAGATTTAAATGTGGAATTTGAACTCGTGATTTCTTTATTAAAACACGGATTATGTTTGCTTTTTTTGGCTAAATACGTTCGAAAAGGAAGAATCTTCAAAAAAGATAAAAAATAGCGCGTGCAAAAATGTTGCACTTTCAATTTAAATTTTTTTCATGAATTAAATTTTTTAAATTAGGACCAAAATCAAAATTCTGTTTCGACAATGACCTAGATATTTTAAAATACTTTCTGAGGGTCAAAAAGTCATAAGGATCGGTTAAGAAATAGCTGAGAAACAATTTATCTTAGATCGCAATTGAAGTCACCACATGGGAGGTTCGCTCAATAAGTAGTTCTTCAATTTCTTCCCCATGTAGTTAACTTTCCCACGATTCGTGTACCGACCCATATCACTAAACCTTACATTCAAATGCAACACATAAAAAATAAATTACGGTCTTACACGACCGAAGGTGATGGGGAGCAGTTTTGGTTTACAGCAACGTTTGCCCTTGATTCTCTGAACAAGCCAACGCTGGAGTGAGTTGGGTTCGCGATTTGGAAATACATAATGTGAATTCGGTTTACTAGTATTTAAGCTAAGCATGCTCCCGTTAAATATTATATTATTACTATCGGTCATTTGCAACTCAAACTCAGAGTTTCGTTGATAACCCTTCGTAAGGTGTTTCTTGCGTATTTAGCTGTTCTGCTCAATCATTATTCTTTGGCTGTTCGTCCACTGTTAATTTTTTCTACGTGTCCTGTTATTAGACTTTCTACATTTCTTTAAACCGTTTCCTCACCAATTCCCAGAAAGTCCAGATCGTCAGCATAAGCTAGAACGAAAGTTATTCCGCTCTTCTTTTGTTGAAGGGCTCTCATTATGAATTCCAGCATCAAATTAAAAAGAAGTGGTTACAAGGCATATCCTTGTTTTAATCCTTGTCTGATTTTGTGGATCAAACCAATGCTTGTGCAGAGGTCATTGATTGCTGATGCAAGCCTCGAACAACGTGTCAAGTCTGGAGTATTCAGGGGCTGCCCGCAAGTTGGCGTCCGGTCTCCGCTGTTATGGTGCATGGTGATCGACTCTCTGCTCGATGCTCTCAATGCCTCTGGAATCTATGCCCAGGACTATGCGGATGACATTGTTGTTCTCACTGTCGACTCATGTTTAGCTACTGTCTGTCTCAAGGCACAGGCGGCGCTAGATGTGATCGAGGACTGGTGCATGAATATGGGCTGTCGGTTAATCCTCTTAAGACTGATGTCGTTCTCTTCACGGGAAGGAGGAAAAATACTGCCATTACGCAGCTGGTGCTTAAAGGCATTCCCATCCCGATATCCAAGGAAGCTAAGTACCTGGGAGTCATCTTAGATAGCAAGCTTCTTTGGTCAAAGCATGTTGAGTCAAAAACTACAAAAGCGCTTTTTGGCAATGCAAAGGTGCCTTTGGCAAAACATGGGGCTTATCCCCGATAAAAGTCCTCTGGATCTACACGGCCGATAATCTCATATACGTCGGCTGTTTGGCGAACAGGCTAGCACGCAAACACGTCGTGGCCTCTTTCACCAAACTCCAAAGAGCGGTTTGTCTCGGCTGTATTGGGACATTCCCCAGCACACCGGGCGCTGCTCTAGGTGCTATGATGAATTTTCTCAGGTCACTCTGGGATCCCAGCAAATGAGATATCTGATGAACTCGTTAGAAGGGGCTCAGAGGAAGACTCTGAGGACCTGAACCCGATTTACTTTTACCTGGTTCCACGGTCAAATATATTAATTTAATCTTTAGTGCAAACAATCGTAGATGGAGGGAATAGCCAGGATGCAGGATGATTAAGCACGTAGCATCAGTGAGACGCTTACCTATGCTGCATGTTTTGAGGAGAATGACACAACTGAACACTTTCTCTGCGACTGTTCCGTCTTCGGGCCATAGTGGTGTGCGTCGAATCTCTTAGCTGTACATCACTAAAGCTCCTCCTCACTTTTTTCTGGATAACGGGGAAAATATAATAAGGTTAGGTTAGAGAAGGGGAGTTTGATGGTTATACATCACTTCCACTCGGAGGCCAAGAGGCTCATTGTGATTCCCTTCGTTTTAGAAGATCCGATATATCTGCATTAGCCACATCCGCAATCTCTGTGAAGAATCTTTGGCCTAGCGACACTAGGCGTCGATTCTGGAGAGCTGGGCACTGGCAAAGCAGATGTTGAATCGTCTCAGTTTCTTCCTCATCGCCGCAGCTCCGGCAGAGATCGCTGGATCCCGAGTCCCATTTCCGGAGCATTGCTCCAATGGGACAGTGTCCTGTGATCACTCCGAGGAGCATACGGATCGAGTTACGTTCCAGCGCCAGGAGCTTCTTTGTATTTCCGATATTGAGCTCTGGCCACGATGATCTTGTCGTTTAGCTGTCGTTTCTTGTAAGCCAAGACGAGTTGGCTTCTTTGATGATTGTGTCCTTTATGTTCCGGTATAATGCGCTGATCGATGGTCGCAATGACGTGTCAGCTTCGCTGATGTCCATTTCAGACCCTTGCCTACAATAAAAAAAGGTGTCTGTCTGGTAGTACAATGGATTAGTATTTGTATCTGAGGACTCCAACAGATAGTAAAAGCATCCAACAGACAAAAAAAAATTCTTGTCGCATTTCCCACTTTAATATGTTCTTTATTTCCATTTAGGCATACTTGTATCAGTTTCACCAACTTTTTAAAGATTCCCAGCCTTACAAGGATGTGTTACATCATGCCTTTTTAAAATCTACGAAGAGTAGGTGTGGAAATCTGGTCACTCCTTGAGCGATTCCTCGTGAAGCCACACTAGTAGTTTCCGATTATTTCATTAGCACATGATGTCGATCTCTTTAAGAGATTTTACGCCTTGTACCAAGTATTGCAGGTGGTAGCGATATTCCTCTATAGTTATTGCATTTTGCTCGATCACCCTTTTTAAATACGAAAATGATGGCCGAGTTTTTTCCATTCCTCGCTGATATCGTTGTGATACGCCCATGTAATTTCTCTGTTAATTTTTCTTTTGTATATTTTATTAATTCTGATGGTATTAGGTCGATTCAACCAAATATCGTTCCTTTTATTCTTAATCCGATGGATTGGTTCTTATACTTTCTCAATGGTTGGCAGTTCTACCTGGACCCTTGCTGTGTGGATAACTCAGTTTTCCATTGCTTTTCAACGTTGAATTTTTTATACCTTGCTGTGATGCTCTTCTTTGCATTTGGATTCGTCTTTTACTTTTAGCCATGATTAAGAATCCCAATCGGCTCCCCTGTATGCTTTAACGCCTCGTACGTTGGTATGGTGTCTTTTATCTATCAGAAAAATAGTCAATTTGGTTGCGCGTTACTCCATCCGGTGATATCCATGTAGCTTTCTGTATTCCCTTGTTTTTTAATGTAATAGTTTTTACAATTTTTGAGCTGGCAAAATTATTGTCCTAAGACTATTATGGTTTGATGAGACATGGAGACTTTCTTCTCTTATTGTTGACCCATATAACGTTTTCTTTGCTATTTTCGCGTTTAAGTCGTCGAATACAATTCTCACATTGAAGGATGAGAAATTATCAAATTGAGGGAAATTGATGAGAAATATTCAAATGTCTTCATTCTTATCTTCCGTAGGACAATGTACCTTCAGAAGTACAAATAGACATAGCGGTGACCTCGGATTTTAGCCATCGACATCTGGTCGTTGTAGAATAAAACGTCTATTACGCTCAATTTTGTTGCTGATGAAGAATCCTGTTCCGAGATTGTGTGTGTGTATATACATATACCGCCGTAAACGAAAATATATCCGTCCTTAACGGTCGTTCAGTTTGAAAGTCGAACTTCTTTTACTGGTGCATTGCGCAATGCATACTTACTAATTTTATTGACTACTCTTTGAAAAGCACCCGATCTGTACAAGCACCAGCCCTGCGTCTACCTCTGTCATTTTCTTTAAAGGGCAGAGATTCATGTGGAAATTTAGTAGCATCTAACGACGGGTATTCTAACCCGCGGGTATATTCTAATCCCTATCCTTACGCTATACTTGAACGAAAATTAAATTGACGTCCAGGCAAATATGCCTTTGCCATAATCCATAATTTCACTGTTAATGAATTTAAACAAAAAACGTGAACTGATGGGATCTGGTAGTGACGGCTGTTCTTATACAAACGTCTTTCGTCTTGACAGAATGAGTTTTATGTATTCAACATGTCCTGCATTGTCCTTGGACCGATCAAAATCTTGAAGTTAGAAGTACTTTCCGGCTAGGCTATAAGACGGTCGTGACCACAGGTACTTTAAGGTAATTGTGCAACACGCATTACTACATACATTGTTTTTCCCCGATGGTATCTCGTCACAAAATGATTTCTATAATTTTATGATAGGTACAACTTAACTAAAATTCTCACATTAATAAAGAGGCAGAGGTGTCTTAACATCGCATTCCCACATAAACCATATGTATAGAAGTGTGTGTCCTCTGGATTGCTTAATATATCCAAACACAAGAGCCAACAGTCCTCAGCAGATGACAGTTTTGATTACTGCCGTTGTATAACAAAAAGGTATATTGAGTCAAGTGTTTTGCAAAATGTTGAGTAGAGATATTAGTTGTGATAAAGTCCCTATTTTATATGACAAGACAAGACATTTAATACACAAGACCAATACATATAACACCCCCATTTATAAAGAATATGTTAATGCTTCTTTGCATCCGTCGCATTAGCGCTACCAAAAAAGCCCTTATTCCCGAGGTTGTGTGGTTTCTTAAATTCCCGACTTCCAGGAACGAAGTGGCAGTGATTGATTTTAAATGTCTTAAATTATACTGACAAGACAAAAAAATTATACAAGCAAAAAAAAGGTATTCTAAAATCGTAGGTTTTTGCCCTTTTAAATTATACTCAAAAGGAATCACCGCATCCTCGGAACAAGTTATTAGTTTCTTGTCTTTCCGGTAAAATAAAATCGAAAGTGATTTTCAATGTAAAGCACAATAATTCCCTCGTGTGATAAGATAGATCACTTCGACTTGTCTATGGGGGTTTCCCTTGGTATGACTGGCACTTGTGCGATTACTATATAAGTGCCTGAAAATGATTTTGGAGGTATCAGTCTGTTTAATCTCCGTGCGAGCACAGCTAAACAAAAATTAACAAAAACCCAACAATGACAATCAAACTTATCGTCCTTTGTGGTCTCTTCGCCGTGGCGTTAGGATTCGCGGTTCCACAGGATCAATATATCAATCGAGACGTCTTTTATGAACCAGTAAGTTGCACTCTTCAAGCAGTTCCCCTTCTTTATTGATCAGCTGTTTTGTTTTTTAGACTTTTGTGGACGAAAATCAATTTGAAGACAATTATGTTCTTATGAGGATTGCACGCTCGCCCCAAAATAGCGTTGGAGTGAATGTCGGACATAGCTCGAGAGACGGCACCAGTGCAGGTGTGGAATACAATCGCCAGCTTAGTAGGAATCTAGAAGCCTATGCTTCTGCTCAAAGAAATTTCAAGTTCAACGACAACAGTGCGCATGCGGGCTTGAGATATAGATTTTAAGAGGATTTAAAATTTAAGAGATATCGATTATTGTTTTGTTACGAGAGAAATAATAAATTAATTTAAATTATTTTTATATGAAAATGGGCGTAATTATTATTTTCTTCGTGTACAGGACATCATTCCTATTGGAATAGCATTTTGAACACTCAGACTTCGTTGTTCTGCGTCACCCAAGAAAGCGTTTAGTTTCGGTAAGTGATCGTGCTACACGATGTTTCTGTAATACGCTGCAACAGAGTTACTTTGATTTTAATCGATTGACCTAACGAGTACTCGACATTGCGCAACCATCTAGTTCTAAACAGAGTCAAGTTTCGTGTGCCCGGCAGGAAAAGGCACTGATGTGAAAACTTACTCACTATTTTTTGATTGGTACTGTAAATCTTGGCCTATGTTTTTGTATTGATAGTTACTCTGGCGTGATTGTTTATATGCATATTTCAATTGACCATAGTGAGGTTTTCATATCTATCATCAAGAAGCGGACCACTTTTTCAGCCTCACTCACAGTAACGTTCCAACGACATGTTAGTTGCTGACGTTATGTTAATAGACGAATTTTTCATTACCTTAGGGAATTAGTAGGTTAGTCTGTTTTGATATCCAGGTAGTAGCAGCATAACTATGGAATGAGCCAATAATACCAAAGTTGCTTCCACAGTTGTTGACACATTATAACTTGATTATTCGGCTGAGACAAAGACCTCACCGACGTTCTAACTAATATTTCTAATACATGATTGCCATAGGTTTAACCTATCGTAAGATATAAAAAATACATATATATTTTATATTCAAAAGAAGTTATTCATATAAAATTTTATTAATTTTATTATATTGTATATCAAGTTTATTGTTAATAAATTAATCTTATTATGATTTAAAGAAATCCGTCTTGGAATCGGTATCTCAGCCCAGCATGGCCTGCGTTGTCGTTGAATCGGAAGTTCCTTGAGACCCCAGCATAAGCCTCAAAGTTCTTTCCGATCTGATGGTTATAGTTGATACCCGCAGATGAACCCGACTGACGATCATGACTGAATACGCCTTCCAAGCTTCTTTGCGGTGATCGTGCTACCCGCACTAGAACATTGTTGTCCTCGAATGTCTGCGCCAAAAGATTCCTAAAAAATATAGGAGAATACTAAGCATCTAGTATGGTGGGATAAATAAGGGTATTTTACCATTTCGTATCCGTTAAAGCTATCCAGATGCTCTTCGGGAATGGTGTATCCAAGAGCTAGAGCCAACAGTCCTGAGAAGATGATTATCTTGATTGCAACCATTGTGAGACGGATAGTTTAATTCAAATGTTCTGTTATGCACAATTGTCTTATATACGAGTACTTTAGAAGCAGGCAGAACGAGGTCAATAAAAAATTCGCGCTGATAAAGTGTGCTCTGGTGCCTCTACTATGTCTGTTGTGTTATCGCTATCAGGAAAGCACCGATGTTGTTTGGTTTTTTAAATATGGATCGGCGATTATTTTGGAAATGAGCTTCTGGAATTCCCTAAGGTGAAATCTATAATAGAAATTGCTAATGGTTAATCACTGGCCAAAAATCATAAACAGAAGAAGTTATGTTGGGTGTGTCTTTATTTTCTATTTCTCAAAAGTCATAAGTCGTAGAACTAATAAAATCCTGACATAAATTCTCGAACCAATGTAATTGGAGTTTCGAAGCTCATTGCCTCTACGAGTACATTCATAAACAAAGGGAAAATCAACGAATAAATTACCCATGAATATTGTATTCCCGGGTGTTCAAACTCCATGTGTCGCTAGTTTTTTGGGATAATATTCGTAACTAAGCGAGTCACCACATCCACAACATTTTTTTATCTTCCGTTTGTAGCGCGGCAATTCACGACAAGGCAACTCACTTCCTACCAACAATGGTGGTTTTTCTCGATGTGGTTAGTACTTGCGACAATTAAAAACCTAAACTGACAATAAAAGTAATCGTCCTTTGTGGTCTTTTTGCTGTTGCTTTAAGACTCTCTGTTCCAGAGGATCAGTACTATAGTCATGACATTTATGATGAACCAGTAAGTTATTCTTTGTTTTAAATAGTATTCTTTGCCTATATCAATCAGTTATTTATTTTTTAGGCTTTGGTGGACCAGAATCAATTTGAAGATGGTGGCGCTCTTGTTAGAGTACGCACGCTCGCCTCAAAGTAATGTTGGAGTGTTCGAGAGGCGGCACCAGTGTTGGAGTGTAATACAATGGCTAGCTTAGTCAGAATTTGGAAGCATATGATTCCACTCAATGAAACTTCAATTTCATACCAACAGCACACTTGAGTTATAGATTTTAGACGGAGGTATTTAATATATTTTTGTTATGAGAGAAATAATTTAAATAAAATATTTTAAATTATTTGTGTATCGGTTGTACTCGTATGTATTAATTTTAAAGGATTTCTTGGTGAAACAAAGTTTTTTATTTCAGTAAAATTGAGTAATTCATTCAAAGTATTTTTCCTATCTTACTGACAATTCATTGATTTCGGCCCAAAAAACTCTTCCCATTTTGAGCCAAAAACCAATCGATCCAATATTTAATACCTTCGACTGAAATGAAACGCAAGATTTGGACTGTTATACTTTTAAAGTAAGTTTTCCCGGGTTGCATAACATGTGTTCGAGCAGTGCCATGACGGAAAACCAATCTGTCGTGCTCAGTCAATCATTCCGGACGCTTGGTTCAAGCGTATCAATTGTTGTCGGTAAAGAGGTCCATCGATTGTTTGACCATTTCTCAGCAGCTCATAATAGATCACTCACTTCTGATCCCACCAAATGCACAGCATTGCAGTCGATTTGGCTGATTGGCCGGGTTCGACATATGAATTACTGCGCTTGGGATTATCATAAAAGATCCACTTTTCGTCAACAATAATAATGCAATGCAAGAAAGACTTGTTTTCTGACGATTAAGCAGCATATTCGACATGCTGAATGGCCATCGACGTCTCTTGGTTTTAACTCGTATGGTACCCAATTCCTTTGCTTTTGAATCATTCCCAATTCCTTCAACCGTCTAGAACTTGTTGTGTGGCCAACATTTAGAGATTCGGCAAATTCTCATTGCGTTTGACACAAACTCTTTAATTCTTCATCTTCAAACTTTTTTGGCTGTCCCGGACGTTTCTTGCCTTCCGTGTCGCTTCTAAAGCGACGAAACTAGTATTCACAAGTCGAAATTGATGGGGTACGATCACCATAAGTTTCCAATAGCAACCGATGATATTTCTTCGACTTAAAGAAGTTCAGTAAAATTGACCGTGAATACTCTTTCGTTGGCACGTATTTCGATATGTTCGCAGATCAAAAAAAATATTTTGTTTACACATTGACAAATGGATGTGTACTACAAACTTAACCCGAAGACGTATCATTGATACGACTCAGTTACAGCCTGGTCGGATACGTCTAGTGCGAGAGCCACTTTCTCTTATAAATCCTTTCAAATGTATGCATATAATAATAGGCTGTACCTCATCTCTCACCTTAACAGACAGTCACCTATATCACCTATATTTTGAATAATCATTTTTCCCATAAAGGACCCATTAAAGGATAAAGGACCGTCTTTAAACAGCGTATTCCGAGAAGCCTCTTCCAGGCAAATTTCTTAGTTCATCCCAGAGCTATTTTGGATGGAACTTTACTTCTCATTAAAGAATCGAATTGAAACTGAAAAATTGAAAGCCATTCTCAGTGAAGACATAGTAACTTCGTAATTTGATGTCAATTAAAGAGTTTTTCAATAAAGGCAGGTAGATGTTGAAATCGAATAAAATAAGCTGTGTGTCAGGTATTAACAAAATCTTTTATTTGAAAGGCCCATGTATGCCATTATGTATGAGATATGACATCTTTCAAATACCCGCCTCGGCCTCTTACGGTGGCACGGATAAAAGTGGTCCAATTTTCAATGGCTCTTCCGAATAAATGCGGCTGAATTTGAGGATGGCTTGAGTTATGTTCACCTTAAGGGCATCGGGCGTTGTTGGCATAGACCTAGTTCTTCAGGAAACCCCTTAAGAAAAAGTCTAGTGAGGTCAAACACATTGCCTTGGTGACCATCTTCTGTAAGAGATAACTTTACCGTCAAATCGTTCATGCAGAATGCCAATGGTGGCGTCCGCTGAGTGGCACGTAGCGCTATTCTGCTGAAACCACATGTCGTCTAGGTCCATATGGTTCAATTTTGCCCATAATAAATTGTTCTGTAGCGTTCGCCCTTGACCGTGACCGCCTCACCATCGTCGTTTTCGAAAAAGTATGGACCAATGAAGCCGCCGGGCCAAAATCCACACCAAATGGTATTTTTTTGAGGATGCATTATCACCTGGTGAATTTCGTGTGGGTTGGTGTCGTATTATCTGTGGCATTTTGCTTGTTAACACAGCGATTTGTCTAAAAATGCGCCTCGCCGCTAAAGATGATTTTTCGGCCAAAATTGGGGTCCTCTTGTAAAAGCCCCGAAGCTCAGTCATGAAATTTGAGCTCCTGGGCCAGTTGGATCTCATACGGGTGTAATCCTAAGTTCCAACGAAAAATTTACCAATTTAAAGTCTGGGAAAGTCCGAGTTCTTGTGCACGGTGAGCACTTAACTGCTCGGGTTCTGCTGTACACTTTCACAGATCGCGGCGATGTTCTCGACCGAACTTGCGTTTCTTTGACGTATGAATGTTGGCTGGAAGACTATCGAACCGGTCGTATCTGAATTGGCCACCAAACATTGAAGAGTTGAAGGTAGGGGGCGCAACGCGCAACTTTTGCATTAACGAACACTAAATTTAATAGTAAACTTTTATAATTAACGTACTGTTCAATCGTGTAACTTACCATGATTTGCCATCAGTAGCTGAATAATAGACAACAGATTTAATGGATGTCACCAGTACAACATGGCCGCCAAAATAAAAACAGGGAAAATTAAAATGCCAAAAGCATTCCCCTAAATTGTTATGGCAATCCCAAGACGGTTAGAATCTTTCATTTCGTGATAGTTTACGTGCCTTATCATGGTTTGAAGAAGTCCGTGCCGTTACTTGCTATTTCTGATAATGATCATATCTTTCTGCAATGAAAAAGGGGTAGGAAACCAAGTCCTTTTTCAATCAAACTCTGGGTATGAACTTCCTCATTTGTTATTTTCATCCTATTAATACATACTAAATACAGAACGATCATAAACTATCGCCAAATAAAATTTTTTCACCAAACAAAATTGGCACAAATTTAGGTTTATTTTTTTCATTAAAATTTCACTAAGTTTTATGACATAGAAATGTTTTTTTATAATTCAGATTCCGTTTTGATTTTGGGCATAAAACTTTGTCTTCTCAAGCCTAGAAACTACTGTATATAGCGCCCGCGATAGACAAAGGACTTGAGAACTGGTCGTATATCGGAACTTGGAAAAAGAATTGTAAAATTTAAGAAAAAATGTAAACTTAAGTAAAAATGGTTTGTGATCAATGTATAGAGTATAGAGTTGTATAGAGTTTTGAAATGGAATAAAACAAAGATGGTTTTTCTAAATTGGCATGAAATTAAATTTATTCGAAAGATAATCTTCTAACATTATAATTTAAATATAATTTCTGGCATATGACCGCCACGGCTGGCTCGGACGTAGTCTAATCTGGAGGTCCAATTCTCGATGATTTTTTCCAACATTTGTGGCCGTATATCGGCAATAACGCGGCGAATGTTGTCCTCCAAGTGGTCAATCGTTTCGGGTTTATCGGCGTAGAGTAGCGACTTCACATATCCCCACAGAAAATAGCCAAGCGGCGTGAAATCGGCGTAAATGTTAGAAGATTATCTTTCGAATAAAGTCAATTTCATGTCAATTTAAAAAAATCATCTTTGTTTTATTTCATTTCAAAGTTCTATACCTCTATTAAAAACACCCTTTATATTAAAAGGGATTCCGATTTCCACTTTTTGTTTTTTTTTTTGTTTTTTATTAGAGAACTTTTTTTATTTTACTTCCAAGGAAATACGAGTATAACTGGCCTTTTGTGTATTTCCTAACTGGCAGTTATTGTACCTTAGATTATATAATTTCTTTGAAAATTACATATTTTGCATTTAATATTATTTATTCGCTGGACTGTTGGGATATAATGAAAAAAAAATTAATATTCTTCGAGCTGACGAAAACGCAAATATGTTGGACTAAATCTCGTCGATTTTCATCTGAAACCAATCTACTGAAGGCACTTCGAGTTGTGTTATGTAGTCGTTCGGGACCTGGGACTTCTGGATTTCCAACTAGCTGAGGAAAAGTTCCTCTCGCAATAGGCTTTACTAGGGTGGTTAGTCAAAGATCAAAGTCTAAACTCAAGTTATTGGTCTCTTAACGTCACCTCGCATCAGTTTTTAAAATAATAAAAATCTGTATGATACTGGCTCAGATTCTTTATTCCTTGAGAAAATTAAAAAAGACTTCCGAAAACGAGCTGCAATAAAATTAAATGCAATTGAATGTTTGACTTGATCTGTATACGATTAAGACCTTGTTAATTAGTTTCGCCCAGATATTGGTACATTCCTCAACTCGAGAGCACATTATAATACCTCCAAAGATATGACAAAACATTCTGATCGGCCCACTCTTTTGGCATCAACACGACCCTTGTTGTCTATGTACAAAAACCCTGATTTTAAAAATATTCCAGAATACCCAGCTTTCAATATTTCAATCTCATCATGTAGTAGGATTGCCAGTTCCATGCCTTTTACTTATCGATATATTTTTCAATAATAATATTTTATGTTCGAAAAAAGTTGTTTATACAAAATTTAACTAATTTTCGATATAAATTAAATATGCTGTTAATAAATTAGTCTTATTTTAAATTAAAGAAATCCGTCTTAGAATCGGTATCTCAGCCCAACATGGCCTGCGTTGTCGTTGAACCGAAAGTTCCTTGAGACACCACCGTAAGCCTCAAAGTTCTTTCCGATTTGATGGTTATAGTTTATACCGGCAGATGATCCAGATTGACCATCATGACTGAATACGCCTTCCAAGCTTCTTTGCGGTGATCGTGCCACCCGCACTAGAACATTGTTGTCCTCAAATGGTACCTCTCCGCCAAAAGATTCCTAAAAATATAAAAGAATAGTGAGGTTCTTGTATAGTGCGACAGATAAGGATATGTTACCATTTCGTATCCGTTAAAGCTATCCAGATGCTCTTCAGGAATGGTGTATCCAACAGCTAAAGCCAATAGTCCTGAGAATATGATTATCTTGATTGCAACCATGGTGGAAAAGATATTGTGGTTTGTATCAAATATACTGTTATGCAGTTGAAAAGCGAAATTCTTATGATGGAGTCTCTGTATTCACAATTGTCTTATATACCTTGAAAGCAGGCAGCACAAGATCAATAAAAAATCCCCGCTGATAAAGTGCGTTCTGGTGCTTCTACTGTGTCTGTTGTGTTGTCGCTACCAAGAAAGCACTTACATACCCCCGAAGTTGTGTGGTTTTTTAAATATAGATTAGCAATTATTTAAAAATGGGCTTCCGGAATTCCTCAATGTGGAATTTGCAATAAAAATAGCTAATGGTTAATCACTTCCCAAAAATCATACACAATAAAAGTTATGTTGGGTGTGTTTTTATTTTCTTTTTCTAAAAAGTAAAAAGCGCAGTCAAGTCGTATATCCCTAATATAGTTTTGACATAGCCCTGCTGTTCGAACAATTGCAATTGGGATTTTAAAACTCATCAGTGGCTCTACACCCATTAATTAAAGGGCTTTCTCGACTGAACATATTCAATTTAATGAATAAATGAATATTGTGCATTTTGTATTGTGTTAAAATTGTTCACCTGGAACAACAAGTATGTTTTTTTTAAATAAATGATTCAAATCCCCAGTTGCTTAATCTTCATGTGTTGCCAGTTTTATGGGATAAGGTTCATAACTGGGGGAATCACAACGTCCATAACGTTTCTTGTCTAACGGATGACATGAAATCGAAAGTGACTATCAGTGAAAAGCGCAGCTATTCACTCGCGCGATAAGACAACTTGGGGGAGAATGGGGGTTTTTTTCTCAATATGGCTAGTACTTGCGAATATTACTATATAAACGGATGATGCTACTTTGAAAAGCATCAGTCATACCGATTTAATCTTCGTGCGAGCACAAAAGCAAACAAAAACCTAAAATGGCAATAAAATTAATCGTCCTTTGTGGTCTCTTCGCCGTTGCTTTGGGATTCGCTATTCCTGAGGATCAGTACTACAGTCCTGATATTTACTATGAACCAGTAAGTTATTCCTTTAAAATGGTATTCCTTTCCCATATTAACCAGTTATCTACTTCCTTAGACTTTAGTGGACCAGAATCAATTTGACGAGAGTGGTGTTCTTGTAAGAATTGCACGCTCGCCTCAAGGTAGCGTTGGAGTGAATGTCGGGCATAGTTCGAGCAGTGGTACCAGTGCAGGAGTGGAATACAATCGCCAGCTTAGTAAAAACTTGGAAGCATATGTTTCTGCTCAAAGAAACTTTAAGTTCAACGACAACAGCGGTCACGCGGGCTTAAGATATAGATTCTAAAAGGGAGATATAATACGAGTATACTTGTTTGTTACGAGAGAAATAATAAAAACATAATTATTTAAATCATTTTTATATAAAAATTAACGAATTGATTAATCTCTTTGCGCCTCATATGTTAATAATATTGAGCCATACTACAATATAAGAACAAAGATATTTACAATGCCAAAAGCATTCTCATAAATTGTTATGGCAATACCAAGAAATCTTAAAATCTTTCCCAGGACATAGTTCGGCTTCACGGATTGAAGAAGTTCATGTCGATGTTTGCTAATTCCAGTGACGATCATATTTCTCTGCAATGAATTAGGGGTAGGAAACCCAGTCCTTTCCTAATCACCCTCTGAGCACAAAGCTCCTTATTAGTCCTTCTCATCGTATTAGGTACTTGATTTAGAACTATCAAAAACTACTTTGAAGCTATAATATAAGTCGCAGTACACCAAACATACATTTTTTTGCCTAATAAAATTGGCACAAATATAGGTTTTGAGAGCACCATAGTGTCGGTCAGTGGGAAGTGTCGGCCTCTGACATCAACGCCATCAAATGTTTATTTTGGGGTTTCTCTCATCGGCGGGGTACCGGCCAAACCTAACCTCCGTAGTACACTTGCCTTGAAAAAGCTTTTCTCGCCGTTGGGGTTCGGCATTAAACTCTAGGTCCCGTTCAATTGTGTGAAAAATAAATCGCACACAACATAAGTGAAAGAACGAAGCTTAACACTGGCCCTTCATGAGCTGTAAACCCAGCTTTTTTTTGTTGTTGTTTTGTTGGAGGCGTCTGCTATCTGTTAAAGCAATCAGATGCAAATACTGATCCATTGTACTACAAGACAGAAACCCTTCTTTTTTATGTTTTCCCCGTTGTTCAGAGAAAAGTGAGGAGGAATTTCACTGATGTATAGCTAAGAGATTTGGCAAACACCACGTCGGTCCTAAGAAGGCGCCACTGTGCGCGAGCGAAGGCGGGACAGTCGCAGAGAAAGTGTTCTCCTGTGTCATCCTCCTTGCAACATGCAGCACAGGTAGGCGTCTTACTGATGCCAAGGACGCATATCTGGTTAGAAAAAGTATAATGGCCCATAATGACGCCCGCAAGTCTTCTGCAATCAATTCTTCTTTAGGAAGAATGTTGCGGGTTTCTTGCAGACATCAATGAGCACACGCTTAGCCATCCTACATCCTGGATCTTCCCTCCATCTACGATTGTGTGCACGAAAGACCTAATTATTGACCATGGAAGCAGATAGACCTACTCGTAAGGCGGGCCTAGGTCTTGAGAAACTCTCCTCTGAGCCCATTCTAAGACTTCATCAGAGATCTCATTTCCCGCGATCCCAGTGTGACCTATACAAACTTTAGTGAATTTAATACTCCAACTTTGTTCAAAAAGGTCTTGAGTTCATGCATTAATTTGGAACTAGTTAAAGCGTTGGACACAGCTTTGAGTGCAGCTTAGCTGTCACTGCAGACGCATATGCTTTTTCCCTCCCACTTGTGCCTCACAACACAGTGTATGGCCAGTAGGATTGCATATGTCTCTAATTGAAAGACAGATGCATATTTTCCTAACGAAAATTGCAGTCGGATGTTTTGGGGTTCAAAGAAAACACCGGCACCGTATCCCCGCCCGGACCTGGAGCCATCCGTAAAAATGTGAAGACAGTCCTGCCACCTTTAGAATCTGGCCTGATGCCATCGAAATTTGATAGTGAAACTATAGCCCTATAGGATGGCAGGTGCCATTGCGTTGGAAGGCATATCCATGAGACAGGGGTCTTAAGATAATTCTCGCGGAAGTACACTGTCACTCCAGTGCGAGTTGTATCAACAATTACTTTTGAGGCAATAAATGGCTTTAGGTGCACACCTCCTGATAAATATGTCAAGGTGTGGAGTTACCGGCGTGCTGGGGAAAGCCCACTCTTTGGAGTTTGGTGAAATAGGCCACGACCGGCCTGGTTGTTAGCCTGTTGCATCAGACAACCATGTATATCCAGAGGACCTTTATCGACGATAAGCCCCATATTTTACCAAAAGCGCCTTTGCAATGCTAAAAAGCTGGCAGCGCTTTAGTGATTCAGCTTTAGCTAAGATGACTCCCAGGTATTTAGTTTCCTTGGATTTGGGATGGGAATGTCTTTTAGCACCTGTTGAGTCATACCAGTATTTTTCCTCCTTCTTGTGAAGAGAACGACATCAGCCTTAAGAGGATTAACCGACAACACTCGATCACATTTAGCGCCGACTGTTTGTCAGCGGAGACAGGACGCCACGTTGCGGGCAGTCCCCGTTTACGCCAGATTTGACACATTGTTCGAAGCCTGCATCAGCGATGAATGTCCTATGAACAAGCATTGCTTTGATCCACAAAACCAGTGCTTCATCTACACCATGCCGTCTAGCAGCGTCACACATGCTGTCGAAAGTTGCGTTATAAAGAGATACCTCACTGTTGACGAAAGTGCCCAGCATGTACTTATTCTTTAGAGTGCCCATTCAATTCTCCCAACTAGGTTTTGAAGCGCAGACTTGTGGGATTTTCCGCGCATGCATGTTGCATTCGAAGAAAAACTTTGTGCATGTACAACTCTACTAGCCTGTCCATGGCCTAGCGTCTTAAAGTCATCAAAAGAAGCCACAGCAAAATCATTGGCCTAAGTCGTTGCCACGCGTGACGCAATATACCAGCTACGCCGAGTTGTTTTCATCGTAGAAGGAGAATGCAACGAGCCGATCACAGTGTGACTTCCCGGGAAATTGGTCTGAAGCAGTAAACGGAGAATTTTCGCTTTAGACTCAGTAAAGGTTACATCAGATTTTCTGAGTATGTACATCAGTATAGGTTACAACAAATTCGCAATGAGCCGTGAGTTATGACGCATCAATATACATATAATTCAATAAATCCGTTGACTCCTCAAATTCGGTTATTACCTTTGGTCATTAAAATACTGCAGAAGGCTTCCGAAATCGCGCTGCAATATAATTGGATGCAATCAATCATTTGACTTGATCTGCATATGATTAAGGCCTTGCTATTTAGCACCTCCAGATATTGGCGCATTGCGCTACTCGAGAGCACCTTGTAATACTTCCATATAGATTGCAAGAAAATCTCAGAAGCCTGCCCTTTTGAAGTCGACGACCAATATACTCATAATACGGCCTTTATTTTCCATATAGAAGAAGTTTAATTTTTAATCAAATGACTCCTTCAAGACAGATCCTGTTTTTGCCAACATCCCAGCATAAACCATGTTTATATTATCTACTTTAAGTAGTAGGATTGTCACCCGTCGACAGATTTTTCACTAAAATATTTTATGTTCCGAACCTTTTATTAATTTCGCTATTTGTAAAATATGTTGTTAATAAATTAGTCTTATTTTAACTTAAAAAAAAATCTTCTTAGAATCGATATCTCAGCCCAACATGGCCTGCGTTGTCGTTGAACCGAAAGTTCCTTGAGACACCACCGTAAGCCTCAAAGTTTTTCCCGATTTGATGGTTGTAGTTGACGCCTGCAGACGAACCAGATTGACGATCGTGACTAAATACGCCTTCCAAACTCCTTTGAGGTGATCGTGCCACCCGCACTAGAACAATGTTGTCCTCAAATGGTACCTCTCCGTCAAAAGAATTCTAAGAAAGATAGGAAATTAATTAGATTCTACTATGGAGAGTTCGATTAGAGTATTTTACCATTTCGAGTCCTTTAAAGCTATCCAGATGTTCTTCGGGAATGGTGTATCCAAGAGCTAGAGCCAATAGTCCGGAAAAGATGATTATCTTGATTGCAGCCATTGTGGATAGAATACTTTGAGTCAAATATATTGTTATGCAGTTGAAAAGCAAACTTCTTATGATTAATTTTCTGTATTCACAATTGTCTTATATACCTTGAAAGCAGGCAGCACGAGATCAGTGAAAAATCCCCGCTGATAAAGTGCGTTCTGGTGCTTCTACTATTTCTGTTGTGTTATCGCTACCAGGAAAACACTCACCTATTCCCGATGTTGTGTGGTTTCTTAAATACATGAATTTGCGATTATTTGAAAATGGTCACTGCCGAATTCGTCAAGATGAAATCAATAATAGCAATAGCTTATGGCTAGTACCTTTTTCCTTTTCTACTAATTGATGCACATAAAACGCATCAAATATTTTAGACCTCTAACTCGAATTTCCCTTTAACTGGCAAAAATAATTCTACTGTTTGAATATCTCCATTACGGTACCAAAACAGAAGCTTTCCTCAAAGAGAATTTACTTTAATAATAAAATAATCCATGTACATTGTGCAGTTTGAAAATTGTTGATAAGTATGAGTATTTGACAAGAAATAATTAAGTATGTTCAAGTCACCAGCTTTTCAAACGCCATGTGCTCTGGGATAGTGCCCGTTGCTGAGGCAATCACCACGTCTTCCAGCCGAAATAAAATCGAAAGTGACTATGAATGAAAAGCGCAATAGTACTTATGACGGTTGCTAAGCTGATGATGCTTTGAAAGGCATCAGTCACACCGTTTTAATCTTCGTGCGAGCACAATTACACAAAAGCAAACAAAAACCTAAAATGGCAATCAAATTTATCGTCCTTTGCGGTCTCTTCGCCCTTGCTTTAAGATTCGCTATTCCTGAGGATCAGTACTACAGTCCTGATATTTACTATGAACCAGTAAGTTGCTCTCTTAAAATGGTACTCCTTTCCCTTATTAATCAGTTATCTATTTTCTTAGACCTTGTTGGAACAAAATCAATTTGAAGATGGTGGTGTTCTTGTGAGAGTGGCACGATCACCTCAGAACAGTGTTGGAGTGAATGTCGGACATAGTTCGAGCAGTGGTACCAGTGCAGGAATAGAATACAATCGCCAGCTAAGCAGAAACTTGGAAGCTTACGCTTCTGCTCAATGTAACTTTAAGTTCAATGACAACAGCGCCCATGCCGGCTTAAGATACAGATTCTAAAAAATGAATGCAATGATCATTGGTTGATCTTAAATTTATTAAAATACGACTAAGTAAAGTAAAATATGATAGCGAAATAAAATTGATATTTATTTAAACATCTGGGAATTTTCTTAGTTTTCATTGGGGAACGGGGACTTTTTTTATATTACTTGGGTCTTAATTTGGTCATTGTGTATGAATTCACTTACTTTTGTGGCAGTTTGTGCTTTTTCGTATAATGGCCCTCTGAAAGAAGGTTCCTATTTCAATAACCTTTTTGGAAAATATGACGAAGAAGCTTTTTCGTTTTGGTTTCACTAAACCATTTCCTTATTATTCCTTATTTCCTTATTCCCGGAAATCTAAAATATTTTCAAAATAACGCATTCTATTGGAAAAATGTACAGTACCCCCGGAACCATTGGTATAAAATGGGTAATTATCTCCAATGATCAACTTTGAAGTAGGTTCTTGCGTGCCATACGACGTTCATTATGGCCATGGATCGAACATCTTAAAATTGATGAACGACCGGATCAAATTTTTGGATACGGTGCTGGATCAGTGTTTTTTACGCCGTGTGCTTAAATAACGATACGTAGTTGGCTTGAGTGAATTTTAATCTACCCGAGACATTGCAGATTTGGTCTTGTCGCTCATTCTTCTCGTCACATAATATTTTTTTTTATTTTTGGTATTTTTCCTATTATACCTTCCGTTTAATACATTTTTGATGGTGACAGTTTAACCTATACTCGTACCTGTTAACTAAATCTGTTGGTCTGTAGCGTTTAAGTCTTCGTTTTTGTGTTTGTTCGTCGGTTGGAAGGTTACATATTTCGTCGTTTGTACGTTGTAAAACAATTGTTTGTCGCAAAACATTACTTGAATGTTTGAGGTTCTTGAAGATCCCTATACCGATAGGTTTTTTCATGGTTTTGTAAATGTCAACTCTTGATAGGCCAGAGTTCTTATCAGTTCAAATGGTAGTGGTGCAATGGTAATCATCACCGACTGTTAAGCGGAAGGTCTGTAGTTCAAGTCTGACCATAGCCAAGAAAAATTCCTATACGGAAAAAAAAACCCATGCAACAACACCAGTTGTGAATGAGAGATGATCAAGAAAATGCTGACGAAGGCATAACACTCGCAGTATAAGATCACTTCAAAATTCATACTCTGCGTGTGCATTTCCAATATAAGATCTTAATGGCATGAAATAAAGTTACTGTAAAACTACAAACAACGCGACAAATTCAGTCGAATCTCTCGAATCCCAAGACAACCACCCCCGGAGAGTAGTGAACGAACATCTTCGACACAAACCATCTGCACCCCGTCCAGGTTGTGTGACAAACATCAAAAGAGCGTAACTCTTGAACCTGCACGAATTATAAAAAAAAAAAAAAAAAAAAAAAAAAAACAACGCTATCTCAAAAGAAAAAGTCCACAGGCCTAATTTTAAAATATCATTGTTTGCAACAAGTAACTAACTAGGCCACTAATTGTTATTGCCATATGGAGATATTAGCGCATTATTAGTGAAACTCCTAATATAATTGTGATAATAAAAAATAGCGAATATAAGACAATGCGAGGACAGTGCTGTCCTTTCTGAAGACCTTGAAGCGGTGTGTAATAGTAAAGAAGCTATCCTAACTAGTCAAGGAAAATATTTGTTCAAAAGGTACAACTCATATCAGAATATCTCTAATATCATCTCAAACACAAATAAGGTGGTAATAGATATTTTGGACGTGAAACGTGTATCAGCGAAGCTTGTTCCGAAATTGCTTAATTTTAATCAAAAGAACCGTCACATGAGCATCGTTCAGGAGCTGTTTGATGACGTGAATACTGGGCCTGATTTGCTGAAAAGGGTAATCGCTGGTGACGAAATATGGATATGACGTAGAAACCAAAGTCCTTCATTTCAATGGAAGCGACCAGCAGAGCCAAAACTAAAAAAAAACTCGACAGATTCGGTTCAATATCAAAGTTTTGTTCACTGTTTTCTTCGATGACAATAAAATGGCTATTAAGAAGGAATATAACATTTAAGTTATACGCCGTTTGCGTGAAGCATCACAATATTGCACATACATTTTCATCGTTGCTTGTGCGTGATATTTGGGCAAAATCAACACCGTAATCATGCCTCAGCCATCATGTCCACTAGACTTAGTCCATTGTGACTTTTTTCTCTTAAATAAAGATAAAGACCGCATCACTTGTAGAGCTGGCTGTACCAAAAAGCAAGTGTATTATATCGAAGATAGATTACTTTGAAGAGATCGAAATAGATTTTGATAAATAAATCAATAATTTTCGATTAATAAATAATTAAAATTCACTTCAATTTTTGAACAACCAAATATAGCTTTGGGTGTCCACATAAGGCCAGTAAGGTAGGTTTAATATGTTTAAGTGTATAGGTTGAACTTATGATTTTTCTAGCTTAAGATAATTTTAATAGTAAGGAAATAAAATGATAAATTAAGTATAAGACCGTGGAAAAAAATTATCTAAATAAGAGTAAATTGTTGAATTCACCTAAATTGCTCAATTGTTTAACAAATCTCTGACACTGAGGGTCCACTTTTTTTTTCAAAAAAAATCTTCTTACTTAATTTAATAAACCTTTTAAATTTAAATATGTTCTAATACATAAGGTCTACAAAAGGTATAGCGTTAAAATGTCCTATTCATGATTATCATAGAGAGACTAGGCATGTAAGGTTAACTGAATTAGTTAAAATAGTCAACTTTTTGTCTTAAAGAACGTGTAATAAGAAAAACAAGAGTTACTCAAAAAAAAAAATACCAAAGCAAGAATAATCAATCAGATAATCATCAAACGGATAAGTATTGGCAGTCTTGTGGGTATTAACCCTAATGTCCGTAATTTTCTTATATGTAAATAAAACCTGAGTTGGACCATTGATATTTTAATCACCAATAAAAATTAATCACCCTGTATCTTGACGAAAAGTTCATATCGCTATCGCTCATGTTATTCCCCGCAAAACTCATCCAAATATTGAATGCTTTATTACCTCAATAGCAATCAATAATCAGCTTTTGCAAGCCAACCATTGATCGGTACTTCCCCCATTCAGATCATTGATGCGAATGAATAATTCTTTTAATACAATTAATATTTCCTATTTTTGATAGCATAAGCACGTTGCGTCTCATTTTGAGCTTCCTCATAGCAGCACATGATAGCAGCTTGCAGCCAGCTTGCAGGAAAGTTCTCTTTAAGTCAATAATAATCTATTTTCATACGTATTGATACAAAAGTTCTTACGTACACCGTATACGTATGCATTCTTGTTTGTTATATTGCTGATCACTTATCACATAGCAAGAAGCATTAAATCGTAAACCACCAATGGTACGAAATTAAGTGCTTTTTGCAAGTACGTTCGTAATTAAATTATTAGCATCCGACGCTTGCACGTTATCAATGGGAATTTCCGTTCATGGGAATCCCATCAATCGGATCTCTTTCCATATTAATACATATATCAATATTGTATAAAAAGCTTTTGTCAATTGCAGAAGTCCATCACAATCAATTTGGCTCCATAACAGATTTTCAAAACGTTCATAAAACCATGGCAGCAGTCAAGATAATAATTTTCTCAGGACTTTTGGCACTGGCTCTTGGATTCACTATCCCGGAGGAACAACTGGAAAGCTTGGACGTGTACGAAAATGTAAGAAAATGGGAAGAAATATTTCGATTGATACTAAATTTTAATTTATCACAGATACCCTTTGCCGATGAATCACTAATTGATAACAGTAATATCCTTACACGAGTGGCGCGATCACCTCAAAGAAGCTTGGAAGGTACTTTCAGTCATGATCGTCAGTCTGGTTCATCTGCGGGTATTAACTACAACCATCGAATCGGCAAGAACTTTGAAGCCTACGGTGGGGCCTCCAGAAACTTTCGATTCAATGACAATGCTGGACACGTTGGGCTGAGATACAGATTCTAAGAATAAAAAGCGGAGATATGAATAGTTAATAATTTTAAGAAACAATCAAAAATATAATTTATTAAATAAAATATTACTAAATCAATTTGAGTTTATGGTCGAATGTGAATTTATAAAAGGACATGCTCCCCGTGCCAAAAAATAAAAAATGCCACAGCAATGCATCTCTTATAAAATGTGTTGTATTTCACCGAAATGTAGATATATCTTTAATTTCTTAAAGAAAATTGTCCTTCCTAATACTCTTTACCCCTCTTCCCATTTGTGGGCAGATTTTCGACAAAAACGATTAAGCGTAAGAAGAGGCAAGCGCTGACAAATAAGCTGGTCAAATAAGTATATAATAAATAGGTAACAATAATAATAGACACTTTGTCTATGACCACTTGGACTCTTCGTGATATAGAGTCATAAAATATTTGGATGTACTTTGTTGTCATATCTTTAGCCCATACTTCAGTTATGATCATTTTAGGGTGCCTAGTTGCTTACTTTCTGACCCATAATTGACAAGTATGGTGGGATAGAAAAAAACAAGTTTTTAATTTCCCGACCAATTTGGAGACCCAAAACCAATATCTGCCTCCCTGCACTGCCCATCAAGCTTAATTTCCTCACAAGCCGTCTCGCAGTTACACTCTATCGTGACATCCCACAACATCTGCAATTCATGAAGAGCGAGAATCCCTTCTCCTTTATCTGATTCGTACAAAACATTGTAATTGTTCTTTAAAAACACGGTCGCGGTCGAGGGCACTAATACGATATCGACTTGAATATTTTTTTTCTTTTATACTCGTACATCAGAAGGGATGGAAGCAATTCTAAGCATCCCACAATTACACACTGCCATATAGGCTGAGGCTGCAAAACAAGCCTTCAGCTTACAGAGAACCTATCAATATATATGTAGATGAAGACCTTGTTGGACATCTAGAAATGCTTAAAAAAGTGGACAACATCTTGTGGATGAGTGATATATTCTCAGACAGCCAAGGATTTCTTAAAGCGCTACCTTTAATTCTAAGGCTGTCTGGGAATATCACAATACACTAAACAACTGCTGTAAATAACAGACTAAAACTGATCTGGGTACCAGGTCATGAAAGACAATGAAAAGACTGGCATACAAGTCAAGAAAAAAAGAATTGTTTTGAAAATTAACTTTTCAAAATAAGTGACAACCGAAAAAGGCTATGAAGAACGTCGTGTGATACGCAAGAACCTACTTCAACGTCGGTCATTGAAGATAATTACCCACTCTACGAGTATACCAATGGTCGTTGGGGTGCTGCACATTTTTCCAATAGAATGCGTTATTTTGAAAATATTTTAGATTTCCGGGAATAAGTGCCGTTAGGAAATGGTTTAGTGAAACCAAAACGAAAAAGCTTCTTCGTCATATTTTCCAAAAAGGTTATTGAAATAGGAACCTTCTTTCAGAGGGCCATTATATGAAAAAGCACAAACTGCCACAAAAGTAAGTGAATTCATACACAATGACCAAATTAAGACCCAAGTAATATAAAAAAAGTCCCCGTTCCCCAATGAAAACTAAGAAGATTCCCAGATGTTTAAATAAATATCAATTTTATTTCGCTATCATATTTCACTTTACTTAGTCGTATTTTAATAAATCTGTATCTTAAGCCGGCGTGGGTGCTGTTGTCATTGAACTTAAAGTTACGTTGAGCAGAAGCGTAAGCTTCCAAGTTTCTGCTAAGCTGGCGTTTGTATTCTATTCCTACACTGGTACCACTGCTCGAACTATGCCCGACATTCACTCCAACACTGCTCTGAGGTGATCGTGCCACTCTCACAAGAACACCAACATCTTCAAATTGATTTTGTCCCACCAAGGTCTAAGAAAATAGATAACTGATTAATAAGGAAAAGAAGTACCATTTTAAGAGAGCAACTTACTGGTTCATAGTAAATATCAGGACTGTAGTACTGATCCTCAGCAATAGCGAATCCTAAAGCAAGGGCGAAGAGACCGCAAAGGACGATAAATTTGATTGCCATTTTAGGTTTTTGTTTGCTTTTGTGTAATTGTGCTCGCACGAAGATTAAATCGGTGTGACTGATGCCTTTCAAAGCAGCATCATCAGCTTAGCAACCGTCATAAGTACTAGCCATATCGAGAGAAACCCCCATTGACAGTTATCGCGCGATTGAACTATTGCGCTTTTCATTCATAGTCACTTTCGATTTTATTTCGGCTGGAAGACGTGGTGATTGCCTCAGCAACGGGCACTATCCCAGAGCACATGGCGTTTGAAAAGCTGGTGACTTGAACATACTTAATTATTTCTTGTCAAATACTCATACTTATCAACAATTTTCAAACTGCACAATGTACATGGATTATTTTATTATTAAAGTAAATTCTCTTTGAGGAAAGCTTCTGTTTTGGTACCCTAATGGAGATATTCAAACAGTAGAATTATTTTTGCCAGTTAAAGGGAAATTCGAGTTAGAGGTCTAAAATATTTGATGCGTTTTATGTGCATCAATTAGTAGAAAAGGAAAAAGGTACTAGCCATAAGCTATTGCTATTATTGATTTCATCTTGACGAATTCGGCAGTGACCATTTTCAAATAATCGCAAATTCATGTATTTAAGAAACCACACAACATCGGGAATAGGTGAGTGTTTTCCTGGTAGCGATAACACAACAGAAATAGTAGAAGCACCAGAACGCACTTTATCAGCGGGGATTTTTCACTGATCTCGTGCTGCCTGCTTTTAAGGTATATAAGACAATTATGAATACAGACAATTAATCATAAGAAATTTGCTTTTCAACTGCATAACAATATATTTGACTCAAAGTATTCTTTCCACAATGGCTGCAGTCAAGATAATCATCTTTTCCGGACTATTGGCTCTAGCTCTTGGATACACCATTCCCGAAGAACATCTGGATAGCTTTAACGGACTCGAAATGGTAAAATACTCTAATCGAACCCTCCATAGTAGAATCTAATTAATTTCCTATCTTTCTTAGAATTCTTTTGACGGAGAGGTACCATCTGAGGACAACATTGTTCTAGTGCGGGTGGCACGATCACCTCAAAGGAGTTTGGAAGGCGTATTTAGTCACGATCGTCAATCTGGTTCGTCTGCAGGCGTGAACTACAACCATCAAATCGGGAAAAACTTTGAGGCTTACGGTGGTGTCTCAAGGAACTTTCGGTTCAACGACAACGCAGGCCATGTTGGGCTGAGATATCGATTCTAAGAATATTTTTTTAAAGTTAAAATAAGACTAATTTATTAACAACATATTTTACAAATAGCGAAATTAATAAAATGATCGGAACATAAAATATTTTAGTGAAAAATCTGTCGACGGGTGACAATCCTACTACTTAAAGTAGATAATATAAACATGGTTTATGCTGGGATGTTGCCAAAAACAGGATCTGTCTTGAAGGAGTCATTTGATTAAAAATTAAACTTCTTCTATATGGGAAATAAAGGGCGTATTATGAGTATATTGGTCGTCGACATCAAAAAAGGGGCCACTGAGAATGTCTTGTCATATGTTTGGAAGTATTACAAGGTCCTCTCGAGTAGCGCAATGTGCCAATATCCGGAGGTTCTAAATAGTAAGGTCTTATAGTGTGCAGATCAAGTGAAATGATTTGGGAAACCTTCTGCAGAATTGTAATAACTAAAAATAAGAACCGAATTCCAGAAATCTCGCCTTTCGGGGATGCAACATGCTTATCAGCGCAGGAAATCCTGCGAGACTGCGCTTCGAAACCTAGTTGAGAGTACGTGGTGGGCACATTCATCGACATTGAGGGAGCTTTTGATAACGCAACTTTCGACAGCATGTGTGACGCTGCTAGATGGCATGGCGTAGATGAAGCACTGGTTTTGTGGATCAAAGCAATGCTTTTTCACAGAACATTGATCGCTGATGCAGGCTTAGAACAATGTGTCAAGTTTGGAGTAAACAGGGGGTGCCCGAAGGTGGTGTCTTATCTCTGTCTTGTGCATGGTGGTCGACTCTCTGCTCGATGCTCTCAATGCCTCTGGAATTTATGCCTAGGCTTATGCGGATGATGTTGCTATTCTCTCTGTCGGCTCATGTTTAGCGACTGTCTGTCTCAAAGAGTAGGCGGCGCTAGATGTGATCGAGGACTGGTGCACGAGTACTGGGCTGTCGGTTAATCCTCTTAAGACTGATGTCGTTCTCTTCACGAGAAGGAATACAAATACTGGCATTACTCAGCTGGTGCTTAAAGGCATATATCCATATACTCAACTAAGCTAAGTACCTGGGAGCAGCGGCGACGCGTGATAACAAAATGTAGTCGTTCAGTTTCCTAATCGAACAACTATGCCCTAGCTAGTCGTTTTTCTCTTTCCTTCATTCCATTTATTCAAAAAAAAAAAGCTTTACTCGTTCAAAACTGATTTGAACGAAATGGTCCCTACAACGCGCGATCTGCTTTTTTTTTTTTCTTGTATGCTTCTAGTGAGCTCATTTCGTTGCCAAATCGTTTGAACGGGTTGGATAGATACACAAATTGGCTAAGATGGAAAAAAGCAGTGACAGGTGGTTTGTTTTGCTTTATTTAAGTGGTTCACAGAAGGGATGCACGATGTGGAAAATCGAAAATAGGTATAAATAATGTATAAAATAAGAAGAAAAGTGTGAATATATTTTGTGATGATTATTGGATGTAAAATTAAAGTAATATCAGCTGAAAGTTAGGCGTTCATGAACGAGTTGAACAATAGGACGCCTCGCCATTGCCTGGGAGTCATCTTAGATAGCAAGCTTCTTTGGTCAAAGCATGTTGAGTCCAAAACCACCAAAGCACTGTCAGCTTTTTGGCAATGCAAAGGTGCCTTTGGCAAAACATTGGGCTTATCGCCGAAAAAGGTCCTCTGGATCTACACGGCAATGATAAGGGCGCTGCTCTATGTTCTATCATGTATCTTCCACCCCTTGACATATTTATCAGTAATCAAGGGGTGCGCACTGAAAGCCATGTCTTGCCTCAAGAGAAATGGTTTTTGGTACAACTTGCATTTGAGTGACAGTCTACGTGCGCGAGAAATATGCTACGACCCCTGTCTGTCTCATGGATATGCCTTCTGACGCAATGACAACTGCCATCCTTTATTTTTTTTTTCTTGTTGGAGACTGCTGTTATCTGTTCGAGAGTTCAAGAGCTCAGACTGGTCCATTGTACTGCCAGACAGACACCTTCGATGGCGTTAGAGGTCATGAAGAGCCGAAGCCAAGCTTCTTTTTATTCACTCGTTTTGTATGCGATTTGTTTTTTTCACACAAGTGAATGGAACCTAAAACTTAATGCCGATCCCGAACGGCGAGAGCCAAGAAGCTTTTTCATGGCAAGTATACAACGGGGGGTTTTGCCAGTACCCCGCCGAGGAGGGACGCCGCGAAATAATCATTTGATGGCGTTGGTGTTATCGGGATCCGAACTCGCTCATCTTGCGTCAGCGGCCGACACACTACCCACTGCGCCACGGCGCTCTACCTGCCTTCCTACTGCGCTGTAATTTCACAGTCATATTTCCATGGTGTCAGTTTGGCCAGACACTGAACTTGGAATGGACTGTCTTCGCATTTTCACAGATGGCTCCAGGATTGGGCGGGGGTCTGGCGCTGGAGTTTTCTTTGAGCGCGAAAACATTCGACTGCACTTCTCGTAAGGAATATATGCTTCTGTCATTCAATCAGGGGTATACGCAAGCCTAACAGTCACACACTATGTTGCGAAGCACAAGTGGGCGGGAAAAAGCATGTGCGTCTGCAGTGACAACTAACCTGCTCTCAAACCCTTTAAGCAAGCTCAAATTACTCAAGATTTTTTTGAACAATGAAGATTCCGAACGTGCAGAGGCGAGAAGCTTTTTCAAGGCAAACTCCCGAGGGTTTCACCAGTTCCCGCAAAGAGGTACTGGCTCAACGCGCATTAGAGGCCAACATAGTAAACTTGTGACAATTTTATTAGACGAAAAGTGTATATTTGGGGAATTGCGGTATACACATGTATATTATAGTTTCAGGTAGTTTGGTAGTTTCTTCAAGCCTTGATAAGGCACGTAGACTACTGCCAAATTTACGAATATTAATTAAAAAATATTTTCAGTGGAAGTCGAACTCTGCCCTGAGAAAGATTTCAACCGTCTTATTATTACCATAACAAATTATGAGAATGCTTTTGGCATTCTAATTATCTTTGTTCTTATATTGTAGTATGGCTCAATATTATTAACATATGAGGCGGAAAAAGGATAATAAATTCACTCATTTTTATATAAAAATATGTATTTTAAATAATTATGTTTTTATTATTTCTCTCGTAACAAATCTGATATCTCCCTTTTAGAATCTATATCTTAAGCCCGCATGACCGCTGTTGTCGTTGAACTTGAAGTTTCTTTGAGCGGAAGCATAGGCTTCCAAATTTTTACTAAGCTGGCGACTGTATTCCACTCCTGCACTAGTGCCGCCTCTCGAACTGTGGCCGACATTCACTCCAACGCTACCTTGAGGCGAGCGTGCAATTCTTACAAGAACGCCACTATCGTCAAATTGATTTTGGTCCACTAAAGTCTAAGGAAGTAGATAACTGGTTAATATGGGAAAGGAATACCATTTTAAAGGAGTAACTTACTGGTTCATAGTAAATATCAGGACTGTAGTACTGATCCTCAGGAATAGCGAATCCCAAAGCAACGGCGAAGAGACCACAAAGGACGATTAATTTGATTGCCATTTTAAGTTTTTGTTTGCTTTTGTGCTCGCACGGAGATTAAATCGGTATGACTGATGCTTTTCAAAGTAGCATCATCCGTTTATATAGTAATATTCGCAAGTACTAGCTATGTATATTGAGAAAAAAACCCCCATTCTCGGTACGAAGTTGTCTTATCGCGCGAGTGAATAGCTGCGCTTTTCACTGATAGTCACTTTCGATTTCATGTCATCCGTTAGACAAAAAAACGTTGTGGACGTTGTGATTCCCTCAGTTATGAACCTTATCCCAAAAGACTGGCAACACACGAAGGTTATGCAACGGGGAATTCGAATCATTACTTAAAAAAACGTACTTGTTGTTCCAGGTGAACAATTTTAACACAATACAAAATGCACAATATTCATTTATTCATTAAATTGAATATGTTCAGTCGGGAAAGCCCTTTTATTAATGGGTGTAGAGACACTGATGAGTTTTGAAATCCCAATTGCAGTTGTTCGAACAACATGACTATGTCAGGACTATATTAGGGATCTACGACACGACTACGACTTAATATTTTTTAGAAATAGAAAATAAAGACCCACCCAACATAATTTCTACCGTTTGTGATTTTTGGCCAGTGGTTAACCATTAGCTATTTTTATTACAGATTCCACATTGAGGAATTCCGGAAACCCATTTTCAAATAATCGCTAATCAATATTTAAAAAATCACACAACATCGGGAATATGTAAATACTTTTCTGGTAGTGATAACACAGCAGGCACAGTAGAAGCACCAGAACACATTTTATCAGCGGGGATTTTTTACTGATCTCGTGCTGTCTGCTTTCAAGGTATATAAGACAATTGTGAATACAGAGAATCCATCATAAGAAGTTCGCTTTTCAACTGCATAACAGTATATTTGACTCAAGCCACAATATCTTTTCCATCATGGTTGCAATCAAGATAATCATATTGTCAGGACTGTTGGCTCTTGCTGTTGGTTTCACCATTCCCGAAGAGCACCTAGATAGCTTTAACGGATACGAAATGGTAAAATACCCTTATCTATCATACCATACTAGAAGCTTAGTATTCTTTTGTATTTTTTTAGGAATCTTTTGGCGGAGATGTACCATTTGAGGACAACAATGTTCTAGTGCGGGTGGCACGATCACCGCAAAGAAGCTTGGAAGGCGTATTCAGTCATGATCGTCAATCTGGTTCGTCTGCCGGTATCAACTATAACCATCAAATCGGAAAGAACTTTGAGGCTTACGCTGGGGTCTCAAGGAACTTCCGATTCAACGACAACGCAGGCCATGCTGGGCTGAGATACCGATTTTAAGAAATATTTCTTTAATTTAAAATAAGACTAATTTATTAACAACATATTTAATTTACATCGAAAATTAATAAAATTTTGTATATACAAATTTTTTGGAACATAAACAATTTTTTTGAAAAATCTATCGATGGGTTGATTTCAACAACAGCGGAAGCTCGGTATTCTTGAATATTTTTAAAATCAGGCTTTGTTTTTACATAGGCAAGAAAGACGGTGTTATGAGTATTACACATCATTCGAAAAATTTATTTATATTACTTTGAAAGTTCAAGCAATCATCAATTTTAGAAATAGAAATTAAATTTAGAAATAGAAATACCAGAGGCAATGGAAAAAATATTGAACACTTACGATTTCAACTATCCCTTTCCGACTTGGCAAAGAGGATTTCAACAATTCAAGAAAATAGACCTTGGATCCCGTTCTTCTAAGCTTACTTATTAAAAGCCAATGATGAACTCTATCTAAAGCTTCCACTGTCTGTGTACAAGACATCAACCTGCATTCCTGTTCCAAGGCAGAAACAAAAAAGTCAGCGAAAGACATAAATTCTTTATTTTGGAACGGCCGCTGATAAATTCATGCGGATGAGAACTTAAAATTAATTTCGCTGCAAAAATTAGCCTAACTAGTTGATCAAATAGCTTTGGAATTGGTGAAAGTGAGACTGGCCTGTAGTTCATAATTAGGAACTTGAAATCACTTTTATACATATACATATAGGCTTATAAATTCCAGTAGGAACTAATTCATTGAAAATAATATTTAACGCTTTTAAAAGTGAAAAGCGCACTTAAATAATAAAAGACGTGGTATCGAATCTACACCAGCCTTAATATTTGAATCCAGCTTAGTTAAGCCACCAAGGACTTCTTGATCTTAAAAGGAAAAAAGATGAAAGTCTGCTATAAAAGTAAAAGTTTAATATAGATTTTCACTATTATGGTTAGCGCCTATATTATAATTGAATTGGAAAAAAAACCCAAAAAGTTACAAGTTTTTGACATTCTCTAAATTCTTAAGTCTCTTATTAAACCAAGACGATTTAAAGAATGTTCTCTTTTTTGCTAAAGGAACAAATTGTTCCTTTGAATATAGCGTTGTATAATAGCGTTTTGAATATAGTGTATATTTGTTCCACAGTTTTATCAAAAACTACTTTTTTTTTTGTGGAGGCTTCTGCTATTTGTTGGAGCACTCAGACACAAACACTGGTCCACTGTACTGCCAGACAGGCACCTCAGATGGGGTTAGAGCTCATGAGGAGCTAGAAACATGCTTCTTTTTATTCACTTATGTTGTGTGCGATTTGTTTTTCACATAAATGAACGGAACCTAAAGCTTAATATCGATTCCGAACGACGAGAGCCGAGAAAATTTTTTTTTCAAGGCAAGTGTACAACTTGGGGTTTTGCCAGTACCCCGCCGAGGAAGGACGCCGCGAAATAATTATTCGATGGCGTTGGTGTTATCGGGATCCGAACTCGCTCATCTTGCGTCAGCGGCCGTTACACTACTCACTGCGGCACGGCGCTCCTTTCGGCTAAAAAATACTTGCTTCGAATCAATGGAGGAAAGGAAATGATTTAAAGTCGTCAAGTCTGCCTTCTTAAAGATAAAACAATAAGAGTTGTCTGTACTAACGGATTTAAATTGATAAAATTTAAATATAACATCAGAGCTTTGTGATGAACGTGGTTCTTTACTAAAGAAAAGACTTACTCTGAGACCATATATTTAAGATCTTTAAGTATAAATATAAAACCAAGAATCCTATTCAAAACATTTCATATACTATTGATTTGAATCAATCCCAACGATGAAAAACTATCAATCAATTCAATATTCGTAGCCTAAGAGGCGTTAAATGAATCGAAATTTGGTCATCATCTAAATAACGCCAAAAAATGTCGACAATATTAAAATCACCGAAGATATTATATAAGGAAATTTATTAGGCAATAAATTATTTACGTTCGAGATAAGCTTAACATATTATACAACTCTAAGCTAGTTTCATACCGAATATAATTTCCAATAAAACAATATTCACATCTGTTTAAAATATGCTCTGAGCGCACAAGAATGCATAATTGCTCAAAATGAAACAAATCTTTGACAAATCCACTTGTCGACTATCAAGTGAACTTCGAACGGCAATCAACACTCCCCCGCCTCGCTCGATACCAGACTCCTGAGACCGGTCTATACGATAGACGACATATGATGAATCGAAGAGCTCCCAAGAGTAGATGTCATATTTCAGTCTTCTAATACTTAAAACGCATTCTACTAATAAGAAGTCGTTTGAATAATAAAGGACTTATCCTGACTAGAATTCACCACACTTTTTGATTGAATCCAATTCCCTTTAGGTCGAGCATGACAAAAAAATGGTATTAAAGATGAATGATAGACTTCCATCCTACGAACTAGTCATTCTTAAGATCATTAAGTACTCTAAAATGCAGAATTTGTCACAAGAAGGCTTTTCCAATTATAAATACAGAAACACAGAAAAGTACGCGTTTGACTTTGGAAACAATTCAATATAGATTGGAACAATCAAATAGGAAATATGAGGACAAATCGGGAAATTGCTTTGCCTTACCTTTATTCGCTCGCTTTGTTGCGTACAAATCAAAAGAATAGAGAGCATCACCGGGGCATTTGTCGATACAGATGGCTGATAGCTGATTGCACCCATACCGAAAAGTCTGACAACTAAAATTACAGTGATGGAAAAGTCTGATCATTGAAACAGAATTTTCGTCTTAATTGTTGTTTATTATTTCTTGTTTAACAAAATACTACTCGTAACAAAATCTATTTCTATATTCCTCCTAAAATCTATATCTCAAACCCGCATGTGCGCTGTTGTCGTTGAACTTGAAGTTTCGCTGAGCAGTGGCGTAAGCTTCAAAGTTCTTACCCAGCTGGCGATTGTATTCTACTCCTGCGCTGGTGCCGCTGCTCGAACTATGTCCGACATTCACTCCAACGCTATTTTGGGGTGAGCGTGCCATCCTCACAAGAACACCACCATCTTCAAATTGATTTTGGTCCACCAAAGTCTAAAAAATAAATCATTGATTAATATTAGCAAGGAATACTATTTACAAAGAGAATGACTTACTGGTTCATAGTAAATGTCAGGACTGTAGTGCTGATCCTCTGGAACAGCGAATCCTAAAGCAACAGCGAAGAGACCGCAAAGGACGATTAATTTGATTGCCATTTTAAGTTTTTGTTTGCTTTTGTGTAATTGTGCTCGCACAAGATTAAATCGGTGTGACTGATATCTTTCAAAGCAGCATCATCCGCTTATATAGTGATTGTCGCAAGTACTAGCCGTGTTGAGAGAAACCCCCATTGTCGGTACGATGTAAGTTGTCTTATCGTGAATTGATTCGCTTCACTGATAGTCACTTTCGATTTTACTTTAACCGGAAGACAAAAAAATGTTGTGGACGTGTGATTCCCTTAGTTATCCCAAAATACTAGCGGCACATGAAGTTCGATCAACTGGGAATTTGAAGGTACTTAATCATTTATTCCAAAAAAACATACTTGTTGCTCCAGGTGAACAATTTAAACCCAATAAAAAATGAACAATATTCATGAGTCATTTATTCATTGAATGGAATATTCACTGGGGGAAGTCCCTTTATTTATGATGTAGAGCTACTGAGGAGTTTTAAAATCCGAATTGCGGTTGTTCGAGCAGCAAGACTGTGCCAGTACTTTATTATACTTGACTACGATTTATTACTTTTTAGAAATAGAAAATGGCATACCCAACATAGCTTGTATTGTTTGTGATTTGGCCAGTGATTAACCATTTCAACGTAATGCAATTTCTGTTGTAGATTCCACCTTGAGGAATTTCGGAAGCCCATTTTTTCGCTAATCTATATTTAAAAAACCACACAACATCGGGAATATGTAAATACTTTTCTGGTAGTGATAACACAGCAGACACAGTAGAAGCACCAAAACACACTTTATCTGTCTTTATTGTGCTGTCTGCTTTCAAGGTATATAAGACAATTGTGAAATTGTGAATACAGAGAATCCATCATAAGAAGATCGCTTTTCAACTGCATAACAGTATATTTCACTCAAACCACAATATCTTCTCCACCATGGTTGCAATCAAGATAATCATCTTCTCCGGACTATTGGCTCTTGCTGTTGGATTGACCATTCCCGAAGAGCACCTGGATAGCTTTAATGGATACGAAATGGTAAAATACCTTTATCTATCCCATACCCGTACCAGAACCTCACTATTTTTTTTATACTTTTTAGGAACCTTTGGACGGAGAGGTACCATTTGAGGACAACAATGTTCTAGTGCGGGTGGCACGATCGCCGCAAAGAAGCTTGGAAGGCGTATTCAGTCATGATCATCAATCTGGTTCGTCTGCCGGTATCAACTATAACCATCAGATCGGAAAGAACTTTGAGGCTTATGGTGGTGTCTCAACGCAGGCCATGTTGGGCTGCGATACCGATTCTAAAAAAAAAAATTAGTTAAAATAAGTTAAAATAAGACTAATTTATTAACAACACATCTGAGATAATGAAAATTAATAAAATTTTCTATAAAAAAAACTTTCATGCATCATAAAATATTTTTTTTGAAAAATCTTAATTGGGGCTGACAATCCCGCTACATGAAACTAGGTACATTTAGTTCATACTGAAATGTGGGTAGACACAAAAGGATCCTCCTTTTATTTGGGAAGTTAAGGCCGTATTATGAGTATAGGAGCGGTTGACGCCAAAAGAGTGTGCCGTTGACGATACCTTGTAATAACTTTAGAAGCATTGCAATCTGTTACACAGTCACTAACCAGGGTGATTATGCGCGCAGTAGGCATGGTTAATGGTGAGGTATACGTATACACATTAATGTAGCTATCATAGATGATGTTTTACGTTTAACATCAGACTGTCAGCGAGCTGGTCAATTTCTTTGTCCGTTCTATCGCGTACCGTTCAAGTTAAACGATAGATTGCAGTGCAATTGTTAAAGCTAAGAATCCAATTTTGGCTCATAAGACCATCTCGAGCAATGTTGTCCTGCATGGAATTATCTTGACTCCCAATGAAAACCTTATGAATTTTTTAGACAAATTCTGCACAAAAATTGGTTTTCCCACAGTAACACAAAACTACTCGTATATAAGTCGACCTGTATCTGCAGGAGGATCATCGTCTAGTGTTATGATTGTCAATTTACCTCACTCAAACATTAAATCATGCTTATTAAAAAAAAATGCGGAGTACTATAAATCGACATCTAAGTAAATGATCTGGACTTTGACAATAACGTGTGTACGAATGTGCACAATGAAAGAAAATCATATACTTTTCAAAAGGGCGTCTACTCTACACTCTGTCTTTACGAGGAGCATTAAAACAACAACGGAAAGCAGATCGAAATGCAATGTTCACTTGCATTCGCTTGAATCGATGTGTTCTGCGTCTGGAACTAACGAAGTAGGTGAATCGCATTCATCGAAAAGAACAGCAGATGAACGAGAAAAGAAAGTAATTTAATTGTTTAAAGTAAAGTTTTTGTTTTTGTTTTTGTACATTGAAATAACGAATTTTTTGTTTGAGACTTACATATGTTCTTACTTAAAACAATATCAAGTGGCCCGGATTAAAGTAACGTCTTTAATACGACACGCAAAGCGAACTTCTCTTCTTAACAATCTTAATCCTCCTTTAAGTCCGCAAGAGCTTACGAAAAATATTAGAGAGATGGGAGTGTTTGAAAACAAAAACGTATATAAATCTACCGCGGATCCGAATGAAATGCGACAATTTTTTTACGGCGAATCTTCCTTTTAATAATGAAAATTATGTTTCATTCCATGATGTAACTGAAGAATCATATGTTTTTGATTGTGTGGGAACTTCTGAAATTGTCTAAGCTGTTCGGTCCATTAAGTCGAACGGCGAGGGTGCTGATGGCATTTCTCCTAAGTTCATAAAACTTATTTCAAATTTAATAATTCCATACATATATTCGTGATATATTTGATGTATTCATTTACGCTTGTAAGTTTCCTGAACAATGGAAGAATGCCATTATTATACCTGTTTCAAAAAAAAAAAAAAAATCCGTCCGGACCGCCTGATTATAGGCCGATAAGTTTGTTGAAAAAAAGTTATTGCGAATCAAATTCAGCATCTCATGAACACAGTTGTGAATCTGTTGTGATTACAGTAACAACTGACCCACGCATGGCCATGGATTCAGATGGCGCAGTTTTGTTAGTCCTTCTGGATCTTTCTAAAGCTTTTGACTGTATCGACCATGCAATTCTCTTAGAAAAATTAAAACACAAATTTAGCTACGCAAACTCAGGACTCAAGTTAATGGGCGAATACTAGAAAAATAGGCACTTAACTGTGTAAACTGTCCTTGATATGTCTACTGTTGGCAACTGTGGAGTCCCTGAAAGATCTGTCCTGAGCCCTTTATTATTTTCCTTATTTATTAACGATTTATCTGAAGTAATCCATAATTGTAAAGTTCATTTGTATGCTGACGATGTGTGTATTTATGTATATGCCACGTCCTAAAAATTTCTAAGTCAACTCCGTAGCAAAAGTTAACGAGACTAAATACACAAAAAAACTGTTGCGATAATGTGCTCTAATTGGGCTTTTTGTCCTAGAAACTTTCCACCCATAAATGGTGAAACTATAACCTATGTCAATAAAGTAAAATACCTTTGGTTTATCATAAACAAATCGTTGACATGTTGTGATGCTATTCCTGACACAGTCAAAAGAATATACTTCAGACTACGTAGTCTGCGGTGCTCAACTCACCTCCTTCATCCGAATATGAAGCTAAAACTAGTTAAGAGCCTTATATTACCTTATTTTATATTCAATTGTTATGTGTATCTTTGGCAAGATTTTCTAAGATATATATTAAATGTATCTATGTAGGTGTATTAGTGTTAGACAATATAAATCTAGATTGTTTGTAATCCCATTAGATCAATACCGAGAAATGAAATACCTTGTACATCTCTATAATATTATTTATGGAAAAGCTCCACAGTATTTGAAGGAAATGATTACGTTTTCTCAATCGCGTAGAGGTGTATTATTATTATTAATATATTTTTATTATACGAGTAATATTATTTTTGTTATTATTATTATATGTTCATGAGTTAAAAAACTCTTGCCTTTGTAATTTTGCTCTAAATACCCATAATAAGATATGACATTTTGTGGTATTTTATGTTATTTAAAAATAAATAAATGACAAGTGACAAAAATAAAAAATCGCAAAAATCAGCGGCTTTCTTAAATTACATAGAGCATCGAATCCTGTGTATACCAGTTGCTATTCCACTATGAATGAGATCCCATACACAACAGCTAATATTATACGAAGCTTTATTATGAAGGCTGACGTGGGGTGAAATTGCGAGAGCAATGACTTGAGTTTACATTTTAGTCCTCGACTGGTGAAGCCTATTGCCAAGTGAACAGTTTCTCATTAGCATCTAATTTCTGTATTCAAAATAAATCAACGAGTCTGTCAATTGTAGATCCAAAAATCCCGAAAAACTATAAAACGCGATTCGAAGTGCCTTCAGTGGATGGGTGTCAGTTGAAAAGTGAGGAGTCGTTGACGATAATCCAGCAAATAATTAAAATTAGTTATAAATTTAGACACTCTTCTATAGGAACATAATGTAGAAGAATTACCGATGGAAGAGAAAAACGAGGTGAGTAACGATTCATTCGTTCGTAGTCTATTAAAGAATAAAGAAGTATATTTAAAGTAGTGCGTGTTTTCATCAGTTGATTTAAACTAGTTTACCTGTTTTAATTTAGTTTATTTATTTTATATTTAGTATAAGTTACATTGGATGCCAAAAGTAAAAATTTTAAGGGAAAAATTTGTCTAACTTAAAGTAACTGCCACTAAGCAAATATAAAATAATTCAGTTACTTAAGTTATCTTCGAAGTTGAACAAAAGTTGCACTACCAAAAGCAAAGTTAGCCAACACAATAAATTTTACAATTTATTTTCCAAATTCCAGTTATAACCGGTCAAATCCGGTGGCTATCGCAAGCGCCGTATGCCGTATACGTGGCTTCACAAACATTAATTATGTTTGTTCCTATTTTTAGAGTAGCCTAATATACAAAAAATATGTTAGGCAGGAAGAAAATAATAAATTCGCTCAATTTTACGTAAAAATAATTTAAAGTATTACGTTTTTATTATTTCTCTCGTTAGAAAAAAAAATTGATATCTCCCATTTAGAATCTATATCTTAAGCCCGCATGACCGCTGTTGTCATTGAACTTGAAGTTTCTTTGAGCGGAAACATAGGCTTCCAAGTTTTTACTAAGCTGGCGATTGTATTCCACTCCTGCACTGGTGCCGCCTCCCGAGCTATGTCCAACATTCACTCCAACGTTACCTTGAGGCGAACGCGCCACTCTTACAAGAACACCATTATCGTCAAATTGACTCTGGTCCACCAAAGTCTAAAAAATAAATAACTGATAATATAAGCAAGGAATTTACAAGAAGAATAACTTACTGGTTCATAGTAAATGTCAGGACTGTAGTACTGATCATCTGGAACAGCGAATCCTAAAGCAACAGCGAAGAGACCGCAAAGAACGATTAATTTGATTGCCATTTTAGGTTTTTTTTGCTTTTGTGTACTTGTGCTTTCACGGAAATTAATTCGGCGTGACTGATGTCTTTCAAAGTAGAACCATTCGCTTATATAGTAATCGCCGCAAGTACTAGCCATATCAAGAAAATCCCCCATTGAAAATACGAAGTGAGATACCTAATCGCTCGAGGGAACTGTTGTGTTTTTCATTGATAGCTATTTTTTCTTTTTTATCTCATCGGAAGAAAAAAAAATGGTTCAGGCATTATCCTAAAAGAATACCTGCACAAGGCGTTTGAACAACTGAGGATTTGATGGAATCTTGAATAAGTGCTCGCTGTTGTCCAACAGATGACACCAGAACTAAGTACATGTAATGTATCTACCAGAAAGTACCTATACTGAAGGCAAGCTTCAGTGTGTGTTAGATCGCCGAATTTTAAGCAAGTCTTTGTTTCCATAGTTTTAAGGATGTCGAGTTTCGGCTCTGTCGGAAATGACATACAGAGATTGGTTTCAACGCTTCAGAAAAAATGATTATGAGGTTTAAGATAACGAAGACTCTGGTGTCGTTAAACGTTTTGAATGGGAAAATTTGCAGACATTAGTTCATGAAGCCTCATGTTAGATGCCGGCTAAAATTGCAAAATCATTACAAGCATAATAGATGACACGGGTGAGTTCTTCTTCATTACTTTAATATGAAGAAAACTGCTGCCGAAAGTCATCGTATTTTGGTGGAAGTTTATGGTGAACATGCGCTAGCTGAGCGAACGTGCCAAAAGTGATTTGCACGATTTAAAAGTGGTGATTTTGGCTTGGAAGACGATGAACGTCCTGTGCAGCCAAAAAGTTTGAAGATGAAGAACTGAAAGCATTACTCTATGAAGATTGTTGCCAAACACAAGAAGACCTCGCAGAATTGTCGGGTGTCACTCAAGCAGCCATATCAAAACGTTTAAAAGCAGCTGGATATATTCAAAAGCAAGGAAATTGGGTACCACATAAACTCAAGCCGAGAGACGTCGAAAGGCGGTTTTGCATGTCCGAAATGCTGCTGGAACGCCACAAAAGGAAGTCATTTCTGCATCGGATTGTTACTGGTGATGAAAAATGGATCAATTACGACAACCCCAAGCGCAAAAAATCATATGTGAAACCCGGCCAACCAGCCAAATCAACGGCAAAGCCGAATATCCATGGCGCGAAGGTAATGCTCTGTATTTGGTGGGATCAGAAGGGTGTGCTGTATTATGAGCTGCTAAAACCGGGTGAAACCATCAATGGACAATGCTACCGAACACAATTAATCCGTTTGAAGAGAGCAGTAGCCGAAAAACGCCCGGAATATACGACCAGACACGAGGCAATAATTTTCCATCATGACAACGCTCGGCCCCACGTTGCTATTCCGGTTAAGAACTATTTGGAAAACAGTGGATGGGAAGTTTTACCCCACCCGCCTAATAGCCCAGACCTTGCCCCTTCTGACTACCATTTATTCCGGTCGATGCAGAACGCAGCGATACCTATCGCTTGTCGTAAAAGGCGACTAAACAAAGGTAAACAAAACTCACATCTAGGCAATTTAGAAAACACCAAGGTGAGCCTAGGGACACATATACCACCATTAAACTGCCCCACAAGTGTGCATGCAAATCAGTGGGTTGACACGACTGGAGATCACCGGTGTTGTAAGAGTAAGATCAATCAAAAAAAAAAAATAAAAAATCTGGAGCATGCCCGTGTCAAAAAGGAAGGGAAGAATGAAAACGGTCAAACCGTAGCATTATGGAAAAGAACGCTAAAAGGAAAAGCACTACCCCGCCAGGCACTACTAATGGTCGTGATCCTGGGACGAGCAGAAATGCTCGGGTCAGAGCTATGGGATTTCCGGGGGATAGCAAAGTAATGCAACGGCGTAAGCCACATTTAAGAGTCGCGAGTTGGAACGTTGGAAGCATGAGTGGGCGCAGCTATGAGCTTGAAGAAATGATGGTTAGAAGGCGAGTAGACATCCTGTGCGTACAAGAGACGAAATGGCGAAACACCGGTAATCGGGCGCGTTTCTTGGACGTTAAAACAAAAGCCTACAAGATGTTTTACTATGGATTGGAACAAGGAAAACACGGAATCGCCATCATCCTTGCGGCAGAGTTACTTGGCAACGTCTTAACCATTTCAAAGTCCAGTGACCGTTTGATGGCTCTCAAATTGGTGATGCATGGTGAGGTGTGGAACATCGTAAGCGCATATGCCCCTCAAGTAGGATGCGAACAAAAAAGAAAAAGATGCATTCTGGCTAGATTTCCACAACCTTGTCAAAATCATCCCAAAGGAAGAGCTTTTGTTTGTTGGGGGAGATTTAAACGGACATGTCGGGAAGACAAGCGAAGACTATGAAGGCTACCACGGAGGGCTGGGATACGGCACCAGGAACTCTTCAGGTGAAGATATCCTAAACATGTGCAAGTCGTACGGTCTTATAGTGCTAAATACCATGTTCGTCAAACAAAGCCGGCACCTGATCACTTATAGCAGCGGCGGAAATGAAACTCAAATAGACTATCATTTGGTATCCAGTTTCATGAAGCCACGAGCTAAAGATTGCAAAGTGATCCTGGGAGACGCGATCGCCCCTCAACACCGTCTCCTCCTGACTGAATTTTTTATGGATGCGAGAAAGAAGTCAAAGCAGCAAACGAAGGTGTCTGAGAGAATCAAGTGGTATAAGCTGGATAAAGGAAAAGGCGAAGCTTTTATTACCATCATGGAAAACTACCTCTCTTCCATTATCGATGAGGTCGGTAATGAGGAGTGCAGAGCACAAGACATGTGGGATTCCCTACAACAATCTGGCCTGGAGAAAGCCAAATCACTGCTCGGAACATCTAAAGGCCCCTGCCAACACGCAAAAGAAACCTGGTGGTGGACAGACGAAGCCAAAGCAGTGATACACGAAAAGAAAATGGCTTTCCAAGCTTGGTCAAAGTGCTCTTCTACTGATGGAGAGGAAAAAGCTCGCCGTGAAAAGGTATATAGATGTTGCAAAGGTATCGCGAAGAAAAAATGCGCCGAATTCAAAGCGAAAAGCATGGAAGGCCTCTATCAGGAGTTGGAAGAAATATCGTCTTCCGCGTCTGACAGGAACCAGGCTATCCAGGAGCTTCGACAAAACAATTTGAACAAAGGAGCAAATATCTTTAAGATAGCCGCCCAGAGAAGAAGAAATGCTCAGGAGATTCGTTTCCCAAAGTTCATTAACAATGCTGAAGGCCAACTCCTTGTGGAAGACGAAAAAATTCTCCACAGATGGCGACAGTATTGCGAGGAACTTCTGAACGAACAGTTTCCCCGAGTGTACTTTCCAAGAGCCGCCCCGAATCATGCCGAAATACCCGACATCACAGTCGAAGAAGTTCGGTACGCGGTTAAAAACTCCAAGAAAAGAAAAGCTGTTGGGCCGGACGGGATACCCTCTGAGTTCTGGAAAAAGATGGGAGACATCGGGTCTAGATGGCTCATGGTTCTTATCTCCAAACTTATAAGAGGCGACACTATGCCTAATCAATGGAGGGAAAGCTATCTTCTTCCATTGCACAAAGGAAAGGGTGATACGCGAAATTGTGATAACTACCGTTCTGTCAAGCTGATGTCGCACACCATGAAGATCGTTGAACGGGTATTAGATAGCCGACTGCGGAAAATAATACGACTATCTGATGACCAGTGCGGGTTTGTCTCGGGTAAATCAACAACTGATGCAATCCAAAGTATAAGGATCATGATGGAAAAGCATCGTGATTCTTCAAAGGACTTGCATATGGTGTTGGTTGATTTCGAGAAGGCCTTTGACCGGCAACCAAGAGATCTTTTATGGGTAGCGCTAAGACAAAAAGGAGTTCCAGAAACCTACGTGCGAGTGATTATGGACATGTACGAGAGAGCAACGACAAGAGTAAGATGCACCGCAGGAGTCACCGAAGAGTTCGCAATCAAAGTCGGTGTACACCAAGGGAGCGTCCTCAGCCCACTGCTTTTTATAGCAGTCCTTGATTGCTTGCTTGAAGGAAAAGTGACGGACCCCAATGTGCACCAGCTATTCTTTGCTGACGATGGGGCCATTATAAGTGATGATCAGGCGTCCCTACAACGAGCACTTGATGTGTGGGTGGACATTTTTGAGGGACACGGGTATCGTATTAGTTCAAAGAAGACAGAGTATCTGTGCTGCCCGTTCTCTGACCCTCATCAGCCTATTCCAGACATTTACTTGAATGGAAGAGTGCTTCCCAAGTGTGAAAAGTTTAAATATCTGGGATCTATGATTAATAGAGAAGCAACTTGTGATGACGACATCAAACATCGCGTAAGCGTAGGGTGGATGAAGTGGCGGGAAAACTCCGCCATCTTCTGTGATCGAAAAATGCCCCCTAAGCTGAAAGGAAGGCTCTACACTTCAGTTGTACGTCCGGCGCTCACATACGGTTCACAATGCTGGACAATGCACAAAAAGTATGAGAGCAAATTAACGGCAACTGAGATGAAGATGCTTCGCATGACAGCGGGAGTAACAAAGCGTGACAGAATTAGAAGTTCAAAGATCCGAAGAAGCCTCCACGTAAAAGAAACCATCACAAGAAATATAGAGCGCGACCGACTCAGTTGGTATTGCCATGTTCAAAGGAGAGATCCTTTGAACCCCGTCCAAAAGGCGTTATCAATCAACATTCCAATTTCAACACGCAAAAAAGGCAGGCCGAAAAACAATTGGTGCAAACAAATGCAAAAACACCAGCATTTGATTGGCCTCAGCGATGAAGTAATCCCAAACCGGGAAGCCTGCCGCTACTTTCTGAGGTCAAACCGGCGGACCCCACAAGCGGACCAGTAGGAATGCAGTTAAGTGGGAAGGTTATGGTCCTACACTTCTGACCATAACGACGCCGGGATAAAAAAAGGAAAAGAAGAAGAAGAAGATGCAGAACGCGCTCACTGAAATACGGCTCACATCAGAGCAGAATATCAAAAATTGGCTTGATTCATTCTTGGCTGCCAAGCAGGCGCAATTCTTTGGGATGGGATCCACAAATTGTCAGAAAGATGGGAAAAAGTCATAGCTTCAGATGGGCAATACTTTGAATAATACTATTGTACATGTTTTTCTTAAATAAACGTTCAAATTTTGAAAAAAAACCGCACGAATTAAGTTATATACCCAATAGAAAACATTTTTCTTAGCTTAAGTTAGTTATAATAATGTTAATTGTAAGTTTATATAGTAGTCGAAAGACATGTTTAAATTGTACTGTTTGTTTTAGAGTGTCCGCCTATATAGATTAGTAGGGTAAAGGGTACGATAAATCTAAGATAATTTAAAATTAAAAAAAAAAGAGATGACATAACAATTTCGAAAGCATTAGGAATGAATGCTGAACGATAACCCTATGAGTAAAAGATCGTCGGATAAGCCCGGCCATTAATCAACATGAACGGCAAAGGCAAATTTTCATGGTTCGTATTTGGTGGGATCGGCAGGGTGTCGTTTATTATAAGCTGCTCGAACCGAATAAATTCATCACGAGGGATCGCTATCGACTGTAATTGAGCGAGCAACACATGTTGCTAAATAAGTGAAAACCTACTTGAAAACGCTCAAATGGGATGTTCTAATCCACCCACCGTATTGACCAGCCATACCAATTCCGATTATTGCTCCGTTCGATGGCAATTGGACTGGCTGATCAGCACTTCAACTCTCATGGAGGTTCGATTCTTGGATAGCCTCAAGAGACATATTGTTTTCCGAACATTCATTTCATGTGCTGCCTGAAAGAAGGGAAAAGTAATGGCCAACAATGGACAATTTTTCTAGTGACAATCAATACTTCCAGTTTTTAAAGCTTACTTTAAATAAAGCATTCATTTTCACACAAAAAATAGATACTATTCGAGGCCCTAATACTTAGTGAGTTCTTGCAAAATACTTTTATGCTTTTATGATTTCACCTTGAGGAATTCCGGAAGCCCGTTTTCAAATAATCGCTAATCTATATTTAAAAAAATCACACAACATCGGGAATAAGTAAATACTTTTCTTTTGGTGATAACACATCAGACACAGTAGAAGCATCAGAGCACACTTTATCAGCGGGGATTTTTCACTGCTCTCGTGCTGTCTGCTTTCAAGGTATATAAGACAATTGTGAATACAGAGAATCCATCATAAGAAGTTTGCTTTTCAACTGCATAACAGTATATTTTACTCAAACCACAAAACCTTTTCCACCATGGTTGCAATCAAGATAATCATATTCTCAGGACTGTTGGCTTTTGCTGTTGGATTCACCATTCCCGAAGAGCACCTGGATAGCTTTAATGGATACGAAATGGTAAAATACCTTTATCTATCCCGTACCCCTACCAGAACCTCACTATTTTTTTTATACTTTTTAGGAATCTTTTGACGGAGAGGTACCATTTGAGGACAACAATGTTCTAGTGCGGGTGGCACGATCACCGCAAAGAAGCTTGGAAGGCGTATTCAGTCATGATCGTCAATCTGGTTCGTCTGCCGGTATCAATTATAACCATCAGATCGGAAAGAACTTTGAGGCTTACGCTGGGGTCTCAAGGAACTTCCGATTCAACGACAACGCAGGCCATGCTGGGCTGAGATACCGATTTTAAGAAAGATTTCTTTAATTTAAAATAAGACTAATTTATTAACAACATATTTAATTTACATTGAAAATGAATAAAATTTTGTATAAACAACTTTTTTCGAACATAAAATATTTTTTTGAAAAATCTATCGATAGGTTGGAGCTGCTAATCCTACTATATCATTAGATTAAATTGTTTCAACAACAGGGGAAACTGGGTATTCTTGAATATTTTTAAAATGAGGATTTTTTTACATAGGCAACAAAGACCGTGTTATAAGTACATATGTATATAGACCGTTGACGCCAAAAAAGTGGCCGATGAGAATGTTTTGTCATATCTTTGGAGGATTATAATGTGTCCTCGAGTTGTGCAATGTACCAATATCTTGGGTTATTGTAGTGACCATTCACAATAGAATAAAGAATCTGAGCCAATAACTGATGCGAAGTGACGTTGAGAGAGCAATAACTTGAGTCTAGAATTTGATCTTTGACTAACTACCCTAGTGAAGCCTATTGCGAAAAAAACTTTTCCTCTGCTAGTTGGAAATTCAGAAGTCCCAAGCGACTTAGAGTATAACGCAACTCGAAGTGCTTTCAGTGGATTGGTAACAGATGAAAGCCGAGGAGATTTCGTCCAACAAATTTGCGTTTTCGTCAGCTCGAAGAATGTTAAATTTTGTTCATTGTATCCCAACAGTCCAGCGAATAAATAATATTAAATGCCAAAGATGAAATTTTCAAAGAATTCAATATCTACCTAATTTAAGGTGCAATAACTACAGTTAAGAAATATAAAATATGCCAGTTATACTCGTATTTCCTTGGAAGTAAAATAAAGAAAGTCCACTAACAAAATACAAAAAGTGGAAATCGGAATCCCTTTTAACGCATATATGCCCAGTGGGTCGAAAACGACCCACTTACCTTTTTTATGCTAATTGTCACATAAGCACAATATTACGATGAGAGATTCTAAACATTTAAGTTTATTCGCAATATAAAAGAGTGTGCCATGACTTGAAACAGTAGGCGTTGAATTTGTTGCGTAAGCAACTACAAAAAACACAATAACCAAAAATGATAAGTTTCACTCCCAAAAAACTTCTGGGCATATATGGGTTAAATATCCATTGATCATAAAACAATATTCGCTAAAGTTTAATTTTTTTCTTAAATTTTACAATTGTTTTCCCAAGTTCCAGCGATTAGTTCTCAAGTCTTTTGGCTATCGCAGGCGTTTCTCCTCTTGAGAAGACAAAGTTTTATGTCAAAAATTAAAACGAATTTTCTTTTATTCAGTTATAAAAAAAAGTTCTATGTCATAAAATATAATAAAATTTTAATGCAAAAATAAGAGTTTTATTGAGAAAGGACTTGGTTTCCTACCCCGTTTTTATTGCAGAGAGATATGATTATCAGAATAAGCAAATAACATGGACATGGACTTCTTCAAGCCGTGATAAGGCACGTCAACTACCGCGAAATGAAACTCTTTAACTCTCTTGGTATTGCCATAATAATTTATGGGAATGCTTTTGGCGTTTTTTATTTTCTCTGTTCTTATTTTGTAGAGTCAATATGCAATTAACATGTTAGGCAGGAAGGAAATAATTAATTCGCTCATTCTCATGTTGCGTGTATCCATTAATTGTAAAGTATTTAAATAGCTTTTCAATTGACGCGAGTAGATTTTGGCGGCCTGTGGCGGCCATGTTGTTCTGGTGACATCCATCTAATCTGTTGTCTATTATTCAGTTACTGATGGCAAATCATGGTAAGTTACGAGTACACGATTGAATAGCACGTCAATGATATAACTTTACTGTCAAAATTAGTGTTCGTTAATGCAAAAGTTGCGCGTTGCGCCCTTTACACTCAACTTTTCAATGTTTGGTGGTCAATTTAGATACGACCGGTTCGGTAGTCATCCAGCCAACATTCATACGTCAAAAGAACGCAAGTTCGGTCGAGAACATCGCCGCGATCTGTGAAAGTGTACAGCAGAATCCGAGGAGTTGAGTGCTCACCGTGCACAAGAACTCGGACCCAGGAGTTCAAATTTCATGACTGAGCTTCAGGGCGTTTGCAAGAGTACCCCAATTTTGGCCAAAAAATCATCTTTAGCGGCGAGACGCATTTTTAGAAAAATGGCTGTGTTAACAAGCAAAATTGCCACATATGAGACGACACCAACCCACACGAGGTTCACAAGGTGACAATGCATGCTCAAAAAATATCGTTTGGTAACAAGGATAACCAATTTTCTATTGACAAAATTTACGACATGTGGTTCCAGCAGGAGTGGCGCTACGTGCCAGCGGACGCCACGATTGGCATTCTGCATGAACGATTGGACGGTAAGGTTATCTATCGCAGAGGTTGGCCACCAATGTCATATGTTATGACTCCGCTGGATAATGTCCAGCGAAAGTTCCCGGAACTAGTTCCGACTGGGAAAGGAAACGTTCCATGTTCGTTCCGGGGTTGGAACTATTTTGCGCAACTCTAGATCTTAGACACAATGGGTACTTAACATTACTTTCAAACATATCTGCGGCCTAACATTTGAAACACCCATGTATGCTGGTACTACTGAGCTGGTACTCTGATGTTTGAACTCAAAGGTAGGAGACGATTGCCTATTAGTAAAGCTATTAAGTATGGGCTCATTACATTCGTCTTAACTAGTTCTGTTTATAGTTAAGGTGCTGTACTTGCTTTAAAAACAATGAGTTTATTCCGGAATCGCGATATTAATAACAAAAATAGCTTTATTATAAAAAAATAGATACAGTTCCGTCGTAGATTACATTTTTGACACACATGTGTAATATAACAGGAATAAGTCACGCTGAATGTGTTAAATTATATATGGATTTGTATGCGGTAGAGTGTTACGAAAAATTTAATTTAAGTAGTTACTCGTACCTATCGGAATTAGGGCGAGTAATTTAAAAAGAATGAAATAAAAATAAAATTAAAAATTTTAAGTAACCCCCGACAAAAAAAAACTCCAAAAACTAAAAACTATCGGCCTTTTGACTTCATTAAAAGAAACTATTAATATTTTTAAGATGATGTCGTCGTGTCGGGATTTAGCGGATTAAGTAAATAAAATAAAACCAGAATACAAATAAAGAGAATATTGAGAATGATAAAGTATGGATTATACAAAGACCTACCCTATGTAAACAACGTAAGTATGTACAGAAACAACCATATCCAATCTTTTAACCAGTGTCATCTTAAAAATATTAATAGTTTCTTTTAATGAAGTCAAAAGGCCGAGAGTTTTTAGTTTTTGGAGTTTTTTTTTTTTGTCGGGGGTTACTTAAAATTTTTAATTACACTCGTATTTTTATAGAAATAGAGAATAGGGACGCAGCCAATATAACTTCTATTGTTTGTGATTTTTGACCAGTGATTAACCAATAGCTATTTTTATTGTAGATTCTACAATGAGCAATTCCGAAAGCTCGTTTTCAAATAATCGCAAATAAATATAAGAAACCACACAACATCGGGAATATGTAAATACTTTTCTGGTAGTGATAACACAGCAGGCACAGTAGAAGCACCAGAACATACTTTATCAGCGGGGATTTTTCTCTGTTCTCGTGCTGTCTGCTTTAAAGGTATATAAGACAATTGTGAATACAGAGAATCCATCATAAGAAGTTCGCTTTTAAACTGCATAACAGTATATTTTACTCAAACCACAAAACCTTTTCCACCATGGTTGCAATCAAGATAATCATATTCTCAGGACTGTTGGCTTTTGCTGTTGGATTCACCATTCCCGAAGAGCACCTGGATAGCTTTAATGGATACGAAATGGTAAAATACCTTTATCTATCCCATACCCGTACCAGAACCTCACTATTTTTTTTATACTTTTTAGGAACCTTTTGACGGAGAGGTACCATTTGAGGACAACAATGTTCTAGTGCGGGTGGCACGATCACCGCAAAGAAGCTTGGAAGGCGTATTCAGTCATGATCGTCAATCTGGTTCGTCTGCCGGTATCAATTATAACCATCAGATCGGAAAGAACTTTGAGGCTTACGCTGGGGTCTCAAGGAACTTCCGATTCAACGACAACGCAGGCCATGCTGGGCTTAGATACCGATTTTAAGAAAGATTTCTTTAATTTAAAATAAGACTAATTTATTGACAGTATTTTGATATATAATCAAAATAATAAAATATTCTATAAACAAATTTGTTGGAACATGAACTATTTTCTTGAAGAATTGGATGATATGTAAGTTAAAGTTGCGGTGTTGATAGTCGTCTAGCAAAAATATTGCCTTTGTCTTATACTAATCATCGTCTCAACAATATTGTCTAACCTCAACGCAAATTCTTTAATTATTATAGCATCAACAATTAATGTGTCATTAAATGTTAACATGTATATCGAACATTGACGCCCAAAGAGTGGCCTACAATGGTACTAACAGTTTAATTTTACGGATAGTAAAAATGGTTGGATTGCAAGTATACAAATGAGATCGATGTTAATATTCTGAAGCCTGGTAATCCGAACTCCTAACATTACTTAAAACTTTACAACACGAATCAAAGTGCCTCAGGATCAGCGGGTTCGTATCAAATGGTAACCGAGAAGACGCTGTGCAGGTTTTCAATGGCTTGAATAAGCCATAAATTAGTCTCATCCGTTGTTAAAAAATAGCTCTGACTGTTATTAGTGTTTCATAGTGTCAAAGGTTAGAGATCAGTCTATAACATTCAGTTCATATGACTAAAACCTTGTTTTTTGTTGTATTGAATCAAATTTATTCTTAACTAAACAATATTTGAGGAAGGTTTTGCAATAATGTTTTTCTTTAATTGAAATAAGAGTGAAGCTGAAGGGTATCTAATGTTTATGGAAGTTTATGGTGACATAGCTTCAACTGATGAACCATGTAGGGAATGGTTTCGACGTTTTAAGAATGGTAATTTCAGCATTGAAGATAAGCCTCGCTCTGGACAACCAAAAAATTCGACGACAAAGAATTGTAGGCATTGTTCGAAGAAGATCCGAGTCAGTTGCAAATGGAGTTTACAGATTCATTGGGAGTATTTCAGGAAGCAGTTTCTGTATGTTCCTCATGAATTGAGACAAAGTCATGTCGAAAGGTCAGAAAGAAAGCTTTTTTACCCCGGATTGTGATTGGGGATATTCAAGGACAATCCCAAGAAGAGAAAAAAACACGCTAAAGCGCAAGTCACATAGAATCCGTGCTTGCGTGCGTCCGTTAATTTCAATTGACTGCCAACGCATTGCAGGCATGCATAGCCACATAGAATCCGTGCGTGCGTTGATCTGTCAAAATTGAATGACAAATCATTCAATGACATTTATTAATTTGTGTTGTGCGTTCAATTAGAAAACATTCTTTACTTGTTATATAATACTTAAAAAGTATGGACGATTTTATTTCGGTAATAATATTTATATTAATATTGTCGCAAGCATTTGAAATGTACAAGATAATAATGGGATGCAATCGCGAATTTTGGGTTCGTCCGTTGTACAAGGACCGGGACATTCACGGATTTTTCGCCAGAAATGTTGATACCCTGTACTGTGATCCGGAGCAATTTAAATTGGTGTTGCGTATGAATAGGGAAGTATTCGATACCCTTTTTAATTTGGTAAAAGAAGACCTTACCAAACATTCAAACAGGCCGGTCATATCTGCAAAATGCAGGTTGTTTTTGACTCTTGTGTAAGTACATATATTTTAAGCGTGCTACCTTTGTTTATCACATATCTTTATAGATATTTGGCACATGGAGGGAGCAAGCAAATGTTCTCAATGGCGTTCAAAATGGGACTGTCGAGTGTAAAGCTAATTGTGGGCGAAACATGTGATATTCTCTGGAATAACCTCGGCCATATCTATTTGTCAGTCCCGAATAAAACAGAGTGGAAACAAATTGCCAATGACTTTCACAATATATGGAATTTGACGAGCTGTGTGGGTGCCATTGATGGAAAACACATCAATATTACTTGCCCACCAAATTTTGGATCCCTCTTTTATAATTATAAGGGAACATATTCAATTGTGCTTTTGGGAATTTGCGATGCCAACTATACTTTTACTGGTATCGACTTAGGTGCATATGGTTCCCAAAGCGATGGTGGTGAATGGTGGCACTCCGACTTTGGTCAAAAACTATTCAAAAATAAGCTCGACCTCCCAAAAGAAGAGTGTTTGCCGAACAGTAATGTGCTTTTTCCATATTGTTTTGTGGGCGATGCGGCTTTCCCTTTAAAATCATTTTTGATGCGTCCGTATCCAGGTATAGTACATGAGATTTTATTGCCAGTTTCATTTAATTAAGACATTTTCTTTAGGACGGCGATTAACTTTCGACCGCGAGAATTTCAATAAGCGTCTCTCACGTGCCAGGCGAGTTATTGAAAATGCATTCGGCATTTTAGTGTCCCGGTGGAGAACACTGCTTGGCCCACTTAACATGTCTCCGACGTCAGCAGAGAGAATTGTAAAAGCAACTGTGTTGCTTCCCAACTTTGTCAAAATGAGTGACGCCACCTATATTCCATCAGATTATGTGGACCAGTACCACGGTGAGGAAATAGTTCACGGCTTATGGCGGAAACAAATAATTATGTCGCCAAAGAAGAAGAGAATTTTTTCCAACAATGCGTCAAAAAGCGCATTCACATTGCGAGACCAATTGAAAGATTATCTTTTATACAATTAACTTAATCTACCATATATGTATGTATGTATTTCTGCGAGTGCAGTCAAATAAATACAAATCTTGAATTTATTCTTTATTTTTTTCACTTTCTTCTAACAACAATTTCGAAAATTTTGCTTTTAGTTCGTCCTGCACTTTTTCAGGGAGTTTCGCCATGAAACTTTCACAAACTTTATAAAAATCATCGTTCCGGCCGATGGTCTTCTTAGTCAGATATTCCTTGGCCACCCCCAACAGCTCATTGAAATTTTCAGTCGTATCTTGTATCATTTTTCGCTTTCGCGCCGCCGTGGATGTTCTTGGCGTGTCTGATGACGTCTGACTGCCTTCCAATGGCGAAAAAATGTCTGCATTTGGGTTTGCCCCACTGGAGAAAACAAAGTCGTCTTCTTTGCGAAGTTGGACGACTCTGTTTCCGTCGCACTGCCCACCTCCCCCATATATGTGGTGTTTAAGAACGTTCTGTAAAAAAACGTTTAAATGAAACATGATTACAAACACAAACAAAAAGAAATTACTCACCTACGTGGCGCGACGTGAACCGTTAGGAAGTCCATCGCCGGAAAAAGACACCAGTCATTTTTTTCCAAGGCTTCGCTTCCCGACCTCGGCTTTTTGCTCAATTCCCTCAAAAACCTGTCTCTCAAGGATTTCCACCGTATTTGACAATGCTATACTGGAATCAAATGAATATAATTGACTAAATACCTTAATTGTATTTATACAATATATGTATTACCATCTACCCCAGTAGCAGCCGATACATCACACCAAGCCTTTTCCCTCTTTAATTTATTTCTATAACACTTTAAACTTTTGTTATAAAGACACGGATGGTCTTTAATTGTTTCAATTTTTCTTCAAACATTTCTTTCACTTTGCACCAACAAAACATACCTCGCATGTGACACCAAACAGAATAATACTTAAATGTCAACCGAATTTGAAATTTCTCTCAATGCGAGAGAGTTCCTAAACATTCTCTCAAAGCATCCACCAATGAACGTGCTTACTCTCAATTTGTCTATATGTGAACTTCAAATTGTAAATGTGTGAGCTCCGATATGTGAATGTATGAACTGTCAGCGCATCAAAAAGTAGAAAGTAGCTCTACTTTGTCTATCGAAGCGCGTGCTTCCTTCGACTATGTGCCACATCCCATAAGAATGTGTGTATTCTACTTTGCTGTCAGCGGAAGCACGCAAGCGCAGATTCTATGTGACTTGCCCTTAAGCGTGGTGAATCGCTATTGTGAACCACTACATCAACATCAAAGTAAAAAGAGAGCTCAAAATGTATGCTGGGTATCTGATGGGACCAAGGATGTCCCGTTCTAAAATTGATTCGCTTGAGTCATGCATTACGAGAAAAAACGGATAAGTTTATAAAAATCAACATCTATATCAGTGGCATTCGTTTCTCAAGGCAATTTTTTTCGATTTTGTTTCTTATTAGATATTAATGGAGGACTTTAACCTAACTCTTCGAAGTCAATGGGAGTCATTGCGAGGGCGCTTAAAGTTTTGGAAGACCTTCGCTATAAATCTTACGTTATACGCAGAAGAGGGTTTATGTCGGTACAAACTTGGGAGCAGAGAATTTTTGAAATTTGGTGGGGGCAATACCCCTATTTATTGCGCTTAATTCAAGCCACATACTTAATTTAACTTACAACCTAAGAAGATAGGTGCATTGGAGCCATAGGAGGTACGAGAGCTGGGAAGATAGAAGAGACGTGGTTTTCGTGTGTTACGAGAGTTAGTGTTGAAAAAGATATACTCGTAGAAAAGTATAGGGTCGCGCAATCAATGGTACCTGAGAGGAGCCCATGGAAGATGTCGGATATCCTTCGGCGTTCTTCCAGCGAGTTCCAATTAATAAGTTTTAGGCGGTCTTGATGGGAAAGTAGGATCAGAAGATTGTCCCAGGGTAAACCACGAAGAGCAAAACGGACAAAACGACGTTGGATACTCACGATTCTGGAAATGTGTGTATGATAGTAAGGAGACCACAATTGAGAGGCTTATTCAAGAAGAGGCCGCACAAAGGTTATGTAAAGAGATCGGGTAACCTAAGGGTTTAAGAATTCTTTAGACCATCGCTTCACGAAACCGAGTGCAGAATTAGCTTTAAGGATTATCTCTTCGATGTGTGCGCGAAAATTTAGCTCCTGGTCACATAATATGCCAAGATCGCGAATGTCCTGAACAGTGCAATTGGGTTTATTATTGAGGAAGTAGAGACGAGGAGGAGGTTTGATTCGTTTGCGTGAAAAGGTAATTGATTGGCATTTGGAAATGTTAAGGTCCAGGCAGTTCTTGGAGCACCAGGGGGAAAAACTATTGAGGTCCGATTGAATAAGGGAAGAATCATGTTCGGAGGAAATGATCTTGAAGATGTTAGTCGGCGTATAGAGAGATTTTCCAGGTAAGATGATATCCACTTTAATAAGATGGGTTCAAAGCCAAGGGAAGACAATTTGAAGAGTATTAATCTGTGTGAAATTGTATCAAAGGCCTTACAGAAGTCAGTTGAGATAGCATCGGCTTCCTTGCCATTTTCTAAGGGTGAAAGGGTGAAGGATATGAATTCAATAAGGTTTGTGGTTGTAGACCTACCTTTGAGAAAGCCGTGTTGTCTGGGGGAGATTAAAGACTTGCATTGAAAACTTAAATTATCATACAAAATACTTTCGAAGATTTTGGGTATATGAGACAGTTTGACAATGGGACAGTAGTTGTTGATGTCATTCTTCGGTCCCTTTCTGTGTAAATTAAACTATATTTTATTTATTTTACTTAAAAAAAATTATTTATCATTTTCCCACTTGTTGCCTTCACGACTCACTTACAAAATACGATTCATCCTAGCTTAAAATTATGATACCTAAGAAACCTCTACACTCGCTCGATCCCACGATTGTCCCGGGCAGCAGACAATTCGTCAGCAGTTCACCTGTTTGTCGGTGTCCAGTGATACAGGTGTAGTGTTGGGCATCCGCCGTGTGTTGCAGAAAATTGCTGACGGAATTTGTTCACGCTTTCCGTTCGTGAACTTCAACGTATTTTTTGTTAACTCCTCCGCCCTTAATTTCGAGCGTTCTCGTTCGAGGTCATTGATGTTACTAGATGAGGAATGTCTTCGAACCCAATACATAGTTGTGGATGTTGGCGGTTTCATGTTGGCAATGGGTTGATTTCCGTGACCCTTTCGACTTCTACATACGAGTATGAAGATGACCAAAAGTACCAATATAAGGAGGATGTTAAGCGTAAGATTGAATTGATGTTTAGTTTCCAACAGATCGATCTTCTTTGTCCCATTGACATTGTTGTGTATTACACAGAAAAAGAAAGACGCGTGATGTTCGGCGGTTGATACCAGAGTGAGTTTTATTTAAAATCCTTACAAGCTAGAGAGAGAAATAGTATGTATGTATACATTACGATCAATTGAGTTGGCTGAATATGGTGTTGCCAAATCAACAATATGATTGGCGATATTTAACAAAGAATAAATGTGCTGCCAAACAATTTTTAATTTATAATATTCAACATGCTCTCCATGAGCTTTTTATCAACAACTATAAAATTTTAATTAAATTAAATAATGTAATGAGAATAATATACTGAAAACCATGATATAATAAGAATGATATTATGAAATGAAAGAAAAGGGAATAATAAAAATAAATTAAAAATGTCACTAATTTATTCAAATTAATTAAATTCATATTTTTTGCGTCAACAATGCCATAACGACAAAAAAGTTCCCTCATTTTTTTTATTACAAATGTTGATGTCAACTCTTTAGTTTTTAAAACTTCAACCCACTTTGTGAATGAATCAATAACTATGAGAAAATGGAAACCATTTATTGGGCCAGCAAAATCGATGTGAATGCGACTCCAAATCGAAGATGTTGGTTGCCAAGAAATTAAAGTACTCTTTTGTGGGTCTGCTAGTAACTCTTGACACGGATGACAGTTTTTTATTAAATTCTCGATGTCACCATCGATATTTGGCCACCAAACATATGATCGAGCCAGTGCCTTGGTCTTTACAATGCCAAGATGTGACATATGTAATTCTCTCCAAACATAATGGCGTAGTTTTTGAGGAATTACTGTACGGAATCCCCACAAAATGCAATTTTGCTCAACACTTAATTCTAATGACTTATTTTTAAATGGTTTAAATGTTGAGTCTTCTAAATTTTTAATTGTACCGTTTTGGATTGTATCAATTAATTTAGACAAAATTGGATCTCGTCTTGTCTCAATAGCGATACTTTTGAAATTAAGATATAGTGGATTTTCTTTTTCAATGAAATTAATATAATTTTGCTCCATGGCAGAATCTTCTGAAGAATTTACATGAGGAATACGTGATAAATTATCAGCTTCATTCAAATTTCCTTTAATATACTGAATCGTATAATTGAATCCTGACAGGATGAATGCCCACCTTTGAATTCGTGCGGCTGCCATAATCGGAAGGCTTTTGTTTTCACCAAAAACTGATATGAGAGGTTTATTATCAGTTTTCAAAATGAAGTGATTGCCTAATAAATATTGCTTTAGTTTAGTTACATTAAAAATTTTCGCCAGTGCTTCTTTTTCAAGCGTACTATAGTTCTTTTCGCTTTTTGAAAGAGACCTAGATATAAAAGCAATAGGTTTAACTGTATTATCCGAAAACTTATGCGACAGAACACCAGCAACTGCGTTGTTGAAAGCATCGGTTGTCAAAATAATCGGTAATTTTGCATTAAAATGTACTAGAACTTTGTCTGGAGTGATTTCTTTTTTTATTAAGTCATAAGTGTTTTGACAATCTTCAGACCATCTAAACGAAACTCCTTTTTGTAATAAATGGTACAATGGAGCCATTTTATCAGCAAATTTGTCTATAAATTTCGAATAATGGTTAACTATTCCGATAAATGCTCTCACTTCTGAAACATTGTTTGGAACCGGGGCTTTTAAAATGTTCGAGATTCGTTCATCTGTTTTGGATAATCCAAATTCATCAATGGAAAATCCAAGATACTGAATTTTGGATTGAAAGAAAGTGCATTTACTCTTGTTTAATGCATTCGATAAAGTCTGGCATGAAGGTCTCCTACAAAAACTGAAATCACTCTTTCCCAAGGAATACACAGACTTCCTAAAATCGTACCTTACAAATAGATATTTCAGAATTAAACAAAGTAACTCTTATTCTCAACTGAAAGAAATTAATGCTGTGATTCCACAGGGAAGTATCCTAGGCCCAGTGTTATATCTTTTATTCACTAATGACATGCCAACACCTTCAAATTGCACAATAGCTACATTTGCTGATGATACAGCTATACTTACAATTGCAAAAAACGAAAGCAAATCAACAGAAAGCCTACAAGGTGCTGTAAATGAAGTTCTCAACTGGACCAAAAAAAATCGTATTCACCTAAACAGCTCAAAATCCGTCCACGTTGATTTCACCAACAAAAAAATTACACACAAGCCAATATTTATTTCAGATGCTCAAGTTCCTTACTCAAACACAGCTAAGTATCTAGGAATGAACTTAGATGCTAAACTAAGATGGAAGGAGCATGTGAAGAAGAAAAAAGACGAGCTTAACATCAAACTAAGAAAACTCAGATGGCTCATTGGTAGAAAATCGCGCCTATCACTCCATAATAAACTTTTAATATATAAACAGATATTAAAACCAGTATGGACATACGGTATCCAGCTATGGGGATGTACTTCCCAATCAAATATTGCCATCATACAAAGATTTCAAAATAAAGTCGTCAGGGACATTGTCAGAGCTCCATGGTATGTAAGGAATACGGACTTACAACGCGATCTTAAACTAGATACTGTAGAGACGACAATCTCTAAATACGCGAGAACGCACTTCACAAAGCTGAAACACCACATCAACCAGGAAGCAGCAAGGTTAAGTGACAGCAATGGATTGACCCGAAGACTCAAACGTACTAAACCACACGAGTTATGGTATCAGTCACCTTAGATATTACACCCTTCTGGATAAATCATATCTAACTAAAATTTACTAAAAAAATTTAACTTTATACTTACACTCAAAGAACTCTTGTTTAGTTTTAAACCGGAGATTTGAAGTTTATTCAAAACTAACTTTAATGTTTGAACATGTTCTTGAAACGTTTTACCAGTGACGGTTATGTCGTCTTGATACACAACTACATTCGGAATATTACGTAAAAGATTTTCTATTGTGTTTTGAAATATTGCAGCGGCTGGCTTAACCCCAAAAGGTAACCTTTTCATTTTGAGAGTGCCTATGTGCGTACTCCACGTACACAAAATTTGTGATTCATCATCTAAAATAAGTTGATTATATGCGTTTGATAAGTCCAGTTTTGTAAAAAGCTTTCCGCCTTCTAAAGCTGCGAATATTTCATCGATTCGAGGTAGTGGATACTTTATATCTATTAAGTATTTATTTAATGTTACCTTATAATCACCGCAAATGCGTAATTCACCGCTTGGTTTAAGTATTGGAACTAATGGCGTTCCCCAATCAGAACTATCTACTGGTTCCAAGACCCCTTTTTTAATTAGATCCCTTAATTGGGCCTCAATTTTATTTTTCCATGCCAATGGAATAGGACGTGGTTTAAAAAAAATTGGTTTGGCATCTTTGTTTATTGGCAATGAAATTTTTGGACCATTGTACGAACCTAAGTTGTCATCGAAAACACCACTAAATTCATCTTTTAATTGTTCGATTATTGTTACATATTTTTTATGATTACTGATTAAATTTATTCGTGTTAATTCAAAGTTAAATTTTCTTAAAAATGAACGTCCTAACAAAGGTGGATTAGCGGTATCAGAAACCACAACTGTTACTTTTTTCTTAATACCTTGGTAAATTATTTTTGCATCAAACTCACCCAGCAATTTAATTCGATCGCCATTATAGTCCACATACGGTATGTTACACTTCTTAAGTTCTTCTTTCTTGAATAAATTTCTGTATACTGAAGCTGGAATTAAAGTACACGGAGCACCTGTATCAGCAATCATGTTTATCGATGTACCATTTAATTCGACCACTCTCTTTTGGTCGAATCACACATCAGACGAACTAGCTGTGGAGAGACTAAAAACAGAATATTCTTTAATTCTAGTATCATAATTTACTATAATATCATCTGAATCAGATAAATAATTTACGGTTTCTTTTGATTTTAATTTACATATCGAAGCTAAATGTCCTGTTTTTGAACAATAGTTACAAGTGCTGGTCTTGAATTTACACGCGCTCGAAATGTGATTGCGCCATCCACAATGCTTGCCTGATGACTTTTTTCTGCCATTATTACTATTGCCGCAGTTATTACCGTTGTAGCTGTTGTTGCTGTTGTTGTAATGTTGCCGCCATTATTGCTACTCTTTCCTTTGTAAAATTTACCGTTGTTTTTACCGTGCCTTTTTACCATATTAACGGTTGAATCGGTGGCTGCGTCTAGCTTTGTTGCAAATTTGGTTTCTGCAATCAATGCCTTTTTTAGAGCATCCTGAAGTGTGAGTCTTTCGTCCTCCTCACAGATTTTATCGGGTATACCCATAATAAATTTGTCCAGGATGAACGCATCCAAGTTAGCTCCAAATTTGCAGTTAATTGCTAACTTTTTTACTTTGGCAAACCATTGAGACACAGATTCACCTTGGTTTTTTGCATAATGGAAATTACGACGTTCACGATAAACTATCGTTGGGGGCGTGTAGTGAATTTCCAAAATGGCACACAATTCTGCGAAAGACTTTGAAACTGGGGAATCTGGAGAACACAAACTATGTAGTAAATTGTATGGAGCAACACCGATTGATTTTAATAAAATAGCTTTTTTTGTATTTTCCACATCACAATTGATTTCACAAAAATGAAGCTCCAATTTCTCTTTCCATACCGACCACGTTTCCACTGAAGGAGAAAATTCCGTTAAAGCTGTTGTTTGATGCACGGTCGTCGTTATGTTCGGACTGGTACCTTGTGTGATTTTAGTCTCAGGCATCTTTGTAATTTTAATTTTAAGCAAGTATGAATAATATTCTATTGAACTTTTTATATTAGTAACCGAAACTTGATTTTTAATATATACGTATGTGTATTTTTTTTATATATATATATATATATATAGATATATATATATATATAGATATATATATATATCTCGTCGCCAATTATGTTGTGTATAACACAGAAAAACAAAGACGCGTGATGTTCGGCGGTTGATACCAGAGTGAGTTTTATTTAAAATCCTTACAAGCTAGAGAGAGAAATAGTATGTATGTATACATTACGATCAATAGAGTTGGCTGAATATGGTGTTACCAAATCAACAATATGATTGGCGATATTTAACAAAGAATAAATGTGCTGCCAAACAATTTTTAATTTATAATATTCAACAGACATATAAGTCTTTTATCATTTGCAGGGATAGTACTTCCTCTACGTGGTCAGTGCTGATCGATGACTGGAATATTGCTGGTAGGGGCTGGTACTGGGTGATTTCACTTGACCTTATGACTCGTCCATTGACTTTGATGGTATTGTTGTGGTGTTTGATTATAAAGGTGCCATTAAGCATCACGGTTTCGTCGTTGATGGTTACAGGTCCGTTAAATTGGTTCAACGACAATATGCCAGGAGAGATTTCGTCGACTTCGGGAATGTGTTCGTTGTTATGGTGCAATTTGCTTTTTCGCTGCGTAGGAGGTTGGGAATGCATGAGGTGCTTTTTAAATTTACGATATTGTCATTGTAACAAATTGTTAAACTACTGAAGGTTTCACAATTTTCTCTTATTCCATATAATTCGTTCTTACATTCTATTATCGATTCATAATCGATCATATTTATTATCTTGATAATTTTTATCGGTTTTACAATCGATAAGTTACACATTTCTCCAGCAGTTGTAGGGAAACTTACTTATTAGTATTATTAGTAATTATCCTTACTAGATGCTATTTTGACTTGAGCAAATTCTAATGCTTCAACAATGTTTACATATCATCTTATCATTATTATTTCTTTCGTTTTCCTTAAATATCTCTAAAATATTGTTTGTTAAATTTGACATTTCACTGATTTTTTCTAAAGTTACTTTATTAATTACAACTTGATTGTTACTATTTCGTAATACATTGTTCATTTTATTCATTAATATTTCATAATCGTGGTGGTCGGGGTTTCCCGCGATCCATTTCCACGTACTACCTATAAAATCTAAAGATCGTTTAGTTTTACTTATTTTTAATCTATCTACCAATATAATTCCTAATTTTTTGAATTTCGAACCGCAAGATGGGATAGGAAGGATGGTTGGGTTTGACATATTTAGTCGTTGAATCTTCGAGGTTGGTGATAAGTTCTTCATATTTATTGATGTCGATTATATGAATAATTTTGAAGGTTCCACCCTGAATCACTGCATTTCCTGTATGGATTTTTATGAGTTTTGAGTTTGAGTAATCGAATATCTGAAGGCTCGCAATGCACAGAGGTTCCAGTAGTAGGCTGTTGAGAAAAATGGGAAATATGGATTAATTCTTAATCAGACCTTTATGTATTGTCCTGCCTGATTGAGTGATAACAGTAGTGTTCCTGTCTTCTGCTACTATCTCTTTTTTGAATCTGGGTGTGAGTTTGTTTCCTACTCGTGGGTTTATCTTGACATACATACATAGTGTAGAGCATAAGTCATGGTACTCTGCATTAAGTTTCACAAATTGATGATTAAAATATGGTAATAAGACCAAAATGTTAAATAATTTGGAATTCCTAATTGCAATCAACTGTGTTCCTTAATTTAACAAAAGAAAAATTAATGATCATTTACAAACTTGAGAAAAAAATCATATTTAACAATCTAAAGCAACAAAATCGCAGTGCAAAAGTCTTGGTACCCTTAGAGTTTTTGAGGCTTCACTGTAAAAAAAAGATAGCGGTAAATTCTAGTTCAACTGAATTTCGTCACATGGTAAGAGACAATGGGAGAGCTGTCAGTTTGGTGTAGAAGTTTCATCTGTATGTACGAAATTACACAAAAGTTGAAATTCAAAATGCACAGAAAAGAATTAACGATAGAAGAAAAGAAGATAATTTTAAATTGTCACAAGCAAGGAAAATCTTACCGGGAAATTGCTAAATTAATAGGAAGAACGAAATCGACAATACAGAAGGTAATAAACCGCTTTGAAAAAGGAGAGAGAGTAGAGAATAAGCCGAGAAGTGGACGCCCCCGCAAGCTTACCGTAAGAGATGACCGAAAAATCGCGTCTATCATTCAAAAAGATCCATTTACAAGTGCCCCAAAAATAGCTGCAGATATTGAAACATCGCTAAGCAAAACCGTATCACCTTGGACTGTGCGAAGATCTATTCAGAGATCCGGTTATAAGTCTTGTACACCTCGCAGAAAACCACTTATAAGTGAGGTAAACAAGAAAAAGAGAATAGACTTCGCTAATATGTTCAAAAATAAGGCAAATGAATTTTGGGATAGTGTGATTTTTTCGGATGAGTCGAATTTTAATGTATTTGGCTCCGATGGACGTTTCAGAGTGTGGAGAAAACAAGGCGAAGCACTGAACCCAAAGAACACCATAAAGACAGTGAAACACGGTGGTGGTGGTGTTATGGTGTGGGGCTGTATGGCGTCTGCTGGTGTTGGGAACTTAGTCATAATTGACGAGATAATGAATAAGGAAGTGTATTTGAATATTTTAAAGGCAAACCTTCAACCAAGTGCCGACAAATTGGGTATCTCGAACACATTTTACTTTCAACAAGACAACGATCTCAAACACTCTGTCTTAGATGTTAAGATGTGGATCCTCTACAATACACCCCATATGCTTGTAACACCACCACAAAGCCCAGATCTTAACCCAATAGAGCACTTATGGGATCATTTAGAGAAACGATTGCGAAAACATGAGATCAAAAGTAAATCTCAGCTCAAAGATTTACTTAAAGAAGAATGGGAGCAAATAACTCCCGATATTACAAAAAGGCTTGTACAATCCATGCCTAACCGTTTAAAAGAGGTTTTAAAACTCAATGGATTTCCTACTAAGTACTAGGTATTGGTTTTGAACATTAAATAAAATCAAAAGCAAACAAATTTCTTTAATTTTCCAAGGGTACCAAGACTTTTGCAACGCTAATTTTATGGATTTGAATGAGAATTACATTTTTTTGTTTATTACTTTAATTTTGTTATTTTATTATTTATATTTATTTCTTTGTTACTTTGTTATAAATGAAAATAAAAAAATATTTTAGATTTTGTATTCTAATAATTAGATTTTCAATTACTTGCGGAAAGGATCGCAGGGTACCATGACTTATGCTCCACACTATTGTATATTGTTTCGCCTACCGAAAAACTTTTTAAAGGGGTTTTTTTTCTATTATGGTATTCTAAGTCAATTTCCTGCTTTTCCTTAATTTTTTTGATGTTTTCCTGACGTACGCGTTCAAGCTCTGCCGAATCATTGAGTAATTTTTTTCCGAAAAAGGTGTCTAATGGTTTTTTACCGGTGGTTGAATGAACTGAGTTGTTGTATTCAAATATTGCCCTGTCCAGTAGTTCTGAAAAGGTGCTGTGATGGTTTTCAGCCTTAAGGCATCGCATCACTTCTGAGAGCGTTGAGTGGAATCTTTCCACTTGGCCGTTCGCAGAACTAGCGTAAGGCGGAACCCTAAAAACTTTTATATTGAAGAAGTTTTCTATCATAAGCAAGACGGAATTAGAATTGAACAATTTCTCGTTATCAACAACTATAATTTCTGGTACCCCGAATGATAGGATGAGTTATCTAAGTGGTTGTTTTATGTCTTCTGATGATCTGGATTTAAGTATCCTCGCTAGAGCATACTTAGAAAATGTGTCTATTGCTGTGAGAATTTTGTATTTATTGGTAAAGTAAATGTCTACATGTATTATGTGGCCTGGATACATGTGCACGATTGTGTTTTTTAATGATTTCGGCTTGTTGTTGGTCTTCGTTAGTTAAGTCGGTAGCAATTTATCTTGCAAATCGCGTTCTAATTTTGCTAAAGTTAGTCGGGTATAATTCTTGAATTATGCCCAAAATATTTTCTTCGGTTTTGATTCCGTTAATGACAGATGGGTTTAGGTATTGTTTAAAGATGTCTATTAGATTCTCTTCAGTATATTCAGATTGTGTTATAATATGGCGGTGGTAAGTAGGGAAGATTATTTGGAATTTGTGGGATGATGTGTCACCAAAATTGAGAATAATTTGGTTCTTGTAGACGTTGATTGGTGTATTGGAACATTGGATGAGATCTTGACCGGAGCTTTCATCGCTATGCTGCATGGCTGTGAGGGAATTAATGTTGGAACTTCTAGACGGCCGAGACGACGTTGGCTTTTCCAGGCTTGTAGCTTAACTCGTAGTTATACTCCTCGAGTATAGCCTTGCAACGTTTCATCTTGCTGTTGTCATTCTTATGACTTAGTGCATACGTCAACGGTTGATGGTCCGTAAAGATCTTAAATTTGGTTGAACTATACAAGTAATTCCTCAATGATTTTAAGGCCCACACTATGGCTAACATCTCCTTCTCGTTAGCTGCATAGTGTTCTTCGGCTTTGGTGAGTGACCTCGAGATGAAGGTGATTGGTTTATCGTCTTGCGACAATACAGCTCCCAAGGCATAGTTCGATGCGTCACTGGTTAGTTGGAATTCCCTTGAGAAATCTGGATGATGGAGAATAACGTCTTCTGAAATTAGTGTGTTCTTAATTTTTTCAAAAGCATCCATTGCTTCCTCGTTCAAGTATATGGCTTTTTTGCTAGAGGCGGTCTTGGACGTGCGTCCATCCTGTCTCCCTAAAAGGACTGTCAGGGGTTTTGCCAATTTAGCATAATCCCTGATAAATCTGCGGTAAAATCCCGACAGACCGATAAATTATCTTAAATCTTTCAGCGTTTGGGGGTAAGGAAATTCTGCAATTGCCCTTACTTTAGAGGGGTTAGCTTTTATACCTTCCGAAGAGATAATAAATCCAAGGAATTCAACCTCCGACTTAAGAAACTCACACTTATCCAATTGAATTTTAAGATTGGCATCTTGAAGTGTTCTGAAAATTTTTTTCCCAAATTTTGAATGTGAGTTTCGACATCTCTGCTGAACACAACTATATCGTCGATGCAAACGAAACAGATCTTTCCGATGTGTTCTCTAATTTCGTACGTTATGTCTCAGAGAAAGTCGTGAACATTTTGTGCTCTGCAATAAATTCCTATTTCTTAAGTAAACGTTAATTTTTTTTTAATGAATATAGTTGCAAATAGGACTTAATAACCGTGACTGTAAAGTGCTTCCTAATATATATAATTCTATAAAGTGCGATTAATACGTCCTCTTTTAATAATTTATTTAACTTTAATCGCATCGATTCTGAGTGCATTTACAACTATATTATTAAAAGTCATACATACAACTACAACACTAAAATGTCCAGTATTACTGAAACACAAAGAAAATTGAGATCGGCGGAGAAGAGTTCTGCATTAGTCCTCTCATGTTCCAGCTCCCCAGCAGCGGCAGTTACTTCCAGCAAGTTATGGGAGAAAATTGAAAATCGTTTAGAGCTGCTAACTACTAGCATAACGGAGACCATAGTAAGCCAATTAAAAGCTGAAATCGTCGCTATGGTAAATTCATTCACTGAACGCATCAATGCAATTGAGGACAATCTCAATGCAAAATTAAAAGCTATTGAAGTGGATTTCAGTGAAAGACATGCGTCTATAAATCACTCAGTCTTCACTTGCCAGGAAAAAATAAATGCAGTTGAAAATTATAGTTCTCGTATTGAATTCTTCGAGAATGAATTGTCTTTAACAAAATCGCAGCTAATTGAGAATCAAAACAACAGTACCCTCCTCAATCTGCAGCTTGATGTTCTGGCTCGTAAAAGCATCTCGGGCAATGTTGTCCTGCATGGAATACCCTTGACTCCCAACGAAAACCTTCTGAATATTTTTGACAAATTCTGCAGAAAAATTGGTTTTCCCACAGTAACACCTAACTACGTAAGTCGACCTGTATCAGCAAGAGGATCATCGCCTAGTGTTATCATTGTCAATTTACCTCACTCAAACATTAAGTCACGCTTATTAAAAAAAAAAATGCGGAGTACTATAAATCGACATCTAAGTGCGTGTGTTTAAGTGATCTGGGCTTTGACAGTAACAAATTTGTACGTGTGTATGAATGTCTAACGAAAGAAAATCATACACTCTTCAAAACAGCGGAAAGCAGATCGAAATGCATTGTTCACTTGCACTCGCTTGAATCGATGTGTTCGGCGTCTGTAACTAACAAAGTTGGTGAATCACATTCGTCGAAAAGAACAGCTGATGGACGAGCCTCCAAATGAAAGTAATCTAACTGTCTAAAGTAAAGTGTAGTTTTTGTTTTTGTTTTTATATTGAAATAATGAATTTGTTGCTTGAGACTTACATATGTTCTTACTTGAAACAATGTTTGACGACCACACTCGATTATTAGTTTTTATAATTTTCTTATTTTTATCTTTATACTTTTTATGTGCAAGAATGGTTTCCTCTGGTAGGTTGTTGATTTTATTAGATACTGATTATTTATATGGTTTTCGAAATAGATCCTGATAATGTAAGGATTGCTCTGAATGTAATGTGTAATATTCACAATGGCCTTAACATTTGTCATTTAAACGCTGGTAGTATTTCCTCTAAATTTACTGTTATTCACCAAATACTGTGTACTTCGAAGTTAGATATTGTAATGGTTTCTGAAACATGGCTTAATGAAAGTATGCCGTCACAACTTGTAAATATTTCTGGTTTTAAACTGTATAGAAGCGATCGCCTTAATAGAATAGGTGGTGGGGTGTGTATACATATATGTCAAAGACTATATTTTGTAATTTTGTAATTTATTCGTCTAACACCTCTGAATTGCAGTTTCTTTGCGTTGAGATTCGTAATTGTACTGAGACTTGTGCTGTAGTAGTAGTTTATTGCCCACCAAAATATTTTAAAGAGGAAAACATAGTAGAACTGGAAATAAACATTGCCTTAGTCAAAAATACAGTAGTATCTTAAGTGGCGGAGATTTTAATATTCATTTATTGTTGAACAATAGTGTAAGTCGATTGCTTCAATATTTTTGTGACAAAATAAGCCTAACGGTTGTTAGTAAGCTCTACCCTATTTGTTTTCAATCGGAGAACAATCCCTCCTTAATTGACGTGGTTTTGACCAGTTCTATGGAAAAAATCCTAGGGAGTTGTCAGCTTAGATCCACCTCAGAATTTATACATGACTTTATTTTTTGTTCATATCAATTTTACATAGCACTACGTCCTACTGACTCAATCATAAGTTTTAGATCGTTTCGTAATGTTGATATGACTGGGCTAATGAATAGAAATAGAATACGTAATTGGACTGATATTTATTTTATGACTGACGTAAATAACAAAGTTGAATTATTTGACATCCTTATAATAGGACTATATGAGGAATTTGTTCCTTTGATCACAAAACGAATAAAAACTAAAGACTGTCCTTGATATAATGAGCGCATTAAATTAAGTATTAGAAAACGAGAACGATTTTATATACAATTTTAGATACAAGCATAATCCGACAGAATGCAACCGAAGACAATATCAAGTGGCCCGGAATAAAGTAACGTCTTTAATTCGACACGCAAAGCGAACCTATCTTTCTAACAAGCTAAATCTTTCTTTAAGTCCGCAGGAGCTTTGGAAAAATATTAGAGAAATGGGATGGGTTGAAAACAAAAACGTATATAAATGTACCGCGGATCCGAATGAAATGAGCCAATTTTTTACGGCGAATTTTCTTCTTAATAACGAAATTGATTTTTCATTCCAAGACGTAGCTGAAGGATCATTTGCTTTTGATTGTGTGGGAACTTCTGAAATTGTCCAAGCTATTCAGTCCATTAAGTCGAATGGTCAAGGTGCTGATGGCATTTCCCCTAGGTTCATAAAACTTATTTTATCTTTAATAATTCCATATATTCGACATATATTTGATGTATGCATTTACACTTGTACGTTTCCTGATCAGTGGAAGAATACCATTATTATACCTGTTCCAAAAAAAAACTAATCCGTCCGGACCGTCTGATTATAGGCCGATAAGTTTGTTGCCCTTTCTGGCAAAGGTGTTCGATAAAATTATTGCGAGTCAAATTCAACATTTAATTAACACAAGAGATTTGATGTCGAAATGGCAGTCTGGATTTAGACTTAATGATAGTTGTGAATCCGCTGTGATTAAAGTAACTACTGACCTACGTATGGCCATGGATTCAAATGGCGCAGCTTTGTTAGTCCTCCTGGATTTTCTAAAGCTTTTGACTGTATTGATCATGCAATTCTCTTAGAAAAATTAAAACATAAATTATTTAGCTTCGCAAATTCAGGACTCAAGTTAATGGGCGAATACTTGAAAAGTAGGCGCTTAGCTGTTAAACTGTCCTTGGTATGTCTAGTCCTACTGTTGACAACTGTGGAGTCCCTCAAGGATCTGTCTTGGGTCCTGTATTATTTTCCTTATTTATTAATGATTTACCTGAAGTAGTCCATAATTGTAAAGTTCATATGTATGCTGACGATGTGTGTATTTATATGCCATGCCCTAAAAATTTCTTAGTCAACTCTGTAGCAAAAGTTAACGAAGACTTGCATAGGATTCAAATGAGGTATGAGCAAAACAAACTCAGACTAAATACACAAAAAAACTGTTGCGATAATGTGCTCTAATTGGGCTTTTTGTCCTAGAAACTTTCCACCCATAAATGGTGAAACTATAACCTATGTCAATAAAGTAAAATACCTTTGGTTTATCATAAACAAATCGTTGACATGTTTTGATGCTATTCCTGACACAGTCAAAAGAATATACTTCAGACTGCGTAGTCTGCGGTGCTCAACTCACCTCCTTCATCCGAATATGAAGCTAAAACTAGTTAAGAGCCTTATATTACCTTATTTTATATTCAATTGTTATGTGTATCTTTGGCAAGATTTTCTAAGATATATATTAAATGTATCTATGTAGGCGTATTAGTGTTAGACAATATAAATCTAGATTGTTTGTAATCCAATTAGATTGTGGCCAGAGTTCAAAGGTCTGTCTGAAGAACTAATAACGAACAATCACAGTACGACCGGGTTGGATTCTGGTCCTTCGAGCCGGATTACTGAAAAACGGCTGAAAAAACACGTAACTTGCACGGCGGTAAAGTTGTAGTTTATAGTAGATTGCGCGTGTGAATTTGAAAGGGCATTAGTGTTCTGTGAATCAAAAACAAGGCTGATTCTTCAATCAACACAGCGGCGAATCTACCAGTCAATCGACGACACCTTTTTCCATCGTGGGAGCAACGCTTAAGATCAGGTGTGTGGCATTATATTATAAATATAATATATTCAATGAAATAAAATATTTTCACATATATATATATTTATATATATATGTATATAATTATAATACATATTGGGCTGTGTTTGCGTGGTGATTCGAACTCGTCGGTTAAAATGAGTAAGGGGAAAGTACCAAACTTAATTAACGCGATTCAAACAATTGCACAATAGCTTAGTGCCGACTATGAGGCATTATGCTCCCGGTTAGGGAGCATAAAGACCTCGGTGCACATGATAGAAGCGCGGTTGTCAAATTTAGAGACATCCTTTGACGAGGCGAGAGAAATGCATCTAAAGATCAATGAGGCTCCAAGTGAGGAGCTAAAGGTGAACTATTTAGATGCCCTCACGTTCCATAAGTTAAAGGAATTATTTTTCAAGTACTCCTGCGAGTTAAAAGATAACCTACCCACCGTAACCGCCCACAGTTACAGTAACACTTCAGTGTCGCCTCCGTCGGCCGATCTAAAGCTTCCTCCCGTAAAAATTCCAACATTCGATGGGTCGCTTCAAATGTGGCCAGAGTTCAAAGGTCTGTTTGAAGAATTAATAACGAACAAACACAGTACGACCGGGTTGGATTCTGAAACAACGAGCTTTACAACCAAGAACCAAAACGCACGCGAAAAAATCAATTTAACAAAACACGACTTTATTTGACGGTTGTTTCATTACAAGTGTTCCATACTTTTCGTCATAATTACTTCTTCTTAGTGATTTGCGCCTTCCGCCTGCTTGTTGATTTGATGATTTCGTTTGTGCAGTTGTTACGTCGTCAACAAGTTACTTGATGATACTTCGGTGATGTCAGATGTACGAGAAACTCTCTTCATGTTGCGCTGCAACATATGTAAATCAATACCGAAAAATGAAAAAAAAAATTGTACATCTCCATAATATTAGTAGAGGTGTATTATTATTAATATATTTTTATTATAAGAGTAATATTATTTTTGTTATTATTATTATATGTTCATGAGTCAAAAAATTCTTGCCTTTGTAATTTTGCTCTAAATACCGATAATAAGATATGACATTTTGTGGTATTTTATGTTATTTAAAAATAAATAAATGACAAGTGACAAAAATAAAAAATCGCAAAAATCAGCGGCTTTCCTAGATTACATAGAGCATCGAATCCTGTGTATACAAGCTGCTATTCCACTATGAATGAGATCCCATACACTACAGCTAATATGTATTATACGAAGCTTTATTATTGACCGTGCAGGGACGGGTTAAGAATATCCCTGCAGCGATACCTCTCGCTTGTCGTAAAAGGCGACTAAAACAAAGGTAAACAAAAATCACATCTAGGCAATTTAGAAAACACCAAGGTGAGCCTAGGGACACATATACATACCACCATTAAACTGCCCCACAAGTGTACATGCAAATCAGTGGGGTGACACGACTGGAGATCACCGGTGTTGTAAGAGTAAGATCAAACAAAAAAAATCTGGAGCATGCCCGTGTCACAAAAAAAAAAGAAAAAAAGGCAGGCCGAAAAACAATTGGTGCAAACAAATGCAAAAACACCAGCATTTGATCGGCCTCAGCGATGAAGTAATCCCAAACCGGGAAGCCTGCCGCTACTTTCTGAGGTCAAACCGGCGGACCCCACAAGCGCAGTAGGAATGCAGTTAAGTGGGAAGGTTATGGTTCTACACTTTTGACCATAACAACGCCGGAAAAAGGGAAAGAAGAAGAAGACGAAGCTTTATTATGAAGGCTGACGTGGGGTGAAATTGCGAGAGCAATGACTTGAGTTTACAATTTAGTCCTCGACTGGTGAAGCCTATTGAGAAGTGAACAGTTTCTCATTAGGATATAATTTCTGTATTCAAAATAAATCAACACTCTTCTATAGGAACATAATGTAAAGGAATTACCGATAAGAGAAAAACGAGGTGAGTAACGATTCATTCGTTCGTATTCTACTAAAGAATAAAGAAGTATATTTAAAGTAGTGCGTGTTTTCATCAGTTGGTTTAAACTACAATAGTTTACTTGTTTTAATTTTTTTTAAATTTAGTTTATTTGTTTTATATTTAGTATAAGTTACATTGGATGCCAAAAGTAAACATTTTAAGGGAATAATTTGTCTAACTTAAAGTAACTGCCACTAAGCAAATATAAAATAATTCAGTTACTTAAGTTATCTTCGAAGTTGAACAAAAGTTGCACTACCAAAAGCAAAGTTAGCCAACACAATAAATTTTACAATTTATTTTCCAAATTCCAGTTATAACCGGTCAAATCCGGTGGCTATCGCAAGCGCCGTATGCCGTATACCTGGCTTCACAAACATTATTTATGTTTGTTCCTATTTTTAGTGTAGCTTAATATATGAACAAAAAATATGTTAGGTAGGAAGAAAATAATAAATTCGCTCAATCTTACGTAAAAATAATTTAAATTATTACGTTTTTATTATTTCTCTCGTTACAAAAAAAAATTGATATCTCCCATTTAGAATCTATATCTTAAGCCCGCATGACCGCTGTTGTCATTGAACTTGAAGTTCCTTTGAGCGGAAACATAGGCTTCCAAGTTTCTACTAAGCTGGCGATTGTATTCCACTCCTGCACTGGTGCCGCCTCCCGAGCTATGTCCGACATTCACTCCAACGCTACCTTGAGGCGAACGCGCCACTCTTACAAGAAAACCATTATCGTCAAATTGACTCTGGTCCACCAAAGTCTAAAAAATAAATAACTGATAATATAAGCAAGGAATTTACAAGAAGAATAACTTACTGGTTCATAGTAAATGTCAGGACTGTAGTACTGATCCTCTGGAACAGCGAATCCTAAAGCAACAGCGAAGAGACCGCAAAGAGCGATTAATTTGATTGCCATTTTAGGTTTTTTTTTTGCTTTTGTGTAATTGTGCTTTCACGGAGATTAATTCGGCGTGACTGATGTCTTTCAAAGTAGCATCATCCGCTTATATAGTAATCGCCGCAAGTACTAGCCATATCAAGAAAATCCCCCATTGAAAATACGAAGTGAGATACCTAATCGCTCGAGGGAACTGTTGTGTTTTTCATTGATAGCTATTTTTTCTTTTTTATCTCATCGGGAAAAAAAAAATGGTTCAGGTATTATCCTAACAGAATACCTGCACAAGGCGTTTGAACAACTGAGGACTTGATGGAATCTTGAATAAGTGCTCGCTGTTGTCCAACAGATGACACCAGAACTAAGTGCATGTAATGTATCTACCAGAAAGTACCTATACTGAAGGCAAGCTCCAGTGTGTGTTAGTTCGCCGAATTTTAAGCAAGACTTTGTTTCCATAGTTTTAAGGATGTCGAGTTTCGGCCAAGAAAAGAGTATTTGCCGAGAATTTTGTTACATTATTTTATTTTAAAAAAATCTGTAGCTGAAGCACAGAGAATTCTTGTTGAGGTTTACGAGGAGTATGCTCTGTCGGAAATGACATACAGAGATTGGTTTCAATGCTTCAGGAAAAATTATTATGATGTTGAAAATAACGAAGACTCTGGTGTCGTTAAACGTTTTGAATGGGAAAATTTGCAGACATTAGTTCATGAAGCCTCATGTTAGATGCTAGCTAAAATTGCAAAATCATTACAAGCATAATAGATGACACAACATATGCTAAGTTTTTTAATAGAAAACATTTTTCATAGCTTAACTTAGCTATAATTGATCGAGCGGAGCGTAGCGGAGCGAGAGCAATCACCCACTTTTTGGCCTAGCGCGTGCATGTACGGGGAATATAGTGGTCCGAAAACGATTTCGGACTAATCTTGTACGCACTAAATGTAGATATCGGCTATAACCACACATGTGTGCAGCATGTCATTCGATAGATCTAGGTCTGTAGATGAGCCATAAATTATCAAATGAAATTGTTTGATTGAAAAATAGTGAGAAATAACGAAGTAAAGTTTAGAAAAGTGCCATGCGGAGCGAGAGCAAGGTTGATAAAACAACAAATTTGCTCGCTCGATCAAAAATTTTCAGTAGCGGAGTTAAGCCCGCGCATACTGATCTGCCTAGTAATGTTAATTGTAAGTTTATATAGTTGTCGAAAGACATGTTTAAATTGTACTGTTTGTTTTAGAGTGTCCGCCTAGGGCCAGTAGGGTAAAGGGTACGATAATCTAAGATAATATAAAACTAAAAAAAAAAGAGATGACATAACAATTTCGAAAGCATTAGGAATGAATGCTGAACGATAACCCTATGAGAAAAAGATCGTCGGATAAGCCCGGCCATTAATCAACATGAACGGCAAAGGCAAATTTTCATGGTTCGTATTTGGTGGGATCGGCAGGGTGTCGTTTATTAAAAGCTGCTCGTTTATATAAGCTGAACCGAATAAAATCATCACGAGGGATCGCTATCGACTGTAATTGAGCGAGCAATAATAACGCTCGTTCACATGTTGCTAAATAAGTGAAAACCTACTTGAAAACGCTCAAATGGGATGTTCTAAACCACACACCGTATTGACCAGGCATACCAATTCCGATTATTGCTCCGTTCGATGGCAAATGGACTGGCTGATCAGCACTTCTACTCTCATGGAGGTTCGATTCTTGGATAGCCTCAAGAGACATATTGTTTTTCGAACATTCATTTCATGTGCTGCCTGAAAGAAGGGAAAAGTAATGGCCAACAATGGGCAATTTTTCGAGTGACAATCAATACTTCCAGTTTTTAAAGCTTACTTTAAATAAAGCATTCATTTTCACACAAAAAATAGATACTATTCGAGGCCCTAATACTTAGTGAGTTCTTGCAAAATACTTTTATGCTTTTATGATTTCACCTTGAGGAATTCCGGAAGCCCGTTTTCAAATAATCGCTAATCTATATTTAAAAAAATCACACAACATTGGGAATAAGTAAATACTTTTCTTTTGGTGATAACACATCAGACACAGTAGAAGCATCAGAGCACACTTTATCAGCGGGGATTTTTCACTGCTCTCGTGCTGTCTGCTTTCAAGGTATATAAGACAATTGTGAATACAGAGAATCCATCATAAGAAGTTCGCTTTTCAACTGCATAACAGTATATTTTACTCAAACCACAAAACCTTTTCTACCATGGTTGCAATCAAGATAATCATATTCTCAGGACTGTTGGCTTTTGCTGTTGGATTCACCATTCCCGAAGAGCACCTGGATAGCTTTAATGGATACGAAATGGTAAAATACCTTTATCTATCCCATACCCGTACCAGAACCTCACTATTTTTTTTATATTTTTTAGGAACCTTTGGACGGAAAGGTACCATTTGAGGACAACAATGTTCTAGTGCGTGTGGCACGATCACCCCAAAGAAGCTTAGAAGGCGTATTCAGTCATGATCGTCAATCTGGTTCGTCTGCCGGTATCAACTATAATCACCAAATCGGAAAGAACTTTGAGGCTTACGCTGGGGTCTCAAGGAACTTCCGATTCAACGACAACGCTGGGCATGCTGGGCTGAGATACCGGTTCTAAGAAAGATTTATTTAATTTAAAATAAGACTAATTTATTGACAGTATTTTGATATATAATCAAAATAATAAAATATTCTATGAACAAATTTGTTGGAACATAAACTATTTTCTTGAAGAATTGGATGATAAGTTAAAGCTGCGGTGTTGATAGTCGTCTAGCAAAAATATTGCCTTTGTCTTATACTAATCATCGTCTCAACAATATTGTCTAACCTCAACGCAAATTCTTTAATTATTATAGCATCAAAAATTAATGTGTCATTAAATGTTAACATGTATATCGAACATTGACGCCCAAAGAGTGGCCTACAATGGTACTAACAGTTTAATTTTACGGATAGTAAAAATGGTTGGATTGCAAGTATACAAATGAGATCGATGTTAATATTCTGAAGCCTGGTAATCCGAGCTCCTAACATTACTTAAAACTTTACAACACGAATCAAAGTGCCTCAGGATCAGCGGGTTCGTATCAAATGGTAACCAAGAAGACGCTGTGCAGGTTTTCAATGGCTTGAATAAGCCATAAATTAGTCTCATCCGTTGTTAAAAAATAGCTCTGACTGTTATTAGTGTTTCATAGTGTCATAGGTTAGAGATCAGTCTATAACATTCAGTTCATATGACTAAAACCTTGTTTTTTGTTGTATTGAATCAAATTTATTCTTAACTAAACAATATTTGAGGAAGGTTTTGCAATAATGTTTTTCTTTAATTGAAATAAGAGTGAAGCTGAAGGGTATCTAATGTTTATGGAAGTTTATGGTGACATATGTAGCTTCAACTGATGAACCATGTAGGGAATGGTTTCGACGTTTTAAGAATGGTAATTTCAGCATTGAAGATAAGCCTCGCTCTGGACAACCAAAAAATTCGACGACAAAGAATTGTAGGCATTGTTCGAAGAAGATCCGAGTCAGTTGCAAATGGAGTTTACAGATTCATTGGGAGTATTTCAGGAAGCAGTTTCTGTATATTCCTCATGAATTGAGACAAAGTCATGTCGAAAGGTCAGAAAGAAAGCTTTTTTACCCCGGATTGTGATTGGGGATATTCAAGGACAATTCCAAGAAGAGAAAAAAACACGCTAAAGGGCAAGTCACATAGAATCCGTGCTTGCGTGCGTCCGTTAATTTCAATTGACTGCCAACGCATTGCAGGCATGCATAGCCACATAGAATCCGTGCGTGCGTTGATCTGTCAAAATTGAATGTCAAATCATTCAATGACATTTATTAATTGGTGTTGTGCGTTCAATTAGAAAACATTCTTTACTTGTTATATAATACTTAAAAAATATGGACGATTTTATTTCGGTAATAATATTTATATTAATATTGTCGCAAGCATTTGAAATGTACAAGATAATAATGGGATGCAATCGCGAATTTTGGGTTCGTCCGTTGTACGAGGACCGGGACATTCACGGATTTTTCGCCAGAAATTTTGATACCCTGTACTGTGATCCGGAGCAATTTAAATTGGTAGTGCGTATGAATAGGGAAGTATTCGATACCCTTTTTAATTTTGTAAAAGAAGACCTTACCAAACATTCAAACAGGCCGGTCATATCTGCAAAATGCAGGTTGTTTTTGACTCTTGTGTAAGTACATACATATATTTAAAGCGTGCTACCTTTGTTTATCACATATCTTTATAGATATTTGGCACATGGAGGGAGCAAGCAAATGTTCTCAATGGCGTTCAAAATGGGACTGTCTATGGGACTAATTGTGGGCGAAACATGTGATATTCTCTGGAATAACCTCGGCCATATATATTTGTCAGTCCCGAATAAAACAGAGTGGAAACAAATTGCCAATGACTTCCACAATATATGGAATTTGACGAACTGTGTGGGTGCCATTGATTGAAAACACATCAATATTACTTGCCCACCAAATTCTGGATCCCTGTTTTATAATTATAAGGGAACATATTCAATTGTGCTTTTGGGAATTTGCGATGCCAACTATACTTTTACTGATATCGACTTAGGTGCATATGGTTCCCAAAGCGATGGTGGTGTTTTGTGGCACTCCGACTTTGGTCAAAAACTATTCAAAAATAAGCTCGACCTCCCAAAAGAAGAGTGTTTGCCGAACAGTAATGTGCTTTTTCCATATTATTTTGTGGGCGATGCGGCTTTCCCTTTAAAATCATTTTTGATGCGTCCGTATCCAGGTATAGTACATGAGATTGCCAGTTTCATTTAATTAAGCCATTTTCTTTAGGACGGCGATTAACTTTCGACCGCGAGAATTTCAATAAGCGTCTCTCACGTGCCAGGCGAGTTATTGAAAATGCATTCGGCATTTTAGTGTCCCGGTGGAGAACACTGCTTGGCCCACTTAACATGTCTCCGACGTCAGCAGAGAGAATTGTAAAAGCAACTGTGTTGCTTCACAACTTTGTCAAAATGAGTGACGCCACCTATATTCCATCAGATTACGTGGACCAGTACCACGGTGAGGAAATAGTTCACGGCTTATGGCGGAAACAAATAACTATGCCGCCAAAGAAGAAGAGAATTTTTTCCAACAATGCGTCAAAAAGCGCATTCACATTGCGAGACCAATTGAAAGATTATCTTTTATACAATTAACTTAATCTACCATATATGTATATATGTATTTCTGCGAGTGCAGTCAAATAAATACAAATCTTGAATTTATTCTTTATTTTTTTCACTTTCTTCTAACAACAATTTCAAAAAGTTTGCTTTTAGTTCGTCCTGCACTTTTTCAGGGAGTTTCGCCATGAAACTTTCACAAACTTTATAAAAATCATCGTTCCGGCCGATGGTCTTCTTAGTCAGATATTCCTTGGCCACCCCCAACAGCTCATTGAAATTTTCAGTCGTATCTTGTATCATTTTCGCTTTCGCGCCGCCGTGGATGTTCTTGGCGTGTCTGATGACGTCTGACTGCCTTCCAATGGCGAAAAAATGTCTGCATTTGGGTTTGCCCCACTGGAGAAAACAAAGTCGCCTTCTTTGCGAAGTTGGACGACTCTGTTTCCGTCGCACTGCCCACCTCCCCCATCTATGTGGTGTTTGAGAACGTTCTGTAAAAAAAACGTTTAAATGAAACATGATTACAAACACAAACAAAAAGAAATTACTCACCTACGTGGCGCGACGTGAACCGTTAGGAAGTCCATCGCCGGAAAAAGACACCAGTCATTTTTTTCCAAGGCTTCGCTTCTCGACCTCGGCTTTTTGCTCAATTCCCTCAAAAACCAGTCTCTCAAGGATTTCCACCGTATTTGACAATGCTATACTGGAATCAAATGAATATAATTGACTAAATACCTTAATTGTATTTATACAATATATGTATTACCATCTACCCCAGTAGCAGCCGATACATCACACCAAGCCTTTTCCCTCTTTAATTTATTTCTATAACACTTTAAACTTTTGTTATAAAGACACGGATGGTCTTTAATTGTTTCAATTTTTCTTCAAACATTTCTTTCACTTTGCACCAACAAACATACCTCGCATGTGACACCAAACAGAATAATACTTACATGTCAACCGAATTTGAAATTTCTCTCACTGCGAGAGAGTTCCTAAACATTCTCTCAAAGCATCCACCAATGAACGTGCTTACTCTCAATTTGTCTATATGTGAACTTCAAATTGTAAATGTGTGAGCTCCGATATGTGAATGTATGAACTGTCAGCGCATCAAAAAGTAGAAAGTAGCTCTACTTTGTCTATCGAAGCGCGTGCTTCCTTCGGCTATGTGGCACCTCCCATAAGAATGTGTGTATTTTAATTTGCTGTCAGCGGAAGCACGCAAACGCAGATTCTATGTGACTTGCCCTTAAGCGTGGTGAATCGCTATTATGAACCACTACATCAACATCAAAGTAAAAAGAGAGCTCAAAATGTATGCTGGGTATCTGATGGGAACAAGGATGTCCCGTTCTAAAATTGATTCGCTTGAGTAATGCATTACGAGAAAAAACGGATAAATTTATAAAAATCAACATCTATATCAGTGGCATTCGTTTCTCAAGGCAATTTTTTTCGATTTTGTTTCTTATTAGATATTAATGGAGGACTTTAACCTAACTCTTCGAAGTCAATGGGAGTCATTGCGAGGGCGCTTAAAGTTTTGGACGGCCTAATCCGTCTAAACTTGTCCAGGAAGACCTTCGCTATAAATCTTACGTTATACGCGGAAGAGAGTTTATGTCGGTACAAACTTGGGAGCAGAGAATTTTTGAAATTTGGTGGGGGCAATACCCCTATTTATTGCGCTTAATTCAAGCCACATACTTAATTTAACTTATAACCTAAGAAGATAGGTGCATTGGAGCCATAGGAGGTACGAGGGGTGGGAAGATAGAAGAGACGTGGATGTCGTGTGTTACGAGAGTTAGTGTTGAAAAAGATATACTCGTAGAAAAGTATAGGGTCGCGCAATCAATGGTACCTGAGGGGAGCCCATGGAAGATGTCGGATATCCTTCGGCCTTCTTCCAGCGAGTTCCAATTAATAAGTTTTAGGCGGTCTTGATGGGAAAGTAGGATCAGAGGATTGTCCCAGGGTAAACCACGAAGAGCAAAACGGACAAAACGACGTTGGATACTCTCGATTCTGGAAATGTGTGTATGATGGTAAGGAGACCACAATTGAGAGGCTTATTCAAGAAGGGGCCGGACAAAGGTTATGTAAAGAGATCGGGTAACCTAAGGGTTTGAGAATTCTTTAGACCCTCGCTTCACGAAACCGAGTGCAGAATTAGCTTTAAGGATTATCTCATCGATGTGTGCGCGAAAATTTAGCTCCTGGTCACATAATATGCCAAGATCGCGAATGTCCTGAACAGTGCAATTGGGTTTATTATTGAGGAAGTAGAGACGGGGAGGAGTTTTGATTCGTTTGCGTGAAAAGGTAATTGATTGGCATTTGGAAATGTTAAGGTCCAGGCAGTTCTTGGAGCACCAGGGGGAAAAACTATTGAGGTCCGATTGAATAAGGGAAGAATCATGTTCGGAGGAAATGATCTTGAAGATGTTAGGGTCGTCGGCGTATAGAGAGATTTTCCAGGTAAGATGATATCCACTTTAATAAGATGGGTTCAAAGCTAAGGGAAGACAATTTGAAGAGTATTAATCTGTGTGAAATTGTATCAAAGGCCTTACAGAAGTCAGTTGAGATAGCATCGGCTTCCTTGCCATTTTCTATGGCTGAAAGGGTGAAGGATATGAATTCAATAACGTTTGTGGTTGTAGACCTACCTTTGAGGAAGCCGTGTTGTCTGGGGGAGATTAAGACTTGCATCGAAAACTTAGATTATCATACAAAATACTTTCGAAGATTTTGGGTATGTGAGACAGTTTGACAATGGGACAGTAGTTGTTGATGTCATTCTTCGGACCCTTTCTGTATAAATTAAATTATATTTTATTTATTTTACTTAAAAAAAAATTATTTATCATTTTCCCACTTATTGCCTTCACGGCTGACTTACAAAATACGACTCATTCTAGCTTAAAATGATGATACCTAAGAAACCTCTACACTCGCCCGATCCCACGATTTTCCTGGGCAGTAGAAACATCGTCAGCAGTTCACCTGTTTGTCGGTGTCCAGTGACACAGGTGTAGTGTTCGGCATCCGCCGTGTGTTGCAAAAAATTGCTGACGGAATTTGTTCACGCTTTCCGTTCGTGAACTTCAACGTATTTTCTGTTAACTTGGACATATATGTAGGTGTTATAAAATAGATTTTCCATATCCTGGGAAATTCACCTTGAGAAGGGGATAGGCTGAAGATTTTTGAGAGAGGTAGGGAAAGGGAGGAGGAACATTTTTCCAAAAATAGAAAAGGGAGGCTGTCGGGGTCAGAAGGAAATTCAGCATTAAGTTGCTTTAATCTTTTTTCGATGATATCGGGGTCGACACTACGAGGGAGAAATGGTCCAAAGGAGAAGATTGGTAAATAGTTGAAATAAGTAAGATTGGGTGCAAAGGAATCATGGATGAAAAATTGATTGAAAAAGGTGGCAAAAAGGTTGGCGATGTTATGAGGATCATTGGAAGTTTCATTATTAATGGAGAAAGAGTTTGGGTAGCCATCAGATTTTCTTTTGTTGTTTACAAACTGAAAGAAGGACTTGGGATCATTTATAAGGTTGGTTTGCATCTCGACTGGGTAGTGCTGATAATGAGAGGTATAAAGCTGTATACAATGAAGGTAAGTGCCGAAATAGTTGGAGAAGTCATTTGGGAATTGAGTACGAAGGAAAGTAAGCCAAAGCTTGTCTGTTTCTCAAATAACGGAGCCTGCGATTATACCAAGGTGGGGAGGTGGAGGAGGTTTTGTGTCAAGAAAAAGTACGTGAAGGGAGAATTAAATATTTCTTTGTAGATATGCCATTATTTTCGGTAAGGTTGTTGAAATTAAATTGAGTAGTATTGAGATATTCATTGATTTGACGGAAGCTGGCTTTGTGGAAATCGTGAGACATTTGACCAGTGGGTGGAGAGCTCCATATAGGGGAGTTGTGATAAAACGAAAGAAGAAGGGGAGGGGGGGGGGGGGTCGATGGTTGATAGGGACAGGGTAGTTAAAGGGTTCAGTTGTGAAAATGAGGTCTAGTTGTCTGCCCATATAATTTAAAATGCCGCTGACTTGGTTAAGGCTTGACTCAGCCGGGCAATCTGAGAAGAAACATTCTTTGGCTGTTGTGGAGTAGAGGCAATGTAAAACGAACGAGGAGGGTTGAAGTCACCTAAAACTAGGATCTCGTCTTGGGGATCCCGTAAACCAATTAAATTATCGATTGTATCAATGGCCAATTTATATGGCTCAATAGGTTGTGATGGCAAAATGTAAAAGCAGATGATGTAGAGCTATTTCCGGGGTAGTACAATCTGAATAAAATCAAAGTCGAGACACGGCGAAGGTGAAGTTGCTATGAGGAATGAGTCAATTGAGTTTCGGACAGCTAGGAGGACAAAGCGGCACAGGCTGCCATCAGTAGGTCGATCAACATCATCGTCACGATAAACTTTAAAGTTTGATGGGAACAGTTCAAGGTTGTTTATACTGGGGACTAGGTTCGTTTTAGTTAAGGCAAAGATTTCAAAAATTAAGGCAGGTGATTGCTGCAGAACTACCTGAGTTTTAGAGCGCAGACCTCTTACGTGCTGATAATAAAAAGTAAGAGGGAGGTTTTCGGGGAGTTTAAGAATGGTAGGGAGTGGAAGACTTTTAAAAACGAAAAAACCTATCATGATCAGGTTTGCTACGCTGAAGCTGCGATATACGCTTTGAGTGTATATATTATCTGAAAATATTAAGATCGTTTGACACTTTTTTGGATGAGATATTGAAAAAGTCGGGATATTTAATGAAAATGTTTTTGAGGGCAGTGAAGTCGGTGGGGAGACCTTCCTGTTAAATTGAGACCATTACGCTAGTGTTTGTTCATAACAAACCGAGTCGGATTTGTCGTGAAGATAAGTCAAAAAGAGACAAATGTTCTCATAGATCTTTATATCTCGTACCGTGGGGAGAGAGTATCGGCATTCGTTGGGGACCTAATCGAGAACTATCGGTGCAAAGCGTCTTTTGAACAAGCTTAAGCACACTGAAGCTGTTAAAATATTGTGTCTGTTTTCTGACGAAAAAAATATTGATCAAGACCAAAAAACCAGTCGCAAAAATCAGAGATGGCTATATTCAGATTCTACAGAGGTTCCCAATGTTACACACACAAATGCTGCTCCTTCATACAACTCGATAGGACAGGATTGAATGGCCCACAACATTAATGACATGTCCCCTAGCTCCTAAAACCTTTATCCCCTAGATTATTATGTATGGGGCGTAGCAACAATAAACATCCTCATAACACAATTTATTCACTGAAGGAAGCTATAACTGTTAGCTTGATCAATTTGAATAAATAGCATTTGCTTCGGGCATGCAATCTTTTCCAACCCAGGATTGGCCAGGTTATTTTCGCTAACTAAAATTTAATTGAATAACTTTGTAATCAAATACGAGTAGTCACTCAACGTCGTTTAAAAAATTAATGGAAATATAATAAATTTTGTAAAAATAAAAGCAAATTAGTTTTGATTGCAATTTGTCCTCAAATATGTTGTATGTAGGGCTTTTCAATTGGTAAGGGTAGATTTCGGCGGCCTGTTGTGACCATGTTGTTTTGGTGACATCTAAATCTGTTGTTTACTAGTATTATTCAGTTACTGATGCCAAATTACTATAGCAAGTTACACAAACGAACAGCACGTCCGAATGAGAAAACTTTATTATCAAAATGCGCCCATTTTACGGTAGACGTGGTGGCTCTTCACAGTCGACTCTTCAACGCTTAATCACCAAATTTGAACGATCAGTTCGGTAATCAATCAGCCAACATTCGTACGTCAAAGGAATGCAAGATCGGTCGAAAGCATCCCCGCGGTCCGTGAAAACAGAATCCTGGGCAGTCGATTCCCTGTCGTGCACAAGAACTCGGCCTTTTACGGACTTCAACTTGGGTCGGGACTTGGGATGGCCAAAATTGAACCATATAGAACTAGACGACATGTGGTTTCAGCAGGACGGCGCTACGTGCGACACAGCGGATGTCACGATTCACATTCTGCATGAACGATTTGAGGGTAAGGACTTCTTTTTGGGGGTTTCCTGAAGTCACAGGTGTATGCGCACAAATCACAATTGACCCTTAAGGTGAACATACCACATCCCTCAAATTCAGCTGGATCTATGCTGAAGAGTCATTTAAAATTTGATCAGTAGTATCCCTGCTACCGTAAAAAGCCGAGGCGGGTATTTGAACGATGTCATATTTCGATTTATAAATAAAAAATAATTTTGTTAATATACGTACCTCATACACAGCTTGATCTGCGCCATTATTGAAAAACCCTTTATATAAACCTGCGTTTGAACAAATTTTAGTGGGCGAAGCAGGTGTTGTGTATTGCAAGTATTGAAACAAGGCATGAAGGCTTGAGGTTTTATCTAAGTATGAAGAAAATTGTCTAGACAATGGCAGTATGCAGTTATTTTTGAAGTTTCCAAAGTCGATAATTGTTCGAACGTAAATAACGGACAAAGCAAGAAACAAGAAATTCCTTTGGCAACCACTGATCAGTTTGAGCTGCATTAGACGTAAGGCATGATGACAATAAGAAAATCGAAAATTTTTATGTAAAAATAATTTAAATTATTATGTTTTTATTATTTCTCTTTCAAAAACTATTCGACATCTCCCTCTTAAAACCTGTATCTCAAACCAGCATGAGCGCTGTTGTCATTGAACTTGAAGTTTCGTTGAGCAGTGGCGAATGCTTCAAAGTTCTTTCCCAGCTGGCGATTGTATTCTACTCCTGCGCTGGTGCCGCCAGCCGAACTGTGTCCGACATTCACTCCAACACTATCCTGAGGTGATCGTGCCACCCTCACAAGAACACCACCGTCTTCGAATTGATTTTGGTCTACCAGGGCCTAAGAAATACATATCTGGTTAATATGGGCAAATAGAACCTTTTTAAGAGAGTAACTTACTGGTTCGTAGTAAATGTCAGGACTGTAGTACTGATCCTCTGGAACAGCGAATCCTAGGGCAACAGCGAAGAGACCACAGAAGACGATAATTTTGATTGCCATTTTCTTTCTCTTTGTTTTGGTTGTGTTCGTAGAAATTTCAATTTCTTGACTGATGCCTTCTTATTGATCTTCGGAGACTTATATAGTCCACGGGTTGAATTGAGCGAGTAAACCCCAGACATAAAACCCCAGTGTGACGTGGGATCTCTTATCATTTCGCAAATTATACGACATAAAGTGCTTTGTTGATACTGAAATCCATAGACAGATAGGCATAATATATTCTCGTATGTGCTTTTAGTTAGTGATGTTGTTCTTTTGTTTTTGAAACAGGGTGATTCCCTGTAGCGTGTGTGTCATCTTATAAGACAATAACTCTTCAAGAGGGAACCCTTGTTTAGTATACATTATGTATCAAACTTTGTGTTGATATATTCTCAGTATATTTATCTGAAGCACACATATTGTTTTTCATCACTTGTATCTGTACAATGATCATGATTTTTTTTTCCTTCCGTTGATCGGTGCTTTCCCTAAGGCGAAACATTCATAATTATTTCGTTTATTCAACTGTTTCCGTATTTGACACGGAGACATGTCTCGCCGTATTGCATTCACCAATCTAGCATTGACCTGTGCATATCATGACAGGGAATATTTCCTTTCGAGAAATAATAACTCATTTATGAGCACGTACTAAGCTGATACTATACGTAAATAAGTTCCACATGTGTAGTAGTTTGTCATATGTGTTTGCTTTAAGCACTGATAGTCACTTACTTAGCGATTACCAGCAATATGCAAAACCACCGAATGTAGAAAATGATGAACTTTTCGCAGAATCGAAACAATTAGATACTTAGTAAAGGATTTTCTAGACATGGGTAAATCGAAAGAACGTATGAGCCCAATTGTTTTTTTCCATGCCGGTAATGTATTTGAATTTAGTCTATTGGCTTCATTTCTGACAGATCAAAAGGGATACAAAAACATTTTTAACTTCATAATGCATTAATTAGAAACGGGGACTTACAGAGCGAGGGCATTTTTAAATTAGTAATCGCTTAGTATAGCGATCGAGTCGATTCGCTTAGTATAGCGATCGAGTCGATTCGCTTAGTATAACGATCGAGTCGATTCGCTTAGTATAGCAATCGAGTCGATTCGCTTAGTATAGCGATCGAGTCGATTCGCTTAGTATAGCGATCGAGTCGATTCGCTTAGTATAGCGATCGAGTCGATTCGCTTAGTATAGCGATCGAGTCGATTCGCTTAGTATAGCGATCGAGTCGATTCGCTTAGTATAGCGATCGAGTCGATTCGCTTAGTATAGCGATCGAGTCGATTCGCTTAGTATAGCGATCGAGTCGATTCGCTTAGTATAGCGATCGAGTCGATTCGCTTAGTATAGCGATCGAGTCGATTCGCTTAGTATAGCGATCGAGTCGATTCGCTTAGTATAGCGATCGAGTCGATTCGCTTAGTATAGCGATCGAGTCGATTCGCTTAGTATAGCGATCGAGTCGATTCGCTTAGTATAGCCAGTTTATGGTAAGAATTACCAGAATAATGGCAAATTCATCAAAGAAAATTACTCCTACTACTTTTAAAAGAGGTAGAATGCGTACAAGTAAGGATAGTCTTATAAGAGAGATAGAGTCGGAGCAAACGCCTAATGAGCCTTGTTGATTTATTGTATGATTCATAGTATAAAATTTAATAGAAAAATAATTATTATCAGAAATTAGCAAGTCATCTTGTATCAAAGGACTGAATTGCTTTCCTATTTATCCGAGTATTTAATTAAATACATATGGTAAATGACTTGGTGTCCGAAGATAGCATTTTCCCAGAAATTGACTTTACTCAGGTGAATATTGTTTGTTTCCATTTTATAAATACAGAATCCAGAATCGAAAAAAAACCACCGGATCTGCACCATGTGTGTTTCTTTTTTTTTTGTCATTTCTTTCGAAAATGATAACAACAGAGAAAGGCGCAAACCCAGAAGCGCTCACCTTATCGCCGGGGATTTTTCATTTCATCTCGCGCTTTATTTTGTTCTGGTATATAAGACCCTCACAACTGAAGAAAATCTATCATAATCAGTTGTCTTCCCAACAAAGTTACCAGAAACAAAAATATTAAAAGCAAAATACAATGGCAGCAATCAAGTTCATTATCTTCTCAGGCCTGCTAGCTCTTGCTCTTGGATTCACTATTCCAGAGAACCATGGTGAAAATCTTAATGGATACGAAATCGTAAGAATGGCCTATTCTCGTGTAAGCTGAATTGGAAAACAATTAATTATTGCTTAATTTCAGGAATCTTTCGGAGACGAAGTACCATATGAAGATAGCGGTGTTCTAGTGCGTGTAGCTCGTTCCCCACAAGGTAGCCTTCAAGGAGTTTTTAGTCATGATCGAATGTCTGGTTCATCAGCGGGAATTAATTATAACCGTCAAATCGGCAAAAATTTGGATGTTTACGGTGGGGCCTCAAGAAACTTTCGCTTCAATGATAATGCCGGACATGTTGGATTAAGATATAGATTTTAGATAATAATTTTATAAGTGGTAGCTTAAGATAAATAAAAAAAAAATATTTATTGACCGTTACAGAAAACATATTTTTATTTTAATTTTTGGGTGTTTCCTCGGTTTCCTATTGAACAAATATTACTAGTTCATGGCTCAGAATCTTAGATAAAAGCTGAGTACACTTTCCACATTTTATTCCACTAGTTGCATTTAGTCCAACAACAGCGAGGTTCATGTTATCAAATACTATTTTTATTTTTTTAAGACAACTTAGCCTTATCTACCAACTTCGACACCGGCTTCTAGGCTACTTGATGCATTAACTCTATATTGGAAATTTTTTTGTAAGGCTTTGGCGACAACGAACTAGAGATGCGGAAAGGCTTCATCAAGACTGTGGTGGAAGTTAAAGGTTATATAGTCGCTTACCGCGTTTGTCTGCGAGATACACAGATTATCAGACGAGGAAAAGGTGGGAGAGAAGGAAGAACCACAGTCATCGAAAACGTTATCGCCCATGTTAAGCCCCATGAAGAGTCATCCAACAAGAGGTATTGAAAAATAAAAAGAAAAAAATTATAAAAGGGTAATATTTTAAAGTACAAACTCTGAGGTTCGAAATTTTATGTCGCTGTGTTTCCTGTCAATAGGGTGTTAATTTTATAGTAAAATAGACCACTAGTTGTACATATGTATCTGAGTGCTCCAGCGAGCAGTAAAAGCATCCAAAGGAGGAAAGGAAAGGATTATCAAGATTAGACAGCATGGAAAGGCAGAGGCACACTTTGAACTTAAATGAAGCTTTAGAGAAAAACATTAATTACTAACCAGACCCGAGAGGTAATATCAGACAATGCTTCCGCAGGTAGGATTAAATGAATAGAATAGAAAAATGAACAGTGTGAATTAGCATATTCCTGACATTGAATAATATTGCTCTAGAATTAACAGTCAGAAATAACAACGCTCTTCAACATCCAGTTTTGTTCATAACCTTTAAAGACCGTCACAGGAGAGCGGTGTTTCTTAGCTCATAGAAAAAAACTGCAGTAGAAGGTTCTAAACTATTTTAAATTCTGCCTTCAGTTCAGTCAAATACATTTCTTTCTATTATCAGAATCCTAGCCCCTTGTATCTGGCTTTGGAACGGGCTCTTCGAAATAGTGAAGATAATCTTTTCACCGACTCTCAGGAAATGGTGAATGTGTTTAAGCAGCACTTCCAAAATGTGATGTTCTGTTAGGGATCATGCGCCAGATCATCTGTCAAATTTGGGAGAATGAAAGCATGCCCGACGACTGGCATACCAGCTCTATCTGCCCCATATTAAATAAAAGCGATCCTAGCTTAGCGCCAACTGCCGAGGCACAACCCTACGAGATCCTATCCAGTGTACAGGTATACCTATACTATATGAACGTCTTAAACCGTTTTGCACCACAATAACAGGCACGTACCAGTGTCAATTCCGGCCTGGCGAATCGACTATAGACCAGATCTACATATTACGCCAGATACTGAAAAAACCAACAAGTTCAAAGTCGACGTTAAGCCCGGATACGACAGTGTTCATCGTCAAGAGCTCTTCAGGACGATAGCCGATTTCGGAATCCATTTCATTTTTCATTTTTTTTATTTCAGAAAAATTTATAAGGATGTGTTCCGCCACACTGGAAGACCCGCAATGCACTATGCAGGTGGTTGGACCCCATACTTCTGAACTTTTCCAAACATGCACCGTATTTCGGCAAGAAGACGCGCCGACATTGGCCCGGCCACAGCGAGCTCATGGACGATATCGCTCCAGCAAAGAGGATCTTTGAATCCTAGCCACCTGATTGGAGAAGGACTAAGAATCTCCAATTGGAAGCAGCGTACTCCGGACTGATATGAGTGAAAGCAGGCTCTCGTTCAGGCTCAGACACTTCAAGGGTCGTTAGCCTGATAACTAAGTAAGTCTATTACCAGAAGGTTAGCGGACTGCGCATCAACATTTCCGCCGTGCTCCTCAATTCTCAAAAACTGATTTAGTCATTTTTGCCCTAACTGAAACTCCATCTCCATCCTGATATCCTCCGCTTGTACGATTTAATATTGTTTTATAAGTGAATATTAAGTAAAATATTAGAAGAATTTAGGAATTTAGAATTTAGAATTTTCATCCGTGCAGGGACGGGTTAAGAATATCCCTGCAGCGATACCTCTCGCTTGTCGTAAAAGGCGACTAAAACAAAGGTAAACAAAAATCACATCTAGGCAATTTAGAAAACACCAAGGTGAGCCTAGTTACACATATACCACCATTAAACTGCCCCACAAGTGTACATGCAAATCAGTGGGTTGACACGACTGGAGATCACCGGTGTTGTAAAAGTCAGATCAAACAAAAAAAATCTGGAGCATGCCCGTGTCACAAAAAAAAAAAAAAAAATCCAGGCCGAAAAACAATTGGTGCAAACAAATGCAAAAACACCAGCATTTGATTGGCCTCAGCGATGAAGTAATCCCAAACCGGGAAGCCTGCCGCTACTTTCTGAGGTCAAACCGGTGGACCCCACAAGCGGACCAGTAGGAATGCAGTTAAGTGGGAAGGTTATGGTCCTACACTTCTGACCATAATAACGCCGGAAAAAGGAAAAGAAGAAGAAGATTAGAAGAATTTAGGAACAATACCGAAATAGAATTTGCCAATGTCCCGAACGTTATGTGTAGAAGACCACTGGAAAATCGGTCACTGCAAGTGATCGCGGTAGTCATATGAACGACTTCGAGTTCCATACTTAAATTTGAGACGTGTACTATACATCCAATATCGTATATTTAATTCCAAAGTTAGCGCAATGATAGGTGAGTAGTGATAGTTCAACAATGGTGCTAAATTTAAAGTGACATCCTTTTTTGAATATCCCTTCATAAATGGTAGAAAGATTAGCGACAAGACTGCGAATATGGGTTTGGATATTTACTGGGTCACTAAGCTTGTCTTCAGTGTCAACCGAAAAAGAAATAGAGAGAAAGTCAGTTTCAGATGAACTTGGCTACTGGACTTGTGCAAACGTCTGTAGCATAATTTTCGAACTACCTGAGGAGCAGCCAATTTACGGACGTGAATCTATAGTATGCTTAAGACATCAGAGCCACATGAGGTTTAATAAATCTTAAGTTGGAAGACACTGACAATACTTTTACTGATAGGGTGTGTCTTTACTTTTCATAATTCCCCTTGTTAGCCCTTTGATAGCAGACAATTGTCAACACTGTTAGAATATCACGAGAGGTAAACCAACTCTTTTGTTATTCGGGCATGTTATTCGACGTCTTAAAAACTAATAGAAAGTATTCTGCTGTGTCATCCTCCTCACAACATGCAGCACAGGTATGCTATTGGTGTAGGTAATTTATTTTCAATTTAAATGTTTAGGCCAAAAACGCTATGTTGTTCCGTGCAAGACACTGGAACAGCATAAGCGGATTAAAAGCTTATTGAAAGAGTCAACGACGGAGTTTTTCTCCTTCACTCCAAAGGCCGAGAGGTTGCAGACGATGCTCCTCAAAGGCGTGAAGTCGATCACAGATGCCGAGTAAATGTTCTCAGAGCTGAAAGAGTCCGAGAGTGACGACCTCAAATTCGTGGGGATTAAGCCATTCTCCACGGTAAGCTCCTGAAGGGAGAAGCGAGTAATACCCTTCTTCTTGGTACAGCTCACACCCAGCGGCAAACTGGAGAGACTAAGGACTATTACTTCCTTAGCATCCCAGACTGTCACATGGGAAAAATTAAAGACGAGCATTAAATAAAGAGGAACATTTTGCAATGTATCCGCTGCCAAAGGTTCGGGCACACCGCGTCGAACTGCGAAATGCAGCCTCGATGCGTTAAGTGCGGAATGCGACCTTGGGAAAGAAAAGGTGGCGGACAGAGAGCAGCTCGAGTGTGTCTTGTGTAGGAACCGAGGACGCCCTGCAAACTATCTGGGATGTCCTAAGTTCCAGGACATCAAGAAAGAAAACCTGGCCCGTAAGTAGAAGGTTGAGGAAAAGCGTCCCTCGGGTCGCTTACAAACACCAGCCGTCATATTCCAGTTGATCTACGCCCAAATGGCGGCAGGCTCGGGAAAGACGGTACAAAAGCCCATGGCTGTCCTTAAAGCCCCAGTGCCTGTCTCTAAGGTACCGGAGGCCGAGGTGGATGTCTGTTCGATCTTGTTCGCAATCCAAGGGCAGATTGGGCAGCTTCAACAACAGATCCTTGAGACGGCAGCTAGTATCTGCTCGCTTCTGCTGGTCCTAGCGCACCTAAGGTCGTGATGGGTACGCTGACAGAGAGGCCCTTGAAGATCCTGTCGGTGAATGTAAATTCACTGATAAGGATTGAGCGACGAGCCCCACTTTTTAACCTGTTGCAGGACGAAAGCCTGGATGTACTTTTGGTTAGCGAAACAAAGCTTAACCAGAAGCACAAAATCCGGCACAGTTCTTATAGAATAATTAGAAGGGACACAACGCTATTCAAAGCGGGGGAGCTGCCATCTTTATTAAAAATAATTTTAAACATAAGGAGGTTCCAGGTGCTAGAGGCCTGTATTGTGTGCATTCCTCTCCGAACTGGAAAGAGAATGTACATTGTATCAGCCTATGCACCTGAAGCACCTCAACCCAATGTTGTCATTTCAGAACTCGAGACACTTTTTCGATCTCTGCGCTTAAACTCGATGGAAAACTTTTACATTCTGGCCGGCGAATTAAATGCCAAACATAGTGATTAGGGAAATAACATTTCCAAAACCAGGGGGAGCCTACTAAGCCATTGGTGGGTTCTTCGCAACACTGAATATAGAGTCAAGTTGCTCGCAACAGATTGTCCGTCGTATCCTAGGAGCGGCTCCTGTCTGGATCTCATGCTGATAGACTCTCGACTGAGACTGGCAGACACGAACGAATGGTTTATTAACTGTCTACGGACCATTGTATACGACAATGACCATTGCGGACTATGTGCTCTGATCACAGTACCTGACGAGTTCGCACCCCTACGATTATAGTAGGGCACGTTGGCCACGCTTTGGCAATTCCGTGACGAGAGCGCTCACTTCGAGCGCACCCTTTCCACCTTCAAACTACGAGATTGACAGGTAGCTCAAACAAATGGACGATATCATTAAACAGACAATGAACAGTATGATACCACGTCAACGACAGCACGATACCCCACAAACGTATACCGAAACATGTCAATCGACGCACTGCACAGAAAAAAAAGTAGACTACTGACTCCTAGCTCGGAGGTCAGGACACTGAAGTCACTGATTAAAAATCTCCAACAGTTGGTCAAAGAGAATTATAGAATATCTGTAAGTTTGCATTGGAACAACAGAATTCGTGCTGTAAAATCCAACAGCGCGAGTCTGTTCCCGCAAATAAATAAAATATTTCGGAGAAAGAACCAGAATGACATTCAGGATCAAAGGCTTCCGAGAACGTCAGACAATGAACGATTGCTACGAACAGTTAGTATCGATCCAGAGGGCGCCATCCTGGATGACGACTTCTTCGTGATTGAGGATCCTCAGGAGAAGGTGGCGCCAGTGGGAGCTGTTTTTCAGGAAGTGTATAAGGTGAATGATAGCATTCGCCCAAACCACGAATTGGAAAACAGAGTTCTACTTCATCACTCCTACCTTAGAAATGATATCGATCTTGGTTTTACCAGGTTCGATCTTGGTTTTACCAGGTTCGATCTTGGTTTTACCAGGTTCGATGACGATTTCATGGCAAATAATGCCGTTACTAATGAAGGGGGGAACACCTTGTTTTTCGAGGGGTATCTCCAGATGATCTTCGAATCACTGAAAAGAAAAAAATTATCCAATGTTGTGCTTAGGCACCTTCCAGTGGCTGTAGAGAGGTACACCATCCTTTTCAATAATGCACTGAATAATGCATATTATCCAGTGGATTGGAAGACAGCGGTGGTGTAACCAACCCCAAGAAGGGTAAAGATACCTCTAACCCATCAAATCTTCGGTCGATAAGTCTCCTTCCAAGTACATACTAGCAAGGTTTTCGAGAGAGTGGTCTATAGAGCCCTGTCTAAATGGGTTGAGGACAATAAACATCTCGGATAACCAATTCGGTTTCAGAGCGGGGCATGACACTATTCATGCTGCGTCGAAACTGGTATCGGATATCCAATGGAATAAATGCAAGAATCAATGCACGGGTGCCTGTTTGATTGACTTGGAAAATGCTTTCGACACCGTATGCATGTAAATGCTGCTCTGGCGAGGGCCCGGGGCGCTTTCTCTCTGAGAAGATGCCTGTTTCATAACAGTCAACTTGATTTCAGAGTGAAGGTAATCAGCTACAGGGCCTTAATCAGGCCCATGGTTGCCTATGGATGTCCCGTCTGGTTCAAGTGAGAGCCAGCTTAATGGAAAGGATTCGGGTGTTTGAAAGACAATGCCTTAGGACATGTCTCGGGCTACATAGGACACCCGAATCTGAGTACACGAAATTTTACCCGTCCAACGCAGGGCTTGTTTAACACCAATGGCAGGCTTACATAGGGTAGGGTAGGGTAGGGTAGGGTAGGGTAGGGTAGGGTAGGGTAGGGTAGGTTATGGTAGGATTGAACAAAAAAAGAATAAAAACCAAAAACCAAAAAGTGTAAATATATTAACATTTAAAAATAAAAGACTTTATACTTTATTATAGTATATATTTATATATATATATATTAGTTGAGTTAGAATAAGATATGTTTAGTTAGGTTTAAGTCTTATATATTTTAAATATATTATATAAAAAAATTACCATATGCTAAGTTTTTTGAAAAAAAAAATTTCTTAGCTTAAGTTAACTATAATAATGTTAATTGTAAGTTTTTATATCATAGTCGAAAGGCATATGTTAAATTAAACAGATTGTTTTGGAGTGTCCGCCTAGAGCCAGTAAGGTTCCTAAATGTGTAAGGATAGTTAAGCTAGTTTTAAGCATTTTTGTCTAGGATAAGATAGATCTAAGAAACTATAAACTATATAAATCAATTAAAAAAAAAAATAATAAAAAAAAATAAATGATTGATTAATACAGGCAAAGAATACTATTTAAAACAAAGAATAACTTACTGGTTCATAGTAAATGTCAGGACTGTACTACTGATCCTCAGGAACAGCGAACCCCAAAGCAACAGCGAAGAGGCCAAAAGGGCGATTAATTTGATTGTCATTTTACGTGTTTCTTTGTTTTTGTTTAACTGTTCCCACACGGAAATTAGATCGTAAGTCACAAGTAATAACCATATCGAGGAAAACCACCATTGTTAGTACGAAGTGAGTTATCTTGTCGTAAATTGCTGCGGTTCAACTAGACGACAAAAAATTGTTGTCAGTCATGAACCTTTTCCCAAAAGACTAGCTACTCATGAAGTTTAAGCAACTGGAAATTTGAATCATTTATTTAAAAAAAACATACTTGTTGTTTCAGGTGAACAATTTTAACACAGTACAAAATGTACACTACTCATCTATTCATTTATTTGTTTACTCGGGAAAGCCCTTTAGTGCAGAGCTATTGATGAGTTTTGAAGTCCCAAACAAGACTATGCCAGGACTATATTAGAGATATACATACGACTTGACTACGACTTCTTACATTTTAGAAATAGAAAATAAAGACACACCCAACATAACTTCTATTGTTTGTGATTTTTGGCCAGTGATCAACCACTAGCTATTTTTATTGTAGATTCTACCTTGAGCAATTTCGAAAGCTCGTTTTCAAATAATCGCAAATATAAGAAACCACACAACATCGGGAATATGTAAGTAATTTTCTGGTAGTGATAACATAGCAGACACAGTAGAAGCACTAGAGCACACTTTATCAGCGGGTATTTTGCACTGATCTCGTGCTGCCTGCTTTCAAGGTATATAAGACAATTGTGAATACAGAGAATCCATTATAAGAAGTTCGCTTTTCAACTGCATAACAGTAACATATTTGACTCAATCCACAATATCTTTTCCACCATGGTTGCAATCAAGATAATCATATTGTCAGGACTGTTGGCTCTTGCTGTTGGTTTCACCATTCCCGAAGAGCGCCTGGATAGCTTTAACGGATACGAAATGGTAAAATACCCTTATCTATCGCACCATACTAGAAGCTTAGTATTCTTTTATATTTTTTAGGAATCTTTTGGCGGGGATGTACCATTTGAGGACAACAATGTTCTAGTTCGGGTGGCACGATCACCGCAAAGAAGCTTGGAAGGCGTATTCAGTCATGATCAGCAATCTGGTTCGTCTGCCGGTATCAACTACAACCATCAAATCGGAAAGAACTTTGAGGCTTACGCTGGGGTCTCAAGGAACTTCCGATTCAACGATAACGCAGGCCATGCTGGGCTGAGATACCGATTCTAAGAAAGATTTCTTTAATTTAAAATAAGATTAATTTATTAACAATATTTTGATATATAATGAAAATAATAAAATATTTTATAAACAATTTTTTTGGAACATAAACTATTTTCTTGAAAAATTGGATGATAAGTTAAAGTTGCGGTATTGACAGTCACCTAGTAAAGATATTGTCTTTGTCTTATGCTAATCATCAGATTACAACGTCTCAAAAATATTGTCTAACCTTACTGCAAATTCTTTATTTAATAGAGCGTCCACAGTTAATGTGTCATTTAATGTTACTATGTTGAACGTTGACATCCAAAGAGTGACCTACAATGGTATTAGCAGGGTAGCTTTACGCATAGTGAAAATGGTCGAAGTGCAAGTATTCAAATGAGACCGATGTTAATATTTCTGATAATCCGATCTCCCAATATTATTCAAAACTACACAACACGAATCAAAGTGCCTTAGGATCGGCGGGTTCGTATCAAATGGTAATTGAGAAAATGCTGTGCAAGTTTTCAGTTACTTGAGTAAGCTCGGCGTAGTGTCCGTATTGATCTGCATATTAATACATACATAAAAGTGTAGACTAAGATGAGCTTACAAAAAAGTTTAACATTTTTCTTAAGTTTTGAAAAACACATAATTTTTTTGCATTTTATCTTTTATTTGAAACTAGCTGACCCGACAGACGTCATTCTGTCTAAGCCAAATATGTTCGATTGGATGAGGTAGAAAGAAGTAGAAAAAAATAAGTAAAATTTAAAAATCAAGTGAAAATGTAATTTTAAACAAACGTATCTATCTGGAATATAAAAAAATGAACCAATATATTGTTGGTCAATAATTCAATCAAATTGGTCAAGCAATCAAAAAAGCATTATAAGATTTTTTTTTGATAATTTTTGATTTAAGACTGTTATTAAAAAGAAAATTCATGTTTGGTTTCTCAAGGAATTCAAAAACTCAGTTGGATAGTTGGTTGCTTCGTCTTCGTTTGTTACACGGTCGATAGATTTGAAGGAATCCAGGGAACCAACGATTTGATTTTCAATTGTGCAATTTAAGTGATCCACATTCTTGTTCTTTGCGGCTAAAATTGCTCTTTCACTCAACCAATCGTAGTTTAACACTTTGTTGATGAGCTCCTCTTTCGTTGGGATGAAATTGCAAAATGTATGTCATGTTGAACTATGATATTGATACTAACCATTCAATGGATTTATCATTTTGATTTTAAAATAATATCCATCTTCTCCTTGCCAAAACATCAGCGGGTATTGCAACGTGTCATATGAACGATGAGTTTCAGATATTTGTTGCAGTTGCCCAGTATCGCGACGTGTAAGCACAATATCGCGTGTTTCCAAGTCTTCACCAACAATCAGGATGGCAACTTCGTTTCACGGGCTGCTTCGCTTTGCTCTTGTGATTGAGAAGCAAGAAGTCGAGCCATACTAACGCGGCGCTCTTCACGGGCAATTTCTTGTTCTTCTTCAGTCCTTTCATTCGCAATGTTTTGTATCCTTCTGGCATTACTGCTTTGTCGGCAAAGATTCGATCGTCTTGGTCGCGGCATTGTTAATGATGATTCAAAGAGAATACAAATTACTGATGATTATTGATTTCTGACAAAATTTATAATTATCAAATTTTCAACCATACTTAACCATAGACAAAATTACGTTTAGCTGTCATTTGCGTTTTGTTATTCCATGTCAGATGCGTTTTTGTTATACCACGTTTTATAGTGACTTGTATTCTCTTTGACGTTTTATGTCACGTCACACGGGAACGCGGTCGAACGGGATAAAAAGTATCCTATATCCGTCTCCTGGTTCTGAGCTACCTCCCCACCAATTTTGCAATTTTGAGCCAAATCGGTTCAGCCGTTCTTGAGTTATAAATAGTGTAACTAACACGACTTTCTTTTATATACATATATAGATTGTTTATATTGAAAATATAAATTACTCTCATCCCTTATAAAAGGATAGCTCCGACTGTTGTAACAGTATCATAGTGATATAGGTTACAGATCCGTCTATAATAGTCAGCTTATATCACTAAAACCTTGTTTTTTATTGTGTTGAATCAAATTTATTGTTAACTAAACAATATTTGCGGAAGGTTTGGCAATTATTTTTTGCTTTATTTGGAATATAAGTGAAGCTGAAGGACATCTAATGCTTATGGAAGTTTATGGTGACATAGCTTCAACTGATAAATCATGTAGGGAATGGTTTCGACATTCAGGGTTGATGATAAACTTTGCTCTGGACAACCAAAAAATTCGAAGACAAAGAATTGTAGACATTGTTCGAAGAAGATCCGAGCCAATTGCAAATGAAGTTTACAGATTCATTGAGAGTATTACAGGAAGCAGTTTCTTTATGTATCTCATGAATTGAAACCGAGTCATGTTGAGAGGCAAAAAAGAAAGCTTTTTTACCCGAGACAGTCCCAAAAAGAGAAAAAAAAAATACGCTAAGCGTGGTGAATCGCTGCCATGAACCTCAACATCAACATCAAAGTAAAAAGGTAGCTCGAAGGTCATGCTGGTTATCTGATGGGACCAAAAGGATGTTTTGTACTAGAACTGATTCGCTTGAGTCGTGCATTATAAGAAAAAACGGCCGAAATAACATCAAAGACATAATAAATTTATATAAACGGACCCCCATATTTGTGGTGTTACTTTCTTAAGGCATTTTTTTTGTTTTGGCTTTTTATTAGATATTAATGGAGGACTGTAACTTAACTCTTCAAAGTCAATGAGCATGTATCGGAAGAGAGAACTATCATTGCAAGGCTCTTAAAATGTTGTGGTTTTTCTCTGAGAGAAAAAATGTTGATCAAGATCAAAAAACCAACTGCGAAATTGATACATATATGGCTATGGTCAGATCCTTCAGAGGTTCCCCATGTTACGAATACGAACACAACATTTTCAGCTATGGTTAATGTTTTAGGAATTGTGGGTAACGAAGGACATGTCACCTTATGTCACCTCATTTCTTTCCTCAAGGACTTCGGGTTAATGCTGCTGGCTACATCATGGTCTCACAAAACGTCATGTAGCCCTGAGTTGATAGTTTACGCGGGAACAGAACATACATATTCCAGTAGCAATCTTTTTCTTCACAAGTACCGATTGCGAAACAAGATTGGATAGCCCAAAACGTTCATTACCACATTAGCCCGAACTTATAGCCCCTAGCTCACCAGACCTTAATCCCCTGGATTATCATGTATGGGGCGTAGCAGAGCGTGAGACCAATAAAAATCCTCATAACACCATTTCTTAACTGAAGGATGCCATAGCTGTCAGCGTGGTCAATATGAATAAAGATCCTTTGATTCGGGCATGCAATCGTTTCTGACCCAGGATTGGCCAGCTTATTTTCGCTAACGAAGATTTTATTGAATAATTTTGTAATCAAATAGTCACTCAACGTGACTACACGTGTCGTGTATAAATTTCTTGATAATATAATACATTTTATAGAAAATAAAAGCCAATTAGATTTAACTTCAATTTGTCCTCAAATATCCTGTATGTATATTGTATTAACCTGCGTTTGTGTCAATTTTAATGGGCATCGTATATTGCAAGTATCGAAACAAGGCATGTAGACTTGGGTTTTTATCCGAATATGAAAAGAATTGACTGCGGTAGTATGCATTTGTTTTTGAAGTTCCTAAAAGTCGATAATTGTTCTCTGCCAAAGCGAGAAAATTAAGGAAGAAATTCCTTTGCCAATCACTGATCAGTTTGAGATCCGGTAGCATTTGAGAAGAGAAATATGTTTTCCTAAAACGTAAAGTAACAAATTCAAACATTTTTACGCAAAAATAATTTAAATTATTATGTTTTTATTATTTCTCTTGTAACAATAAATATTCGATATCTTCCTCTTAAAACCTGTATCTCAAACCAGCATGAGCGCTGTTGTCGTTGAACTTAAAGTTTCGTTGAGCAGTGGCGAATGCTTCAAAGTTCTTTCCCAGCTGGCGATTGTATTCTACTCCTGCGCTGGTGCCGCCAGCCGAACTGTGTCCGACATTCACTCCAACACTATTCTGAGGTGATCGTGCCACCCTCACAAGAACACCACCGTCTTCGAATTGATTTTGGTCTACCAGGGCCTAAGAAATACATATCTGGTTAATATTTTCAAGGAGTACCATTTTAATAGAGTAACTTACTGGTTCGTAGTAAATGTCAGGACTGTAGTACTGATCCTCTGGAACAGCGTATCCTAGGGCAACAGCGAAGAGACCACAGAGGACGATAATTTTGATTGCCATTTTCTTTCTCTTTGTTTTGGTTGTGTTCGTAGAAATTTCAATTTCTTGACTGATGCCTTCTTATTGATCTTCGGAGACTTATATAGTCCACGGGTTGAATTGAGCGAGTAAACCCCAGACATAAAACCCCAGTGTGACGTGGGATCTCTTATCATTTCGCAAATTATACGACATAAAGTGCTTTGTTGATACTGAAATCCATAGACAGATAGGCATAATATATTCTCGTATGTGCTTTTAGTTAGTGATGTTGTTCTTTTGTTTTTGAAACAGCGTGATTCCCTGTAGCGTGTGTGTCATCTTATAAGACAATAACTCTTCAAGAGGGAACCCTTGTTGAGTATACATTATGTATCAAACTTTGTGTTGCCATTACCGATGACTTTCTTTAACGATTCAACCCGTATACAGAGTGAACATCATATAGATAAAATATTTTTACTCATTTTCAGTATATTTATCTGAAGCACACATATTATTTTTCATCACTTGTATCTGCACAATGATCATGTTTTTTTTTTCCTTCCGTTGATCGGTGCTTTCCCTAAGGCGAAACATTCATAATTATTTCGTTTATTCAACTGTTTCCGTATTTGACACGGAGACATGTCTCGCCGTATTGCATTCACCAATCTAGCATTGACCTGTGCATATCATGACTGGGAATATTTCCTTTCGAGAAATAATAACTCATTTATGAGCACGTACTGAGCTGATACGATACGTAAATAGGTTCCACATGTGTTTAGTTTGTCATATGTGTTTGCTTTAAGCACTGATAGTCACTTACTTAGCGATTACCAGCAATATGCAAAACCACCGAATGTAGAAAATGATGAACTTTTCGCAGAATCGAAACAATTAGATACTTAGTAAAGGATTTTCTAGACATGGGTAAATCGAAAGAACGTATGAGCCCAATTGTTTTTTTCCATGCCGGTAATGTATTTGAATTTAGTCTATTGGCTTCATTTCTGACAGATCAAAAGGGATACAAAAACATTTTTAACTTCATAATGCATTAATTAGAAACGGGGACTTACAGAGCGAGGGCATTTTTAAATTAGTAATCGCTTAGTATAGCGATCGAGTCGATTCGCTTAGTATAGCGATCGAGTCGATTCGCTTAGTATAACGATCGAGTCGATTCGCTTAGTATAGCAATCGAGTCGATTCGCTTAGTATAGCGATCGAGTCGATTCGCTTAGTATAGCGATCGAGTCGATTCGCTTAGTATAGCGATCGAGTCGATTCGCTTAGTATAGCGATCGAGTCGATTCGCTTAGTATAGCGATCGAGTCGATTCGCTTAGTATAGCGATCGAGTCGATTCGCTTAGTATAGCGATCGAGTCGATTCGCTTAGTATAGCCAGTTTATGGTAAGAATTACCAGAATAATGGCAAATTCATCAAAGAAAATTACTCCTACTACTTTTAAAAGAGGTAGAATGCGTACAAGTAAGGATAGTCTTATAAGAGAGATAGAGTCGGAGCAAACGCCTAATGAGCCTTGTTGATTTATTGTATGATTCATAGTATAAAATTTAATAGAAAAATAATTATTATCAGAAATTAGCAAGTCATCTTGTATCAAAGGACTGAATTGCTTTCCTATTTATCCGAGTATTTAATTAAATACATATGGTAAATGACTTGGTGTCCGAAGATAGCATTTTCCCAGAAATTGACTTTACTCAGGTGAATATTGTTTGTTTCCATTTTATAAATACAGAATCCAGAATCGAAAAAAAACCACCGGATCTGCACCATGTGTGTTTCTTTTTTTTTTGTCATTTCTTTCGAAAATGATAACAACAGAGAAAGGCGCAAACCCAGAAGCGCTCACCTTATCGCCGGGGATTTTTCATTTCATCTCGCGCTTTATTTTGTTCTGGTATATAAGACCCTCACAACTGAAGAAAATCTATCATAATCAGTTGTCTTCCCAACAAAGTTACCAGAAACAAAAATATTAAAAGCAAAATACAATGGCAGCAATCAAGTTCATTATCTTCTCAGGCCTGCTAGCTCTTGCTCTTGGATTCACTATTCCAGAGAACCATGGTGAAAATCTTAATGGATACGAAATCGTAAGAATGGCCTATTCTCGTGTAAGCTGAATTGGAAAACAATTAATTATTGCTTAATTTCAGGAATCTTTCGGAGACGAAGTACCATATGAAGATAGCGGTGTTCTAGTGCGTGTAGCTCGTTCCCCACAAGGTAGCCTTCAAGGAGTTTTTAGTCATGATCGAATGTCTGGTTCATCAGCGGGAATTAATTATAACCGTCAAATCGGCAAAAATTTGGATGTTTACGGTGGGGCCTCAAGAAACTTTCGCTTCAATGATAATGCCGGACATGTTGGATTAAGATATAGATTTTAGATAATAATTTTATAAGTGGTAGCTTAAGATAAATAAAAAAAAAATATTTATTGACCGTTACAGAAAACATATTTTTATTTTAATTTTTGGGTGTTTCCTCGGTTTCCTATTGAACAAATATTACTAGTTCATGGCTCAGAATCTTAGATAAAAGCTGAGTACACTTTCCACATTTTATTCCACTAGTTGCATTTAGTCCAACAACAGCGAGGTTCATGTTATCAAATACTATTTTTATTTTTTTAAGACAACTTAGCCTTATCTACCAACTTCGACACCGGCTTCTAGGCTACTTGATGCATTAACTCTATATTGGAAATTTTTTTGTAAGGCTTTGGCGACAACGAACTAGAGATGCGGAAAGGCTTCATCAAGACTGTGGTGGAAGTTAAAGGTTATATAGTCGCTTACCGCGTTTGTCTGCGAGATACACAGATTATCAGACGAGGAAAAGGTGGGAGAGAAGGAAGAACCACAGTCATCGAAAACGTTATCGCCCATGTTAAGCCCCATGAAGAGTCATCCAACAAGAGGTATTGAAAAATAAAAAGAAAAAAATTATAAAAGGGTAATATTTTAAAGTACAAACTCTGAGGTTCGAAATTTTATGTCGCTGTGTTTCCTGTCAATAGGGTGTTAATTTTATAGTAAAATAGACCACTAGTTGTACATATGTATCTGAGTGCTCCAGCGAGCAGTAAAAGCATCCAAAGGAGGAAAGGAAAGGATTATCAAGATTAGACAGCATGGAAAGGCAGAGGCACACTTTGAACTTAAATGAAGCTTTAGAGAAAAACATTAATTACTAACCAGACCCGAGAGGTAATATCAGACAATGCTTCCGCAGGTAGGATTAAATGAATAGAATAGAAAAATGAACAGTGTGAATTAGCATATTCCTGACATTGAATAATATTGCTCTAGAATTAACAGTCAGAAATAACAACGCTCTTCAACATCCAGTTTTGTTCATAACCTTTAAAGACCGTCACAGGAGAGCGGTGTTTCTTAGCTCATAGAAAAAAACTGCAGTAGAAGGTTCTAAACTATTTTAAATTCTGCCTTCAGTTCAGTCAAATACATTTCTTTCTATTATCAGAATCCTAGCCCCTTGTATCTGGCTTTGGAACGGGCTCTTCGAAATAGTGAAGATAATCTTTTCACCGACTCTCAGGAAATGGTGAATGTGTTTAAGCAGCACTTCCAAAATGTGATGTTCTGTTAGGGATCATGCGCCAGATCATCTGTCAAATTTGGGAGAATGAAAGCATGCCCGACGACTGGCATACCAGCTCTATCTGCCCCATATTAAATAAAAGCGATCCTAGCTTAGCGCCAACTGCCGAGGCACAACCCTACGAGATCCTATCCAGTGTACAGGTATACCTATACTATATGAACGTCTTAAACCGTTTTGCACCACAATAACAGGCACGTACCAGTGTCAATTCCGGCCTGGCGAATCGACTATAGACCAGATCTACATATTACGCCAGATACTGAAAAAACCAACAAGTTCAAAGTCGACGTTAAGCCCGGATACGACAGTGTTCATCGTCAAGAGCTCTTCAGGACGATAGCCGATTTCGGAATCCATTTCATTTTTCATTTTTTTTATTTCAGAAAAATTTATAAGGATGTGTTCCGCCACACTGGAAGACCCGCAATGCACTATGCAGGTGGTTGGACCCCATACTTCTGAACTTTTCCAAACATGCACCGTATTTCGGCAAGAAGACGCGCCGACATTGGCCCGGCCACAGCGAGCTCATGGACGATATCGCTCCAGCAAAGAGGATCTTTGAATCCTAGCCACCTGATTGGAGAAGGACTAAGAATCTCCAATTGGAAGCAGCGTACTCCGGACTGATATGAGTGAAAGCAGGCTCTCGTTCAGGCTCAGACACTTCAAGGGTCGTTAGCCTGATAACTAAGTAAGTCTATTACCAGAAGGTTAGCGGACTGCGCATCAACATTTCCGCCGTGCTCCTCAATTCTCAAAAACTGATTTAGTCATTTTTGCCCTAACTGAAACTCCATCTCCATCCTGATATCCTCCGCTTGTACGATTTAATATTGTTTTATAAGTGAATATTAAGTAAAATATTAGAAGAATTTAGGAATTTAGAATTTAGAATTTTCATCCGTGCAGGGACGGGTTAAGAATATCCCTGCAGCGATACCTCTCGCTTGTCGTAAAAGGCGACTAAAACAAAGGTAAACAAAAATCACATCTAGGCAATTTAGAAAACACCAAGGTGAGCCTAGTTACACATATACCACCATTAAACTGCCCCACAAGTGTACATGCAAATCAGTGGGTTGACACGACTGGAGATCACCGGTGTTGTAAAAGTCAGATCAAACAAAAAAAATCTGGAGCATGCCCGTGTCACAAAAAAAAAAAAAAAAATCCAGGCCGAAAAACAATTGGTGCAAACAAATGCAAAAACACCAGCATTTGATTGGCCTCAGCGATGAAGTAATCCCAAACCGGGAAGCCTGCCGCTACTTTCTGAGGTCAAACCGGTGGACCCCACAAGCGGACCAGTAGGAATGCAGTTAAGTGGGAAGGTTATGGTCCTACACTTCTGACCATAATAACGCCGGAAAAAGGAAAAGAAGAAGAAGATTAGAAGAATTTAGGAACAATACCGAAATAGAATTTGCCAATGTCCCGAACGTTATGTGTAGAAGACCACTGGAAAATCGGTCACTGCAAGTGATCGCGGTAGTCATATGAACGACTTCGAGTTCCATACTTAAATTTGAGACGTGTACTATACATCCAATATCGTATATTTAATTCCAAAGTTAGCGCAATGATAGGTGAGTAGTGATAGTTCAACAATGGTGCTAAATTTAAAGTGACATCCTTTTTTGAATATCCCTTCATAAATGGTAGAAAGATTAGCGACAAGACTGCGAATATGGGTTTGGATATTTACTGGGTCACTAAGCTTGTCTTCAGTGTCAACCGAAAAAGAAATAGAGAGAAAGTCAGTTTCAGATGAACTTGGCTACTGGACTTGTGCAAACGTCTGTAGCATAATTTTCGAACTACCTGAGGAGCAGCCAATTTACGGACGTGAATCTATAGTATGCTTAAGACATCAGAGCCACATGAGGTTTAATAAATCTTAAGTTGGAAGACACTGACAATACTTTTACTGATAGGGTGTGTCTTTACTTTTCATAATTCCCCTTGTTAGCCCTTTGATAGCAGACAATTGTCAACACTGTTAGAATATCACGAGAGGTAAACCAACTCTTTTGTTATTCGGGCATGTTATTCGACGTCTTAAAAACTAATAGAAAGTATTCTGCTGTGTCATCCTCCTCACAACATGCAGCACAGGTATGCTATTGGTGTAGGTAATTTATTTTCAATTTAAATGTTTAGGCCAAAAACGCTATGTTGTTCCGTGCAAGACACTGGAACAGCATAAGCGGATTAAAAGCTTATTGAAAGAGTCAACGACGGAGTTTTTCTCCTTCACTCCAAAGGCCGAGAGGTTGCAGACGATGCTCCTCAAAGGCGTGAAGTCGATCACAGATGCCGAGTAAATGTTCTCAGAGCTGAAAGAGTCCGAGAGTGACGACCTCAAATTCGTGGGGATTAAGCCATTCTCCACGGTAAGCTCCTGAAGGGAGAAGCGAGTAATACCCTTCTTCTTGGTACAGCTCACACCCAGCGGCAAACTGGAGAGACTAAGGACTATTACTTCCTTAGCATCCCAGACTGTCACATGGGAAAAATTAAAGACGAGCATTAAATAAAGAGGAACATTTTGCAATGTATCCGCTGCCAAAGGTTCGGGCACACCGCGTCGAACTGCGAAATGCAGCCTCGATGCGTTAAGTGCGGAATGCGACCTTGGGAAAGAAAAGGTGGCGGACAGAGAGCAGCTCGAGTGTGTCTTGTGTAGGAACCGAGGACGCCCTGCAAACTATCTGGGATGTCCTAAGTTCCAGGACATCAAGAAAGAAAACCTGGCCCGTAAGTAGAAGGTTGAGGAAAAGCGTCCCTCGGGTCGCTTACAAACACCAGCCGTCATATTCCAGTTGATCTACGCCCAAATGGCGGCAGGCTCGGGAAAGACGGTACAAAAGCCCATGGCTGTCCTTAAAGCCCCAGTGCCTGTCTCTAAGGTACCGGAGGCCGAGGTGGATGTCTGTTCGATCTTGTTCGCAATCCAAGGGCAGATTGGGCAGCTTCAACAACAGATCCTTGAGACGGCAGCTAGTATCTGCTCGCTTCTGCTGGTCCTAGCGCACCTAAGGTCGTGATGGGTACGCTGACAGAGAGGCCCTTGAAGATCCTGTCGGTGAATGTAAATTCACTGATAAGGATTGAGCGACGAGCCCCACTTTTTAACCTGTTGCAGGACGAAAGCCTGGATGTACTTTTGGTTAGCGAAACAAAGCTTAACCAGAAGCACAAAATCCGGCACAGTTCTTATAGAATAATTAGAAGGGACACAACGCTATTCAAAGCGGGGGAGCTGCCATCTTTATTAAAAATAATTTTAAACATAAGGAGGTTCCAGGTGCTAGAGGCCTGTATTGTGTGCATTCCTCTCCGAACTGGAAAGAGAATGTACATTGTATCAGCCTATGCACCTGAAGCACCTCAACCCAATGTTGTCATTTCAGAACTCGAGACACTTTTTCGATCTCTGCGCTTAAACTCGATGGAAAACTTTTACATTCTGGCCGGCGAATTAAATGCCAAACATAGTGATTAGGGAAATAACATTTCCAAAACCAGGGGGAGCCTACTAAGCCATTGGTGGGTTCTTCGCAACACTGAATATAGAGTCAAGTTGCTCGCAACAGATTGTCCGTCGTATCCTAGGAGCGGCTCCTGTCTGGATCTCATGCTGATAGACTCTCGACTGAGACTGGCAGACACGAACGAATGGTTTATTAACTGTCTACGGACCATTGTATACGACAATGACCATTGCGGACTATGTGCCCTGATCACAGTACCTGACGAGTTCGCACCCCTACGATTATAGTAGGGCACGTTGGCCACGCTTTGGCAATTCCGTGACGAGAGCGCTCACTTCGAGCGCACCCTTTCCACCTTCAAACTACGAGATTGACAGGTAGCTCAAACAAATGGACGATATCATTAAACAGACAATGAACAGTATGATACCACGTCAACGACAGCACGATACCCCACAAACGTATACCGAAACATGTCAATCGACGCACTGCACAGAAAAAAAAGTAGACTACTGACTCCTAGCTCGGAGGTCAGGACACTGAAGTCACTGATTAAAAATCTCCAACAGTTGGTCAAAGAGAATTATAGAATATCTGTAAGTTTGCATTGGAACAACAGAATTCGTGCTGTAAAATCCAACAGCGCGAGTCTGTTCCCGCAAATAAATAAAATATTTCGGAGAAAGAACCAGAATGACATTCAGGATCAAAGGCTTCCGAGAACGTCAGACAATGAACGATTGCTACGAACAGTTAGTATCGATCCAGAGGGCGCCATCCTGGATGACGACTTCTTCGTGATTGAGGATCCTCAGGAGAAGGTGGCGCCAGTGGGAGCTGTTTTTCAGGAAGTGTATAAGGTGAATGATAGCATTCGCCCAAACCACGAATTGGAAAACAGAGTTCTACTTCATCACTCCTACCTTAGAAATGATATCGATCTTGGTTTTACCAGGTTCGATCTTGGTTTTACCAGGTTCGATCTTGGTTTTACCAGGTTCGATGACGATTTCATGGCAAATAATGCCGTTACTAATGAAGGGGGGAACACCTTGTTTTTCGAGGGGTATCTCCAGATGATCTTCGAATCACTGAAAAGAAAAAAATTATCCAATGTTGTGCTTAGGCACCTTCCAGTGGCTGTAGAGAGGTACACCATCCTTTTCAATAATGCACTGAATAATGCATATTATCCAGTGGATTGGAAGACAGCGGTGGTGTAACCAACCCCAAGAAGGGTAAAGATACCTCTAACCCATCAAATCTTCGGTCGATAAGTCTCCTTCCAAGTACATACTAGCAAGGTTTTCGAGAGAGTGGTCTATAGAGCCCTGTCTAAATGGGTTGAGGACAATAAACATCTCGGATAACCAATTCGGTTTCAGAGCGGGGCATGACACTATTCATGCTGCGTCGAAACTGGTATCGGATATCCAATGGAATAAATGCAAGAATCAATGCACGGGTGCCTGTTTGATTGACTTGGAAAATGCTTTCGACACCGTATGCATGTAAATGCTGCTCTGGCGAGGGCCCGGGGCGCTTTCTCTCTGAGAAGATGCCTGTTTCATAACAGTCAACTTGATTTCAGAGTGAAGGTAATCAGCTACAGGGCCTTAATCAGGCCCATGGTTGCCTATGGATGTCCCGTCTGGTTCAAGTGAGAGCCAGCTTAATGGAAAGGATTCGGGTGTTTGAAAGACAATGCCTTAGGACATGTCTCGGGCTACATAGGACACCCGAATCTGAGTACACGAAATTTTACCCGTCCAACGCAGGGCTTGTTTAACACCAATGGCAGGCTTACATAGGGTAGGGTAGGGTAGGGTAGGGTAGGGTAGGGTAGGGTAGGGTAGGGTAGGTTATGGTAGGATTGAACAAAAAAAGAATAAAAACCAAAAACCAAAAAGTGTAAATATATTAACATTTAAAAATAAAAGACTTTATACTTTATTATAGTATATATTTATATATATATATATTAGTTGAGTTAGAATAAGATATGTTTAGTTAGGTTTAAGTCTTATATATTTTAAATATATTATATAAAAAAATTACCATATGCTAAGTTTTTTGAAAAAAAAAATTTCTTAGCTTAAGTTAACTATAATAATGTTAATTGTAAGTTTTTATATCATAGTCGAAAGGCATATGTTAAATTAAACAGATTGTTTTGGAGTGTCCGCCTAGAGCCAGTAAGGTTCCTAAATGTGTAAGGATAGTTAAGCTAGTTTTAAGCATTTTTGTCTAGGATAAGATAGATCTAAGAAACTATAAACTATATAAATCAATTAAAAAAAAAAATAATAAAAAAAAATAAATGATTGATTAATACAGGCAAAGAATACTATTTAAAACAAAGAATAACTTACTGGTTCATAGTAAATGTCAGGACTGTACTACTGATCCTCAGGAACAGCGAACCCCAAAGCAACAGCGAAGAGGCCAAAAGGGCGATTAATTTGATTGTCATTTTACGTGTTTCTTTGTTTTTGTTTAACTGTTCCCACACGGAAATTAGATCGTAAGTCACAAGTAATAACCATATCGAGGAAAACCACCATTGTTAGTACGAAGTGAGTTATCTTGTCGTAAATTGCTGCGGTTCAACTAGACGACAAAAAATTGTTGTCAGTCATGAACCTTTTCCCAAAAGACTAGCTACTCATGAAGTTTAAGCAACTGGAAATTTGAATCATTTATTTAAAAAAAACATACTTGTTGTTTCAGGTGAACAATTTTAACACAGTACAAAATGTACACTACTCATCTATTCATTTATTTGTTTACTCGGGAAAGCCCTTTAGTGCAGAGCTATTGATGAGTTTTGAAGTCCCAAACAAGACTATGCCAGGACTATATTAGAGATATACATACGACTTGACTACGACTTCTTACATTTTAGAAATAGAAAATAAAGACACACCCAACATAACTTCTATTGTTTGTGATTTTTGGCCAGTGATCAACCACTAGCTATTTTTATTGTAGATTCTACCTTGAGCAATTTCGAAAGCTCGTTTTCAAATAATCGCAAATATAAGAAACCACACAACATCGGGAATATGTAAGTAATTTTCTGGTAGTGATAACATAGCAGACACAGTAGAAGCACTAGAGCACACTTTATCAGCGGGTATTTTGCACTGATCTCGTGCTGCCTGCTTTCAAGGTATATAAGACAATTGTGAATACAGAGAATCCATTATAAGAAGTTCGCTTTTCAACTGCATAACAGTAACATATTTGACTCAATCCACAATATCTTTTCCACCATGGTTGCAATCAAGATAATCATATTGTCAGGACTGTTGGCTCTTGCTGTTGGTTTCACCATTCCCGAAGAGCGCCTGGATAGCTTTAACGGATACGAAATGGTAAAATACCCTTATCTATCGCACCATACTAGAAGCTTAGTATTCTTTTATATTTTTTAGGAATCTTTTGGCGGGGATGTACCATTTGAGGACAACAATGTTCTAGTTCGGGTGGCACGATCACCGCAAAGAAGCTTGGAAGGCGTATTCAGTCATGATCAGCAATCTGGTTCGTCTGCCGGTATCAACTACAACCATCAAATCGGAAAGAACTTTGAGGCTTACGCTGGGGTCTCAAGGAACTTCCGATTCAACGATAACGCAGGCCATGCTGGGCTGAGATACCGATTCTAAGAAAGATTTCTTTAATTTAAAATAAGATTAATTTATTAACAATATTTTGATATATAATGAAAATAATAAAATATTTTATAAACAATTTTTTTGGAACATAAACTATTTTCTTGAAAAATTGGATGATAAGTTAAAGTTGCGGTATTGACAGTCACCTAGTAAAGATATTGTCTTTGTCTTATGCTAATCATCAGATTACAACGTCTCAAAAATATTGTCTAACCTTACTGCAAATTCTTTATTTAATAGAGCGTCCACAGTTAATGTGTCATTTAATGTTACTATGTTGAACGTTGACATCCAAAGAGTGACCTACAATGGTATTAGCAGGGTAGCTTTACGCATAGTGAAAATGGTCGAAGTGCAAGTATTCAAATGAGACCGATGTTAATATTTCTGATAATCCGATCTCCCAATATTATTCAAAACTACACAACACGAATCAAAGTGCCTTAGGATCGGCGGGTTCGTATCAAATGGTAATTGAGAAAATGCTGTGCAAGTTTTCAGTTACTTGAGTAAGCTCGGCGTAGTGTCCGTATTGATCTGCATATTAATACATACATAAAAGTGTAGACTAAGATGAGCTTACAAAAAAGTTTAACATTTTTCTTAAGTTTTGAAAAACACATAATTTTTTTGCATTTTATCTTTTATTTGAAACTAGCTGACCCGACAGACGTCATTCTGTCTAAGCCAAATATGTTCGATTGGATGAGGTAGAAAGAAGTAGAAAAAAATAAGTAAAATTTAAAAATCAAGTGAAAATGTAATTTTAAACAAACGTATCTATCTGGAATATAAAAAAATGAACCAATATATTGTTGGTCAATAATTCAATCAAATTGGTCAAGCAATCAAAAAAGCATTATAAGATTTTTTTTTGATAATTTTTGATTTAAGACTGTTATTAAAAAGAAAATTCATGTTTGGTTTCTCAAGGAATTCAAAAACTCAGTTGGATAGTTGGTTGCTTCGTCTTCGTTTGTTACACGGTCGATAGATTTGAAGGAATCCAGGGAACCAACGATTTGATTTTCAATTGTGCAATTTAAGTGATCCACATTCTTGTTCTTTGCGGCTAAAATTGCTCTTTCACTCAACCAATCGTAGTTTAACACTTTGTTGATGAGCTCCTCTTTCGTTGGGATGAAATTGCAAAATGTATGTCATGTTGAACTATGATATTGATACTAACCATTCAATGGATTTATCATTTTGATTTTAAAATAATATCCATCTTCTCCTTGCCAAAACATCAGCGGGTATTGCAACGTGTCATATGAACGATGAGTTTCAGATATTTGTTGCAGTTGCCCAGTATCGCGACGTGTAAGCACAATATCGCGTGTTTCCAAGTCTTCACCAACAATCAGGATGGCAACTTCGTTTCACGGGCTGCTTCGCTTTGCTCTTGTGATTGAGAAGCAAGAAGTCGAGCCATACTAACGCGGCGCTCTTCACGGGCAATTTCTTGTTCTTCTTCAGTCCTTTCATTCGCAATGTTTTGTATCCTTCTGGCATTACTGCTTTGTCGGCAAAGATTCGATCGTCTTGGTCGCGGCATTGTTAATGATGATTCAAAGAGAATACAAATTACTGATGATTATTGATTTCTGACAAAATTTATAATTATCAAATTTTCAACCATACTTAACCATAGACAAAATTACGTTTAGCTGTCATTTGCGTTTTGTTATTCCATGTCAGATGCGTTTTTGTTATACCACGTTTTATAGTGACTTGTATTCTCTTTGACGTTTTATGTCACGTCACACGGGAACGCGGTCGAACGGGATAAAAAGTATCCTATATCCGTCTCCTGGTTCTGAGCTACCTCCCCACCAATTTTGCAATTTTGAGCCAAATCGGTTCAGCCGTTCTTGAGTTATAAATAGTGTAACTAACACGACTTTCTTTTATATACATATATAGATTGTTTATATTGAAAATATAAATTACTCTCATCCCTTATAAAAGGATAGCTCCGACTGTTGTAACAGTATCATAGTGATATAGGTTACAGATCCGTCTATAATAGTCAGCTTATATCACTAAAACCTTGTTTTTTATTGTGTTGAATCAAATTTATTGTTAACTAAACAATATTTGCGGAAGGTTTGGCAATTATTTTTTGCTTTATTTGGAATATAAGTGAAGCTGAAGGACATCTAATGCTTATGGAAGTTTATGGTGACATAGCTTCAACTGATAAATCATGTAGGGAATGGTTTCGACATTCAGGGTTGATGATAAACTTTGCTCTGGACAACCAAAAAATTCGAAGACAAAGAATTGTAGACATTGTTCGAAGAAGATCCGAGCCAATTGCAAATGAAGTTTACAGATTCATTGAGAGTATTACAGGAAGCAGTTTCTTTATGTATCTCATGAATTGAAACCGAGTCATGTTGAGAGGCAAAAAAGAAAGCTTTTTTACCCGAGACAGTCCCAAAAAGAGAAAAAAAAAATACGCTAAGCGTGGTGAATCGCTGCCATGAACCTCAACATCAACATCAAAGTAAAAAGGTAGCTCGAAGGTCATGCTGGTTATCTGATGGGACCAAAAGGATGTTTTGTACTAGAACTGATTCGCTTGAGTCGTGCATTATAAGAAAAAACGGCCGAAATAACATCAAAGACATAATAAATTTATATAAACGGACCCCCATATTTGTGGTGTTACTTTCTTAAGGCATTTTTTTTGTTTTGGCTTTTTATTAGATATTAATGGAGGACTGTAACTTAACTCTTCAAAGTCAATGAGCATGTATCGGAAGAGAGAACTATCATTGCAAGGCTCTTAAAATGTTGTGGTTTTTCTCTGAGAGAAAAAATGTTGATCAAGATCAAAAAACCAACTGCGAAATTGATACATATATGGCTATGGTCAGATCCTTCAGAGGTTCCCCATGTTACGAATACGAACACAACATTTTCAGCTATGGTTAATGTTTTAGGAATTGTGGGTAACGAAGGACATGTCACCTTATGTCACCTCATTTCTTTCCTCAAGGACTTCGGGTTAATGCTGCTGGCTACATCATGGTCTCACAAAACGTCATGTAGCCCTGAGTTGATAGTTTACGCGGGAACAGAACATACATATTCCAGTAGCAATCTTTTTCTTCACAAGTACCGATTGCGAAACAAGATTGGATAGCCCAAAACGTTCATTACCACATTAGCCCGAACTTATAGCCCCTAGCTCACCAGACCTTAATCCCCTGGATTATCATGTATGGGGCGTAGCAGAGCGTGAGACCAATAAAAATCCTCATAACACCATTTCTTAACTGAAGGATGCCATAGCTGTCAGCGTGGTCAATATGAATAAAGATCCTTTGATTCGGGCATGCAATCGTTTCTGACCCAGGATTGGCCAGCTTATTTTCGCTAACGAAGATTTTATTGAATAATTTTGTAATCAAATAGTCACTCAACGTGACTACACGTGTCGTGTATAAATTTCTTGATAATATAATACATTTTATAGAAAATAAAAGCCAATTAGATTTAACTTCAATTTGTCCTCAAATATCCTGTATGTATATTGTATTAACCTGCGTTTGTGTCAATTTTAATGGGCATCGTATATTGCAAGTATCGAAACAAGGCATGTAGACTTGGGTTTTTATCCGAATATGAAAAGAATTGACTGCGGTAGTATGCATTTGTTTTTGAAGTTCCTAAAAGTCGATAATTGTTCTCTGCCAAAGCGAGAAAATTAAGGAAGAAATTCCTTTGCCAATCACTGATCAGTTTGAGATCCGGTAGCATTTGAGAAGAGAAATATGTTTTCCTAAAACGTAAAGTAACAAATTCAAACATTTTTACGCAAAAATAATTTAAATTATTATGTTTTTATTATTTCTCTTGTAACAATAAATATTCGATATCTTCCTCTTAAAACCTGTATCTCAAACCAGCATGAGCGCTGTTGTCGTTGAACTTAAAGTTTCGTTGAGCAGTGGCGAATGCTTCAAAGTTCTTTCCCAGCTGGCGATTGTATTCTACTCCTGCGCTGGTGCCGCCAGCCGAACTGTGTCCGACATTCACTCCAACACTATTCTGAGGTGATCGTGCCACCCTCACAAGAACACCACCGTCTTCGAATTGATTTTGGTCTACCAGGGCCTAAGAAATACATATCTGGTTAATATTTTCAAGGAGTACCATTTTAATAGAGTAACTTACTGGTTCGTAGTAAATGTCAGGACTGTAGTACTGATCCTCTGGAACAGCGTATCCTAGGGCAACAGCGAAGAGACCACAGAGGACGATAATTTTGATTGCCATTTTCTTTCTCTTTGTTTTGGTTGTGTTCGTAGAAATTTCAATTTCTTGACTGATGCCTTCTTATTGATCTTCGGAGACTTATATAGTCCACGGGTTGAATTGAGCGAGTAAACCCCAGACATAAAACCCCAGTGTGACGTGGGATCTCTTATCATTTCGCAAATTATACGACATAAAGTGCTTTGTTGATACTGAAATCCATAGACAGATAGGCATAATATATTCTCGTATGTGCTTTTAGTTAGTGATGTTGTTCTTTTGTTTTTGAAACAGCGTGATTCCCTGTAGCGTGTGTGTCATCTTATAAGACAATAACTCTTCAAGAGGGAACCCTTGTTGAGTATACATTATGTATCAAACTTTGTGTTGCCATTACCGATGACTTTCTTTAACGATTCAACCCGTATACAGAGTGAACATCATATAGATAAAATATTTTTACTCATTCTCAGTATATTTATCTGAAGCACACATATTATTTTTCATCACTTGTATCTGCACAATGATCATGTTTTTTTTTTCCTTCCGTTGATCGGTGCTTTCCCTAAGGCGAAACATTCATAATTATTTCGTTTATTCAACTGTTTCCGTATTTGACACGGAGACATGTCTCGCCGTATTGCATTCACCAATCTAGCATTGACCTGTGCATATCATGACTGGGAATATTTCCTTTCGAGAAATAATAACTCATTTATGAGCACGTACTGAGCTGATACGATACGTAAATAGGTTCCACATGTGTTTAGTTTGTCATATGTGTTTGCTTTAAGCACTGATAGTCACTTACTTAGCGATTACCAGCAATATGCAAAACCACCGAATGTAGAAAATGATGAACTTTTCGCAGAATCGAAACAATTAGATACTTAGTAAAGGATTTTCTAGACATGGGTAAATCGAAAGAACGTATGAGCCCAATTGTTTTTTTCCATGCCGGTAATGTATTTAAATTTAGTCTATTGGCTTCATTTCTGACAGATCAAAAGGTATAGCGATCGAGTCGATTCGCTTAGTATAGCGATCGAGTCGATTCGCTTAGTATAGCAATCGAGTCGATTCGCTTAGTATAGCAATCGAGTCGATTCGCTTAGTATAGCGATCGAGTCGATTCGCTTAGTATAGCGATCGAGTCGATTCGCTTAGTATAGCGATCGAGTCGATTCGCTTAGTATAGCGATCGAGTCGATTCGCTTAGTATAGCGATCGAGTCGATTCGCTTAGTATAGCGATCGAGTCGATTCGCTTAGTATAGCGATCGAGTCGATTCGCTTAGTATAGCGATCGAGTCGATTCGCTTAGTATAGCGATCGAGTCGATTCGCTTAGTATAGCGATCGAGTCGATTCGCTTAGTATAGCGATCGAGTCGATTCGCTTAGTATAGCGATCGAGTCGATTCGCTTAGTATAGCCAGTTTATGGTAAGAATTACCAGAATAATGGCAAATTCATCAAAGAAAATTACTCCTACTACTTTTAAAAGAGGTAGAATGCGTACAAGTAAGGATAGTCTTATAAGAGAGATAGAGTCGGAGCAAACGCCTAATGAGCCTTGTTGATTTATTGTATGATTCATAGTATAAAATTTAATAGAAAAATAATTATTATCAGAAATTAGCAAGTCATCTTGTATCAAAGGACTGAATTGCTTTCCTATTTATCCGAGTATTTAATTAAATACATATGGTAAATGACTTGGTGTCCGAAGATAGCATTTTCCCAGAAATTGACTTTACTCAGGTGAATATTGTTTGTTTCCATTTTATAAATACAGAATCCAGAATCGAAAAAAAACCACCGGATCTGCACCATGTGTGTTTCTTTTTTTTTTGTCATTTCTTTCGAAAATGATAACAACAGAGAAAGGCGCAAGCCCAGAAGCGCTCACCTTATCGCCGGGGATTTTTCATTTCATCTCGCGCTTTATTTTGTTCTGGTATATAAGACCCTCACAACTGAAGAAAATCTATCATAATCAGTTGTCTTCCCAACAAAGTTACCAGAAACAAAAATATTAAAAGCAAAATACAATGGCAGCAATCAAGTTCATTATCTTCTCAGGCCTGCTAGCTCTTGCTCTTGGATTCACTATTCCAGAGAACCATGGTGAAAATCTTAATGGATACGAAATCGTAAGAATGGCCTATTCTCGTGTAAGCTGAATTGGAAAACAATTAATTATTGCTTAATTTCAGGAATCTTTCGGAGACGAAGTACCATATGAAGATAGCGGTGTTCTAGTGCGTGTAGCTCGTTCCCCACAAGGTAGCCTTCAAGGAGTTTTTAGTCATGATCGAATGTCTGGTTCATCGGCGGGAATTAATTATAACCGTCAAATCGGCAAAAATTTGGATGTTTACGGTGGGGCCTCAAGAAACTTTCGCTTCAATGATAATGCCGGACATGTTGGATTAAGATATAGATTTTAGATAATAATTTTATAAGTGGTAGCTTAAGATAAATAAAAAAAAAATATTTATTGACCGTTACAGAAAAGATATTTTTATTTTAATTTTTGGGTGTTTCCTCGGTTTCCTATTGAACAAATATTACTAGTTCATGGCTCAGAATCTTAGAAAAAAGCTGAGTACACTTTCCACATTTTATTCCACTAGTTGCATTGAGTCCAACCATTTTCCATAGTCCAAGCATTTAGGCGGACCTCACAAGCGGACCAGTAGGAATGCAGTTAAGTGGGAAGGTTATGGTCCTACACTTCTGACCATAACAACGCCGGAGAAAGAAGGAAAAGAAGAAGAAGAAGTTGCATTTAGTCCAACGACAGCGAGGTTCATGTTATCAAATACTATTTTTATTTTTTTAAGACAACTTAGCCTTATCTACCAACTTCGACACCGGCTTCTAGGCTACTTGATGCATTAACTCTATATTGGAAATTTTTTTGTAAGGCTTTGGCGACAACGAACTAGAGATGCGGAAAGGCTTCATCAAGACTGTGGTGGAAGTTAAAGGTTATATAGTCGCTTACCGCGTTTGTCTGCGAGATACACAGATTATCAGACGAGGAAAAGGTGGGAGAGAAGGAAGAACCACAGTCATCGAAAACGTTATCGCCCATGTTAAGCCCCATGAAGAGTCATCCAACAAGAGGTATTGAAAAATAAAAAGAAAAAAATTATAAAAGGGTAATATTTTAAAGTACAAACTCTGAGGTTCGAAATTTTATGTCGCTGTGTTTCCTGTCAATAGGGTGTTAATTTTATAGTAAAATAGACCACTAGTTGTACATATGTATCTGAGTGCTCCAGCGAGTAGTAAAAGCATCCAAAGGAGGAAAGGAAGGATCTAAAGATAAAAATCTAATCATGAATGTACGCACGATCTTGGCGGTTATGCCAGTCGTCATTCATATTCATTTCCCATCTATAGATGCTTAGTGCAGAAATGCTTCAGGTAAGAGTTAATTAGCATCTGATATTGATGCCACGGAGTTCAATTCCCGGCAATATTGTGAATTAATTTTTAAAATTGTTGGCAAATGAAAGAAGGGGCTTTGTACTTGAATTAATCTCATTTATAAAGTATGTATCCCACGTCTTTCGTTGTCATAAACTTTTTTATGAAGTCCCACAGCATCGTGATTAGCATCAAATTTTGCTTATCTGAAAAAGGTTACCCATTGTGGCCGATACCTCCTTTGTTCTTGGTGATGCATTTGCCTATCACTTCCAATGAAAAGAAATCAAAAATTTGTCCGAAACTGGGCCCATTATTTCATTCCCGTGTAAGTCTTCCATTTGGGAATCTTATTCACTTGCGAGTACATTAATGAAACTTGTACATTAATGAAACGAATTTACTCAACCGGCATTGCGCAACGTTGATTTTCTCAAAAAGTGAGTGATACTTGCTAGGTATTATGATTGCCTGATACCCACCTTGGGAATTTCACTATGATAGCCCTATAAAGCGCATAATAGCGTCGATGGAATTAAATAGGATATATCAGAAATCATGTATTGATTCATCGTACCTCTGGAATTCGATTTCAATTTACGTCCAGTGTCGGCATGTACATATTGGCCGCACTCACAAGTTCTTGTTTTGTTTGAGTCAGGTGGTAGACCTGAACAAAGATAAGAAGGAGATGCTGAAGATGAGCTGCTAGCCCCGATGGTCTTCAGGCTGAGCTCTTTAAAACTGGCGGTGATGTTATAGTAGGGATCATGCACCAGATCATCTGTCAAATTTGGAAGAATGAAAGCATGCCCGACGACTAGCATACCAGCTTCATCTGCCCCATATTCCTATGTCTTGCGCTAACTACCGAGGCATAGCCCTGCTAATTGTCGCCTACAAGTTCCTATCCAGTGTACTATGTGGACGTCTTAAACCGTTTTGCACCACAATAACAGGCACGTACCAGTGTAGATCCTAGCCTGGCGAATCTACTATACGTAGACCAGATCGACACATTACGCCAGATACTGAAAAAATAAACAAGTTCCAAGTCGACTTTAAGGCCGGATACGACAGCGTTCATCATCAAGAGCTCTACAGGACGATAGCTGATTTCGGAATCCCTGAAAAATTGATTAGGATGTGTCCCGCCACACTGGAAGACTCTTAATGCACTATGCAGGTTGGACCGCATACCTCCGAACTTTTCTAAACATATACCAGATTTCGGCAAGGAGATGCGTCGAAATTGGCCCGGTCACATCGAGCCCATGCACGATATCGCTCCAGCAAAGAGGGCCCTCCTCATAACATGCAGCACAGGTGGGCGTGTCATTGATCCCAAGTAATGACTCCTTAAGACCCTCCTTAAGGATAAGAAGAATGTTGCGGACTTCTTGCAGACATCAGGGTGTACGCGCTTAGTCATCCTGCATCGTGGATATTCCCTCCATCTACGACTGTGAGCATTAAAGATCCAATGCCGGATTTGAGCAGGTAGAACAAAGGCGAGGTCAGATCCTGAGAAACTCTCCTGAGCCCCTTCTAGCGAGTTCATCGGAGATCTCATTTCCTGAGATCCCAGAGTGATCTGGGACTCAAACAAGCCTTAGTGAATTTAGTTTTATTATTAGTCTTTTGACTTTGTTCAAAAAATTGTTGAGTTCATGCACTAATTTGGAACGGGATAGAGGGTTGGACACAGCTTGGCTGTCGAATATGCTTTTCCCTTCTACTTGTGCCTCACAACATAGTGCCAGGCCATTAGGATTGCGCATATCTCTGATTGAAAGACAGACTTCTCCCAACTAGAAGTGCAGTCGAATGTTTTCGGGCTCAAAGAAAACTCCAGCAAAACCCCCGCACAGTTCTTGAGACATCTGTAAAAATGCAAAGACACTCCATTCCATGTTCAGTATCTGGCCAGAGTCAGTCCTGACGCCATGGAAATTTGACTGTGAAATTATAGCGCAATAGGATGGCAGATGCGTTTTCGTCGGAAGGCATATCCATTTCTCTTGAGACAAGATATGGCTTTTAGTGCGCACCCACTGATAAATATGTCAAGGGGAACAGCGCCCGCGTACTGGGGAAAGCCCCCGTACAGCCGAGACGAACCGCTCTATGAAGTTTGGTGACAGGGGCCACGACGTGTTTGCCTGTTGGACCAGACAATCGATGTATGCAGAGGACCTTTTTTGACGATTGACATTGTCAAGCTGAAAGCACTTTAGTGGTTTTTAACTTAACATGCTTTGACCAAAGATGCTTGCTATCTATCCCAGGTACTTAGCTTCCTTGAATATCGGGATGGGAATGTCTTTTAACACCAGCTTAGTCATGCCAGTATTTTTAATATTTCTGGTGAAGGGAACAATATCTGTCTTAAGAGAATTAATCGACAGTCCATTACTCGTGCACCTGTCATCGATCGCATTTAGCGCCGCCTGTCTCTAAACATGAGCCGACAGAGAGAACGGCAACATCATCCACATAGGCATGGACGCAGATTCTAGAGGCATTGAGAGCGTCGAGCAGAGAGTCGACCAGCATGCACCATAACAGCGGAGGCAGGACGCCTCCTTGATTTGACACATTGTTCGAAGCCTGCATCAGCGATCAATGTCGTGTGCACACGCAGAGAGAGGATGCATTCTGGCAGCCACCAAATCTTGTCCACCGAGTCGTCCAAGTTTGGTTACCGATAATGCGTTCGACACAATGAGGCAGACCATATGCCATAAAAAATCACAGCATCATGTATGCCAGCAAGACACTGGTGATCCATGATCACTTCCCGGAACACTGGAATCCCCAAGCTATTAAGTTAAAAATAGCTTTGTTAAAAAATTACTAGTAACTGAAAATAAAACAAAGATTTGGGCACACTTTTCTTTTCTTTAAGATGTATGCCTCAAAGGGACACTTCCAATAACGTGACCTTGATTGGGATCTATGGGTGCTACATCGTATCTACCCGCACCTTTTACTGAAGAAGGACCATAGATGACAGCGCTGGTTGGAGCCTTTCGATTGTCAACACTATGCGAACCGAATTTCCTTTTCGGTGACTGTGGTTCCCTCACTAGAATATTGTTGCCTTCAAATTGCCTTTGGTCCACAAAAGACTGAAATAAAAATGAAAATAGTATTTAGTTAGAGAAAAATGCGAATTTTGCACTTACTCACCAGATCATTGTAGAAGACATCCCGGCTATTCTTCTGATCATTTGAAATAGTGAATCCCAGTGCTAAGGCAAAGAGCCCACAAAGAAAGATTAGTTTAAATATCATTTTTGTTTTGACTATACCGCTGCCTTCGATTTTTCTCTTCTGATTGCGTCCAGAGCATCTTCGCGGACTTTTATAGAAATGGAATTATCGGAATTAGTACTAACACGGCTGAAGAGAGTTGTGGTGTCAAGTGCCTTATCATCTTGAGACCGGTTCTCGTTTAAGTGTGTTGTTTGGGGTATGTGCGCGCTTTAGTCAGTTTCGATGGTATTTCAGTAACATCTGTTTCACCTTTGCTTTTTTTTATTTTGTTAAAATGAGGTGATTTACTGTGTTGCCGAGGGAAACTGCAATATATGAAGCTTCCTGGGGTTTACTTTGCCTATAAACCATTGTTGCATAGCTATATAATTGCTGGGTATGAATTTGTAGTTTTTAACGTCTTAGGAAGGTCACAGTCTCTTTACAGAATTCCCTTCAAAGAGGGAATACCCGGATTTGTATTTTCATACTGAGTGTGACTTTTCTTTTGATCAATGAGAGCATGCAATACAACTTAAGTGATCATTTTTCACAATAATCAATAATGCTTTAATGGATAAATAAAAGCTGTGACTTCCGAATTTTTTAAAATCTTTCACAACAACAACGACCTTAGTTTGTTGTAGAATAATACTGTCAGTAATTGTTGATGATTATTCTTATCATTTTTTTTTATTTCGTGCAATAGGGTAGGTACTGTGGTAGTGCAATTCAAAATTCAAACTTTTTAAACAAATTTGATTGATTTTCGACGAAGCTATTTACCTACTTATATTTAAGACAGTAAGTCAGAAGTACGTAATTTGAGGATAAACAAGTGATTAATACTTTATGGGACCACCGGCAGTCAATATGACGCTATAAGCCACTTAGGAACACATCATGCGACCGAAATAACCGTAACTTTACCCAAGGCAAGCCAAGTCGAATTGATAATTGATAAGCTTTTCGAAATTCCTGATGAGGGGGCTCACTTCCAACGCAGTCCAACCAAACATAAACAAAAGTGAACAAAGAGACAAAATGAACATACTCAGCAAAACACAGAAACAAATAAAACACATAAGTAGAAAACAACCACCAAATATAAAACAACTAAACATAAGATCACCAATTAAATAGACACAAAACAATCAAACAAAAAGCACACAAAAAAAATCATACAAACATTCATTTTAGCAATTTGCCTAGGACCAATCAAGTCAAAGACATCAAAGACAAACGCCTGCGGCTGCCGTCACCGACAGATCCCGTAAACAGGGAAAATGACAGCGACGACTGGAAATGCGCCGTTCACATGGCCGTTCGGCCTGGCCCTATAAAAGACCGATCACCAGTTGGGATGCGGACTCGGGTTCTCACCCATAAGAAGACTGACTGGGTGCTGTCAACGCGACAGCTACGAGGTGACTAGGCACCGCTACGACCGAGTGTCCTAAACGGGTCTCAATCCAGAGGGACAGCGTAGTGCGCAAACCACTAGCACGTCAGTCGGTGTCACGAAACAAATTTATGTGACAGATCCTGGCCCGGCGAGTATACCCCGGCCCAGAAAGCTCGTTACAATAGGAACCTAGACGAGATCAACAGGTACCTTAAAGAAATGGACCAACCTATTAAACATACAATATATTGAATGATATCATGTCAAGGGTCCCACGATACCATAAACATTTACCGAAACGCGAAAATTGACGCATAATACACACAGAAAAGTTTACTATTGCTAGCTAAGACTATGATTCTTACATAGAAGTTTACTGACGGGTAAAACCCGGACGTCAGGACACTGAAGTCTGATTAAAAATTTCTTATTTCTTATTAAATCTCATTAAAGCGCGCCACACACACGCTACCGATCGAATGGATCCGTTGAAATTTCAACGACCGGAAGAACAGAGCTCAATCTCACCACTTTTGTCTTCGAGTTGATATTGATCATTGGCGATCAGGAAACCTGGATTTTACAGACGACAATGACAATTTCAAGGCATAATAAAATGGTTAGTGAAAGGCTTGAATCAGATCGTGATCGTGCCTCTTTTTTTGGCTAGTTAGTTTTGCATGACCTGTTGAACGATGATGTTTAATAAATCAGATGATAGTATATCATCCTTTTTAAGTCCCACTTTGACATGAAAGATGTCGGTTACCGACTCTGATGTGCAATAAAAATTCGTATCAGCATCTTATATAATTTTCGCAGTCTCTATGTATGCTCTCATATAGAGCTTTGAAAAATGCAACAACGAATACCTACATAATAGCTTCATCTCTTATTGAACGACAAACAATTATTGAACAAGCTAATATTACAGAGCACAAGTTTACCAACACAAGTTTACGCAATATGTAATGACTAATGACTATAGGAAAGAAGTTTGCTGTTAAATGCGAAAACGTTACTTCGAGTTAAATCTTTGATGTTTAGAACAAGGAGAGGTTAATTCCCCGATACTCTTTAACATCTAGACAAGCGATCTTATCAGGATTCTTAGCCATATAAAAGCGTATGCAGATGATATAGTAGCATACAGATCAAGCCCAAAAATTTAGTGAGACTTCGATCTTAGGGTCTGGTCTGAAATCTACAGAAAACCAGAGTGCTAGTCTATTAAGTATTACACAAAGAAGGTCCTGTACGACGGATCAGCTTTGAAATAAACAGAATCGACAATTTTCTTGTTGAAATGACTCGAAACCAGATTGCAATGACTATAACTAACGACAATAACATGATCTCCGGAGCTTACTACTTAGAGATCATACCATATCACGAGAGCTCACTCCGACTGGGCTTTATTCTCCTTGATGCATTTCTCTATATTGTCTCTGTAAGGTTAGTTCGAAATAGATATAGTATTCCGGTAATTTCCCACCGCAACTGGCCATGAAGAAAAGGCTCGAAATGGCGAGGCCCTGTCTCTAAAAGACCCAGTTAGAAAGGTGATCATTCGGAATGAAAAAATAGTGCCTGTCAATTTGATTATATTTAATGCGGTTCAGTAGGTTCAGCTTTACAATGAGAAAAAAAATTGGACTAGGTTCTTAAATAAAGTTTTTCTAGAAAACCAAATTTTAAAATGTAGTTGTAATTAATATTGAATAGAAAGCTCTAGCCGTAAGGCAGTAGTAATTAAGAAATAAAATTTGACTTAGGGCCAGTAAGACTCATTAAATATTAGGATATTTTAAAGTAAGATTTAAACATTATTGTCTATTAAATAAGAATAGAATAAGAACAATAAAAACGTATGTTTTGACTGCTACCCATATTGTAAATCAGATAATAATCAGCGCACTATGAACTCCTTCAGCTCAGAGCAAGAAGGAACATTCCAAATCCCTTTGTTGATGTTAATTACTCATTATATATTTGTGTCAGTTCTGATTTGAAGCTTAAAGTTGTGTTTGAACTAAGAGAGTTTTATTTTTATTTGCGGTATTTAATTATCGCCTACGTTTCATAAGGGTGAAAGGCTTAAGGTGGTGTGTTGGTTTCTAATGGCGTTGATACAGATAACAAATTCCGTCATCAGTTGATATTGATATTGCATTACTCATCATAGCTCTTACTCGTAAACCACATGACCTTTTTTTAAATTCGGCATTGGAAATAAGATTAAGCAGCTAGGTCCATACATCAATGGAACACTAGATGATAAGCTTAAATCCGCAGTGTGCTCAGAGTGTGAGACTCAATTTACGTTGATGTTCGTGAATCGCCATCGATCTCAACAGCTCAACATTTTACTCACTAGCCTGAGGAAAATTCTGCACAAAGATCTCGGATTATTCGCTTAAAAGGTCCAATAGACTCAGCAATTGAAGGCGCGCCCATCCGCTTCGTTGTGGCTTCGCAGTTTGGGCCTTAGAGCAGCTTGAATTGGACAACGATTTTGGGCGAAAAATCATCTTTTCTGGCTAGGTTAACAAACAAAAACGGAAAACTCGCACGTTATTGCCGAGAAGCATCCACAGAGAGTGACAGAGTGATATTGAAGACATTTGAAGATTTGGACGACTTCTGGTTCATACAGGATGGCGCGCCATGCCACAATCGATCTTTTGCGCATCAAATTCCCAAATCGTGTTATCATGTCAATTGGCCGCCTCAGAGTTGCGATTTGACCCTATTGGACTTTTTTGTGGGGAACCGTGAATGACCGATGTTATGCCAACAATCCGGAAACGATTCAAATACTTAAAGGCAATATCATCCAAGCAATGCGTGATCTACAATCGAAACCATCAACAAGGTGTTAGAAAGTTTGGGTGACAGAATGCGCTACTGCGAAGCCGGCCGAGGCAGCTACTTCAACGATGTTGTATTTCATAATTAAGGGGAATATTTGTTCTTACTAATAAAGCCATAATAGGTGGAAAAAAATTAATTTTGTTAATTTTATTGCATTTTTAAAAAGAAACTTTTGTTTAGCCCACCCTGTACCACGACGTGACGGCAATGCAAAAAAAAACGTGATAAGTTTTCGGCTTGTCAAAGAAAGACTGAGTTTCAGTTCACGGATGATTTTATTTTCCTATATAGTCTCCCTTTGCTTAAACTAATCCATCTCTAACATCGGTATTCCTTCCTTAAAGTTGAAGTCTGTAATCCTGTGAAAATATTTATCTACGATCCTCTCAACATCTTAATTGGATGCGTAGCACTTCCCAGGAACAAATTTCTTCAAGTTTGGGAGCAGATGGAAGTCTAAATAAAATATGAGGGTTGGCCGACTAAATCGTACCCCAAATCCCGCAGTTTTCCCTTCGTCAACGCGCCCTTGTGTACAGGTTCATTGTCTTGATGAAGGATGATTTTTTTTTCTCATGCCAGACCTGTAATTGTTCTGCCCTTTGCAAGGTGATCAATTAACAAGATCCCTTTTGTATCCCAAAACACGCTGGCCATGACCTTTCCTTCAGTTGCGATCGACTTAGGATGGGTGATTTCGTGTAGTGTTGGACTCTCATCCGTAGTGACGAATTCCCTATTGAGTCGGAACAAATGTCGCAACAATCCTCCACAGAGCTATCGCATCTATAATTCCCTGTGCAAGATATTTCACAGCCTCTATCTCAGTCACCTTCGCTCCCATATAGTCCAACGCGATATGCCTTATATATAGGTGTGGTTGCCGTTTTTGGATGGATTGGTCATATTCGAGGGATGTACGACCACGTTTAAATTCAGCTGCCCACTTTTTAACGGTTGACATCGAAGGAGCAGAGTTCCCGTAAACTTTTGTCAACTGTGGATGAATTTTTTTAGGAGTTAATCAGTCCAAAACGAAAAATGTTATGTCCGCACGATAGTCTGGAAGTCTGCTGCAAAATCTCACGTAAACAAATAATTTGGCCGAGATTTTTTTACCTATCTTACATATCTTTTATGTAAATAAGGGATTTCTCGAATTGTGTTTGGTTACTGTCAACATCTTTATATTGAAGGCTTCATAACTTTTTTAATATTTTTATAATAAGATTTTAGATCAGAAAGATCCTTCGAAAGGGGAATATTACTCTATGATAAATGATAAATCCGCAGAAATATTTGGGTTTTTGATGATTCGTTTTCTTATAAATAGTTAGTTTTATTTTCTTTTAATTAAAATCTATATATCAAACCAACATGTCCGCTGTTATCATTGTATTTAAAATTCCTGGAAACCCCGCCATATGCCTCAAGGTTTTTGCCGACTGGATGAGTATAGTCAATGCTGGCACTGGTGCCATGTCTCGGGCTGTGTTCAACATTCGCCTCAACCCGCCTCTGTGGGGAACGAGCGTTTCTTACCAGGATTTGTCCATATTCCACTGGAGCTTGCTGCTCATAACCCTAACGCACGGCATAGATTTAGACATCTATCGTATAATATATCCAAAAAATTCAAATAAACAACTTACCATTTCGTTGCCATTGTCGGGCTCCTCAAAGTAATGTCCAGGGATAGCTGATCCCAATGCGATAGCGAAGAGACCGCATAAGATAATTAGCTTAAATGCCATCTTGATATAACCGCTTAATAAAATACTGTTTTGTAGCTGCAAGTAGCGATGATAGACTTGAACTGATGTCCCACTCGCCATCTACGGAATCTTATATGTATATCAAACCAAAATTATCGTGGCAGCAAAGGAGTGTGGAGGGCAAAATCCCCTCCGGTAGAGTGATGATAACATTTCCTATCATCAATCACGGTAAATTTCGTTGATTCGCTAAGCCGGTGAATCACATCCGAAACAGTTGCGAGTGCATTTTCTTTTCAGCTGAAAATTTTCCGATTCAAGTCGCATCCGAACGCTAATGCGTTTTTTTTAATGGCAGCTAGGTTCCTAATGGACGCGAAGTCAATAAAAAAGTACTTCCCGACAACATGGTGCAAAATAAGCGCGTATTATCAGCTAATAATGTGAACATTGTTTTTACAATATTGTTTGAGGGGAACGGGGAATTTTCAAGTTTGAGGAACGCCAAATTACGGAGGGACGCGGAGTAGTGCGACCCCGATTACCAACAATGTCATGCAATTTACAATACTTCCCGGTCAGTAATTTGTTTATAAAATAGGATTATTTTCAGAATAGGAATGACCTGATCATATATTTCTGATATGTATGTACGTTTTAATTTTTGAGATTTTTGAGATTTTTCAAAACCAAGTTTTTGATCAACAAACCGTTTTTGACTAAAACGGTCACTTACTGACGAGTCTTACTTGCGGCCACTTTTTCAGACCTCAAAGACAAATTTTGCAGAATTTAGGAAGGAGCTGAGAGAACCCTTAGCATGTAACGTAAATTCAAGATGAGACAAATAAGATAAGACAAATAAAGAATTCTGTTCGAAAATTGAATAGGCTTGATGCGAGCCTGAGCAAAGAACAAAACAACTTAAGCAATCTAAACCTAAATAAGGAGGTGGTGAATGGCGGTGGTAGAAGACATTCCTAAGACCGGGATTGGGTAGATTTAGGTCGAAAAGAGCGGAGTTTTATTCGCACAGCAAGTCAGACATTGATTCATGGCTTTGGGAGTTCTTGGTTTGATGAGAATTGATGCGGATGAGGGGCATGGACCGAAAGTTTCAGGGATTGATGTTAAAGTGAATCATGTGAAGCAGTAAATGCAGTCAATATTGCCGACAGAAGGTTTTGGGGTCGGTGAGATGATTGCATTCGGTTTAGGTATCAAGAGGTAGAGAGATTCGCATAGATGTGCAAATTCTCTGTAAGTCTGCAGGTAAGTAGAAAGGTCGAAACTGAAGCAGTATTTAAGCTAGGCCTGACACCGTTTGATTCTTGTGTTGAGCAGGGAGCGTATTTCCTTTGTTATGGGACGGATAAGATAAGGCAAGTGATGACTTTTTAGTAGAATAGAGCGAGTATAATTTAAGGACATGGGCTTTTAGGGCTTAGGAGAAAAAAGTTGATATTACTGAGCAGGTTATTTATTGTAGTTTGGCGAAGTCTGCTATTTAGCAATTGAAGCATTTTCGTAGTGAACAATGGTGAAGTGATTGTCGAATGAGATTGGTCCCGATATTGTGAATGGAGTTTATCCAATGTAGAGAGGAGGTGGTTACTTGCGGTCATAGGGCAGTTTTCGGATGAGAAAATCATTTCAAATTGTCGATTAGTGATGTTAGTGATGTTACTGAGTTGGAGAAGACCAGAGTCGGAGATTCGATCTGTGAAGAGGACTTCCTTACCAGACGAGGTGTTAGTTGCGACGAAGTGAGTCTCATCATTTGTAACAGCGGGCAAGGTAGAACATGGTTTCGAGAAAGTTATCAGGGCTCCTGAAAAGTTGAAATCAGCGGAGTTCGACGTTTTGAAAGGTAAGGGATCGAGGCGGAAGTGAATTGCTATGAAAACTCTGACGTCGTCCGGATCGGAGTATTGTCGCGGCATGAAACCGAATAAAATCTAATGTGAATAGCTTACTGTTTCTGATACTAAGGCACGGATTACTTTGATTTAGAGCAAAAATGTCTTTAGGCAGGTTTTAGGAATTGAGGAATACTGCTGAAGTTTTTGTGTGTTGTCTTTTGACATTTAAGTCAAAAGAAGAAGGAAATGCATCTGGGTGAACTGTGCAAGTGGAGCATTCGAGGAGTCCTGAAACTCGATTAAATTTTTCTTCAGTTCGTGGGGGTCAGTTGGGATGCCTTCTAGTGGATCGATACCATGACGTTAGCGTTGGTTTTGCCGCCAATGCAGATGGAGTCAGAGAAGATAGGGTAGATAGAGACGCACGTTTTCGTAGTTTCTTTTGTCTCTCAAGCATGACATGACATATCGGTAAGCAGCGTTAATTTCGGCACGGTTTTTCAACAGAGAAGTGGATCTAAGAAAGATGGGGAGGGACTGACGCCAGTTTTAAGCGAAGCAGAAGAGGTGGACGGGTTTGAGAGTGTATAACATTAGGGTATAGACGGCTGTATTGAGGATCAATTGAGGGTTGAGTTAGAGCGAGTTGTAAAGGGTGGTCCAACGAAAACGCACGATGATAATTGTAAATAAAACAAAAAGTTTTCAGAGAATTATCTTTATATTTTTTATTATGATAAAAGAATCTATGACAATTATGTGTGGAACAAAATATCGGCCAAATGCTCGCCATGGCTTCGGTGGCATACCTTTATCCGATGGTCCATATTTTCAATGACTCTGAGACATAATTGAGGTTCAATTTCGTTAATGTGCCGAATTATCTAATCCTTTAGCTCTTAAATTGTTCTTGGATTATTCCGACTCCTGTTCTGCTTGGCCGACCTCATTTTCGAAGAAGTACGGCCCGATGACGCCGCCAGCCCATAAACCGCACCAAACAGTCACTCTTTGTGGATGCATCGGCTTTTTAACAAACACTCGTGGATTCTCATTTGCCCAAATGCGGCAATACTGCTTGTTAACGAATCCACTGAGGTGAAAGTGTGCCTCGTCGCTGAAGATGATTTTCTTTGTAAAGTCACCATTCACTTCTGTTTGTTCAACCAACCATTCGGCGTATTGACGACGCTTGAAATGATCAGTAGGCTTCAGATCTTGAGTCAATTGAACCTTGTAAGCGTCTAAATTCAAATCTTTATTCAAAATTCGCATCAGTGATGTTCAATTGTTGGGCACGACGACGAGTCGAAGTTGACGGCTCTTCTGCCACACTATCGCGAACAACAGCAATGTTTTACGCAGAACGAACTGGGCGAGCATGCACAAATGTTTCCACATTTCCTACAGACCCGGTTTGCTGAAATTTGCGCACAATTCTACCGATTGTGGACACATTTTGTCGATTATGCTGGCCAAAAAAATCACGAAGTGTACGAAATGCATTTTGATTTGAACGCTGCTCAATTGTGTACCTCTCCTAGGTTGAATTTGTCAAACACTGAAATAAAGAAATGTCAAATTAAGTTGGGCAAAAAAACTTGACGTTAAGCTGTGACTCACAATTAACATCGTGCATTATGGTTGGACCACCCTTTATATGCGAGGTTCAAGGATATGCGACTTCTGTGTATCAGACTCCGATCAGAGAGTTCGGGGTTAGATACTTTAGCGATAGGAGGTGGAGGAGGATTAGGGTTAGTTAAAGATTTCTGAAGTTTTGATAGGAGAAGCGGGTTAGATCGAGAGAAATTGGATAATACTCCTATTTTTATCTCCCAGTTAGGTTCTAGATTGAGGTGAAGGTTGAAGGTTTGGGTCTAGTTGTAACTTGTCTAGAACACTTGTTTTGATTTTGGTGGAGGCTATACCCCCATTTTATTGCGCTTAATTCAAGCTGCATACTTAATTTCACTTACAATCTAGGAAACTAAGAAAGAGGGCGATTGAGACGGAGTTTTAGACAAGGAGTGCTGATGTTAAAGTCGAAACAGTTTTTCGCATTAACAATACAGGAAATAGGTTCATTGGAGCCATAGGAGTACGAGAGGTGGGTACATAGAAGAGACGTGGATTTCGTGTACTACGAGGGTTAGTGTTAAAAAAGATAGAGTTATAAAGGGTCGCGTAGTCGATGGTACCTGAGAGGAGTCGATGGATGAAAAGGATGTCGGATATCCTTCTTCGTTCTTCAAACGAGTTCAAATTAATACGTTTTAGGCGTTTTAGGATTGTCCCAGTGTAAGCCACGAAGAGCAAAACGGAAAAAACGACGTTGGATACTCTCGATTCTGGAAATGTGTGAATGATAGTAAGGAGACCCCACTTGAGAGGCGTATTCGAGAATATGGCGAACAAAGGTTATGTAGAGAGACCACGTGACGAGGGATTGGAAGACTCTTTAGACCATCGTTTCACGAAGCCGAGTGCAGAATTGGCCTTAAGAATTATATCGCTGATATCTGCAAGGAAATTGAGTTCCTGGTCGTATAATACACCAAGATCACGGATCACCTGAACGGCAGAAAGGGGCTGATTATGGAGAAAGTAGAGGCGGGGAGGAGGTTTGATGCGTTTGCGTGAGAAAGTAATAGGTTGGCACTTGGAAATGTTAAGGTCCAGGCAGTTCTTGGAGCACCAGGTGGAAAAGCTGTTGAGGTCCGATTGAATAAGGGAAGAGTCATGTTCGGAGGAAATGATCTTCAAGATCTTAGGGTCGTCGGCGTATAGAGAGATATGGGATGTTTGATAACCATTTCAATATCGTTAATGGTAAGGATAAAAAGAAGCGGGCCTAAATGACTGCCTTTGGGGACACCATAGGAAGCAAGGAAGGGATAAGAGAGGGCAGATCTAAAGCAAACGCTGTAGTGGCGATTTTCCAGGTAAGAGGAAATGCACGTTAATAAGATGGGTTCAAAGCCAAGAGACGACAATTTGAAGAGTATTAATCTATGTGAAATATTATCAAATACCTTACTGAAGTCAGTTGAGATAACATAGACTTCTTTGCCATTTTCTAAGGCTGAAAGGGTAAATTCACGAATTCAATAAGGTTTGTGGTTGTAGACCTACCTTTGAGGAAGCCGTGTTGTCTGGGGGAGATTAAAGACTTGCATTGAAAACTCAAACTCGAAGATTTTGGGTATATGAGACAGTTTGGCAATGGGACGGTAGTTGTTAATGTCATTCTTCGGACCCTTTTTGTGTATAGGTGTTATAAAAGAGGTTTTCCATATCTGGGGAAACTCACCTTGAGAAAGGGATAGGCTGAAGATTTTTGAGAGAGGTAGAGAAAGGGAGCAGGAAATTTTTTTTTAAAAATATAGCAGGGAGGCCGTCGCGTCGGAGCCAGGGTGAATTCATCATTAAGTTGCTTCAATCTTTCTTCGATGATATCGGGGTCGACACTACGAGGGAGAAATGGTCCAAAGGAAAAGTTTGGTAAATAGTTGAAATAAGTAGGATCGGATGCAAAGGAATCATGGATGAAAGATTTTCGATGTTATAAGGATCATGGGAAGTTTCGTTATTGAAGGAGAGAGAGTTTGGGTAGCCATCAGACTTTCTTTTGTAATTAACAAATTGAAAGAAGAACTTGGGATTATTTATAAGGTTGGTTTGCATCTCGGTTTGCACTATGTAGTGTTGATAGAGAAAGTTATAAAGCTCTACAAAATGCAGGTAAGTACCGAAATAGTTAGAGAAGTCATTTGGAGATTGAGTACGAAGGAAAGTAAAAGAAACCATCACAAGAAAGATAGAGCGCGACCGACTCAGTTGGTATTGTCATGTTCAAAGGAGAGATCCTTTGAACTCCGTCCAAAAGGCAATATCAATCAACGTTCCAATTTCCACACGCAAAAAAGGTGGCAGTAGGGGATCAACGAAAGATTTGTTGATATTAGACTTAAACTAATACTAATAGAAGTGGGCTCATTGACCTAATGTTTGTAGTCCAAGCCAGTAATTCGCATTTTGTTCAGTCTAATCTCTTTGTTAGGCGGGCGTCGGAATTTCCACTCAAATTGGGAAGGGGTGCAAACCACGAAACAGTTTTTTCTATATTTTTTGGCTAGAGTAAACTTTGTGAACTTTACGAGGCGGATGAAGAGCCTTTGGTGGAAGAGGGTACGTACCCAAAGGTTATCGGCATCATGTGGTGCATCCCAGAATGAATGTGGAGATTGAGTCCTGGCCGTCGTATTTCTTTTGTGCAGCTTATTTGTTCTCTGTTCCTAATTAGATAGGGTCAATAAAATTTCGAAACGTTGATAGTTTTCACCGGGGTCGGCGGAGTTTTTGCGGTCGGGGAAGCTTGTTTAAAGGGGCTCATAGTAGTTCGTGTTTATCCAGATGTAGTAGGAGAGATGTATGGTCATGGTAGTAACTTTTCCGGTAGTTTATCCATCAGTGAAAAATTGCAAGTGACTCTACATTCATAGGCGGTTTCCAGAGATCTAGATGGCAAGGGTTTTAATTCGTCTATGGTGGTGTTGATCTTAGTCATTGTGGAAACGGAGTCAGCGTTGAGCGTTTACACACGCGTATTCGATTTTCTCCAAACAGTGGAATTGGTTGAATGTTTTATTGTCCAGTAATTTGGGCTTGTTAGAGTGCTCCGCGAGTGTCGCGATGAGGTTGAAAATATTTCAAATTCCAGCCCGGTCAGAAAGTTATTGGTGAGCTGACATTTGCATTTATGGTTGCCTTAGACGGTTTTCATCCTTTGACTCTGACCTGTAGAATTGGTTGACTGCCGATTTGACTGTAGTGTAGTGCCTTTGATTGAGTTGAAACAGCTCAAAACAGCGCTGTAAATCGTTGACGAGTTGCTGTTCTTGATCGACTGTAAGTTAACGCGATATCCATTTAGATTAGAGCTCGGCTATTTTGGGCGACTAGAACGTTGTGCCAATTCCTTCCGTGCAATTTGTCTCGACGGAGCAGGATCTGAATGACGTTTATTAAGTTCTGCTTTGCTTGAATGATATAAATATTTTTCCATCACTAAAAAACAATGCTTTTCAACAAAATTATGATTTTCCTATTGATTCGAAAATTAAAAAAGTTAGTCAAGGCACTGTGACTTGAACGGAACGTTAGATTATCTATTCGAATAATTTTGGCCCTGTTATATAGGACCTCATTGGAGTAGAATTTTATGTACTGAGATTCTGGTGTTCTGTGCAATCCAAGGCAGGACCTCAGACACTGCCTCTCAAACACCCGAATCCTTTCCATCAAGCCAGCACTCACATTAAACCACACGGGGCATCCGTAGGCGATCATGGGCCTGACTAAGGCCATGTAGCAGATTACCTTTACCCTGCGGTCAAGATGGCTGCTGTGAAACAACCATTTTGACAGAGCAAAAGCGACTCGAGCCCTGGCCAGAGCAGCATCCACATGTTTGTTAAAATATAGATACTGGTCCAGCCAGATCCCGAGGTACCTGACCACACTTCGATTCGCCAGTGGACGCCCGTGTGGTCCAATGATTGAGAACTGGCGCCAGTTCTTTCTTGTGTCCCTAGAGGCCCTAGACAACGCTGTTCTGAACAGAATGGTTTCCGATTTCTGAAAGTTGATTTTCAACTTCCAGTTATCGCAAAACCCTTGAATTTTTTCAAAGTCACACTGCAAGAGCGTCTTAATGACCTCGACTTTCGGACCAGATCTGTACGCAACCAGATCGTCTGCGTACGCTATTGTGTGGTGGAGCGAACCTAGCAGATCACTGAGGTAAATATTAAACAGGATCGGCGAGTTCACCGTGCCTTGTTGTAGTCCATTTTTAATGTCAAATATTTGGGTAGAAGTCACGTTGGCAATTTTCACAACGAACTTTCTACCTGTTAACATATTCAAAATCATATATAGCAGTGGTTTACTTATGCCCAGCCGGTTGAGCTTGTAGTAGAGCCCTTCCAACCATACGGTATCGAAGGCCTTTTCCAAGTCAATCAGGCAGGCACCCGTGCATTGGTTCTTGCATTTGTTCCATTGGATATCCGATACGAGTTTCGACGCAGCATGAATAGTGTCATGCCCCGCTTTGAAACCGAATTGGTTATCCGGGATGATATTGTTGTCCTCAACCCATTGAGTCAGGGCTCTATTGATCACCTTCTCGAAGACCTTGCAGATGCACGGCAGAAGACTTATCGACCGAAGATTCGCCGGGTTCGAGGTATCTTTACCTCTTTTAGGGATAGGTTGCACTACCGCTGTCTTCCAATGCGTCGGATAATAGGCATTATTCAGCGCATTGTTGAACAGGATAGTGTACCTCTCTACAGCGATTGGTGGGAGCTGTCTAAGCACGACATTGGGTACTTGGTCAACTCCTGCAGATTTCTTCTTCCTGAGTGAATCAAAAATCTCCTGGAGCTCCACCCTCGATACGAACAGGATGTTAGGCCTAGCATTGGTGACGGTACCGTTTGCCGGAAAGTCGTCATTGAACCTGGTAAAACCAAGGTTCTCAGATCGCCAATGCTCAATGTCATATCGAAGGTAGAAGTGATGTAGTAGGACTCTATTTTCCAAGTCGTGGTTTCGACAAATGCTTTCATTCACCTTATAGACTTCCTGGAAAACGACTTCCACCGCCTCCACCCTCTCCTGAGGATCTTCGATCACGAAGAAGTTGTCGTCCAAGACGGCACCATCTGGATCAATGTTCGCAGTCCGTAGGATCCGTTCATTATCTGGCGATCTGGGGATTTTCAACATCTGAATGTTATTGTGATTATTCCTCCGAAATATTTTATTTATTTGCGGGAATATGCTCGGGCTACTGGAATTTATAGCCCGAATCTTGTTGCTCCAATGCAAATTTACAGATAGTCTGTAATTTTCCTTAATTAGATGTTGGAGGTTTCTAATCAATGACTTCAGCGTCCTGATTTCCGGATCTTGTCTTTCAGTAAACTGTCTGTACAAGAGTTTGAGTCTTGACAAGAGTCTACTTTTTTGTCTGTGGAGTGCGTCAATGGTCGCGTTTCGGTAGACGTTGGTGGTATCGTTGTGCCGTTGGCGTGGTATCGTTCTGTCCATAGTCTGTTTGATTATACAGTCCATGTCCTTGAGGTATCTGTCAATCTCTTCGTTTGACAGATTCCTATCGGATGGTGGGAAGGAGGCGCTCAAAGTGAGTGCTCTCGTCAGGGATCTGGTGAAATGCGGCCAGCGCACCCTACTATAGTCGTAGGTGGTGTGCGCCGGGACGAATTCCCCCAAGTCCACAATTTCGTCGGGTAGTTTAACTACGGCACCAAGTCCGCAGTGGTCACTGTCGTATACGAAAGTCCGTAGACAGTTCGTAGACCATTCGTCTATGTTTGCCAGTCTGAGTCGAGTGTCTAGTAGCATAAGATCCAGATAGGAGCCGCTCCTGGGGAACGACGGACTATCTGTCGCAAGGATTTTGAGTTTGTACTCAATACCGTGTAGCCCCCACCAATCGCTTAGTAGGCTCCCTCTAGTGTTGGGTGTGATGTTACCCCAATCGCTATGTTTGGCGTTTAGATCTCCGGCCAAAAGGTAATAGTTTTCGGCTGAGGTCAATCGCAGAGATCGAAAAAGTGATTCGAGCTCTGTAATGAAAACTGTAGGTTGAGGTGCATCAGGTCCGTAAGCTGACACAATATACATCCGCTTTCCGTTTTGGAGAGGGATGCACACAATGCATGCCTCTAGCACCTGGAACCTCCGCACTTCACTGCTATATATGACTTTATGATTTTAAATTTTTATTAATGAAGATCGCGACACCCCCGCCTTGGGTGGCGTTGGGTCGGTCTCTTCGTATAATACTGTATGAACGGAACGTTAGATTTACATAAAATTTTGATCGTTTAAAATGGATACTTCCTAAGAATCACATAGATTTGCTAATAGTGACGCCACCTATATGACATCCTACGAACTTATTGAATGATGTACTAGAACACTAGAGTAAAGACATTTCTAATCAAAAACGGAAAAGGCGAAAACTGTTTTCTCTCAATAAAGACGAAATGTTGGTAAAAGCTGAAACTTATTACCAGAAAAGTCCTCAACGTGCTGATTTTTGCCCAGGATTTTATTATCATCTGGTTCTGGACTGAAACTAAGCTCTGAAAGAAATGTTTTCGAATTTTCATGGATGACTTCGGTCAGGGACTGACTTTCCGTGCAGGGACGGGTTAAGAATATCCCTGCAGCGATACCTCTCGCTTGTCGTAAAAGGCGACTAAAACAAAGGTAAACAAAAATCACATCTAGGCAATTTAGAAAACACCAAGGTGAGCCTAGGGATACATATACCACCATTAAACTGCCCCACAAGTGTGCATGCAAATCAGTGGGTTGACATGACTGGAGATCACCGGTGTTGTAAGAGTAAGATCAAACAAATAAATCTGGAGCATGCCCGGTGTCACAAGAAAAAAGGCAGGCCGAAAAATAATTGGTGCAAACAAATGCAAAAACACCAGCATTTGATTGGCCTCAGCGATGAAGTAATCCCAAACCGGGAAGCCTGCCGCTACTTTCTGAGGTCAAACCGGCGGACCCCACAAGCGGACCAGTAGGAATGCAGTTAAGTGGGAAGGTTATGGTCCTACACTTCTGACCATAACAACGCCGGAAAAAGGAAAAGAAGAAGAAAGAAGAAGACTTCGGTCTGGTATTGGGTTGTTCTCAAAGCTATTTTTTAATCTTTAATCAGTGCTAAACTAGCGCAAGAACTAAAGGCCTCCTTATACCAAGTTGGAAAACTTAATTTACTGAATCCACTTTGGATCTAAATGAACTTGTCAGAATAGATTCAGAGAAAGACTTATAAGATCCCGAACCCGCTTTAAGTTTTCCTATGTTTGTAGCTACATAGGTACTCCGTCAATGACTGGGTCCTTCAGGCATACAACTGTATTGGTGATGAAGACTCCGATGTCTACAAGAAGTCTACGGATTTCATTTTATTACTAAGGAAATATGACTGTTGAAGGCTTACATGCCACTACATTACTGCTAATCTGCCAACGCGCACAAGTCAAAATATCAGTGTCCACTGAACCAAGCGAAGCATAACCGATGCTTAGCGTTTGACTCCATACGACTTTCTTGACGCCAATACACTTTTAATGAGGACAGGAGAAAAATCAAACAGACTCGTTTCAATGATTCATATGCCAATGCCCTATTCACTAATGTAACTATTATAAATCCCCATAGTAAAGAAGGAGACATCGCACTCCTTTGCGACGAGATGGAATATGAATTCGTTAGAAAAATGACAGCATGACGAAAACCTCCTGATTTGCAGCTCGACTGCTGTGAAGACATGAGAAGTACAGTTTATTGAAACTTACCATTCAAACTTACAATTTTTCATTCCAACTAGCTTTGAAGCAAAATGAGACAAAAGCTTCCAAATATCATTGCACCTAACCAAAAGTAAAAAAAAAAAAGAAATAAATCACATTGTCCACAGAGTAATATGGCCTTTTCACAGTTGCTCTACGCATTCCACTGTACTCATAACAGCTAAACTATACTGTTAGCTCCTACCTATGCCAGTACTCACGCATAGTATTTGAAACAGTTAGAGCAAGCAAAACACGTTAAAAATCGCACCTGCTTCCATGGTGAACTCCAGAGCGAGTGTTTGCCCTTCGCAAACAGTTTTCCTCCTCCTGGGCCGTACTAGATGTGAAATAACACTCGACAAAGCCCATATCATACTTGAGGCATCATCATCCTCCAACTGCATTTGCTCCAGTCTCAACAGCCAAATGCATACGCATACGTATGCGTTAATCTGCCAATGCACTTGACTTCTAGTACTCACTTCATTCCACCCGTTTCCATGCTCCTGCCGCCAACCGTTCTGGTGCATGTTCGCCATGAATCCCGTGTTACTACGCATGGCTTGTTGCGGTCTAGAGCGTTATTATGTTTAGGCCGCGACCATAATTCCGCTGAGCTCGTTTTTGATACGTGTGTGAACAAATAATCACAAATTCCTGGCTCTGGGCAGGCCTATTCATCGCACCACATTGCGGGATGAATGCGTGTGCAAAGCAATGAGAAATTGTGGCGCAGCCAACAGCCCGATTCCAATCAACTGAGGCTAATGGGGAATAGTAATACTGTGGCGACCGCAGGAGCCGCACCGTCAGGCACTCGTACACAAATAAACGTTCTAATCCTGGGCCCCCGCTTCTTTCTCCGTCTCCAAGCTACCGTAAATCAAATTTAAATGTTTGATTAAAATGTTGACTGAAGTAGATACCCGAATTTATGGGTATTTCAGTGCTTGGGTGCCACTATGCCTGTGTGCTTGTGGGCTCCTTCCCGGTGATAGTGGGAATGCGCGGATGATGTAATGCATGAGAAGTGCTCCTTCGATAAATGCTCCTCCGACTGGGTGATGGACATTTTTCTTCGCTATGAATTTCTGTTTTTCTCTTTTGGGCTCGTTTCTTCTGGAGCAAACATGGGAGCGGGACTGATTTATGGGACAACTTCGAAGCATAAGCTCTGGGCTTGTGAAAGTGATTGGTTCTGTGTCTCATGGACTGAAGGAAACAAGCTTAATGGGAGTGCAGATAAATCATCTTGCGGAGGTTGCTGTGGCAATGGCAAGGAACCTTGCAAAAGTTATGACATTGGTAAGCCTGCTTTTTTTCTCTTCTTTTTTTTATTACGTCATATTGGCCACCGTGCTCGGTATGTTTTTTATGGCACTTGTAATCCAGTGGGATTCTATTATTTAGAAAATTTTTGAGGCCCATTGTCAAGGTTGCGGAAAACTGTGGAGGATGTGGTGGCAATGGAGGCTATATAATGTGATTTACAGTCGTTATAGCTGATTTTGCTGTGTTTCGTATGCTCTTTTATCCATGAATCGTGGAATAGCTTTATTTATACATCTAATCTCAGCATTATTTAAATTTGATTTTTAATGATAAACGGCTCTGTTTCTTCGTTATAAGAAAATACGTTATCAGTAGAAAAATCTGAAACGACATTATTTCACAATTTTAATATCATTAAAAGCAAACCGAACCTTGCAGAAGGAAGGGCAAGCTCCCAAATGGTCTAGATAGTTTAAGGATTGGAACGATACAGAGAAGGTTAGTACAGCACTTGCACAAGGATGATACGCGAGCCTGGGGAACTACCACCAAAAGCACCATAGGCAATCTACTGTTTAACTGGTGGTATCGAAATAGTACCGGGCCCAGACTAGAACTCTACACGAATACTCCATCCTTTCTAAGAACTTTCTTTTTCTTTGATTTAGCATTAAGAGACGTATGTACGACTTGAACTGACTAGTACAAACCACTAGAAACGAAACTGTCTGTGAACGAAGTACGAAAGTGATTATAACGCAACCGCTACAGTAATACGAACGTACAACGAACTCTCATAATTGGAACAGTGAAAGCCAGTGTGCACCGTTGACTATCTATCAAAAGGTACGCTGATCACTATTCTCAAGAACTTTGAGAAGAGAGATACGCCTGAGCGATTAATCCATCTTTAAGCCCAAACTTGACAAACCCGAAATTGACCAACACTTGCAATAAACTATCCCTCAGTTCAGACCAACGATCAAGCCGACTGCCAGGAAAGTAGCTGAAACCGCTCTAGGCTACCGACCAGCTCCGACCAGAAACCCGTGGCGAATATGAAGAAAGGAAGTGAGCAACGAATGAAGCATGTCAGAAGGCGCTGCATCGGAAAACAAGAGCAGCGCGGGAAAGTACTGCGAAAAAAGAAAAGAGCCTTCACAGCCCCCACACTCACGGATATCGAAGAGGCCCGGTGTAGACAGAAGGTCTACGGATATCGCAGAGCCCTTTATAAAAAAGCCAAAGCCCTTGTATCCGGCTTGAGAACGAGCGCCCATGCTCTTCGAAATAATGAAGATAATTTTTTTACCGACTCGCAGGAAATAGTGAACGTGTTTAAGCAGCACTTTCGGCTGCTCAGCGGGAATGACCAAGAGAGAGTGATAAGGTCAGAAGAAAGCCCAGCGCCAGTCGAAGAACTAATCCCCCTTCCCAGTTTAGAAGAAATCAACTCAGCTATACATAAGCTGAAATCCAACAAAGCTGCTATCCCAGCTGGTCTTCAGGCTGAGATCTTTAAAACTGGCGATGATGTCCTGATAGGGATCATGCACCAGATCATCTGTCAAATTTGGGAGGATGAAAGTGTGCTCCACCACTATCATACCAGCTCTATCTGCCCCATCTTCAAAAAAGGCGTTCCTATATCTTGCGCCAACTACTGAGGCACAACCCTGCTCAATGTCGCCTAAAAGATCCTATTCAGTGCAATATGTGGACGTCTTAAGCCGTTATGCACCACACTAATAGGCACGTGCCAGTGTGGATTCCGGTCTGGCAAATCGACTATTTTACAGATCTTCATATTACGCTAGATTCTGGAAAAAAACAATGAGTTCCAAGTCGATACTCACCATCTTTTTATCGACTTTGGAGTCGCATACGACAGCATTCATCGTCAAGAGCTCTACAGGACGATGGCCGATTTCGGAATCCCGGGAAAATTAATTCGGATGTGTCACACACATTAAAAGACTCGCAATGCACTGTGCAGTTTGGATCCCAGACCTCCGAACCTTTCCAAACATGCACGGGATTATGGCAAGGGGACGCGGTGTCGTATGATTTCTTCAATTTAGTCCTTGTAAGGATAGTGAGGCAGGCAAGTGTCAACACGGAAGGCATTATCTTCTTAAGGAGCGTCAATTTGCTGGGATACGCGGACTACACTGACATCATTGCAGGAAAGGTTTAAAAGTAAATGAAAACAAAATATATGCTGCCCACTAAGAATCACCGCTTTGGGCAGAACGTAATCATCGACAGATATAATTTTAAGGTAGTTAAAGGGTCTACCTCGGGGCAAATGTTAACTCCACAAATGACAACCAAGTGGAGATTCGACGAAGAATTACCTTGGTGATTGCGGTGGCTTGTCAAAACAGCTAGGCCCAAAACTCCTAATAAGGAAGTCCAAAATTACTCTTTACAGAGCACTGATCTTGCCAGTCCTACTTTACGGAGCCGAATGTTGGATGACAAGCGAGAAAGCAGAGATGATTCTGGGCTCTTTTGAAAGAAGAATGCTCCGTCGGATATATGGCGGGGAAGGCGAATGGAGGAGAAGGCACAAGCGCGAATTCTACGGGCTGTATAATGAGTTGGACGTAGGCCCGAAGGCAAAAGTCCGTCATCGGGCGCGCGGACGATCGCGCTCCAGCAAATAGGGTATTCGAATCCCAGCCATCTGTTTCGAGAAGGCAAGGGAGACCGAAATTCCGATTCAGAGATCAAGTAATCAGGAAACTTGGACTCTCCAATTGGAAGCAGCGACCGATATGAGGTCCAGGCTCAGACCCTCCCAGGGACGCTAATCTGATACGTAGTAGTAAGTAAGATCAAACCGACAAACACAGAAAACCATCAATTGACGCAGTTCACAGAGTAAAATGTAGAATTCTCTTCGGGCTTAAGCGGCTATATAGACAGTTTACAGATCCAAATGATGCGGAGATAAGGACATTAAAGTCGGTGATCCAAAACCTCCAACAGCTGTAAGTTTGCACTGGGGCAATAAAATTCGTTGTATAAAATGCAAGAGTCCGATCTTGTTCCCAAAAATACAATAAATAAAACATTCAGAAGAAAAGGACAACAGACAATACAGCGACACTAGGAAACGTGGCATAAGTAGAGAGAGTGTCGACACCGGCGACGTCTATTTGTGGATCTACATGAGAAAGTCAATTAGACCGATGCTTTTTTTTCGAATCTGTATCACGGTTTTCGAATTTTTACCGGTTTGTTTGTGAAAAGGGATGTGCATCCTGGACAAATCGTCGGGAATAGATGGTATCCTAAACGTCGTATCAAAACGACCTGTCAATTGAAACTCTCGGAATTATATTCATTATCCAGAGCATTGGAAAACAGTGGTGGTCCATCCTATCCCTAAACGGGAGAGAGATAGAACAAACCCTGCTAATCTCTGATTAAGTAGTTTGTTTCCCAATGCAAGCAAGGTTTTTAAAAAGTACTAAACAGAGCTCTGACCAAATGAGTTGAGAAAAAATAAATCAAAACGGACAACCAGTTTGGTTTTAAGATGAGGCATGAGGCATTCACGGCGCGTCAAAACTGGCTTTTGGTGGATTAAAGCAAAAAACTAATGTACGGGTGCTTGTCTCGTCGACTTTGAAAAGATCAAAGAGACACCGTAGGGTTGGAAAGTCTATTCTTCAAGTTCACCAGACTAGGCATGTCAAATTACCTTCCGAAGATGATTTACATAATAACAATTTCACGTCGAGCAAGATCTTTGACATTACAAACGGTTTACAACAGGGAGCAGGTAATTCTCCTATACTGTTACACATCTACACAAGCGATCTTATAGGTTTTTTTTAGCCATTCAATAGCGTATGCAGATGATTTAGTACGTACAAATCAGGTCCAAAAATTGAGGCCATCAATACAATGCCGCAGTGTGACTTTGATCATATTAAGAGATATTGCGGTGATTGAATTCCGAAAGTCGGAAACGATACTGTTTAGGACTCCGTTGTACAGGGCCTCAATGAATATCAAAAAGAACTGGAGGAAATTCGCGATCATTGGGCAACATGGACAACCATTAGCGGTGAGAAACACGATTGGATATCTTGATATCTGGCTTGACCATTTATATTTCAATAGTCATATAGACATGCAGTTCTTGTAGTTCATTTAGTATTACACTAATAAGGCCCTGTACGACAGAGCAGGCCTAAATAGAATCGACAATTTTCTTTCAAAAATGATCCGAAGGCACATCGCAGGGGCAATGACTAACCAAAATAACCTGATCTGAAAGGCTTATTACCGACTTAACGGTACGTCGGACGTCATTCCCCCAAAAGCATTTCTCCATGTAGATTCCGAAAGGTTAGTTCAAAATAGAGTAATTTGCATCTGCCACTGGAGCGTCAGGCTCATCGTTAGGGGTACATTGACAGTGCTCATGAGCTGACGTGTTATGGTATCGCAAAGGCGGACTGGGATGTTGCTAAACCTTGTCGGGTGAAAGCTCCGGTAAGATCCTCCTCACTCCTTGTTCGTAACTTAGATTAGGATTAGTTAGGGGATCTTTTGGAGTGTGGGCGCGTCATCATACTTAGGTGCACCTAAGAATTGACTGAGGCCTGTTAGCCCTGGTGAGGTCTCGCACAAGCACAGTGAGCGAGATGGCCAAGTTCAGTTGTTAAAATATGCAATCAAAAGGGCAAAAGCGAAACACACGAGTGCGGGCCAACATGATTATATTCAAGACTAGAATTAAGCCACTTAGATTAAGTTAAGCTTTAGGATAAGAAAAAAAAAGAAATTCAATTCTGAAATGTATTCATATGAAAATAGAATAGGGTTTAAGCTGAAAGGCATTAGAAATCAAGAAATTTAGTTTGACTTACAATTCCCGCACAGGTTGTATTCTGGGAGCACTTGGAGTGGATAGCTATGCTTACGTTTATGTTCACAACTTCAGTATCGTGCCTATAACGCATGACCTCCAATGGATAAAGTAGTTTACGTCCGTCGATCAGTTGGCATTTCACATATTCACCCATTCACAAAATGAGAGTAGGCACATTAATTGGTGGAAGCATTGAGAGAATATTGAGTAACTCTTCTCGCCAATGACATTCGATTGGCATTTCAATTTGAAATTGCTTAGGTACTAGATAGATTTTAGGAGACTCCTTCCGGCAAGGAAAAGTATAATTGAACATCAACGTTCTTAAGAACAACGTCGATGGATCCTATGGGTGTGGGCCTTTCATTTGGTTTTTAATTGGGTTCGAAATGAAGTGAAAATTCAAAGGGACAAAATTAACAGTGTGCGGCAATGAAGTCATTATCCAAGCCGATTATACTAGTGACTATGGCCTAATACTGATATTGCAGTTGCAGAATAAGACCCAGAATGCTTATCGCAGCAAATGAAGCAGCCGACCGATTCATCAGTACGTTTCTTAGGTTATTTAAGTAGTTTTAAACATTTTTAGCATAATATAGTTCTAAGAATTGTAAAATAAAAATTAAATAAAAAGACAGTAACAGCTTTATTAAGCTATGGAGATGTCTAGAAGACTACTAACCTAATGTTGTTGGGATGCATTTTATTATCGTTTTACTAGTCGTTTCGGAAATCCTTACTAGCAGGCAGTTTTGTTTTTTAACTTTTTACGTACGGAATAATTCGATAGTGATTTTAAATTTTCCACCGAGCGAAGTGTGTCCAAAAAATAAGGTGAATTTTTACTTTTCCCGAAAAAAATATTTAGTTATTCATTAATATCTTTTTGCTCACCCCTTGGGTATAGTACACTTTCGTCAGCGCTTTTTTCAATCCTCGAAGCACTTCTGACCTTTGGTATAGCCTTGAGCTCTTCCAGCGATGCGGCCTTTATCTCCATAACAGTGATAAATCTCCAGCATTTCATGGCTCTTTTCAGTTTTGGGAATGGAAAAAAGTCGCAGGGTGTCAAGCCTGGCGAATACGGTGGTTGAGCCATGACTATGCTATTGGTTTTGGCCAACAAATTACGAATAAGCAACGAAGAGTGAGTAGGTGCATAATCGTAAAGCAACAGCAATGCATTTTTTACCATAAATCCTAAGATTTTCTTAGTATTGCTTCACGCATACTTCTTGGAACTTGGGGTGCTTTTTTTTCTAGTTTTGGCTCTTTTGGTCGCTTCCATTTGGATGATTGGGTTTCGGTTTCCAAGTCCTATACCACACCTATACAGTGTGTCCCACGAGCAGTGTGCCAAAAAGCTAGAGCATGTAGGGCTGGTCAAGATAAGAAAAAAATCGCACGGGAGGGGGGGGGGGGGGGGGGGTGGGGAGGGGGTCTATTCCACCCCGTTTAACCGGGAGGGGCAATTTTCTAAAAAATTGACTTAATTTGGAAAAAAAAATATTAAAAATCAACAGTTACATCCACAATGCCGTGATATACTTTGTTGTAAAGCCAGAAACCTCTTCTTTCATTCTGTTTTTAAAGGAAGCTGTTTTAAGGACTAGTTTTTGAGAAATTAATTTTCAAACTCAAAATTTTCAAAAAAAAATGAAAAAAAAAATTTCGAACTATTTTTTTTTCAAAATTGTATGTAATTAAGTACTAATTTTTTTTCAAAAATTTAATTTTGTTATTAGTTTGTAGTTAAAAACAGAAAACCGGATGCAAAAATGTCTTGTAGTTTTTGAGAAATTAAAAAAAAACCCGAACCATTTTTTTTCTCTGAAAAACTTTTTTTTGGTTTTAACGCGGCTGGACTTGTAGGCAAATTAATGTATGTGTGAAACATTGACCTCTTTTTTATTATTTTTAAAAAATTCGGAGTTTTATGAGGATACAATAAAGTGACACAGTATTGGAATAACCCTGGATTAATTTTTTTTTTCACTGATAACGCTTGAAAACTGACCTGCCAATTTCGTCTGGGTCCGCCCGCCGCCGATGGGTTCTACCCGTTAGGACCATAAGACAATAAAACCGCAATTTTTCTTTATTGAAAAACAAAATATTTGCAACCCAAATGTAAATAAAAGGCATCGCATTTTTAATAAAATACCATTTCCAAATTGGATGTTAACTCATCAACACCTTACGATGTCAAACTCATACTCTGGAGAAGAATTAACGGCCATGCACTTCTGCTACGGTTTAACTAATGGTCGAGATCGTGAAGCCGAAAGACTCTACGCTGAAAGATATCCCAATCGGAAGTGTCCCAGTCGTAGCATGTTTTCAAGAATCCACCGACGTCTGCGAGAGCACGGAGTGCTAGAGCATCGAAGAAGCGAAAGATCAGGTTTCTGGCTTTACAAAAAAGTATATCACGGCATTGTGGATGTAACTGTTGATTTTTAATATTTTTTTTTCCAAATTAAGTCAATTTTTTAGAAAATTGCCCCTCCCGGCTAAACGTGGGAGAATACACCCCCCCTCCCCCCTCCCGTACGATTTTTTTCTTGTCTTGACCAGACCTTCACGCTCTAGCTTTTTGGCACACTGCTCGTGGGACACCCTGCATATCTATGTTTCGTCACAAGTGATGACCCTTTTAGGTAAGTCTGGATCTATGTACATCTTCATTCATGTCATTCAACAGCTCTTGAGTGATGTTATGCAATGCCGAAACAAACTTGGTTTTGGTTGACACACATATGACTGAAAAATCGATTTGTCAATATCCTCAGCAATTTCTCTTTCGACAATTCCCCTGCTTCAACGTATTTGTTGTTGACTTGTTGGGGCGCCCAGGCCGGACACCGTTATTAACATCAGCTCAGCCTTCTGTCAAGAGCTTGTATCACTTATAAGTATTTGTTTTGCTCAGAGCAGACTCACCAAATGCTACAGTCAACATCTCAACTACGTTTTTATATAAAATTTAATACATTCTTAGACTGACTTTTTTGCCAAGCACACCAAAACACGTTTAACCTTTATGTTTGTGATAAACAATATAAATATCCAAAATTGCTGACAATGTCACCATATAATAGGGGAAATGTGTACCAACATAACAAAAGAAAACCGGAAATCGAATATGAAGAGTTTTTCAAGAAGGGCGGGTAGATATTGAAATGTAATAAAAGAAGCTGTGTGTAAGGCACTAACAAAATTCTGTATTTGAAAGGCCCGTATATGCCATTATGCACAGAATATGATATCGTTGAAATATCTGCCCCCACTTCTTACGGTGGCAGGGATTCGATAGAACCTGCTGGATTTGAGCGAGGGCTGTGTTATGTTCACCTTGGGCATCGGTCGATTGTAGTTTATTCGTATAGACTTGCGACTTCAGGAAGCCCTACAAAAAAAGTCTAGCGGGGTCAGATCGCTTGACCTGGCTGGACAATTCATGTCACCTCTGCGAGAGATAACTTTCCTCAAATCGGTCATGCAAAATGTCAATCATGGCGTCCGCCGTGTGGCAAGTAGCATCGTCCAGCTGGAATCACATGTCGCCTAGATTTATATGGTTCAGTTTGGGCCATAAGAAATTGGTTACCATCGTTCTGTAGTGCTTGCCATTGACGGTAACCGCCTCACCAATGAAGCCCAGCCAACAAACGGCGTTGTCTATGGTCATGAAGATTGAGCTGCTGGGTCAGTTGAATCTTGTTCGAGTGTAGGCCCAAGTCCTGCCGCCAAGTTGAAGTCTGTGAAAGGCCGAGTTGTCGACTGCCTCGGGTTCTCCTGTGCACTTTCACGGACCGCGACGATGTTCTCGGCCGATCTTAAGCCACTTTGACGTACGGATGTTGGCTGATTGATTACCGAGCCGGTCGTCTCGGATTTGGTCACCAAACGAAACGAAGACTAATTTTTTCCATAAAATTCATTTGTGTTAAAACAATAGAGCACTATCGGCCATTGTATGTGACTTTTTGGTGTAAGACCATGCTCATACATAAGCATGAAACAATGGATTTGTTCCGTGAACTTTTATAAACATTATAACGAATGTTATCTCGGCCAAAGTATATACGGTGAGAAATATGTAAAATAGCAGCGGAAATGGTGCAAAAGGTGATGGAAAACGTTGGGAAGTTGGTCGCAAGTAATTTAACACTTTAACATTCGTGATCCTGTCCAGTGTATTTCTGTTGCACTGCAGTGATGTTTGTCTTATATGAACATAGCACAATAAATTTCTAAAAATAGGCGCCTTACCACAGTTGATTACCGATAGGGCGTTAACACAAAGAAGATATGACAAACCCATTGAAAGACCAATAATCCTTGCACAAGACTCAGTGACAATAAACCCCAAGAAATAAAACTAATCCATGAAATAGAATATCTTATCCCTCAGCTCTACATCCTTTGATTGTATGTCCTCTCGTTTTTATTGTGTTTTTCTCGGTTGGCTTAAGGCACCGCATCGCCCACCTTGTCTAGTTCGTGCCAATCCGCTCTACTTGTGTGTACATCTCGATAAATGAATCAAAATTCAATTGAATCGAATGTCCTTGTTCGAATGTGTATTCTATCCTATCCCGCACACATGTTCTCTTTCTCGAATACCGAAATCAATCTTTGTCATTATTTGATTAAGAAATGTCGATGTCCTTGCTACAGGAGTATACCCGAGATGAATGAACGCCATATCCACGCTGGCATTTTGTATGCGCAACCGAACGAAAAAGGATTCCCGATGAATGTGAGCACAAGAAACACACAATGGATGTGGAATAATTAGATTTTATTCCGTTTCGATGTGGAGTTGCTCCTGCTCGCCTCAGTAATCAGTCATGGCGAAGTTACTTCACCAGGATAACAAGAGTGTTGCGAGGACATGCGAGACATAAGGAATATTAGCTATCAATCACGAAGAGCATGTTACTGATTGCCTGTCATTGTTGCAGTTGTTTGGATATCCACGGACGAGTAGGTGAAGCATCTCATTTGGAGTTTGGTACCTCTTCTCGTAAATCCTTTCTGGGTACAGAGGTACATTGGCATTTGCCTTAAATTCGTTTCACTGCTGATTAAATTATCGCACTTTGGATCCACTGAACGTACGTCCATGATGGAGAGCAGGAGAGCAAACCCTTTTAAATGGATTTGATTAGCAAACAGCCGCCGTCATCACTGTACACGAAGTGTCGAGCCACTCCCTTCGCCTTGAACATTTAAGCGGGCACAGTGTGGCAGTGATTGATTGTAGATTTTTCCATCCATTATAGGGATGAAATCCGAAAAGATGGAAATTTCAAGTCATGAAGTACTCGTAGCAGTTGCGACAGCAGTTGAACGATGTTTATAAGAACGGGGATAGGGGTAATGGAGGAGCTCGTTCCATAGCTCGTAGATTCAGCCCGGGTGTAGGCCGTTAACACCCAGTGAATAATTACCAGCAAGTGATGATTTATTTGTGAGTGCGCGTTTAATAAGTAAATTGACTTACTTCATCATCTGGGGGACACTGACTTATGGACTGCAAGCACGTTATTTCGTATAAAGATCTGTGGGCCACTTCCGCTCGATTGCCAATTGGAGGAAGTTACAAATTGAACAAACAAAGGCGATAGCTAAAACAAACCGATGAACTGATGGACTTTCTTGCACGATTTATTAAATTGCCTTTGTTTGAAAACAATTAGTTTAGTTTGATTAAGACTTTGAATTTAGGACAAAGTTTATGAAACCGTCAAACTTGACCGTTAAGTAATCGCTTTTGGAGCTCGAGAACAAATATTGATAGGCCATCTGACGCTAGCGGAATATCCCTTGACACGGCTTAACCGATTTTGTGAAAGACCAAGTTTTTACAGAACGTACGAGTAGTTGGTCGTTTCGAGGAAAGAATTTTTTTAATATTAGCTCTCAGTTGTTTTGATGGCGAACAGTACTCGTACAAAGGATTGATTTAGTAATATAGATTTTGAAGCTTAAAGACCTGGAGCATTTGGGGATCTGGAATCTGAAGGTAAGTAGGTATCGGGGCGTCGGCCAAAAAAATTTGTATTGCTCCATTTAAAAACAAAATGCAAAGGAATAATCTAAGATAGTGTTATCGTTTATGAAAACTTCAATACGAGTGACATCCCACGACAAGTAAGTTCTTCTTCTTCTTCTTTTCCTTTTTATCCCGGCGTCGTTATGGTCAGAAGTGTAGGACCATAACCTTCCCACTTAACTGCATTCCTACTGGTCCGCTTGTGGGGTCCGCCGGTTTGACCTCAGAAAGTAGCGGCAGGCTTCCCGGTTTGGGATTACTTCATCGCTGAGGCCAATCAAATGCTGGTGTTTTTGCATTTGTTTGCACCAATTGTTTTTCGGCCTGCCTTTTTTGCGTGTTGAAATTGGAATGTTGATTGATAACGCCTTTTGGACGGGGTTCAAAGGATCTCTCCTTTGAACATGGCAATACCAACTGAGTCGGTCGCGCTCTATATTTCTTGTGATGGTTTCTTTTACGTGGAGGCTTCCTCGGATCTTTGAACTTCTAATTCTGTCACGCTTTGTTACTCCCGCTGTCATGCGAAGCATCTTCATCTCAGTTGCCGTTAATTTGCTCTCATACTTTTTGTGCATTGTCCAGCATTGTGAACCGTATGTGAGCGCCGGACGTACAACTGAAGTGTAGAGCCTTCCTTTCAGCTTAGGGGGAAATTTTCGATCACAGAAGATGGCGGAGTTTTCCCGCCACTTCATCCACCCTACGCTTACGCGATGTTTGATGTCGTCATCACAAGTTGCTTCTCTATTAATCATAGATCCCAGATATTTAAACTTTTCACACTTGGGAAGCACTCTTCCATTCAAGTAAATGCCTGGAATAGGCTGATGAGGGTCAGAGAACGGGCAGCACAGATACTCTGTCTTCTTTGAACTAATACGATACCCGTGTCCCTCAAAAATGTCCACCCACACATCAAGTGCTCGTTGTAGGGACGCCTGATCATCACTTATAATGGCCCCATCGTCAGCAAAGAATAGCTGGTGCACATTGGGGTCCGTCACTTTTCCTTCAAGCAAGCAATCAAGGACTGCTATAAAAAGCAGTGGGCTGAGGACGCTCCCTTGGTGTACACCGACTTTGATTGCGAACTCTTCGGTGACTCCTGCGGTGCATCTTACTCTTGTCGTTGCTCTCTCGTACATGTCCATAATCACTCGCACGTAGGTTTCTGGAACTCCTTTTTGTCTTAGCGCTACCCATAAAAGATCTCTTGGTTGCCGGTCAAAGGCCTTCTCGAAATCAACCAACACCATATGCAAGTCCTTTGAAGAATCACGATGCTTTTCCATCATGATCCTTATACTTTGGATTGCATCTGTTGTTGATTTACCCGAGACAAACCCGCACTGGTCATCAGATAGTCGTATTATTTTCCGCAGTCGGCTATCTAATACCCGTTCAACGATCTTCATGGTGTGCGACATCAGCTTGACAGAACGGTAGTTATCACAATTTCGCGTATCACCCTTTCCTTTGTGCAATGGAAGAAGATAGCTTTCCCTCCATTGATTAGGCATAGTGTCGCCTCTCATAAGTTTGGAGATAAGAACCATGAGCCATCTAGACCCGATGTCTCCCATCTTTTTCCAGAACTCAGAGGGTATCCCGTCCGGCCCAACAGCTTTTCTTTTCTTGGAGTTTTTAACCGCGTACCGAACTTCTTCGACTGTGATGTCGGGTATTTCGGCATGATTCGGGGCGGCTCTTGGAAAGTACACTCGGGGAAACTGTTCGTTCAGAAGTTCCTCGCAATACTGTCGCCATCTGTGGAGAATTTTTTCGTCTTCCACAAGGAGTTGGCCTTCAGCCCACGACAAGTAAGTTAAAATGAAAATTAAAAACCATCAAACACGCAATGCTAAAGGCATTTCATATATCTGTAGCACGCGACCTGTGATATGTATATGTACAAAAGAGCCCGAGAAAAGCTGGCTTCATGCCTCTACCCACGCTGATGACAGTTCGAAAAAGTGCCTGAGTGTGACACTTGCAAGCTAATTGCTCATCACAATGCGATTAAAAAGTTGAAAAGGCTCTGATATCTTGATGATTGCTACAAGTAGACCAGACGAAGTTAGTCAAATGTCAAAATGTCTTAAGCGTGGGTCGTGCCACATTAAGGCTATTCTCGGAAATCATATAAGTTCATGATCCAAAATATATGTTAAGCGTTCTAGCGTGAAAGGAATGGGCAAGCATGTCTATGACTTCATCAAAACACAACAGTAGTCAGAGTATTTCCGACACCGATAATACGAGGTTTGTATCGCGCAACAGCCAGGTCACGAAATTATATTTCAAATTTCCATTACAACTTAGCTCTAGAGTCAAGTAGCCATTTTTCTTTAACTTACCTTTGGACTTTAGAAACTTGGTATCTAGTTTCTCATATCCATACAACTACTTAAAGGAACTAGCAGTTCAGATCGATCAAATTACGCTTTTCAAGCGAAAACCTCGAACCGATCCATTACCTTATTGTAATCGTGAAACGAATGTGACACAACGAAGCCAAAAAAGATCGTCATTCGCTAGAGACCACGAGATTTCTTCCCTTGCACTGCAACAGACAAATACCACGAACGATCACAACAACACGATGTAAGTGTTTCTCTTATGGGGCCATGATAACTTTGTACTTGATGAACCTTATCAAAAGCGGATGAAGTAGTCCTTGATTTTTTCGAGCTTTGCAAAGAGATCATCTTATTTATTACATTCCTGGTGTAAGAAGTCTTCTACTCCAACTTTCGGGGATGACGCATCTGAACACGAACGAATCCAAAGTGGCGCTGACAAGAGCAAAAAGACCAAGCATTTGGCCAAAGATCATGTTGCCTGTTAATGTACGTTTGCTGAGGCTTAGGCTTAGGTAAATAATGTTTTTGACTATAATATAAACGAAAGAACTGGTACACCTCTGAGCAAGTAAAATTGCTAAGGACTGTTTGTTAGGAAAAGGTAGGTGGGAATGCTATATATATTCTACTTCAAGGCCGGCTTGAATTTAAAATCCATTTTTTTCATTTATTTATTTGTTTATTTATTTATTTATTTTATTATTTTTTTTTATTATTTATTTATTGATTTATCTGTTTATTTACTGAAATATTTATCTATTTATTTATATACATACATACATTCATATATTTATATACATATACATATATATATTTTTTTTTCTCTTACAAGGAGGTTTTTAATTGTGTTTTTCCTTCAATTTATTAATATTATTATTTATTTTTTCGTATCGCAGCCAAATTGTATTTGTAAAATAACTATTTCAGAAGTAAGATATTAGCTATCAAATCTCTGTATTGTAAAATGTGTGATAACTCCAACATTTGTCATTATAAACCAAATAAAGATCTATCTATCTACCTAAAATCCAAAGACCTACATACATGCTAGGTTTTTATGAAGATTTTTTTACCAGGCGGCTAAATTTGTAAACAGTGCTATGAAAATGATTATAATTACTGATCATTGGTCGTGCTCAATTATTATTATTATTATTACCGGTCATTTGGAGCTCGGAAGTTCAGAGCCACGTTGAGAAGACTTCGCCAGCCTCCCTGCCATGAGTATTCCCCCCATGTTTCACCGTTTTTTTTAGGTCCATCCTTATATTGTCCTTCAATGTACGACGTAACCTTCTTGGCGGTCTTTTTCCCCAGGGTTTTTCAATCAATATTCTTTTAAGGGTTCAATCACTGTATTGGATACATTTCGACGGCTAACAGCCATATGTCTTTTTAAAATCTGGTTGGTGAACGATTTCATCGAATTTTCTCGTTTTTTTTTTAAAGCTGACGCAGAGTGAAAATCTGGTCACTTGTCGAGGGGTTTATATCTCCCGTGGGATAACGTACGTTGTCATAGCAGCACATAGTTGTAACGGGGACCCCGGATGTTGGCCATCGACATCCGGTCGTCCATTAGGTTTTACATAATTTTGTTGCTCATTAAGTATACTGTCCCAAGATTGTGGTTATTAGTGCTGCCACAACGAAAGTATAGCCAATTGTTCCGTCAAACTACTGAAAGCACCTGTTCTGTGCAGGCTTCGTGCGTTTCATGAAGTTACCCTTAATTTTTATGTAATATTTTTTATAGAGATTTTCTCTTTCAAAGAACTTTCCTTTGAGTAGTTCCCCCTCAGAGATCCGATCAGGGAAAAAAGTTTACAGTCGGAATATTTTGCACAAGGAAGACGAGCTATATCCAACATCGAATTGTGTCAGTGATTTCTGATGCTGTTATGAGTGCGCTGACTTAATGATGTATTGTTTAGTGGTGTGAGAGTGTGAAGTACAGTCATTAGCTCGGCGCCAACTTGTCATTTTGTGTCATAGGGTAAAGATCCATTACGAAATTAGGTACAACAAAACGCCAACAAATGCATTAAGCGATAAGAGATAGTACATATTCTTACTCAATCATAGCAGGGTTTTCAACTGGGACATTTTCAGTGTGAACCTGATAGTGCGGTAAAGTAAGACATTTCGAGGACTTAATCAAGTATAAAGAACCTTGTCTTCAGAAATCTTTACAAGTCCAGCAATAGTTTCAAGCAACAACTGTATTGGAGAATATAGATAAAATTTGGGAACAGAAACATTCCAATTGAGAGATTTTACTAATTTATCTGACATAGACCCTTTAGATGGCTCACTTTTATCTGTGTTCTGTTTTAGGTAGGTTTTTTTCTTTAGAGATTTGGCTAGCTAAATTTTTGCAAACTGGAAACTCTTGAAAAAAGTGACGCCAAAACAAAAAAAAATTAAAGAATATGTGCACATAAATGTAGGTAAAACTTTGCTCAAAACAATGGATTAAGTTGACTGCGCTGCTTCGATTTTTGTTTACACTTCAATATTAGCTCCTAATACTTAAAAAAAGCTGTTATAAAGAGAGGTTTCGTTTTACTAAAACGCTACTAATTGGTCAAAAACCCTCACAACTTAGTTAATTCCATTAGTCCTTCTGACGAGTAAAAACCCTTCTATGTCTGTGAAGTAGACGTCAGAAGATTTTTTTATTATTAGAACTTCTGAACTGTAGATATCTCAGCACTGAACCTACCTGCTGACAAACTGATCCAAATAAAACACCTGACTTAATTGACTTCTGCATTACTGGGAACATTCAGCTATGGACAATAAGAATCTAATCTAGTCTCGAACTCTCGTCGGACCACTCTCCTACCTACCTACTTCCTGTACCTTCGTTCGTTCCAACTATACAACGAAAAGATTGGGACTGCTTTACAGTACAAAGCCCATCATCTAAAATTAAAAGTTAAACTGCAATCGGAAAATGATGTAGAACGAGCTGCAGTTTATTTCAATGACAAAGCAACTGCTGCAATAATGAAAACAACATCAATCACTAGATGGAAAAAGCACAACTACATCCAAAAATAACAATGCAACAGATATCCTCGTACAGAAGCACGTCGGATTTTGAGCCAGAATCAATCCACACAAAGAAATAATAATAGATAAATGATATGCGCAGAGTAGATGACTCTGCACTACCCGCACCCATATCAAAACACCAATTCACCATAACAAAACCACCCTTAACACCTTATTAAAATATGGTTGGTCTTTGTTAGGTAAACTAGTTCCTTGACCGAATCTCCGGGTCGGAACTATACAAGGAAGAACATCCATGAAAAGAAATTCATTAAAATTTAGAATAGGCTCAATGAAGTTAGTAAGTATAAATTGGACATTGTAGGTCGACTTTTAAAAGGAAGAACCATTAAATGTCGATGGCCAAAATCCAGGGTCCCCGCTATAACTATGTCTTCTGAACGTACACTGCCCTAGAGAAGATGAGGAAAAAGTAAAGGACGCGTTTTATGAAACAATGGATGAAATATTTGACAATTTCTTGGGGACCTCAACGCGAAAATAGGAAAAGAAGTCTCCATGTCTCATCAAACGATAATGGTTTTTGGATAATAAGTTTGGCTAGCTCAAAAAAGATGGTCGTGAAAACTGCAATCTCCAAATACAGGAGAATTCACAAGGCTATATGGATATCACTGGATGGAGTAACGCGCAACCATATTCATCATTTTCTATTAGATAGAAGATACCATACCAACGAACTAGACGTTAAAGCATACAGAGGATCGGATTACGATTCGGACTACATCCTAATTCGTCGTCACAATTATAAGCAAATTCACCGAAGCGCATAAAAATATTCAACGTTAAAAAGTTAAAGGACCCTAGTATGCAGCATCAATTATCAAGTATCTCCGAGGAATGAAAAAAAATGATCATCATTCGCGTATTTTAAAAGGGTTACCAATAACAATGCAACAATTTCCGAGGAATGTCTCTGCTACCAAGTTGTTATATCTGACAAATATGTATTTTCTTAAAAAGACTGATATCATACGCAAAGGAAATAATCGGAGACTACCAGCGAGACTTCAGGAGGAATCGCTCAATGAGTGACCAGATTTTCACTTTATTGCCTTGTCACCACTTCTTTTTAATTTGGTGCTGGATTCCGTTATGAGATCCATACAAGAAAACGAGAGGCGAATAACCTTTAATATAATCATACCCGTTCTAGCTTATGCTGACGATCTAGACCTGCTGAGGGAACAGTTTAAAAAAGTGTAAAAGTTTTAATAGTGGCAGTAATCGAAGTAGGCTTAGGTTAGGTTAGGTGGCTTCCCTCCGTAAGGCGGCGGGGATTACCTAAACCAAAATCGGTCCATTGTGCTACCACTCGGGTCGGTTTGGTCGCCGCTATTCTTGCAACCATTTTGAGTGCTGAAGAAAATTCAATAGTCCGTTTCGGATAGATCCTCATCATGACACCTACTGCAGTAGTCGTCCTAATCTTGCGGCATGTTTCCCTAAAGCGCAATGTCCTGTTAGGACTCCGATTAGGCTGCTGATATTCTGTCTGCGTATTTTCAGTAGGCTTGTGGTTTTACGTTAACCATATCTGGACCAGGTTTGTCTCGCGTAGTTGCATGTCTCAAGTTCACGTCCCCTCTCGTTTGCCTGCTGCAGTGCAAGCGTTTATATTTTTGCATTTCCATTGTTGGTTTCTCCTTTAACAGTCGAGAGCTCCAGTGTGGTGCCTATTTTGGCTAGTTCGCCTGCTTCAAAATTACCTGTTATATCAATATGCCCAGGAACCCAGCACGACGTTACATCGCATCTGCTAGATATCTCATTTAGAGATTTGCACCAGGTGCGAGTGCTTTTATTGCCGCTTGGCTATCTGTGTAGATTCCGATGTCCCTATCGGTCATCGATCTTAGTCGTTAGTTTAGCTTGGAATATACTACAGTGGTTCGGTAGTCTAAAGGATTGGCTGATGTTTATGGACGGTGCATAGACACCGGCATCCACACAATTGCTTGTCCTCGATCCATCTGTGTATATTTCCATTGCAGTGTCTCTTCTTGGAAATTCATTCCCCTCCCATTGTCGTCGATTGGGAATTGCTCTTTTATAAGAAGTCCAGGGTTTGGATTAAGTAGTCCGTGGCTTCACTTAGATATTGTTTTGGCGTAGAATACCAATCTCCTTATTTCGAAGAACATCCAATGAGCTGATTCCTTGAGTCGCAGCGCCGATTTCATTGCATTTTCCTTGCTAAAAAGATCTAAGGAGAGTAGGTGAAGCATAATTTCGAGGACGGCAGCGGGAGTTGTTCACAATGCCCCTGTTATAGCGATGCACGCCATCCTTTGAAGTCTACTTAGAAGTTTGATCTGCACGGTGCCGGCCACCAACTCAGTCGTACGTTGGTATAGGTCTAAAAACCGCAGTATACAGCCAGTGTGTGATATGGGGTTTGATACCCTATCTGGTGCCCAAGCCTTTTTTGCAGGTTCTCGTACTTCGTAAATGCTTTGAGAAAGTGGACGAGTTCAAATATCTGGATACCAAACAGACTGTAAAAATGACATAAGATGAAGAAGCCGTTCCATACGGAAGCGAAATCTGGTCTAAGGAGGAGGAAAATAGATTTCGGATCTCTGAAAATAAGATTTTAGAGAGAATCTATGATGGAGAACAGGACGAATGAACTGGCGAATGGAAAAAGCTACACAATCAAGAACTCAAGGAACTCAGTTCAGTTAATGGAGACGAAGGACCACAAGGATCTGTTCTGACATGTCCTCTACATTGCTGAAATACCTATATCAATACGATCAACAAATATAATGGCTACCTTCGCCAACGATACGATATTTTTGATATCAGACTAAAATCTGGACGCGGCAAACTACTCCAACTCAAAATAAAAAAAACACTTTTGGATTCGTGCTTAGTACGATGCTAGCTCATTGTGTTGAATTTTATGCCACCATGTTGCTGACATATCATCAATGATGGCAATGCAAGGCAATATGGATGTTAATTATGGTCTGATCTGATGCCGTGGCACATGCAGGCTTACAAAAATTATTTGTTTTAACATCTTTGGTTTAATTTTTGATCTGGTTATTCATGTAACTAACCCCCTTTCTGAATTATGCAAAGACAACTACACACACAAACTAAAAGTGATGTCTGAAAACAAATGTTTTCCATCGCCACTATCTCCCACCGCTACAATCAAATGCTTGATCACTCTAAGGAAAATAGTCGACGGCAAATACATATCTGCAGATACTAACGTTTGTACTCCATCTAATGTATTCTAGCTTACATTGACCTACTTAGATGAATTCCATCCAAGTTTCGTCAACCTTCTGTTAGTGACTTCAACATACCGTCATAGAACACTGTCACATGACCCGGTGCTCGTTTATTTACTTCCCGCTTCTTTTACACTTTCTGCCGATCTAAGCTCGTTTCCTCGAAACACCTGTAGCCAACCAGCCTCGAAGTGCATCGAACACGTGAAAACGACTTAAACTCTTATAAATACACCTTCAAGTCACAAGCGCTGAACAAACAGTTCAAATCCGCATCGGAATGAAGTTCGTTTACGTATTTCTCCTCGCTGCACTCGTCGGTAACGTATTGTTTCTGTAAACACTTCATTCCACTTATTCCCGATCCACCCACAGGCATTCAGCTGGTGACATCAGCGCCGTTGGAAGAACGAAATGATTTCTTTGCTAACGTCGACGCCAATCAGGTTGTGAGTCATTTAAAGGATTTCATGATGTATCTACCAGTTCTGATGACAACAATCAAAGAGACCATGACTGGGTTTCCGAAGGTCGCCGAAGGCTTGAATACTCTGGGCTCGAGAAGGACATTGTTGGGTTCAAAACAAAACGATGGTTTCTGCAGGTGTAAGCAGAACAAGAGTGACCCGAAAAGCACCGAATTGACATATCGTTAGAATCGGAAGCAGGCAACTGCCACTAGCTACATCACAGGATGCAATCCCATGGATACCATGGACATACTGGCATTTATCGACCCATGAAAGTGGTTGACAGTGGAAGTGAGAAAAAAGCTTAATTACAATACAGTGCGTTATTTTTTTAGTTTTAATCTTAAGAAGGAATAGAGGATCAAGTATTTTAGTGGAGACATGTGTGTGTTGGTTTAATTTGTTTTCCTAATGATTAGAAGCCAACGGTTGGGGAGTTTTTTATCTTGCTCAGTCTTCAGTGAGGCGTCAATATTCTGTTCACCTCGATCGTAGAAAGGTCTGTTTGCAGCACCTTTTGAATTATGGTAATTGAAAATAAATTCTTTTTCGGCTGAGGAATGGAATTTGGATACATTTCGACATACATCTGCTTGATGGTGGAACCCTACAATGGTGAAGCTGTGCTAGGTGCCAAGATTCAAATAGAAATTTATCAGAAACATTATGAGTTGCAGCAATGCAGCGCCGATTTGCCGTTTGTTAGTGGTGACAAAAAAAAAATCCAAAAATTAAAAAAAAAGGAAATATTAACTATGGAAGCGACCGGTTTTATTCTGTATTAGGTTAGTCGGCAACAAGTCCAAATTTAATTTAGTGGTTAAGTGTTCGGTCCGTAACTGCGAGATCGAAAGTTCGGGGTGAAAAAATCTCTTTCATTGGTTCCTAGTGTGTAAGGTGGGAACAAATTAAAGGGGCGCAGAAACATCGTTCGGCACAATATACGCTACCAAGAGTTTGGGCATGCCGCGTCGGACTCAGAAACTCAGTCTTAATTCTTGTGCTAAGATTGCTAAGAACGATAGAAATGACGAATGCGTCCCAAGAAAGATAAGTCGCAGATAAAGAAAAGCTCGAGAACCTCTATATGAGGCTGGGTGGCATGTTGAACTGTTAAGGATGTCCTATGTCATGTAAAAATATATAATTTGGCTGGTCAGTAAAAAGTCGAAGGATAGCATCCCTTAGGTCATTTACAATAAGATGCCATTAGACGCCAGATAATCTACGACCAGTTGGTTTCGGTACAGGGAAACATGGCACACAAGTTCATGGCCCCGAAAGCTGAGCTTGATTGCACTCGATTCTACTCGTCATCCAAGGATAGGTCGGCCAACTTCAACAGCAGATCTTTGAACAGGCTGAGATCCGAGTGGATCAAATCTATTCGCTTCTGCCGAGCCTAGCGCTTGGCACGCCGCCTTAAAGAACCTTAAAGGTTTTGTGGTGAATGTAAATACACTGATGAGGACTGAAGAGAGGGCCGTGCCTTTTAAGCTGTTGCAGAATGAAAGCTTCATTGTGCTTTTTGGTTAGCGAAACAAAGCTAACCCAGCAACACAAAATCGGAACAGATCCTGAACTAACTTCGAAGAGATCAAACCATCGCCGCACAAATCGGGGATTACAAGTGCTGCCAAGTATGCATCACTCTGCTAAATGGAAAAAGAATGTATATAATAAAAGCATATGAGCTTGAGGCACCTCAATTCAATTTTCATCGCAGAGCTAGAAACACTTTTTTTTATCTCTACGATTGAACTCAGAAGAAAACTTCGACATTCCAGCTGACTAGTTAAATATCAAAATCAGTGATTGGGAACATAACACGCCCACCACTATGGTGAGTGTAATGAGCCATTGGTGTACATATAGTATAACAGCGAGTATAAATTCAAATTACGCGCAATGGATCGTATTATAAGGTCGAACCTCATGGTGCTAGACTCTTAGCTGAGACCGACAAGGAGGCCTTTGTTTGTCAGTGCTCATTGCAGATGGCAGTACCAGGAGAGAAGAGGCGCATTCGGAAGAGTAGGTCCGAAGGAAATGGTAAAATTATATTAGGATGAGTTGGCCAAGCTCTACCAAATTTCTGATGACAGCGCTCATTTTGAAGAATTCATGGCTGTTGCATCACGTAATGCACCTGTTTACTCATCCTTAGTTGTGAGTGAATTTTTGGCTAAAAAAATACCATAATATTGGCTCAGCGGTGAGGAGTGAATTTGGTGGTATCTCAGAACATGGACCAACTCAGCTATGGAATTCTTGGAACTACTGACTCACACCCACTTCCCGGATGCACTGACTCTAGTGGCTCTTCGCCACCTCATAAATGAAGAATTAATGCAGACATCACCGCTGAAAAGGTCTCCTGGACTATAGGCAGTTTCTCACATTATAAGTCGCAAGGTCCTGACTTCATCATCTCCGTCGTGCTAAAAAAAGATCTGAAGCATGTCATTCTCCCCCGTCTGCTGTAGAAAAGTTCGTGTAGTTTTCCTTACAAAAGTTGGAAAAAGAGGCCACGAACCAGCCGAAGATTTTCAATCCAGCAGTCTATCATCCGTTCTCCCAAAAACGCTAGAGTGTGTGCTCAATCTGCACATTCAAGAGCTTTTAAAAACAAAACAAACTCCCTTTCAAACTCTCAACATATCTCAAGGGTAAATCCATAGAGACGGTGTTACATGAGGTCGTGCGAACTGTTGAGAGATCCATCCACTTTAATCAAACTGGCGGGTTTTATAGAAATCGAAGGTGCCTCCAATAACGTTTTCAAAAAAAATTATTAAAAAATCCCTAATGGCCATTGGAGTGGAAGGCTTACATCCGTAAGTGGAAACCAGGCTCATAAGACCGCAATTAGGCAAAAGCCTCCTTAGAATATCCGTCAATAGAGGTACTCCCCAAGGTGGAGTTGTCTCACCTCTTTTATGACTGTTAGCCATCGATTGTACCCTAGCTGAATTGAACAGCAAGGGAATAAATGTGGCACCTTATGCGGAAGACGTGGAAATTTTAGTTTTAGAGATGTTCCGTTCTGTGATTAGTGAAATCACAGAGCGGGTTTTGGCCAGAGTTTATGCTTAGGCTACAGGCTGTGGTTTAAGTATAAACCCAAGGAAAACTGAGCTGTTGCTATTTACCACCAAGACCAAAAATAAAACTTCCACCGCCCTATCTCTTTCCTCCAGCGCTAAGTTTCTAGGCGTTATCCTAGATCCAAAGCTTAACTAGAAGTCCAATATAGAAAACCGGGTGAAGAAAGCTAGTGCAATTTTCTACGCCTGCAGCCTAAGCTAACCCTATGCCGTTGTTCATAATATCCTCACTTATAACTCCCTAGCTTGGTGGCCAGCCCTAAGCGAGGCTTATAACATCGACGCAAGCAAGCGGGCTTCTGGTCACCCAGACCGCATGGCCACGGCAGAGCTCTGCCACTTCTGCCAACAAATTTGAGCTCGCTTCCTACGGACTGCGTCACAACTTCCCTCGGCTTCAATAGTGTGGTGCACTCTCAGTTTCCTTCCAGGGAAGGATGGAAGGCATGCAAACCAGTCGCTGAATTCTAACTTCTGATTTTCTTTGAAGGCTCCAAGCTGGAGCACGGTGTAGGATCGGAAATATTCTCGACTTAATTAAATATCTCAAATATCTCAGTTTCCCGATCACTCAAGCATCTTTCAAGCTGAAGTACTAACGATCCGAGAAGCGTGCAAAATACTCAGTAAAAACCGCCCCAATCACACGAACACTATTTGCAGCGAGAGCCAAGCCGCTATTAAAGCTTTTTTTGTCTGCTACCACCTGGACTGATATCACGCTCTTTTAGGTTCCAGGACACAGCAACTTAGGGGGGAATGAGAAGGCCAATTAGTTAGCCAAGCTTGGAGCCACCTCAAATTTAACATAGCCAATCGTAGGTGGGCTAAATCAACTAGATACAGGATATCAAGAAAAACCTGGCCCTCCTATTCAAAAAACAAAACAAACAACCTCCTCAATAGATACCTCACCAACAAAGCTAGAATCGTGGTGGCCAGCACGGGCTATTGGCCTATAGGCATCCACGCCGCCACAATAGGCATCCGGTCTAACAGCCACTATCGTCGTTGTCATAACACCCACGCAGAAGAAACCCTTTTCACCATTTTCTCTGCAAATGCCCAGCACTGGCCACTTCTTAATAATCTCTCAGAGGTAACAAAACAAAATATCTATCACTGTCCCGACGATTCACCTTTATAAAGATTAATACGCTTAAAGTAGTTCAAAGAAGCTATTGGGGTCTGGCAATCAGAGGGGAAGTGAGAGAGGTACGAGAAAGCTGTGGTATCTTAGGATATTTGGGCCTCACTGACGACCATTACCAGATTATCGTAAAAAAAGCTGTCAAACCACCGATCAAGAGTTTGAATCCTTGTCTTGTCTCCTAATAGGTTTTCAGAATTCATTTCCATACGACTACTTCGAACGTAATGTTTCATCAATCCTGTTCTTTCCAGAGCTTGACAGACCGATTACAAAGCATCGAAAAACAAAATCATTCAAACAACAGTCTAACTTGAGTGCCTAGCAATAAATCTCAATCCATTGACCGTCCCATAGGCCCAATGTTGCTTTAATTCATCTCGCTCCTCCTCCGTGACGAATATTTATTTAACATAAGGACGAAATCCTTTCTCCTCTCATTCATTCCCTGGAAAATTTATTCCCTTCAAGCAAACACCACGCACCGGATGGGAATGAAAGTCAATCAATCATTCACACAAAAACTCGGGACCGACGCAACTTTAACGTGCTGGGGAATCCACATGCGTACAAACATTCCCAAACGTAAACTGATTTGAATAAATGTACAAGCATGTGTGTGAATATGGCGAGAAGTGGCAGAAGAGAAGGAGAACAGATTTCCAAACAGTTTTTATATGTTCGTCTAACATTTTCGTTGACGAGGATTTGATTTATTCAACCAGGCCATGCACCATTTGCTGCTGCTCTGAAAGAAGCATGTTCACAAAAACAAAGACGAAACCATTGTGCCTTTGTATTCCAACTATAATTTTTAAAGTTTTTGCTATAAAAAAAAAACAGGTGTGAATGGAACGGTTCAAAACGAGCTGGGGTCGATCAATGTCCTTTTACCCAACCTAGCTACATCCTTACATAGATGGACTTTTATATGCAAATCTTCACATGCCACCATCGTCCAAAATACACCTCATCTTGTTTGGAATTTGATCGTAAACCCCATAGAATGTCCCATGACATCAAACTTTTGCCAAAATTAAAACCAAAAGTAAACCCTTCACGTCCCATCCCAGACAACAGAATCCCTTATCTTAGTTCGGGCATAGAATCTACCAAACTCATTAAAATTCTACCCAAAAAAAAAGAGGAAACATTTTGTTCCAAACTCGACCACGGCGAGGATGAGCCAACAAACTGCACGATGATGATGATGCCACAAATCGATTACAGTGTGTACTGGTGGTTTTATTGGTATTACCGCTGGCAGAGTGCCTCTGTCCGCAATGACCAACTAATTCACATGACTAACAATGAGCAGCCGAAACCTCGGGTGCCGAGAAGTTTACTCCAGAAAGATAAGCGGCGGTGCAGCAATGAAGCACCACAACGATACACGACATTGAGTAATCTGCTCGATTCATCTTAAGCATCCACTCGACTACCATTTTCAAGTCTCTTTGCATATCCCCAGCAAAAATCAATTAAAAACTCCGCTGCTGTCGCTATTGCCTTGGACGGTAACTAACTAACTAAAACTATCTACGAGGGGAAAGGGGAATTCCTGTCACGAACAAAGGTAAGGATTGTAGGGAAGGTGGTGGTTATTGCTCTGACGGATTAGATTGCAACTGCATGATAGCTGACACGGGAGCATCTAGAGGATGAAGAAATTCGTTTCGGAGAAGTAGCATTGGTGATTCTGGCAAACTTCATCCAACTTTAATGACGTGTTTTATGGTAAAAACAGAAATTGATCTGCATCACTCTGCTTGATTGAATTCGGTGGTTACATGACTTAGACAACCGAGTTGACTTTTATATGACTGATTGCGGAACGAAAGAAACACATGTGAATTGCCTTAAGGTACGAAAAGCCAATTTTATCAATTCATTACAGGTATAACGACCAGCGTGTTGTAATTGAATAGCGCAAAAAAAGTCGTTTGACACATTGTGTACAGCTTACGTATTAAGATGTAAAGGTTTATTGGCGCCTTTGGCTTTTAGAGTTTAAAGACAGCTTGAGGTAACAAAAATCATGTTCTTGTCTATAGCTTTAAATATTTTATAATAGACATTTTCCTAGAGCCATGAAGAAGTGGCTACCCGGCTTAAGAAAGTCCAAGATCAGGTACATACTACATATGTGTCCCAGGTCCATGTCAACTGATTGAACCCACAAAAGGTTAGTTATCCTGGCCTGATATGGTTGGCCATTGATAGTCACCGTCTAGCTTTTGTCGTTTCTGAAGATTTATGGCTCAATGACAACGCCTTCAATATTCGGCAATCTTAATAAGAAGAAATAATAAAAACACAAGAGCAATTACAGAGTCATTGGCTTTCGTTTCACTTCTTCACCATCATCCTGACGTTTGGCGCCCCGATAGGGTCACTTTATTGGCTCAATGCAGGCTTTAACAGAGAAAAATTACTTAAACAATCTAAACTTAAAATAAGTTTAATACCTATTGGAAAGGAAAAAATAGAGAAGAAGGTAACAGGCGGCGCTAGGGGACATTTTTAAGACATGGTTTGGTGAAATATAGGTCCAAAAGAGGTCATGTAAGGAGTAGTTCGTTATATGGGACTTGATGCATGGTTTCGGGGATAAGTATTAAGGGCAATGATTTTTAGCAGTTGGGGCAGTTAATATTGCCGGTAAGTCGGTCATGGATAAAGAGTTTGTCTGCGACCTGGCGTTTATCTAGAGACTAGCATCAAGCTATCTTTATATGGCCGGGGAAGACCACGCAGGGCAAAACGAATAAACCTACGTTGGATGCCCTTAATGTGCGCAGTGTAGATACCGAAAGACAGAAACCAGACTTGACCAGCGTATTCAAGAAGGGGCTTAACGAAGGTAGGATGGAAGGATTTCTTAACGTAAGGATTCGAGAACTCCTTAGATCAACGTTTCACAAGGCCGAAAACAGAATTGGAACGTGTGAAGGCGAAACTTTAGTTCTCGGTCATAGATGACACCTAAGTAAACTTGTGATAGCTTGACATTTGCATACATTTACGGTAAGATGGTTTTTTTGAATCTGATTGGATCGAATTGGAGGGAGCAACGAATTGGCAGGGGAAGATATATGTATGTTTGGAGATTTTCAAATAATCAAGGATGTAGAAAGATAAGAGTTCTTGACTACATAGTTAACATTATTTATGGTTAGGATAAAAATCAGTTGGGCGAGCTGACTGCCTCAGGGAAGATGGCATTAATTGGATCAGAAATAGAAAATCTGGAAATAACCTTGTACTGACGGTCTACGAGGTAAGAATTAATCCAAGGGATAAAACCGGGAGTGGAAACCCAGAACAGTGAATTTAAGAATTGTAATTTGACGCGAGATGTTGCCGATGGCTTTGCTGAATCCTAGACCACAACATCACTGCCGAGGCCATGAGGAGTAGCAGCAGATGAGTAGCGGATTTTTTGAAACAATGGCGGTTGACCGGACGAGTAGTCATCATTTAAGTTGCGTAATTTGTCGCTGATTAGGGCAGAAGCTATATTCACTGACGCTCGAGACGTCTGAAGGCAGTCAATCAATTAACGTAAGTTTTCATATCGGCGGAACCTGTTCGGCTGAAGAAATGGCAAGCAATTTGGCAACTATTTCCGTGTCATTTGCAGAAGTATTTTTAAATTCATAAAGTGGTAGCAGCTCTTGGGGTCGGTGATGGGAGAGGTGTTGGAGGTAACAGATTCGCGTAGTTGTGCAAATTTAGTATAAGACTGCAGGTCAGTAGAAGATGTCGGAAGTAGAGCGAAATTTAAGATGTTTCTTTTGTTGTGTTGCGCAGAGAGCAATCTTCCTTGTTGTATCAGGGTGGAAATGAGGTGCAGTTCTTTTTTAGCCAGTATGGGACGGATATGATAAGGCAACTGATGACTTTGGACAACATAAGGCAAGAAAATGTAAGTTAATATGGCTGCGCAGATTGTGTAGTTTTACGAAGTTTGCTTTACGGAAATTGAAGCATTTTCGGAGTGGACAATGGTGAAGTGATTGTCGAGTGAAAGTGATCCCTATAATGATGGGTGGAACGGATCCAGCGTAGAGAGGTAAGCGGCTACTTCCAGTAATAACACAGTTTTGGGCATCAGGTCAATTTGCCAATTCATGTCCTTGGTAATGGTACTGAGTTGGAAGAGGCAGAGTCAGAAATGTGATCTGTGAAAGGAGGCAGTTTCGGTATCGTAATGGCTGTGGATTGATATGAGATTTTCGCGAACGTCCGTATCCACAGTTTTGTCGTGGCTACCACGACAACAGAGTAAAATCTGTTGTGAATGACTCACTGTCTCTGGTGTTAGGGCATAGATTAGTTTCAGTTGGGGCAAAAATGTCGTGAGGCAGTTTTTGGGAATTGAGGAGTATTGTGAAAGTTTTGATGCGCAGCCCCCTGACATGCAGGTAATGGAAGGATATGTATCTAGGTAAATTCTGTGATTCATTGGAGAGATGCAACACGACAATGTTAGGATTGAAAATAGTTTCTAAAGGGGCTGACGTGGACAGCGAACGAGGAAATACCGTTGGTTAGTATATTTAATCTATCGTGAAACCTGATAAAGGTTTTTTTCAAAATAATCTCTTTTTACGAAAAATCTTCCTTCTCGGTCGATTGGTGCGGCTTACCTGGCGGACTTTTCCCTCCAATTTTCCACTCATTATTCTTTTGACTGCTCGCCAATGCGATGCTCGCGATGTTATTACTCGGACAATGCTCTCCATCCGTCTGTTTCATCATCCTGTTTTCCACCATAGATTCTCCTTAAGCAACATTGGCATCACAAATACGGGTTTTGACATTGCGGAGCAAAAGAGTTGTTTTGAATAATTCCTTCATTGCTAAGAAGCACGAGTTGCAGCATTTTATTTATTTTAATCTTTATGTGGTTTTTGGCAGTCAATATGGTACTCACATATTTGAATGTGTTACTTCCTCAAAGCGAGTACAGTTAGGTGTAAGGTTTGGATCAATCCGGTTGGGTCAGTGACTATATATTTGGTTTTCTCTTCATTTACCTCTAAGCCTACTCCACTTTTCTAAGCCTACTTTTACTCCACTTTGATGTCAAGTAGTCGAAGGATGGAACGTGTTCCGCAGTCTAAATTTTTTAAAATTAAAATGATTTTTACTCAGATTAACCTACAGCATTGCAAGGCTGCTACTGCTCTTCTCAGTTGCAGAATTGCATGCAGTACTACAAATCATCACATTGTATCCATTCAGGAACCATGGGTGTGGAACAAACGCCTTTGAAGTCTTCGTGGTATATGTGATACTACGATCCTTTATGATGAGCGATCCGAAAGGCCCAGGGTCTGCCTCATCATATCGAACACGCTATTGGCAATCAAACTTGGTCAATTCTGTGGTCAAGATCTGGTGGCTGCGAAAGTTAGCTACAAAGCGCACGGAGAAATTGAACACTTCGTCGTGGCGTCAGCTTACTTCCCCTACGACTCGGTACTACCCCCGCCACCTAAGGCGGTTTCCGAACTCGTAGAGTACTGTGAAGCCAGAAGGATTGGACTCATCATCTGTTGCGATGCTAACGCTCAAAATACTGTTTGGGGCAGCAGCAAATGCAACCGGAGAGGTGGCCATCTTTTAAACTTCATTCTTTCGTCTGACCTTATCATCAACAATGTTGGCTCTCGACCAACTTTATGACGGCGAGACGACAGGAAGTGTGTTGACCTAACCCTGTCTAATAGGCATGTGAAGGCCATCACTAACTGGAGACCATAGATACATCGAATTCCAATTGAAGTGTGGGATCTCCCCCTCGCAGCCCAAGCGGAATCCGAGAAAAACGGATTGGGTGCGATTCAGTGAGGAGCTTCAGAAATCCACTCAAGCCCCGCCTAAACTCAAAACAAATCAATTGGTGGAGGATGCCGTTCATAACCTGAACAGCGCCATCACCAACTGTTTTGAACTCGCATGTCCTGTCAAAAAACCTCCCAGCAGGAAGCCGGTTCCCTGGTGGAACGCTGAGCTCCAATGTGTTCGCAGGGAAACCAGAAGTCGCCTGAACAGATCGATTAAATCGAACTCGGAAGATGACTGGAATAAATATCGATCGAAGCAGAAGGAATATAAGAAGCTTATTCGTAAATCGAAGCAGAAGGAATATAAGAAGCTTATTCGTAAATCGAAGAATGATTCCTATAAATCCTTCTGCGAAGAGATAAAATCCCTGAGCGCGACCAGCAAGTTGGTTAACGTCCTCAAACGAGGAAAATCGACAAGGCTGGATGTACTTAGAAAGTCTGATGGTACCTTCACCGAGTCTAAAGCAGAAACTCTTAGTTTACTGTTTCAGACCCATTTTCCGGGAAATCAGACTGTCATAGGCTCGTTACACACTCCCTCATTGGAAACTGCGACTGAAACGATGAAAACAACTCGGCGTAGCTGGTATGTTGCATCACGCGTGGCAACTACTCAGGCCATTGAATTTGCTGTGGCATCCTTCGATGGCTCTAAGTCGCCGGGCACTGATGGGATATACCCCGTTATGCTGCAAAAAGGTATAAGACAGCTGCTTCCTACTCTGAAAAGAATTTTCACTGCTAGCCTGGTATACCTAGCCTTGCCTATATACCTATTCCTTGGCGCGCGGTGAAAGTGGTCTTTATTTCCAAAATAGGGAAAGAAGATTACTCACTAGCCAAGAGTTTTAGACCAATCAGTCTAACATCCTTCTTGCTGAAAAGCATGGAAAGATTAGTAGAGTTGCACGTGCGCAAAGTTGCCCTTCGAATGCATCCTCTGTCGGACATGCAACATGCTTATCAGCGCGAAAAATCCTGCGAGACTGCGCTTCAAAACCTAGTTGGGAGAATTGAATGCGCTCTCGAAAGGAAAGAGTACGTACTAGGCATTTTCGTCGACATTGAGGGAGCTTTTGATAACGCTACTTTCGACAGCATGTGTAACGCTGCTAGACGGCATGGTGTAGATGAAGCACTGGTTTTGTGGATCAAAGCAATGCTCGTGCACAGGACATTGATCGCTGATGCAGGCCTCGAACAATGTGTCAAGTCTGGAGTAAATAGGGGCTGCCCGCAAGGTGGCGTCTTGTCTCCGCTGTTATGGTGCATGGTGGTACTCTCTACTAGATGCTCTGAATGCCTCTGGAATCTATGCCCAGGCCTATGCGGATGATGTTGCTGTTCTCTCTGTCGGCTCATGTTTAGCGAATGTCTGTCTCAAAGCGCAGGCGGCGCTAGACGTGATCGAAGACTGGTGCACGAGAAATGGGCTGTCGGTTAACCCTCTTAAGACTGATGTCGTTTTCTTCACGAGAAGGAAAAAAAATACTGGCATTACTCAGCTGGTGCTAAAAGGCATTCCCATCCCGATATCCAAGGAAGCTAAGTATCTGGGAGTCATCCTAGATAGCAAACTTCTTTGGTCAAAACATGTTGAGTCCAAAAACACCAAAGCGCTGTCAGCTTTTTAGCAATGCAAAGGTGGCTTTGGCAAAATATGGGGCTTATCGCCGAAGAAGGTCTTTTGGATCTACACGGCAATGATAAGACCGATAATCTCATATGCATCGGTTGTTTGGTGGAGCAGGCTAACACGCCAACACGCAGTGGCTTCACTCACCAAACTCCAAAGAGCGGTCTGTCTCAGCTGCACGGGGGCTTTCCCCAGCACACCGGGAGCTGCTCTAGACGCTATGATGAACCTTCCACCCCTTGACATATATATCAGAGGGTGTGCACTGAAAACTATTTCTCGCCTAAAGAGGAATGGTCTTTGGTACAACTCGCATTGGAATGAAAGTTTACTTGCGGGACAAATATCCTACGACCCCTGTCTCATGGATATGCCTTCTGACGCAATGACACCTGCCCTCCTACTGTGCTGTAACTTCACAGTCACATTTCCATGGCATCAGGACTGGCTTTGGCCAGACACTGAACCTGGAATGGAATGTTTTCGCATTTTCACAGATGGCTCCAGGACTGGGCAGGGATCCGGCGCTGGAGTTTTCTTTGAGCGCGAAAACATTCGACTGCACTTCTCGTTAGGAAAATATGGGTCTGTCTTCTAAGCGGAGATTTACGCAACCCTAATGGCCATGCACTATGTTGTGAAACACAGGTGGAGGGGAAAAAGCATATGTGCCTGCAGTGACAGCCAAGCTGCACTCAAAGCTATGTCCAACCCTCTATCCAACTCCAAATTAGTGCCTGAACCCAAGACCTTTTTGAACAAAGTCGGAAGACTAAATTCACTTAGGCCTGTATGGGTTCCAGGTCACTCTGAGATCCCAGGAAGCGAGATCTCCGACTGGGTCTTTAATGCAGACAGTCGTAGATGAAGGGAATATCCAGGATGCAGGATGACTAAGCGCGTACGCTTTGATGTCTGCAAGAAGTCCGCAACATTTTTCTTATCCTTAAGGAGAAATGATTGCAGAAGGCTAACGGGCGTCATTACGGGCCATTACACTTTTGCCAAGCATCTCTACGTGCTTGGCATCAGTGAGACGCCTACCTGTGCTGCATGTTGCGAGGAGGGTGACACAGCAGAACACTTTCTCTGCGATTGTCCCGCCTTCGCTCGCGCACGGTGGCGCACCCTTGGGGCCGACGTGGTGGGTGCCGAATCTCTTAGCTACATCACTGAAGCCCCTCCTCACTTTTCTCCGGACAACGGGGAAAATACAATAAAGACAAGGTATCTGTCTGGTAGTACAATGGACCAGTATCCTCCAACATAAAAAAAAAAAACAAGCCTACTCCCGTAAGAAAAATATCGCCAGGAAGGCCGCGTCGTAGATGGGAGGACAATATAAGGATTAATCTAGAAAAGGTGGAAGGAACACAATCATGACAGGGAGGTACAATTTTATTGCTAATAAAGTATCATGTTCTAATGTTATGGGTATTCGTACCGCCACAAATGTAGCCGTTGAAAGTCGAACTTCTTTTACCGTTGTGATGTCCAATTTATACTTACTTCTTTCTAGAGCACAATGTTTGTACAGGCGTCGTAAGTTTCACGAGCCTCTTTTCAATTCCTTCGTATTCTTTAAATAAGTACTATACAAGGTTATATAGGAAATATTTGTAAAAACAACACTTTTCCTACATTTTATGGTTAATTTTATTGAATAGAATTTCCTTTGTAATAAAATTCGTTTACCTTTAAACAATTACATTATTTTATTCTGTTTCTGTTTTTGCTTCTTTTTTTTTGTTTTGTCTTTTAAGAAATAAATATATGTTCATATATATAGATTACTAAATATCTAATCTGCATTTGTAAACTTGACTCTGAATGAACTTTTCCCGTCAGTTGTTATTCTATATTAACTCGCTCTACATATTTATCTTTTTCTTCAACTCTTTCATCGCTCATCTTTTACACAATCTTGCTTTAATTTATCTCTTACCGCTAAAAGAAAAGAAAATGAAAATTTCATCTTCATTATGCTTATCATTCGTATACAATTGGAATCTGTGAAACCAGATAAAATGAAAATATATCCTTAATCGCATTTGAAAAGAAAGGCGAAACAATATTTTTAATTTTCTGTTTAATAAATAAAAGCATTTTTCTCCTTGTCATCCTTATGTCGCCTTGCATGCCGTTAATTTACAATCTACTTTGTGTACTCATTCTTTGTGTTTGTATGTTTTTATTTATTTATTTATATAAAATTATAAAATTATTTGTTTTTCTGTAATTTCTTTTACTTTTATCCTTTTTGACTTATTACTTATTTATCTTCTAGTAATAAAGTTAATAAAAAATATCATCTTATGGATTTATTTTGTAAGTAGCGTCTTCATTTTTACGTATATTCGTTACAATTGCATTAAGTTAATTCTCAGTTAGATAAATTAAATCAAATACTACTAGAACCTAGAATATAATTTGTTGGATAAGCGCAATGAGTAAATAAAAACTTAATTAGCTAATTATATTCACCATTTAACACAACGTATTTTAGCTATATGTAGAAGAGAGTAATATATTTATATTTTGATATTTATTTTTACGTTTTTTGTTTATTTTTTTACATTATGTTTTAGTTGAATTAGTGAGTTCAATACTTTTTTAATATAATTTTATGTACTATGAGATGCAACACCAAGTTTCTAAATATAGAAAAATTTTATATTAAAAGTCGGTGCCCTAAGGGGATCTGTTTAGAAAATTATAGAACTTAGAAAACTATAGAAAACAAAAGTGAATTTTACATTTTATGTAGGCTGCAAAACTCTGGCATGGTATACCGTGTTTTAGGGTCGCGCATTTTGTATTGCTCTATTCTTTTTACGCTTGGAGTACTGACCTTTGGCAAATTGTTACCAAGGACAAAAAAGGACATTATCAATTTAAAATTCAAGCGAAGAGTACTTGACCATTACTTCCTTATATCGGGTTAGGATTTTGGCTAAAGGAAAATCGTAGACAAACTTAATGTCTTCGATATCCGCTTATATTCGTCGTCGGTGAGCTGTATAAAAAATGTCCCTATCAAGATCCTATGTACTAAATTGACACACCGATGCATAAATGGTGTTAGCAGTGAATATATTATAATTCAGATAATGACGATGATTTCGTACTGAGTGGTAATGAAGATGATAGTAAAGAAACATGCGATAGCAATGACTCGGATTAGAGAAGATGCCGCACAGTAATAGATAATGCTGCTTTCGAAAGAGCCGATGCCATTGTCTCGTGCACATACATTTTCGTCCACATCATTCAATAACAGACAAGGTATAATAAGAGACCAACAGTATATGCTTCTAGTCAGTGCACGAATATCTGTACATCATTTTTATTGTGTATCCAACCATTTGCAAATATTGTTCTACAAATGACATATGGCACTCAACGTTGTGTGACATTCCTCGATCCCGAAATGAATGGATAGACATTAAAATAGTAGAACTGAATGGGTTTTTTGGTTTACTGTTATTGGCTAGAGTTTATCGTTCGACAGGCGAGTGTGTTCGTGTTGCCGAGCTTTGAACGATAAGGCAGACCAATTTTTGCATCAACAATGCTGCTGAAACTTTTCAAGAAGATAGACAAACGCTTGCGCTTAGATGATTAGGTAACTAGATCACGGTCTTGATAAATGGGTACAAAGGTTCAAAACATCGTATTGTGTGGGCGATTTTGTTAACGTTTATTAGCAACTCGAATCATTTCATGGAAGATCATCATTAAAGCAGTATAGAGGTATGCTTTCGAAACCAGCCAAATATCGTTTGAAACTATGGATTGTTGCTGAAACGTGGACGTAATCGCAACTGCGCTCCAGAAGTGAATCAAAGTGAACGCGTGGTATTGGAATTTACTGAAGATATTTTAGTTATTTACTTTGTTTTGTTTGTCAGCTTATGACAGGTGATTTATTTAGACTTGTTTTTTTTTTCAATACGTTTTATATACAGATCACGTGTAACTGGCCTCATGTTGTCGTGTTATTCTTATTCAGTATTGTTTGACAAATCTTCATGCAAAGGCTCACATCTCAACAACGTCTCCAAATTATTCAGCTGTATTATGAAAATCAGCATTCTATGAAAATGAGCAACATATGGTGTTCATCATTGACCTTCGGAGTTGGTTATTGCCTTAGCCATCCGCAAATTCGAGTCTCAGTGAACTTTTTTGGATAAAATGCGACCGAATAGACCCGTAGTGAGAAAAACATTGCTGATGTAGCGACGAGTGTGGCTGAAGAACGCGAACGATCGATTCGACGTCGACGTCGACCTCAACAACTTGGCGAATTTTAAAAGATTTTCGATTTTGAATTGAAACTGTCAAACTTGAATTTACGCTTAAATTTCTGTCAATGGGCTCTGCAACAGCTCAATGAAGATCCGCGGCTTTCACAACGAAATTTGTTCAGTGATGAGGCTCAGTTCTGACTCAACGTTTATGTTAATAAACACGATTGTCACATTTGGGCAGACGAGCAACCTGAAGAGTATGTCAAACTACCGCTACATCCACAATAATGCTCTGTTTGGTGCGGCTTAGGAGCTGGTGGAATCATCGGTCCGTATTTTTTTATAAGAGAGGCCGGACAGAACATAACAGTCAATGGCGAGCGATAGTGCACCACGAAATTGTAGCCTGTGATGTCTTCACAGCGCGTGAAACAATGGTTTCTTGACTTCTCACAACCTTGCTACAAAACTTGCGCTGGGTATTGCAAGCAGCCTCAGGCACTACTGTTGTAGTAATGTTACCAGAAAGACGTGGACCGAGTATAGATCTATTAAGATCCATAGTTAAGTGCGGAAATTGTATTTTATTTTGAGCCTCATTTTCTTTTATACTTAATGGCCTAAGCATTCGCATAAGTGTTAGTTGAATAGTAAGGGGAATGGCTTGTTTGGCTCTGATTAGATTCACTAACATACATACGTCAAAATTTGATTATTTATAATAATTTCGCAAGGTATTATCAGGCCAAGCTGTTGTTTTGGTTTTGTCAAACTTTGTCAAAATTTAGAAATTTAATTCCCCACGGTACAAAAATAGGGCAGTAATAGTAAAGAAAGGCACCTTTAGACTGCGATAATAGGTCGTAAAATGAGATAACAAATGTATAATTTTTATCATATTATATTGCTGTTCAAAACATTTGCAACTAATGTAAATCAGCAAGAAAATTATGCATTTTTCATAGGAGTTGTAAAATGCAAATTATTTTCACCCCTTAGTACTTGGTATCTGTCATCTTTCCATTGGAAAATCCAGAACGCAAGTCCACAAAAAATTCCAAAAACAAAATGCAATTTGGCTGTGCATAACATATGCAACCGATGGCGAGTGACTGTCGCCTGGTTCATAGGGATAGCGATTGAGAAGGACTTTCTTTTTCGGGTTTTGGTTCGGTTTTGTTGGTTCGGTTCTATTTTGTAACGACATCAAATTATAAAAAAAAGAAAACGCAAGAATTTCCATTAAAATGTTTAGAAAGACGTTTCCTTCCGATATTAAAAATTTCAAGTTATTTCAGAAAAGGATTATCCCAGAAAGAATCTTCAATCAATTCTTCTGCTCACAAATCTACTTGACGGATAATCAAGAATTGAAAGCTGTTGCCTTACCATAAAGGTATAAGGCCATGGAAGACAACAGAGAAAGACGACCGAAAAATTATTAACTTCTTTCAAAATTAACCCCCAGCATCTGCTGAAGAAGTTGAAGATTTACTAATTGACTCATCAACAATAAGATCCATGCGCTACAGGCGCCCTCGCGTGGTTTTAAATTAGTTAAAAAGCCATTTATTTCTAAAAACAATATAAATTTTGTTAAAAATCATCTCCATTGGAATTTGAATAAATGGCATGTAGTCTCGTTTTCTGATAAGTCCAAGTTTAGCATCCAAGGATCTGATGGTAGTCTCATGGCGTAGTCCCCAGGTCTTAACCCCATAGAAAACTAGTGGGAGATCGCAAAGAAAAGAATTTGATATCAATTTCTTAAGCGAAAAGAAGACCGTTATTCTGAAATTCAAAAACAGTGGAATAATATCTTGGAGACCTTTATCAAAAGGGCCTCAAGGAATACCAGAAATAGCTGAGGAAAATTCGCGATCATTGGGCAACATGGACAATGGACATACATAGAGCTGAGAAAGCCTTCGGTATGAAACGAAGTCTGTTTCACAGCAGTTAACTTGATCGCAGGGTAAAAATCATATGCTACATGGCTCTAATACGACCCATCGTCGCATATGGTTGTCCGGTGTGGCTAAATGTAGCGCCATCTTATATGGAAAGGATTCATATATTTGAGAGGCCTACATTAGGGTCTGTGTTAGAATGCAAATATTGTCAGAGTGGCACTTCATTAAGTATTATCCTAATAAGGTCCTATATGGCGGAGCAGACCTAAATAGAATCGACAATTTTCTTCTTAAAATTATCCGAAAGTACATCGCAATGGCGATGACTTAGGAAAATAATCTGATCTCCGGGGCTTACTACCCCAATTATAGATATAAAGAGAGCACATTCCGTTATTCCTCCAGAAGCATTTCCCCATATAGACTCCGTAAAGTTAGTGCAAGGTGCAGATGGTATCCCGGTAATTTACCACCACCACCAGGGTGCCAGGGTTAAACTGCTCATTCGCGAAGGGTATGTTGACAGTGCTTATAAATTCATTCATAGTACCGCAATGGCGGACTGGGATTTCGTGGATATTGCTAGACAGCACGTCAATTTTTCTTGGGTGCCGGTGAAAATGCTTCCCACGCTGGGTTAGGGATCTTTTAGATGCTGGACTCGTCGTCATGCTTAGATGAACATGAGAACTGACTGAGGCCTATCGGCCTTGGTGAGGTCTCGGGCATGCAGAGCCGAAGGCGCAATCAACAGGGTTACCATTCGGAACGAAATAGACAATTGCTAGCCAACTTGATTACATTAAAAACTAAAGTTAAGCAACTTAGGTTAGGCAAAGTTTTGGAATAAGAAAAAAAAATTAATCTTGGTTTAAAAAAAAAAAAAATTCCTAGAAAATCCAATTCTGAAATGTAGTTACATAAAAATAGGATAGATGGGTTTAAGCCGAGAGGCATTAGCAAGAAATTTAGTCAGACTTAGAGTGCCTACACAGGGCTAGTAAGACACATTAAATTTCAACATTGTTTTAGGTTAGATTTTAGGTCTAGTAAATAATAAAAATAAAAAAACCTTTATCAGAAACCTCATTACTTCTATGCCTAGAAGAGGTGCAGCCGTTATTAAAAATGAGGGTTATGTGGTAGATTATTAGCAGTTTCCTGCTTTAAAAAAAGTAGAACAAGTGGTTGCAAGTTATAAAAGTCTACCTGAGTTGGTTCCATTGTATATGCCATAATTTTGGCTCCGATCAAAACGATTGATTGACTAACATGCGTAACGGCGATAGTTTGATTAGGACTAAACCATTAGAAACATAATCGGATTGAAAAACATAATGCTTGTTCGAGGATCATCAGAATGTTTTAGTCAAGGTGGCTCATATATACTACGCCAAGCCAGTGTAACAGGTCAGCCGGCTTCACTTCATCTATGGGGCACTGTCGTGTAACTAATTTCATAAAATAAACTCATTAGCTAGTCCTAATACCCGGAATTCAGTACATCATTACTGACATCCGGGCCATATGGGCCCGGTATTGAACACAAATACAATAGTACTGCCCTCAAGTTCGGATTTTATATAACAATCAATTAAACGGTAACAAAAGTTCTAGTTCTAAACAGATCCATCTTTCCTCTTCTAGTTTTTTTTATGTCTTTATATTTAATATTAAATAAACCAAAAATAAAAACCAATATTAGCACGCGATATGTTACTGTTGTTGAACTTAAAAGAAAATACTACTAAATACATAAACTAAAACCGATATTAACAAACAAAACTTTACGAAAGCGAAATCCGGGCAAATTTTCAGGAAAAAGGTTTCAGGTTTACCTTGAACAAGTCTGGCATTTTGCCTAATGTCACCCATGACTTGTTCTCGATCAGGCCTCCATTCTTATTGCATGTCAAAGCAATCAAAATCAAACAGAAAAAATAACAACGCAGAAAGTATACAACGAAAACAACAAAAGGAATATAAGAAAAATCTGTAAAAAAAATTAAAACAACAAAAATAAATATAAAATAATATTTTTACATTTTATTTATATTGAAAATCACAATATTGCAATATTTTGTTTTAAATAAAATCATTCCTGCTTTACGTTAATGAATACATTTCATTAATAATTTAGATTTTCGGGCAAAAATAAAAATAATGACATTTGTATCAAATATAACAATGTGTTAAAGACATATCAGTTGAAAAAAATATTCTTGTCCATGCGCTTTATTTTTAGTGCACGAAAAACAATCGAAACTATTCATCTAAAAATAATATGGCCAAAATGATGATTTAAAAAAGCGCTTAATCATAAATAAAACTATAAGAATAACATCAAATAATATTATATTACAATAATAAAATCTACGTTTAAATAAATATCATATAGACTAAATACTAACATTATTTATCGTATATAGCAGAAAAAAATATATAAATTTATTATTTTTTATTTTTATATTTTACTTCTTCCCTCCTTGTGGTTTTGCTTTTTACAATTTGTATCATTATACCTGTTTTGTTTTTTTTTTACATAAAATATAAAAATTATTCTACGAAGAAATCTATTTGTTGATAGTGTTTTCAAATTTATTTTTTTTTATGTATTTCCGTTGACTTTTTTTCATTTCATTTAATGCTTAAATTATTTTCAAAACATTTTTTTTATAAATCGCTTAAAGTCTAACTTTATACACAGATGAAATAAAAAATATTGGATTCGTTCTTAGTGGCTAGCATTTTGTTTTTTTTTTGTATAGTTTTTTTTAGTTTCTAATTTAGATGGAGAATTAAGGAATAATTTATTTAACGCATATTTACAAGTGTTTTGCTTTTCAATCGTTTTGTTGGAGTTCACATCAAAAGGATTCTGTGATTCGTGTATTATTTAAATTTTTAACCTCATATTTTGTTATTCGATTCTGTATTCAAAATATTTTAGTTTTCTTTTTTTTGTATATTTCTTTGTTTTTTTGGCAGTGTTTTTGAATAACCTGCAGAATGGCATCGCTCCTTACATTCAGTCATTGCTATGTATATTTTCTATGTATACCATAAAACAGATATAAAAAAGAAAAATATTATAAAAATAATATTACACTGGTCTCAGCATTTTGAATGTTGAGTTGTTTTCTCACTTTCTCACTATTTTGTATGTATTTGAAAAGTTAGAAAAAAGAAAAAAAAAAAAGAAAATTTACTTAATTGTGCATGTGTTTTATGTTTTCAATGAAAACTCTTGAATGGACTAGATAAATGGGGTGTTTGTCACTTTTTTTATATTTTTCATTATATATTTTTGGTGGTAAGTGTTAACAGTAGCATGAAAAGCTGTTATAGCAGCCTAGAGTTGACTGAAGCTGCTGGTCGATACCCAATGTGCGGTATATGGACGTGCCGTCAACTATATAGGACCATAATCACTTAATGCCTGACCATGTTGCGGACCAGGTAGAGTAACTACAACTGATACAGCACGGGAGTCAATAACCGAACCGGGAGCCGTACTTTGTCCGCCGTAACAACTGCCGCCCACGCCACTGCCAACACCGCCGCCGGGTAACATAACACCACCACCGCCACCATTATTGCCAGGTGTTCCACCACCAACACCACTACCAATTCCACCACCACCACCGCTTGTCATCATGCCAGGAGGAGCTCCGACTAATCCGCCAACGCCACCGCCTACCATACCACCAACCGTACTACTGCTAATGCCAGCACTCATCGGCATACCACTGCCGTGACCGCTGCCAAGCACACTACTACCGCCGATCGTACTGCCGCCTCCGCCCATTGGCATACCGCCAGCGGTCGAAGCACCTCCTGACTCGCCAGGTCATACATGACTGGCCGGTGGTTGTTTCAAGACATGGTGGTGCAAATGGTGATGGCTGGTTGATGCAACACTAGCGCCTGCCTGAGTGTAAGGAGTAGCCAAGAGTGATCCCGCTGCCGAGCCAGGAACACCCATACCTGAACCGGCATATGGATGTGGGACCGGTGGACGTTGCTTGATCAGAGCCTGATTTGCACCTGTGTGATCTGGTGAGCCGAACAGCCGTCGCCAGAAACGTCGCCACGATTCGAGGGTCTTACCGGACCATATCCAAACGCCCGATGTGATTCCAACAGCTAGGGCCATGAAATACTTCAACATGAGCACGGAGTAAAGCGGTTTCTTCGATGGGCCTTTGAGATTAGCACATGGACATGCTAGAGCTTTGATCCAATCCTCGAAGTAGGCTGCTTCATATAGGTAGCATCCAATAACAATTGTCGCCGGGACGGTATACAGGACGGAGAAGATACCAATACGAATCATGAGCTTTTCGAGTTTGTCAGCCTTGACACCGGCTCCGACGCCTCCTTGCTGCTTAATGACTGATCGGATACGGAAGAGTGATACGAAACCTGCCATCAGGAAGGTTGTTCCAATAACGAGATACACAAAAAGTGGAGCCAACACGAACGTTTTCAGATGCTCAGTGTTGAGATTACCAACATAACAGATTCCCAGGATCGGATCACCGTCGACAGCTGAAAGAAGGAGTACTGCTACGCTCTGAATAGTCGGTATTAGCCAAGCGGCCAAATGGAAATACTGCGAATGCTTGGTGATTGCTTCATTGCCCCACTTTAAGCCAGCTGCCAGGAACCAGGTGAACGAGAGAATCACCCACCAAATCGACGACGCCATTCCGAAGAAGTAGACCAATAGAAAGACCAACGTACACGACTGCGGTCCAGTCGATGACTGCCGTAAGATCCTTCCATCGCAAGCAATCTCGTCGTTATTCATGAATGATTTTGAGAGATACCCTACAGCTACCATGAAGTAGCAGGCCGAGAGGAAGACAATCGGTCGCTCAGGGTACTTGAACCTTTCGGTGTCGATGATGAAGGTGGTGAGTGTCATTAGTGTGCTGATGAAGCATAGACCCGACCATAGGGCGATCCATATTCCTGCGAACTCCTTTTCGTCGTTTGTGAAGAACGGACCCTTGCATGGTATTCCGCAGTTTGACACGCCGGCCACCCTTCCGACAGTGGTGTTGTACCAGTGGTTTTCCTTCCCCAGGAGTATCAGTGGTGGACGGCAACTGCATGTGCACTCCTTTGTTCTTTCTCCTAGGGAATTTTGGCAGTTTTTTGAATTCTTTCCCTTGCATTTGGCCGATTGCGACTGCTTGCGATTCGACTTGCCACCTGAGCCTCCTGAACCACCGGCTCCGGTGTCACCTCGTGATGATCCGCCTGAACCGCCGGATGAATGGCCAGTTCCTTCATTATCTGTGTAGGTGGGTTGCTCCATGCAGAGATTCTCCGGATCACCGTGGTATGGTAAATGCTCGCAAGCCATCCGCTCGGGCCATTCGAAGCTGTACTGTTGCATGATCGGCGCACATCCCGATCGAGCGCGTTCACAAACTGACCGACATACCGGTAACGGTTTGTGGTAGTCTTCCAAACAAATCGGAGTATACATCGAGCATAGGAAGAATTTCAAGTCAGGCGAGCACTTGATTTCGACCAGCGGCCAGAATTGGTGGACCTCAAGACCGGCCTCATCCTGCGTCTCGTGATTCATTTCATTCGGGAATGATGTCATGTTGTAGCCGATTCCTCGGCACATGGGAATGGTGATTTCTTCGCAGCGCGAGTTCGGATCCTTCGGTATCGCTGGTAGGCCGAACGCCGGGGCTGGACTCACTTCCATCGACATACTGCCGCCTGGCATGCCACCCATGCCGCCTCCGCCGCCGCCATTATCTGTCATATGTTGCATGCCGTCACCTCTGATCTGCGTCGCCAGAAGACCGACGATCAGCATGTGGAGCAGTTTTTTCAATCCCGAGGAACACCCTATCGTTCTTCTTCGGTTGTGCTTCGCAGACATTTTGAAGAGATTTTCTGTTTTTTGATTATACATCGTGTCTCTGTTTAGAGTTGAGGTTCAGCGGGCTGCACGACAATCAGGACCAAGCTGACCAGGTGCACTCTCCGTCGCTCGTTGTAACTTATAGCCTAAAGCTGGGTTATTCTACTTCGTTGATACCCGTCCGTATGGCGGGTTGATTGATTTCTTACGGCTAATGAAAAACTGGGAAGAAAGAGAAGAAGAAGGAGAAGACAGCGTCGCGTCGAGTCGCGTCAGATCGTTCGAAATGATGACATCTGAAATGAAAGAAAACAAACGGATGCGCATTAGGATGACGTGTGATTTGGGAAAAGTAGTTTTTGTTATTGTTACGCTTTCTAGTGTTACACAGCAACAAGTCAATCAATCAAAAAGGATGGATTGATAGATTAAATACAATATTATTTGAAGAAAACAGACACAAAAATGACGAACAGGCGAGAAAGAAAAAAAGCGAGGAATCCATACAAGACTGCCACTGTCATGGGGTAGACCGAACATAATCGAATTTGACAGAAATTTCAAATTGGAAATGATTTTGTTTGGCCATGAATGCAACGGACAGGTATGTCTGTCACACGAAGCAGGACGAAGCTGACTCGATCAAGTGGCCAACAGATCGGGAATGAGTATTAATTGCTCCCCTGGTGGTGGACTTCACGAGGTCTCTTGAGACTTCTGTTGCCCGTCATGATCATCCGTATATGTGGTTTCACTGCAAGTTGAGATGGATATCGATATCCAATCAATAGATTGGCGGCGGTTAGCTACCGAAAAAATGTCGGGCAAGTCACAAAAGGAGTAGCAAATTCAAATTCAGATTCTGCGGTTTTGGATGCAATGTGAGTGCAGTTGATCCCACGAGAGTTTGCATTTTGTCCTTGGAGTTGACACTTGGGATTTCTGCTTTCAAGTACACGTGTTTGGTTTTGGATGTCGCATCGTCCACTCCAACCGCAGTGTAACTAGTCGAACAGGTAGCACGAAGTAGATTATGTCTATATTAAGACACATGACAAATGGATAGACGTTTTGATCTGTATGTGGCCCTCTCGAAGTCTCAAGCTCGTTCCTGGGTTGGTCGATGATGATAAGTGTCTCTTCATGGTGATCAACTTCTTGGAACAGAAAGATCTACACTTGAGATGCCACCAGACCCGGAATATTAGTGCTGAGTAAATAGGCCAGGTCAATGCAATTCAGTTAAGTGTATTCGTATTAATATTTTTATTTTAAACTGGAATACCCCATTATGACTAGATGAAGAGATACTCAACATAGTCGTGGTCTAACTGCCTCACAATGCAAACAAACATAAGGACACTGGCTACTCTTAGCGATCCTCGTTTAATGGAGCATTCCACTACGGTCTGGTGACCGTTGTCTGATCACGATCGTGATCATTGTTTATTCTTTGCTCTAAGCAATATGGCTAGTGTCGTTGACTTAGCTTTGTTCTTTATCATGAACGTATTGGTTAGGAGATGCATGATGAGAAATTATGGATGAGGAAAAGTACCGTACGATCGTTTTTAATTTACATCATATTAGTGGGTATGTGACATGCAAGTAAACTGTGGCAGAAAAGGCTATAGCTTTTGTGGTTACTGGTTCATAATATAGGACGATATTGAAGCGATCAGTGTTTCAAATGATCATTAAATAAGTGTTCAGTCTGATCAACGACAGAAATTTGGAAATGAGAGCCACATTCGATATGCAAAAAGTTGAAAAGTTAGTACTCCCTAAAGTGAAAAATTTTAGTTTGACGGTTTTGTGGAAAGTGCGGGGAACAATGTCCTTTTAGCCATGATCAGTTTAAAAAGATGTTTGAACTATGAGAAAATAAGGACTTGTAATAAAATAGATGTAAAATAGGGACTTGCAATATAATCTAGTAAACGATCGCGAGATCTTGAGATGATCTAGGATACCACTCACCGCACTAAAAATATTCTGCGAAAATAGAAACTTTATCGCCTCAAGTTTTATTTTTTAGGCTTCTATGTATGCAGTGTGTGACTCGTAGTCAAGAAGACTTTTTAACCTGTTTTGTGTCCTCTCGTGGTTTCTAAAGCAATAAAAAGCAGAACCATAGAGTTTTCGAGTTATAAGATCAGGGCTTCGAGAAATCAAAGTCGATAGACATTTTTAATACAAAAAACATATATAGAAGTCGTTGTAGTCTGTCCATGATCGCTAGCTTGGTCTGATCACAGCTCCTACTTTGTTGTACATACAACTTCACAGAAGAACTTCGCCAGAACTATCTAGGGCAGGAAATTTGATCTAGCTAGCAAAAATGATCTGTTACATAAGCTCATCATACCAGCACTATTTCTGTAGTGTTGATCCATGAGATATTTTTTCCCTGCGTTATAAGATCATAAGACCATTTTCCGACTTTCTAGTTTCTAGTTAGCAATTTTCTTAAATTTTCTTAAAATACAGAATGCGACACATGATCGTAGCGATGATCCTCAAATGGCCAAACTCCCGCATAATCGGAACCGACTCTTTGGTCCGTATCGATCTCTAAAATAAATGCGTGTGTTCATATACACATGTTAAGCATAGTTTGACATTTTTGTGGAATAAATGAAAATCGGTATTAAGACATGGTCACTCAAACTCTTCGTGAAAGAGTTTTGAAAATAATTAGAGTTTATCCGAGGTTGAGAGAATCGGTGTTTTAGTGCAAAATCATTTTTTTTTTTGCCTAAGGCCTTCGGAACTTAGCTGACGGTGACTATTGCGAGAAAAAGAGGCCATTATCTTCGTGTTTTCCACGGAGACATTGAACTCAAGGCGGTATTTTTGAAAAAGATTATCGCTGAGACGAGGTCGGTTCAATTTCTCAACTGATAACCAGACAATTTCGCAAAGTGGGAAACAAAAAAAAATTCAAAACAACTTGTAGCATCCGAAGCAGAATGAACAGAACAAAAGAGATAATATTTTCAAACCTCACGGCATAAATTCAATTCATCCCTATATGCATGAGTGAGTTATGTATGGACGCAGCTTAAACCAGAGTCTTTCTTCACTCCTTTGTTCTTGCGAAAGCTGAAGATGTTGATTGAATAAAATATTTTTCCCCGTCATCTCTCCTTACACAGTATGATGCGATTCAACCCAAAAAAGGTTCGCTCTCGACTGTTTGCATTGCTCTCGATCGTCGTTGCGCCTAGTCATCACGAGAAGAAAAACATAAAACCCACAACGAAACTTTTCCAAAGAAATAAGAGAAATCTTGAACGGCTCGAATGGGTTCCGGTAAAGGTGAGCAAACGGTGGTAAGTCACGTTTCGTGACAAGTCACCGTCACCTCTGCACCCTGGTAACAGGCTCTTCATGTAAATTGAAGTAGTAATTCAGCGCCCATTTCAGGTGCTTGGGATGCCATAACAAAAATACGAGGCAAAGACGAGAAAAACAAAACAAAATGGTGTATGCATTGGTAACGAAGATGTGGTAGAGGCTGAATGGGCTAAGATAGCATGATGTGCGGTTTGGGTTTTTGAATTATGCTCCTTGGTGTTCGGAGCGGCATTGGCAATCCTCAAGAATCGTGATGTGGGAGCGATCGGGGAGAGTAGGATGATAGGAAGAAAAGGTGCGCGTAGATAAACAAACAATGGCTAAAGAGGTGAAATCTTGAGATATTACGCTACAGGCAAACCATTTTGTGAGATAGTACATAGGAGGCCTGATGGTAGGAAGCTAACTGAAGCGCTTTGAACGTCACTAATGTCTTTGCAATTGTATTATTGATGAGATGTGATGCTGTAAAGTAGCAAAGAGGTAGTGTGATTTATCGATGGATAAAGGGCTAAAGGTATTATTCGAATGGACATTTTTTCTAGGAATTTAGAAACCGTTCCTAGATCGATCAGTATTGAATTAAAGTGTGTTTTCGCGATCAATTAGTGTCTTTGGTGGTCTCAAGTGGTATAAATTCGCATAAATAAGCCAAAATGAGCCACCTTTACCGTCCGAGGATGGTTTAGATTTTTTTTTTTTGCACTGACATAATCTATGTATTTCCGTCTTGTATTAACATAAAATTATATTTAGAGCACAATTTTTTAAAAATTCATTTAGAGCAGTCCTTAGGTTTATAACTTCGCAACACAAAAGCGTACCCAAATATGGAAACACCTTTGAAGTTTAGAGCCTGAAGTAATAAAAGATCCAAGGCTCAAGTAATGTAATGTTATTTTAATGCCTTAATGTCCTTTCTTTTTTACAATTACTTTTAAGTTCATTGACATCTAGAAATATTGGTCAAAGCCTTCCACAACATCTATTTTATTTTAATGAATTTTCACTAAATATCGGCTACAAGCGAGAAATATCTTTTATAAAAGGTACCTTAGCCCGGGGCACACCTGAAATTATTTTCGTGCAAACTCAATCACATCGAACTGTAGAAGCAAATTTTCTTAATGCAAACGAATACTCAAAAGGATAAAAGAAAAAACTGAAGTATAAAAGAAGACGCATCTACATCAACGGAGTATGTTAATCCCACCTGTAAAACAAATGGGAAACCTCAAAGAGTCATTGTCCGCATCATGGAAATAAAATCGCGTTGTTTTTGACACTCGAGGGATAGCTCTTTACTCGTGTCATTGCTTTTACAAGCCCATTTCGCCCTTATTTACATCAAACGCGTTGACTTTTCGCTTTTAATTAAACTGACGTCCCACACTTTTCTGCACGTCAAGCATGCGATTACATCTCATCACACTTTTCCTTTGGGACACTTAATTAAAATTGCGCTTCTAGCTCGATAATAACTTTTAAGAATATCGTCCTTTCGTCAATTCTAACGGAATTTAACTAATGCATCCGAATAGATTACAAGCCGAGGGGGTTGCGACGACAATGTTTGCAAGTGAGGTCATAGCACTTTTACTTTGCAAAGCGCAGCAACAAAGAAAATAAAAGGACATTACCATAAGCCACCAAAGACGACAGCTTCCCATTTTCTTTTGATCCTTTTGGCGAACTGTCAAAAGTAAGACGACAGCGACGCAACGACGAATTACAGCTTGACTATAACACTATTTGCCATTCCCAAAGGAGTAGTAGTGCCGCCAAAAGCGCCGTGGAATATAAAAAGAAATAATCCGGAAAGGATTGCTACCCACGGTGTTCATGACGTTCGTATCCTTCTCTGTACTAGGATGAAATAGAAGAAACACCAAACATGGTAGGGAGGAAGCTGTAGCGCGTCGGCGACTTAACTAGGAAAGGCAAGAATTTATAGGAAAAGGGCTCTGTGGAAACGAGGACGTGAAAAAGGATTTTCTTTAATTTCTCGCATTTCGATTCTTTTATTTTCCTTTCATTCGTATTTGAACTCGAAATTAAATTTATGATCGCGCACGATAAAATAATATTCCAACGGTCTTTTCCTATTCTTTTTCTTTAACCTCCTCTTTCCCCTGAGTATAGAAAGAAGGGCTCTATGGATGAGACCGAGGGGTGTCGATTGGGGTTTCTGAAAATCATATTCAAAGAAAGGAAAAATGAAATTGAATAAACCGAAGGGAATGTGGCTATGCTAAGCTGTTTCTATCTTTAAAAGGAAAGTTTTTCTTTTCACTTTTCCTTTTTTTCTTTTTTCCCACTATCTCTGCTGTGGTTGTTCCTATATAAAATCATACATCGCTTAAAAGAAAAATGGGAAAAATGAAAATCAATGTTCAGCGAAGAGACTAGCTCCTTTGATGCTGGAATTATCCTTTAGATCGTTTGCTATTCCGTTGGAATACATGCCCCTTGACATGAACACCCATCATCTAACCTTAAACGGACTGATATCACGGGATTGTTGAGACAGCATCGGCAAGAGGACTTAGACGACGTATATCACTCGCGAGTGATACATATACATCATGAATAAATTTCTTCTTATTGTGTTTGGGAGTATAGTAGTGTCTATTCTGGAACGAAAAAGGTGTGGGCGAGGGTAAATTGGAGGATACGAAATGATGTCGTTTGAAATTAAAAGTCAAAACTTGACACCCAGAAGCTAATATTCGAACGTATGAAAGGATTATGCAACATTTTAAGGACTAGCAAGACATGGGTGGAGATAGCACTAAAGATATCGTTGCTCCTTCGACGATCAATAGTATTAAAAAATTGGCTTTCAGTTTTGGTCGTATACTGATTTAATCACGCCTTTTCTTCACAAACAATAACACCTAAAGTGGCCATAAACATGATTGTTCCAGTAGGAATTTAGAAATTTTGGCGGTTGTGTTAGGCCAATTCGTACGATCGTTTATGTTTTGTTGTGAAATGAAATAAAGTGAAATACAAAGGATTCACAAGTAATACAAGCGTTTCCAGAAAGGCGTGACACTGAAGATGTCGAGTGCTCTGGACTCTCCAGCACATCAGAACCGATTTAAAAGTAGAAATTCTTATTGAAATGAATATAAACGATCGTCGAATCATAATCAGAGAAGTAATCGGAGATATTGGCATATCAAATGACTTAGTTTCTCCGATGTTTTGGGTATGAAACGTATGGCAATTAAATTTGTTCGAACAAATACACCAGCGAATGTAAGTCACTGGATGATGTCAGTTACAGTGTACCTATACGTATATGCAGATTCCAGTTCAAATTCGGACGAGATTGATATTTGCGCCTTCCTTCCGAAATTTGTGGCTACGACTAGATCATAAGAGCCCTATCTCAAGGAGCGCCCATTATATATAATGCTTGCATGCCGCTTTATCTCAATCATGTCTGTGACAGTTCTTGCAGCAATGGCTTCCCACAGGGTGGAGTTCTTTCACCATTTCTGAGGTCAACTGGCGTCAGCAGCCTTCTGTAAGTACTAAATGATGTATAGTACTTATACTCCGACACATGAGAGAGTAAATGCTTTTTTAAACATTCAGCGATTTCGTGTGATCCTCTCCCTCCTTCAGTTTCATTCCACATGTTTACATAGGCCGATTTTGTTGTTATATTTCGATTAGAACATCAATGGATATGGAGACTACCCAACGATCATAGCCAGGTAAATGTGAAGAAAAAGCTGGTTAACTCATGCAAACTACGCTTCAATTTATCTCTAACTGGTGCGGCAGAGAAGACCCGCTCTTAATTAACACCTTCTTTCCTACACCCTAAGTAGCCTAAATATGGGATTATCAGATCATCTTAAATATATTGGTAACATATCATTTAATAAGTAGGATGACATATAGATGGCGCCACTATTGGCAAACCCATATAATTCTTAGGTAGTATTAACCTTCGAGCGAAGTTTTATGAAAATCTGACGCATAATTCACAAGTTACTATGGTTTTACTGATGCTAATTTTATAATTTTCAGATCATTGGATAAATCTGAAATTCGTTTTGATTTTAGGTGGGAATACGTAGCGTTTAAATAAAGAATTGATTTGACAAATGTTATTCGACCCTGCACCATGGAAACAAATGATAGAGAAATGGTTTGTTGATATTAAACGCAGCTGTACGAATATATGGTGCTGAGCGCAGTTGTTCCGGGAAACATAAAAAAGTCCACGTTTTGGCTGATTTTAAGTTAAAATTGCGTCAGACATCCCACATCTTGAAGATATCGAAAGAATGTGTACACAGAAACGGGCTAGTTTCGATTAGACTAGTTTCAATTAACAGCAATTGGCAACGTCATCTCTGATTCATTTATTGGACTTTGTAGACACATCTTTCCTTTGCTTTCACACAGCCTTCCCATTGTCCTGTAGATACATATGTAGGTATGACATTATAATGAAACGTGTAACGCGCCAGTATATCGAAAAGTCGCCATGAAGCAAAGATCGAATATTAGGTTTTGTTTTTAGTTAGGAAAAACTGGTCAAGAAGCATTCGAATCGATGAAAAACGTTTACGGAGCCTAGAACCTCGAGGAATGTAGAAAAAATTGAAAAAGTCAGAAATATCTTAGACTCTGACCTATGTCCGGGAGATTTACGAATATGATCAATCGCATTCTCACCGAGGATTTGGGAGACAGAAAGATCAACACCCCACTTATTCCACATTCTCTCACGGAGCAAAAATAAGGGTGAGTCATTGTAAAGACATGAAATCTGCCAAAAGAAAACTCTGCATTCATGCCATCTATCGTAACTGGTGATGAAACATGGTGCTTCGAATAAAGGCCACTCACCAAAAGGCAGAGCGTTCATGGAAGTCAGACGATCCCCACTATTTTCTACGATTGCAGGGGCATTATCCATTAAAAATTCGTTCCATAAGGTCGGATTGTGAATGCTTAGTATTATTTAGATGGTCTGGAGGGATTTGTAGGACAGAATTCAACATGTTCGACAGGAGTACAAGTAAGATCGAAATTGGTTGTTGCTGCATGACAATGAACCGTCGCACAAAGCTGTAACAGTAAGCCAGTTTGTCTAGTTTTGAGTGACTTCTGGCTGTTTCTTAAACTCAAATTAGCGTTGAAGGCGAATATCTACAATACTATTCTTACCTTCCAGTGGGCTTCGACCGTCATCCTTAAGTCTATTCCGGCCCTCGAGTACCAGATATGCTTTGGTTTTATGATAAACGTTATTATGACACCGGTGGGGATTATTTTTAATAAATATGGTGTAAGAAATTCTCTGCTTTACTTTAAAACAGTCTTATGCGAAATGTGGCAGACTGTATATTCAATTTGCAGGAGCATGAATGAGTATGAATATAACGCGCCGATGGCTTCGAACACTGACTGAAGTTGTTTTAGGGTAATAAAAAGAATGCGGTATGTGACAATGGATGAAACATTGATCCATCACTAAGCTCAAGAGTCGATTCGGCAGTCAGTTGAATAAACGGCAAAGGATGAAAGACGTCCAAAACGACGAAAAACGCAAATGTCATTTTTTGAGAAAATATTGAAAAAGAGAAACCAAATGCTATCCTCCAAGACAATGCAGCGTTGTGCAAGTCGATCGCAACAATTGCCAAATTGCAAGGTGAGCCTCGAATTGTTAGAGAAAAATTTGAATGAATGTATTATTTTTAAACGAGGTTTAATGAATAGGGTCGAATTTTGTCATAACGTGGTTATTTTAAGTTTCAATCTACGTTTCATCGAAGTTATTAAGTGATAATCGCAAAGTAGGCTAGAACGTCGAAATAACAGCGCCCAAAACATTGTGGTCGCCGTAGTAATGTTAAACTTCGGGATTGAAATTGTGATAGTGAGACCGATCGTCACCTGTCCGATCTAGAATAGTGGGAATTACCAAACGCCTTCAAAAATTTGCATGTCCCTACATAACAGCTTAAGATGGGCTGATTGGACTTGTTTTCGCTTAACATGCACATAAAAATATATAACAAAAACCACTGTAAGTAGTGCAGCGAAATTCCTTCGCTCGGAGAAAACCCGATATTTACTGATACCCACAGAGATGAGTTCAAATAACGTGAATAAAGAATAACTATCAAGGAAAAATAAAAGCAAGTTTTGGTGGGTTCCTGAACACGGAGGCATCAATGGCTACAAAGTTGCAAAGTCTTGGGCCAAAGAGGTTGTAATTGTGATAAATACAAAGAAGTGAAATGTCCGGTTATCAATGTCTAGCTGGAGAGAGAAAAGATTGCGGCTAAAATAGGATACTCTCCAATTTAGATCTATTGGACAGGAAAAGAGGCTCAAGGCGAAAACGCATAGTATATTACAAATAATCAGCATGAAAGATCGCTTTAGAAGTGCCGGCTACATAAGAGCAGGGCTGTATGAGTTATATCAAGGTCATCTTAGCGTGAAATGATGTGTAGAAGGTAACGTGAGATAGGATTATGTATATAGAAGATGCGCAGCGAAAAAACCTCTCTAAGCCACAAAAAAATGGAAAGAGCAGCTCATTCGGCGTGGACGAAAAATTATGTGCATTGGAAGATGATTGTGTTTGTATGCCTACAATTTGCCATACGTTCCATGGTCAGCAAATGAAATGTTTAAAGGGCGCATAGTCAAGAGAGTGAAGTTTCCCAAATGGTTCGGGGATGATTTTCTTTTTACTTTTTGGGCCTTTTTTACTTCCCTAATAAAACCTCGAACGCTCAAAGATATGCACGAGTAATAAAGGAGTTTTGATATAGCATCAATGTTCCACTGAGTGCAATTGTCTAGATGATTCGGCACCTTGTCACCGAGCCAAATAAAACTTTGATGACCTCGAAGTTCCAGACGAAATTCGCACGATATTTTTCAGTTTTTATGACAGCAAGTGTATGTGCCTACGAAAAATCATAACAAGCTGGGTTTAAAGACTTCGTCAGAGGACAAAATCATTCGATATATGAAAAATCTCTCTAAAAACATTCTAAAATTCAACAAAGGTGGTGTTAAAAGAAGATATCAGGGCAATGCGGTTTGAAATATTACCTCAATAAAATGAATTTGAAGAATCAACTCTAGATGAGGCTACAAACCACAACTCATTACTGTGATTTATTCTGTTCCCACTGAGGATCAGAAGCCGTGTATTCGTACTAGTGCTCAGCTTCGTTAGGAAGACTTTCTTAGCAGATAGGATCTTCCGGGCCGCAGTGGTCTCTTAGAATTAACTGCAGCATAAGCAGGAATTGGAACAAGGGCTTTCTAGAGGCAAAATATTGATGTAGGCAAATTAATGAAAATGTTTTGGAAAACCGAAAATCTTCATTATTTTTGCCGTAATTTGACGATGGGAACTTAGTCCGAGAACCGTTTTTATGCAATGCAAGCGGAAACCTAATGGTGAGGTATGATATTCAAATGGCGACGAACTCGCGACGTCTGTTCCTAAGGCAACGTATCACATTTTAAGTATTTGAGATTATTTTCCTCTCATGATAGCTGCGTACAGGCTTTTCCTACTTAAAGCTTTATTTCGATGTATCAATAGAACAAATATTTCTTTTGAAATAGATTTTATCATAAATAGTATTTCAATTGATTGTGGGACGTGATGACCTTTTCGAATTGAAACCCAATTTCGTGGATATCTCACCTAACTTATCCGCTCTTATTCTGAAAATCTCGACGAACAAAAACACAACGTCATTTGTTGTCCTCCGCATCCAGGGTTAATTAAGAACTCTAAGTGCCACCTACACAGCGGCAGTAGGAAGAGCCAACAACTAAACAAATATTTTCCATCATAAATGTGCCTCCAATTTGTCTCCTGCACCCTATTTCTATTCGGACAACGCTCTTTCACACCCTGACATTTCACAACCCTCATCAGGCTATTGAATTACATGGCTTCCTCCCCGTCTCTTTTCTATTTACACAATTGATCATTATAAACGCTCAGCTTTGTATTAATTAAAATGTCATTTCACATTCAGTTCATGCCCGATACCGAGCGCAAACCCGGGCCAAATTCTCTCCCATCAATGTCAACCACCCGAAAAGTATTCAATCATAGTCCAGTGGGGTATGTATAGTAGCAGCTGTCAAACCAGACTCGTCAACGGGGACACAATTTGTTACTTACATGTGTCGTACGGACGCGATGGGGTGACGGCATCGCAGGATATTTGTACTAAGAACGATTGAGAATGGTTGTTTTCGAGACCACAGATGGCTGCATTCACGCGGATTACAAGCACGGTCGTTCTCACTATTTTCTTACTATTCATACTACGTTCACATGATAGCCATTGCGCAGGGGCAGGGAAATCGCATTTCAATCACAGCACTCGGAACGATGTGCCCTTAAAATTTAATTCGATGTTGGATGACAAGAGTTTGATGTCACTTGGCATCCCTTAGTCTGCCTGCATCGTCACCATCATCATCGTCATCAGTGTGTCATCGGTATATCGTGTGCATTTTACTATGCACATGTGCGCTTCATTTCCATTCCCACCCTCACACCATATCGCATGGATAAGCATTCAAGGGTTGCTTCACTAGATACAAGTATATAGCTGCAGTGCATGAGCATTCTCGTACATCATCCCTCGACTTTCACCCCTCTTTTGTGTGGTCTATAAGAGTTCGGACGAGTTACGGCTGTACAAGGCACGTACTAAATTCAGGATGAGATCGAGAGAACGAGACCGAGGACTTAATGGCAGGTTTATTGCTTGCGATATATCCTTTGTGGTGCCGGTTATATCCTTGCCTTAATTATGTCGTAAATTATAAATATTACCCGTTTGGTTAATTTTTATAGTCGTAAAGTTATTAAGGCTCTCACACGTCTTCGTCTACCATTTCTGCCTCCCGTGTTCCTTGCTGTGATACACACTTCCGAGTACATGATACCATGTATGTTGGTTTACTTAATGGCCCTCGGCTGTTGTGCCACAAGTCATTATGGGTTAACGTATTTGCTGCTCTGTTTTTGTCTACATGTCGGTGACCGCTTAAATGCAGGATTTCCTTTAAATCCTAATCCATATATGACAGCAACATATTCAGATTGATTGATTTCCAATTAAAACGTACTCGGGAACGATAATGCCGCACCTACAGCATAGCATTCTTGTCGCAATCGAGTCGAGTCAACACTATCTCGTCCGCTATCGCTTGGGTAAGAGATTAATATCCAGTGACAGTGTGACGTGATCTCACGTACGGCGCGATAGGAGAGGTGTGACTTGCTCGACTCGCTAATGCTTCGCATTTAAACCTGCCAATCGTTTTGACGCGTCATAAATCTATTTGTGTCAAGTCCATGTGACAACATCAAGCAAGAAACGAAACAGTGTTACTTGGTTGAACGTCATGTTAAGTAGACCAGTAGTTAATCTCCCATCATCTGTTCAGGATATATGTACATATGTGTGATATGATGAGGGATTAGAGGTCATCTAAGCTGGGATCAATAAACCACCTCAACACGTTTGATTTCGTGTTGATTAGGTTTGAATGTACCACGCGATCGGAAGGCACATCGTAAATTGTAGTGTAAAATGGTTTGATTGTTTTGCTTATTCATTTTGCAATAACCATAAAACGTTTAGTAGCACAACGTATTTGGAGCACTTGATTGCGCTCACCATATACATACATATGTATGTACAAGCGTCGTGTGTGACTTTTCGTGTATACTGGAATCGTAAAACAAACCCATAAAGGCTGGCGTGCATACTATGAAAGTGGATTTTAACGAACTGTAGCTGAGAGGATATTAAACGGTCTTAATGGAAGGATAAAGGCTTTAAATGATAGATGCAGTCTTGTTGGGAACTGAATTCCATAAATGCTTGATAGGCTCAGCTATAATAAAACAAGTGGAATTATTTCGGTTATAACACTAAATAGTTGGTGGCAAAAAGGGCTTTTATATGATGAATGGCATGTTCTCATCAACATCTCATTCAAATTACCGCTATTGGAATCAATTAACAGAAAAGGGCTGTCATTCTTCTCACAAATCAATTTCCAATTAGCCACCGTGAGCCAATTAGCATCCCATCAAGACAGACTGCCTACGATCAGACATCTAATCTCTACAAAGAGACGAAAGAACCTTTGGAAAAGACCGCATTTATACATCTTCCAGCTTGTTAATAGCTGCGTATTAATAATTTAACGAAAGCGCTGGCATAACTCAAATATTTTCCATTTCCAATTATGCTCCACACATCATACCATACCATACCGATCTCGGCATCTTTCTAACCCCATCCTGGCAGTCGTCTGCTCAAAATAGACAATTCCCTCCATCTTAAGAAAAACATTATCATATTCTCGGATACGGTGCGACCATACCCCAGCACCGAACATTGCACCATGTGCTCCTCCCTTATCCATAACGTACTGTACTGAACATATAATTGACGCTGTAAATCTGTTAACACCGCACGCCTTCAGCGAAGACCATAAAAGCTGTTAACTTGTCATGTTAAATAATCTTTGGCACCGGAATTTCACATCCATTCACCTCGGCGAGATAACGTGGCGGGATGTCTTCCCGACACATACACGGAAACAACAACAAGAAATAATTGCACGTCAGCGGTAGTCCATCTCACTGTTCGATTCTTCCTAATCCTCGTTCACTCTCCTTGTCCCTTTGCCTTACTGCGGATGGTACTACATATTACACATCCTCGAGCACTGTGGGTGCTCCTTCTTCTCCGACTTGGGTTTCGAAAATGATAATGGACTTGAAGGGAATGTTGATGCAGATGGTTACACTAAAGCCATCATATCTCGTCTTCTCTTTTCCGTTTTTGTTTTATTTCTGTTTCGCTAAATGAAACAAACCAGATACGCAACGCAGTGATGGCGGTTCAACGTGATCTGTACCTTGTGTATGAGATGCAAGAACCGTAATTCACCATTAGCTCCTGGAGTACATTTGTTTTGTTTGTTTTTTGTTTTCCTTTCACGTAGTTCTCGTTTTTGTTTTGTTTAGAATTTTCGGTTTTATTGCTTCTTTCTATGGAACTGGTAGGTACACGACTCCGCAGTGATCGGTTTTAATGTTGTATCCAGCGGCGAACAGAAAAAAAAGTGAAAATTCGACGGATGCAGCGGAGGCAGCACGAGCCATGTGGCTGGAATTCGAAATCATATCATGTCAACAAACGAGGTTAATTGCCGACTGAATAACGCTGCAACTGACGTGTCTTCCTCTACCTTTTTACCGGAGATACCGACGACTCTCTAGGTATGAGTACACGGCAGACGATGTTCAATTGGAAATTTGTTTTCTTCCAGTACCGAAAAGGTCAATGTGTTCCCGACGACAGCCACGTGATTCACGGTTTGTTATCGTATTTGTATCTTCTTGCTACGAGGGTTCTAACTGCCCGTCTCATTCATCCGCGTTTCGCTTTGAATTTCGAACTAGACCAAGTCAGTCGGATTGAATTTATGTACATATGCATGTGTATGTTTGCCCGATGATTTGGGAGAGACGTTTGACCAAAAGTTTGTTTGGTTCTTATCGGTGAGGAGTAGACAGGCGGGTTGTTGTAAATATTCAAAGATATCAAAGCCTATTTGGGGTATGTGGATGGTATATTCGGTTGGTGTGACGATGTGCGGTACCTTTGAGAGTGAATCGGAGGACGGACAAGCTGTGCAATAAATCAATCGATATTTGGTCGACTGTTATCGAGAGGAGGAGCACTCTGTTAGATGGTGGTCACTCGTGCTTTTAGTTCCAGCTATTATCAATTATAAAGAGAATTTAAGACTGAAATATTTGTTTTCGTAGGAGAGGAATGGATGGTAGACGAAAAAGCAGTTGAGTTTTCGGATGTTAATCTGTGGAAGAGGCTTAATAGCTTTTACTGACGTCATCACTGACACTTATGCATAAAATATGAGCATAAAAAGTTCCTGAATAAGGAAGGGATTTCAGTCCTGGCTAGTTCTAAATGAATTTGATGCAGCTACTCCCGCCAGGAAAACAGGAGCCGGAAAAGCTAAGACAACTGAAAGAGAAGACCGATGAAAGCAAAGAAAGTAAATTCGGAAAGGAGCTTATTACACACAAGAAAAAATTAGCAGATCAACGAAAGAATATATTCTTTGGATTGGATGCAATGAGACCAAAAAAGAGGCCATCTCTGACCTCAAAAATAAAAGGTTGTAATTTTTCCAAAATTTATCAAAACTGGATCGACCATGATTGGGAAGCTTTTATCTTCACTAATGAGAGTAAATTTAACGCCGTTTCGTCTGACGGTATTCAGTTGTAAGTTCTCTTATTAATCTACTGAGAGTAAGAAATGAATGGGTCAAGTTACAATAGGTCCCTAATATTGAAGCTTCAGTTAGATGGTTTTGAGAAAAGTTCAGGTATACAAAATACTAGATTGTCATAAAAACAGCCCTGATTGGATTCGATAAGGTTTTGCTGGGATTGCTGGGCTTTGTTTACTGCTAGAGCATTTGTTCAAATGCAGAATAAGGCAATCGGTTGCCACCACAGCCCCACAAAATTCTTTATAATTCTCAATTTAAAAAAATGGTTCCATGACAAGATTATAGACAGCTGATTTTAATCTATTTGGTTTTTCAGTGTTATATTTTTAATAGTTCATGCATGATTCGTGACATATCTCATAGTCAAGTATGCTCACTTAGTATAGCCATTTCATTATGGAAAAAAGCTTATAAATTATTGTATTTAATTTTTAAACTCTACGCTCATTAAATTTTTTTATGCCCATTTCGATCATTTTACGGTCTTTCTAATGTCATGCCATTTAACGAATATGGTCACTTTGCACAAACTTCACGCTATTACCGGTACGCAGATAGTGTACGAATAAAGACCGTGATTGGTCCGTTCGCAACAATCGGGATTGTTTTATTCAACTTTGTGAAAGATTTTACTCAAATATTTTTGAGTTTTCTTTTTCTTAATTTTATTTAAAAGCATAAGCTAAGACGTAAGATGTTGTGCTTAAATTCAGCCTAAGTTGTCTCTATATGTTGCCGATGCAATAAAACCTTTTCGTACAATATTGACTGGGAGCGAATTCCATAATCTTATAACGTAAATAAAAAAAAAATTGTTTTTCTGTCAACAGGAATCAGTGGCGTCACGATGAGCACTGATTGAACTGACTGAACTGACTGATGGAATGCTAGTATAGTATACGTAAGACACCAAGACAAAACAGACTCTACCTGTTAAGTTGGTTATGTGATTTCCCCACGCAAACTGTTGATTATAGATGACTCTCAGGTTTTTAGTAGTCTATACAGAGTCGATGTTGGTTGCATTGGCTTAGTTTGGTGGGAAGTTACTTAAGTGTATCATAGAACGACCTATGACAATGGCTTTGCTCTTGGTGAAGTTGAGCATAAGTTTGTTTATAAAAGACTATCGTGTAACTGCCTGGCGATAGACGTCTAACCCTGATGTAGCTTCAACCTCTAGGTTAGCATATGTATACAATTAGGACCTATAAGATTTCGCCCGCGTATATAATGTACCTTACAGTGCTTGGTAATAGCAGAAATTTCGCTATTAAACAGCGAAAACAGTAAGGGCCCCAAGATAGATCTTTGAGGGACTCTAGTCTTGGTTTTGAGAAATGTTGAAAAGTTACTATTGGTATACATATAATTCTTAATAAATTTTAGCACTGAGGCATCAAAACTGAAATAATATTGGAGTTTTATGAGAAGGATTTCATGTGGGTCATTATTAATTTCATCTCTAATATCGTGGTGGGCAGCTGTGTTGTGGCCTGTTTCACCTTACTAAAACGGTGAAAGGAGTTTATTTTGGTTTAAGAACGAGTACAATTGCATGTTAATAAGCTTTTCAAAAGCCTTAAATATGAACGGCAATATAGAGATCGGACGATATCCCTTATCATGATTATTTTCCTGTTAGAAGCCTTCCAGGATCCAAGGTGGACGGAGGTGGTGAAGATGCTACTAAATACATACCCGAGAGATGTTAGGACGACGATGATTAGTTTTAAGAATTTGGAGTTCATAAAGTCCAATCAAGAACAATCCCTTCTATTTTAAGTCAGATTTAAGCACATCTTCTTCATAGACTCTGATGGGATATATAATGTCACACTCGCTCGGATCTTGGTCTTGGGCTAAAACCTTACAAAATACAGCTTGTGCAAAAACTGCAGCCGAACGATCTCCCATAGTGTCAAATATTCGGTGAGTGGGCCTTAGAAAAACTGGAGAAAGATCCACGTTTATACAAACTCATTCCGATTAGCAACCTCATGCAATATATGTACGTATAAGAGTTGAAAATGTATTTACACGGAAGACTGTACTGCTAGGCGCGGTTTACAGTTCAGCGAAATCAGCGGTATTTTTTTAAAAATTACCGTGAGAACAACATTATCGTCAGTGACGTCCGCGTTTCAATGTCGCGAGTCGACATTTTGTTACAGTAAAACGGCGCTACATGCCACACAGCGTCGATGGATCAATTGAGAAATGAGTTCAGTGAGCAATCTCTCGTTTTGAACTGTAGATTTGATCGTGCAGTTCGTGCGATTTGACGACAATAGACTCCTTTCATGGGGATACATTAAGTACCTGGTGCATGCTAATAAACCAGGGAAAGCAAAATTACAAGTTTTGTTTTCTAGATATCAACCAATATTCTCGAAAAAATGAATGAACTCTCCGTATGAATCACTTAAAACATAATCCTGGCGAATATTAATACGAAATGATCTTTCAGGAGTAGATGGTACGCATTGGTCTATTAACCAACATTAAAATTGTGTCACTTTTAAATTTTGCTCTTGTTTTTTTTAAACAACTAAAAACCAAACGGTTAAACAATTACATATTAGATGTGATACCTCTCATCCCACTTTCAATTGAAAGAATTCAAGTATGTATTTCTATTAAGATAAAAGTATCGCTCGTGTTGGCAATGATCACCCCGATCTTTGTTTATATAAACAACGTGCTGTTTTAAACGTAAAATATGATGACCAGTCCCGGACTATCTAAACTACCAGTTTCCCATTGTTTTTTTTTTCAATGTATGAGAGATGAGCTACATTTTACAACAACTTTTTATAAGTTTTTTCGTTGTGAAAAACGTAAAAAATTAGGATTTTAGGAGGAGTGATCTAAAGCGATCGTCATGTAAGATGAGGAAATTTGAAATCATCGAAAAAGACTTCATCGAGAGAATGGTCAATCTCATTGATGGCGAGTTCCTATGGCTTAATATGGTAGGTAGTGATGAAAATTTCAAAACAAAAAAAGTAAAGCGACTTCCGAGATAATATTGAAAAAGTTGAGATCAACTGTATTGATCCTATGGCGTCTTAACAAGGGAAAGCATCAGCAGGTCGATTGAGGGCATCGTTGTGATGAACGTTGACGTTTTATGGGAAAAGTTCCAGATATATGCAGGGGATCAGGGCCATTAGCATGATTTACATGCATTTCTTTCATTCAAAAGTCGTACACCTCTAAGAAAAACCTCTTAAATTAGGGCGTGCTCAATATGTGAACTCATCACTTTAATCCAAAGTGCCATGTTTTACCTTAAGGCCTGCCTTAAAGGTCAATTGCACCTACGAGGTGTCTGGAATGGCTCACGAAAATAGAAGTTGTACAGAACATGAAGCGAAGGATAGAGAACTCAATGAATGAAAACGTTAATAGAAAGATCTTCAGAAAGGGAAAATTTGAGGATGTCAAAATATTACATAGAAGTATGCCGAGAGTGTTCGAGGTGCGACGGAAAATTTGTAATTCTTTAGATGTTACTCCAAATCGCACGTTTTTTCGTAGTTGTGTGGGTCTTCAGATATGCTCTGAAAAGTATTTGCATTACTAGGTAACGCACGATAGACGACAATCTTTTTACAAAATGAGCCAGAAAATTTGCATTTATTTAGCACTAAGGAATCAATTTTAGAAATATTATTTAGAATAACCTCGTCGCCTGCGTGAAGCAATCAGCACAAAAAAGAGTTCCATTACTATTTAGTAAAAATCAATATTCTGAGGATTCCCCAGTCTCTATATTCCATTTCATTGTTTCCCAACTGCTAGCGTAGAAAGTCACAAGTAGACTTAGATAAATCGCGACGAGAGATCAACAGCGATTTGTTTACGACTTTCGAACTTTTCAGTGCATTAATAGGTGTAGGCCTGGTCAATGAGATTGGGGAAATGAAGGATCTTTCACAAAATGTCTTGATCAACATGACGCGTTTGTTTGTTGAAAGAAAGTTGAAGAGCATTGATCAATCGGAAGTTTTCCATTAAGATATTCAGTTAATTGCTCCCGAGGAAGCAGTATAATTCTCGTATAAATATACTTCTCTCCACATTGATTTTCAGCATTAACCACTCCCCGATTTGTCCAACATTAAAATCCGTTGTACGTGCTCCATTTCTCCGTCATTCTCTCTTAATTGTACCCTTGTCCACAGAATTACAGCCATTCCCGGACAGACCACCAACCAATCTCTGTCCTGATTCCATCAATCAAAATTATCAACAAGTGCAATTTGTGTTTTTGTTTTTAATGCTCCACATTTCCGCGTACCAAGAACGCGATCATAAACCAATTACCTCTTAGTCTCGGACCAATCATTATTCGTTCAATTCTCTCCGATGATAGCCAAGTGACGTCGTCACTGTCATCGCAATAGTCTACAAATTCAAGTGACTAATCGAAGCTATACAACTTACAGCGACTCTAAACCCAATCTAAGCTGAAGTATCTAATTTTAAACTTATCTATTAAATTTTATGGACACTTCGAAATAAATACTATAACTCCCTAGTGCTATAAAGTGCCATCGAAACGTAGGGATATTACCATAAAATCCATTATTCGCTATTGGCTTGTCATTTGTTATGAAACGCGTAATAACTTTTAATTCGTTTGGCTTCCGTGGGTAAAGATACGATGGAAGGTAGAACATGGGCGGCGTGAATGGAATAAGGTAATCGGACGAGGAACTTAAGCTTTGCATTTATTTAAGGGTTTTAAGATGATTTATGGGTGCTTAGTAGGCGCTTAGAAGCAACCTTGGGCAATCTTTTAAGCTATTCCTGCATTGAACTGATAACTGCCCTTAAGTGTTATTGGTTCCCATGGAGACTGATTTTTTCTGCAAATAATTCGTACGCAATCGCAAAACTTTATGACTTTCGTCATAAAACGAAACCAAACCATCGCTTCTTGGTATCGCCATGCAAGTGTAATCAAAAATTCATCTCACGCCGAACGGCCATCAATCAAGAGTCAATTTTATTTTTAAGTATCGACAGAAAACAGGACGACATTGACTGTCATCTGTCTTTCTTTATAGCCCCTTCCTGCCTCGCTCTGGGCACCCTCCATGTATAGCTGGAAAGTTGTAAAAGGTCCAATAAGAAGTGACAAATACAATTAAACAGTTTGCCGCACCTCACCTCCATAATCACAAAACCACAGACGATTATAAAAGCATAAAACTCGTCGTTGAGGATCGTCTCGCTTAGGCTGGGTTGCTCAGTTTGGAAGTCGTATGGAGACCCAAAGGTCTACCCAAGGCATATGCAAAAATATTGCATTTCATCGTCGCATTGTTTGGAACATTTGAAATTTAAATTGAGGAAACCTATCATCGTCATCATTGTCGCCGTCACACGTCTGGTTAATAAACGAATCCCGTACAAGAATAACGGGGGAGCTGTGACGAGTCCTAGGAGATGATTCGCTTGTAGGTTTTCTGGCCAATTTATTTGCGTAGGTATTCGAATGCGGAAAATGTAAGGACGTTTTATGGCTGGTTTATGGCCGATGGCAGTGGGTTGGATTGACGTGTCGAAAATCCATTGACAGTTTATTCAAATAATAATGTGTGGGTAATCGGAGACGAACGCGTTCAAGTTGATTGAAGTGCTTTGTTGATATGATAGTGTGGGCAGGAAAACTAAATGAATTAGATCGGTGGTTGGCGGTCTTTATAGGAAGTGACGGTATCGGTGGGTGCAAATGCAATAATAGAGAAATGAGTCATTGTTCAGAGCAGACAATAAATACATGATCAAAAGCAAGTAAAATATTTTTTATGATCTTTCTTTACTTGTCTCGCCAAAAGCAGTGAGCATTTTTTGCTTTTTGCTTGGTTATTGGTTCTAGCAACCGCAACTGCCCTAGAAATAGAATGTACAATCAAGATAGTATTGTTAGCGTGTAGAAGAGAGGGTTTAATTTTATTATTCAGATGTGTACAAGATTTCAAGTTTGCTGGTTGTCAAAACAACAGAGCATATCTGCAAGTGTAATCTATTGTAAGGCATACTTTCCATCAAATATTTCGATGATGAAGTGGCCATTTTCACCTAATTACTCTCGGATTTCCAAAGACTGGAATTTGTCTTTGGTTAAAGAAATGACAATCGCCGATCATTTGGTGTCTCGTTAGAAGAAAGAAAAGGAGAATGTTCATAGCAACAGGTAAAATTTGATCAGGTATTGAGCGCAACGGACTGGCCTAGCATTAAAGTGATCTCACGCTACAGAGCGCTAGATGGCAACTGGGGATCTCTCCTAGTTATCTATTTTTGGAAACAGAATGAATTGCTTTGCCACAATTTAGAAGTTTTTTACGACCCACACTCGTTTCAAACCCAAAATATCCGAGAAAAATGTATGGCAAAAGGCAATTAATATGCCAACTTCTTCAGCGATTTTTCTGGTTTGATCGTTTCGTTTTGTGACGAAATATATATAAACTATGAAATAAGAAAGAAAATAAGAAAAAAAGGAAGATTTAAAATTTAAATAAAATTATAAAATTATTACAAATAGCTAATGTCTACTCACACCACTTAGGCATGCTATTTTGATGTCCAATAAAAGGGCGAGATATTTTGCTAATGATTGAAAAAACGAGAGTAAGCAAGTACAAATGCCAGTTATAAAAAAAACACCGGATAACAGAGATAATGGGTTGAAACTTATCTCAAACAAAATTTACCATATGATTGCCGCGACTATCGATCGTTTTTGCGCAAATTTACCATTACTCTTCCACATATAACGGGCGAACCGATAGCATTTTCGCTTTGGATATTGCTACTGACGTCCTCCAACGCTGTTGTCAATGACTTAACCTAAGCCCATAAAAGGAAACCCAAACTGCGTTAAATCGCATAAACAAGGTGGCCATTCGACCGGATCGTTTCTCGGGATTACACGATCAGCGAACTTCCCCGCCAATAGATGAATTGTTTGTCCAACTATGTGGTAAATGACACCATATTGTTATAACCATATATCACTGATGTCAAGTCCATCCAATTCTGTACAAAAATAGTCTCCGATATGGTACGATAGCGAATTCCATTGGCATCAATGAAAAACTATTAAGCTAAAATGAGCATCATCATTTACTTCAAACTTTTGAGAACCCAATCCGAGAAGTTTTCGGCACTTTAAATGATTAAGAGACTCAAGTTCTAGAATTAATTTGATCTTGTCAGAATGTGGGCATCATGCAACATTGGCCACAATGTGGACTTAGAGATTCTCAATTCATGTGAACGGCGTCGAATCGACTGATTTGGTTCATTTTGAACTTACGGCTGCGATATTTTCCGTACTTCGATTGGCGCTTTATCTGATTGGTTAAGGCACATTCAACCATGAATATGTTGACTCGAATTTATCCCTTAAGCTATTAGGACCGAAGGTTAAAGTAGGCGCTCTTAAAATTTCAAACATCGACTCAGTATTTGGTAGTTATTTTTAATAATTTCCAAACATTGCTTGTTGCGAACTTACGTTGACTTAACAACTTAAGTCTTGATTGACGTTTTAACATTGACATGTTATAAAAAGAGCTTACATATAAAAGCTTATAAAAAGAGATTACATTTGAACTAAAATACAAAATCATTATGTCCCTATTGAAAACATCTGTACAAGCGTATAGAAATCAAAACCAAATGCAATTAGAATACCGAGGACTATCGAATATATGGGGTGAATATTCAAGTGTGTGAGTACAATGGATAAAGTGTTGAAGGGGTTTTGGACATACCCGAGCTATGGCGGGCGTTCATATAGAACCATGAACCCAGTAGAGGATAGTGCTATCGAAGAAGCTGACTAAACAGAACAGAAGACAATCGGATTATTTGGCAATCTAAAAATGCTTTTCAAACATGTTTTTCAATACAATAACCAAAACTCGCACGAATCCGGCTAGTACACAACTTGACTCATTGAAAGAGACGGATAAGCTATATTTCGCACAAATGATATAAGCAGAGATTTCTCGTAGAACTGGTCAAATGGACATACACAGTCCAACAAATTTTCGTGTAGCCCTAAAATGTTCATAAAATCATACTTCCATAGAAATTACGGGTGTAAAAAACAAGAACTCACCCAAAAACAAAAAAAAAATTTTTTTGGGAAAAACAGTAGTTAGTGAATAATATGCTACCCAAATTTGAACTGATCTACTTTCTCAAAGCGTTTATCAAGTACAGTTAGGTGCGAGGTTTGGATCGTTCCCAGTCGGCCAATGCCCATACATTTGGTTTTCTCTATATTATTGTTAGACTTTCTACATTTCTTTTAGATGTTTTCTCACTATCTCCCAGTATGTTAAGATCGTCGGCGTAAGCTAGAAGGGATGTGATTCCATTAAGGGTTCGCTTTAGTAGTGCCATGGCATCACCTTGTTTTAATTCTTCACGAATCTCGAATGCTTAAGACAAAACGTTTCCTATTTTAACTTGTCCTCTGTCTTCCTTTAGGCATACGTACTTGTATCAGTTTCAACAACTTTTTCGGCATTTCCCCTTTCTATTCTAAAAGCTGCCGCATAGTGAAAATCTGGTCACTCAACGAGCGATTCCTCCTGGAATCACGTAGCCTTTGGGTATTTCCTTTGTATATGATGTTAGTGCCTTTGATAGAATATTTGTTTGACAACGTCTTGTAGCAACTTAGTAGCAGAGATATTCCTCCGTAATGTTTAATACGGGAATGATGATCGAATTTTTCCATTCCTCGGGAATAGTTTAATTTTTCCATATAGTTGTGTGTCAATGAAAACTAGATTATCCATACCAAAAGATGTTATACATCTCCAGACCATCATGTTTCCGCGTCCATGCTTGTCTGTCGGTTTAAAGTTCTTGGTATTCATTATTGTGTTGGCCTTCTGACCCAAAAACGTTAAATTTAGTTTCGTCGCTAAATACTGCCTTATCTCAAAACAAATTGTTCTTGTGTTTATGTTCGATGGGGTACTCTAATTGAGCTTTCGGGTTGGACTTTCTAATACCTTTGATACTTTTGAACATACAGACATCAATATCGTCACTTTTGATCTTGCACAGGCACTCATCTTTGGGTAATCGGTAAGAGTTCTGATGATTTTTATTTTTAAGTGATGATCAATTTTCGTCGGCTCTCCAAATCTTAGTTTCTTGTTATCGTTTAAGGTTTTTCGAATTTTCGAATGACATATTAAATAATCATCTCGATCTTTTAACAATACTAGAGAGGATGTTTTCCCTTCTTCTCTCAGCTGCACAATGTTTTTTTTATCTTTAGTTACAATAAGGCAATTTGGGAATTTTTCTTCTTCAGATAAGATATACGAGGGGCGATCAAAAAGTAACGATAAACGGGTGTTATTGAAGGGCCTAATTACGTGAAATCTATTGTTTTCACTCATGTACATATACCCTCACTAGTAGCGAGCAAAAAAATCATATGAATAGATCCCCTTTTCTGGAAGATACATTCATTCAAACCACGAGCAGTCGAAGAGATCACATCAAAAGGGAGAAAAATGAAGTAAGAGCCGTCATTATGTACCTCTGCCTGACAAAAATGTCTACGAAAGAAATTCACGCTGACTTAGTGGAAACATTGGGGGACTCTGCTCCTCCATATTCCACAGTTGCAAGGTGGAGTAAGGAGTTCAAACTGGGCAGAACGTCGACTGAAGACGAACATCGCTCCGGGCGTCCATCCACATCCCGCACCGAGGATAATATCAAAAAAATCGAAGACATCGTGCTAGATGACCGACGAGTGACCATCCAACATTTAGTTAAGATCACAGGGCTCTTATTTGGAAGCATTTAAAGTATCCTGACAAATGATTTGAACATGAAGAAGGTCTCCGCAAGATGGGTCCCAAGAATGTTGACCGACGAACAAAAAGAGAAGCGACTTCGCATTTCAAGAGCGAATCTTGAAAAATATCAAAAGGATCCGGCGGCTTTTTGCACTCGTTTTGTAACGATGGACGAAACCTGGCTACACCACTTCGACCTCGAGACTAAACAGCAGTCTATGGCCTGGAAAAGACCTTCTTCACCGACCCCTAAGAAGTTCAAGGTTTCAAGCTCGGCAGGCAAGATTATGGCGTCTGTTTTTTGGGATGCCGAGGGAATTATCATGATTGATTATTTGGAGAAGGGAGCTAGTATTACAGACTCTATGCAGAACAAATAAGAAAGTTGCGGGAAGCCATTAAGGAAAAAAGGCGGGGCAAACTGTGTTCGAAGGTGTTGTTTCACCAAGACAACGCACCCTCTCATAAAGCTCAAGTTGCGTTGGATGCCAGACGGGAAGCGGGTTTTGAATTGGTTGAGCACCCTCCCTATTCTCCAGACCTAGCCCCCAGCGACTTCTATCTCTTTCCTCGCCTCAAGGAACACATCAGATGCCAGAAATTTGCCGATGATAGTAAAGTGATGGCTGTCGTACAAGCGTTTTTCGAGGAGAAAGAATAAATGTTGTATTATATATTCATTATCATTACTTTTTGATCGCCCTCGTATAAATGGTTTTCAATCACAAAATAAGAAAACACGACCGACAACTCAATAACTCTTCACCAACATAAATGTCAAACCCAACAGACAGGAAGGGCAGTGCTAGTGTAGGAAAACTTTTTTGTTGATTGTTTTATGACCTATCGGTCTTTTATGATACCTGCCCATATGTTATTATGTACCAGTGAGAAAAAATCTGTCGACAAAGAATTGCCGGCTTCTTCTAAAAAGTCTTTTTTTATTCGACCTGTTTATATTGGATTGAAAAGCTAAGTGAAAGTATACTACTGCACGGAAACTTTTTGTACTCAGCTACTTGAAAGTTTTGTAAGATGTTTCTGTTTTTAGACCGGTCGCGAGAACTACAAGAATAATAAAACTTACGGAAATGTGGTTCCTTCATGTTACCAGGGTAAGGTGAAAAGACAATGAAAGTCTTCGACTTTCGGTTAAACAAGGATTTTGCTATATAATCTGCTTAGACTGACTTGGTCTAGCGTTTCTCTAAAATCATTATTACTTCCAGGAAGTAAGAGTTTGGAAGGCTGTGAATATATTACTCCACGGCCCTCTCGACTTCTTCATTGGTTGCGAAGTGCTTACCAGGAACCGAAGGAGCAGAGTCCAACTTTTGTTAACTTCGGATGAATTTCTTTAGGGGTTAATCCATCTAAAAGGCAGAATTTTATGATCGCACGACATTCTTATCCATTTTAACAAAAAACGTGCATGACGTCTGCTGCAAAAATTCTACTACTTGAGAGAACAAGTTGAAACTTTTCACACGAACTAATGATACGTGCCACCAGACAGGAAACATACATTTTCGCTGATTTGAGAAAGGGTCGAACTGTGCAAAACGATCGAAAATTGTTTGGCATGTAAAAGAGACCCATTTTGTCTCTTCCAATGACTTGAAAACTCAGTTTACAAGTTGCACCTATATACGTATGTATATCATAATCAATATTCAAATCTTATTTGGAATTATGTGCAATACCAAGAGCAAAATGAACAGCGCAAAATCTACTGGTTCAGGAGAAATATTGCACAAATTGTAATTGGTTACTTAGAAATGAAGTCATAAGTGGCAACAGCGCACGTTCGGCGTCTCCAAGACGTATTTTATACCACTCGAAAAAAAACCTTTTATATTTATGATGTAGTACACTGTCTGGAGGATCGTTTTTTTTTAAAAGCTCGGCAAGACCGTATCTTCCAGAATATTGACGAGTCCATTACGAAATTAAAAGGGCGCTCAAGCAAAGCATGGCATTCCAACCCACCAAACGTTGCATAAAATTTGGCTTCATCTACAGAGGACGTGGAGGAAAAGTCATGTAAGTCGTGTTAGAAGAACGTGTCGTAAATACTGCGGCAAACGTTACACTTTGTCTTCATGGCTTTTTTCTAGCGTGTATTTGCTTATGAGCCTAAACTATGTATGTTGCGTTGGGGTCTATCGTAACAAATTGCAAAAACTTGCCGATCAAAGAGCAAAACTACAAAAAGGTGAATCTGTTGTTAAGGCTAGTAATACAGGATCCAAGATCAGAAAATGGCACGACGCCAAAGAGGTAGCTGTTCTTGCCTAGTTAGATCAATAAAAAACTTAAGAACCGAAAACTTGTATGCGTATCATGCCCGGAAATAACACTGCGTTACAAATGAAAAAAAAAATTGAGTACCCGCTTTGTAATGTCATGTTTTCTTATTTATACCCCTCGTTTATAAAACATACATATACATTTTATTTCCATCACGTCTCATTTTCCTTCCCTAAGAATGTGCCAAATTAAGTATAAGTTCATTCTTTAGGTAAAAAAAAATCAAAAAAAAAAATCATCTTATAAAATTCAAATACAAAATATCGTGAAACTTTAACTTTTTCTTTTGTGCTTTGAATGATCTTCCCGTTTTAAACGCCAACAGTAATCACCTAGCATAGTTGTGTCCCAACGGCCTTGAAATCGTTCTTCAAGCTTCTTTATATCCTGGTGGAACCTCTCACCCTGCTCATCACTGACGGCACCAAGATTAAATGGAAAGAAAGAAAAATGAGAATGAAGAAAATGAATTTTTAATGACATTCTGCATCCCAATTTTTCGTATGCTTTTAACATGTCGTTAACTAGCTGTTCCGCATTTTCGGCTCTGTGGTTCCCTAAAAACCCTTTTATAACTGCTTTCAGTGATAACCACCCATCGAGTTCATTGTTAGTAAGCTTTTTGTCAAAATTTAGATCTTTGATCAATGTGCGTATTTGTGGTCCCACAAATATTCCTTCTTTGAGTTTGGCATCACTTAACTTTGGAAATACTGCCTTTAAATATAAAAAGCCATCTCCCTCTTTATTCATAGCCTTGACAAAATTTTTCATCAAACCAAGTTTTATGTGGAGTGGTGGTAAAATTACATTTTTAGGATCTATCAATGGCATATGTTTTACATTAGTTTTTCCGCAAACAAACTCTGACCTTTCTGGCCATACTTTTGTAGTATAGTGCTTTTCTGTGGCTCTGCTGTCCCACATACAAAGAAAACAACAGTATTTAGTGAATCCACCCTGTAGTCCGAGCAAAATAGCTATAACTTTGAGATCAGCGCATACTTTCCAGCTGTAATCTTTGTATTTTATTAAATTTAATATTGATTTCATACTATCATATGTTTCTTTTAAGACAGTTGAATATGCTATTGGTACTGACGCATATTTGTTGCCATTGTGCAGCAATACCGCCTTCAGACTTGTTTTTGAACCATCAATAAATAAACGCCAGTTTTGTGTTTCATAAGGTATGTTCAACTCACTCATCAAAGTTTCTATATCGTTACAGTAACATATGTTTTCAAAATTTGAATAAAATGAAGCCAGTTCTTTGTTTCGTTTTCGTTGTGCAGTTACCTTTGTGTTAGGAGCCAAAAAATTCCACTCTTTTAATCTTGATCCTAGTAATTCAGCTTGCCTAATTGATAAATCTAAGTCCCGTATCAAATCATTTAATTTATTTTGATTTATCAGATGTGGACGGCCAAGAGAACTTGTTGAAGGTAAAAACTCAGGATCTTCACTGCTTCCGTCATTATATTCTACAACTTTTAGCAAATCTGGCTCTTCTGAAATCTTAATTTCATTTTTGGAGGGAGGTAAAGGAGGAGGCATTTCTTCACTGTGAGGTACTGGTTTCGACATTGAAGGAACGTCAGGATACTTTATGTTATGCTTAATTTTCTTTGTGAAACCACATATGTCAGTCATGCAAAAGTAGCAATCATTGAGATGATTACTAGGTTCACGCCATAAAGCTGGAATGGCAAATGGCATTGACGCCTTGTTCCCGTTTAACCAAGATATGAGAGTAGCATAGCACGAAACACAAAAAAACTTTGGTATCCATGGTTTATCTTGATTAATAGCACGTCCAAAATATAGTAAATATGAACTTCTCGCTTTTTCGGAAACATTTTTTGTTTGTGATTTCACAATATACTGTCCGCAAACGTAACAAAACTTATTTGGTGAATGTAAGCAGTTGCGACGACCACTTAGTCCAGTATTCATATTGGATTTTCAAATAAATATGTACAAAGATGATGACGTTATCGAAGACAAACGATTACTAAGCAAAACAAAGCAATAAAAAAGTTCCACGCGTCGATAACGGTAAACGGTAAACGGTTTCTTTCACACCTAAAGTGAGCGTAGTATTGTAGAAATAAAAATTGACATATACATTTGCAACTCAAACAGAAACTAGGAAATTTCGTAAAATTCATAAAAAATGCCTGATGCGAAATCATCCACAATACGCTGCCTTAAGGCATCACCAAATTTATTAGGTGCCCTTATTACGATTTTCCAGGAACACTTGAGGTCTGCTCTGTGTAAAAATATTTACGCAAGTGAGCCTTCAGGCAATGTACCTCTGACATGTGATTAATACGACGCAACTCAGAAATAATGGAAAACAACTGCGATGTAACGGTAAATATACAGTTGGGCATTGCAGTCACTTCAGTTGCAATTGTTTTGTCGCGAGAGAAATTTAAGTTCCTTATCATAATTTACTGTAACTTAAGATATATTGGATTTTTATGAATTATATATAAGATTGTTATGTTTTGGAATAAAAAAAATTATGAATTTTATGAAATTTCCTAGTTTCTGTACGAGTTGCAAATGTTTTGTCCGATACTGTACCTCGAAAACTAGACGTGATGGATACCACATATGTTTGGGACATTTAATCTATGACTCATTTCATACTCATTCCAGCTAACAGTTAAGAGGGTACCAAAATCGTGTAACGCAGTGTAATCAAATTTTACAGAGATAATGGGCGGCATCGATCAGGCGGACCAACTGTCGGCTCGCTGTACGGGTGGAATAGGAAGTCTAAGAAATGTTAAAAAAAAATATTTTATCGACTTTCAATGATGAGCATTGTGAATTCATATATAATTCATTCATATCACGAATACAAGGGTTTTACAGAATTTATTATTGACTAAGCAGAAGACCTTATAGTCGAATGGAAGACAATTGCCAAAATTCATCGTTCATTTAGGTCTGGTACCATATCAAGAAGCAAAACAGATGGCTGCAATGCACCTGCCTATACAAGGTCCCCCAAGACAACTATATTCAATGCTGTAACAACAGTAAAGCGAGACGTACAACAAGCATACGCCAGGGGTGCGAGAAAAAAAATATTTTTTCCACCACTGTATCATCGCTATAATCTAGTTAATTGCATATTGTCGTAGAAGCTAGACTTCTAAACTCATTATTCACCTGAATTTGTGTATTTGTTGCCACTCCAGATAGTATTTATGAGCCAAAATGCTATGCTGTTATTCATGAGATAGGACACTGAATCGAGTACCCCCATCTGCTATTTGCTGAAGTTCTGTTCTTGTCTAGAGTGCGTTCAGGTCTTTCTTACCGCCATATACACAAAGATTTTTTAAGCTATAATCGTAAATCTGTCGATTTTTATTATAAATATTAAACCTTCAGTTAGGCTTTATAATTCTTATCGCTTAAAAGCATTCTTTGATTCATGTGTGATCAACTATTATACAGGTTCAACAGACTAGCCATTGTGTCTAATAAAATTCATGAAACGATCCAATAAAAGAGTCACAAAATTTCGCTTCAACCTTACCCCTAAGCCTACAAAATCATTTTTCTTGGCAACAAACATCTGCATCCATTGCCTTGTCCACACACATCCGTTGCCCATAACTTTTTCAAGTACACATTAATCTTGCATTCCTAAGATTTGTTCGAGCAGTCATACACGCATTGAGACCAAGCACCGGAACATCTGTTTATGTTTTATCGCGATATAAACTTAACGATACCATAACGACGCGAACTGTAAAATAAAATTCATAACGAAGAAAAACAAATTCGAAGAGAAAAGAGACATTCAGTAGTTTTCACTTCAGTTAAACTGAATAGAGTTAATAAAAATCACTTTATTGCCAAATAAAATGTCTCTACCTTCCGTCGTCCTAATTTTGTTTTCCTAACAAAAAAGGACATGACCAAGGATTCGAATTGAGGCAGATGAAATCAGTATTCTGACTATCTATAACTAGCAAATCACTAACAACAGCCTACGGAGCCATGAAAAAGCGACTACAGTTCTAATTATAAATTCACCTCATGTATCCTTGTAGTCGGTAAGGAGGCATGCTATGCACATGTTATATGTTGGACTCCCTACCATCGGTCGCTTCAAAGTGTTCGCTTATTGATCATAAATTGCTTCGCCTCTGTGTCGCCTCTGCACTGCCTCAATCTCAGCTGACGTGTGGTGTGTTTGCGCAAGGATATAACCTTGTCGTATCCATTTATCACACAACAAGGGGGGGAAAGACATATAGACTTTGTTATTTGTTTAAAGCATAACATAGTTACGCTTCGGAATATATAAAACCGCCTCGGGTGAGCTTGTTAAGACCAAACCCAGGTCGTTAAAAACAAAAAAAGAACATCTAAATGAAGCAAAGCTAGACTCTACCAGAAAAACGAAGGATGAAGGAAGGAAGGAACGATGAGGATGAAAACAAATAATTTAATTCCGACCTTCGGCGGCATAAACACAGCGAATATGCAAATAAATTTCCATGCGATGCCCGGTATCTGTATGATACCATGCAGACACGAAAAGAAGCCACAAAACGTAAACCGGAGCGCATCAACTGAATAAAAATGCATAAGAGATGCGTTGCCATCCAACCGGGCGGTCGGCCGGGTAACCACAGCCGAGTTATGTTCACTTCGGTTTCTTCTCTCTTTTTTTCGATCGGGACGCGAACCAGAATCGAGAGAAGAAGAAATCACGAAGGAGAGGGATTGGAACATGTAAATTTAGCAGACGTTTTTCTTAGTGTGTTTGAAATAGGGACATGTTCATATGCTCACTGATTAAATCACGCGCCTTGCGAGGAATTGCGAGGAATTGCGATGGCAATTCGATAAAATTGCAACAATTCGCTTAATTGGTTTGACGCGTTAAGTGATTTCATTTTCCATTTGTTGTCGATTAGCTTCTTCTGAGTGTTTATTGACGTTTGTTTACTCAGAAGTATTCATTGCAATTGACTTCCATAACATGCACCATTTATCCTTAACCAACTCTCCACCTGAATGTCACCGAACTTGATTAATCGACGGGACACTAAAGCGTCTCTAAATGTCTAAATGTCTACAACTGTCATTTGGTATTAGTTGTATCTGTACTCACCATATTTTCCATTTCTTCTGTAGTTAATTTAAATTTGACACGAATGACATGACAGTGAACGGTTTCCGACACGTTTTCTTCAATACTGAAACAACCTGTAACGAAAAAGGTAAATACATTTCAACTGTCAATAAATCTCAATGCAAATTGTCAAAATACGATATATTAGTGCTATTTATTCAGTGTCAATCTATTTTTATAATTTTATTTATTACCCCTCCATTGTTTTTGGCGTGATATTCACGTAATTCACCGGTCAAGGCTAATCGCTTATCAAAATCAGGCGCGAATGTGTCTGATTAGATAGACCAAAACGAATCACAATCTCAATCTGGCCATGCTTTTTTGGATATTTAAAGAAAACGCGTTAACTTAGATAGCCAGTAATCACCTGTATATAGAATTGTGTCTAAGGCGCGTGTGAATTACCGGTCGAAGACAGATTACAATCTAATCGGGGGATTTAACTTTACGTTTCGGGCATTTAACACTAATTTACAGTAGTAGCTATCGAATATATGAAACTGATAATAACTGGTATAGGTATACGGAAACGGGTGGAAAAAGGCAAAGACAAATTAACATTTAAGAGGACTTATGGCCACTGCTTTACTTAGTTTAAAAAATTATAATTTGTAAAATGAGATTAAAATTATTCTGTTACGAAAGTCTCGAAAATGACTGCATTACCTTCAGTCTCACAGTTCCATAAAGAACATCGTAGACATTGTAGCCACGTCCAACTGTATGTATCAACTATACCAAAATTCAACTACAATTGCAATGACTTTAGATTAGTTAAAACCGGGCGGTTATTAAAAATGGATTGATACACACTGACAATGAAAAAAATGGTAAAAATATCTGGGAAACATTTCGTTAAGTTCATGCTGCTCTAGTACATCATCAAGTGCCTTTCCACACTGATATATTGAATTTAAGAGATGAATTAAAATAAATATTAAGGACGCAACAGGGATTTGAAGACTCCATCTCGCGTTAGTCGGGGAAAGTCTGCCGCAAATATCACTGCTGGCTGAGGAAAGCTCCGTAATAAACAAAGTTCCGGAACATACTGAAGAGATCACACTAACAAGCTATTAGACTTTACAAATGAAAATAAGCCTACGAATCGACCTAATACCATCGAAATTAACCGAGAAGTTACATGGGTTCATCACAACTACGTGGATGAATGAAACTGTCGAGGATAGTGTGGAATGGGAAAGTGCGTTATTCATTCCCGGCTGACTGAACACAATGTAACAACTACCCAGGACTATCGCTTCCATAAAGTTGTTACAAGGTGACATCATAGGCTTGGAAATTAGTCGGAGTCTATCAGTTTACCGGCTTTAAAATCAACCGCCAGACATATGACCAGATTACCACTGCATGATAGCTTTAAGAAGAGAAATTGGAATCGCACGAAAAGATTCACCAAATATTCATGTCCTTGTAGGGTTGGGAATCCCGAAAAAGTTGGTGAAACTGATACAAGTATACCTAAAGGACGAGTCAAAGTGCGAAACCCCTTATTTGAAACATAAAACTACGTAAAAGACTAAAACAACGACAAACCTCGTCACGACTTCTCCTTAAATTAGACCTGAACTATTTATGTAAGGATATCGCTTCAGGATAATGGACCTTGTGGGAGATAGTGAGGTTGAATTAAGAGAAAAGCTAACATCAAATAATGCCAAGAAAGGTACAAGTGAAAGTAAGTGAAACCAAATATATACTCGTATATGGTTACTGAGGACTGCAACTGTGCCTCTTCGCGATGACCGAACTCTTTAAAACAACTCTTTTCTTAAAATAAAATAATAATGCGAGTGACAATGATGTGAAACTTGTCCTCTGACCAAGAAAGAGGAAAACGGAGTTCGGGTCCTTGAAAACAAAATCTTGAGAAGAATCAATGAGATGAGATGAGAGAATGTGAGAGAATGTGTGAATGGGAAAAGCTACACAACCAAGTACTCGAGGAACTCTATTCAGCCCCAAGCGCTGTCCGAGTAATAAAATCGCGAGACCTAAGTTGAGCAGAACTAGTAGAACCAATGGATAGTGGACGAACCCAAAGGAAAAAAAGCCGACCAATCGCTTTCTTCTCCAATGACGAAATCCCAAATGATCCCAACAATGTAGCAATTTTTTTTACCATTTGAGATCTATCTTTTCTAGCCTTTCCTTACCTTAATCAGGATTTCACCAAGACAGTCATTTAGGTCCACTTATTTTCATTCGAAGTAGCCATTTCTACATATCGCTCAACCCCGGCGAGATCAAGATTTTCAAGACAAGAGATTTTCAAATGCCAATAAATCACTTTTTCAAGGAAACTAATCAAATTTTCTCTATTGCACTGTTTAGGTGTTCAGCGGCCTAAACATTTGCGTACATATGTATATGTACGTCGCAAGGAGTTAAATTTTTAAACAAATATCTATATAACTCTTAAAGCTAATTCGGTATGAAACGATGGTCTAAATAATTCTACGATGGTCTAATAATACGCCTCTCAAATACGGTCACTTTACCAACACATTCATAATTCTAATATTCAGAACATCCAACGCCATTTCCTTCGTTTTTCGATTCGCGGTCTGTTCTGAAATAATGAAAATATCCTTTGTCTCTTCCTTCCTATCAAGATGTGAATACAATGGCAGAACAAAGAGAAATACCCGAGAATCACTCCATTCATCAACTACTTCCGATTAGCATTGACTAGACAACTTTTTAGTAACAACCCCCATAATATACCAAATCTCGATTTCTTTTCTCGACCTACCCCCGACCCTATGATAACTAAAATGAACCTATCTCTCGCTGCAAAGTGCCAATTCGAATATTGATAATTTTAGCCTCAGTACTCCATTCATAAAACTTAACTTCCCGCAGCATTCTGGATATTGGATCATGGTAGCAATAGCTCCTTCGAAGGGAATTGAGGCGAAAGAGTTGAATGGTCCGAAGTTTTCGAGGGTTGATGTTAAGGCGGTAAATTATGGGTATCAGACTAGAGAAGACGACGAAGGGCAAAACGAATAAGCCGAAACTGTAAGAAAAGGATCAGAGATGACTAGAATATTCAAGAAGGGGCCTAACCGAGGTAGCACATGAGAGGGTTTTTTTTACACCAAATAGTGAACCTGTTGAAATCGAACTGGAAGAAGCAGGAGTCAGCAGAATCACGTAATAAGTTCGTAAGATGACATATAGGAAGAGCCATTATTGATAAATCCATATAATTTTTAGGAAGTATCAACTTTCAATAGATGTGTGTCACAATTGTATAATAAATTGACGTTTAATTCACAAGATAAAATGGTTTTACTGACGTTACTTTTGTCATTTTCAGATTAATGGGAAAATTTCGTCCACTAGCATTGTTTTTTAATGAGAAAAAATACCGCTGAAGCAACTTAGTTCAACGCTCACATACCGAGGCTAACATTTTTTGATATGTCTTTAGTTCCTTATCTTTTGGCTACCGTGTTAGACCGCATAAACAACTGTATTACATAATCTAAAAATTCGTTCTGCCTAACAAAGTTACCAGCTATAGTAAAACCATTGAGCTACATAATTGTGGACAAGTTTTGCTGATGATCCTACTTACCACTATCAATATAGAAAAATCGCATTGCTTCCAGGTTGACTTGATTAATATTATAATTGGAAGAATTGGTTAAAAAGGTATACCAGATGGAATATTTAGAAGGGCGCAGCGAGGCAATGTGGCCCTGGAATGGGTCAGGATCGTTTTCTAGATGAAAAAAAGATCCTTAAAGGAGATCATGTAGATGTCATATGTATGATATTCACTGGAAACATTACTTGAGCAAAAAGTAACCATCCTGTCTCAGAGCTGATTTAAAATACGTATCGTATTTCAGTTTTTCGACAGTCTTACATCATGTAGTCTACACCAGGTTAGTCAAGCCGTTGACTTGCATTTCTCTGATTTTCCAGACTTTGGTAGAAAAATTATGAGCATACCGGTTCAGTTCATTTCGGCAGCAAAAATACATTATGTGAGCAGAGGCAGAACCGATATAGAGACAATGTTTTACTGTGTCGTCCTGCTCATAATAAGCATCACTGGTGCGCGTCTCTTTAGAAGCTAACGTGTTAAAGTGTTTAGCAAAAGTGATGTGTAACATTGACTGTAAGCCCTACGCAGTCATTTTTTCCAGTTATTTCTTGCATACGCTTTTTTGCCTACATTCAAGACGGTGTGGATTGACCCCATTATTGAAACGCAACATAATCTGATGATCGAGCGATTTGAACCCATTTTAGCTAGTGTATCAGAAGTAAGCGCACTATTTTAGAATTGAGCCATATTGAGCATAATTTGGATGTCACTGTATAGCTGGATACTCTTTTCCTCCACCTGGTTTCTACAATGCCCCACTCCTGTCTGAAAAGCAGATACATATTTGCCTAAATTCAAATAGGTTCTACATCAGTTTGATAGAAGACTTCTTGGACCGTTGGCGAAGAATTTTGTGAATTGGCTTGATTGGTTCAAGATAATTAACCTAGACGAACCACAGTGGTTTTCACCGAAATAATTTTGCAAGAGCTTTATGACAAGAGGTAAGAGCTGACACAAATATGAAACTCCGCGAGCTATGTATGTTCCTCGACAAAGCTATGCTGACTGCCTTGAACTCTTCGTAACATGATTTCCTGCTTTCTTATATCTTATATAAGGTCACGAACAAGGTGGTTCATATGATATGTCTTCCTCATAGCACCAAGGATATAAATAAACTTTTAAAATACGCCATTTGAACGAGGAAAACTCAGCATGTTTTCGTGTTTCAAATCTTTGCAGCCATCGGGCATATACAGAACAGCACCCTATCAACAACGTTGCAATAGCAATTTCTTTGTCTATACAAAAATACTCAAAACCATTTAACTTTCTTAGAATCTAAATTCAGACAAGTTTATGGAAACTACTCGTGCCCCGACACACATCAACGAATCTGCGCTCACAGCGACACATCATTAACCGGCACACATTCCACGATTCAAATAAACAATCATAACTTTTCGAATGAATTTAGAGACCTACATAGACTGGGGTTCCACAAATATCATAACCAGCTCGAGCAGACGCTTACCGGAATAAAAACAAAAATTGCAAAATCATTTAAATGTGTCTCAACAGTCGTGGTATGTATTTCTAGCCATGTACCAAGCCCGTTTTATATTGGCAACAAAATTTTATTGCAGTCATTCAATACCTCTAAACAAGAAAAATTATAGTAGACACACTCAATAAATTACTCTCACTGAAAAAAAATAATTTCTTTTTTTTGTTATCGACTCAAATCAACTCTGGTTAAACGTTTTATTTCTCTTGTCACATTTGAAATTATAATTAAGCCCACAAGCTGGTGTATGGGTGCAAGGGACCTCAATGAGGAATTCAAACTCGAACTCTAGAATGTACATATGTACATACATACGTGGGGATCTTATTGGCTGTTTTTTTTTTTGTTCATTTCCTCAGGGAAATGAAAATGAATCAAAGGTTGACTCTTCTGATGGCTCTCTTGTCACTTTGTATCTTTTACTCAATATTTTCAGTGAAACAATGTATTCACGTAACGTGTCTATAATACGTCTCCTACAGACGTTACTTGGGTTTCATTTCCATTCGAGAAACGATTTAAATTAATTATGCTTCGATTCGGAGACGAACAAATAAAATGAAACCCAAGCAAATACCTCGAAAAAGTATCTGAAGACCGGCCAGACCAAAAAACAATGAGACAAAAGTGGGGAACAAATACATATACTATAAAGTCAAGCGTATCCATCGCAAGAGAACGCGAGACGAACCAAAAACTAAGAATACAGACAATGATTCCGATGGTTCGGTTCGTCCGATGCCGCCTGCAACTGAATATTTTTGTATCTTTCGGTATTTTTTCGTATTTGTTTTGATTTTTTGTCCTTTTTCCTTAAGTTCGACAGATGAAGAAGGAGAAAAATAATAATAAAGTAAAATGAAAACAAGAAAGGACGATGGGTGATTAATTAAAATTAATGCCTGCAGATGCACCCCAAAGATGGACAGATTGTGGTGATTTCTTTCCAGTTCCCTCTGCTCTGCACGAGTATTTCATTCGAGTTTAATGAAGGAGAGGATACGCGCATATCTCTGGATCTTGTTATAATTCATTATACGTATGTGTTTATCCCTTTTTTTTGTTTCTCGGTAATTTTCTTGTTTTGTGGTCTGCGATGTTTGTTTAACAGAAACTATCTAGATAAGACAACAGATAGCAACCACACACAGGCGAAGATAACTTTTTCCTCTTCTTTAAATGTTAAATATTGATTCGGTTAAAAACGAACATTTAACGCTAGATTCGGTTAAATTACCAGCACCAGGTCGCTCTCAGTTTTTTTTTTCTTCTTTGGTTCCATTTTGTGGTCCTGAACTGCATCGTTCACGAATAAAGGTACCGCAGATTGTTTGCTTTCTGTTTGTCGTGTTTTCCTTTCGACTATTTATTTCTGAAGATTAACTGTTTGGCAAGCACTGTAGACAATTGGTTATCGCGCATTCGGGTTAACATGCATTGTGGGCTTCCAAGTCATCGTTTATCGTTAGAGACGCGTGCATGGTACCTATCTGGACCCGACAAGTTGTTCAAATATTGATATCTACCGCTTTTTCGTGCTTTATTGCTTCCCTCACTACCCTCGGGTGTACGAGTACTTTTTGCTTTGTTGACAAACAACAGTACGTACCTTTACAGAGTATGTGAGTGTGAGCTTTTGTTTTCGAGTTCAAGAAGCATTAAAGGGGCACACTTTCGTTTGTAATAAAAAAAGATGTTTAAATTTGTTTGGACAGCAGTTAGATAAAGGCTATTAGTTATCACCTGCGTGAATAGATAAATAAGTGAAAGAGTGCCTGTCAATCGAGTTATAGGTTTATGGCTTATGATTCAAGAAAAATAAAAAAATAAAAATGGGCCTATTGACGGTTCTGGATTCATTTTATTGTTTATTTATGGACTTGAGACTTACGCTGTGTGTTCACGGGCAATATGCGAGGCAATGGCGATGGCAATCCACGATAAAAGGCGGGAATTTCATTGCTGTCAAGTTCTTTTGAGAAGAAGAATGCCTGTGTGGCGCTCAAGTCGATTATCCAATAGCTCGGTCTACGTTTCTGTTTGATTTTATTTTTGAAAAAGGCCCATCCAGTGGGCAATATTGCTCCGGCGATAACTGTGTTCATCTATATAAGTTGGGCGATGGAAAATTGAGAAACAGTAAATTGCCTCATGCGATGCCAGAGGACGCGCTGGGTAAGATGTTATGACGAAATATGCCTAAATGCTCAGACTTTCTGCGCAAGATAATCCTATGCCAGCATGTCAAACTTTTAGGTTAAAAACTTTGGATTATTCTACTAAAGGACTACGAACACTGGGGGTAACTTCTCCATCCGCAACGAGTGACCGTTTGATGCGGTTTTTGCGCTGACGATATCAATATGTACATACATATGTATTTTATTAATTTTTTTTTATAGGGTTCGCGCAGTTTCAAGAGTGTACACTCTTATGGTGTTTGTCACACGACCTGGATGGGGTCAGATGGTTTGTGTCGAAGATGTTTGTTCACTACTCTCCGGGGGTGGTTGTCCTAGATAGCATTTTTTGAGAGATTCGGCTGAATTTGTCACGTTGGTTGTAGTTCACAGAAACTTTTTTTTTGTTTCCATGTCATTAAGGTGTTATATTGGAAATGCAAACGCAAAGTATGAATTTTGAAGTGATCTTGTACTGCGAGTGTTATGCCGTCGTGAGCACTTTTTTGATCATCTCTCATTCATAACTGATGTTGTTGCACAGTTTTCCCGTATAGGAATTGTTCCTGACTACGGACAGACTTGAATTACAGACCACGACCAATGAATGGCACCACGACCAATGCTAGTATGCCCGTTTCAGTGAACAGACTGCCTTACTGATCGATGTTGACTGGCTATTTTTTATCCGATTCATTTCCTCCCATTAGTAAAGAAGCTTTTTCTTTGGGAAGCTTTTTCCAATTTTCCAAACAATTACACTACAAGAATTTTGTCCGTATCTATCCAGTGAAATGAAATTTCGCGAAATACGGTATCGATTATGGTTTTTTGTAGGATTCGAACCCCGTATCATCGGCGTTAGAAACCAAGGCACATTGCTCTCATGTACAGTGGTGTGCAATATAATAGCAGTGCACCATATAACTTTATTGATGTAACAAAAAAATGTTAATTTTTAAGAATTCAATAAGTGCCATCTACATGCCAGTATCCGTTGTTATCTTTGCTTTGTTTTTATTCTTAACACACGACCTTAGGATCAGCGAATACGATATCATTAATCGTTATCTGGAAAAGATGCGTTTTCCTTGTGTGCATAATAATAGCAGTGCGGTTGAGTTGGTCATTCTTGGAGCAATAAATCCTTATTATTTCCATCAAAAAGAGATTTTTTTGTCAATTTGAGATTTGTTTGTAATACCGTAGGTAAAAATAGTGCAACATTGAGTCGATAAAATTCAATATTAACGTATAATTTATATTCAGACAATGGGAAGAGCAGCACATTGTACTAAAGAGAAGCGAGACCTCATTAGAAGTTTAATTCGAGATGGAAAAACATACAAATTTATTCAAAATCTTTTGCATTGTTCAGCTAAGATGATCTCAAATGCATTGCAATATGAAGAGAGAGCAGAAACGCGAGGCAGAAAGCGTAAAACATCTATAAGGGAAGACAAATTAATGGTAAGAGTGATAAAGAAAAACCCCTTTGTTTCATCGAAAGCTGTGAAGGAGGACCTGCAATTAGATATTTCTGCTTCAACTGTAAGAATACGATTAATGGAAGCAAACTTGTTCGGAAAAATACCAAGAAAAGTTCCATACCTGAGTAAAAATAATATTAAAAAAGACTAGCATTTGCCTCAGATCATGTGAATTGGCCAGCCTCTAAATGGCGAAACATATTGTGGAGCGACGAAAGCAAAATAGTTTTGTTTGGTTTCAGTGGCTGTCGCCAGTATGTACGGAGACCACCATCTTCCGAATTTGATCCCCGGTTCACTGTAAAGACAGTGAAGCATGGCGGAGCCTTGATCATGGTGTGGGGCTGCTTCTCATATTACGGTGTCGGTCCTATACATAGGATTGAAGGCATCATGGACCGCCATGTTTATTTGAAAATAATCGAAGAAGTCATGTTGCCTTATGCCGAGGAAAATATGCCGCTTAGATGGGTCTATATGCACGACAATGACCCAAAGCACACCAGCAAATGCGTCAAGGAATGGTTAAGCACAAATAGGGTTGAGGTCATGGACTGGCCAGCACAGTCCCCTGATCTCAATCCCATAGAAAACCTATGGAGAGACCTTAAAGTTGCTGTTTCTAATGCAAAGCCAAGTAATGCACAGCAACTTTGGACGGTGGTACAGTCAGCTTGGCAAGCCATTTCAGTTGAGCACTGTCAAAAATTAATCGATTCAATGCCTCGACGATGCCGAGCGGTAATTAAAAATAAAGGGTCCTCTACAAAGTACTAAATAGTACAATAGTTTTAATAAATAAATATTTAATGAATACTTTAAAATTTTAGTTTAATTCAATTTCATTTCGTACACTGCTATTATTTTGCACACGAATAAATAGCATCTTTGACACATAACGGTTGATGACATCGTATTCATTGATCTTATATTTGTGTTATCAATATAAAATGAAATTAGAGATAACAAGAGATATTTATAGGTATATGACATTAATTGCAGCTAGCTAGTAATATTTTCTTTTTAGACGTAAAAACATTTGTATAGGACGCTGCTATTTTATTGCACACCACTGTAGGTTAGAGAAGGGGAGTGTGATGGTTGGACATCACTTCCACTCGGAGGCCAAGAGGCCCATTGTGATTTGCTCTCATGTAGGTACAGTGGGGATATTTTTAAGATAAAACCTAACTCACGCCCCATCAACGGCTTACGCATGTTATGACAGCTGTTAGTGGCGAAAACGTAATGCAATATGCCATCAAAGGAATCACCATATATAGGTATATTAGCCAGATACTCCATTATTTACCCCAGACTTCGTACTTGATACTCAGATAAAAACATTGCGTTTTTCTATTGATTGACAATAACACCTCTTACCGAATGTATTGTAAGATAAAACCATTTGACATTATCTGGGACGTTGTGTGTTACTTCGCAACAGAACACAGCTAATAATAATTTATTGCTAAAGTAATCACTTGAAGGTTTTTCCCTTACATTTGACTTTAGAATTTAATGTAACTTTGAAACATATTAGAACTGATTGATTATATGAATGATCTGAACATTTGCTTAGTTGCCGGTAACCCCCCGGTTTTTCCTATTTTTTTTCCAGATATTAGGATCATTTTGTAGACGACACCCTATCTTATTTTCTAGTCTTATAAGTCCAGCTGGGTTCCTTAATTAAAAAAAAAAAACCAAAAACTCATCCGTATCAGAAGTGTCTTAATAGCTCTAAGGTATCTAATCTAATTAATTCCTGTAACAAACTTTGAATAATTTTGGAATTACGTAGGTAAGATGAAAAGTTCTCAGCCCAACACAGAGATGGCGTTCTAATCAGCAAAAATATATTTTTCTAGGTTATGTGCACGCGTCATTAGTTCGTCTGATAAGTTTCAACTTATTCTCTCAAGTAGTTTGTTTACACGAATTTTTACAGTAGACGTCCTGCGTGGGAATTCTCCCTTGGGGAATTTGCTCCTTCTATGTCAAATGGTGGGCAGTTGAATTTGTACACCGGAAACCGATGTGATCGACAAAGTGTATGATATTGTGTAATACGATGGGCGAGTGAATTTGAGCGAGGTTGCTGAGACTGTACGAATATCAGAAGAAAGGCTAAAAAACATTTTGCACAAAGAATAAGGGATGCGAAAACTCTGCGCAAGATGGGTGCCGCATTTGCTGAAAGCCGATCAAAACCAAATGCCCGAATGATTTTCGCAGCAATCTCCGAACCGATTCAAAAGAGATTTGACAGATTTTGTGTAGTTACTTATGACCATGAATGAGACATGGGTGCGACACTTTACGCCAGAAACGAGACGTCAGTCCAAGCAGTGGATGGAAGCTACTGGTTCAATGCCAAAGAAAGGGAAGTCAATCACATCTGCCGAAAAGACCATGGCCAGCGTGTTTTGGGATGCGAAAGGTATTCTGTTAATTGCTTACTTTGCAAAAGGCGAATATTACTCCATTCTTGTCGGCTGAATGCCAAATTTGCAAGAAAAAGCCTGGTTTAAAGAAGAAAAGAATCATTTTTCACCAGGTTGCGCTGGCGATAGAAAAACTGCGGGATTTGGGATACGATTTGCTCGACCATTCCTCCTATTTTCCTGTATTGACACCCTCAGACTTCAGTCTCTCCCCGAACTTGAAGAAATTACTTCCTAGAAGGCGCTTCGCATCCAATGAAGAAGTTGGGAGACTTCGGGGAAAGAATACTGATGTTGGAGAAACCCTGGACCAAGTATGTTAAAGGGAAGGGAGATTATATAGAAAAATAAAACCATCCATGAACCGAAATTCGCAGTCTTTCTTTGATAGGCCGAACACTTTTCACTTTACCATTGTGCAAGACAGATTCAAATCAAATGCGTACATTTAAAAAACAAACATTTCTAGAGTAGAACCGGAATTGGCCGATTGTCATCCAAGGGTAGATTCCTGAGCAACAGCTTATTATCACATTGTCATACAAGATCCTTGACATATACTTTCTCATCTGTATCAAAACTGTCTTGAAGATTTAAAAAATGACAAGCTAATTAAAAATTCCTGTAAGAGACTCTGAATGTTTTTGGAATTGATCTAATTATTGCATAGTATGAAATAAAAATGTTCGTCCGCTACAAAGTTAAGGTTTCCATTAAGATTAAATAGAGTTATTTTTGGTATCGAAGTGAGGCTAAGTCCGAGCTTAAGTCCACGTAGTTTTACAAAAATAAAAAAAAAAATGTCTTGTACAAATCGAGCTTTGACTTTCTAAAGTACTAAACTTGTTTTACTTAAAAGTTTCCCTAACACTACTCAGTTTTCCAACGGAATCTGCGCCCTACCTAAAACGTATAAACTTCTCAAGAACACCTTCCCACATAAAACGCTCGTTTTTCCTTCATCATCTAACAGCATCGCAGTGCATACGATTCTTCCAGTTAAACTGTTTCTCTTATAAGTTAATGTACTTAAAAACTACTTAAGCCATCGAATAATTTAAATTTAATACTTTTCCTATCGCTCATAGTCAGGCACTTTCAAAACTTTTCCTGGCAAACTGCCAAAAGCGGAACGAAAAAAATGCAGATTCCTCACAAAACACACAACGTGGGTGGCGAGTTCTCTCGCGCCCTATATCATCTCACGCTAGTCCATTAAAACGTTTCCCAAGTGAAGGCAAACTCAATAGGTGACCGACTGAAGGGCGCGTACGTAACATACGTAAGTATGTACGTATTCGGCGACAGAAGGTTGGGCAGGCAGTAACTATGATACTTATAAGGAGCCAATGCCCATCAGGATTCTGCGACATCGTTTTACTGAATTGCGACGTGACAGATATACAACTTGCATGTGGCGTTAACTTCGTATACAATAGAGAAGCGTGGATAGGTTTTTGCCTTTACGCCACCGACTATGGTCATACTAACAACAAGTATATATCTATGTTTATATATTGCCGCAGCGAAACGACTACACCCAAATGACAGTGATTCAAAAGATACACGAACATGTGAGATACTGGGTACATTGAGCATTGTGGGTGTGCGCAAATCGTCGGTTACACGCTGTAATTTAAACGCTCCATGCACATGTTCCGCGCGTAGACCACCTACTTTGAATTTAATTATCTAACCAATCGACTTACCTATGTATCTATAGGATTAGTATGGAATCGCGTTGTTTTTACTACCCCCGCAGTCAAAGAGGCGATCAATTATTCGTCAAGTCCAGTGTTGGTTGGAAAGTTGCTTGTATCAAAAAAACACCATGCCACCCGCTTTGTGCGTTTAAATCGCCGATCATTTTTTATTCGAACAACATTTCTGAGTAAATACAATAAAAGGGGACGACGGTAACGCCATAAAAGCCAGAAACAACTTAAGGAACCCCCTAATGAGAGACAGACTCCGCGGCCCGCCAACCTGTATCAGGTTCCATTCTCCACGAACTGCGTTCCACGGAATCTGAGACTTTTAATCAATAAAATCTGTTAACGATAGTTGTGTGTGTTTTTATCGGTGATATATTTGTCTGAACTGTTTCTCACGATGTAGACTCTACCGCTTCATTGATATTTACGACCGAAAATGCTGTCAAGCTTAACTATCGAGGTTCGCCCCCGTACCGATGGTAATGAAGAGTTCATATTCGAGTTATTATTGAAATATGACAGGTTACATCGCAGTTAGACCCTAACCATGTACCAACCGTTTTGTATGTACAATACGTCTATTCTGAATGATGAATTGAAAAGAGCATAATTAATTACCATTACAGGGGGGTATACTAATTTTTTTTTTTTTTTTCATAATTTGTTTTGGTTGTGCAGCATGTAGGAGAGCGCGGTAGTGATTTAAAAAGAGAAATAACAAATGCCTGAGGCGGACTTTCGATGCGGGAAAACGACTTTCAAAGCTGAATATTAATGGAAACATGGCGCATCCGGTGTAAAATGAAGAAGTTGGGGAAAAGTGTGGACTTATTGGAGAAGATTTAACAACAGCAGTAATTAGAACCGATTAAAACCAACAAGAATGTTCGAAATCAATGACGATGCTTGTTTGATGAACAAGATCTTAAAAAAAAAAACCGATTATACCCTCATGTGGAATGCTTTTGAGAAAATAAGTAATAGTTAAGAGGTTTGTCAAGTGAGTCATGTGTAGAATGAAAATGCAATATTGTGGTTAATGAGTACACGAGTTTCAATGGTTGAGTCAAGATTCAAATCACAGTAAAGGAGAAGCGTGCTGGCACAATGGTAATATGCTTCTCGTATACTTCCAAAGCTTTCTCATGTCGTAGAAAGTAAAATAAAATTAAAGCGCAAAGTATGCCCTATTAAAGTTTTACAATGTGATGTGCTGCGATATAAAGAGTTACTTCGTCCCAGAGCCTAAGTACCCTTGACCTGTTTGGTGCGTGGGATATTTTCTTTTATCATTTACTAGGAAAGGCCCCGAATTTGATCAGGTAAATAGAAACACCTACTGAAGATGAACATCTAGAAATTATGTCGGTATGAATTTCTCAGAAAAAGCTGAGTTTCGAGGTTCCAGCATCACAAAACAGAACTAATGTCGGCCGGACAATATACAATACTACTGTGATCAAATTGGCTTTGTGGATTTGTTTATACATTCCACAATCTTTATTTATTCTTATTAATCTAATTCATTCTCTTTAAAGTAATCCCGAGACGAGATGAGATTCACCTAGTAGTTTCAAATACTCTTTCAAATGCTATGAACTGATCTATATAATATGTCAACAACACCAACAATGGTTCTAATGGTCAATCAACGATTTTTAGTACCAATTCTTTGATTTTCTTGACGCTCGTCAGGTGATATTTTTGGTCGGTTTGAAACCTGTTTTTCGTCAAAGCCTGATCACCATTCTTAATTTCTTTGGAGGATAAATTCAATTCCACAAGCAAAATTTAATGCAACAGTAGAGATAGTGCATCGCACAGACGTCAATGACAATACTACCAACCAGTTTTTCCGAATCGATATACCCGCAAAATTTAAATTGGAAAGTCAATTTTCAACATGATCTGAGTATTTACAATACTTTTCCACATTTTCGTTGATTCCTTTCTCGTGAATTTATGTTTTTTCTCTGTTTTTTAAAGCTGATCAAAACAAGCAAAGTTCATACTACTAAGGTAACTTCGCAGGGACCGAAATATATGACAACCATGGGGCGCAAAGCTGACGGAATACGATCGATGAGGCGTTTGCCAGCTTGCATGGCGTCTGGCGTTATCATCAAACAGTACTTGTCAGAATTGATTGTCCATTGTCTGGATGTAACGGTCCATTGTCTTGGAAGTAATGGTATAGCGTTCTTCGCATGTGAACTGGCCTTCGAAAAAATAGATGCTGCTTCATCCCACTTGTTCCATGACCTTTTTCGCTCGACGGTGCCATAAATTATACATTTCTCATCGCCTGTTACAATTCTTTTCAAAAATGCGCTAATAGAAATGCTACTCCTATGTTTTTGTCAGTCGTCCAGTACTCAAACATCGATCTTTATTATTTGGATATATCTTATGTACGGAAATAGTTGACTTGCTAATGTTAAACCTAACTTCGATCTCCCGAACTGTGACTTGCCGTTTGGAGTCGACTATAGCTGCTATTTAGTCGACTTTCGCGGAAGTTGGCCGATTAGACGAGAAACACCTTCTAGTACATGCATTCGCTTACGGCATTCTCTCTGTATACGGTACATGCTTTTTTCGAGTTCTTGCCTATGCTACGAAAACAAAATAGAATAGTGCACCGAAAAAAGAATTTACATATATCCTCATATCTTTAAACTGATGTTAAGAGGATTGGTTTATTTCATTGGGATCTTCTTCTTAGATGGTGTTACAGCTCACGGACAGCCAGAGTCAAGATTCTCTCATTCACTTATGTTGTATGCAATTTGTTTGTCACACAAGTGAACGGGACCTAAAGTTTAATGCCGATTCCAAACAGCGAGCGCCGAGAAGCTTTTTCAAGGCAGGTGTGCTATGGAGTGTTTTGCCAGTACCCCGCCGAGGAGAGAAGCTACGTAATGAACATTCAATTACGTTGGTGTTATTGGGATCCGAACTCGCTCATCGTGCGTCACGAGGCCCACACACTACCCACTGCTCCACGGCGCTCTTATATCACATTTCAATGGAATATATGTAATTTTAAATGTGGATCAATATGTCACTTATCTAAATATAATCTTCTCAAATTTTGGCTTTTAACGAGGCGTTTCGTAAGCCACATGAACTTTCCGGACGACCCAATACATGGAAAATCAATGTATTAATCAAACTCCCTGAGCCATCGATTTACATTCTAATAAGTTCCGTTTCACAGCCAGTGTTCGAGCAAAACACAAACTAAAAATTGTTACATATACAATAATGCTAGCTGCCAGTAAAAGCGACATGCCCTCTTGGGTTATGCTTAATCAAATGAAACTTGAGCAAAAAGCTTTAACTTTTTGGTATAATCTACCAAAATTAGTGTCTACACAGGGGGAAAAAATAAGCCAAAATATGATTTTGGCAAGCCTTTTTATAAGTATATGAAAGGTTCCAGCGAAAGGTACATATATATGTAGGTGCCGAACCCTTCTGCGGAATTCCCAAGTGGAAAATTAGTTTTCTCTTACAATTAGATAAGTGAGGAAAATCGCAACGTCTGCACTTTTGAAACAGCGTTCAAGGACTCCGACAATCGACAAATTCTCTATCATTATTCTTAAATATAATAAAGTCGATATGTATGTAGACTGGTCAGCTACCTTTCGGGACACTGCAGTCTGAGATATCATCTTAACAAAATTAACCTCTCGCGTAAAACCGTGTGTCGACTCTGTCTAGAGGACAAGAAAACACTCGTCGCAGTGCTCTATGCTTTTTGTTAGCCCTAGCTCCCAATTAAAAAAAAAACCTTTCATAGGGTTGCAACCAAATTGTGTTATAAGGGATCATGTAAAACTCAGTAAAGAAGTAATTTTTACTGGATTCATAATTTTAAGCTAGTTAGTTTCAACACGGCCGTTCCAACTTACTGAAAGACTACGATAGTAAGGTATGTGCAGCGAAGGAACCTACAAAACCGCTTAGCAATTCTCTTGTGCTCTATGTGTAGAAAAAAAAGGAAGACAGAATATAACGTAGAGCTTTAAGAACAGGATAGAAGTTTGAGGGCCTTTAATTGGATATTTTGTACTAGAGTGGTGAGCCTATGCCTAAAATTTGAACTTACTTTCGTTAGCAACTGAGATGCAATTTCATTTTCAGGCAGATTGTCTCTCTTGCTTTGAATAGTGATGACCTGATGAATTTAAAATTGCAATATAGAAATTGAAGTCCTCAAAAAATTGCCCGTTGTTGCTCCCAAGTAGCTGGAGCTGCTCAATGTGGGAAACGTATCAGCTTATAAGGTGAATAAACCCTAGATGGTCGTCTGAATATTGTCTATAAAATCTTCTTTAGATTAAGAGACCTGTATACTTTCAAACTAGAGTTCGAAAGTCTTTGGAAAAAGGCTAGAAATGCCATACCTAATCACCTACAAACTGATTTAATTATTCAATAGTAATCAATAGGCTATGTCAATTTAGGATTTACACAGCTTGTTGGATTCATACAGTTTGTAATGCTAAATCGTCGATATCTTGGCGACCACAGCTTCCTGATAGTTAACAAATACTTTTATCCTGCCTCGTATTTGGCTATCACCTCATATCAGGGGTAGGAATACTTTAATAATAATAATTTTTGTTTCCTTCAGATCTCATCTTTATCATAATTATAGCATTAAGGCCTAAAATGAGTGGACCAAGTCGAGCAGCAAGATACCGCAATTCTATGGACATTTTTAGTTATAATCTTTGAATATTTTGCACATCACAATAGAACTAATCCGAAATGGTTATACGGAAGTTTGAAGGCATCTCGACCTGCTGCGGTTTGAATCAATATTTTAGAAGCATGAAGGTTTCGTTAGCATTTTGCTCACAATACATGAGAAAAATTCGAGAGGTAGCGATCATTACAGACTATTTAAACCGGGAAAATTTAGAAAGCCGAACGCATCCAGACCATAAGGCTTCTATCTCAAAGTTCTTCAACAATAGTTTTTGGGCTGCGGTTGAAAAACGGCTTTGCATGTATACCATGTATCCATCTTCTAGGCTCAAACGATATGTCTTCTCATAAATTAAAATTCGTTGACACGTCTTCTGAATTTCTTTTTCGCAAATAACTAACCCAATCAGGACATTAAAAATTGATAAAATCAACTAATGTGTTTACAAATTTTTAGCAAGTTTACAGATTTGTGTTAATTTACATATGTGACAATAATTGTATATTCGATAAGCAGATGTCTTAAAGAAGAAGATAAGATAGCTTAATTCAGAAAGATGAAATGAGCATAATCAAAATAGGCTGGAATAAACTATTCCTTAGCTGAAACCAAATAAAGGGTCTTACGATAAGGATGCTTGATTTTTAAATGTAATTAAAACAAGTTGGTTTTTTATTTATAAGAGCATTTTATGGAATATGTCGGTTGGACAAACCAAGCTCCTGACGCAATCTTCCCCAAATCGAAATCAGAAAAAATTCGAATTCTTGTAAACGAAAAGACTGCTTCGAGTTTTCCGGTACACTCTTACGCACGACAGGAATGTTTTTAGCAAACCTTGCATTTCGGTGAAGTATGGACACTGATGATTATACAACATGGCCGATATAAGTAAACAACTTTAAGTGTCTCTATTGGAAGACCCACTTTTCTATACAAAAATGTAAAGGTCACACCTAGCTGTCATTAGTGCACAATTTTCGAATTTTGTTCTGAAATTGCTAAATATTGACCAAGAAAACAAATACCGTTATCAAGCCTCAGACACCGTATTCACTGGATAAGTTCCCCTGCGACTGTTTCCTCTTCCTAAAACTGTAAAGATTCATGAAAGAGTAGAGATTTGCTACATTAGAGGAGATAAAGACCATCTCGCAGGAAGAGTGCGCCTCACAAGTGCTTCGAGCATTGGAAAAAGCGCTAGCGTAAATCTAAAGCAAGCGGATTGCTTTAAAGGGGACAAACTAGATATTGATATTTATTCGAGAAAAATATTAAGTCATTATAATCACTTATTTTTTGAACATTTTCTTTAGAAAACATAATTTTCAAAATGTGTCAACCATTCAAAGATTAGTATAAAAAAATTAAGAAATTGATTCTATGGAGGCAGTCGATGGGCATAAGCGTAATTCTCAAGCGGTTTAGCATATTTTAGATAAAGATTGGCATGGTTCCAACAGATCATAATCGATAAAGAAGGTTCGTCAATTTGTTGCTGGAACTTGATGCTGGCTTTCCACGCCTTATTCGTTAACAAATACATTTGTCGCGTCTAGAGAGAAGAAAATCCTGGAATAATGAACAAATGATTAACGACACAGACAACTGTTATTTTCAACAGCTAGAATGGAGTTACATTGAACTATTGAAGTCTGCGTTTCCTAAAAGATTAATTTCCAACTAGATCATGCGACTTAACACAAATAGATCAAGTTTTTTTGGGTTTTTTTTTGTTTATTGAATGCGAAATTGGGCAGCTGAAAAACAACACCAAATTGATAAACTTAATGCGATAATGTGTGAGAAGGTCCCTGAAATTTTAGATTTTTGTAAGAAAACCTATAGATATGCTCATGTTGAATTTTTAAATGAAAGCTAACCGGTACTTTTTTATAAAAATAAAAAAAACATCTAGGAACGATTTTTAAGTCCCTGTTCCACGGATTGAATATGCTATATCCCCATGTAACCGAGAAAAATCAGACGCCCATAACATTCCAAGAATGTCGACTATATATGCTCTGTGTCAGGAAAAAATTCTCGATCTGAATTCCATGGGATCTTTCTCCACCTCTATGTGCTCAATAGCATTCCCCATAAGCATCTCACTCCATCAAATGTCAATAGATTTGTTTTTTTCCAATCATAAGTTATTTCTCAAACGAGAAAAAAAAATGAATTAGGTATTAGGCTTCCAACCTATGGAAGGCAAATTGAGCGCCTCTGTAGATCGTTACTCATTATTACATCTATCAAAGACTAATTTCACTACACCTGATTAATTGCATTCATAATAAACAATCATCAATCGTCAGATATCGGCATCAAACAAAAAAAGACGAGAATATAAGGAATTATGCGTGAAACCTATGAACTTCAACTCGTCTATTATCAGTAGATACTTACCCACTGATCAGAGATGAAACGAGAGGGAAGAAAGAGGTAATAACACAAACCATGTTGTTAGTTATTTCCCACCAGATATCAAACCAAACAAAACTATAGCCTATACTTGTAGATACTGTATCTTTTCCTTCATTTCGTCTTCTTCCGCACATCACTCGACTCGATTCGATTCGACTCCTCTGCTGTCTGTTCACCATTCACCTACTCGTATAAACTGATGATGATTTATGACCATCAGCTATAGGGGCTGCAGCAATAGCATGGTGGCGCGAGGACGAATATGGGAAAGTTTCAGGAAAAGCAGACGTAACAGCATGTGTGGAAGGAAAAACACGAAAACTTGATGTCAGATGTGAGCAAACTAATCGAGAGCGTTTATTAGAAGATTAACGGCTTCATTTTGATACGAATGAGATACACATGACAAGCGGTACGTTCGAGTATTTGAGAGTTCGATTGATTTAAGAAGTTACAGCAGCGGGCGTCTGATGCCATTAGGTAGTCTGTAGAGGCTGAGTAGCAAGCTCTCAATCAGATAGCAAATTATGGCCGTGAATATAATGAATCGATAATTATGATCACTTGAGTGAATTTGAGAAATTAAAAGTTCATTGCGATCAGAATGAGAAGTAAAAAATAGATTTCTTAAGAGTTAAGAGTATTAGCTTCATAAACAAGAAGGCAAGCCTCTTGGCATTGAAGGTCGGCTTGACATTATCTAAGTAGTTATACCTCAGCCTTGATGATTTTACATATTGTTGCTGCCATAAAGTAGGCTTTGTCCTTGGGAGTCTTTCTTAGAAAGATTAGGCGGATATGTCAGCTTTGGACTTATTCATCTCATGATAAGATCGCAAATATGACGACTTGGTGACTCTGAAATTGTTAGATTTTAAGCGTTCGAGTATCTTCCAATTCACATCACGGGGCTGGGAGGGACCAAGATTTTATTTACACAGATTATTTATAAAGCAGGGCAGATATTAAATTAATCTTGATGAGTGTACACCTAAAGATATGTTGAACTTTCCAAGCTAGTCTTTATAGAGATAGATAAATTAAGAGCGACTTAGACATGAACAATTGAGACCATGGACACAGATGGTCTCAGCTTAATATGTAGACCTTTAAATAATCATGTAATCAAAAGTGGGACAATCTATCACTTTTCAAAGGTTAAAGGCACTCGTCGATTTCTACTTGCACTCTATTACACAATACCAGGCCAAAACGCATGAATTAATGCGAACGAGGTTAGCAAAATTATGGGAATTTAGCAAATTTACGGGTTGGATTATTTCGATTCACAAAATTTCTTCCTTGATGTCAGCTCTTTACATGCATTATGAATGCTTTTTTATTTTATTTTTTTATAAAATTCATCAGAAAACTTTTACTAAATTATGGTATAAGAACAGTATATTGTACAAACATTTTTAGAAATTATATTAGATACTCGTACATAATGCTTTTGATGAAACTGTTATGAGTAAAACAAAGGTTTTCGGGTGAATAAAGGTTTCTAAAAATGCCTTTATGACGTTTGGGATACGGAGTAACCAATAAAACATAGATAATCAATGAAATTATCACAAGCAAAGAGTGACGGACAAGGAGTCGGTACCAGTTTATCATATTACCTCATTGTTTTATTTAAGCTGAAAGCTTTCAAGTAGATTTGCGAACACATTTATGTATTCGTCGCTGACAGTAAGAAAGTTGTTATTCTGAGAAGGTGCAGCACAAAAAAAAATTCATGAACTATTATTAAAATGTATAAAGACTCTTCATCTTTAGTTAGGCAGTAGAAACATAAGTTTATAAATTAAAGCAGCAAGTACAAGTCTAAAGGACGTCCAATGAGGTTGCTAAAAATACCAATTATGGTTTTGGAAAATCGTCGATTAACCGGGAGAAATTTATTAGAAACCTTGAGCATCACATCAAGCAGTGTGAGCAATGATTTGTGTGTACTATAGGTGCTGCTTTTAATAATACGATTTTCTCAGCCAAATTTGGAGCGTTTTACAAAGGATAAGTAAGGTTTTGTGCGTTGTTTCATCATTATAAATGAGACTTGGGTCTACCACCATGATCCTGAGTTAGAAAAAGAGGCTAAGCTGGTGTAAGCCAGATACGGCGAAGAAAAGGTTTGAATTTAGTCCGGGGTCACCTCCAAAATTGTAAAACGGTAAACTCAGACTACTAATAAGACTTTTAGGACCAACTAAATTTGAATATTCGTGAGAATATTCGTGAATCTGGCACGCTGAAGAAAAAAAGTAATTTTTCATCAAAATAACGCACTATTAAATCACTGTAAAATCACTGAATTAAAGAAGGAATTGTCACATAAACTTTATTCAACTTTAAGATCCTTCTGACTTCTGGCTGTTTTCACATTTCAACAAAATTAGTACATAGAAAATGATTTTTATTGAATGAAGTATTTCGAAACTATCAGGTTGTAATATAGGAACTGCTCGATAAGAATAAGGTTACTTCTGTAGTGGTCTGCAGATAGTCCTAGCTTATATTATGGAATATAATATCTCTTTGGTTAACCAGACCTGGCCATTTCTGCTCTAGTTCTTCTAGCTCTAGACTGTTGTGAGGCAAAAGCCCAATGGGATTATTCCCCGAACTTCCCGTCACACACTCAGTTACGCCTTGAGTGGGTAAAGTCCATCTATGGGACGTTTTGTTGGTCGGTCTTCTGAATTAAGCTATTGGTGGCGACATTTAATATTATTGTAGAAAACCCCATCTCTCATCTACGGGAACGTTGCCATTCAAAACCGGTTCTTGATTGTGATACAATAGAAACGAAGTGCAAGCTTCGAGTGTTTGCTGAAGAATGTTTTGCTATAGCTGCGTGGTGGTACCCATTATCTTGGCTTTATGACTGTTCCCCACTTTTGCTAAGTATGGTTGGTAGTCATATGGCTTTCGTTGAGCCCGCCCACGAGTTTTCTTTCGATGATGAACTTCAAGAGCTCATCGTCTGGCTCATCTGGCTTACCTGAGTTCATCCTTTAAGTCAACAATACCATTTTTAAACTTTGCAAGGACACGCCAACACTTAGATTTGCTGAGAACACTCTCCAGTGGCTTCATTTCCAATCTATTTTTTTTTTTTGGTTGTTATTCCAATGCATTCATTTCAAAATTGACTTAAAAAAGATTAGAATGACGTTAACACAATAAAACTTGCAGACTGAATGAGCAATACATCCCAAACACTGGTTTCATTATTAAATGTTACAACCATTCATTTTCATTAATAAAAAGTATTTCAAATCATGAAATCGTGTTTTCTATATTGAACAACAAAATTTATTAAACAACCTGATGTATTGTAATTGAATAATCGCGCATGGCAAGTGTGACAATCTGTGTAACGTAATATAAAACATTTTCCGGATTTATGACCAAACAATTCATGGCGTTTAATACCACAATATTGAATCTCAACACGCGTCAAGGTGTGTTTGCTAAAAAGTGCTATGGATAGCCGGCATTTTATTCCTTTTTCCTTTTTCGAAGAGGTCGTTTTGTAAGCCTGGATGTGATCCAAAATACATCATTGAAATAGCTGTGTGTATGATACCATATAGCACGATTCGAAAGTGTTTCAGGGATTAGGAGAAGCGTTGGCATATATGTATTACAAATAATAACACTTTTAAAAGGGTAATACGAATAAAAAAAATCTTGCGATTTTTTGAAAATGAAAAACATAACAAAGTCACATGAATTGTCCACAAAATCTTGTGACACCACTTATCGGCAAACTGACGAGCTATGAAGCAAATAAATGTAGATTGTTTTGCCTTTTTTTGTGTTAACAGCAGCTATTATAACCTGATCTTCCATAGTCTAAAACGAACTTCCAATTTTTGAAAACATGGAATTACTGCCAGGGTTACTCGAACTTGCTAGCGATCTCCGTCTAAGTTGTTTATCATTTACCATGTGTGATCGATTGGCTAGAAGAATAACTAATTTTTAACATATTTAAAAGACTCTGTGTCCCACCATCTGCTCTATAGAGCCCGACACTAATTAATTCACTGCAGTCGCTGATAAAGAAAACGTTTATTAATACCATTTTCCAATGCATTTCGAATCGGATTTTTGGTAAACCGATAAGCAAAATTGCAATCAAACACTATTTTTATCTAATCGGTATTCGCAATAAGCTTCATATTCGGATTACGGGCATAATCGTAACAAAAATATTTCATTTCATGTATTCGAGGAAGAAAACCAAAATCCAAAAAGCAACCAACAGCCACTGTGGCAGTCGGCTTGTCAATGACAACATCGTATGCAAACAAGTTGGAGAATCGAGAGGAAAAGAACAAAAAAAAAAAAACATCCAGCCGAATAACACGAAAAAAGGGTGTCACGTTACGCATAATTTATTCCCCAGACGAGGTACGGGTGTATCTTCTGGCTGTGTGTACATGAAGTCGAATGTGGTATCGGTAAATACATGTTATTTCCTACCTCGTTAGATGAGCTACAGGCTATCCCGGTGGTTATCCGCCCAATGAAAAATGGAAAGAAAACCGAATCAGTGACTACAAAAAAAAGAAAAAAAAACGGAGAACGCAACACGATAACCGATATAGGTAAACCAGAAGACGTACTGATAAAGGGACAAACTCGTATCGAGGCAAGAGTATCTTTGAGCGAGGAAACCACCGGGTTGTTGGGTTACCTGTGCACGGTTGTTGCGCTTCTTATTCCACTCGGTTCTTTGCCTTCGATGTCGTCTCTAACTTATTAGATTGACATCATAGATACTTGATACTTCATACCTTGGCTTAGATACGGGCTGTAGATGAATAGATAGATAGACGACAACCTATTTTGTATTTTTTCTTTCGCTTTTTCAACGTTGTGTCTACGAAATTTATGTCAGGTACCTTCCTCAGACTACGAGTAGTGTGTCGTCAGAGACGTCTGCTCACAGATGGAAAACAAAAGGCACATGAACTACCTCTGCACACGTATAGAGATACATATTTCATGCACTATGTATGAAGGATTCCCCTGAATATATCGGATTTCTGTTTGGATAGGAAAATTGAAATGAAAAAATACAGAATAAGGAAAAAAAAAACAACTTGTGGGTTGACTCTATTCAATAGAAGGAAAATAATATTCACAAAAAAAAAAAAAAAAAACAAACGGAAGAAAGATAGGAAGGATACGAGAATGGAGAAAGGTCGTTGTTGGATGGACTCACAAATTACTCTCAATTGTACACTTAACAGAGAAGAAAAGCAAATTGCTTGGCTACTAGTACTATTCCTGTCAAGTCCCTCCTACGCTCCTTAATCCAATCTACCACGTCTGCTGAATGTTTTCATTTCGATATTAGATTTTTGGCCAAATTGAAGGACGAATATTTGTCCTTTTTCTCTCATTTCCGTACGTACCATTGAATTGGGGGGACATAGATGCTATAAGGGTGAACGGTATCCTTATGGTGAATTGGTTTCCTCCTCCGGTGTGGAATATCCTTGTGAAATGAAATATTGCATCGTTTTCCTTTTCGTTATTCCTTCACTGTATCTATTTCTTTTTGTTGTTGTTATCGTTCTCCTTCTGCTTTCAGATTGTTTGGGGTTTATCCAGCAATTAGGGATTTCACAAATAAAAAAAAAACTTAATAAAAAAGGACAAACAACAAATATCCTCGGGAGGTATTGGGGGTCATTGGCAATAAATTACCAGATTGGACACAATGCTCGCACATAAATCACAAATTCCACTCTAGATACAAAGATACTCGTGTATTCCTTACATTTTCAATTATTTTTCTTTCATTTCATTTCCCACCGATTCATTTCATTCATTTATTTTGCTTTTCCCCCCTCTTTTTTGATTTTAATTGATTTTTTATTATTATTTTAAAACTCAAATCCATTTATCGGTTTCACAACACAACGCCGGAGAAAAAAATAAATAAACAAAACCGCCGATTGCCCAAGTTTTCTAATTTTCAATTAACAGAAGGAAAGTGAAAAATCAAAAAAATAATTAGAAAAAAAAAATAACTCGAAGAGAGAAACAATTTCGTACGACCAAGATCCGCGGTACGACCTTACACCACGATCACTACAGCTGGACTGCAGCCGGAATATCTGAAGCAGACATATTCAACGGCGGTATTGGTAGCTGAGAGATACGAAGAGACCCGCGAGAAAGGTTGAGCAACCATGAGCATAGGGTGAACATGTGATTCAAATAGGTTTTTCGACTCTTTCACTCGCAGTTGCTATAAGCGATATCGCTAGAACTGGTGCTGGTGGCTAGTACTGCTGTATTTGATATACAATTGTATCGCACTATCTAAAATCGAGTAGGTAGGTGGTGATTAACAGGGAACGATGTTGCCAGGTTAATTATTTATTATATATGAGTTTTAAATTTATTCTAATATTTATGAAAATTATTTAGTTCATTTGATTCATTGAGGTCCGAATTTGACATCACTGTTTCAATAATGAACGTCAAGCTGAACAGAAATCCGAGGCTGTAAATGTTCAGCTCAAGGTTTGCCATTTTATACATTGAACATTTAAAAAACAGTAAAATAGTGATTTTTGTAGTAGGTACGTTTCGCTTACTATGAGCAGATTACTGTCGACATAAAAATCCACCAGACTGGTTCTGTTACAGAAGTCTTAAAACTTAGCCATCATCTTTGATCATTTCCTGCAGAAAATATTGAAAATATAGTAGATGTGGAAGACATGTGGTATCAACAACCCGTCGCAATCTCGCTCACAACACGACTCGTTTAGGCTTTATTGCAAGATTCGTCTTCAAGATCGTTGAGCTTTGTGGAGCTATGCAAAAGATAGTGTCTAACAAACAAAACTGCACACTCCTGACGCATTGGCAACGAATATTCACCGAGTTATGGATGAACTAATGCCTGATATACATCGAAAAGTTATAGAAAATTATCTCGCCGGAATGATTCCTGCAAAAGCTTGCGAGGACATTTTAATTATATCATATTTCGTTCATAATGGAAAGATCCAAACAACATATCGAAATAAAAATGTTGTCTAAATCCTTCTCATAAATATATTTTCTCCACATTTACTTGGAAGAAGCGATTATATGTATACTTTAAGCAGATAGGTTAAATGCTTGTGGTTTCTAAACGAAAAAACGAGATTTGTTCAATTAGTAAGGTGACTTTTGTTTATTTATTCATCAATACGTATTCAGTGCCCGTCAAAGTAATCACCCTCAGATATAATACACTCGCGCCAGCACTTTTTCCTGTCCTTGGAAGGCTTTTGGTGTAGACTTGAGTTCTTCCAACAAAGGGTCTTTTTCTTCTCAGTATTTTTTTCAGTATTGAAAAGAGGAAAAAGCCGAAGGGGCCAAGTCCGTAGAATACGGTGGCTGGCTCATGACTGCGGTATTATTTTTGTCTAACAAATTACACACAAACAACTATGAGCAACATGATATTTTTCCCAAAAATCCAGATGTTTTCTTCGCATTGCTTTAAACGGCACATAACTTCAAAATAATATTCCTTATTGACCGAGCATCACGATGAAAACAGTAAGTAAAACTTTCACATTAGACCAAACTTGGCGTTTTTTTTTTCGATCTTAGATCTTCTGGTCGCCTCCATCGAGATGAGTTTGATTTCGACGAAATAATTATAAATGTTCTTATGTTGCGTCACCAATTATGACTATTCAAAAATCTGGATCGTCATTCACGTCACTTAACAGCTCCTGATCTATGCCCATACGAAGTTTTTTTGGGCCATAATTTAGCAATTTCGGAACAAACTGTTTGAAAATTTGAAAAAATTTCATGGCATGAGCCAACCAATATGCCGAGGATATTATCTGATCTTATCTGATAGTGATTCGACGACTCTCCGTAACAATTTTCTTCGCCTCGTTTTCATCCGCTGTTGACGTGTTGGGGCGTTCAGGGTAGGCTTCGCCATTAACATCCTCTCGGCCTTCAGTGAAGAGCTTATACTATTTATTAATTTTTTTTTGCCCAGAGTAGGCTCGTCAAATGCCTCATTCATTATTTTAAGTACGCTGGGGCACTTAATTTTATTTTTCATCTCGAATTTAACACAGATTCTTTGATCAATAACTCAAATCTCGAAAAACCTTGTAGACTTATGCTCGTATGAATAAGTTCAATCAATGTGATCACAACAATATTTAAACCCGCTGAAGCATTCTCTTATATACTTTTTCAGTATATCCAATTTTGGAGTACAGTTTCAATGGTCTCAGACCCTATTTCGCGAATAGCTCAATAAATATTTTGCTAAAGGACCAAGCTTAAGGATAATTAGCCTATCATTAATTTTAACAAAAGAATAGTCCATTGAACTTAGTACGAGTGCATTGAATGTTGAACTCCATCCTACTGAAACTAGGGTTTACCCAATTTGAATTTATAAATTTTTTGCCAAAAAAATAAAATGTATCTTTATGTTTCGCCATTGATCTGTGTTGACTGTAACGCTGTCACCATCTACATCTTCGAAGATAAATGAGCCAATAAAGACGACAGTCCAAAATCGACTAAGCAAAGTGTGGGTTTTCTGAGCCCCAAATATGGCATGGTTTTGTTTATTTATTATACACAACCACTGGGAAGATGATGTGCCTCATTTGAGAAGATGATTTAGCATACTCGATGTCAATTTCCAGCTGATCTAAACTCCAAACAGGGAGTCGATGACCAAGTGGGTGATCATTTTGCTTCGGCGCCTAAGTAACTTTGACTTATATGCGAATTATTCGAGATGTCTATGCAAATATCTCTTCAGCTTCTAACGTTCTGTTACTGAAATCTGTAGCGAGTTGAAGATGACGGGTTCGGGCCCAAATTTGTTTCATTTCGTCCGAAATTTCTTTTCGAAATCTTACTGTTTTTAAAACACAGTACTCATTTTGGAATTAAGTAACGGTGTACTCCATTGAAGTTCTATTCATTGCGTTTGACACTAAATTGTAAATTTTTTGATAAAATCAATGTTGTTCATGTCTTAATAACTATAAATTTAAAAGGAAACCAGTCGCTGTGCCACCTATTTACATTACTGCTGAGAGAAAATGTGGTCTGAAATCGTTCGCATATACATACATTTAATTATGACCCACCGTTTCAGATATCCGAATCCCAAAAAAAATTTGAATTTCATTGAGATTTTCATGGGTCAAGTTTGAAAAAGAGACAGACCTACTGAACATGTGTTGTCGTTTTCAATGCCTTAGTTAGCAAACTGGAAGAGCGAAGAACACAATGGTAACGAAGGATTGAGAAAATCCGTTTTGATATTTTCCCTCAAGCATGAGATTGCACGGCTAGGAGCTGGAAATATCGTTACCCATATTCGATGCACTGATGGTGTAAGAATAGTTCTAATAAAAGTTAAATTGTGTCTGACTTTTAGTTTAGAATTTAGATGCAAGCACCAAGCAAAAACATATTGCTACTCAATAGCTTTATATATGGGTGGTTTGAGGCCATCAATCCAGGGAAAACTGCGTAGAGCTATACGGATAAATCATTTCGAAATACAATTGGTAAAGGGCCAGTCTACTTGACTGGACCTACGCAAAATATTTTAGATAAAACAGCTGCATATAGGCATCAGTTTCAGTATACATATGTCATTTGTTTGGTGCGTGAATATCTTTTCACTTTATGGAACATGTTGAATTTTTTTCCGGATAAGTAATTTTTTATTCATTTTTAGTGCTGCGGAAGTCATCGTGATAAAGTAGAAGTTTGTGGTGACCGTAAAATAGCTGTCAAATTTGCTTTGAAGTGGAAGACAACTAACCACTTGGTCAGCCGTAAAAGCTTGAAAGTGAAGATTTTGAAGAATTTTTCGATCAAGACCTTCAAATACTTCAACAAGTAACTGAATTGCTGGGCTTGTCAAGGGTAGGAAAATGCCAAAAATTCATAGAAATTATCTGAAAGGAAGGAATTCGGGTCTGTGAAAAGCTTTAGCGTCATATTAGGTCTAGTTCGAGAATCCCAATCCAATGGACTAAGCCTGGCTAACAATAAATATCAACGGCAAGTCCTAACCATAATCCTGTCTATGGATCCAAGCTCATACTTTGTATTTGGTGGAATCAGAAGCATTTGGTCTCCTATGAGCTGCTCAAGCCGATTGAAACCAAAACTGTAGACAAGAATTAATGAAAGACACAAAAATTGATTTTGAAGTATGACAATGCTCGACCGCATGTGTTGCACGTGTTGGTCAAAACAAAGGTCAAATTGGAAGTCCTAATCTACCCGCCATATTCTCCAGACATTGCTTTATCTGATCATAATACCACGCTTAACGCAATATTTTATCTTCTTGGGATAGTTGTCGAATATTTATTTCTGAACTCTAGTTAAAACCCAATGTAAAAAACACTTTCTTTTTTGCCCCTGAATCAGCCATTCCTAGGTGAAAAATCGCTGCCTTAATTCTGAATCATTCCCATGGATTCTATCGTAATTATACAGAAGCTGCTTGCTAAGTTACTCAAAATGAATCTGCAAGCTCCATTTGGGTGTGACTCAGATTCTCATCGAGCAGTATCCCCAATTCTTTGTTGAGCTTCAACGCTGAAATCACCATTCTTAAAACATAGAAACCAATCCCTTCATGAGCTTCACTTAGAATTAGAACATCCTGCAAATGCTGTAAGTGCTGCAAATGCTGACACAACATTTGACATATTCAACACAATAAAAAACAAACTCAAAACTAAATGTTATTGACATATTTCTAACCTCTCTGAAGCCCATGAGATTAATTGTCACTATGAAATATTTTTAACACCCAGAGCCAAATTTTGAAAACTGAACTAATTTGCACTCCCGATATAACTAACATTATAGCCCCTGGAGGACCGAACCCGAAGCTGTTCTCAGTGACGTGTGTGATTCATGTTTTTCCTGTCGACTTCGAACGGAGAAAATCCAGAAGCTGTTTTTTCCAGACCAATATACTACAGGACGTTCGGGTATTGGACCAGTGGGTATTGACGGCTGCTGAAAACCACTGCGGAATATATATGTAATGTCCAAAATGACTTGGTTCCTGTTGGATTCGAACGCTGTCACTCACTTCAAGAGCGAACACTCTCCCAGACACGATGATAAACTTGCATGCGAGCCTAAAATGCCCAGCTATAAAGATGTTGGTAGAAGCATAAGAAGTATTGTATAAATTAGCCTTTTATTTGAAAAAAAAAACATTATAATTTACCGAGATTAAATAAATCCATTGTAATTGCTTCAAATCAAGATAAATTGTTACTTAACTAGTTAATTATTGATTTTACAGAGAAGGAAAATTTATTTCAGTAAGCAAGCCCAATAAATATTCCATTCTGACCTCAACATTTTTGTAAACAGTAAAAACTTTTCTCATAACTAAAAGAACTAACTTGAATAAGATTTAGTGGGGCAATATTTCACATAGTAAGTTATCATGTGTATTATAGTTCTCTTTGAAGGGAGTTGATAAAGCCAAACTGATTTAATAAATCAATTCCCTTATTGTATGTCATAGTTCTACAATAAAATGGCACATTCTATCGTTAACCGGATTTTTAGCAGATCAAAAAAAAAATTTATTGACTAAAAACAATTGTAACTCATCTCAGTCTCCCCTGGAACGTATGAATTAGGCAGTATATTTGCAGGGCGAACGATTTGAAGAATTTTGGGAAAATAGTCAAAGTAATCTACACGTTTAATAAGAGGACTGCTACATTGCATTATGGAATATAGATCTATGTATATGCTATAAGGAATTGGTTATTGAACTTAAAAGGCTTAAGGGAGGATTGGCAAAGGGCCATAAACGAGGCTCTGAACTTATGAGTTTCAAAGCGGCGGTAATAATAAAAATAATAATAAGCATTGTCCGTGTAATAAATCCGAAAAGACTTATGTGGACAGAATATATAGAATAAATCGAGAGTGGACAAAAGAATGAGTGGAAAACTCGTAAGAAAAAAAAATTGGGGAAAGTCGGCGAAGGCAATATAAGGATGGACCTAGAACAGATGTAACAAAACAGCAAAATATGGAAGGAACACACTCATGAGACTTGACGTAATTCATTTTCATTCAATTTCATAATTTCCTGCTTTCTAGGAAAATGAGTCTAAGTTGCCACCCTCGTAAGACAGGGATAGCCATTACAATTAAAGAGATCTATGGACCAGGAGTTTCCAGGAGTGTATAAAGGTGCAATGTAGGGAAGAACAACGAAATATTATATGAAAAATGCTCAAAGAGGGTAAAGCCTATGTTTTAACAGCAAATGGATGTTAAATAACTTCGTTCATATGTACCTATCAACGGGTGGTTGAAATGTAATAATTCAAAACCCTACAGCGAAAAGGATCATTTGGTTAGCTCGGAGGGCACTTTTCACAGTGTCTGGTAGTACTCGTATTAAAATAGAACTTAATATTTGAACTGCCAGTTCTACAACAAGAAGAATATTGTTTGAGGCAAAACAATTTGGAAGGAGAAATTATGGTGTACAATCAATAAGGTCGAAGTTATAGAGTGGCCTACTTTGTTACCGCATTGTTATACCTGGTGCAAGTGCGTTGGCGGCGACTACGTCAGAAAGCTGCAGGTATTACATCCATGTGACAATGGCGTGGTATTATCGCCAACGAATTAACCAATTACTAATCTAATGGAATACTTTCCATATTATTTATACGAAAATAGTGGCCGTAAATAATTTATTGCTATTTCATTGTCTGCGAAACAAAAAAATAAAACGAAAAATAAAGCCTGTCTGGCAATGCTATAAAGGCATGCCGATCGCACTAACAAGGAAAAAGCGAAAAAAGAATAAAAACAAACTAGCAACAACCAGCACACCATCATCATCATCGTCCACCAGCATGGATCCCAAGCCACCACCATGCCGTGCAGTACTTCTGTACCCAGCGGCGTTTAAGGTGTACCGTACGTCACTCTTTGGATTCAATGGAAAATCCGATACCAGACACTAGAACCAGCAACAAACTCAAATTTTTAATTCTCTCTCACTCTCAAATCGCTTAATCTCTCCTTCATTCGCTCGCTCTCTCCGCTTCTTCGTTCTCTCCAGGGTGACTAGCGCGTTACCTCGTTTTGTTGTTGCACGACATTTGTGATGTTTCATTGTTTGTTTTGGCTACAGAGATATTTAAAGTTGAAAATGTATCTTCTTGGAGCCCAGGCATGATGGTAAATGAAAATGGAAACACAACGGGGTGCCCGACTCGTTTTCGGGATGGTGCGCACTGACATGTTGCATGAACAGGGCACCCTGCCTCGTTATGGACTCGAAAGTGTGGACATGGGACGGGCTAAGGGATTTAAGCAGACACTTAAAATGTGTGCACTGTCGCTACACGGTGTCGTGGATTAGTTTACACGAAAATAGAGATAACCGGAGATATTCGATTTCTTATTACATACATATTTCCTTTTTTTTATAATCATACAGACAAAGTAAAAATGAGTTGCCAAGATTCCAATCGCCTTTGGTTCGTCCATCGATAAGTCATTGCATTGGGAAACTGACTCCTGAAACGAAAATCCCAATCAAATTGCTACAAATGGCCAGACGTTGGTTTTAGACATGTTTATAGAGAAATAATAAGGAATGAAGACAGAGGGTATGAAAGATTTGTTAAAAAAATAAGGTGACTTAATTTTCTTCGAAAAATATATATTTATTCATCAATATTTATTGTGCCCCCGTCAATCCCCCAGATATAATACACGTGCGCCAGAGCTTTTTTTCGAATCCCTGAAGTACCTACTTCTAATTTGAGTTTTTGGTATAGGCTTGAGCTCTCCCAGCGATGCGGTCTTTATCTCTTCAGTCGTGGCAAATCTCCATTGATATATGGGTCCTTTAAGTTTAGGGAAGAGTAAAAATTCACAGGAGACCAATGGTGAATACGGTGCCAAAAAATAACGAATTGACAACGATGAGTGAGCAGGTGCCTTATCGTGATGCAACAGCCAGGAATTTTTTTTTTTTCCCACAAATCCGGACGTTTATTCGTACTGCTTAACGTAAGCGGCGCATAACTTGACCTTCTGGCAAGAACTCACGGTGAACCACGCCGTTGTAATCGAAGATACCAGTGAGCAAAACTCTCACATTTGACCGAACTTAGCATGCTTTTCTCGGTCTTGACTCATTTGGTCGCTTCCATTGGGATGATTGGGCTTTGGTTTGGTCATCACAACCATATATCGATTTTTAATCACCAGTGATCATTTCCAGTAAATCTGAATCGTTATTCACGTAATTTAACAGCTCCTGAGCGATGCGACTGTTGTTTTGGTCAAAATTTAGCAATTTCGGGACAAACTTCGTTAGCACATGGGAACCACCCAATATGTCAGCATCTTCAGTAATTTCTTCAATAGTGATTCGATTCCAGCACATCAACAGTATACGAAAGTGAGGCAAAGTGACCGAAATGATTATAAAATCGCTGAGTCAGAAATAATTGGCAATATCATTTGTAAGCAACATTTTAGAGAGGCACTATGTGCCGGTTTTTTGTTCCAAAAAAGATCTTAAAGACCTTATGTTGCGATAAGATCTTCGCTTAAGCTTTAGATCAGGATTCAGAAAAGTGTCGGTGATAGAATGAAAAGTCGCGTAGTTTACTGGGGACTCTTTTGAAGGAGATTGATATAGAAGAATAAATTGTATTGCATTTAAGAACCCAAAAATTCTATTTACTTTTTGAATATGTAATGTGTACGCTAAGATGAAGGCCGCCACGGATCAGAAACCCAAGCCTCTATCAACCTCCAGGCTAGTACATCCTGCTATTATGTTTATTACAGATTGCAAATGGGACATTTCGAGGAGCTTTTTTATACATATCACTCAAAAGGTTCCTAGAATATCATATAAATGGCACCACTATGTACCAATCCATATGCATTTTAGAAAGTACCTACCTTCGAATTAAAGGTGTCAAAATGTTATCGTTTCTGACGTTTATTTCAAAAGTTGCAGTGGTTTCACTGACGCCACGTTCCAAATTCAAAACCATCCACGATTGACAGGTGGTTAAGAAAACATAAAAGAAGTCCACAAAATGTTTTTGCCGATGGTAAACTGAAGTTGCGGGAGGCAATATTGGAAAATTGTTAAGGTTTATTAAATTTTCATTTGTGTTGAAAAATCAAATGCTGAACACTGCATTGAAGCTGACTTATCCGCATATACTTTAGACAAAGATAGTCTAAAGGCAGCAAGTCGGACGATCTAGCCGGCCAATTAACCGGGCCAAAACGAGAGATAAATTGGTCACCGAGCTCATTCATCAATTGGTCCATCGATTCGCGTGCCGTACGACATGTAGCACCGTCTTGGGCTAAATGTAGCACCGTCTTGTTGACTGAGTTCAACTCGTGCATTTTGTATGAAAAAAAAAAAAATCGAAATCATTGATCAATAGCGGGCGCCATTGAGGGTAACGTTGTTCTCACGGTCATCTTTGCAAAAATATGGGCAAATGATTCCACCGCATCAAACGGTGCATTTTTCCAGCTATATTATCAACCCTTGTATTGCCTGAGGTTGCTCATCGGACCAAATATTAACATACCCATTAAATCAGAAATGAGCTTCGTCGCTGAAGATAGACTCTCGTTGAAAAAACGGATCTTCCTCCAGTTTTTCCCTTTACTCACTGAAAATTACACGCTGTAGCAGGTCGTTCGAAAACCAAGGTAGCACTATATAAATGACTGATCATTCCTCCGCAGAGGCCTGGACCTTAACGAAAACTGATGAGTAAACCTTGGTCGCTTCGAGAGGAAAATCTTGTTTGGTCTCGTTTATATAAACTCGAGTGGAGAAGAAGATACAACGACGAACTGTACGGGCTGTACAGCGACATCAGCCTAGTACGACGTCTCCGGATCCAACGTCTAAGAAGGCTAGGCCATGTTGAGCGAATGGGCAACACAGCTCCGGCCCAAAGAGTCTGCGAATCCAACCCTGAGGGATGACGTAGCAGAGGACGATCGAATCTAAGGTGGCGCACGCAGGTGGATGGGGACCTTAACCAACTGGGAGTGCGGTATTGGAAACAACTGGCAAAAGACCGTGTCAGCTGGAGACGCTTGTTGATTGAGGCCCAGGTTCACACCGGACTGTAGCGCCATCTAAGAAAAAGAAGAAGAAGGTCGTTTGACTTTAGTTCTAGCAGCTGTATTTCGTAAGGTTTTAGATCAAGATTCTTGCCACAAAGCCGAGTAACACAATTCCAATTGCTGCGAACGGCGAAGAATGGGCAAATAAATGCCTTCATTAACTCTGGTAGGCGGCTTCATGTTCAATAGTCTGTTATTGGTGCGAAATTCGGTCACTTTAGTTTGAATTGCATGCTCAGTAGATCGATTATGACGACCGTAAAATAGTGGAAGCAGAAAAAAAGCATTTTTCACAAAGCATGGATTTTAGTAATAAAATTTAATAATTTATAAGCATTGTTCTGGTGAAGTATTTCTATGATGAGATGGCAATGTTAAGTGAGCAAATTTGTTTTTGACACATGCCACGAATAACGCGTAACTTGTCAAAAATAAAAAGTGAAAGACCAAACAGCAAAAAGTCACCCTTTATCAAGCACCTTAAAAATATCAGAAGGTAATGCATTCATCATTTGCATGGACAACAAGGCGATGAAGATTTACAAATATTTGGAGTATTTGTTTCATATGGTATGAGACAATGGATAAAACATGGATCACTACAGTCTATAGTCAATTCGGCAGTCAGCTGAGTGGACGGAAAAGGATGAAAACCATTCAAAGGGCCAAAAATACAGAGTCAGCTGGTGAAGTTTTGGTCTCTGTATTTTGGGATGCTCACCGTGCTTTTTCATCGATTACCTTGAGAAAGGAAGAACCATCAAAGGCGAATATTATCTGGCGATATTGATGAGCTTGAATTGCGAAAAAACGACCTCAAATGAAGAAGAAAAAGTTCTCTTTCAAGTTTTGAATTGCTTCCTCATCCACCGTGTTATCATGTTGGGCATACAAATGTTAGGGAAGCGTTGATATTAATGCATCATTCTTAAAAGAGACTACGTTGAAGAATAAGGTCGAATTTAGCTTAGAAGTTGGTTTTTTATTACTAATCTTTCGAACTTATTGAGTTATGTGTTAGACAAGGAGTTTTGTCAGTATCCCATTGCGATAATAAACCGTGAAATACAATAATGAAGCTCCATTCAAATTTGCAAGTGCAAAACAGGAATTCCTATTTGTTACATTAATTCACTATTTAAAAACAGAAAAAAACATTCAGGGATGAGGTAAGGGTTGATTAATTACACTTGTTTTCCTGCCGGACACTCAGTAGCTCGATAATTCTTGGCAGCTTGATGCATTAAGGTTTCGCTTGGTACAGCTGATGGTTTCATAATTGATATTTTTGTAGCTAAAATTCCAAGATTTCAGAGTCATACAATTTTCCTACGAGAAACACGAAATCTGTCAACAAATAAATAATTTTGGACCTATCCTACTCGCCTCAATAGACTTGTTCCCGCATACAACACTTCCTCTTTTCCTTAATGAGATACAAACAAACAAGTACGAGCTCCCAACTCATACCCCATGAGAAGCAACTACCAATTCCATGAAAATCGCGTTCGATGTCAGGCAATTTCCCTTCGCCTTCAATATCCTGTGGAGTTTAGTTCATTTATCTTCGACGCCTGACATGTCTTACGAATTACCCCAACATCGTCTCAACCATACTATGTACTTGTTCACCTCAAGGCAGTACCATCCACTCCATCTGACTACTAGGCTCATTGGATAATAACTTTGGTGTCACACGTCCGCGAGGATATGATTCCTTGTCGTACACACATTCTGCATTCCACCACGTACAGTCTCGTCATTGCTCGCGCATCGGCATGGAGGCAGTCATGATTCCCTTGAAATGTTCAGTTAGCACATTTTAAAACATTTGACAGATTTCCACATACGCAACATACGCGCCGGAGTATGAACACGGCTGTCAATGTACCTAGAGATTCTGAAGAAAACGTACAAAAACAACGCAGGGACACGAGGATGAAGACGATGACGACGACGACGGAAATGCTTCGTTACAACCAGTTTACTGATGAATTTGCATGTCTGGAGTGGTGATATTTCTTAGCCAGAATGGGAGGGAAGTGAGAGGGTATTGGGATACAATAGATTCGCAGATGTCACAGTTGGAGATTTCTAAGGTCCCATCCGATCATAATGCGTAGAAGAGCATCATAAAAGCATCATTTGCCGGAAAGGTCGCATACAGAGCAAAGGTCGATAGTATTGTGACAATTGAACGAGGTCGGGAAGACTTAAGGACTTTCTAATGTACCAAATGTCCCTTTTTTGAAATCGTCTTTCTCATTTCTTTTTTTTTGAAGATTATTTTCTGTATGACTGAAATTGGAAAGAATTGTAAATGTGCGGAAGCAGTGTTTGGGTGTTCTGTTGGGTAAGGCGATTAGTTTGATTCTGGTATTTCAATGAGCCGTGCAAATTGTCAGTTGTTCTTAAGACGCTGACAATCCCTAGTCTAATTGTGCTTGAGAATTAAATTTTCTTGCACAAATTAAATTGCTAATGGGCTTGGTAATTCCCTCTATTGTCTGCGATTGTACTCGGCCTATATAAGGGGAAATCAATTGATTTTAAGAACGAGCCTTGCCACGGAGTCAACGAAAGCAAGATTATGACGCTGTTGGCGAATATAATGTGACAATTTCATTATAATAATTTAACCGACCATTGGATCCGTATTTTTTTATGACTGGTTATTGAAACGGAATTGAGAAATTTGATGCTGAGATATAACTAAGGGGCTACGATTGGAAAGCAGTTGGTTTACATGATTAATGTCATTTAAGACATCAATGGGATATATCGTTAACTGCTTGAACTATGATTTATCATATTATATTCTGTGCCACTGTCCATTCCCTTGAACTATACAATTGCACTGAATGTCCTGAACAGACTACTAATAAATCTCTATCGCGACCAATGCTGAAGTTCGTTATTGCAACTTCATATGCAGGGTTATCCAGTGCGACTGTTTCAACATTTATTTTTTTCAAATCAAATGTAATGTACTATTATCTAACTTAATTAACAGGTTTCCCTGTTTTTATGGTCCCAAATGCGTTATAATTTGTTCATAGGACAATAAATTTACTAAATTTTAAGGTAAAGAGTGTTTTCTTAGAGGTATATTAGCTCAATATGAAATTAAGTACTTCATACTTATGTTAATGTTCATGGTATTAGCTTTATTTAGTAGATGATTTTATGCCATTACTGTATAAATACGACTTCGGGCATTAGCGCCACGACTAGCTTTAATGAAGCGCAATCGTGGAGTCCAATTTTCGACAACTTTTTCGAGCAACTGGGGCCATATATCAGTAATAAAACGGCGAATGTTGACTTCCAAATCGTCCAACGTCTCTGGTTTATCCGCATAGAATAGTGACTTTACATACTCTCAAACAAAGTAATCTTCAGGTGTGAGATCACAGGATCTTGGAGGCCAGTTCAGAGGTCCATGACGCGAAATTATGCGCTCTGTAAATGTTTCCCGCAATAAATTGATGGTCGCGCACCGTGTGGCATATTGCGTCATCTTCTTGAAATCATAGCTCTGTCACATCAGTGCCATTCAACTGAGCAACGAAGTCAAAAATCATGTTTGTATAGCGCTTTCTATTGACGATAACATTCTGGCCGGCATCGTCCTTAAAGAAATATGCGCCGATGATTTCACCAACTCATAAAGTACACCAAACAGTGAGTTTTAATGGTTGTATGGGCATTGGGCGTCTCGACAAAGGTTTCCGGGTTTTCTCCATTCCAAATTTGGCAATTTTGCTTGTTTTCATATCCATTTAACCAAACATGGACCTCGTCGGAGAACAAAATTTTCAGTCGAAAATGAAGATCAAGCTGAAGCATGTTTTTGGTCCATTCACCAAGCCTACCATGCGTCTAATGGTCACGCGGTTTCAGCTCTTTCACAAGCTGGATCTTATAAGCTTTGAAGCCAAGATCTTTCCGTAAAATCTTGCACAAAGTGTATGGGCATAGCTCCAATTGCTGTGCACGATGGCGAATTGATTCATTCGAATTCTCCTCAACACTGCGCTTCACAACGGCAATAACTTCTCCTCTTCGCACTGTTTGTCGCTTTTGGGGATATTATCCACTAGGGCGCACGTGCTGTGAAAACGATTCATCGTGTTCCGAATAACTTGCTCCGGTGGATTCAGTTTGGCGAAAGAATCATCTTTTTCAAAATATGTTAGCTCAATTTGTATGCATTGTTCTGGCATTAATTGTAAAATGGCAAAACATACTAACCACAAATCAACTTACAATCATCAAATTGATAATCTGTAGAAATTTAATAGTATTGCCATTTAAAGACCAAACCACTAAAAAAAAAAACCCGAGTGGAATTGTTTTTTTCTGTAGAAAAAGTGAAAAGCATTGAGCTGTGGAACTTAGGTCGATTTTGCACAAATGTAGGTTTGTCGCGTACATCTTCATCGACGAATGTCAAGTTTATCGCATTGCCAATAAAAGAAATTCAAATTGGATCACCAAAATCTGTCATCTAAGTCAGAAGTTGGAATCTTAGTCATTTAGTATGCAATAAAGAAAATTTAATTCAATACAAATTCTGTATTCTCTTTCGTAAAAAGCTATACTTCGTTTGTATATTGCTGTTTGTGAGTGTTTCTTCGACTCGTATATCTAAAGAACGAATAATGATATGATATTGATATTGACTGTGGACCAATGTCATTCGACGCATAATTAAAAAAAATAAAAACTGATAAGGCAAGAAATTTCAATTGGCTGTTTGTTTTTCGTGAGGGCCACTGTGGTCCGAATAGTGAACTTTATCAGTCTTATGACCAAAATTATGAACACGAGTTTATCCCAATAAATGAAGATTCAGTTTCGGTTTACCAAAGTAGTGATCCACTCTAAGCATTAAATCTTTTAGACAAACAGAAACCTTAAGCACTTGATTAAACGCAAAAATGGTTGGAAAGACCAAAGTCAGATCCCGATAATCCATTGATGTATCGCTAACATTATTTGAATTTAACATTCAAAATTAAAATTAATAATTGGTGTTATAATGGTGTGTATTACCTATGCATCATTTGACTTCCTTCTGATAAAAGATACATAAATAGAATCATTTAGGCAGTTTAGCGCATATACTGTGAGCGTCAAAAGAAAGTGTACACCACCAAAGTCCATTTTCAACATTTTATTATGACGAATAGCTTACATATTTTTATGAAAGATTTATTTACATTTAATAAGTTTTAAATTTACTAACGTTTGACGAAAAAAACTTAGCAAAAAAAGTAATAACAAAATAATAGTAACAAAATAACATAAAAAACTTCATATTTTACGCGTCAAAAAAAAGTGTACAGTACACGAAAACTGCGGAATTTCTTAAATTAATATTTCGTCTGCTTTCCTTTGGACTTCAAAACAGCTTCTAGTCTTCTCGGCATGGACTCTACTAATTTCTTGACGAATTCTGTTGGAATTTTCTGCCATTCTTCTAACAAAACCGCCTTCAATGTGTCTTTGCTGGTTATCGGACGTTTTCGAATCTGCTTATCCAGATACTCCCACAAATGCTCTATCGGGTTAAGGTCTGGGGATTGCGGAGGATGATCCAGTTGCTTAGGTGTCCGATAAAATAACCATTCCTTTACCACTTTGGCCATATGCTTGGGGTCATTGTCCTGCTGGAAGACCCATGATTGACTTAACCCCAATTTCTCAACACTTTGTGGTAAATTTTCCCTTAAAATGTTAAGGTAATCAGTTTTATTCATAGTGTTGTCAATAAAAACTAGATTTCCAACACCTGATGCGGCCATACACCCCCAGACCATAACTGAACCCCCACTGTGCTTGATCGTTGAATTTATATTTTTTTCGGCAAATTCGGTGTTCTTGGCTCTCCATATTTTGGGCCGCTTTTTTGATCCGAATACTTCGAATTTGCTCTCATCACTGAAAAGAACAATATTCCAAAATGTAAAACAGTCATTTCTATACTTTTGGGCGTAAAGCAGTCGTCGCTTTCGGTTCTTTTCGGAAATGTGAGGTTTTTTCCGAGGCACTCTGCCATGTAACCCATTACTATGAAGCGCCCGGCGAACAGTACTGGCACTAACGGGAATTTCCGAAGAAAGGCTTATGTCTTCCGCGATTTTCACTGCACTTGCCACTGGATTTTTGCGAACCTTCCTAACAATAGACCGTACTTCTCCTTCAGACAATCTCTTTGGTCTGCCCGTACGAGGTCGATCTTTAACATCTTTGAATCTCGCAAATTTATCAATAATTTTTTTTAACGGTATTATAATGTCTATCAACTATTTTCGCTATCTGCCGCAACGATTTTCCTTCCTGATTGAATTTTAATATAAGTTTGCGGGTTTCAATCGAACTTTGCTTTCCCATTTTCGGATGATGTACTTCAAACACGAAACTAACAACTTTCCTCATGAATGAACAAAACACAATGAGATATCCCTTTGACAAAGCCATAGTCGAAGTGAAAACCAAAAAATAAAACGAATGTAACGGGTGATTCCCCCGTTTGAGGATCTGTTACAGTCTGATGTTCTAGTTGTACACTTTTTTTTGACGCGTAAAATATGACGTTTTTTTTGTTATTTTGTTATTGCTTTTTTTGCTAAGTTTTTTTTTGTCAAACGTTAGTCATTTTACTACTTATTAAATGTAAATAAATCTTTCATAAAAATATGTAAGCTATTCGTCATAATAAAATGTTGAAAATTGACTTTGGTGGTGTACACTTTCTTTTGACGCTCACAGTATATATTACTCCAAACTCAGGTTACGCTTTAGCACATTTTGAGTTTTTTCTTAAGAATACCCCAAAAACCGTGATCGAGACATTCCGAACAAATAATTGGGCATGCACCTCGTATTAATGAAGACGATGCACGAACATCGTTAAGGTGTCTCGATTTCTAGATTAAGAAAGGTTACAGGCAAAAACGATATGAGAATTTTCTGTACTCATTTGTACTGCTTGGTTTTTAGTCATCGAGGATACCATTGCCGATAATAAATTCTAGCATTCCGTTATCATGTCAGATGATGCAATTCTTTGGTTCGGTAAAAACAAAAATGTATGGCAATTACGTGGAAAAGTATTCGCTTCGCCACGATCAAAAAGTGATTGTTTGGTTTGGAGCTACAACCGAACAGGTAATAAGAGAGCTTTATCGTTCGTAACTATAATATTTTATGCCAAAGTAATAGTAAAATTTGTATTGTATTGTATATCGAGTACAATGGACTTATTGCAGACAATTTTTGCGAATCACGAATGCTATAATCTGTCGATTCCCTCTATATTTTTGAAACTTTTATTATTATGGTTTAATTTAATCTTACCATAAATATTACCAATAATGAGAAGAAGAAGCTTAAGGCACCGTTCCTAATTAAGACCAAATTACCTGAAAACAAAACAAAAACAAGTTATTAGTTAAGAAATAACATTTTATAAAATTCGTGTATAATTATGTTTATGCAAGTGTTAAAAAGGTAAGAATTTGACAAATAGAAAAGGAATTGGAGCCTGGAAACCACTCAAAGGTTAGATCGATCAAGAACACTATAAAGTGTTGTACGTAAACTATACTTGAAAGAATTAGAGCGATATCGTCTCTCAATCATTTGTTTTTGAGCTTTTAATCTTCATCATAAAAAGACCGAATGCTGCTCACTTAATGAGGTGGAAAATATAATAGAAAAATAAGAACTTTTCGTGCGAGAGTACGTTTTCAAAGTCCTGTCTACATATATAAATTATAACATTTCTCTTGATTGTTGATATACCTGAATGATCTAACGGCTAAAGAACACCACGATTTTTTGTAGGAGTACTTACCATTTTCTAACACCATGATAATCGTATCCTTTTGAATAAACATTCGATAACTCTGGTGATAAAGCTGCAAAAGCCAGTTTGTCACCCCTAAAAAAAGTCGCTTGTTTTAAACGACTTCGATGCCAAATTTTGACAAATTTCAACCTTAAAAATGTACGAAAATTCAGCTTCAATTAATGAATCGCATTGATTGCAGGGTGGTACACAACCCAATTTGGTGGAATTGTCCACATTGATGATATCTCAATTTGGAAGTAAATCTCCACTGAACATTTAGGCTATTTGACCTTGAAAATTGAGCTCTAGTTTTTTTGTCATGTTATTATCGAAAACTGAATCCACTCTTCAATACGCAATAAAACACAATTGTATCGCGAATATACGAACATACAAACGTGTGACTGTGTAACCGTCACAGGCTTCTCTATAAAAACGACAGATTCCAACATTTTTAATTCCGAATATCGCCAAACTGTATTAAACCACTGGTAACATTTTTGTCAGCTGATAGCAAACTACAATAGACAACCGGTGTAACTAGCAATAAAAGTTAGTGTTAGCGAATAAATGTTTATCAGCATGTTTCAGATATAAATTTTAGGCAAACATTTCTATAACAAAAATATATATGTTGTCTTAGGAAGTCTCAGGAAGTAGGACACTCGCGAGTTCAGTCCTCTAAAACTAGCTTTGAAAAATCGAACTTAATCTCCTTTCCTATTTTAGAAACTAGCCCATGAAAAAGGGGCCCTTAAACATGGAAAACATTATAATAGCTGAGAAATGGAATGCTAGTATATATAAGTTATACGATGCCTTTGCTATAACTACGATCTTGCTTTTCCCAGCGCTGAAAATTTGGTCAATTAACACAGTGATTGCATAAAAAAATGAGTCTTGCAGCTCAACACACTTCTTGATTACTTGCAAAGCTTTCTTCGCGGTTGCCCTTATAGGAAACCGGATGGTCTTTACAATAGATTCTCATTTTCTGGGTAAAAACCCTTAACAAGGTTAACGAGAATCATATATTATTAGGTACCGCGTTTTATATATCGGACGTTCACTAAATAGCGTTAGAAAGATGATTCTAACTCTGGCTGAAAGTTTTGTGAAAGGTGAAATAAAGGGTGATGAATGGAAAATTTTCAAGTTTTAAATAAAATAAATAAAAAACTGAAAATTGTAGGTAATACTTTATTTTGGGAAAATGTACAGTCATGTTGCGGATTATATTATATTTTTTGGAAATAATATCTTCTAAATGACGCCCGTTTCTTTTCAGTGTGACCCTCACGTTTGCAATAACGCGTGGAAAAAGAGCTGGTTCAATGATGGCAATTTCGCGGCAAATATTCTTTTGCAGACCATTGATTTGAGGTATCCCCACAAGAAAAAGTCGCATGGTGTGAGGTCGGGAAAGTGAGGTTGCCAGGGCTAATTATCCCTCAGGTAGATATTGCACATCAACGTCGTTTTGGGGCAATGTAAACCTTTTTGATGGCATTCTCTAGGGTTGTTTGGGCCCCAGTAACTTAAGTTCTGTTAGTTAACTTCATCATTAAACAATATGTTGCCAAGCGTTCGTGCTGTTCGAAAACATTCGAGCATTGTTTTAGCAAGGGTTGCTCACAAAGGATAGTCACTTTCCTTTAGTGACTAAAGTAGAGGCCGCAATCTTTCTTACGGATTTACACGGATTTCGCATAATTTCGTGTCGAATTTGAGCGACATGTTCCGGCATCGGGAAAATCAACAATTCACCCGTTTTCAAACATTGCTTAACTGCGAATGCGCGGTGTGCTCCCGACCAGTGACGCTGGCTATCGAACATTCGAAATATAAAGTTCAAAATTTCCCGCTGGACTACCTTATGAATAGTGTTTATGGTATTGACACTGTAACGGCCAAGATACGTAGTTTTGATTTTTTCGATTCTGTCCATCCCTACTCTGGAAGACCTATTGTCCAAAATATCGATGAAATTATGAAATGATGAAAATCATCGAGTCTGATCGCGATGTATACAGTGCCGGAATCCCATGGAGCTAAGCATTACAGAAAAAAAAAAAAACATTTGGAATCATTTAAATAAGGATGTATACGAAAAGGTATGGGTACCAGACGAGTTAGGGCAAAAAAAAAAGGCTCATGGACAGAATTTCCATGTACGAATCGCTGCTGACACCCAACAAATTCGACCGATTTCTCAAGCCGACTGATGATGAAAAGTGGATCACTTACTTTCGGCGAAAGCGTAGTGATCTAATCATGGATTGACGGCCAGGAAGGTTTTGCTGTGGTTTGAAAACCAACTACTACTAGTTGTTAACAAAGGGCAAAACTCTTAATTCGGACCCGTATCATAAATAATAATTGGACCGTTTGAAGGTAGCAATCGCCCAGACGCGACCAGCTTTGGCTAATAGGAGAGTAATTGTGTTCCATCCGGATAACCCCAGGTCAGCCACACACATCGATAGTGACTCGCCGGGAGCTCTGGAAGCTTGATTTTGAGATTCTTATCCGTCAACATTATAGTCTGAATCTGGCACTAAGTGATTACTACTTGTTCCAGTCCATTGGAAACGATATTGCTGGTGAAAAGTTCACTTGTAAAAAACGACTGATCTGGTTTTTTGCCACTAGGTATGGAAGTCACTTTGGGAGAAGAATAACCTTCAAAATCACAACAGGTTATCGAATAAACGGCGTATATCTGACCTAAATCGGATCATTATAAGTCTAACTATGCTAAATAAATCCTTAAATTTCATGCAAAAATATTGGATTTATTGACTTGAAAGAGGACCCAAGCACAAAAGACAATTTCGATGATTTCTGGATTTCAATTCCGATTTAGAGTTCAATGAGCACAAAAAGCCATACATACTTTTCAGGGCGTCGTGGCGTGGCGTAGAGTTTGGTGTATTGTGTTACATTATGAGTGATAGAGAGAAGCTTTGATTTTGGTCCTCCGAGGGCTGTGACGTCAATTATAATAATAATATTTTTTATTTTACTTTACTTTAGGGAAAGCATTATTTTGACATCAAGCACCTTGTACTGGGTCAATACTTTGCTTAAGCAAATCTGCCAACGTTGCAAAATTGGCTTAAAAGAAACGATCCCTACAAACGTGTCCGCGGTGGTCGTATGAATGCGATCATATTCCATATTATCCGAGGTGGATCATAGCTCAGGGCATTTTCGCGTGCTGCTTAACTAGCATCGTACTTTATTTTCCAGTCATATATGTATGTAAGTAGCTAAGGATTCTAGTAGCATTTAATGGAATCGAAGTGTCACATAAATAGGTTATAAGTTTCAATAGTTGGCATCGAGCTTCTTCATTCAGTCAGTTTTTAAACTGCATGAAGAACAAATTAAAGGCGCTTCTGCTGGCAACAGCAGAATGTCAAAATTACTTGATGTTTCTGGCAAAAAAATTGATTATGATGCATCTGTCATGCAGATATCCCAAGCACCGCATAACCTAACGCTAGCTACTCGACCATCCGGTTTTTTTTTATGTAACCCTAGCTATTTATTCTAACGCTCACGACCCGAAAATGCTGTTTTGTAATGAGTCTTCGAAGTCGTGTGACTAAGCTATTGAAACGATGTAGTGAAGCTACATAAAGAGATTCGCTGTGAATTTACGATACACACTAGCAGCCCATAAACGACTTGATGTAGCAATTCTCGCTCGATGGTAGAATTGTTTGCAAACGAAATAACGATTTTTGTGAAAATTTATATCGAATTTCATACGCTTTACTTGATTTCAAACGTACACTTATCTAACACTAACGACTCCCACCCACAGCGATTGTTTTATGAGCTGCAAGGCGCACCCGTAGACAGAATGATTCTGGATATGCTCCATGCGTGAACGAGGTAGATGCATTCCGTTTATGTGCCACGTAAAGTGCTAGAAAATAATTGCAACTCGCCACCAAGGTACAAAACGTATCTCAGGCGCTTGCAAGTGCGCTTCCTACCTCATTAAGCCTTTTGCCAACAATCAAAGGCCCGTTTATGTTTTCGAATGCTATGACTGAGCAGGGGTCAGAAGGAGAAACACCCTTAAACGCAATATAATGTTTCTGCAATAATTTTTCCCCTCATTTCATGTTCATTCAACGGAAAATGTATTTTTATATCTCCTTTAGCCATTCACCCGCTCGTCGTAGCTTAAGCAATGCTATGAATAAGCAAATTCCTACCAGAGGAAACCAAACTCCAAACACCAAGTACTCAGCATCCAACGTCAGCATCAGCCATCCGTTTCATCTGGCACTGCAAATATAATACGCCATCATCCCAACATCCGTGGCAATGGAAAATGAAAACAAAAACAAAAAATGTCCGGTGCAGCTAGCATGTGCTCATTTGTCCACTCATTCGACGGGCGACTCACCAGTCGGTCGGTCGGTCGTATTCGACAAATCCGTAGGTAGTTGTCCAATTGACTACCTGCCAGCCGCCTCGCCCAGTTTGACTTCTATGGCACTCAATCTTGTTGAAGAACGAAATAAGAGAAACAACAACAAAACCCGGCGTGATACGAGACAAAAGGACGGAATCACAACAAGACGACTGGCCCATCCATGACTCGACTTTGTGTCTCAGATTGCGAGATGCACTGTGAGGTGAGATATTGTTCGCCACGCTAGTGGCCAGATCTTCGCTTACTTCTCTTTAGTATTTTCTTTGTATTGGACTTGGTTTCCCTCTTCTTGCTAGGGAAGACGAAGGAGGAAACTCTAGAGGTAATGAATATTGAACGGACAAAATGAACGAGGGAATAAAGATTGTCACTGCGAGGCAATAAATCAGAGAGCAGTTTCCGAGGCATTATATGAGTGAATCTCTAGGTCTTTGATACGAAGTTTTTTCTTGAAATAACCGCATGGGGCAGGACGAAGGATCTCGGTGTCATGCACCGCTGTGTGGATTGTGTGCAGCTCGGTTTTGACATTTTATTGTGGAAGCAATAAACCAAACAGCCATGCTAAATGGATGGTTGCACGGAGTGTGGTTTAATGTATTCAAGGATTTCGAATCGTTTACGTATGCGTCGTTTGCCATTTGCGATTTGTAGTCGTCGGATACCTGTGGCTAGCTGGCCCATGTCACTGTTGCACCGCACAGCTGGGAGTAGTGATGTATCAATTTTGTTTGGCAGTTTACATTTTGCAGCCTGCATGCCTGTTAGGTGTCAATGAGTATGAGTTGAATGGTCCCGGTGAATGTTAGATTCTGGCTCCAAGAAGATCGTCCGCGGAAGCGGTCATTTTGGTTATGTTTGCCATAAAGTGCCTAATGAGAAGCCATTTAGGTTGAGAGCAGGTTATAGAAATAATCAATGTTGTTTAGCACTAATGACTATTTTGATATATTAGGTCGTTGGCAGCACGAAGTCGTAAAAAGACGGCGATGTAATAACTGACATAATCAGGAATACATAGTAGGTAAAAAATAATTTCAACTCAGAAATTAACTTTGTTCAGAACATACTGAAAACTTAAATGGGATAGATTCCTATAGGGTCATCCAGTTGGTGTGTCCAAAACTAGATTCAAATAAAACATTTTTGTGATCCAGATTTCGATCACATTTTTATTATAATATATTGCTCGGAACTGCTATTAAGAATGGAACATAATATCATTAAAATTCATCCACTGGAATTTTGGCAATTTTTGCATGATTGTTAGAAATTGCAAGAATTGTTGATTCGTTCACAATATTTGGCAATTATTTAATGTTAAGTCTCGCGGTACGAAATAGACTGAATTATACTTGAATAACGCTGGAAAATAATAAAATCTCATGTCTAGAGTTATATATTCATCGCCAGCGCCTGATAAACATAGGTTAACATAGCGCTCCTAGGCCTGCATAGCCAAAGATTCCGAAAGATGAATAGCCTCATTAACTGGGGGAGAATTCTGATCGATGACTTTTAATTACTGGCTTATAAGCTCCAATTTCCCAGATATTGAATCAAAACGATCATCGCTTAAGTATTGATTGTCAGCTTTCTAAAAAAAATAATTTTTTCATCTCAACGGCAATGTTAACAAACCTACACTTTGTACTAGACAAAGAATTTTCAGATGTTTGGCCTGAATTTTGCAGTATTATTGGCTCCCTTTTCTTCGAAGATCAAAATGGCAACAACGGAGACCGATACAGAAACGTGGTAACCGATTTTACTTTCAGCATGAAATTTATGGATGAGCTATAGTTCGAGCAGTATGTGGCTAGGTGTCACGCAAACGTAAATACTAAATTCAATAATCAAGTCGTTTTGGTGATAGTGCCAGATTTGTGCGAAGTTTCATGATCTGTTAGACTTGTATTTGAGGGGTGTCCTAGGTACATATATCGATGTTACGCAGGCAATTCTGAAACAATGTGGACATTTGAGCACAATGTTAACCAAGATGTTCGTGAAATCGAAAACGTGCTCGAAAATAGGCAGGATGCGCTACTGCAAGGTCAACTGGAGCTATCGAGTGAGTTTTTATTCACAACTCATTTTATTTAACTATAAATTGAAAAGTCTACTGTTTTCATAAATAATTGAATTTCAAAAAACGCCGGACGGTGTATTTGACAACAATTCTTTCGTCCAGCAATATCTACTTCAATATTTATAAAGTCATCATAATGCCAGTGACATTTTAAGGCTGTGAAACTTGGCCTCTGGCAAAGGGGGAAGAAAATAGATTTTAGGTTCCCGAAAAAAAGGTCCTAAAGAAAACCTATGGTGGAAAACAGGACGAAGAAACAGGCTAACAAAGAAAACTACAAAATCAATAACTTAAGATACTGTATTCAGCCCAACCTTCTTCTTTTCCTTTTTTTTTTTTTTTTTTTATCCCGGCGTCGTTATGGTCAGAAGTGTAGGACCATAACCTTCCCACTTAACTGCATTCCTACTGGTCCGCTTGTGGGGTCCGCCGGTTTGACCTCAGAAAGTAGCGGCAGGCTTCCCGGTTTGGGATTACTTCATCGCTGAGGCCAATCAAATGCTGGTGTTTTTGCATTTGTTTGCACCAATTGTTTTTCGGCCTGCCTTTTTTGCGTGTTGAAATTGGAATGTTGATTGATAATGCCTTTTGGACGGGGTTCAAAGGATCTCTCCTTTGAACATGGCAATACCAACTGAGTCGGTCGCGCTCTATATTTCTTGTGATGGTTTCTTTTACGTGGAGGCTTCCTCGGATCTTTGAACTTCTAATTCTGTCACGCTTTGTTACTCCCGCTGTCATGCGAAGCATCTTCATCTCAGTTGCCGTTAACTTTCTCTCATACTTTTTGTGCATTGTCCAGCATTGTGAACCGTATGTGAGCGCCGGACGTACAACTGAAGTGTAGAGCCTTCCTTTCAGCTTAGGGGGCATTTTTCGAGTGGCGGAGTTTTCCCGCCACTTCATCCACCCTACGCTTACGCGATGTTTGATGTCGTCATCACAAGTTGCTTCTCTATTAATCATAGATCCCAGATATTTAAACTTTTCACACTTGGGAAGCACTCTTCCATTCAAGTAAATGTCTGGAATAGGCTGATGAGGGTCAGAGAACGGGCAGCACAGATACTCTGTCTTCTTTGAACTAATACGATACCCGTGTCCCTCAAAAATGTCCACCCACACATCAAGTGCTCGTTGTAGGGACGCCTGATCATCACTTATAATGGCCCCATCATCAGCAAAGAATAGCTGGTGCACATTGGGGTCCGTCACTTTTCCTTCAAGCAAGCAATCAAGGACTGCTATAAAAAGCAGTGGGCTGAGGACGCTCCCTTGGTGTACACCGACTTTGATTGCGAACTCTTCGGTGACTCCTGCGGTGCATCTTACTCTTGTCGTTGCTCTCTCGTACATGTCCATAATCACTCGCACGTAGGTTTCTGGAACTCCTTTTTGTCTTAGCGCTACCCATAAAAGATCTCTTGGTTGCCTGTCAAAGGCCTTCTCGAAATCAACCAACACCATATGCAAGTCCTTTGAAGAATCACGATGCTTTTCCATCATGATCCTTATACTTTGGATTGCATCTGTTGTTGATTTACCCGAGACAAACCCGCACTGGTCATCAGATAGTCGTATTATTTTCCGCAGTCGGCTATCTAATACCCGTTCAACGATCTTCATGGTGTGCGACATCAGCTTGACAGAACGGTAGTTATCACAATTTCGCGTATCACCCTTTCCTTTGTGCAATGGAAGAAGATAGCTTTCCCTCCATTGATTAGGCATAGTGTCGCCTCTCATAAGTTTGGAGATAAGAACCATGAGCCATCTAGACCCGATGTCTCCCATCTTTTTCCAGAACTCAGAGGGTATCCCGTCCGGCCCAACAGCTTTTCTTTTCTTGGAGTTTTTAACCGCGTACCGAACTTCTTCGACTGTGATGTCGGGTATTTCGGCATGATTCGGGGCGGCTCTTGGAAAGTACACTCGGGGAAACTGTTCGTTCAGAAGTTCCTCGCAATACTGTCGCCATCTGTGGAGAATTTTTTCGTCTTCCACAAGGAGTTGGCCTTCAGCATTGTTAATAAACTTTGGGAAACGAATCTCCTGAGCATTTCTTCTTCTCTGGGCGGCTATCTTAAAGATATTTGCTCCTTTGTTCAAATTGTTTTGTCGAAGCTCCTGGGTAGCCTGGTTCCTGTCAGACGCGGAAGACGATATTTCTTCCAACTCCTGATAGAGGCCTTCCATGCTTTTCGCTTTGAATTCGGCGCATTTTTTCTTCGCGATACCTTTGCAACATCTATATACCTTTTCACGGCTAGCTTTTTCCTCTCTATTAGTAGAAGAGCACTTTGACCAAGCTTGGAAAGCCATTTTCTTTTCGTGTATCACTGCTTTGGCTTCGTCTGTCCACCACCAGGTTTCTTTTGCGTGTTGGCAGGGGCCTTTAGATGTTCCGAGCAGTGATTTGGCTTTCTCCAGGCCAGATTGTTGTAGGGAATCCCACATGTCTTGTGCTCTGCACTCCTCATTACCGAACTCATCGATAATGGAAGAGAGGTAGTTTTCCATGATGGTAATAAAAGCTTCGCCTTTTCCTTTATCCAGCTTATACCACTTGATTCTCTCAGACACCTTCGTTTGCTGCTTTGACTTCTTTCTCGCATCCATAAAAAATTCAGTCAGGAGGAGACGGTGTTGAGGGGCGATCGCGTCTCCCAGGATCACTTTGCAATCTTTAGCTCGTGGCTTCATGAAACTGGATACCAAATGATAGTCTATTTGAGTTTCATTTCCGCCGCTGCTATAAGTGATCAGGTGCCGGCTTTGTTTGACGAACATGGTATTTAGCACTATAAGACCGTACGACTTGCACATGTTTAGGATATCTTCACCTGAAGAGTTCCTGGTGCCGTATCCCAGCCCTCCGTGGTAGCCTTCATAGTCTTCGCTTGTCTTCCCGACATGTCCGTTTAAATCTCCCCCAACAAACAAAAGCTCTTCCTTTGGGATGATTTTGACAAGGTTGTGGAAATCTAGCCAGAATGCATCTTTTTCTTTTTGTTCGCATCCTACTTGAGGGGCATATGCGCTTACGATGTTCCACACCTCACCATGCATCACCAATTTGAGAGCCATCAAACGGTCACTGGACTTTGAAATGGTTAAGACGCTGCCAAGTAACTCTGCCGCAAGGATGATGGCGATTCCGTTTTTTCCTTGTTCCAATCCATAGTAAAACATCTTGTAGGCTTTTGTTTTAACGTCCAAGAAACGTGCCCGATTACCGGTGTTTCGCCATTTCGTCTCTTGTACGCACAGGATGTCTACTCGCCTTCTAACCATCATTTCTTCAAGCTCATAGCTGCGCCCACTCATGCTTCCAACGTTCCAACTCGCGACTCTTAAATGTGGCTTACGCCGTTGCATTACTTTGCTATCCCCCGGAAATCCCAGCCCAACCATTGTTCGAATAATTTAATCTCGAAGAGTTAGATAGGCAGAACAAGTAGAACGAATGGACAGTGGACGAACAATCAAAAGAATATTGAGTGGAAAACCCGAATGAAAAAGGATGTTAGGAGGGCCGCTTCATAGATGGGAGGACTTCATGGTATGACAACGAACCTAGACGAGATGGAACAGAACATTGAAACATGGAGGGCGCACATTCATGACAGGAAGGCTTGGCGGAGGGCTGTTAATGAAGCGCTGAACTTCCGGGTTCTAAATAGTTGTAATAACAATAATAATAATAATACGAGTAAAAGGGCAATAAGCTGTCCTTTTATCCCATCTTAAATTATCGATGACGTTTGAGTGTTGGGACGATGTCGACGACTTTAAAAAGCACTTGAAAGCATGTCTTTTCATTTGTCGAGCCTGAGTTAGCAGAAACGGTTCCTTTATAATACAATAAATTGTCTAAGAAGTCGTATTTTAGTGTTTATTTTAACAATTATTTTAACTTAATTATAATTTTCGGATTCAGACCAAATATGCACCATTTTGTTCCATTGTTTGTTCCTATCACCATGCTAGCTTCATAATCTCCTTCCTGTAGAATCCCTTCTACCTACTGGCCGAAAACTTCGTCAACCATGTTTCGCGGGCCTGTTTTGTAAGCGGCGTAAAGCTGTCAAGGGAATTTGCCGTGGATAAAACCAAGTGGTAATCGCTCCCGAAAAATGTTAGCTCCCGAAAGTGTCTTGATGGAACACAACTCTTTTTTTGTTTTAGGGGCTTCTTGTCGATCTCTAGCCTTAATTTGTCTAGGCGTTCAAAGTAGAGAGCCGAATTGAGTTTGAGATGGATGCGGGAAGCTAATGGTACACGGGCTGCAACTGTGGTCGTTATTGTCAACTTATTATCATTTAGAGAGTCTTCAAAAGAATCATCCTAGCAACCTGCATTAGGGCAGTGATCTAGTGTATAATTTTTTTTTTTTTTTCATAGATCACAGAGGACGTGTGTAACTAGATTTTTTGAAATTCGAAGCAGTTGAAAAGCTACAGCCGTAAACCGGAGCAGGAGTGCGTGAGGCGAGCCGGCGCTGGCTTTCGCATCGAGTTGCTACCTACATAGCTCTGTTGTGGCTCAAATACTGGGGAGCCAGAACTGTTTTCAAATTTATTCCAACATCTGTGTATAGCGTTGGTCGATCAGTTTCGTCGATCAGTTTGTACTTTCGAAAAATAATTGAAAATGGATAATCGAACTAGAAAACGGAAATTTCATGGAAACAGATGTACAGATGATTTCTCCATATAATTAAAACAAATCGACTCATGCCCTATGATCGATAATGCATATGAAATAAATCGTCGCATAGTTTTCGTAATGCGTTTATTAGGGCTCAGCTTAGAAGTTTTGAAACTGTTTTGTGGACTGAGGGATATGGAATAAGAAATGGCTCGAAACATCTATTAAGGAGTTTTAAATAATATATACTCGTGTATATGTAGCTGCTTCGATCAGTTCTAGAAATGCGTTGTACTTGGCGGTTATTGAGGAGAACGGGCTCAATAAAGAACCCAGAAGATGAATGAAAGTCTCGGGAGTTGGAACGTGGAAAAAGGGAGGTTTTTCATTTTCATTCGGCGTCTAAACACTAATTGCAAAATATATCGGTAAAGTGTGTTAAGTAATTTTTGTCAGGGATGTATTTCTTGGAAGAATGAAAATAAGGATGATCCACAAGGATATGAAGAATGATTCGCTTCCCGTGAAGAAAATTGTACGATAAACCATACTGGAAAATGTCTACACGTTCTATAGATGAATATAGCGTCAAATATTTAACGTGTGATGATGATGATGGTGACAGTAAGATATTTAAAGGTATTACAGATGCACAATCATTTGGAAATAACTGCGTGTTGGTTATAAAAGAATGTGTTGGACATTTTGAAAAGAGAATGGGACCTCGGCTAAGAAATGCAAAGAAAGGTAAGGGCATATGCGGAAGAGGCAAGGGTACATTAAAGTAATTGGCGAATTGACAAAATTTTGTAGATTTGGCTCAAAATCACCAAGGTTGCAAATTTCAAGAATGGTTTTATGACAAAAAAAATTGCAAGCTATAATGATGACTCTTGGTTTATACTGTTGCAAAATTTGTATATTAATAAACTTTGAAAGGGCAGCGCATAAAATTCTATACTTTTTTTGTAATATTGCTTTTTAGTGTATATTCTACCGAAAAATATCATTTCGGGAACGTTTTTCTAAGTTCGATAAAATTAACAAAAACAATAAGAAGTACGTAATTCAAGCTTTGTTTAATAACATGGGTATGTTATGTATCTATATTGTATGAACAATAACGAAAACAATACATCTATAGTTTTCGCTACAACCAAAGTACGTCAAAAATTAAACAAGTTGCTATTATCGTGCATAAAATTTAAGAAATTTCAAAATATCCAAAACTTTTACAATCGAATTAACTTAACATGAACAGAATGAAAGTTTGTTAATGTAATAAATTATGCATTTTCTAAAAATAGCTCAAATTATGCGTCTTTTATTGAAATTTTGTAATGTTCCCGGAAATGATCAACCGTTCCCGGAATGACAAAAATGTTGGCGGAATGATGATATTGATATCATAAGGTACAGTAAGGAAATATTTGAATTATAAACAACTGTTGAAGTAACAAAGATATTTATTTGTATTGCCATATTGTTTGCACTTTTCAGTAAACTTCTACAAATAATAAAAAAAAAATATAAGTAACGTTAGAAAATCAACAATAAATTCTGTATTAAACAAACAAAAAAACAAAAAAGCATTTAAAAAACAAAACAAAACTTCAATTTTCATCATCAATCTGTTTTTCTTTAATCTGCTGACGAAGAGATATTGTCATTAAATCTTCATCATCTGAGGAAGATGAGTTGTAAACAGATTTATAAATGCTTAATCTTTTCTTAAATTTGAAATAGTTATCTGGTATCATGGGCTCTTCGTCAACTGGAGATTTAATAGCATCTTCAGGTTCAACTGAACTTACGTTACTAAGCCTAGAAAGCTTCGATAGTTTTAGCTCTTTGTAAAAATGTTCGTATCGATATAATTGTATTAGCACGTCTAATCCTTTTTGCCAATATACTTTTGTGATGTCCATTATGCCTGGGATGGCATCCAAAGGATTTGGTACGCTGTTTTTTTCCTCAATCACATCATCCTCTGGGATTACCTTTACTTCGATAGCAGATTTTTTGAACAAATCGACAAATTTTGAGGCTGTTCTAACGTCATTACCCTTCAAGACATAACTGTCAGCTGTTCTTTTTAGGTATCCTCCTACACCATCCATAGGGCCCTTACCATGCCCAGGCTCGCTGAAAGTCCAAGTAGATTTGGTTACTTGTTGAAAATCATTCATCAATGTTTGTATCCAAAGAGCTATATTTGTACGGTTTCGGTATTGGGATGTTGGCCCGTCAGAGTAAATATGAAGTGTATCAATCTGTTTGTTTTTAAAAATTGTTGTTAATATTGGTTTCATATGAGCCCATACGGCATGTGCTTGATGATCCAAATTTTTACTTACGGTAGCAAAAGATTTGGATTTTAAATCACTGTTACCGTTTCGCCAATAATATACGCCTGTATGAATAGATAATTGTTTCTTAGCAAAATGTGTCGACTGTATTTCATTTGCGTACTTGGTGGTATAGTTCTGTGAAAAGTCTATCTGTATCATCACCTCATTTTCATGTAAATTGTCTTTTAACTCTTTTTTCAATTTGTTGTAACTATAAATGCCGTATAAATGTTTCTTCATAGCCGGAATATCTTCAAATAAAGCAGTTTTCAATTCTTTGACTGTACTCGAAACCGGAACTTTTTTCGTTATCTTAAAAGTCTTTTTCTCACCTCTTACAATTTTATTTTCTTGAACGGTTTTCCATTTAAAATATGTCAAAGAATCTGTATCATCTCCTAATTCAAACTCCGGATTTTTGCATTTTTCACACAAACTATTCATGCAGTCATGAGACTTAACATCACAGGTGTAATCTTCAATAAACTTTTCTATAGAAGCGTGTTTAAGCTCTTTTACATATTTCAGTTTATTGAACTTTTCTTCAAAATTTGCATGCTTGATACACAAGCATGTTTCTCTATCCCTTGATTTTGGAGCTACGACCCAAAATGGTTTTGCTCTCAATAGCGTCGCGTATGATAAGGCGATTCCAGTTTCTTTTACAAATTTTGCCACAAGGTCTTTAACTGTGTATAACAGGACGCGTCTTTGTTTTTTAATACCATTACGTTTCACAGAGTCTCTCTTAGATGGGCACATTCGACTTATATCATCTCGTTCGAAGAAATCAATTACCTTTTGGCGAACTTCTTGCTTCATAATAACTTCCCGAATTTTGGCGTCAGACTTTAAAATTGATTTACAATTTCTTTCTTTTGGTCTAGCTGGTAAGATCCTCTTGGCCATATGTAGCATTTTGTATTTCCGCAAAATGTTTCCACTAATACATTTATGAAATACTTCTCTCTCTTTAGAATTTTTTGGAAAAGCATCAGCCTTTTCTTGCAATTGCTTAGTCAAAACTTCGCTATAAATAAGTCGTTTGCGTACTTCAGGAGGTACGTGAATATCTTTAATTAAAGCATCAACTTTCCTGATGGGACTCAGTTCAGTTTTCATTTTTGCATCTCTTCTTTGTAGTTTTTTCTTTAAAGATTCAATTTTGCGCTTCATTTGAACTATAGTTTCTTCCTGCTTTTTAATTTTTCGGTATGCTTTCGCCCTATATTTTCTAACGGGTTTTCTACGGTCTACTTGTCTTCTCTCTGGAGGTGCTGGGGCTAAGTCGTTATCTGATTGTGGGGGCGTATTTCTTATTATATTTGCTAATTTTTTTTTCTTTTCTCTGTACTTTTTTGATGCATTTTTCCAATGTTTCCTTTGCTTTCGCTTCTCTCGTTCAGTCATATCAGCAATTTTCTTCACTTTGTTTCCCGCCTTTTTCTTTTTATAATATTCCCTATCCTTGGCCCTTTTAATTTCTTTCTCTTCTTCAGTAATCTTATTTAAAAACTTTCTTTTTCTAGCATTTGCCTTTTCTCTTTGGCGCAAATAAGCTGCACTGTCCTTTTTAAGCTTTTTTTGAGTTTTCTTTTTATTTTTTTCTTTGCCGGTTGTCTTCATAATGCTGTTAATAAAAACAACGAAATTGTAAAATTATTTAATAAAAATTGTAAGTGAATCGCCCTTGGAAACAATAATCATCATTCCGAGAACGCAACAGTCATTTCGGGAACGTTCCAGAATGTCCGGGAACGTTTTCGAAATGACCGTTCACGGAATGACGATTTCAAATAAGCGCGCGCTTTTATTACACGGCGGCCATCTTAAATCCTGCCTAACTTTGTCAATGGTAGAATATTTGAGGTTACTTTGTTATCTCGTGTCGTAAAAACGAATTTAATCAATAATTAAAAGTAAAAAGCACGTTCCCGAATTGATGGACTATTAATGTACGCTCTACAAATAATGAATTGAAATGTACCTACCACTGAAATATAATTTATTTGACGGTAAAAACACTGGCAGGCGGCTTTATTATTGTGTTCTTCCTCTACTGACGTTTGAAGCTCATGGCTGCGTTCACATAAACTTATTTTTGTTCGATTTTAGATGCGTTCACTGAACTGATTTGTGCGCAATCGGACAAACTAATTTTGAAATTTTATAGTTGAAAATATATATCCTTTTAGGATCCTTTCCAAAAATTCGATTTTGTATAGAAAATACGGTATATTAAGTAATTACATGTGTTAAATAGCTCACATTTTTCATTATTATTTTGGATTTGTTGTTGAAGATTGTTCATTAGGACGCGTTCCCGAAATGACTTTATAAACATGTATATTGATATAGTTTAAAATTTACTTCATTTATAAATTGTTTTGTTTGATGTACACTCAAAAGAAGTTAGTTGTAGTATTTGTTTAATTTTATTTTCTCAGTTAAGTGAAGATTTAAGACATTAAATTGCTACCAAAGTCAATTCTGCACCTTGATGATTTTGAGCCATTTACGCTGATATAAAAAAAAGAAATTTGGGCTCTTTTTATCATAAGACTTTCACATATGATAAGCCACAGTATCAAAATTACCTCTAGGTAAAAATAGTTGATGTAAGTGACGTAGAACTGAATTTTGGGAATCAGTGATCAATTGGAACACCACAAACAGCTCCTTTCTGAAAAAGTTCAAGAAGATATCAAGCCAATCTATGAAGATTTGTCAAGAGACGATTTATTTACCATGCGCTTGGGAACATAGACTCAAAACAATTATGACTCGTTAAACTCACCAATCTGGACTTTCGCTCCGGAGCATTTTTATTCTGATGCAAAAGTCGTTGAAATCGCCACATTTCTTGGTGCGTAAATCTTAAACGAAGATCATTCGAATCTATTCTAAAGCTGATGAAAGTCACGGGAGTAAACGTTTGTCTAACTGCCAATGCGTTCGTCCATCAGCGTAACGATTCTTGCTTCGACCGCTGAGAAAGACGCTTAAGTGATTTCGACCGGATTTCAAACAGAGAAGAGAAAATGACCTTGTATGACTTTTTTGAAGAAGGGGAAGGTGGGTGTATTCTATGGTCTAGGCATAGCATATTGACGGTGATTTATGAATTATACACTATAACTTTCAAACGCATTTTTTCAAAAACTTTTTTTTTTCAAACTGCTGCTATGATATCTCAAAAACTAGTTAATTGATTCTGTCCAAATATATACAACATCTTTAGTATATATGTATGTAACTACAAGTTGAAGTAAAATACAATAGTTAAGATTGTTCGTTAATTTTCTTTTTACCAGTTAAATAGACCCCGAAACAGTATGAAAAATTGAATTGAAAAGACTAAAATAAAATAATTTTTTGAAATTCTGACTTTAATTTCCCTGTAGAGCCTCAAGTCATACGATTAAAATGGCCAGCGTATCATTGTACGCTGGCCGTCAATTGTTGTCTCTGTTTTCACCTGGAGCGTTGGCCGCTAAAATCTTTTTGCTCCCTGAAAAGCAATAAAATTTGTTGGATAAAAAATAAAATAAAACATCACTTTTTAAGTAACTGGCTGTGATTTAATATCTAGTATTACCAGAATAGTTTTACGAACGACCGGATATTCTTGGACGTTACTACTTTTAGACTTTAGATAAAAATTAAAAAAGTTAAAATATCGGACATTAAAATTCATGCAGATCTAGTCTTCAGTAAACTCTATTCTTTCGACCATCTGCCTCAAATGTACATCGCTAACATGTAGATACTTCCTTGAGTAAAACAGAAAAAAAAAATTGAAACTCAGTTTTCTTGTTTCCAGACTTTTCCATGGCGCACAACACCTTTCTTTCTAAAAATACCTTAAGGAACACGAACAGCATGAATGGTATGAATGGCCCGAGCACTACAGCATATGAACAGCAAAGCAACAGTTTGTGTATATCTTCACGTATAATCATTTCCCATTATTTACATTATTGATGGACATTACTGGCGTCGTCGAACGCTCAATATTTCAATCCATCCAGTCGGGGGGGAATTCAACATCTGCCTTTGCCGTCTCTCCATAGTTGTGCTATCATCACACCCAATGAACATATAATGTTTACTCGAACCCAATATGAAAAAGACTACAAATAGATACACGGATACACTCGATCTGTTGTTGGATTACATTTCTCTTATCTTGCATACCTGCTGCTGCTGCCACTGTTGCTACTACCTTCACACTTACCACCTTATCATCACGTCGCCCATTCACTGCAATCATACACACAATGATTATGTGATTTAGACTAGAAGATCCTTTCTGTTCCTGATCCCTTCGTTACCAATGTTTTGGTTTCCTACAGCCAAAACAAATAATTACAAGAGATCTCACACGGCGATGAAGACGGTGCATCCACACTCGCTCTCCGATGGATTGTTTCCCCTTTTGTGATTCGTCGAAACCCGATATTTTCTCTATCGTTCCTTTGATTCATGTGACATTCGTGATGGCTCGAGATTTGTTTTCAAACACACAAAAGGGTCTTAAGGATTTTTTTCTGTTTTGTCAACGTCTTCAAATTAATTTTATTTCTGTGTTTTCTTCTCGCGTGGTCATTCGATTCGGTACATGGAACGATGCTGGTGCTGTGATCTCTCGTGGCTGATAAGATACATGTTTCAGGTTCGGAACCTGGTTTCTCGGATTGCATCCTTGCTGCAACTCGTGATAATCATAGTTATGAGATCCCAATGTAAGGGCCGAATCGATTATCTTGAATATACATCTCGCTCCACCGACGTGTACCCATGCTGGCATGTGTATGTTGAGAGACATAAACTGCGATCTAAGCCAGAATCGACTACGACTTGGATTCTTGGGAAATGCTCGTGACAAACTTATAAAGATTTTCAGTTTTTTCTCTCTTCCCTCTTGTCAGCCCACGACGATAAGGAGAATTATGAACAGGGACTCGAGTTTCAATATTTCTTTCCTCGAGTGCACTTTGATTTATTTAATGTATATCTTGAGGTTTATTTTAGAAATATTATCGTTTGCTCGTTGAGGCAGATCCAATTGCTTGATAGGGTTTTCCGTATCTACAAGTGTTATTTATGTTTGCTCATGTCGAGCTGTGCATAAGTTGCGCGGAAGGTTATTCGTTTTTTTTTTGTATTTTACTTGTTGATTTAATTCGATTTTCCACTTGGACGGTTCGATTAGATTGATATTTGGTGACATGGGGAAGCGTATTATTCGATAAGCGTTCCGTCTTGCGTTGAATTATGGCGTTTAGATTAGCTTGTGGTAAGTGATGTCGTACATAAATTGTTTCATTGTTTCTTGTAATCGCTGCTGAGCCGTCAATTTAGATTTGGGGAGATGTGTGGCAGTTGTTGACGTTTTTGGAATATTTGAAATTTACTATTCGGAGACATGATATTTGCTTTGTACGAATAGACTGGATTTAGACGCACCTCGATTGGTTGTGATAGGGTGATATTGACACATGATCGGTTGTCTTTTGGTTGTGATCAGGCGTGTTGAACGCCATTTACGATTTTTCTTGTTTTGTTCAGGTTTGGTTGACAACAGATATTTTGTGACAGTTGTTTCTATGATTATATAGTCTTCTCATTAGGCGTAAATTAATGGTCTGAGTAATAGGGGTCAAAGGGCTCTTATGAGGCATGCGCGCTCGTTAGATGCATCTTATGAAGCATACAGGCTCAAGTATTTATAAAGCTTTTGACATTGTTGTTATAAAGAACGATGAACATGCCAAGAATTAAAGTTATATATTTGTGAACGCGCAACCGGTATATGTACATAGCAGTCCTATTTCCGATAAAACTGCTCCAAAGTTAGGCTGAAGACGCTTTTTAGTGCAATTCCTTCGTCACATTTATTATAATAGTCCTACTAGTCCTACTTTGAATCAATACAACGTCGTAAAAGATTATAAAACCTATCAAATGTCTGGTATTCGAGAGGCGAGTACCGTAGGAGGTGGTCCCGATGCAATGGTAATCATCACTGTGCTCTTCTCCGTCTATGTAACAAGGCTTTGTAGGCGGAATGACGCTCGCAAGTTTTACGAAAAAATAAAAAGAACATGCTCAGTCGATGCTGAGAATATGAAAAAAAAACACTTCTGTAGACTGTACCTATATAACCGCGATGATAGATTTGATACCGCTGTCAGGCAGAATGATCCAATTGCAGCGGACGAAGATACAAGGGAATTCTGTCCACCTGACCTAGATTACTGCTGAGTAATTTAAAGAGGCTGGAAATGAGTTAGAAGGGCGCATGCACCAGCTCATCTGTAAAATATCATCAGAGGAAAGCATGCCCGAAAATGGAATCTCAGCATCGTTTGCCTAGTCTATAAGAAAGGAGACCCCTATAGCTGCGCCAACTCTAGAGGAACAAGTCTCCTTAACACCGCGTACAAGATCTTTTCTGCCGTACTGTGTGAACGCCTGAAAGCCTTTGTGGATAGTCTGATAGGTTCCTATCAGTGTGGTTTCAGGCCAGGTAAATTTACAATAGACTGCGGCAGATCTTCGAAAAGACCCAAGAGTTCCAAATCGACTCACACCAATCTTTTTATCGATTTTAAAGCCGCACATGATATGTAGTTTGCATACGGACGAGCTATACCGAGCCATGTCTAGTTTTAATATCGCTGCCAAACTCGTCCGATTGTGCAGGATGACAATGGAGAATTCTCGCTGCTTCATTAAGGTCGGTAGAGAATTAACCGATACCTTCGATGTTAGAAAAGGATTTAGGCAAGGTGACGCACTGCCACGTAACATCGTGCTTGAAAATATCATACGAGACTCACCGGCCACAATAAGGGGTACGATCTATTTCAAGTCTGCGCATTTGCTTGCGTACGCGGATGACATTGACGTAATTGGGCGGGAACAGCGAGACGTTAATGAAGTGTTCAAAAGCATTGAAGCAGAGCGGCTGGAATGGGTCTTTCGGTGAACGAGGGTAAAATGTTGTCATCCATAAAAGATACACAACACCGACGTCTTGGCCAAAATTGATGGCTACAAATTTGAGGAGGTCAAAGACTTCGTCTACCTTGGCTCAATAGTGACCAGCGACCACAACACCAGCGTTGAGATCAAATGCAGAATTACTCTTGCCAACCGCTGCTTCTTTGGGCTCAAGAGGTAATTGGGAAGTAGAGCCCACTCTGGAAAAGGCAAGGTAGCACTATATAAATTACTGATCATCCCGGTCCTCCTTTACGGCGCAGAGGCCTGGACCTTAACGAAAACTGTCGAGGGTGCCCTTGTTCGCTTCGAGAGGAAAATTCTGCATTTAACCTATGGTCCCGTTTGTAGAAACGGAGAGTCTCCGGATCCAACATCTAAGATGGCTAGGCCATGAAGAGTCTTCGAAGCCATCTATGACGAACGACGCAGCAGAGGATGACCGAATCTAAGTTGGCGCACACAGGAGGAAGGGGATCTTAACCAATTGGGAGTGTAATACTGGAAGCAAATGGCAAAAAATCGTCCCAGCTGGAGGCGCTTGTTGGTTGCGGCTCAGGTTCATACCGGACTGTAGCGCCATCTAAGAGGTAAAAGAAGATTCACAGCCTGACCTTGCGGAATGAATTCCTTATGGATAATGCCCTTGGGGTCGAAGAACATCTTTCGGCTCATCTGGCGACCATCATATCGGATTCACATTTTGTTAAAGCTGCTGCTTTGGTAAAGGTTCAGGGCGTTTTCACTTGACAATATGGCTGTTTCATAGCAGCTAACTTGAATTCATAGTGAATGTAATCTGCTACATGGTCTTAATTAGATTGCCTATGCATGTCGCGTGTGATTCAATGTGAAAGCCAAAGTATTCGGGTGACAGTGTGACATGATTTGTCCCGCATTACGTAAAACACCCGAATCTGAATCTGAGTAGGTACACCACATTTTTAACCGCACCCTGCAGAAGTAACCCTTTATTTCGATCAAAACGGGCTGTTTCAGACCAGATTAGTTCAATCATCTTGAACGATGGATCCATTTACGCCTGATTAATCCGTGCTGTGGAACCACTCAACGGCTTCTTCTTCCATTTTTGTTAATGTCCACGCCTCTACGTCGTGGAGTAGGATCGAGATGATTAAAGTTTTGTAGAGAGAAAAAGAAGCAGCGATCTGCATAATCCTCGCCATGGCCTGTCATCGAAGGTCTCGGTAAGTTCATTATCGATCTTATTATCGTAGCAAGAATTCTTCACTGTCATCTTGCAAGGCTCTATATCCATAGCTTGTCCCTATAGACACTGTCATAGGCGACTTACCGTCGACAAAATGGTGATGTGTGCCGATTTGGAACTCGAAAGCCTTCTCCAAGATTTACGGTAGTGTGGTTGTTCAATCTTTCGTGGATTTTCCAGGCTTGAAACCACACTGTTGGTTTCTGACGTTCTCGCAGCACGGCAGAGGACATTTTTTAAGTGATACTTTGGGGATTCCTTTTCTTATAGAATAGGCAAACGATCTATCGGGGATTATATTTCCGACCTTTTCTCACAGCTACATACGTGATCGCATGTTTTGGACCAACTTATCACTAGCTGCTTTATGATGGCAGCCGCATATTTTGCTTTGTGGTTGAGCCCGCAGGAATAGAGTTACTCGTAGCTTCTTTAAGAGTCATGGTTGGTTTGAGATGGGAAATCAGAGTTGATTGTAGTCAGATAATACTTCATTAATTAATTTATTTATTTGATTAATTTATACAGATTAAGAAGATCCCTGAACTCCACATCAATCCCCGTCTAGGATAGTATTGACAGAGGCTTTTCGCCTAAAGTTGTTCAATTGTTCAAAGTGATAATAAAAAAACGTTAGTTGCTCCTTCAACATGGAAAGCAATCTCACAACATCCTTTGGCGTCCTTAAAAATATGCTGCGGGACTCCGCTGTCAAGAAAAGAGGCATAATATATTAGAAACCAATTCAATTACTTGAACGACACGACGCTCGTATGACAAAGAGGGAAAACTGAGGCGGCAATCCGCGCATCATCAGCAGAACCTTTCGATATTTGAGAGTAAAAGATAAAACAGTAAAATACGCACATATGTATATGGACTGGGTGGCGATATGGACCTTGCCAAGCGAGGACTTCGATGGTACGGAATGTGAAAATTTGCTATCAAGGCGATCAAGTGGAAGGTGATCTCAACCAACTTGGTTTGACCAACTGCTCAAGGAAAGTAGAATCAAGTTCTAATCGGACTAGAGCCAAAGGCGTTTTATTAGGCTTTTGAGGGTAAGTAAGACGTTTTCTAATATTGAATTCAATAAGGCGCAGAGATCATTTTATACAAGATTTACATAGCAGCCTTCTTCCTCAGTAAGAGCTAAAAGGATGTGTACGGCTCGACTGGTAGCCCTTAATCAGTGGGTGTTCTCTATCATCTTAAGTGGGCAACTCACAACTTTCTTACTACATATACCGAGCACTGATATAAACAGAATTGAATTGGTTTGTAGTAAAATGTCATCTTCTCTCCAGCAAAAAGACTCTCTAACCTTGACAAAAAGTACGCCCAAATATCAAAGTTGTTATCAAATGGATAGATGAAGGTTTTGAAAGAAGATTCAGACCACAGCGATTATCAGACCAACTTTATTAGTCAAAACAGGGAATGATATGAACCATGCACTTCATAGCACATGGCGCAACATGAACTTAATAATACATGAATCGGTTTTTGTTTGTGAGGTTGCTTTGTCAATACTCTTCTTATCTCGCAGTTCTACTTTGACTGGTGAACATTTTATTGAAATTAATTCGTTGCGTTAAAAGTTGTTTCAAACCGAGGATAAGTGAAATAAGGGAAAAATCTTATATTTCACAATTAAACTATGATCAAGGGCTACATGTAAAACAGATACGGAAATATGGACTACTTGACAGTCGTGATACACACATCACGACGCAACACTTAATGTCGATGCGTTCATGTTATTCAAACAAAGTAATAGCAATCTCGTTTAAGAGTAAAAAATAAATCTGTTTTTGAATATATTAGTATTCTTTAGAACTAGATACAATTTCAATTAAATACCCAGGAATAGACGCCAATGGCCTTCGCCCTTCAGTTTTATAAAACACTCCTCCATGTTGTTTCTGGATCTATGAGCATCCACCGCCACTAGCAGCAGCCGGGACTGCTCACAATTAATTACAACTAAGGCAACCCACTGTTTTGCATTCAAAAATCAAATACAAATCATTAAACACGCTCGAGAACAACTTGATCATCCGCTCCAACATCTGTCCAGTTTCCTCTAATACGACTCCGATCATGTAGACCACCATCATCGAACCCTTCACCATCCATCTTCCACGTTTCATTCGTCCGGCACCATTTTGTCGTAAATCAATTCACATTGGCTCTCCTCAATGCAATATGCAATTTGTTCAATCGAAATAGTGGCATAAACAAATTGAAATAAAACAAATTACCATGTCCCCCGTGCATGCCCCACATGCCACGCAAGTGAAACCACATAATGCCACCAATAGCTCCCAGATAAATTGCCAAAGAACCACATCCAGCAGAAGTAGCAACGAAGCTACGTCGTGATTAATAATAATTTCTCTTGAAAACGACGTGGAAACTATTTTCAATTAGTCCGTCCTCGCTTAGGATCGTTATGAAGTTCGATTGATTTCACGAATCCTCAGCCGCATCCACAACCCGGGCTGAGAGTTGAACAAACACTCGGAAAGGCAGAGTGAGACACGCCCAAGCAGAAGACTCAAGAAGAAAAGAATCACAACACAACGATGCGTGTATCTGATGATGACTCCGGGTTTTGCCAGTTAACCTCGACGTCTGGATAGGCAGCTAGTGAACGAGTGGAACGTGTATGAATTGCAACTTGTAAATGCGTTTATGATTTCTGATCATTGCTTTAACTCGCATGCGAACTCATAGAACTGCTTTGCTTGTGACGCAGCACATGGGGGCATTGAGGCGGCAATTGCCATCGTTCGCATTGTATTATAACTTGCAAGTGTTGTAGGGTTGCAATGCTTGATGGTATTCCTAGAGGGTTATCGCAAAAAAGGGTTATGTTTTGTTTGTTCTATATCTGATTTACTGCTAGGCGAAACATGACTTTAAGAGGAAGAGATTTGTATGGATTTTGCAGATGGCTTCCATGTGATGCATGATGCCGGCAATAATGATTGTTCATTAGAAATAGGGATTTAAAGAAAACCCTACGACTGGGTGTATACATTTCTTTAAAAGTCTATAGTTGAACTGTCATAGTACACATTCTCTGAAAACAAAAAAGGAATTGAATCATTCAAAAAGCCCGGGTTAATGGTAGTTTGATTTTTCTTGAGTTTGGGAGCCATCTGTCAAGTAGTTTGTTGTCAACCGCCTAAGATATTAGTTATCGACGATTGCCCCGCTTGCCCGACGACCTTTCTTTTTTAAATTCCTTTTTGTTTTTATATTTTTAGAACGCACTTACCCTTACCCAGCTTAAATAACAACTGACATAAAATACCTTATTGGCCCTATACGAACACTCTAAAGCAAGTAGAACTACTTAAAGTTATTGCCCCATGACTTTTTCAACCTAACGACAAAGCGCATATGATTTGTTTTAGCTTGTGTCGCTATTCTCTTCCATCGGACTTTTCAGGACTAGGCCTATTCATTTCACGTTTAAGTTTTTCGGTTGTTAATTTATTGGTGCGTCTAGGGTGCTGTTGATTGTCACCAACAAAAGCAACTTCTAAGTTAATTTATTTTAAGCCCAATTTACTTAAACCTACCTTTCTTTCTTTCTTAGATGGCGTTACAGCTCATGAAGAGCCAGAGCCTAGCTTCTCTCATTCACTTATGTTGTGAGCGATTTGTTTTTTTTTCCACACAAGTGGACGGGACCTACAGTTTAATGCCGATTCCGAACGGCGAGAGTCGAGAAGCTTTTTCAAGGCTTTTTCAAGTGTACTACGGGAGGTTTTGCCAGTTCCCCGCCGAGGAGAGAAGCCGCGTAATGAACATTCGATGGCGTTGGTATTATCGGGATCCGAACTTGCTCATCGTGCATCAGAGGCCGACACACTACCCACTGCGCCACGGCTCTCTCAAACCTTCTAGAGAAAACTACTTAAATCTAGCTCTACGCTGCTGATTTTTCCCTATCGACGACGAAACTTCTTCCAAAAGAGTATATGCTATCGGGTAACATTTCTCTTTTTTCAGCGTGACGTTCTACTGAATCTAAGACGTTTCGGCTCATAGAGCGCGACATAGCATTCGTAGGAAGTTGCCGCGGCTTGCAGGATATGTTGAAGAATAGCGGCACCACTAGTCTGTCCTGGATCAGCCCGTTTTTATCAAAATAGAAGACTGCTTCTGGGGGGGCTGAAGCTGTTTAAGCGCACCGTCTCGCGGTATAAGTAAGGTCTGGAGATCAGGTTATTGACTGAAGTTATTATTCATGCAATATGGCTTCGAATTAGATCTATCAGTAAATGATCCACCCATAGAATCCTAGCTCTATCGTATAGGACCCAGTTAGGGTAAAATTTTGTGTACTCAGATTAAGGTGTTCTATGCAATCCGAGAAAAGTCCTGAGGCATTGTTTCCCAATCACGCGAATTCTTTCCATTAAACTGATTCTCGTATTGAACCAAACGTCACATTGAGGCAAGCATGCGCCTGATTAAAATTACCTTCAATTCGGAATCAAGTTAGTTGCTAAGAAATAGCCGTTTTTTCACGGCGGAAACCCTGCCAGAGCAAATATGAAAAATATGCTTTTCAAGATATAAGATAAAATATCTAGTCTGGTCAGATCACAAGGTATCTGACACTTTGGTTCTTCAGTAGACCCTCGTGTGTGGTCGAAAAAAATTGAGAGACAATTTTTTCTAGTGCTCCTAGAGGCTCTAGACAAAAGCATTTTTTGTTTTTTAAAAAAGGGTGGTTTTTGAGAGGTATACAAATTCAATATGAAATAAAATACTTGAAACTAATGTTAATGTCAATTATATTAGCTATATTGTATAGATAATTTTATGCCATTAGGATTTAAAGAGATGTTGGGTATATGCGTGCCGCGTCTAGCTCGAATGAAGCGCAATCGTGAAGTCCGATTTTTGAGAATTTTATCGAGCAACTGGGGCCGTATGTCAGCAATAATACTACGAATGTTGACTAAAAAATCGTCCAACATCTCTGGTTTATCGGCATTCTGGCCAGCATCGTCCTTAACCCTTTGTTGCCCGAATTATCATTAATTTTTTGTTTATAATTTGATACTTCACGCACCTTGCATATCGGAAAATGAACGAACAATATCAGAAAATACAAACTTGTTGCACACTAAAAAATATCCCGTGCTACAAATTGATATAATAATAGTTCATAAGGTGGTTTCGCATTAAAACTACTGAGACACAAGAGAAAATTGTTTGATTTGGTGGTTTCATGCTGTGAGCACCGATCCCTTTTGAAGTCCATTTTTAATTTCGAGTGATTGAGCAGAAGCCACCTTGGCAATCTTCAACCCGACCTTTTTACCTTTGAACATGTCAGAAATCATACTATATATGTATGTATACGAGGTTAAGGTAAAAATTTCTCGGTTTGACAATGAAAAAATGCGATTTCCACAAATTAATTTTATTTTTCTAAATAAATCCCTTTGACTTCAACACACTTGGTCCAGCGTTTCACTAACACCAGTATTTCTTCCCGGAAGTGAGAGTGCGGAAGGCTGTGAAAATATTCATTTTACGAAGAGTTTCTAAACAAATTTCTTCACGGAAACAGATGAAAAGCTGAGGGTGCCAAATCAGGAACAAGCAAATCGTAACCCAAATCCCGCAATTTTCCCAACGCACCAACGCACGTAAAGGTGAAAAATGAAGGCCAGGCCCCTTCTCTCAAATTTCGACATCAAGCTGGTCAAAAAGGTTGGAGTACTATCTGCCTGTAATTGTTTTTCCTTTTGCAAGGCAATCAATTAACAGGATCCCTTTCGAATACCAAAACACGCTGGCCAGGATCTTTTCAGCAGATGCGATCGACTAGACTTTATTTGGCGATGAACTACTGGTTCGCACATACTACTTGGACTGCTGTTTCGTTTCTGTAGTGGTGCACCCATTTTTTACGTTGGTGAAAAATCGTCGCACAAAGTCGGTCAGATCCCTATTCAATCGACCCAAAGATTCCTGCGAAATTGATTGCGCATTTGTTTTGATCGGCATTCAGTAAATGCGGCACCACACCCTGTTTTCCGACATCTCCACAGCCTCAACTATCTAACTCACCTTCATTCGTATATTTTCGAACATGACATCATGCACTTTTTTGGATTCCAGTGTGGTTACGGGTTTTGGCCGTGCTGTCTTCTTCTTTTCCTTTTTCCGGCGTTGTTATGGTCAGAAGAGTAGGACCATAACCTTCCCACTTAACTGCATTCCTACTGGTCCGCTTGTGGGGTCCGGTGATCTCCAGTCGTGTCAGCCCACTGATTTGCATGTACACTTGTGGGGCAGTTTAATGGTGGTATATGTGTCCCTAGGCTCACCTTGGTGTTTTCTAAATTGCCTAGATGTGATTTTTGTTTACCTTTGTTTTAGTCGCCTTTTACGACAAGCGAGAGGTATCGCTGCAGGGATATTCTTAACCCGTCCCTGCACGGTTGGCCGTGCTGTGATAACGTTTAAATTCAGTTACCCATTTTAAAGATTGACTTCAAAGGAGCACAGTCCCCGTAAGCTTTTGTCAACTTCGGATGAACTTCTTTAGGGATTAATCCAATATCCAAAACGAAGAATTTTATGGCCACGTGATATTCTTGCCCATTTTAACGAAAAACACGCAAGATGTCTACTGCATAAATTCGTGTAAAAAACTGCTTGAAAGAACAACTTTAAATTTGTCAAACGATCGCATAGCCATAGACAGAAAATATACATTTTGGCTAATTGGATCGCAATCTGTGTGTCAGGCAAAGAACTTTTCAATGGCCAGAGCTGGCTGAACTTATAACAAAGACCTTCTTACCATACGGTCTCGAAAGTTTCTTCCAAGTCAATCATGAAAAGTGTCATGTCCGGTACTGAAACCGAATGGGTTCCTCTGTTTTATTGTCCTCAACCGATTTAGACAGGGACTCGAAGACGTTGCCGATACTGGGAAGCAGACTTATCGACCGGAGATTTGCCGGGTTGAAAGTATCTGGATTCCTCATATAGAACACCTAAATATTGATACCTTGAATCCCTCCAAATATTCCTCTAACGTACCAAAACAGCTGCAGGCTCTTTGTGAAAGCTGATAAGAAGATTGCTTAAAATCTACAATTATTTCAAAGGCACGCTCACCAATCGACACCGATATTACGCGATTTCCGCTCCTTTTTGAACGTATGTACTTCGTACTGATTTCATATCACCAATGTGCCCAATGTAGGAATTTGAAGGGAACATTTCAACTTGAAGGGCTAATGATAGTGTAAGCAAAAGCGTGCATCACCATTAATTATAATGTCGCCAAAAGGGATAATTGTTGACCTAGAACCCATATAAGATCACATTAAATACTTTGTTGCTCAAGAATCATCAAATAATATGCATTTATGGTAACTTATTCATTATATACCTCGCCAGCGCATGTTTAATAATTCAGAAAAAACATCAGTTGATCTGCTAATATAAGCATTGTGCGTCAGAGAAGCAGTTTTTACCAGACTCTTCTAGATGCAATAAAGACTCACGCGCATTTTAATAACCAAGCGTCGATAAAGCACTTCCTCTCTACTTACAAGAATCAAGTTGGAATTTAATAAACTCGCAGATTAAATGCATAAACGTATCCACAATGACTCACGCCACCTCCAGCTCCGATCAACCACCACTCCACCGTCTCCAAATCCAATCAGCGTACTCTATTATTCACATCTAAATTAAAACGAAACCGACGTTGTAATGCCTTGAGAATTAATTAAAACGATAAAGCGTAAGTCGCAGCTCTACACAATCCTCAATGAAGGAAAAGCAAAGAGAATTGCAAATCCGATTCTGGACTAGAGTAAACATCGTCGTCACCGGACCGATAACCTGTGCGATAACCCAAAAATGTATAAAAATTTTAATTCATTGCCGCCCAATTGAAATGCCATCGCCAAGCTGCTACTGCCGCGGAAAAAAACTACGTCTGAGTGTAGAATCTTGAAAGCACGGAGCACTTCGAAAGCCTGGAGAACCTTATTCCTTATCGGAGCGGCCTCGAGTAGAGTACATAAATACGAGTATGAGAACGTAAGTAGAAAAGTATATTTTGCCATTACCATTTTAGCATTTCTATAGATTCGGGCAATCTATATACAAATCACGATCAGCTAAGCAAGACCACGAAAGGGAGAACCTAAATTCATCGTCTTAGCAGCATTTACTCCTCTGCCGGAGAGAAGGACAGGAAGCCTTAAAGGCGGTCAAGTGGAAAAACTTTTCAATTTCGCTCTTTGATCCCCGGGGTGGTGGTTGTATTTTCCTTTTTCTCCTTTTCCGATTTTCCACCACCCGATACGAGCGCAGATGTATGTGAATAAAAGGGGAATATAGTAAAGATCCCTTTGTTGTTCAAACAATCCTTCGTCATAGCATCTCTCCGCCCTGCCTGAGAACAGAAACGCTATGCCGAAACGTAAAGCATCACCACAGAAGACCATGAGTATTGCAGGAACCAAAGGAACCCGTTGCATCAAAGAATTAAGGAACCACTGTCGTGGTGGCTTAAAGTTATTTTAAACTTTCTTGTTTCCTGCCAAATGCACTGGAAGCCAAAGTACTGCTCAAGAAACAATGCCACCGGAGCCGTCGCTGTTTTCGATGTAAAGATGAAACGACCATCGAGACTCTGAAACCGTTTACTCGAGAGCTGGATGAAGGATATCAAATATTTTATTTTTCCTCTTTTTTGATGGAAGAATAGGAAAAGTTTCAGGTTTTTATATTTGTGAATCCGAAAGCTGCCTCGGTAATACAAGTCCGCCCACCATGATGGCGATGACAACGACAAGGGGTATGGTGTAGGACAGTGGATAAGTGGTGTGCGGGAGCGGCCGCCGCACCCTCATTAGGAGTGAAAAGTTTTCAATCCACTTGAGTAAACTCAAATGCGTAACTTTGGATGGAATACGGTTAGAAGTGGTTTTCTTTTTCTTTGTTTTCCTACCGCTTCGGTTTTTTTTTTATGTTTGCGAAAAGTTCCGTTGTGTAGCAGCGCTAGGATAGACATACTCGATTTTATAATTCAATTTGCTTGAGTATTCCATTTTTCAGTGGTGTGGCGTGGAAAACAGATTCAAATGGTCTTTGAAGTGCGACTTTGAGCTGAACACGAATTGATTGTCTTAAAAAATGAAATCGGGTTAGGAAGGGAGATGGAGTGATGGAGTGAAAAGCTAATCACGTAGTGCACCAGGGGTATCTGTGGATCGAAAAGTTTCAAATAAAACAGCAATCAGTGTGATAACGTAATCCACTTCTAAGCTTACCTTTGGAATAACGAAAACGAATGAATAATAAGCAGGGACGAAAGATCCACACTTGCAGAATCATGGCTTGCTTTTGATCGTCCATCGCGTGGAAGATAAGATCGGGCTAGAGAAAGAAATAAGGCCCTGAGACCATACTAAAGGGTCCGCCATCTAACGTTTTTTTTTTTTCAAGTAGTGCTTATTTCGTGATTGGTAACACTTAGCTCATACAGATTTGACAGATAATTAGTTCTATTCTTCCGCTGAACGAATATGGTTGTGTATACGCTTGAACAACGCTTCGCTAAGTGGGCCTGCGATCGACTTACAGAAGATGCCGATTTTGCCAAAAAAATCATCTTTTCAGATGAAGCTCATTTTGATCTTGGCGGGTATGTAAACAAGCAAAATTGTCGCATTTGGGGCACAGAAAACCCGCACGCATACATTGAAAAGCCGATGCACCCAAAACGAGCCACTGTTTGGTGCGGATTTTGGTCCAGAGGCATAATTGGGCCATTTTTCTTCGAAAATGAGCAAGGAGTGGCCGTTACAGTCAATGGCGATCGTTATCGGGCCATGTTGAACGAATTTTTGTTCACAAAAATTGAAGAGGAGGATATTGGCAACATTTGGTTTCAACAGGACGGCGCTACGTGCCACACAGCCGAAGCTACACTCGATGTTTTGCGCCCTGTTTTTGAAGATCGCATTATCAGCCGCAGAGCTGATGTCGTTTGGCCACCTCGGAGCTGCGATTTGACACCGTTGGACTATTATTTGTGGGGTGCCGTCAAAGATAAGTGTTACGCCGATAAGCCAGAGACAATTGACGCTTTAAAGGACAATATTCGTGAAGCCGTTGGTGAAATACAACTGCACACAATCGATAATATGCTTAAAAATTGGACCGATCGTGTAGGCTACTGCATGGCCGGCCGAGGCAGCCATTTGAATGAAATTATTTTCCATTATTAACCGGAAGGATTGTACTTTCAAATAAAAAAAGAAATTTGAGAAAATATTCAGTAGTTTTTTTTATAGCATTTTCAAAAAAAAAAAAAAGTTATTTGGCGGACCCTATATTTAGTAACGAACAAGCTAAATTAATGATTCTGGAGTGATTCCAGCAGACTTGCATTCATGGACGTAATGGCGCGATGCAATGAATATGGACAACAGTTCATTATGTCTATGAAATCGTGAACTTGGGGGAAACTCGGACCAGACGATTGACCATCATGATGGTCCTATTTAGTGATACTAAAGTATGCCTTGTATACGAAGCTATTGAAATTGAACTATATTCGTACATTTGTTGAAAACAAGACATTGGAGGGCATTAAAACTTATCAGTAGGACATGCTTCATCAAAAATATCAGATTTCAAATAATTCTCATGTTACCAAAAAGATGGGCAGAAGTTGTAGGTGGCCATGGACATTAATTTTATGAATTTTATGAACGTACTTGAACATTTTTCCATAATAAAACTCAAGATTTGGAAGAATGGTGGGTTACCATTAGAACATCTGATACAAAAATTGTATTCCAGAGATGCTATCGCTAACCATTTTTCAAATCGAAGAGAACCCTAAGTTATATTTGTTTCTTTAATTTTTTTAATTCATTACAGCCAATTTCTGAAGTTAAGAAAAATGCACGAGTCTGATCTAGCTATAAATCTCCTTAAGTTCTTGCTTTCAAAAGCCCGAAATATATTATACTCCTTCTTAGTTAGAGCCTAAGTTGCACATCCGTAAAATGTCACTGACATTATTATTATTAATTACTCGGAAGTTCAGAGCCTTATTGACCAGCATTCGCCAAGCCTCCGTGTCATGAGTGTGTTCGCTGTTCTGTCCTACCTATTCATGATCCATCATTATATTTTGCTCCCATCTACGGTGCGACTTTCCTTGCCGTCTTTTTCCTAACGATTTTGCACTGCACATTCGCTATACCAATATTATACTTCACGGACAATGCTTGTTCCTTGAGTTCTTGATTGTGTAGTTTTCCCCATTCGCCTGTTTCTTTGTCCTGTTGTCCCATAGATTCACCTTAAGATCTTAGTTTCAAAGATCCGAAATCTATTTTCCTCCTTCTTAGTCAGCGACCACGTTTCATGCCCGTAAGTGTCACTGGCATTATTATGGTTTTATAAATGCGAATTTTCTTTGCGAGACAAAGGAGTTGTTTTGAATAATTCCTTCATCGCGAAGAAACACGAGTTGCCTATATGCAGCTTTTTATTTATTTCGATCTTTATGTCATTTTTGGCAGTCGGTATTAGATTTAGATTTAGATTAAGGAGGGAGGAGGGAGGAGGGAGGAGGGAGGAGGGAGGAGGGAGGAGGGAGGAGGGAGGAGGGAGGAGGGAGGAGGGAGGAGGGACAATTTCACCTAATGACTGCAGCCTCTGATAGGCCTCTTGTGATGTCTCCCATTCAAAGTTCATTCAAAAATCCTGAGTTCATAATAAAACTTAGTATGCTTTTGAGTGAACTAGCAGCGATTTCTTCTAGGTGTTTGTGTCGTGTACTGATGAGGCAATTACAGTGGCACAGTATGTGCTCTGCTATTTCCGCTTCTTCGTTACACATTCTGCAGGTGTCATCTTGTGTGATGTCCATGGTTTTAAGATGTTTGTTGACCGGGCAGTGTCCAGTGACGAATCCTGTGATTATACGAATCTGACTCCTAGAGAGTTTAAGGAGTTGTTTCGTTCTTTCAAGAGAAGTATTTGGTAGGAACATCTTGGCTTGTCTGCTACCTTCCGTTTGTGTCCAGTAGTGGTTGGCCGCGTTTCTCAACCATTTCTTTATGTAGCATTTTATGGTGCTGATAGGAATGCCGCAGAATAGTCTCGGCATCATGAATGGTGATGCAAAGCCTTTTCTTGCTAATAGGTCTGCTTTTTCGTTTCCTATATGGCCACTGTGTCCTGGTATCCACATGAGGTGAGCTCTGTTTGTGTTGGCCAGCTGGCGTAATAGTGGTAAGCAGTCCCATATCAATTTAGAGGTGACTTTTAAGGGCTAAAAGTGCAGCCTTGCTGTCAGAGAGAATATAAACGTTTTTATTGGTTATAGCTCTGTCTATATTTTCTATAAGGCAGAGTTCAATTGCGAATATCTCTGTGATAGATGTGTGCTTCAGTGCTAGCCGTATATTCTAGCCCCAACACCTTCATTCGTTTTGAATTTGTCAGTCAGTATGGTACCCAGATATTTGAATTGGTCCACTTTCTTAAAGCGTTTATCGATTAAAGTCAGGTACGAGGTTTGAATCGTTTCAAGTCGTTCAGTGTCCATATATTTGGTTTTCTCTTCATTTACTTCTAAACCCATTTCCTTTCCTACCATTATTAGACTTTGTACATTTCTTTTAACTGTTTCCTCACTATTTCCCAGCAAGTGCAGATCGTCAACGTAAGCTAGACCGCATACTTGTATCATTTTAGCCAACTTTTTAGAGATTCCCAGCCTTACAAGCATGAAACATTTTCGATGAAGTTATAGTGTCATATGCGTTTTTAAAATCTACGAATAGTTGATGTAGCGCTCCGTGGAATTCCCATTTATTTTCTTAAAGTTGTCATATAGTTAAAATTTGTTTACTTTTTTTCGGTTCCTCCTTAAGCCACACTGGTAGTCTCCGATTATTTCCTTTGGGTATGAAGTCAGTTTGTTTAAGATAGCACCCTGTAACAACTTGGCATACCTATAAGGATGAGGTTGCCATCCTCCCTGCAGGCTCATATTTGGCGATTGTCTGTGTTAAAGCACAGGCGGCGCTAAATGTGATTTATGAGTGGTGCACGAGTAAGAGGCAATCGGTTAATCCTCTTAAGACTGATGTCGTTCTGTTCACGAGAAGGATGAAAAGTACTGGCATGACTCAGCTGTTGCTCAGAGTAATTCCCATCCCGATATCCCAGGAAGCTAAGTACCTGGGAACCATCTTAGATAGCAAGCTTCTTTGGTCAAGTATGTTGAGTCCAAAACCTCCAAAGCGCTGTTAGCTTTTTGGCAATGCAAAAGTGCCTTTGGCAAATCATGGGGCTTATGGCCTCTGGATTTACTCGGCAATCGATAATCTCATATGCATTGGTTGTTTGGTGGAACAGGCTAAGGCGCAAACACGTTGTGGCCTCTTTCACCAAACTCCAATGTTTGTCTCAGCAGTACGGGGGCTTTCCCCAGCACAGCGGGCACTGCTCTAGATGCTATGATGAATCTCCCACCCCTTGACCTATATATCAGAGAGAGATATACATATATGTATATCAGAGGGTGCACTTAAAGCCATGTCTTGCCTCAAAAGAAATGGCATTTGGTACAACTCGCATTGGAGTGACGAGAGCGCGAGAAATATCCTACGACTCCCGTCTCATGGATATTCATACCTGCTTCCACGGTAAAATCCTACATCAAAGATTGGGTCTTTAATGCATGCAATCGTTCATGGAGGGAATATGCAGTATGACTAAGCAGGTACTGCCTGATGTCTGCAAGAAATCCGCAAAACTCTTTCTGTCTTCAAGGAGTATTGACTGCAGAAAATTTGCGGGCGTCATTAAACTTTTGCTAAGCATCTCTGCGTGCGTGGCATCAGTAAGATGCCTATTTGTGCAGCATATTGCGAGGAAGATGACACAGTAGAACACTTTCTCGGCGACTGTCCCGCCTTCGCCGAAAATAAAAAAAAAAGAAAAAAAAAACAACTTGGTAGTACAGCTATTCTTCGGTAATTCTTGCATTGTGTTTTTTTAAATATGGGAATGATGACTGAGATTTTCTAATCCTCTGAGATAGTTTCATTGTTCCATATAGTTATGCTGAACCCATGTAACTTCTTCGTTAATTTTACTTCTGCATATTTTATTAATTCCAATGGCATTAGCTCGATTCCTGCGGCTTTGTTATCCTTAAGCAGGTGGATTGCTTCCTCAATGGTTGGCAGTACTACTTGAACCTTTGCTGTGTAAATAACACCGTTTTCCATTCCTGCTGCCTCTTCATGTACATTCAGCAGTTTATCGAAATATCTTCAACATTGGTCTGCAACTGTTTCGATGTCCGAAATGAGTTCCTTGTTATCGTTGCACATACATTAGTCCTTTTCCAGTTTGGTATCGTTTCCGTTCCACGTTTAGCCCTGCATACATTGCTCTCTTGTTCTTAGCCGCACATTCTTTTTGAGTTTTAGCAAATTTTTACCTTTGCCACTGTCGTTTTTTTATCCCGAAGGAAATGTCACACTTACTTTCATAGGGTTTGATATCTTGTACATGTGATCTTTTCGCTATTTTCCAATTCTTGAAGCCTTCGAACATCACGGACTTTTATCATCACGGAACCCAGGCTTCGCAATAACCTAGGTTGCTTTCCACTGCCTCGTTTATTGTTCACCATACTGTTTTTGTTTGTCTTTTTTCGTTGTTAGTTTCTATATCATGTGGTGGGGCGTACCGGTTATCAATATCATCCTAATATTGATGTTGCATACGAGTGTCCCTCAACATTTCAACTTTAAGTATATCCGTCATTAACGGTTGTTCCGTTTGAGAGTCGAACTTCGCAATTTGCAGGTACAACAAAGCTGATAAGCACCCAATCTTTGCGAACGTTCCTCGAGCGTATTCTTAATAGGTGTGAATTTCTTTTACATGGATTATCTCCCTTAATTGTTCCCACCCGGAAATCTGTTCGGGAATCTAGTTTACTTCCATAATACAATATTTTACCCAGGAAAGATCAGCCATACTTAATCCCACAAAGAGTCAACGATTTTTATGTTATTGTAAGTGTAGTGTTATTACGTTGTATTGGTGTAGTGATATGAGTTTGGGTAGTACCTCTGCCATTTTTTTTATGTGACAGAGTTCCATGAGGAATTTAGTCGCCTCTTGCAATTATCACTCCAAGTCACGGGTATATTCTAACCTCTATCCCGGAGGGGGGACCTAGCTATATACAAACAGGCTTTTCTGATGGTCTGTTCAATGAGTCGTCAATCAAATCGACTAAAATACTCCATGCATTTGAGGTGTGGGAACCTTCCACGGACCAAAATTGAGTTGGATCTCTGAAGTAACAATCGCAAGAGACTGTGAAATTCGTTGCCAGTCGCATCTTTTATTTTACATGTAGTCAAGCTCCTCGGATCTTAACTAACGAAGTACTTCAAATAAAGTGGCTGCATAAAATCACAGAATCACCCAAGATTCAATTTAAGTCCATTGCTCTAAGCAGGATCTTAAACAAGTCAACTAATAACACCATTATGCTATCTGCAGCAATGCACATTTCTCCTCTTATCACTGTCATTCCAGTTATTTTCCAGCACTCGCTACGAAACTGATTTGCTATACACAAAAAAGAGACTCACAAAAGCAAAATGGAAAAAAGAATCTTCAGCGACTATAATTCCATTTTCGAACTTAGAAAAGAGACCCACGCAGGAATATAGAGTCGCGCCATCCCATAGCATCCGTATATTCTGTCGTGCGTTAGGCACTCGATTCATCGCTCGCTGCATAGACACGCACTGAACAACACATAATTACATATGCGCCTTGCACATTCCTTGTGCGATTTTCCATGATATCTTACGACAGTTTCCATTTCAGAATGCACTCCTGCATGGATTTCCATGCAACACCCCTTCCCGGCAGTCCTGTCGTCCACCTCATCGGTCCGTCGGAGGCACCCTTGGCAGCATGCATTTAAGTATGCAGAAGAAGTATTCCGCTACTTCGCATGACATGTGTACGTTCCGTAATTTGTTTGATTCCTGTGCACTGGCAGTCGTGAATGTCGCATGCGAATAGCGACGTATCCTTGTTTGCCACAATTGTTGTCTCCCGTTCCTGCACATGCACAGCCGGGTACGAGTTCCATGCGGAATTTTAATTGTTTTTGCCTTATTTTATGCTCTGGAGACATAAAGATACTTTCTGGCTTCGTAATTAATTACATTTGAAATCCAACGGAGTAGATACGTCGTCCTGATTTACTCGTATCATCGTGCTGAGCTACGGTGCCACAAGCGCTGATGTGGCTCTGTTGTTTGGTCTTGTCTTTGTGCTTGTTCCCAAACTACGGGTAATGTACTTGTATCTAGTTAATGGTGGTGTTTTAGTTTTCCAGACATTAATTAGATTTTTTGCTTTCCAATGTTATCTTTTTTGTCCATCGAAAGATGGAACCAGTCTGGGGCAGTATATGGACACATTTTGACGAAAGTGATTGTCACAGTAGCAGTGTACCATCAAAAGAGGGAAAAGTGGGAGAAGGTCATGGTCACGTGTCTCGGAGTATAGATTTTCCACTGGGCATGGCGCGGTATGTGGCTTTTCATTAATAAGATCTATGACATTGGGTATGTATCATGGTCAGTGTGTGTTCATACATACTGCGCTGTCATTTGGGGTACAAGATTGATGGGAACTTTTATTGAGAAAAATGAATTAAGCAGATAAATGGAAAAGATATTGATTAGTTGGGAAATGAAGATAAACACAGATAGATAGGCTTGCGGTGAGGGCTAATCAGGGGGAACTGTTGGCCAATTGTAAATATATCTTTGATGTTAATCATGAGCGGACTGACAGGTACATTAGAAGCGAAGTGTACATGAAACTGCAAATGAATACATTGCTACTTGCCTTTGTTCAAGAGATTTCATAATAGAAATGTATGCGTTTAGGCTGACAAGTATTTTGGGATATAAGAAAATCGGTTATTTGCGGTGAGATCGGTTCAAGGAGTTTGAGCCCCAAAAATCTTCTAGAAATCTACGTTTTCTTTAATAATGGAAGCCCAGTAAGCGCTGCATTGATTTTTTTGGCACTTGGTTTGATCAATAGTGTTAAAAGTAAAAAAAAAAAAAAAACTTTTTAACCTTCCGAAGACAAGGCTTTTTTTCCTACGTGAATAGCAACCGGGGTTGTTCATCACCCCACAAAATTTTATGGTAAATAAAAAAATATTTAAACTCAAAAACTGTTCTTATTTATTATGTGATCATATGTTTATACTAATACCAAAGTGAAAAAAGTCTTTTTCTTAGATTTTTTTTTAACATTGACACATCATTTTTGTTTTATATATTTGCAGTTAAGGCAAATATCCCTGCGGTGTTCGGAGCATACGGGCGCTTGGCATTTCACGCAAGAATTTTTCATTTTTGTCCAGTTTTCTTGGACACAGTGCACACCTTGCCTGCTTCTGCAACTTTGCCGGGGTGATGAACCAGGATGAACCAGGAGGTTTTTGGTTCATATTTAGAACATCTCGTAAAGTGCTTCCCAATTCTCGAGGCAAATTTTTAGTCAATCGGCGCCGCTAGTTGTAATGACAATTGCTTTAAAAAATTGCTCCGATCGGGATATTTTGAATGGTTAGCGTCAACACAAAGCACCATTAGTTGATTCCAGCTTGATCAGTCATTTCCTAGAAGTATCGAAGTGGTCAACGTCTTGTGCTCCTGCCGAATTGTATGAATGCATCATTTTATCGAACGTGTCCACCCCGCCTTTCGTCGAATTATAGTCATGTATTATCACCGGTTTGCTGGTTTCTGGGTTTATTTCGGCTTTATAATGCATTGTTGATCAAAGCAAAACAGACTTATTTTTCTGAGGTGTAAAAGAAACCAGTGTCTTTTGCTTATCGAAAGCAAACTGAGAAGTGAGTGGTTGTGTGCTTTTATGTGGCAAGAAAGATGGAGGAATATCACGCTTGTTTTTCGAAGTGTACCGATGCTTGTAAGCTGATAATCCTTCAGTAAATCACCAGCAAGTGGAATCGATGAAAACCAATTGTCATATGTAACATTGCGCCAGGAACTTTTGATACTTTCGGCTAACTTTTCCACATATTCGGCCGGTGTTTTAACCTCCGTTCCTTTGCCAAAATATCGAATAGCATCAAACATATTGAATGCCTTAGCATCACAAATGGCAACTACTTTTAATCAATACTTATCTGGCTTTGGCCATGTACACTCGAAAAGGACAGTTTCCACGGAAACTCAAAATTTGTTCATACGAATTTCGGCAGTTAGTAATAAATAGTGTCCATATGTCGCTGACTGGGGCAAATGTGTCTTCTTTATCCCTGTTATCCTTATCATCTAATCGTATGCAAATTAGCAGAAATTGAAAACGATTTGCGTTCATAGTAGCCTTGTAAATAGCAGCACTAAATTGGGTCCACATATCTTTGTAGCTTTTACGATTGTTTTTGTTTATAGCCGAAAAAAAATTGAAGTTCAAGTTCTATGTCTGGTGAACAAAGTGTTGATCTTTATATTTAGGGGCACGTCGGTCAATTGCTTGATTGGTATATAACATAATCGAGTCAATGATTGGCTTGCTAAATAAAGATGTGAATGCATCCTTTTCAGTTTCGATTTTCAATGCATCATCTCGCCCTAGTCGGCGAATAGTCACAAAGTTTCTCCTTGGTGTTTGACTCGAAGCTGGTGGCACAGAAGACCAAATATGTTTATTTTTACCTCTTAGCAATTGAGCTAACGGAGTATCATCATCATCACTGTCAACGTCTTCCTCCTCTAAGTGCATATATATATTGTCTTCTATTTCCGATATGTCACCATCATCTAAATAGCGCTCATCATCAGAACCATTAGTTATTCTTTGGAAGTCATTTTCAACTCACCCAAAAGCGAAACTATTTTAGTTTAAAAACCAAACACCAAAGTTAGCACCACGAAAAAAATAAAGTCAACGTAAATACCAAGGGGCGGACTGGTAACCCTACAACAAAATTAATTTTTTAATATAACCAAAATAACGACTTACATCGACACGCCAATAGAAGCAACTGACTGATATGTATAATTAAAGAATAGATCGACCGATAGAAAAAAAGAAACAACAGAAACACATGATTTTTCCCGCGTAGTGGGGTGATGAGTAACCCCACTTGCCTTCGGAAGGTCCCTAAAAGGCTTTAACACCTTTATGAAAGAACCTTGCAAATCTTAAAAGTATTTTTTTTTTTAAATCGCAAGTGGAACGAGCCTAATTTGATTTCACTCGGCATACAGTCCGAACTCGTCAAAGCAGCCACGGGTAATATCTTTGGGATTTCATACTATTTCATCTCTAACGTCATTCACTATCGCTTTTCATTCCACAAAATAATAAAAGCTTAGGTTTCCTAGGCTACCTTTTTTACTGCACTGTGCCGGCAACTGAAACTATATGAGGTACTTGGTGACGCAAGTAGTACAATGTATTTCATGTTGTTATAAGCAGATGGCATCATCATAATTGGGGGAACCCATCTGAACGTCACGAAAGGTTTGTCAGTAAATGAAGCATATACTGTCTTAAGCTGAACTTGCAGATACTTGCTTTCAAGGCAAGGAATCTTTCTACCTTTGTTCTTTAATAGCAGAGCTCTCACTCAGACGTAAAGTTATATGAAACCTTAGATAAACTTAAGGGTGTAGAGACATGGACCTTATCAAAGCGAATGAAAGAGAGATCTTGCATGCGTTAACGAGGCATGGAAGAGAAGCTCAAGCCAAAAAAGAAGTTGTACACCGACCCCGCCGTAGGAGCCGTGATGTAGGAGCTGAACTGATCCCCTCAGGAGTAATGATTTCTCTGAGGAGGATACGCGTCCTAAGATGGCAGAGGGCAGCACATTCGCATAGCATATGCTTGGCAGTTTCCTCGTCCTCTTGACAGACGTTCATTTTGTTAAGATGATATCTCAGACTACAGTGTCCCGAAAGGTAGCTGAGCAGTCTTGTGGTATCGACTTTATTATATGTACATATTGGAGAATATTGATAGAGGGTTTGTTCAGGGGCCGTATGAATCTCTTCGATTGTTTCAAAAGCGCAGGGGTTGCGATTTTTCTTGTCTAAGAGAAAATTAATCTTTGATTCCGCAGAAAGGTTCGGCACTTACATATGTACCTTTTTTCCGTTGGTCAGTTGATCAGAGTTTGACCTTATTACTTTTGCCTAGATCTTGCAGGGCATCGTAATGCCCCTAAACTGTGGTAATCATATCCAGCTCAGGAATGTGTTGTAGGACTTGTGAACCAATGGTCTATATATCCGGTTCGTTTCCGAGCGGTGGAGTCTGATTGCACTACGTATAGCAACCTTTTTAATAAAAAGGTGCAGTGGAGTAACTCCGATCAGTGCCTCTTGGGCTGCTATCGGGCAAGTTGGCATGGCGCCTGAAATGCTGAGACATGCTAGCGTCTGAAGGCGTTGAAGTTAAACTATTATAGTTTTCTGTTCAACTTTTGTCCACCATACAGCAGACGCATAAGTGATGATATGTCTTACCATCGCGGTAACCAGTGGATTACTTTAGGTTTCAATCCCCATGTTTTACCGTAAGTACGTCGACAGGCCCAGACTGCCTTAGTCGCCTTTGGAAATTTGCTTTCGATGTTGGAATTCCAGTTAAGTTTTCGATCAAGGTCATTACCTAAATATTTGTCTTATTTCGGTATATCTAAAAGCCCTCTCCGCTAGGAGAGCATGACAAAGTAAAATTTTGGTGAAGGCGAATTTTATGTAAGTAGATTGAATGATACCTTATTTAAGAGCAAGATGTTAAGATTTTTTTTTGGTTTTGAAAGGAAATGAAGCTTTTGTGTAATTACAAAATGAAATATTAGAGGTCGTTAATAGGTTGGTTGAGAGCAGAGTGGAATGCGACGAATAAGGCGTTTATGACTTATTATAATTGAAAAAAAAAACTGGAAACATCTTCCTCTGACAGCACAGGTTTACATATCTTATAGATATCGGTACGAACAAAGTTATATTTGCCCAAAATTAATGAAATAATTATCACGTACAGACCTATCACAGGATATCGTCATGCTCTATAAGGGGATTTTGGCTGATCAGGAGGGGCTGGTCATTTCGGCTACATTCGAAAATTACATGAATTTCTTCCCTCAGCCGGGCAGCCTATTTTTAAACATTTGACGAAGAGACGATATCTTTTAGTGTTGTGCAATGTTTTGTTGTTAATGTGTACAGTAATTTTGACACCACAACCTCATCATTCTAGTGCTTTGGTAACGTTCAAACTACCGAAAAAAGCAGTGTAAGTTAGCAATCTTGTCTGGAGGGCTTCCTTGTAAAATAATTGCATAATCGTATCTTCAAACAGTGGCTTGAAAACATGTTCAAAAGCTAAAAGAATGTATTCCATAAGTAGGATGAAGTAATGGAGAGGGAGCATATTGTATTACTTTATTCAGGTTGATAACTAGTAAAATCTTCCAGCAGTAGAAAGACGACACGAGACGTTGCTTCATGTATAGTCGGCGTTTGGCTTTCACGGGTTTTCAAGGTGGACACTCTTAAATACTTAAAACAGCTGTCTTTTGCGACAAGCATGTGCATATTCCCATAAATTATGGGAAAACATTGATAGAATCAATTGGTGGGCATAATTCTCTTCATATATATTAGGTGCAGAGCACAATGGTATTGTAGTTACAGAGCATCAGCTCTACTACTATACATAGTTGCTTCGAACCATTCAATCAAATTCATTTGTCTAATCTTTTTGCAATAACTTAAAAAACTTTCAAAAATAAATTCTGATAAATAAGTGAATAGTTGAACAGTCCTACCAGACTTGGCAAGGTTTTTAAAACCATAATGTTATACCACAAAAAAGGTTCGTGTTCTGTAATTGATGCAAAATTACTATTATCAATTACTACTACAATTAGTAAGTCAAACCTCAACTTACAGAATTCAGTAGACATGAAAAAAGCTAAAGAATTTGCTGCAGATGCCAATAGGTTACACCAGCTAAATTCTATAGATCGTTCAGATTCTATAGACCGATCAGATTAACATTGTTTCTATAAAAAACTAAAAGGCTATAGATGATCATATAAGAGAGCAGGTACCTTTGACAATTCATCACCATCAGTATGTGTACAGGACAGGCAAAACAGCAGAAACTGCTTTTCTAGAGCTGACAGAAATGATTTAAAGTACACTTGAAAACCAAAAGCATATTAGTCTTTGTACTGGGTATTAAAGGAGACTTGACAACATCTCGCATAAGGAACAGTACGCTATTCAGAGGGATGAAAGTACTGTTAAACACTTTATCATTTGAAGCTAATAGAGGATAAAGGATAATAGAAATTAGAGCAATTTGTGGAAGTCAACAAAAGAAAGAAGTTTTGTTGCCTTTATTCTAGAGCCAAGTTTGAGAAAAATATGGGCTCTGGACTGAACTATCCGGCATATATCTAACAAAGAGGGTAAATGCTTCAGTACTGCGTAATTCCCAATGTAAATCACTTAAGTTACTAGATACGACGCTAGACCCACTAAAGCAGGGTTAACATTTGAGAGCAAACCCAGACAGCAAAGTCAATTTGCAAAAAACACAATTCAGATCAACACCTCAACACACTCAAGCACTTATTATGAAAAGCTCTAAAAAGACACCAAAAAAACAAGACCCACTGAATCTCTTAAAAACTGAACCAACACCTTTCAAGCCAAAATATTCACAATAAAACGAAATAAAATTTATAACAACAGACCTCATAAATGCTCTATTTCGATTTATAACAAGTGATTTTTTAAGCGATCGATTTAAAATTCTCAAAAAAAAAAAATAGGCAAATAGAGAAAGTCCAATTTGGAGGCACTTTTTCGAGCTTATTGGTTGATATCTCGCTATAACACGTGTAATGCTGCCTTCAAAGGTTGCAATACACACTGGCTTATCGGCAAAGGCTTACGACTTGTCCCCATAAAACATAGGACAAAGACGTCAAATCGGATGATCTACCCGGCTAATTCACCGGTGGTAAATGAAAGATAAATTGCTCACCTAAGTCATTTCTCAATCGGTGACTCTTCCGCATAGATCCTGAATTTGAGCGATGGCATACGAGTAGATTATTTTCACCTTAAGAGCATCGGTCCATTGTAGTTTATTTGCATAGACCTGTGATTTCAAGAAACCCTACAAGAAAAAGTCAAACGGGGTCAAATCGCATGGCCTAAGTGGCCAATTCACGTCCCCCCTATGAGTGATAACCTCACCCTCAGATTGTTAATGCAGAATGTCAATCGTGGCGCCCGCTGTGTGGCACATAGCGCCGTCCTGCTGGAACGACATGTCATCTAGGTCTATATGATTCAATTTGGGCTATAAGAAAGCGGTTGTCATCGTTCTGTAGCGCTTGCCATTGACGGTGATCGCCTCTCCAAACTCGTTTTCGAAAAAGTACGGACCGCCGGCCCAAACTCCACACCAAACGGTAACTTTATGAGGATGCATTCTCACCTGGTGAGCCTCATCCCTTATATGGCAATTTTCCAAAAATACGTCTTTTCCAAACGCTCCGAAGCATAGTCAGCGAACAAACGGCGTTGTCTATGGTTATGTCCTTTGAGCTTCTGCATCAGCTAGATCTTGTACGGGTGTAGGCACAAGTCCACGCGCAAAATTCGACAAGTTGAAATCTGAGAAAGGCCGAGTTCTTGTGCAAGGAATCGACTTTCACGGACGGTGGCGACGATCTCGGTCGATCTTGCGTTCCTTTGATGTACGAATGTTGGCTGATTGATTATCGGACCGTCATCTCAAATTTGGTTAACAAACGTTGAAGAGTGGCCGCCACAGACTGCTAAATTCTACTCGCGCCAATTGAAAAACCTTTTAGATAATCGTTTATTGGGTACTGGACCCACTGCTGTAAGAGGTTGAAAATCCCATGTTTCCACATAAACCATTACACAGTTAAATATATTTAAACTATACATTAGGCTTGTACTCTAACAGGAGCTTTTATTTAAGTGCATTATTGTTAAAATATTGTACTGAATTCCATAGTTTAAATGTGTTTGCACCTTAAGCAATATTAAAACGTCAATATCTTTATATTCAACTTCTTTCTACATCCTTTTCCTTCTTCCTTTTTCAACCTTTGTACTGAAAACAACACTGTAGTCCACCTTTTTAAAATAAACCTTTTTTTTATATCAACCTCAACCTCAGCCATCGTGTAATTATTTCAATAATTATAAAAAAAAAATCTATTTTCCTTAAAATCATGCAGATCCTATAGTGTATCGAAGGTTCACCTTATCTTGAACTGCGGAGCTTGGACCAAGCACAGATGTAAATCTTCGTCAAGTACTACGTTTCAGAAGGCCTTTCATTACTAAACCCTAATCTTCTCCCCAATTTCATAGAGATATTGGACCAACAGAAGAACCCCGACTTCGTAACTGTAACTAGACATGAGTGGACCAAATTTGTTGGGCCGGGCTTCTCGGTGCGCTTGTTGAATGAAAGCCCGAGAAGGTAATTTTACTCCGCTTAGACTTACTCGAGGTATAGGAGCATGAGGAACCTGAAGGTTGCAGTGAGCTGGAGGGCTTACAATAAAGGAAGGTTCTTCGGTACGATTAAACTAGCCAAAAATACCAACTTCCTTGCAATTTAGCAAAGAATAAAATGCGTTCGGGATTGAAATTATTTCTAGAAATCGCAGATCGCATCAAGACATGTAATTTCTTTGACTGTAAGCAAAGATTAGCAAAGTGCAGATATATGATTACCATATTTCATATAGTATTCGCAGCATATTTCAAACATGTTTAGCAACATAACAACGAACAAATTATACTATTCCCTTAACTTTTTGAACACCAATATATGTAAATATGTATACTGGCTGAAGAACTTTCACGGAATAACTTTAATTTAGCCCTCACAAATTATTTTTGAAATTATAACTTTGTCCTTTGTTAAAACAAAAAAAAAAGTTTCCTAGTTGGATCCAGTGTAGGGAAGCTAATAAATGTCGTCGAGACTAATATAGTGCGAATACATTCATGTATATATAGAGACAATGGCTTAGGAGCATGATTTTGGTAGTTCAGTGAAACTTTGTAAATTGCCATTAAGCCAACCTTTCTGCAGATGAGATTCCATAAATGACTGATGGTAGGAAAAGGATACCAGGATAAACGTAGAGAGGAGCTACATATTTCTTCGTTTCATTGACGAGTAGAAATGAGTATCCTACAGGATGAGAATGTTTACAGTAATAACAACTGTACATAGCCTTACTCCTAACTATCATACATATAAAGAGGCGCCTTATAATACCCCTTCCTCGATTACCATTTTACCTTCTTCTTTCTATTTCACGATATTTTCACTTTAGTAATGTCGGATTTCCTCTCCGAAATCGATCAAACTCCCAATTGATATTCCATCCTTTGCTCGGACAAATTGCCAGGGTCCTCTCCTGCACCCCAAGTCTATTTAAATCATAAATTCAACAAACCAAATGAATATGAAATACCCATAACCGCAGTATGCACACAACATTCTCGTAGAAAACAATATCAAAATTCAACTCGAGTGTTTCCACAAAACATTTTAGAACGCACTCTATCCGCCTCCCATTCTAAAACAAAAACATATCCCCTCTGCCCCCGTTGAACATTATCAATTTTGTTTTGCTTTCGATTTTCAACAGAATTATGTCTGGATTATTATTTTGGAATTATTTCAACTACGTGACGAAAATTGTCAAAAATCTCAATGTATGTCGAATCATCAGCACATTCGGAAAAGAACCGATGCACACTGAACAAGCGGATAGTGCTATCGACCGGTCTTGAGGTTAACATTTGAAATTCCACTGAAGTGTGCGTTTTTAAGCCTTTTCCTCAGCACACGTCCGTCCTGTTTCGAATCTCTGGTGGTACTCGAACACGTAAGCAAATAGTTTCTTGTCGTGCATTCTAAAATTCCGAAAATCAACATCCTTAATGCCTAGCACGGGCGGACCGATATGAAACAGCACTGGGGCACGTACAAAAACTGTGGCGGCCACCCCCCATTATAGGTAGCTGGATAGGCACATGGATAAATGATATGTGAATGCATCCACAAAATGCATTCTTTTGGTGGGGACGTTTTGACAATTTTCATTCGTTTTTGATGTAGACGTGGCGAATAGAAATATATCCGGGTATCGAGGACGAAATGCTTCCACGTTCGAAGGATGGTGATTTATAGGTATGTACATATATGGTCGAGTCCCACACTGTTATCGGTGAGCTGGTCGAAATCTCGATGGGGATTTAAGGGTTTCCTTGGTATGTCAAAGAGGAACAATTAAAAAGGGATTAGACACAGGAGGATTTTATGTGTGTGCGGACTGTATAAAGAATTTATTGGATTTTGCCTTACCTTAAGGAATATGTTGTTCTTCCGGGATCGATTAGCGTAGAAAACCGGTGCGGATCTGAAAATAAATTAGACATTATTACCAGGTGTGCACGTTTTTGGTTTGTAGGATTATGGGCGATTAGGAGAGGTGTCTGGAGCTATGTATGGCTTTTGTTGGATGACTAATGCGTTAATTTGGATGCAGGGAAAGAAAATTAAGAATGGAATGAGGACAATTCCGGAATGCTAGCTTTGTCAGTTTGGCAATAAAGAGATTAAGATGTTAGATGGATTGGATTTTGGGAAAATATATTTTTCAGTTTTAAAGGCCTATTATACTACATTAAATTGTTCAAGAATTTAAATTGAATTTTTCTAAGAGAGCAATGCTTTATTGTTGCTTTTGGAAGACTCAGTTGTGGTGAGCACATAGTGTCTGCAAATGTCTCCGAATTGAAATTCTAATTGTATTAGCTTGGAGATATTGAGTTCATGAAAGTCGTTCTTTGTTAAAGCAGAGTAGACGAATCTCTGCTGGTGATAATAACCATACAACCGTAGTCATGGCAAAGAGGTTCAAGATCATCATTTAAGAAACTCCTATAATGCGCCCGTATATCATCGCTAATGGTCGTATTGCACACATACTTTTGGATGGTGTGTTTCCAATGTGTATTACTTCTTTTATAATCTCTTTTTCAGTTTTAGTGAAGTTACAGTTATGCAAAGTGAACACGGAGTCTTGTAAAGACACAAGGATTAGACAACCTGAGTTTAAAGTTTTTTTTTTTTTATTAAGAAACCTCAATAGAGTAACGTTTTACTTAAAACTAAAGTTTTTTACTATAGACTAAAGGCACTAGTCAGTATAGATATAAGGTAAATACTTTTGGGCCAAAAGGCTTTCGAAAGTTAAAAACATAGTAAGAGTTTGTGTCCACAACACTAGTTCTTTTTTGATACTGTTTTTTCCCACATATGACTTTACTAATCTGTACCTCACGTTGTATATGACCTATCGGACTAGATGGCGTTAGAAAGTTGAAGTTTCGTACTAAAAAAATACTTCTATAACTGCTTGACTAGGATTGATTGACTCAGTTTTAAAAGTGAAAACCCAAGCCAGGCGGCCCAGGCAGCTGAAAATGTCAACAGCGCAGTTTTGGTGTCATCAATTCCTGCTGCTGGATAATAACAAAGATGACCAAATTTTGACTCAGATGGTGAATGGTGAAGAAAAGGGGATCACTTACGTCAAGTTTTTTTTGGTTTTTTTTTTTTGCTGGAGGCTTCTACTATCTGTTCGAGCACTCAAACGCAAATACTGGTTCATTGTACTACCAGATAGACACCTCTATCTACCCTCTACCTACCCTCTTTCTACGACTGTGTACATTAAAGACCCAATCGTTGATGTCGGATTTGACCGTGGAAACAGGTAGATCTAACGCGGGTTCAGGTCCTAAGAAACTCTCCTCTGAGCCCTTTCTAGCGAGTTCATCGAAGATCTCATTTCCATGGATTCTAGAGTGACCTGGGACCCATACAAGCCTTAGTGAATTTAGTTTTCCGACTTTGTTTAAAAAGGGCTTGAGTTCATGCACTAATTTTGAGCTGATTTGACAGTTTTACACAGCTTTGAATTCAGCTTGGCTGGCACTACAGAAGCATATGCTTTTTACCTACCACTTGTGCTTCACAACATAGTGTATGGCCGTTAGGATTGCATATATCTCTGATTGAAAGACAAACCCATCTTTTCATAACGAAAAGTGCAGTCGGACGTTTTCAGGTTCAAAGAAAACTCCAGCACCGGGCCCCTCCCAAATCTGGAGCCATCTATAAAAATGCGAAGACAGTCTTTTCCAGGTTCAGTACCTGGCCAGAGTCAGTCCTGACGCCATGGAAATTTGACTGCGGCCAGCTTTGGCCAATGAGAGAGGAATAGTATTCCACCAGGTCAACGCTAGGCCACACACCTCGCCCCAAGGGAGGCTTGTGAAAATGGGTTTTGTAACAAAACATGGAACAGAATGACGCATATTTGACCTGAATCGCATCATTCTAACTATGCAAAATAAAGCCTTTAATTTCATGCAAAAGTAATGAATTCCTTTTCACTACAATAAATACCTTACAGTTTCTTGTAACGCTGTAAATCAGGCCCTGGGATGAATGTTCATCGCTACGTGTTGTTGAGGACATAGAGTTCATTTGGGTATCTTGTGAAGGTCTCGATAATGCGTCAGCTACCGTCAGCTAATTTTACCAGGCTTATACTTAAGCTCCTAGTTGTAGTCTTCCAATAGCGCTTTCCATCTCTTTAGCTTGGTGTTATATTTTTTGCTACTCAGCGCATGTGTTAGCAGTTAATGAACAGTATAGATAAGAACCTTTGCCGAACCGTATAAGCAATTCCTGAGGGATTTCAAGCTCAAATTATGGCTAACATGTCCTTTCCATTTGCGGCATAATTCTCTTTGATTCTACTAAGCGTGCGAGAAATGAAGGTAATTGGTTTTTTCTGTTGGGAGAGCGAAGCGCCTATGGCGAATTTTCAGGCGCCTGTTTTAAGCTCGAAAGGTTTCTCGAAATCTGGTTACATGAGAATAGTATCCCCTGAAATCAAAGCCTGAAAGCTTTCTGAGCGGCATCGTTAAAATGTATGTACTGCCTTTTTATTGGAGAGATTCTTGGAAATGCCGCCATCCTCTCCTCTTAGAAGAGATGTCAGGGCCTTACCCAGTTTTGTATTATCTCGAATGAAGCATCAATAATACCCTGACCGTCCAAGGAAGGATCTTAAGTCCTTCAGAGTTCGAGCAGCTGGAAAATTCTGTATTGCTTCCACGTTTTTTGGATTGGAATACCTTTTGAGGAGAGTATAAACACTATAAATTCAAACTCTTCTTAAAAAAAAATCGCATTTGTCGAGTTGTACCTTCATTTCGGCGTTGTACAAAGTCTTAAAAACTTTGCGGATATTTTCGAAATATGTGGCTTCATCTTTACTAAAAATTATAATATCATCGATGTACTCGTAGCAAATTTTGCCAATGTGATTACGAAGAATATCATCTAATGCACGTCAAAATATGGAAGGGGCATTTTTCAGCCCAAATGGTGAACTCGTAATTATCGTGGTTTATTGAGAAGGCTGCCTTCTCCATATTTGATTTCTTTAGTGGAATCTGGGGAAAACCACTATTTAGATCGACGACTATAAACCAATTATTTTGTCTCAATTAGGACAAGACAAGGCTCGCCAGACGCGTCTGATTTTTGGGTAAAATCCATATAGTCTTTGAGAAGACTAGCAACTTGGCCATAGGATAAAGGTAGAATTTTGAATATATGGGAGAATTTCTCCTTTAACGGCAGTAGAGAAAGTGAATTCGTTGTTGGGATTATCGAATAAGTGGGGAATTCTTGGATAATGGAGTGCATGTGGGATTTCTGTTGATTGATCATGTGGTTAGTTCGGATATTTATAGCTTTTCCTATTTTCCTTTTTTTCAGATCCAGAGAATACGGTGAATGGGGAAACAACTGAAACTTTAATTATTGCGAAGAGCAAAGAGTTTTTTTTAAACGATTTCCTCCTTCAAACGCATCAATGACGCCATATAATATTCGCTATCGCTATTTTTTCCTTTCTCAAGGTAATTGATGTTGCGCATCCCAAAAACCTAGCAGCTGACATTTGAAATTTTGGTGGCTTTGGATGATTTTCATCCTTTGCTTGTAACATATCGCATGTGGTCCGATAAGTACTTAGCCTACAAAAGAAAACCAAACATTTTGGAGAAATGGCGATTTATATTTCGATATAGTCTCCTTGTAGCTCAATATACTTGACCCAGCGATGCTCCAACTTCTTTAACCAGGCTGAAAAATACGTTTACTCGAGATCTGCAAAGTAGGCCTCCGTGGCGGCGATGACCTCCTCATTCGACTGAAATTTCTGTCCGGCGAGTGACTTTTTCAAGTTTGGAAATAAAAAGAAGTCGCCAAGAAGGGCCAAATCTGGAAAATACGGTGGATGGGGCAGCAGTCCGTACCCCAATTCGACCAATTTGGCCGTGGCGAGGGCGGAGGTGTGAGCCGGTGCGTTATCATGGTGGATAACTTCGTCAAGTGGGGCCATTTTTTCTTCAATTCGGCGTCGAATCGGCCCAATAATTTGGCATAGTACAGCCCTGTGACCCTTTTGCCCTTCTCCAGGTAGTCGATGTGGATCACTCCTTGTGAATCCCAGAAAACGGTGGCCATCAGCTTTCCGGCCGATTGGACAGTCTTCGCCTTCTTCGGAGCACGTTCGCTGGGTGAAGTCCACTGTTTCGACTGTTCCTTGGTCTCTGGTGTACCAGTGGATCCATGTTTCGTTGACTGTCATGAAACGATGCAGAAACTCCTTCGGATTGCGCTTAAACAGCGTCAAACACTGCTCTGAAGTGGTCTCACGGTTGCGCTTGTTATCCGGAGCACCCATCGCGCCGACAGCTTTCTCATGGCCAAAATTTCATGCAGGATATGATTATTTCACTAAGTGTGGCATGTTGCAGCGCCCTACTGAAAAAAAACAGCGTTCGCATCGATAGCATTAATTTCAGGCAAAAACAAATTCAGCCAATATCGCACGGTAACACAATCGTTTCACTAAAACCCTCACAGCAGCATAATTTAAGAAAAAAAAAAAAACACCGCCAGCCTAAAATCGCACCAGACAGCCACTCATTTTGAATAGAGAGATTATTTCTCTGATGGTTTCGGAGCCAACGTTTTGTTTGTTTCCGTAGTAAAATGGAAATAAGCCTCAGTGGTTACTATTGGGACCAATTCATTGATCGACTTGAAATAGACCAGTCACAAGTTCAGTAATATTTACAGCCAAACTGAACTGAACAGCCAAACTGAAACTAACAAACACAAGTTGGAATCGTCTCATCGTTGCCTGGTTGGGACAATAAAATTGACGGATTCAATTCTCTCTAGCCGTACGATAAGGCGCTTGATGATGACTAAAAGAAATACGAACTTTACTAAAATGTAGTATGAGTAGCTCTTCAGCGATGGTTTAAGCAATTTTTTTTGGTAACCGATGCAAGGAGTAAATCAAGAAGCTATACGCTATACTTAAATTTGTTAGGAATCGGCTTGACGCAAAATCCGACTGAAGATTGTTCGACTTAAGCTGAACATTCAATATCTTGAGCTTATGTGGGGGCAATGTTGAAAACTATTTAAAAAATAAATAGAGCATGTGGCGCAGACGGAAGTCGGAAATCATACGATACGGCCAAGAAAATGTTGGAAAACGAAGGAATAAAATAAGAAACTTAATTTTCGATATAGGAAGGAGTATGTGCCGTCGCCTGCAGTTAATGCAGAAATGATTACTGAGTGAATAATGTTAAGGTCTTAAATCCTAAAGAAAGTTTTTCTGTATCAATTTTGGAACCTTCGCTGATGTTTGATTGATTCTCTCATTTTTGAAAGCCAGAATTAAATTAATTTTCATTAAATACTTTGAGCATAATAAGAGATTTTAAGACAGGTGGCTTTGGTTTCATTATACATTCAATCTTAACTTGAAAAATAGTAAATAGTAGTCAACCTCGTACGACACATGTTTATCTGCTGAACTTTAACCAAGGAATGGAAAAAACACAGCATGCAAAGTGCTTCAAATCAAGTCTAAACAACGATTTGACTTATGCGATGACATCTTTACGATTTAAATGAAAAAACATGTTTTGGTACGAGTATGAAGATGGATGCTGGGTACTCATGGGTGCACCCTAACACCACTTATCTCAGTTGGACAAATATAAATTAAAAATACTTGTCACATTCATATTTGTCAGCGATATGAGGCTGATGAAGTGAAGACAGTATGGTAATTAATCACTGTGAACAGCTGCAATTATTTCTGATGCGTCTGCCATTAGAGCTACTGGCTTGCTTTAATATGACGATGACAAACAGTTTGAACTTTTTGAACTCGTACTCCCACTTCTACCGGTATCAGTAGGGGGCCGAACGCTATTGACGTTGGAAAGGGTACTGTATAGGACATCACTCTGTTCGCAGATGAAAGCTAAGTTATGGATTCTTGTTCTTAGCTATTTCTTTATCATCAGGCACGAGTTTAAATTACTTCGTGTACTCAATTCAGAGCTTGTTTAATATGATAGCCAAGCCCTCAGATCATGAAGGGTGAGGTAAAAGGCGTCAAACAAGAAGATTTATTGCTCAGCGCAGGTGGCTAAGAGTTGCCAATTTGTGACTTAAAAAAATGAAGAAAGATATCATGCAGGAAACTTGTTTTGATCTGTTTTAAGACTGCACATTCATTTTATTTAGAAAAAAATGGGCTGATGCCTTCTTCGATACCTTCCCATTCGGTAAACCATTTGAATCCTACATTCTAGGTTGAATTGAATTGGTTGATTAAATGAGCTCCTTTAGTGCATGTTGACTTGAATGTATTCTATATCTACAAGTATAGTAGAGCTTAGCTCAAATCCTTGCAGAAAAAAAAACACGGTGTGAAGAGGTTGACACATGTCTAAATTGATAAATGCAAGCGAGCTCGTTTTAACTCAAAAAAAACTCACCAGCATTGCCCAAATCAGATCAGCTCCCTTCTGCAAGCGATCGGCATTAATAAACGGAGCAGCCCCGAATAATTTGTGGACTTGGAAACGGTCTTGGAGATCCGTTGTTAAAAACCCTGCATATTGCCTCATTATACTGTCCTTAAAAGTGATGGCTGGGGTTCTATACACAATGTGATTAATGCTTTAGCTTAATGGTATTAAGTTCACTTCTTTCGCCGCCATCTATTAGAATTTTCTTCATCGACATCAACGTTCCATTCTTAAGCTCCATGAAAATGGAATGCGGTCCGATGCCGAAACTTCATCTGTAATCAATCAGCCTTCGCCTGTTTGGTGCAATCCCGCCTCAGTTCCAAGTTGGGCTGTGATGAATGCGGGATAAGGAAGTTGATCTTGCTAGGCAAGAGAAGTGGCGAAACCTTCGCCAAGATCTCGAAGCTCCTCGGCATATAGACGTATGTTGATGATTTTAATTGGGAGCAAGTCGAGTTAGGCATCTCGATGGATTTAGCTATTGAACCTATGTAGCTGCAATGTGTGCACTCTGTCAAAAAGAGGATGGCAGATGGTCAAGCACATTTTTAATGAGTAAGAGCCGTGTTGCTTCCGTTGAGTGCATCGCTAGCCCACGGATGAAAATGCAAGGAGTATTATTGAGTATTTATACATGTAAGTTCTTCGGATAACCCCGCCTCTGCAACTCAAAGTTTTCGCAGGCGACAGTTGGGTAAACCTTATGGTAGTAAGGAGGCGTCTATGAAAGAGCGTTATAGTGCTAGCGACCTCATTGAATATTTGATCAGAAGGGCTTTCCAAAATTAGCTCCTTTGATTTTCTCGCGCGTATCTCCCCGCTGGCAGAGATTTAGTTTGTAGTATTCTGACCAAAGAGCAACTCTGACAGGTTTACTCTGAGCGGAACGAGTTTTCTATCACGCAGCACAATTTTTTTTAAGCGCTTGGCTTTTAATCGTCGAAAAAGTACAAAACAATTATAAAAGTTAAAAAAAATAAATTGAGTTGACCAACCAATGCCTGCCATTCATACTTAAATTATCTTGTGTAAATGTTGGCCACGACTACATTTTAAATGGTCCGTACGGGGAATCCCATTTTGAATCACTTTTTCCAGTATATTGCTTCGTTACCCGCTAATTCTCACAATCTAGCCGGATCTTATTTGGCTCATTCCTCAATAGATCCATCGATTCACGTGCTGTGTGACAAATAGCGCCGTCTTCCTGGAACCACATATTGAAAAGCTGTATTTTGTAAGGTTTCTGACAAAGAACCTTGCGTAAAATCTTCCACTTCCAATTGCTGCGAACGGCAACAAATGGACAAAACACAGTCTTTATTAACACTGGCAAATATCACTGTACAATAGTGTGAAATTGGTGCAAAATTGGATCAGTATGGTTCGAATTGATCAGTAGGTAGCTAGGATAAGCAAAAACGGTCGAACGAACTTTGATACTAAAATTCAATAAATGGTAGGCGTTGTTGTTCTGGTGTAAATCTCTCCACAATAAAACGGCAATGCTAACTGAGTATGATTGACTTCGGCACATGCCACGAATCACGCGTGTATTGTCAAAATAGATTACTGAAAAACCAAATAGCAGAAAAAAAAACTCTTTACTAACTCTTATTGTCTCGACACTAACGGATAGTAATTTTGCTATTGCGATGAGCTCATAAAGTCATTAATTATGGAACTAGGAACTGTTTGCTAAGTTTTGTTGGATTCTCGCCCCTCATACCCTAAACCGAGTTGAAACCACGTGACCATTATACGCACCGCAGGTTCGGTGATTGGGCCGAAAACATGATTCAGCTTGATCCTCATTTTTCACGCAAAATGTTGTTCTTCGATAATGCCAGCTTTTGGTTAAATGGATATGTAGACAAGCATGGAGAAAACCAAGAAGCCTTTGTGGAGAGGCCCTTACAGCCATTAAAACTCACTACACTACACTATGGGCTGGTGGAATCATCATCCCATATTTCTATAAGGACGATGCCGGTCAGAATGTTATGAAGAGCGCTATAGAAACATGATTTCTGACTTCGTGCATCAGTCACATGGCGCGCGATACCATCGATTTATTGTGGAAAACATTTGCTGAGCGCATAATTTCGCGTACTGGACCTGTGAACTGGCCTCCACGATCCGGTGATCTTACACCTATAGATTACTTTCTTTAGGGGTATTTGAAGTCACAAGTTTATGCCGATAAACCAGAGACGTTGGACGATTTGGAAGTCAACATTCGCTGTGTTATTGCTGATATACGCCCCCAGTTGCTCGATAAAGTTATCGAAAAATGAACTTCACGATTGCACTTCATTCGAGCTCTCCGTGGCATGCATATGACCGAAATGGCTAAAAATTATTTATTAAATAAAAATAATATCAAAGACATCAAGGTTAGCTTCAAGTATTTTATATTATATTAAATGTGTATAGTTCTAAAAAAAACACCCTTTACATATGGATATGAATTGCGTGGTTCGCTGCTAGACTGTGTTCCAGGCTACGTGTTTTTTTTTGTTTTGTTTGGAGGCTTCTGCTATCTGTTGGAGCACTCAGACATAAATACTATGTCCATTGTACTGCCAGACAGACACCTTAGATGGCGTTTGAGCTCATGAAGAGCCAGAGCAAAGCTTCTTTTTTTTATTCACTTATGTTGTGGGCTATTTGTTTCTCATACAAGTAAACAGAACCTAAAGCTTAATGCCGATTCCGAATGGCGAAAGCCGTGAAGCTTTTTCAAGGCAAGTGTACAACGAGGAGTTTTGCCAGTACCCCGCTGAGGAGAGAAGTCGCGAAATAATCATTCGACGGCGTTGGTGTTATTGGGATCCGAACTCGCTCATCTTGAGTCAGCGGCTGACACACTACCTATTGCGCCACCGTGCTTTCTGCCAGGCTATCTTACCTAAGGCACTAGTAGTCATAGAGCGACCGTTAATGGAAACAGGAGTTGACTAATGCAGGTCCATTTCGTCTTTGACGAAAGGCGAGTGCAAACTTTAAAAGGTTTTTATTCATCGAAGTGGTAATTTCTTTATTCATGGGTTCGCTTATGACAGCCTTTACAATTGTCACCGAATCTTCAGTGACAATGCGGCAAACTTTGAATTCACTCCAACATGCAATTCTTCGGTGTTTGTTCAATAAAGGATCCAAATTTCAGGTAGGAAGCTAAAACAAGCTCTTGTCACATCACAATGAGAGGTGCTTCATACCACCGTCGGCCTCGCATCGTGGTGGGCTGGGAAGACAATAATAACACCTGTGGTAGGTGGTTGACGACTCTATCCTGATGTCTAAGGAATTTTCGACTGTAACGGCAGCCGAAATCGATGCACCCAGCTTTTTTGAATGAATAGACTCCAGGGCATCTTCTAGCTAGTGGAGATTTATCGTCTTACCAGATCCGGAATACTTACTAAGCGAACCCGCACATTAGTCCAGAACCCAGAATTACTTCTGGCATTTTAGGATTGATCACTGCAACTTATCATTTGTGATTATCACCATATTGAGGTTTAGTTTTAGCATAAATTGTATTTATTTGCTCCTGTCCGTGCGGAATAACAATAAGGAAAAACGCGCATGGAATTACGTCCATAAATTCTATCTCGCATCATCAACATCCATTCCATCAATAGTACCAACATACTTTTCTATTTGATTGGAATTTCCGGTCTTTTTTTATATATATATATGTAATTCTGTCAAAGGAGGTCTCTTCTTTTTTTTCCTATAAGCTGTAATATATCCATCGGAAACGATCACAGTTTTTTATTTAAAGAATACAAAAAGGCTTGTATTCTACATTTTCATGGTGACCCCGACGTGATCGCCAAGTTATTATTGTTGATTTAACAATACAAAAAAAAAAAAAAAAAACTTAACTCGTGTATACCCAACCTTATATTACAATGGAGGAAAAATCAAAAAAGGAGATCAAGAGGTTAGAAACGCTAAAGGTTCGACGCTCTATATCATGCAAACAGATGGACCGCATTGCTGAATTCCTGGACGTCATTGGGACGGACATCACTCTACCTCAAGTCGAATTGCGGACTACGGCATTGGACGACAGCTTCAATGCCTTCGAAAAGCTGCAAGCCGGTATTGAGGAGTTAGAACTTTCGGAAGTTGAGGCTGAAGATGACATTCGGGCTAAGTACGAAGAGCTGTATTACACACTCCGGCCGCAGCTTACGACCATCAAGCAAACACTTACCACGAAGGATAAACCAAAGGAAGTTGAATCCAAGACCAAACCCGAAAATATAAGATTACCAAAAATTAACTTGCCCTTATTTTCAGGTGAAATTACAGATTGGCTAAATTTCTATGATTCCTTTAATTCCTTAATCCACTCGAACCTTACCTTGTCCAATATCGCGAAATTCCAATACCTGAAGTCATCGATATCTGGAAGCGCCGCACGTGCTATTGAATCATTAGAAGTCAACGACCAAAATTATGAGGATGCGCTCAAAATCCTAATTAGTCGCTATGAAAACAAAAGGCTTATATGTTCGGAACATGTAAGAAAATTATTTGATGTTACACCAGTTCAAAGGCCTTCCGCATCAGCTTTACGCGAACTAGCCGACTGTGTCAATAGCAATCTGCGTGCATTGGCCTCTTTGGGACGTCCTACCGAAACTTGGGATGATCTTATTGTGCACCTGGTCACGTCGAAGCTGGATTCTACGACACGTACCAAATGGCAAGAGGAACATCCAGTTGGCGAATTACCTACTCTTAAGGACTTCATGAAATTTATTGACAAACGATGTCAGATCATGGACTGCACCGGCACAACCATCCAGGCGAGTACAAATTCTTTAAATTCAGCACTTAGAAAACCTCGTTCAAAAGCATTTACAATTACGAAACCTAAAGTACAATGTTCGTACTGCTCACGTGCAGGGCATTATATAAACAAATGTTTTAAATTTCTTAACCTACCTGTCATGAAAAGACAGTCCTTTGTACAAGAAGCTAATCTTTGTACCAATTGCCTTCACGACGATCACATTTTAAGAGACTATAAGGCTTCCGCATGCCACAAATGTAACTCACCCCATCACACCTTGCTCCACTCAGTTTCTACCGCAGCCCAATTAAATAAAAATGCACCCGTCTTCCAATCTGAACAACAACCCAGTGTTCAAAATGTTCTACAATTAGCCAAATCAAATAACCTCAATCACATGTTCACACTTTTAGCAACAGCGGTTGTACTAATAAAAAACAAAAACAATGATTATATTCCCTGCCGCATACTCCTCGATTCCGGTTCTCAGATAAATTTAATAACTAATCGGTTTGCCCACATGCTGGGCTCTCATCGGCTCCGATCACCTACAAACATATCCGGCATTGGCTCTAATAAGTCAGCATCTAAATTCAAAACAAATATTACTATCAAATCTCGTTTCAATGAATTTACCTTTAGTGTCGAAGCTACGATAATAACAAAAATCACTGATGTAATACCAGAAAGAACGATCGATGTAAGCAGCTGGCCTATTCCCTCAAATATCAAACTTGGTGATCCGTTGTTCGCGACAGCACAACGAATAGATATTTTAATTGGAGCGAGTCACTTTTTCTCAATGCTCTCAGTTGGGCAAATTAATATGATGAATGGGCTACCAACTCTTCAAAACACAGTTCTAGGATGGGTCGTCTCGGGTGTAGTGAGCGAAGCAAAGGCCCTCAAACCTGCTTGCAATCTCTGTGAATCTGACGATGAGAGCATTGAGAACTTAATGCAAACATTCTCCAAAGTCGAAAATGTATTTGATGAACCAACTGATTGTGAGACAAAACAAGAAAGGGAATGTGAAGAATTATTTTGCTCTACCGTTGAGAGGCTTCGATGTGGGCGCTATCAAGTTCGCTTACCATTCAAGAGTGATGTCTCCGAATTAGGAGATTCTTATAAAACAGCATTGCGTAGATTTCTGTCGTTAGAAAAGCGAATCCACAGAGACTCAACTATAGCTGCGCAGTATATAGCATTTATGCGTGAATATGCTTCTCTGTCTCACATGCAAGTCGCTGATAAAATTGAATTTGATAAACCACATTACTTCCTACCTCACCATTGTGTAATTAAACCGGAGAGTTCAACAACGAAACTTCGCGTAGTGTTCGATGCTTCCGCCAAAACTGATACAGGCAAGTCCCTCAATGACATCATGTATGTTGGACCTATTTTGCAGTCAGATTTATTTACTATTGCAATCAAATTTCGTTACTATAAATATGTATTTACAGCGGACATTACTAAAATGTATCGCCGAGTAAAACTACATGATGAAGATACTAGATTCCAATACATTATTTGGAGAGAATCTCCTGAAGAAGACATCAAGATTTTTAAATTGAAAACGGTCACATACGGAACAAGTGCAGCATCCTTTCTAGCCACTCGTGTCTTACATCAATTGGCTAAAGATGAAGCCATTAGGTATCCATTGGGGGCTGCAGTTCTGAAATCGGATTTCTATGTCGATGACGTTATCACTGGAGCAAACACTATGAGAGAAGTCCAGCAGGTTAAAAAAGAACTCGACTCGATTTTACAAAGCGGTGGATTCCAATTACGAAAATGGTGCGCAAACAATGAGGAAATAATTAAAAATGTTGATGCCGCCGATAGAGAACCACTCTTCCACTTAAATAACAACAATGTCGTGAAGACACTGGGTCTGATCTGGGAGCCAAGTAATGACACATTTCAAATAAGGGTTCAGATGAATGATACTAACAAAATTACGAAGAGAGCGGTCCTTTCAGACATAGCAAAGTTGTTTGATCCACTTGGCCTAGTGAACCCAGTAATCGTCAGCGCCAAACTATTCATGCAAGATTTGTGGAAGGCCAAGCTGCATTGGGATGAGGCCCTACCACAAAGTCTTCAATACACTTGGCATTCTTTTCGAGCAGAATTACCACTTCTGGAAGGGATATCGATAAATCGACATGTTTTGCATGGTGGCATCCAAAATGCGGAGCTTCATGGCTTCGCCGACAGCTCGGAAAGGGCTTATGGCGCTTGTGTCTATGTCCGATCAATGTCGGATAATGGCCGTGTCACAACTCGTTTACTTTGCTCTAAGTCGAAGGTTGCCCCAATGGATAAAAACCGATTAACAATACCTCGATTAGAATTATGTGCCGCTGTAATGCTGGTGAGGCTGATTGAAAAGATTCGAGCTGCAACCCAAGTTAAGTTCAGCAACTACTATTATTGGACTGATTCAAACATTGTTCTGTGTTGGATATCATCAGAAACCCATCAATGGTCAACGTTCATAGGCAATCGCGTTGCAGTAATTCAGCGAATGTCTGAATCCAAACAGTGGTTTCATATTGATGGCAAAAGCAACCCTGCCGACATATTATCTAGAGGGGCAACTCCAAGTGAATTAACCGAAGCAGACGTGTGGTTTTATGGACCATCATTTTTACAACAACGGAATGATGATTGGCCAATATTTGCAACATCAGATTCACAATTCTCGGACGAAATCTTAGAGCGGAAAGGTAAGAAACAGAACGTCTTGTTGATTGAGGAAGAGAAGGAAATATTTTCAACGATCAAGTTTCAAAACAATTTTAAAAGGCTAGTTAGAACTGTGGCATTTGTATTGAGATGCATTCATAATTTGCGAGCGAATAAAATGAAAATGGAAAAACGATTCACTGAGTTGGACGCTATTGAGATCGAAAATGCAAGGATAACTTTCGTTAAGTTAATCCAAAAAAGGGCTTTCAGCAAGGAGATTGAGTTGCTAAGAAAAAATCACCAAATAAGTTCCCGATCCCATTTGCGCTCGTTAAGTCCGTTTCTTGACGAAACCGGAATCCTGCGTGTTGGTGGGCGGTTGAAGCATGCAAAAATCTCCTACGAATTCAAACATCCAATATTATTGCCCAAGGATCATTTTTTCACCCAAGCTCTTATGATACATAATCATGAAAAGTATCATCACCTAGGAGCACAAGGCCTATTAGCTATCGTTAGACAAACATATTGGCCAGTACATGGTAAAATACTCGCGAGGAAGGTCGTTAGAGAATGTGTTCTTTGTTTTAGGAGTAATCCGAAGACGATTCACCCGATCATGGGTGATTTACCTTATGAGCGTGTTCATCCGTCTCGCCCATTTGAAGCTGTTGGAACGGATTTTTGCGGTCCGTTTTTAATTCATTTTAAACGAAGAGGCAGCATTCCGGCTAAGGTTTATATAGCCATTTTCATTTGCCTAAGCACTAAGGCAGTTCATTTCGAGGTAGTTGGTGATTTGAGCTCAGCTGCATGCATGGGAGCGCTACGCCGATTTTTTGGCAGGAGAGGGTTAAGCAGATTTATCTACAGCGATAATGGTACAAACTACATGGGTGTTAAGAATGAAATAAGCGAATTGCATTCACTCTTCAATTCCCAAGCATTCAAGGATACAGTAGTGAATTTTTATGGCGATGACGGCATCCAGTGGCGTACTATACCACCCAGGTCACCACACTTTGGGGGCATCTGGGAAGCCGCGGTGAAGGCAGCTAAATACCACATGAAGCGTCTACTGCATTTGGCATCTCTGACTTTCGAGGAATTCAACACTTTGGTAATTCAGGTAGAAGCGATTCTCAATTCCCGTCCTATATCCCCTCTATCCGAAGATCCCTCCGATCCTCAGCCATTAACACCTGGGCATTTTTTAGTGGGTGGTCCTTTATTGACTTTGCCAGATCATGATTTGACAGATAACAAACTAACTTATCTAAGTAGATGGCAGCGTGTGCAATGGTTAATGCAACAATTTTGGCGCAGGTGGAGTAATGATTATCTACACAGTCTTCAAGAAAGGGGAAAGTGGAGAAAGATGACAAAGGGTCCTCAATTAAATGATGTCGTTATAATAAGAGACGAAAATGTTCCACCACTGAAATGGAGGTTCGGTCGCATAATTAAACTTCATCCAGGGCATGATGGCGTTGCTCGCATCGCAGATATCCAAACAGCGAAAGGGAAAACATCAAGGGCGTTAACTAAATTATGCGTTCTGCCAAGGTTTGAAGAAGCTAATGTCCTTCAAGGCGGGGAGGATGTCCGTGCGGAATAACAATAAGGAAAAACGCGCATGGAATTACGTCCATAAATTCTATCTCGCATCATCAACATCCATTCCATCAATAGTACCAACATACTTTTCTATTTGATTGGAATTTCCGGTCTTTTTTTATATATATATATGTAATTCTGTCAAAGGAGGTCTCTTCTTTTTTTTCCTATAAGCTGTAATATATCCATCGGAAACGATCACAGTTTTTTATTTAAAGAATACAAAAAGGCTTGTATTCTACATTTTCAGCTCCTTTAAATTGAAAGTGGCATGGAGTGCAATATTTTCACAGTTTGAGCTTTATTGAGTGAATAGTCTAAGAATCTATAGATTTCATTTGACAAATGTAAGGATTATTATGTTTGTTAAAAAGCCCACTTGAAATAAAAGACATGAACAAAATATACCCGTTTGACCTGTTTCTGCTTTTTGACGGCACAATGTTCGCACAGTGGGATCAAAAGGTTTTGCAAATTTGCCATTGAAGGATGTTTCTTTGGAATATGCAGTTTTGATACTAAGGGTGTGTTTGACCTTACAGGGTGATTAATGGGGATAATATATGTTATTTAACTCAAAAATCAGAAGAGTTCGTGAAAAATTCAAAAGAAAACATCTTCTCTTCGTTATAATCAAAAAAGGATTGCCGCTCATTAATGATGCTTTTTTGACTGACACAAAAGTCAAAGGAACTCTAAAAATTATAAAAATTAATTTAGGTATTTACCAAAGGCAAAAAATCTCTTTTTGATATTTTCCCAAGTGAGAGTGCCTCCACTGTTAAACAAATTACAGTCGTTGACCCCTCCACGTGATCCCCTTCGGTTTATTTACCAAGAGAAAACCCGAAGGATATCTTAACCTCTTTCACTTTGATGTCATGACAATTTCTCTTCTCCAGTCCCATCAAGTTACCAACTCAAAGGCAAATCATTGAAGAAGAAACTCTCTGTAAATCCCAACCACAGCACTCTCCTCGCCTCTGTCACTAATGAGACTTGAACTTTTTCAATCCAAAGGAATTCATTTACTTTGAATTGCATTGATCAGCTTTAAATGAACAAGCTCCTAATTAGTGTTGCCGAGTCATTCTCCCCACCTCGGTCATCCTCACCGGCGAATCCCACCAACTCCGCACAACGCCCTCTGAAGCACCCTCGCTTTGAAGGAGTCAAAGTTGCATTGCATTTGAATTAACCGACAAACTTTATCAACTCGCCGTGTTTTTACTCGCAATCTCATTATCTGTGATTTTATTTTTTACTCTCTTTCGTTCCGTTTTTGTTTTACGAGTGTATCCAAAGGATATGTGCCGACAAAGCTCGAACGACAGTCGAGTATGCACAAGATACATGACTAGGTGGATAGGAATTTTCATTTGCTTCCCAAAGGAAATGGTAACGTTCAGTCATTGCTCTGCCAGCTGTGAGTGGAGTAGAGTAAATAAACGACGTTTGTCGTCGGTAAGGGCTCATTGACTGATCCTGATGCCGCTGCTGATAGAGTAGGCAAGATCCCTGTCGTTGTTGTCATCGTCTGTTAACACTTTTCGCTCGGCGTTTGTCCCAACAGACGAGAGCAACACCGCAAAGTTTTCCTTCGCCCAACTACCATTTCCACATTCACTTCCATTTTACCACACCGTTTTGGATGTTGTTTCCTCTTTTTTGCCAGTCATAGCCGCCAGACTAGGCTGTGCTTCCCTTGTATCAACGCTTTGGGGACAGAGGCAACTACAACGAATAGGGAAGGGATGAACTGGCAGACGATTGCCTCAGATCGTAGAAGGGGATTTTTAATGAGAGTACATAAATTCAATTCTGTGATATTCAGCTTTTTAACGGTGGTGGTCGAGTGGTTGGGTGTGTATACTGTGTCCTGCGCACCGTTCGCAAGACTTCGTTTTCATTTCCTTTTCTTTGCTGCTCGAGCTTTTACGATATGGCCGGTAGCCGTGATGAGGGGTGGGTGCTGTTCGTTGGGCATGCTGATAGGTAGTAGTGTTGAATGTTGGCAAGTAGGAAGGGAAATAGAGGACTTAACTCCGTCATACTCGTACGGAGGGTTAAACCGAGCGGCCACTTAATCCTCGGGGAGGCGTTAAGTGGACAGGATTTTCTTTTGTAACCATTCGGCTGCAGTAGGTTGTGAAATGGTTTTAAGCACGAAAATTCGCAGTGTCTACTTATATCGCTACTACATTACTACTACTACATTGCGGCGAACTGGTAGGCATGACCCGATGGCAGCGTCGGTTTCTATGGAGTTGAAGTCAGTCAATTACGAGGCGAGTTTAGCTTAACCGAATGGAACTAAACCCTGCGAATTGCAATAAAGGAGAAATGGGAGTTCAGGGGTTTTTACGACAGCGTTGGAATTCATAAATAGTCATCAAAATAATCGCCAAGACTGTTATGAGGGTAAGGACAATTATAAATATGGCAATGTGAAGATCAGGGTACGTTACACGTAGATTGTTAAAGTTGACTTTGATCTTTTAAATGTCAGCTAGAGAAAAAGAAAGTTACAGTAATTAGACACACTTAAAGATGAATGCTTTGAGGGCCATAAAATCTCGAAGACGCAAGTCAAGTAACCAAAAAGCTTAATTCAGAGTCACACCATAGAAACCAGCGTTTTTTGCAAACTCTCTACATCACAATGTAAGAATATTATATAGTAGCTTAGATACTTAAGAATAATCCGCATCTTTATTTTATCATACTCGCAAAGAATTCATACAATGCCTACGAAACGTCTTTGGATTTACTTCTCTGCAAAAGGCATATGGCAACAGGCTTACGAGTAAACTAAGTGGGATGTGCAGACTGATCTTGGGAACACCAGCCTAGATATATGATTTGTTTTTCAGGTTGGAAGGATATGAACCGTACAGACTAAGTTCGACGGAAGGAACTATGTACTTGTCGGTGACATCGCCAATTCAGCCATGATGTTACCGAAAATGTATTGTTAGACATTAAGATGACGTTGTTTATTTTCTTAGAAGCATGTCGGCAAGTCCATAGAAAAACCTATTCCACGTGAAGAATGAGGACTTAGATGTGTATATATTGCACGTTGAATTTGTTGATGCTGTCGAATACAGAGGGATTTAAGCTGTTTGCATAGGAGTTAGAAAGAGTTTGTCAAAGAAAAAAAGTAAATAACGTAAGTTCATTGTAATACAATGTTTAAAGGCTGAGGCAGAAGTACATTGGAAAACAGCCATGGTCCACCCTAACCCTAAGATAGATAGGATAGAGATAGAACAAACTCTGTTGATCTCCGATCAATTAGTTTTCCTCCGAATTTTATAAAGGTTTTTGAATAAGTAGAAAACAGCGCCCTGATCAAAGAAAATAATACTGGACAATCAGTTTGGTTTTAAGACGAGTCATGATACTAAAATTTTTTTAAATGGCTTGGGTAGATTTTGCCGTTCGTCAGTGCAAACGTTGCCTCCATTTTACGGTAGACGTGGTGCCCCTTCATAGTCGACGCTTCAACGTTTGGCGGTCAAATTTGAGAGAACCGGTTTCGTAATTAATAAGCCAACATTTGTACATCAAAGGAATGCAAGATCGGGCTAGAACATCGCCGTAGTCTGTGAAAGTGTACAGCAGAACCCGAGGCAGTCGTTTCCTCTCCGTGCACAAGAAATCGGCCTTTCGCCGACTTTAACTATTTTGTGTCGGAACTTTGGCCTATACCCGTAAAAGATCCAACTGATCCAGGAACTCAAAGATCGTAATCGTAGACAACACCGTTTGTTCACTGACTAGGCTTCGATGCGTTTGATTTCTTGTGGCCTAAATTCAACCAAATGGGCGCAGACGACATGTGATTCCAGTAGGATGGGGCTTTGTGCCACACAGTGGACGCCAGATGTGACGTGAATTGGCCACCAGGGTCATGCGATTTGACCCCGCTAGACTTTTTCTTGTGGGGCTTCCTGAAGTGACAGGTCTTTGAAAGTGGAGCTAATGTAAGTATTTGGGTACCATAGTGTCCGTAAAAAACGACATAAAGATCGATATAAATAAAAGACAGCAATTCGTGATTCTTTGCGCTGAAGGAATGATTCAAAACAAGTTTTTTGTCTCGCAAAGTTATAATCCGCATTTATAAAACCATAATAACGCCAGTGACACTTTACGTATGTGAAACTTGGTCTCTGATTAAGAAGGAGAAAAATAGATTTCTGGTCTTTGAAAATAAGGTCTTAAGGAGAATCTATGATAGAACACAGGATGAAGCAGGCGAGTGGAGAAAACTTCACATTCAAGAACTCGAGGAACTCTAGTTAACCTCAAGCATCGCCCACGGAATTAAATTGCGAAGAATAAGATGGGCAGGACACGTAGAACGAGTGGACAGTGGACGCACAGTCAAACAAATAATGAGTGAAATATCCGTAAAAAGACTGCCAGACACGCCAGATGATGGCGTGGTTCTAGAAGAGATGGGCCAGAACAGCGAAACATGGAAGGAAAACATTCATGACAGGGAAGCTTGGCAATGGGTGGTCAACTAAGCTCTGAACTTCCGAACACCGAATCTATCAACCATTTTTTCAATGCTTTTATCACGATCATTAACATGGTCTAAAGATGGTGTTAATAGTTTCTGTTTAATTTAGTGTGTCTACATAGGACCAGTAAGCTAAACCAATTAAAAAAATTAAGCTTGACTTCACGTGTCAAATACAAATATTGGGTGTGGGAATAAGTTCATGGCGTTATTCCAGATAGATGGTGTCAACTGGAAATAAATCAGGAAACACAGACGCAGCGACACCACTAAACGCTCGTTGGAGAGATGAGAGTCCGGGAGTTACTTAGAGTGTGTAAACATCGAAATTGGTGCAGTGGTTGTTTGCATTTGAAAATGGAAATAAATAATGAAAAATTGCGCTATACATATTTTGCAATATTATTATGACAACGGGTAGAACGGTACGCAGACTTGTGAAAAAAATTGTGCTGCATACGGCGAAGGTACTTTAACGAAATCTGCTGCACGAAAATAGTTTCCTCGATTTCGTTCCGGTAATTTTAATGTGAAAGATGATTCACGCTCCGGTCGTCCAATTACTGAAAAAGCCGATGAAATTCTTGAAAAAGTTCAGGGAGATAAACATATCAGCAGTGTCGATATTGATATGGAGCGAGCCATTAATCACAAAACTGTTCTGAACCATTTACATAAAGCTGGCTACAAAAAGAAGCTCGATGTATGGGTTCCTCACGAGTTGAGCGCAAAAAACATGAGAGACCGAATTAACATCTGCGATGTGCTGATGAAACGCAATGAAACGGAGGCATTTCTGAAACGTCTAATTACCGGTGATGAAAAATGGATCACATACGACAATCGGAAGCGTAAAAGATAGTGGACAAGGGAATATGAGCCGTCACAAGCGTTCGCAAAGCCAGGATTGACGCCGAAAAACGTGATGCTGTGTGTGTGGTGGAATTGGAAGGGGATCGTCCACCATGAGCTACTTCTAGATGGTCAGACGATTAATTCTCAAGTCTACTGTGGACAACTAGAGAGATTACGCCAGGCAATTGAAAGAAAACGGCCTGAATTGAATAATAGCAAAGGTGTTGTATTCCATCACGATAACGCCCGGCCACACACTTCTTTGATGACCCGTCGAAAATTACGAGATCTTGGTTGGGAGGTTTTGGTGCATCCACCATATAGTCCAGACATAGCACCCTCTGATTATCACTCGTTCCGATCCCTGCAGAACTCTCTCAATGGAATTAAGCTGGTTTCAAAAGAAGCTTGTGAAAATCACTTTATTCAGTTTTTCAACCAGATGGTTGTACCCGAAAAGTGGCGAAACATATAACAATGGAGCATATTTACCAGTTGAATTTTACTAAAACAAATCCCACGAACTTTTTTCCCACACCTAATATAATTCACCCAATATTTTTAAGGTGGAATTACTGAAAAAAGCTGGATAAAGGGTACTTCTGTGGTGCAACTCATTTTTGTTTTTTTATAATTTGCGCGCGCAAAAGGGGTTTTGATTACCCTTAAGTGTCCGGAATCAAGACACTGCACGGGCCGACGATATAGAGAGAGAATGGGAGAGGAAGTACCTCTGCACATTGCTCCTAAATGTCTGTGGATTGTAATGAGTAGGACATATTCGGCTGGGAAGAGCATTCCATAATCGTGTTGTACATACAGCTGAAAAACGAATCTCTGAAGTTAACTCTACGTCTGAAAGCAGGCTGGAGGCTGAAGTGATGAGCATTCCTGGCAAGACGAGTATTGCGGGTGAATTCACGGAGGTGAGGAATGTAATTGGCTAACTCATTTGTGCAACGGTTGTTAAAATAGCGATAAAACAGTGACAAGGAAGGCACATTACGTCGGTGTTCGAACGAGTCGATTGACTTTGTGATATTATTGTCTCCGATAAGTTTTATTGCTCGCTATTGTATTCTATCTAGTAGGTGCAGTGATGAAAGCTTGGTGCGGATGAAAGCTTGGTGCGGAAAATTTAAGCCAAATCGGAGGGGGTGCAATATTTCCTGCATCGTTTGAGGAAACCTAGGCATTTTACCGTGTTTTTGGCGACTTCAAATATGTGATCATTTCATTGATCAAGTTTGGTATTGATACACATACCAAGGATGGAAAGTTTTTCGGTTTCGCCGACACAAGCGCCATTCATGGATAATGGCTGATTATTACGGGTTCGCTTTAGTGACAGTAGACAGCATTAAGTTTTAGACCTGTTGCTGCGAAAACCGTATTGCCGGTCATTAAGAAGTTTCCGCGTTTCAAAATATTTCATAAGCTGACGGTATATCAGCGTTTTGATGACTTTGGAAAGAAAGGACGTTAGTGCTATAGTTCTATCAAAAATCATCATTGCCGCTTCTTAGAATTCGACTTCAATCCAACTTTATTCGAATAGCCTTTGCTCTAGTGTATAGGCCCATTGGATCTTACTCTGGTAATTCGATTTCAGATTGTGGATACCAGTAAATCTTAATATAAACCTAAAAACACTTCAAAGCTCTATCTTTCAAAAAGCTGGATCTGTTTCCCATCAAATTGAGGCATATTAAACTATACGAGACAGTCACAGGTTATACTTGGTCAAGTTGGAGCCATGTATCATAGATATACGATCCGCCCGGAATGGCATTCGTTTTTTATGTGATCCAAGTCAGGTAAGTGGAATTAACGAAATACAATGTGCTTTCCAAGGCTTCTTCTTTTCCTTTTTCCGGCGTTGTTATGGTCAGAAGTGTAGGACCATAACTTTCCCACTTAACTGCATTCCTACTGGTCCGCTTGTGGGGTCCGCCGGTTTGACCTCAGAAAGTAGCGGCAGGCTTACCGGGTTGGGATTACTTCAACGCTGAGGCCAATCAAATGCTGGTGTTTTTGCATTTGTTTGCACCAGTTGTTTTTCGGCTTGCCTTTTTTTTTTTTTTTTTTTTTTTGGACACGGGCATGCTCCAGATTTTTTTGTTTGATCTTACTCTTACAACACCGGTGATCTCCAGTCGTGTCAACCCACTGACTTGCATGTACACTTGTGGGGCAGTTTAATGGTGGTATATGTGTCCCTAGGCTCACCTTGGTGTTTTCTAAATTGCCTAGATGGGCTTTTTGTTTACCTTTGTTTTAGTCGCCTTTTACGACAAGCGAGAGGTATCGCTGCAGAGATATTCTTAACCCGTCCCTGCACGGAAAGGCTAAGAACCTTTTTTCCAAATAGCACATTCTAGTTGCGCTATCTACATACATATTGATAACCAACGGAGAAGAAGCCGAGTTATTGTTGTTAAAGTGAAAGTATGTGTTGCATCAGTGCAAAAATGAGTACCGAACAAATGTAACTCGCCATATCATCGACCGACACCTGTGACTGATTTTTTTTCCAAAAAACGCATTCTCACTTTTACATATACATATAGAATGTAATCAAAACTTACATATACTGAGTAAATTTTACTTACAAAAGAGTCCTTCTAATTAAAATCTTTCTCCAATACGATTCGAGAGACCCCGACCACTGACACTCAATCCAGAGTACAGTGTTCTTTCATAGGGACATACCAGTTATTTATACAAATGCACTTTTCACAGAATCCCTCAGTCGACAATATGGCGGGTTTTGGGCAAAGATCTTGGCCTATACCCTTACAAGATCAAACTAATTCAAGAACTGATCATTTGCGCCGAAAGTTCCCGATTGGGCTCTGTAAAAGTATCAGCGATGTAGCTGAATGGCTTTCTCAATAAGCAAATTACGCGTTATTGGACAGCAACAAACGCGTGCCCCGAGAGACTGTTGCATCTACAAAAAGTGACTGTGTGATACGGATTTCATGTCGGAGTTTTTGTCATCAATGCAAAGGATAGTCAGGTTACGGTTAATGGAGTTAGCTATCACACCATGTTGGCAGACTACTTTTAGACATACATATAGAGTGGACATATGTGTTCCAACAAAATGGTGCACATGCCACACAGCTGGTATAAAACAACTAACCTGTTGAAGGGGAAGTTTGGTAATCGCGTTATCTCGAGAATACCTCGTTCATGCAATTTAATAACGTTAGATTTCGTTTTATTGAGATTGGATAAGTTATTGGTTAATGCCAACCAATGTTAGAGAAGCTCATAAACAGTATCGAGCGCGAAATTCAAAGTTTCTTTTGTGGTATTTTGGGCGAATGGGCGAATCGATTTCACTCATTGTTTAAAATGCAAACTACTCCTGCGGACCATAATGCACGATAGAATTCTGGAATGATATTTTTGGAAGGCGATATCCATATGATCCATACGATCATTGCTGAAATCACCGGAATAACGAAATAAGACATTTCAAGGCCCACTTCTGCATTGCTAACAGTCACAAAAATAAACAATGATTTTCAATGGTTCAGAGCAACAATTTAGCCCATGATCTTATGACCACATCGTCAAAATATGTATGAGTCATAGTAGCAGATGGTACCATGATATTCAAATGTAACTGCAGAAAACTTAATTTTATAAAAATTTGTCAGAATCTATACCCTATCGAGTCGAGTTAGACAGTTGCCCTAAGGCTCTTTAAGTAGCTGATTGTTGAATCGTGGGTGTTCGATGACATCCATCGATCAAAATATTCGTAAGCTGGCCCACATATATGTATATGTATATGTACATACACATGCATAGATACATCGACTATAAGCACGAAAACTCGTTCTTTCCTTTGAAGTGCATGCCAACTCGATAAACGCTTCGGCAGCTCCCATTTACCTCTTAGCAAAAGAAGCAAAAAAATAAACGAAAACTACAATTGCCAATATGTATCAGTGCGAGACGTCGTGGAATTGCTGCGTTGTCGTCGCTATCTTCAAAGAGATCTCGACTTCCCCGTAAAGACACCCAAATTGCAAACATCGCCCGGGGAATCTGATAAATCGTTTCACATCAATCATCTCTAGGTGCAGCCAAACAATCGAAAATGACTATGATGGGACAACGTGAGGAGCATGGACCAAGTCGATGTATTTAAATACGTATACGAGTAACATCAGTTCTCCAACAGGCACTGAGGTAGTCGTCACCGCATGTACCCATCGTACAAGCCATCATCGTGTCATCGACGGTTCTTCGACTTTAACACGACAACTCTTAGCTGCAGGGCTTAATTCGACAACAAAACTGATTTCCATATCACTCCTTTGAAGCAAACGCAAAACCCAAAACCCAATACGACCTGCATAGTACGTGCAGAGTGTCGACGAGAGAGTTGGTCGATTAAAATTTGTTCATTGTCGGTCGTCAGCATCAGCGTCGGCTGAACGGCTGCTATTCAATTCCTCATGGCTTCCAACTGGGAGAAGCGAATTCGATTGATACGACTACATCGTCTCGTACTACATGTATGGATCTGTGTTCCCTGCGGCGTGAAAGTGCTTGTGACAAAAAAAAACCCTAGAAACAAATAAAGGACTGAAAAAAGGAGAAAACACGAAATTGGAAGGATATACACCTCCGCACAATTCACTTAAATTAATTTTATTGGCAACACACACACACATCCGTACACACAGGAGCCTTCCACTCGCTCGAATGTACGAGTGCCTTCATATCACCCAACGTTCGAATATAAACAAGCAAGAGTGACAACAAACAAACAAATCCCGGGAAAACGAAAAAGGATAAAGTCCTGGCGGCAGCTTCAACCTGAGCGCTAAAAGCACCACAAACCGTAGCAGCAGGAACAGCGATATCAGGCACGCCAACAGTGTGGCAGCATTGACAACTGACAGTGGGCTGGCACAAGGGCGGATGATAAACCGAAAGACATTTCAAATTTGCGCAACTTCACGCATGGAATGGTAATTGTTTTCCTTCTTTTTTCATTCTGTTAATCCTGTGCCTAGGTTTGGTTCGTGGAATGGGTACTATATAGGCACAGGTTCTAGACGGGGAGCATGGTGAGGGGGATGAAGGGCAATACCGTAGTATGCGCGGTTTGAAAACGGGAAACATTTTCAATTTGAAGAGGACACGACATTGGAAGGCGTCCTTTCGGTAACATGACATGAATTTCGATTCCTTTCGGGTTTTCCAACTCATCACGTACACCCCCTCACCATCGAGAGTTGTCTACAATAGTACGTAATATCAACCTCATACTATGCAGAGGTTTTTTTTCGGTGTTTGGAGAGGAGATTTGTGTTTAAACAAGGAATTTTCCAACAGTTGCCTTCGAAAGGAAATGAACACGGTACAGATACTTGTACGAGGTACTCGTATTTCTTAACATCTGGAGTGTGTTTGGAGATTTCTGTGCAAATAATTCAATCATCGGATCCATCCCGTGTCAGTGGTAATAAACAAGTCACACGAGTTGTTGTGTCGTGTAGTAGGAATAGGGTGAGGTGTCCCACCGAGACACACAGACTATCATCATAAATTGTTATTGCCACCGCAACAACTCTTGGGCAGTGAACATGCATGACTCGCAAGAAAGTAGTTGTGGATTTTGGATTTCATTGGGACTGTGAGAATCCACACAGATGAGTGGCAAATTGAAAATAAATTATTTGAGTCGAATATGGCGTCCTGCAGAGTGACAAGTACACATTGTACCCATCATTTTTGGAGTGGTTTACGAGCGATGATAGTCTGCGGGATGGTGATGATGATCTTCAAGGATGGATATTAACGTACTTTCAGAATGAACAAGGATGTCCATATGTTCCCAGGAACATGGAGACGAGTAAAATAAAGATATATGACTATATTGAGAGTACGATGGAAGCTATGAGCCGTAAGACTGAACAAGACGGAATGACGTTCAATCGCCTTAGTTTGTGCTTGATACGAAGCACATAATGGGAATCACTTTAAGGAGCTACTATATCAACTTTTTGTTACAAGTACAAAATATTCCGTGTACTGATGGGAAACGTCACAAAGTAAAGCTGGAGCAATTACCAAAAACCCAATACATTTGTGAATTTTTATCGGCGTTGTATGTACATTAAAATGTACTAAATGTAAAATGTTAAAATGTTAAAATGTAAAATGGGTTAAAATTAGCCAAATTTATATCAATCCCAGGAAGTTTTGCGATCACACGAGCTTGCTGCAGATCACAACCACTGCTTTTGAGTCGAGCCCTGATGGAAAAACAACCACAATACCAAGAAAGACTACAACGTTCGGCCACATGTTGATCAGGTTGATAAAATCCTGAAATGGAACGGCCTCACGCACCTGTCGTATTTTACAAATACCGCCCCTTTCGACACATGGCTGCAGCAGTTCCAATCTTTCGAAAAAACCCAAAATTGGGTCGATCAAGGTGTGCAGAGTTTCCAACGTAGAATTCGCATGCTGCCAGAAACGCAAACGTTGCAGCTAACAATACTTCCAAGAATACGAAGGAAAGGTTAGTGAGGTAAGTTCTCGGCCTGAAAGACTGCGACTGGCAGCTAAAAAAAATGACTTTATATTTTTAACCTAATTTCCCTTGGCTTCAATGCACTTGGTAAAGCGTTTCTCCAACATCAATATTCATTCCAGGAAGTGAGATTCTGTTAGGCTGTGAAAATATAAAGGGTGGGCCACCTAGTGGTTTTTTTTTAATCACAGGTTATTTTGACACTGACAACTGTATCCCGCTCGAAATCTTGACAGAGAGTCAGTACCATACCACCGCAAAACGAATTAAGTCGCTTTACGCTTGAACAATATTGGGAAATATTGAAAACTTATTCCCAAAGTGAGTGTTGTGTAGCCCAAAAAGTGCGTTTTTTTAAATTAATTTTTGGCCGAAATGAAGCACCCACCGCCACTGCTGTACGCAAGTTTGTGCAAAAAGTTCGTGAGACTGGTATGTTAATGGACAACGATCATGGTGCATTTTCATCTCAGCGGCTAGGTTAACAAACAAAATTGCCGCATTTGGGGCTCGGAAAACCCGGACATTACTGTCGAGAAGCCAATGCATCCACAGAGGGTGACAGTTTGGAGCGGATTGTGGAGTGGTGGCATCATTGATATGTACCATTGTTCTTCGAAAATGAGGGACAACGTTTCGGTCAACGGTGGGCGTAACAGAGCCATGTTAACCGACTTTTTTTTACTGAAATTGAAGACATGGATTTGGACGACCTCTGGTTCATACAGAATGGCGCGCCATGCCACGCAGCCCATGCCTATGCCATAATCGATCTTTTGCGCATCAAATTCCCAAATCGAGTTATCAGCCGTCTTGGCGATGACAATTGGCAGCCTCGGAGCTACAAGGCTTTTGTGGGAAACCGTGAAGGAACGATGTTATGCCAACAACCCGGAAACTATTCAAGCACTTAAGGCCAATATCATCCAAGCAATCCGTGAGCTACAGCCCGAAACCATCAACAAGCTCTTGGAAAATTGGGGTGACAGAATGCGCTACTGCGAAGCCAGCCGAGGCAGCCACTTGAACGACGTTTTATTTCATAATTAATGGGAACGTTTTTTGTTACTAATAAAGCCATAATAATTGGAAAAAAAAATTTGTTCATTTTATTGTATTTTTTAAAAGAAACTTGTTTTTGGCCCACGCTGTACATCTACCGCTCTCTCAATTTATTCATTGGATTCGAAGCGAAACATATTTCTTCAAGTTTGGGAACAGATGGAAGCCTGATTAAGCCAAATCGGGAGAATAGGGTGATTGGCCGAGAAAATCGTATCCCAAATCCTTCAGTTTTCCCATCGCCAATATACTCTTGTGTACAGTTGCGTTGTCCTGTTAAATTTTTTTTTCTATTCTTCTCGCGAATTTTGGCATCCAGCTGGTGAAGAAGGTTGGAGTGATATTCGCGTATAATTGTTCTGTCCTTTACAAGTTAATCAATTAACAGGATTCCTTTCACATCCCAAAACACGGTTTTCTTCCTATATTCATACAGCCTCAGCTATTTCGCACACCTTTATTCGACTATCGTCCAACACGATATCATGCACGATTTCAATGGTTTGCGGTGCAGATGTGCAACCACGTTTCGATACAGCTGCCCACTTTTTAACGGGTGACATTGAGGAGAATCCCATAAACTTTTGTCAATTTTGGATGGATTTTCTAGTTGGGTTACTAGAAGGAAAAATTTTATACCGCACCAAACTCAAGTTTATCCGTTTTAACGAAAAACACACAAAAAAAACAACACTTGAGAAAATAAGTTGAACGAACTAATGACACGTGCACTGAGGCAGGAAACATACATTCCCAAACACTATGCAATTAGCTTGCCGGTCTCTTTGCCAATCTCTTCTATGCATATTTCTCAACCGTGTAAGTTGTGTGTTAGAAGTTTTTTTCAAATAGTATTGTTTTATAGCCTTTTTTTACAGGGTTCGCGCAGGTTTAAGAGTTACGCTCTTATGATGTTTGTCACACAATCTGGACGGGGTGCAGATGGTTTGTGTCAAAGATGTTCTCTGGGGGTGATTGTCCTAAATAGTATTCAAGAGGTTCAACCGAATTTGTCGCGTTGGTTGTAGTTCACAGTAACTTATTTTGATCATCTCTCATTCACAACTGATGTTGTTGCACAGTGGTTCCGTATAGGAATTGTTCTTGGCTATGGAAAGACTTGAATTACAGACCTTCCGCTCAACAGTCGGTGAAGATTACCATTGCACCACGACCACCCCCAGCTATTGATACAGCATCCGAGCTAGTAAAAAGCGTTTTTTTTTTAGAGGTGTGGTTTGATAAACTGGCAACAAACCATAGAGCAGTTCGCCAAGCTTATCGTACCCACGTTATCGGTGACATAATCGTTCATCCGAGCAAGTTATTAAGAAAACGATGAATCGTTTTCGCACCATGTACACTCTGGTGGATAATACGCTTTCCCAAAGACGACAAACAGTGCGAAGAGAAGAAGTTATTGCCGTTGTGGAGCGCAGTGTTAAGGAGAATCCGAATGAGACGATGCACAGCAATCGGGGCTGTGCCTACCCACTTTGTGATAGATTTTACGGAAAGATCTTGGCTTAAAAGCTTAACAGATCCAGCTTGTGCAAAAGTGGGTGATCATTATGCGGGTCATAGGTTCAATGAATGGGCCGAAAACATGACTCAGCTTTATTCTCAGTTTCAACATATAATTTTGTTCTCCGATGAGGCCCATTTTTTGTTAAATGGATATGTAAGTAAGCAAAATTGCCGAATTTGGAATGGACAAAACCCAGAAGCCTTTGTCGAGACCGCCTTACATCATTACAAACTCACTGTTTGTTGTGCTTTATGGGCTGGAGGAATCATCGGCCTATATTTCTATAAGGACGATGCTGGACAGAATGTTACCGTCAATGGCGAGCGCTGTAGAAACATTATTTCTGATTTCTTCGTTCCTTAGTTAAATAGCATTGACTTATCAAGAAGATAACGCAACATGCCAGACGGCGCGCGACACCATCAATTTATCACGGGAAACATTGCCTGAGCGCATCATTTCCTGTAATGGACCTGTGAACTGGTTTTCATGATCCTATGATCTTTGGATTACTTTCACATATCCCCAAATGTGAAGTCACTAGTCTATGCCGATAAACCAGACTCGTTGGACGACTTGGGAAGTCAACATTCACCATGTTATTGCTGATGTACGTCCCCAGTTGCTCGATATAGTTGTCAAAAATTGAATTTGTATAACACCCTTTACATGTTCGTTGTTAACAATGTTGCCAACGTATGTATGTTGATGATGTCATCAAGGTTCACTGAATAATTTTGAGGTATCCTTTTGATTTCACTCTACAAAGTGTTCTAATTTGCATTCTTGAAGTCAAAAGCATGGTCAACCTTTATTTCAACGTATGAAAAAGTTAGTTTGTACACAGGACGAAAGCTCGTGTTTAATTGAAAAAAGAATTGCAATACCGCCACCTCTCCCAAGGTATCTATCTACCCAATAGCACTAAAATATCGAGGTAGAGATACTGGTCTCTGAATTTACCAACGTTTCAGTGAGTGAAGCGATATCAATATTATTTCTGTTTAGGAACTAATTTAAATGGTAATAGCATTACTCATGCAGCTAGTAGCTCCCTAAATATTTCTTCCTCTTTTTATTCTGGAATCAACTTCCGTCCAGATCCTTTAAAAAATTAAGACATCTACCATTTGTTTGTTTTTTAAGGCTGTAATCACCAGAACATATTCACATTGGTTTACTGACAACAAGTAGGTCAAATAGTCTTCCAGCCATGAAGCGGCATGACTCTATCATAACTCAAGCATTTTATGGGATTATGCCTTCACTTAAAGTTTCATAATTATCGTTTTCAAAACACCATTATCGGAAAGATACTGATGTTTCTTCCGCCCCTGGACATCTGAGACACTGAATGGAATAACAATCACCATAGGGTGCTGCAACATAATTTGTTTAACTAAGTCTGACTGCCCGCCTTCCGTTTTGTTGAAAAAAAAAACAAGGATGCTCCGAACAATTTAACTGCCCATTGAGTCTAGTACTCGGGCACGTTTTTTGGCTCTGGGCTCAGCCCATCTTTAAACGGAATTGATGATGTTGCGCTTTTGCTCGGCGGAACGTATGGAACAGGTTAGTCCATAAAATAAAGGCAAAAACAGCACAGGCAAGAAAAAGATAAAAACAAAATAATAAACCACCATCAGGCGGCAGGAGCCCGGTATATGTAGTTACTTTACACTCGCTGATTTCCGTTCCACACATCGACGCCACACGGATGCACGACAACGCGATATACGGACCGTGTACTCCGTCTTGTATGCCCGTGATGTCTGTTGTGGCAGCTAAGGTCGCCTGTAGTGTCTGGCGTTACCGAAACACGGGAAAAAGAACAAGACAAGGTATCCCGGCTCCGTTTAAAATTTCTCGGGTAAACAGACGACGCTAATAGGGCCAACGGCCGTCGGTAGTTGTATGCACTCCGCCTTCATCCATTCCAATGGGAGCTTGAAAAATTTATGATGACATTTGTTTATTTGTCTCCACGTTTAAAACGATGCCGTGAAATATTCCCTTTGCCGTCCTGTCCTCCTCCGTCTTCGTCATTTATTCGTCTGATGTCTAAACTGGGTGTTGTGTTTAGATACGAGTATCGTATCGATCCGGATAATAAATACACAAATACGAGTAGAGATAATAAAATCATAATAACAATAATTAACATAGAGACTTCAATGTGCCTGCTGTGTGTGCTCGATGGGATTCGATGTGCTTTGTTTCGTTTGTTTGCACTACTGCTGGTCTCGAGAACTGGATGATTGGGTGAGTTGGAGTGTTGAAGAGAGCTAAAGAGCTGACGAGCTGAAGGGCTATTTCGTGAGGTACATGTTGTCGAAAGTATCTGCATGATAAAGAATCGAATTTGGTATGTTTGGATTTGAATTTAGAAGGAGAGAGCGTTTCCTTGAATATATTTCGACGAAAGGACGGTTACGTACTGGAAAATTTAAATTAAAAATTGAATACTTGTTTCTGTCTGTTGGACGAGTGTGTGATACATTAAAATTCAAATTATATGCAGAGTGTGGTTAGACGGGTTTAGGAACTTTCGTTCTAAGAAGCCACTTACCAATTCCTCGGAACAGTGTGGGATCGTGATTAAACATCGTGCGCATTTTGATTGCTGAAAGTGTTTTCAGTGAATTTTTTGAGCATTGTCGACAACTTGAGTGGAGGAGGATGGTCTAATTCATAGATAGTGGCCGACAATTATATAAAAAAAGCAAGGAATTTAATATAATTGTTAATTCAAAGTGAAATGTCAAGGAAATTCAAATCCAGAAGAGAAGAGCAAAAGTAAACGAGTATGGGAGGATGTAGTAGTCTGAGGTATTAAAAAAACTGAACTGGACAAAGGAAACGGGCTTTAAGCAGTATCGAGCGAAGAGTGCGATTGTTTCTCTCTCTCTCTCTCTCTGTTCTTGCTCCTTAAGACCGATTCGACAAATGCGCTGATCTTCATCCAGTCGGCACACAATCTTGTGGACCACCAGCTGCAGGCGAAGAAGGTATGATAGGGGTCTTCGACCTCAGAGTGACTGCACTGGCAAGCTGGACTCTGACTCTGCCTCATTATACAAGAGTAGAGTTTAAAGTACCAATGTCCGGTTAAGAATCGTGTGATATTACACCACTTGCGGGTAATTCAACGTCTGATATCAGTCTCGCGGTCCATCTTCGTCTGATTTGCGCATTCTAACAGCCTTGCCACTTCTATTTGGTCCGTTTTTTTTGTCGCAGGCACAGCCCCTCGATACACATTTTAGTATTGTTGCTGTAGACGTGCTTTCTTTCTCTAGCTAGCAGATCGATAGGGATCATTTAGTTATCACGATCATTGTTGACTCCGCTACGGTACGTAAGAGCTAGTGACCCGGAGGGCTCCTCCTCTCTGTCTCTGCCGCCATTATCTTCCTGTATTTTTCCATGTTCAGTGTCTCGGCCATATTTCACAACCATACAACCAAATGAAGTGAGAGTCGTACATATATAGGGTCCGCCAAATAACTTTTTTTTTTTTTGAAAATGCTATAAAAAAAACTACTGAATATTTTCTCAAATTTCTTTTTTTAATTGAAAGTACAATCCTTCCGGTTAATAATGGAAAATAATTTCATTCAAATGGCTGCCTCGGCTGGCCATGCAGTAGCCTACACGATCGGTCCAATTTTTAAGCACATTATCGATTGTGTGCAGCTGTATTTCACCAATGGCTTCACGAATATTGTCCTTTAAAGCGTCAATTGTCTCTGGCTTGTCGGCGTAACACTTATCTTTGACGGCACCCCACAAATAATAGTCCAACGGTGTCAAATCGCAGCTCCGAGGTGGCCAAACGACATCAGCTCTGCGGCTGATAATGCGATCTTCAAAAACAGGGCGCAAAACATCGAGTGTAGCTTCGGCTGTGTGGCACGTAGCGCCTTCCTGTTGAAACCAAATGTTGCCAATATCCTCCTCTTCAATTTTTGTGAACAAAAATTCGTTCAACATGGCCCGATAACGATCGCCATTGACTGTAACGGCCACTCCTTGCTCATTTTCGAAGAAAAATGGCCCAATTATGCCTCTGGACCAAAATCCGCACCAAACTGTGGCTCGTTTTGAGTGCACCGGCTTTTCAATGTATGCGTGCGGGTTTTATGTGCCCCAAATGCGACAATTTTGCTTGTTTACATACCCGCCAAGATCAAAATGAGCTTCATCTGAAAAGATGATTTTTTTGGCAAAATCGGCATCTTCTGTAAGTCGATCGCAGGCCCACTTAGCGAAGCGTTGTTCAAGCATATACACAACCATATTCGTTCAGCGGAAGGATAAAACTAATTATCTGTCAAATCAGACATGAGCTAAGTGTTACCATTCACGAAATAAGTACTACTTGAAAAAAAAAACGTTAGATGGCGGACCCTTATAAGTAGCCTCCATTTAGTCATAAACGCCATAATCCTACTGAGGACGTTGTAGTACCTTTTGCCGGTCGTTGAGATGCCAATGTTTCTTTCCCGCTTGTCGAGGTAGTTGGCATAATCAGAATATGCTATGCCATGCCAGAGCTTATTTGCTTTTAGAAAGGAAAATATAAGTTTTGTTTTCTGGTGATACATAGTGCTGGATTAACTCCATTAAGGTAGATAGGCATATTTCTTCTGCAGTGAAGCCCCTTACTCAGTTTCGTGAATAGTTTATTTACTACTTCATTCCAGAAAAGGTAGGGGGTAGAGCCGATTTTCATTTTTAATTCTTTAAATTTTTACAAGCTTGTCAATTTTTACAAGCTTGTCATCAGGTAACAGAGAGATAGTAAAAATAAAAGTTTTAACAATGAGTCCGAAGAAATATTGCCCCTGCTTCATGATGTAGGTAGCAATTTTAAGTGAGGGTAATCAACGTTCAGGGAGTGTTTATACAATATGTATGTACATAGGAAGATTTTTCTTTTCCGTGTACGAGTGAGTGAAGGGAGGCCCCAACTGTTATATTGAGTTGGACTGCTAAGAATTGGGGATGAAAATGCTTCTGTGGTGAATATCACTAATTTTCTCAAAATCTGTACAAAGAAAGACTGAGAGACTGATTCGTTTTTGAGGTAACTGGTTGGGTTTTTGCTTGCAATGTGATCAACAAAGCTAACCCTTATTTGGCTCCAATGCTAAAAAATGTATCCTTAGGCTCAGAGTTTTGGAAAGATGGCAGGAGTTGAGACTAAAGTTAAAGTAAACTCGGAATTCACACCATAAATATATTAAAATTAGCCAACAATTGCTACTGTAGGATACAGAGAAAATGAACCACTCCACACTTAACATGTCGAGTTATTCAGAGGTAGATATAATGAATCGGACAACAACTCATTGGTTACATAATGTGTGGAAGTAAGAGCAATCAAGGATCGCTATCAAAGGCTTCCCCAACGACAATCTAGAATCCCATGATTCGGTGACTGATCATTCTCAGCTTAACCTGCATTAAAATATGACAAATTTAACGTGGCAGAAATTGTTTGTTAATAAAATGTTAAACAGCTAATCATTGCTCATGCTATCAATATCACAGAGAGATTGTAGGTGAATCTTCATTCTGCAGTAATGTGTTCAATTTGGCTTATCAAGTCTTGTTTTAAGGTAATCACTTTTCACAGACTAAGAGAAGACTTACAAGCTCATCTGTAAACTCAGAACAGTATGTACAGACATCCTGAATCGTGTGACTGAATGACACTACATATTTTCTTTCTGTTGCGCAATGGGGGGACGCCCCTTAGGTAGATCCATAAAAAAGTCACATAGACTCAGATGCGGTCATCTTGCTAACCTCGGTATGTCATTAAACCGAGATAATTTTTACCGGCTTAGAGCATTTGTGAACGGTTGAGCAATATGCACCATTTTATTGAAATCATGTTTTCTCTGAGAAAATTGCATTATTACACAGATAAAAACACTGCCACTAACCATCTCACAATCTCTCGGAAATGGCAATAACTAACTGAACTGGATAACCTTCCAAAAAATATGGGCATATAATTTCTCCACTCTTAACAGCGCACTAGACAGTTACTTCTTCGCTGTGCAACGCTTGTTCGTGCGTTTCTCTAGAATTCTACGGACTCCAGTAACGAAAGTTTTGTTTGTAAATAAGAAGCCTCGTAAATTCAAATTATCGAAACAAAATGTTTCTTAGTAATGTCCCCATAGAAAAAAAACTAATATTGTCTGAAAGTAGCTTCTATTCCATTTCATTTCTGAAATACTTAGATGTTAGAACGAAACTGAAGTTAATTTTTGTAATCATTTTGATAATCTGCTTAAAATGAAGCCAACATTTTAACTGTTTTAATTGTAGGAAGTTCATTGGTACAGATTCATTTGACGCAAAGGAAATGGTCTTCGAACCAAATGGTGAAAGAATTGAGCCGAGTCACAAAGTATGACAATTAATCTATATTCAACTATATAGTACACTGCTGTGCAAAATAATAAGCACAGGCATGTTAGAGATGCTAATTACCGTTTTCAAATCAAAAGATATGAGTAAACGCTTAAATGTTATATTATTCGGTTTTTAGTCAGTCTTTAAGTAAAATTAAGAACATAAATATGGAATTCAACGAGTATAATTTTTAACAAACTAACTGTGTGACTTATTCAATTTAAGCTGTGAAAAAAAATAAGCAATTTAGCTAAAAAAAACGAAAATAAGTACATATTTACATAAACAAAAAAATATTGAAAATAAATGAATTATAAAGAATTGCAATGTGTGTTAATATTAATATTTAGTAGTGCTACCTTTATTTTTTAAAATGGCCATGCACCTACGAGGCATTGAGTCCACTAGTTCTTGGCAAAGTAAATCTGGTACTTCATATCAAATCTTCTCAACATTTTGCCAAAGTTCCAATCGATTTTTGGACTTTAAAATTTTTTTGACTCTGCTTTTAACGTGCCCTCAAAGATTCTCTATCGGATTTAGGTATGGGGACTATACTGGCCATTCAAGAACAATAACTTTTCTATCTGCAAACCACTTTCTCGTCACTTTGGCAGTGTATGTACCATCATTGTGCCAAAATAACGGTAAGTTGTTCTCGGCATATGGAAACATTAATGTTTCCAAGATATCTACATTTTTTCCTTCGTTAGGATATCTTGGATCCAATGAATTGGTCAAACACCATAATAGCTGAAACATACCCAGACCACAATGTTTCCACCATCATGTTTAATCGTTTTGACTGTAAACCTGGGATCATATTCCTTTCCAGGCTGTCGTCCTACGTACTGTTTAATGATATCCGGGCCAAAGAAATTAATTTTAGTCTCGTCAGATCAAAGTATATTTCGCCATTTCTCCGCTGGCATATTGTATTCGGTCTTTATTATATTTTTTTTTTAGATAGAAGGGGACATTTTGTGGATGGTAGGCTCTTAAATTCTGTTCTATCAGCCTTCTCCTAATTACCGAGCTGTCAATACTTATAGTCAATTCGCTTTTGATCTGACTAGATCTTTTACACATCATGCTATTTGGAGGTCAGTTTTTTGCGTTTTGCTGTTTCGACCTGGTGTTTCTAGATTGGGGATTTTAAAGCATTTCTTATCATTCCTATAAAGCAAGAAAAGGTTTTTGCGATGAATCTAAGTGTCTGACCTAGCTCCCTTAATTTTTTTATAATGCTCCGCGGTTCAATGGAACAATGTTTCTTTCGATCAATTCTATGGAAAAATAAACCTACAAGCAAAAAATTAAAAATATAATAAAAAAAAATAAAACGAACTCTTCTTATTTTGCACACCGAAAAGGGACCTTTTTATGCAAATTCCTGCAAATATTGTAATATTAAAACAACAGTTGTCTGATATTTTAACCGTTATTTCAGACCAGACGAAAAAAATCCTAAATTAGTTTGTTTCGTTATCACTAAATGTGTGAAAGAGAAAGAAAACTGAAAGACAGTAACGCGTGTGTTTATTATTTTGCACAGCAGTGTATGTAAACCTTGCTGTTGCTGCTACCTGTACTGCTTCACAATACTTGTGAGCTTACATCATCGTTAGCCAGTCTTATAAAATCGAATTCGCCGCTCAATACTGCCACAGAAATGTTGTAGGTGGCAAATATGGAATTAAGCAGTTTATAATTGCGACAACTTACCATTCTGATTTTACAACTAATTCCAACAACATTTTCTTAAAAAAAAAATCGCCCCATTTTCGGCTTGCCTTATAAGGCAAGCTTTACAAAGACCACTGCCACCTATCGACATTCACTAGTAAAACAAATTGCATAAAAAAAAAGTCATACCGGCTCAGTTGTCAGCATCATAGGTGTCACCTTGTTAACCCGATATAGTGATAAAGCTTATGTTTGCCGTCTGTCAGTGCAGCCAGCCTGCCGCACTTTAAACGGTTAACTACAACGCAAAACACTTGTCAATAAATATCAATTATTCAAATTACTCATTACAGCACTTTGAATATATTTAATTAATTAATTCCATTAAACTGTCCAGTTTTCATACGCTGCAAACTCACTTTTGCAACTGCATGCGGTTGCTTTCAATCAAAGGCTCGCCGACGCTAATTGCTGTTGCGCCTCCGTCCAGTGTCTCGTGTACGAACGGCGAATGCCAATCAGAATCGGAAAGGAAAAATAAGTATCTTCAGTCGTTTAAATGAGTTAAGTGGTTTTCATAATTATCACGCGTCGAAGGCGTCAGTAAAGCAAGGCAGGCGGCACTAAACACCAGCAGCGGAACTTGCGAAAACTCGCATTTTCTGGTCACGACATACTGGCGACACTACGTTTACGAATGACTGTATTGATGCGCCACATCCTCACTAAGCACCTCGGTTACGGGACAGCCTCAGGGAGATGCTAATTTCTACAAAAAAAAAAACAACGAAAAACTGCTAAAAACAATGATGAAGCCTGCTAACAAGTGATTATGGTTGACTCCTCTTGAACTGGTCGCCCGACGCACAGTTCAACAAGATTATCAACAGCTGAAAGAGGTTATGTGCTTAACACTGCCTCTCTTGCATATACAGTCCTGATGCAGGTCGTGAAGTCTTTAATCATGTGTGTATACAAGTCCAATCAAACCTGCCTCGAGGAGAAAGACGAAAAGACATACACGAATGTGCACAAAACTACAACCTGCGGAAAATGGCATTTAAGGCAAGCTGTGGTAAATATTACGCCTCAGACGTTTTTGCGAGCAGTTCACTTTGCATCACCAGCAGCGAATGCCTAATAGAAATCACAAACGCCTTGTCGTTGTGCATTCTTGTTTTTCTATGTCTTCCCTCGTATTGCCTCATAGGCATGCACCTTTAATAGAATTGCTTACGGATGTGGGAAAACCTAAGTAAATTTCGGTTTCATACGCAGATAGGCAAAATAAAAGTGTGACTTCGTTATAAGGTATGATATGCAGAACGAGATAGACATAACTCCAACAGCTTCACTCCATTTCAGACCATAAAAAGGTGTCGGCAGCGGGTTTGGATAACTAACTCTCTCTTTGTCTTGACAACTTAACATTAAATATCGGCTGGTTTCTTTTTAAAATTGCTATAGAAAGCGCGGGTCTATAGCCTTCCCCTCACCTTTTTCTGATATTCATAAAAGGAATTGGAATGCATTTTGGACTTTTTTCTACTAAATTCAGTGTAACATAGCCCTCAACTCAATAGCATAGACCCAAACTCACCACCACAATAATAAATATTATTTTAATGGGAAATCTGTAACCCAGAAATTCAGAGTCGGTTTGATAATCCTTCATCAAGTTTCCCTGTCATGAGTGTGCTCGTTCCATCTCTTATAGGCCTACCATCTATGGCGCGGCCTTTATGACGGGCTTTTTCATTTGGGTTTTTCACTCGTAGTTCTTTTGACTGTTCGCCCACTGTCCATTCGTACTGCGTGTCCTGCCGATAGTTCTCGCGGTTTTATTGGCAAGGTTACCGAGATATTTGAACTCGTCCACTTTCTCAAAGCGTTTATCGTTTATCACACCATCAGATGTGAGGTTTGGATCGATGCAAGTCGGTATGTGACCATATACGAGATTTATTAAAAAAATAAGGTTGGTACACATGTCACCTAACATATGTTGACATTGTCAACCATTTTGGTTATTTAGTTTATTTGTTGCAGACTTAGACTTACAAGTTAGACTTGTTTTGGTATACTTGGCAATTTTTTACTATTTAAAGTAAGATGGTCTCAGCCCGCCGGGAGCTGAGGTATTCTACCTTGAATTTTGCAAACATTAACTTGTTCTCTTTTTACAAAGACCCACTGTAATTAGGGTTCCGAAAACGAAAAAGCCTTTGCATAAGTCTTCCCTACCCCAGCTTTGCAAGGTAGAAGACTAAAAATGTTTTAAAGAATCTATACTAAATCTTGTGTAATATATAAAATTAAGTGTTCCAAAGTACTTAAAATGTTAACTGTGGCACTTGGCGAGTCTATTCTGAGAAGAAACTGTTTATAAGTGGTACAAGCTATTCACACAAGGTCAATAAGATGTTAATGACGATAACCGCCTAGACGCCGCAGCTCGTCAACAACGGATGAAAACGTGAACCAAAATTGTTATGGAGAATGGTCGAATCACTATCAGAGAAGTTGCCGAGGATTTTAACATAACGGTCGGCTCATACCATAACATTTCAGACATTTTGAGCATGTTCCGAAATTGCTATATTCTGTCCAAAAAAAAAAAAAAAAAAAATCCGTGAATGACGTCCAGAATTGCTGAAAAGGGTCATCGTTTACGGTTATGACATCGAAATCAAATCCCAAATGAAACAATCAAGAAAGTGCAAAGACCGAAAAAGCCACGCCAAGTTCGGTCAGATGTTAAAGTGTTGCTCATATTTTCTTCAATTAATTGGCATACTTGCTCATGGATTCTATCCGGAAGGTCCTGCGGTCAATAAGAAATATTATCTCGAAAGTATAAAGGGATAGAGACCACATCACTGGAAAAGGTGAAGGATATATCGAAAAGCGCATATCGGAAGTACTTCAAAGATTGGAAAGAGCGTTGGTGCAAGTGTATTATGAAGGCACATTGAAGAATAAACAAATATTCAAATAGCAAAGAAACACCTTATTTTTTGAACACATCTCGTATTTGGCCTTTTCTTCGTCTAGTTCTAAGCCTGCCTTCTTTGCTTCTATTATTAGACTTTCTGTCTAAAAATATAGTCCCTCGTCAAACGCCGATTGCGTTCGAGCGCTGGCAGAGGTGTAGTAAGCGATCGACTCTCTTTACCCGTCTGTTAAATTCCCTACCTTTTCAGTCTTTCTATTGTTGAAAATTTGTATGAGTAGATGTTTTAAAATACTTGTACTGTAAGTTAAGAAAAGTTTTACACTTATTACAAAGAATATTAGTGCTGTTAGTTTTTCTCAGTTTATTTTTGGAACGAAGTGGAAAACTAACAAATATAAAAATGAGTTCGTATCCTTAAGGAACTAAGTATAAACCAACTCAGACAGGACGCCCGCATAAATGATCATTTTATGGAAATCAGCAGTCTAAAAATTATGAAGCCAAACAATCGAGTGAAAGTGCAGGAAAATTTTGAAGTGCTATTAGTGAGGCATTAATTACAATCCAATGCATTGGTATGACTTTATTGATTTGTTTTAGGGTGTTCACTGCATTGTCAGAACTTGTCGTGTGTCGTGAGTGTAAGCAGACACTGAAATTTGAAGAGGCTGCCAATCCAGGATTGGGTTTGAAGCTTCAACTCTTGCTCCAAAACACCTAAATTCGGGTTTAAAAATCATTGTTACTGTCTCATATATTGGATTGTTCAATGAAGGATATTCATCGATTTTATAAATGATGAATAGTTCAGGTATATTAATTGGCCGACAGTGTAAATCATACGCCGATAAAATGGATGAACAGAGAGTGAATCGGGAAAATCGGCGCAGCTCACCAAAGAAGCTCGTCAAGCACGTCAACAGCAACTTATTGAACAAAATGGGTTCTACGAGTCTACAGAAGTGCTTTTATATGGCGTTGGAATTGCTTATTAATTGGTAAATCATTATAATCATTTAATCTTCATGTATTCGAACTTTAAATGCGTTTTTCTCAAAATCGTATAGTTATTGATCGATCTTCCTGAAATTTTGCACATGTCTTTTTAATGACAGTACATTCTACAATATATTGTCTCGTGCAGGGACGGGTTAAGAATATCCCTGCAGCGATACCTATCGCTTGTCGTAAAAGGCGACTAAACAAAGGTAAACAAAACTCACATCTAGGCAATTTAGAAAACACCAAGGTGAGCCTAGGGACACATATACCACCATTAAACTGCCCCACAAGTGTGCATGCAAATCAGTGGGTTGACACGACTGGAGATCACCGGTGTTGTAAGAGTAAGATCAATCAAAAAAAAATCAAAAAAATCTGGAGCATGCCCGTGTCAAAAAGGAAGGGAAGAATGAAAACGGTCAAACCGTAGCATTATGGAAAAGAACGCTAAAAGGAAAAGCACTACCCCGCCAGGCACTACTAATGGTCGTGATCCTGGGACGAGCAGAAATGCTCGGGTCAGAGCTATAGGATTTCCGGGGGATAGCAAAGTAATGCAACGGCGTAAGCCACATTTAAGAGTCGCGAGTTGGAACGTTGGAAGCATGAGTGGGCGCAGCTATGAGCTTGAAGAAATGATGGTTAGAAGGCGAGTAGACATCCTGTGCGTACAAGAGACGAAATGGCGAAACACCGGTAATCGGGCACGTTTCTTGGACGTTAAAACAAAAGCCTACAAGATGTTTTACTATGGATTGGAACAAGGAAAAAACGGAATCGCCATCATCCTTGCGGCAGAGTTACTTGGCAACGTCTTAACCATTTCAAAGTCCAGTGACCGTTTGATGGCTCTCAAATTGGTGATGCATGGTGAGGTGTGGAACATCGTAAGCGCATATGCCCCTCAAGTAGGATGCGAACAAAAAGAAAAAGATGCATTCTGGCTAGATTTCCACAACCTTGTCAAAATCATCCCAAAGGAAGAGCTTTTGTTTGTTGGGGGAGATTTAAACGGACATGTCGGGAAGACAAGCGAAGACTATGAAGGCTACCACGGAGGGCTGGGATACGGCACCAGGAACTCTTCAGGTGAAGATATCCTAAACATGTGCAAGTCGTACGGTCTTATAGTGCTAAATACCATGTTCGTCAAACAAAGCCGACACCTGATCACTTATAGCAGCGGCGGAAATGAAACTCAAATAGACTATCATTTGGTATCCAGTTTCATGAAGCCACGAGCTAAAGATTGCAAAGTGATCCTGGGAGACGCGATCGCCCCTCAACACCGTCTCCTCCTGACTGAATTTTTTATGGATGCGAGAAAGAAGTCAAAGCAGCAAACGAAGGTGTCTGAGAGAATCAAGTGGTATAAGCTGGATAAAGGAAAAGGCGAAGCTTTTATTACCATCATGGAAAACTACCTCTCTTCCATTATCGATGAGGTCGGTAATGAGGAGTGCAGAGCACAAGACATGTGGGATTCCCTACAACAATCTGGCCTGGAGAAAGCCAAATCACTGCTCGGAACATCTAAAGGCCCCTGCCAACACGCAAAAGAAACCTGGTGGTGGACAGACGAAGCCAAAGCAGTGATACACGAAAAGAAAATGGCTTTCCAAGCTTGGTCAAAGTGCTCTTCTACTAATAGAGAGGAAAAAGCTCGCCGTGAAAAGGTATATAGATGTTGCAAAGGTATCGCGAAGAAAAAATGCGCCGAATTCAAAGCGAAAAGCATGGAAGGCCTCTATCAGGAGTTGGAAGAAATATCGTCTTCCGCGTCTGACAGGAACCAGGCTACCCAGGAGCTTCGACAAAACAATTTGAACAAAGGAGCAAATATCTTTAAGATAAGAGAAGAAGAAATGCTCAGGAGATTCGTTTCCCAAAGTTTATTAACAATGCTGAAGGCCAACTCCTTGTGGAAGACGAAAAAATTCTCCACAGATGGCGACAGTATTGCGAGGAACTTCTGAACGAACAGTTTCCCCGAGTGTACTTTCCAAGAGCCGCCCCGAATCATGCCGAAATACTCGACATCACAGTCGAAGCAGTTCGGTACGCGGTTAAAAACTCCAAGAAAAGAAAAGCTGTTGGGCCGGACGGGATACCCTCTGAGTTCTGGAAAAAGATGGGAGACATCGGGTCTAGATGGCTCATGGTTCTTATCTCCAAACTTATGAGAGGCGACACTATGCCTAATCAATGGAGGGAAAGCTATCTTCTTCCATTGCACAAAGGAAAGGGTGATACGCGAAATTGTGATAACTACCGTTCTGTCAAGCTGATGTCGCACACCATGAAGATCGTTGAACGGGTATTAGATAGCCGACTGCGGAAAATAATACGACTATCTGATGACCAGTGCGGGTTTGTCTCGGGTAAATCAACAACAGATGCAATCCAAAGTATAAGGATCATGATGGAAAAGCATCGTGATTCTTCAAAGGACTTGCATATGGTGTTGGTTGATTTCGAGAAGGCCTTTGACCGGCAACCAAGAGATCTTTTATGGGTAGCGCTAAGACAAAAAGGAGTTCCAGAAACCTACGTGCGAGTGATTATGGACATGTACGAGAGAGCAACGACAAGAGTAAGATGCACCGCAGGAGTCACCGAAGAGTTCGCAATCAAAGTCGGTGTACACCAAGGGAGCGTCCTCAGCCCACTGCTTTTTATAGCAGTCCTTGATTGCTTGCTTGAAGGAAAAGTGACGGACCCCAATGTGCACCAGCTATTCTTTGCTGACGATGGGGCCATTATAAGTGATGATCAGGCGTCCCTACAACGAGCACTTGATGTGTGGGTGGACATTTTTGAGGGACACGGGTATCGTATTAGTTCAAAGAAGACAGAGTATCTGTGCTGCCCGTTCTCTGACCCTCATCAGCCTATTCCAGACATTTACTTGAATGGAAGAGTGCTTCCCAAGTGTGAAAAGTTTAAATATCTGGGATCTATGATTAATAGAGAAGCAACTTGTGATGACGACATCAAACATCGCGTAAGCGTAGGGTGGATGAAGTGGCGGGAAAACTCCGCCATCTTCTGTGATCGAAAATTTCCCCCTAAGCTGAAAGGAAGGCTCTACACTTCAGTTGTACGTCCGGCGCTCACATACGGTTCACAATGCTGGACAATGCACAAAAAGTATGAGAGCAAATTAACGGCAACTGAGATGAAGATGCTTCGCATGACAGCGGGAGTAACAAAGCGTGACAGAATTAGAAGTTCAAAGATCCGAGGAAGCCTCCACGTAAAAGAAACCATCACAAGAAATATAGAGCGCGACCGACTCAGTTGGTATTGCCATGTTCAAAGGAGAGATCCTTTGAACCCCGTCCAAAAGGCGTTATCAATCAACATTCCAATTTCAACACGCAAAAAAGGCAGGCCGAAAAACAATTGGTGCAAACAAATGCAAAAACACCAGCATTTGATTGGCCTCAGCGATGAAGTAATCCCAAACCGGGAAGCCTGCCGCTACTTTCTGAGGTCAAACCGGCGGACCCCACAAGCGGACCAGTAGGAATGCAGTTAAGTGGGAAGGTTATGGTCCTACACTTCTGACCATAACGACGCCGGGATAAAAAGGAAAAGAAGAAGAAGACATTCTACAATATATTAACCTACAAGCTTCCGAAAATTTGTTGAAAAAATAATTTTATCAAAGCAAACACAATTGAAAAATTCGGTCGAAAATGTATGTATAGGTATGTATATTATTCTTTTCTTTTCTTTTCTTTCTCTCGTTTTTCAAAAAAATAAAAAATTTCCAAACGTGTGCGTTCACTTATTTCCGAGGACAACTTTTGTCGCGAATATCATTCGAAATGAATAAAGGCAAATTAAAATCCAGGAAAAATTACTGGAGTCCGTTGCAATGTTTACCCGATAGCGACAATGATAGTGAAAATATGGATGAAATAATTTCACCAAATGTCACTAGAAAGATTCATATCCCCCCCATAAAACTTTTACAAAAATCATCAAATGTGCACAATTTAATGGCATCTATTGAAGTTGCGGATTACTCAATCAAAATAATGTCGATCGGTATTAAAATTAATTGTGAATCACTAAAGTCTTATAATCTGGTGTTAAACAAATTACGCGATGACAATTGCCAATATTTTACCCATGAACTTAAAAGTGAAAAAGCTTTCAAAGTTGTTTTATACGGCTTGAGCCAAATATATGCAACTAAACTAAAAAACGAACTAACTAAACTTGGACTCCAGTGTAAAGATGTTAAAATAATCACCAAAAAATTTGATAATTTTACGGATACATTCTACATTGTATCGTTTGTGAGTGGATCAGTAAAATTAATGGACCTAAAAAAAAAATATACGTTCGATCTTTCATACCCAAGTGAAGTGGAATTTTCAACGTAACCAAAAAAATCATCTGACTCAGTGCAGAAATTGTCAGATGTATGGTCATGGTGAGAGACACTGCCATATTAAAACGTATTGTTCCATCTGTGCAGCCTCTCACAAAACAGACGAATGCGACAATAAAAACGCACTAAAGTGCGCAAACTGCAGTCTAAACCACAAATCTACGGACAGCGCTTGCGCAGTATGAAGCCACTACATGGAATTGAGAGCGAATATGGCAAGAAGATTAATTCGCTCCCACCCACAGCAGCTGCATTCAAAGTTAATCACCAACAACAACGACACCAACAATGCAACAACGCCAGCTTCATATTTATTGTCAATGAACAATTTTCCTCCCCTCCAACATATGTGTAACAATAAGGTAGCAGAACAAATCACTAACACTAATGTCCAGCAGCGGAATGCATGGGGAAGTCAACCAGTGCATGATGATGCAAAAAACCAACCGAGTACCATCAACAACAACAATAACTACTCTACGACCACTGTTAGTGGTGAGTTATTTTCTATGGAAGAAATCAATTCCCTGGTAATGGAAATGATCTCCAAATTAGGTAATTGTAAAACTAAAATAGATCAATTTAATGCCATAGCGCAATTAGCCACTAAATTCTTATATTCTTATGTTAAATAATATGGTAATTAACAATCTTATCTTTATAACATGGAATGCCAGAGGCATAAAAAATAAATATATAGAATTTATTGATTTTCTAACCACTAAAAATATAGATGTAGCTCTAGTAACGGAAACATGGTGAAATTCTGAAACTAGATTGACTTCATCGAATTTTAAGTGCTATGGTATAGATAGACCCAATAGAAGAGGTGGCGGTGTTGCGATTTTTATAAAAAAATCTATTCGCCACCGATCGGAATTGAACGTCATATACAATAATCTCCGAACAGTTATTGATGACGTGAGCTCAAAGGATCAAATCGATATAATAGTCAAAGACTTCACTAATAATGTGCTGGAAGTAATGAGTTCGTGTACCCCTAAAAAAGAAAGCAAACACAAGTCTTTAAAATGCCTAATTACATTTTAAATTATATCCGCATCCGAAATTCTATTAAGAGACATTGGCAACGTTATAGGCTACCAGTCTATAGATTATACCTTAAATATTACAATAAGCTTATTTCTAAGGAAATAGAAAAGCAACGGAATATTAATTGGAACTTAAAGCTATCTTCTCTAGACAAAAGTGCCAAGCCCTACTGGAATATTATGAAATTTGTTAAAAATAAGAACAGAAGAATTCCAACACTTCAAGATTTCGGAAATGTGCATTTTACGGACGATGATAAGGCTAATTTATTCGCCTCAAGTTTTTTGAAAAATCCAACCAAATTGTTAGTGTAGCTACTAATAACTTTATTGCACAACCTATCGAAACACCCCGAGATGAACTTATATCTCAACAGAGTGTTGAAGACATATTGTGTTCCTTATCACCAAAAAAAAACTGGTGGTATAGATAGTGTTAGAAACATGTGTTTAAAACAACTTCCCAAATCGGGTATGGAATACTTAACTCTTATTTTTAATGCCTATATTAAGATCCAATACTTTCCAAAAGCTTGGAAAATAGCTAAGGTGATACCTATTCCTAAACCAGGAAAGCCACCTAACAAACCAAACAGTTACAGACCGATTAGTCTGTTAAGTAGTATTAGCAAAGTGTTCGAGAAAATAAAAATTAACCAAAATTATTAAAGAAAATAATATACTACTAAATGAGCAATTTGGTTTTAGAAGAAATCATAGTACATCCCATCAAGTACAAGAGTGTGCCAACATATTAAAATGGGTAAATCAACTGGTCTTGTTTTGCTGGATATTGAGAAAGCATTCGATTGTGTATGGCATTTGGGCCTTATCTATAAATTATTGATACTCCGTTTTCCCCCATATCTCACCAGACTTGTGTTAAGCTTTCTTTCCGATCGTACTTTCAGAGTTTTTGTTAATTATTGTTATTCTGCTTGTCACACTATTGTTGCTGGTGTGCCTCAAGGATCCGTTTTGGGGCCAATTCTCTATAATATCTTTGTGTCTGATACCCCAAGACTTCCTTATTGTGAAGTAGCTATCTTTGCAGATGACACGGCAATATATTCTTCGCCTGAGCTTAGCCTCAACGTGGAGGAAAACTTACAACATGCGATTCAGTTATTGCTAAGGTATTTCAAATCCTGGAAAATTAAACTAAATACTGAGAAGATGCAGGCCATTTTTTCAGCAGGTAACGAACAGCCTGCTTTCTCCCAAGCAACCAACTAATTGTCAATAATACCGGTGTCAACTGGGTTCCATCTGTAAGATATTTGGCCATTCATCTTGATACAAAACTCACATTTAAAGAACATATTACAAAAACTATACATAAAATAAATATTGCGATAAACATGCTGTACCCTTTTATAAACAGGAAGTCTACACTGAACAATGCCAATAAAATTGTAATTTTTAAAGTAATTTTTCAATCAATCCTTCTATATGGTTGCCAAGTTTGGGGAAATTCAGCAAAATGCCATCTAAAAAAATTACAAGTTTCCCAAAATAAAATTCTTAAAATGATACTAAATCTTCCTCCTTATCACTCAACGGCTGATCTTCACAGCAGAACAAAGATTGAATTAGTTCGTGATAGAATTTTAAAACTAACCACAAAGTTTCTCCATAATTGTGAAATCTCCGAAAACCCCCTTATAAATCAGTTAAGTATTTAATCATGTTTCCCTATGCTCTTTTGTTAAAACCCACATCTATTCGAAAATACACTATTCATTTCTTACCTTGTTATTTATTATTTATTGTTGATTGCTTATTATTAATTATATAAGTGTTATTTATTGTTTATTATTATTATTAATTATATAAGTATTATTTATTGTTTATTATTATTATTATTATTTTTTTCTTTGATTTTTGCATTGAAGGTTTTTGTCGTAGTTTTCCTTCAAAGGTTATTATCATTGTCAAACATTTGTTATCATAAATAATTGTATAAAATAATTGTTCAGTAGAAAGATATAATCGAAATATCATATATCTGTATGTAAACTGTGTGGTGGCTCACCAAATGTAAATTATGATACGAAAATAAAATTATTATTATTATTATTATTTTCAAGTGTTTTATTTCCTGAATTTTTTTTTCATTTTTTTTAAGTTCATCTAGAAATTATGACATTAATAAACACAAATAAAACCGACGGCGACGGTTCAATTTAAGCATATTGAGTCTTCTCGCTGCGATCTTTCCGGAACGAGTTGAATAAATAAGATATTATATATGTATAAAAAACTTTTTTGTATTATTTTAACGTATGAATGCCAATTTTCAAAAATATGCAATGAATCTTCCATTAAACGTCATCGGTGTATACATATATGGTGTTTCCATTTTGAGGTGTAGTATATTAAACACGTAAACAAGAAGGGGTCTAACGCTCAAACTTAAGGTTCACCAGACGAAACATGGATATGTTTTGAATATTGATTATTATGATGTACGAACTAATACAAATACCCAGGAAAACAACGGATCCGTATTAAAAATATATGTTATGTGGAGAAAAGGGGCAGGAAGCAGTATTTTAATAAAGTCTTGACTAACATCATTTAAACCGACAGCTTTGGTTTAATTTTTATCATTACCTTACCTAGACACACTTTATGGGCACAGGAAATTGAAAACGTATCTACTTGATCATTGTTACAAGTGGAAATGCTTGTTGGATTTAAGGAATTAGAAGCTTATTTAATTGTTCGATATTAATAGATATTATTAAGGAGCATTTCTTTGCCTGGGCTAAGTCCAACTTGGGGTATCTTTCTTCAGAAAGTTGATCTCGAATCATTAGTTTTAAAATGCTTTTCGTAAAACGACGTTTTGTTTCTACGAATAAGAGATGTTACGTTATTGCATTACGAGCAACTTATACTATAGTCAGTCACGAAAGTCTACATATATGTACCCCTGAAAAGTGCTAGATCAATGCTTGTAGACAAAATTTCAATATTATTTATTTATTAGATAAAGTATAACTGTTCAAAAACATGATTCAAAACAAAAAGTAGTCGTTTCTTCCGAATAATTCAACAAAAACAAGCAAAAGCCAAAAAAATCATCTCACCAAAGTCTACATACAGCTGTGTTTCAGACGAATTCCTTGTCAACCGGACAAAGTACCGCTATTTTTTTCCTGCAAATGCAAATTCTTCTCCATTGAAACTCAGTTGCGATTCATTTGTGTCAGGGGCAAAAATACTGACTTTCATTAAGAGTATAATTTATGGCTTACTCAGGCCTTAAGCGATTGCTCCAGGCTTAATTACTCGCAAGAACTGTATTGTCCAGCTATAAGTTGTAGTTGTTTTATATTGCTAAAAAGCCCTAAGTAAGCTTTTGGTGCCCTTATTTGGATATACTGTAAAGACATTTTTTAAGAAGCTAGTAAAAATAACTAATTTTTAAAATGGTATCTCTACTAATCAAAAAACAAACTCGGATATAATTTTTTTTAGTAGCCTGGCTTTGTAATTGCGTTACGACAATGTATGTATACGAGTACTCATGTGCGTATGTATCATATTCATATGTACAAACCACTCACCTAATTCAATCATATTAATAGCGTGTGCTTAAAAACCAACTTCAATTGCATTTAAACACCAACCACAAGCAATGATCTGGATGGATTTGTTTACACTATCAAATGTCACTTATAGTTACTAATGACACAAACGTTGAGCTGCTAATACCTTGATCTGTCTGTTAAGTCATTCCCACGTACGTGATTATGTAATTACGTAATTAGATATGTGATTTTATCGCGTTACTGCGAAAGCTTTTTAAATACAAATTGAAATACGACCGTGTCTAATAAGCTTGTTGGCTGTCATCGATCTCAGTGACTGCATCTGTCGACTTGTCAGGAACGTAAAGTGGTTTGCTGACATGGATTGCGAGTTGAATATTTGCAAATGAGTCTCGATTTTCTATTTACTTAAAAAAAAGAAATTATAGACATTCTCATACTAAAGAATTTGTTACGAGTAGAATACGTATGTTATATGAATACCATGTAAAGCTCTAAGAAGACTTTTAGTTTAACACTGGTAGTTTAAAAAAAAACTCTTATCCCTCCGTGTGATATAATGTGAATTTTTACGTTAACTCTATATTTTTTTTTTTATAAAATACGTGAAGTATGAATAAGAGCTCATAGGAAAAAAATTCAATCCATCCTTACAAAACTTAACTTAAATATTATCTTCGATGCAATTTGATCATTCTGATATCTAATGCAGCTTATAAGATGCGGAGAAATGCTTGTGTTTTTTATTGACTTATAATTTCTGCATTGTTATGTATAGAGTAATTAGGGACAAGTTGTAGATAGCACTCGAATTTCCTTCATTACTAAGTGATTGATACATTTTTCATCATGGTGTCATCGAACTTTTCTATTTAGTTGATTTATAAGACTATTTGATGGTCGTTTTCGTTTATTTAAAAATCTACATCAATCATTAATCAACGATAAATTCTTGGGGAATACCCATTGGTTATTCGGTAAATCACACATTCTCACAAACCTATTCGCACAAGACATAGCACAAGGTTACATAAAACAAAGAAGTTAGGTGGCACAATAGTACCTAGTTGCACCACCCTTAGCATCAATAATGGCTGTTTGTGTTTTTGGCATGTTATCGACAAGTTTGCATTGTCGTTGTAGAGCTCCTTTAGGAAAGGCTGTGTTGTTGATAGCTTGATTTCAAATATTTGTTCTTACTTGGCCAACGAATGGAGGCGTTTTGAGCTACGGGCGAGCATAAAAATGCAGCCACATTTTGACATGGCGAGCAGTGTGTTTTGGGTCGTGGTCTTGTTGAAAGACATAATTTAATCTTAGACCCATTTTCGTGGCGCTTTACTGGAGATTTATTTTACGAATGCTGAGGTAGTCGTATTGGCTCCTTCCATAAACCCCATTTGACCATTCCTGCTCGCCAGACCCCCACATCATGACATGTTTCACGGTCGCTTGAAGACTAGCTTCTTTTAACTCAGTATTTGGTTTTCACCAAATCCTTATATTCCGCCGTCGTCAAACAAGTTAAATTTGATTTCTTCACTAAAAACAACAGTGTTACAAAGGTTAAGAGTCTTTTTAACATACTTGGTGAATGCGAATTTGTTAATTTTGAAAACAAACGGTTTTCCTACTATTTCAGTAAGGAGCTTTTTTTTAATGATTCCGGACATATCTGCGGTCGAAAATTAAACTGGCTTGATTTTCTTGACATTATTCATTATATTTCAATTACCTCGAACCGTTTCGACTCCAACATTTCTAAACAGCCCTCATTTTCGAAATTATGAATATTCGTAACTGCGGTTTAGGATTTCTTACAAGCTCACCAGTCTCTCGGTAGGTTTAAAGAAGTTTCGGATTTTTTTGGTCTCATTTTGCTCTTTCTTCGTTTTCTCTATTGTGTTTTCTTAGAAATATCCTTTATCCTTCTGCTTTTTTCCCCCAATCTGGCACTTAACAGAATGAGCGGATATTATAACACACCGTTTGAGCATGGGCAGATAACTTTCTGTGTGCTTGCCTCCTCTTGTCATATTCGGACACGAAATATGAAATATATTCGGCTGTACAGTCTTTGTGCGAATATTTCTGTGTAAGTAAGTTCAAGAAATTAGGAGACTTTTTATTTTTCCATTTTGCCCACTTCAAAGTAATTTCCCTCAGATATAATAGACTTGCGCCAGCGTTTTTTTTTCAATCCTCGAAACACTTTTGTTATGGGATTTTTGGTACAGCCTTGAGCTCTTCCAACGACGCAGTCTTTTTTCCTCAATCACAACCAACCTCTCCTTCCATGGGTCTTTTCAGTTTTGGGAAAGAAAAAGATCCCATGGGGTCAAGTCCGGGAAGTACGGTGACTGAAGTATGACTACGGTATTGTTTGTGGCCAAAAAATTAGACAAAAGCACCGAGAAGGGAGCAGGGGCATTAGCGTAATGCAACAGTCAGGAATTTTTCTACCCATAAGTCCAGACATTTTCGTCGTATTGCTCACACAAACGGCGCATAGCTTCTCATTCTCTAAAATTCTCCCTTGAAATACGGCCTGCCGGCAAGAACAAAAAAATATTTTGCGGTTTGAAACCAACTTAGCTGACACACGTTTCATATCCAAGATATCTGAATAAAATCTACGGTATGAGCCACCTGATATGCCAATATCCTCAACAACTTCTCTGATAGTGAATCAGCTATTCTTTATAATAATTTACTTCACTGCTTTAACGTTTTCAACCGATGTCGACGAGCTGCGGTCTCCAGGACAGGCACTGTCATTAACATATTCTCGGCCTTCTGTGGGGAGCTTGTACCCCTTATGAACGTTTTGTTTTTTTGCTCAGAGAAGACTCACCAAATGTCGCAGTTTCAAGTACATTGGAGCATTTTTATTTTCTACACAAAATTTAATACGAATTTTTGATCAACTTCTTTAAAAGCGAAAAATCGCCAAGCACATCAAAACAAAATATCGAAAATCGGATTCACTTAGCTTTTGAAACTCGAAATTCAAAAAGTCGCCTTATTTATAAAATTTTATATTTTATAATATACATAGCATAAAATGTTCTATAAATTGCAGTAGAGAAGCACAGCAACACTAAAATCATAATCTTAATGCCAAATTCAAAAGAAGAAATAAAAATAACCCTCCTTAAGATCGAATCGTTAACTTATGACGTAGTCGCCATTGAAGTGACCGTTAAAGCAAAGCAATGCCTTGACAAGTGTCATTTGTGCTTCATTGAGAGAAATAACAGAGAATTGTTTTGCTGATTTTAAACGCAGCCGTGAAATCACCGATGACAGCCATAGCTTTGATGACAAAAGACTTAATATTTGAACATGAGCAAGTTCTGTCGAAATGGTTAAAACGTTTGCTCAAAGTCAATCATAAACAACAACGCGTCGATGATCCTGAGTGCTCTTTGGAGGCGTTTTAGCGCAGTAAAGAAAAATGTTCATGGGGTACGTGATAATGGGTGAAATATAGATACATCAATATATTCTTGAGTCGAATAGGCAGTCAGTTGAGTGGACAGCAAAACTCGTTAGACCAGTTCTTAAGGTGTTGGCTACTGAATTTTGGGACGCGCACGGCATTCTATTTATTAATTACCTTGAGAAAGTAAGAACCGTCGATAGTGAATGTAAAAGATACCGCGAAAAAATCGAGTTAAAATGAAGAATAAAAAATTAACCCTGACTGACCTGAATGACTGTTACCTGTTTGCAGACTTAGATTTGGCTCCAACGAACAAGCGATTGCGAAAGGTTTTTTGAGTTCAAAGATTGAAACGCTAAACTTTGGACACTGGTGACAAAACATGGGTTTATGGTTAAGAAGTCGAAATCAAAGCCCAATCATACCAATGGAAACAACCAAAAGAGCCAAGACCGAAAAAAGCACACCAAGTTCGGTAAAATGTGAAAGTTGATCTAACTAAAGGGTCCGCCAAATAATTTTTTTTTTTTTTTTGAAAATGCTATAAAAAAAACTACTGAATATTTTCTCAAATTTCTTTTTTTATTTGAAAGTACAATCCTTCCGGTTAATAATGGAAAATAATTTCATTCAAATGGCTGCCTCGGCTGGCCATGCAGTAGCCTACACGATCGGTCCAATTTTTAAGCACATTATCGATTGTGTGCAGCTGTATTTCACCAATGGCTTCACGAATATTGTCCTTTAAAGCGTCAATTGTCTCTGGCTTGTCGGCGTAACACTTATCTTTGACGGCACCCCACAAATAATAGTCCAACGGTGTCAAATCGCAGCTCCGAGGTGGCCAAACGACATCAGCTCTGCGGCTGATAATGCGATCTTCAAAAACAGGGCGCAAAACATCGAGTGTAGCTTCGGCTGTGTGGCACGTAGCGCCTTCCTGTTGAAACCAAATGTTGCCAATATCCTCCTCTTCAATTTTTGTGAACAAAAATTCGTTCAACATGGCCCGATAACGATCGCCATTGACTGTAACGGCCACTCCTTGCTCATTTTCGAAGAAAAATGGCCCAATTATGCCTCTGGACCAAAATCCGCACCAAACAGTGGCTCGTTTTGGGTGCACCGGCTTTTCAATGTATGCGTGCGGGTTTTCTGTGCCCCAAATGCGACAATTTTGCTTGTTTACATACCCGCCAATATCAAAATTAGCTTCATCTGAAAAGATGATTTTTTTGGCAAAATCGGCATCTTCTGTAAGTCGATCGCAGGCCCACTTAGCGAAGCGAAAACGCATTGGATGGTCAGTTGGCTTCAACTCCTGAACCAATTGGACTTTGTATGGCGTCATACCAAGGTCTTTATGCAAAATTCGTCTCAATGATGTCTCCGAAATGTTCAATTGTTGAGAACGACGGTGAATTGATGTTGATGGCGCTTCACGCACACTTTCTGCCGCAGCAGCAATATTCTCGGGTGTACGCACTGTTTTTGGCTTTTCACGCTTTGGTTTATCGATGAGTACCTATGCCAGTTTCTTTCACTTTTTTCACAAGATAACGAACATACGGAGCTGACGGTGCTTCTCTTCTTCCAAAATCCGTATGCAATTTTCGCACACATTCTGCAACATTACCATGATTTTCAAAGTAATGTCGCAATATTTCCCAGCGTTGTTCAAGCGTATACACAACCATATTCGTTCAGCGGAAGGATAAAACTAATTATCTGTCAAATCAGACATGAGCTAAGTGTTACCATTCACGAAATAAGCACTACTTGAAAAAAAAAACGTTAGATGGCGGACCGTTTATGTATTTGCTTTGATTACAATGGCGTGATTCATCATCAATGGAGTTCTGTCCGGAAGATCGTACAGTCCCAATAAGAAATATTACCTTGAAGTTATACGCCGTTTGCGTGAATCAATACGTCGGGATTTGTGGAAAATATTCAAGTACGATCATCGGTGCTTGTTCTTAATTTTTTGGCTGAAAACTATTCCGTAATCATGCCTCTGCCAACCGTATTTACCGGACTGCTACTTTTGCTCATTCCAAAACTTAAAAGAAACATTTGCACGGTTCAGGAGACTTGCACTGACACAAGTATTTTATATCTGATGGGAACTACAAAATAGATATTGATGAATAAATAAATATAAAAGGTCACCTTATTTTTTGAACAAATCTAGTAAAAACCTCATGCTTGTAATAAAGCCTTAGTGTAAAAGTCCCAAGACCTTAATAATTTCGCAATAAATATTAAGTGTACAATTTTGCTTCCGCCGTTTTTTCCCCAACATTTGAGGCTTTAAGGAAACAAATTGGTTACACATGTATCATTCAAAGTATTTTCCATCGCTTGCCACTACTTTCTCAAATCTTTCGGGCAATTTACGAATCCCGCGTCGAAAAAATTGTTCATCTTTTGAAGCGATCCACGAATCGATCCTGTTTTCATGAGATCGGAAGTGTTGGTCAGCCTGGCCATGCACCATTGATCGAAACTGGTGATAGTCAGAGGGAACAATGTCTGGAGAATACGGTGGCTGGATTAGGACTTTCCATTTTAAAGTTTCCAAGTAAGTTTTGACCTCTTTTGCAACATGGGGTCGAGCGTTGTCGTGCTGCAAAATCACTTTATCGTGCCTCTCGCTGTCTTGCGGCCGTTTGTCTTTGCTCTGCTCAAACGCATTAATTGCGTTCGATAACGAGCACCTGTTATTGTTTCACTTGGTTTTAACACCTCATAGTACACGACACAGAGCTGGTCCCACCAAATGCAGAGCATGATTTCGGAGCCGTTGATATTCGGTTTGGCCGTCGACGTGGAAGCATGGCCGGTATATCCCCATGATTTTTTGCGTTTAGGGTTATCGTAATGAACCCATTTTTCGTCCCCGGTCACAATGCGATGCAGAAATCCCTTCCGTTTTTGCCTCTGAAGCAACTGTTCACAAACGCCGTTCAACGTCTCTTGGTTTCAACTCATACGGGATCCAAGTTCCTTCTTACATGCCTTGGGACATTTTGAAATGGCTTGTTGTGTCACTCCCACTGATCGTGCCAATTCTTCTTGAGTTTGACGCGAGTCTTCACTCAGTAATGTCTCCAATTCTGCCGGTCTTCGACGTTAAAATCAGCGTTCTTGAAGCGTTGAAACCACTCACGACACGTTCTTTCACTAATAGCGTCCTTACCATACGTATCTGAGAGCATTCAATGAGACTCAGCCGCTGTTTTCTTCATATTGAAACGAAACAGTAACACCTCCCGCAAATGACGAGAATTTGGCTCGTAAACTGACATTTTCGACTTTTTGACAAATCGACTAATGTTTGAATGGTGTTCTGCTGACCGAGGTCCAAGCCAACTGCCTAACGTCTACGATTTGTTTTTTTTCGACCGCTACTTACCGTTATCGCCACATATCGGCAAACGGCGGAAGCAAAGTTGTACACCTTATACCAAATGAAGTTAACAGCATAACCGTCGAATTCAAATGAAACTCCCTAAGATGTCTATGACCCCAGTTACTGAACAAAAGAAGTGAAGGCAACTCGTAGCTTTAAGCAGCTTCAATAAAAGAAATAAAAGGAATTATCGGAGTCCATATTATGTAGTATAATTCAATTCCTCGAAGCTATAGGCCTGGGTCAAACATTGAAAACCCGTTCGACCCCATAGAAGTCACAATACAATGGAAAGCTTTTATACATCAATCCAAATCATCACAATTCCGGAAAAATTAAGTCAATAAGGCCATGAATGTACCTAAATAAGTATAGATTTCACGTTTCTTTTCCATAAACTTCGATTTGTTATAGTCAATTCCATGAAATCGTTGTCATATTGCACCGTTAGAATCAATCGTAAGACATAGAACTCATTGTTAAAAGGTCAATGTTATCGTATTGCCTACGACTCGATCTACATCAGTTATTTACGGTGTTAACTGTTGCATAAAAATTAACTATATTAGCACCTTCCAACCTGGAGTGACTAACCGAACCTTGTCGTTAAATTAGCCCGTTGGATCGTTTTCCTCATTTTCCATCGATGCGGCAATAATCATTTAATGGCTTCAGTATTTCTATTCCATAAAACTATTTATAGCGTCATCAATGCAATTTTACTATCTCCCCGGTTGCGTATCTATAAAATCGAAGTGTTAGATACAAGAAGACGCATAATAGACAACCGGTCGACGTCTGACAGAGGACTTTTTATTACCCTCCTCCCTACCCACAACAAAATGCATTCGACTGCGACCCTCGTGTCGATGTTAATATAGTTGACTGCCATGTGCGTTAGCGCAGTCGTACTTCATGTAGATTTTATTGCGACGGGCTTGGGTCTCGTAAAATCATAGTTAATAAACGTTGTACTCATTCCAGTTCATTATTTGTCTAACAAATTTGTTGTTTTATTCTCTAGTTCGATAGAATGAAATTCTACAGTACACGAATATAAACTGATTAATTTGTTTAGATATTATTCAGTGGCGCCTTGTCGCCAATTTACCGGAAAATTAATTTCGTATTGACCTAACACCTCACAGATTTTCTGTTATATTAATCTAGCGAGTTATAGTAATGATGTTTGCCGCCTGGCACGGTACTGGGAATGGGGCAACTCATTATTAGGGGAGGAGAGGGGGCATTGAGTGCAACAGTGCACTTTATGACGTGATAATTGTCGAATTTGATTGATTGTAGATAAATAGATAAACAGAATAACAGTGTTTGATAGCATGTTAACATAGATGTCTGGTTAGCAGGTGCAGTGCGTCCTACAGATGGATTTAATTGCTTTGGGAATGAGTATTCAGAAATGAATGATTGTTTGCCGGAAGCTGTGATTCCCTTTCATTCTTGGAGTGAATGTAACTCAAAGTTATCCAAAACCTGCGCAGCCGTTATTGAGAGTGCAGCAGATTAACACATGCCCATAACAGCTTTAACCGTCAAAGACATATGCAAACGCAGTGCTCTGATGGTACTAGGCCGATGGTTTTGGAAGAATAGTTGCTCTGGATATACATATAAACAAAAAAATGTTTTATATCTTACGTACTCCCGCCTTTATCTGAGCATATATACATATATATGTACGTATAAGTGGCCGGAAGAAGTGCATTCTATAAGCAAACGATAATTGTTTAATGTTTTGATTCAACTCTTGATTATTAGGCATCTCTTGTTATATTAAGAATTTTAAGCATCGTTTTAAAACAAATGAGCTAGATATTTGCAGTATTTTGGGAGTCAAGCAAGCATAGAAGAGATTCAAGAGAAGCATTTCACACAGCTGTATATGTACGAGGACCATCTTATTGCTGGCTAATAAATGAAGAATAGTTATGTGAATAGTTTACTCGAACTACTGAATACCTACCTGATTCCCCTAGAAACAAGGATACTAAAGACAGCTCGACGATATGATGGTGAAACAAAATGTAGTTCTTTTTATTTTTGAATCCATAGAAAAAGCTTGTTTCTTAGAACTATCTTACGCTCAGGTAGATCCGTTTTTCAGCCGCATAACATGATTATGGAATGCTCTTCCCAGCCCAATATTTCCTACTTATTACAAACAGACATTTAGGACCCATCTGCACATGTACCTCTATACCTTCTGTCCGTGCTGCGTCTTGATTTCGAATACTTAAGGGTAATCATAACCCCTTTTGCGCGCGCAAATTATAAAAAAAAGAGGAATCATGAAACATGGAAGATTAACGGAGCCGTAATCAATCATGGATCCGCTTACACTCCCGCGGTACATGCAGTTGAGGTAGCAAGCCCCGGAGATATTCGGGGAGACTTTGATTGTTGATAGAAGTCACTGCCCTTGCAAAGTGACTTTGAATCAGTTTTATCAGAAAATTATCCGTAAAAACCTAAAAACCTGACCTTATTGGATAGGACCCCGTCAGGATAAAATTCCATGTACTCAGATTCAGTTCTATGTAATCCGTGACATCGTGAGATGTCGTTTTTCAAATCTTTTCCATTAAGCTGACTCTCACATTAAACTACACGGGACATCCCCAGGCAATGACTGCCTGTTATGACAACCCTGATTGAGGCCATGTTAGGACCTCGTTAGGATAAATTTTCTTCAAGAAAACTCATGAATTTGTTCGAATTTATATTGACATAAATGCATTTTTAACAATGGTAAAATCCGGACTCTCGAGGTCCTAGAGTGTGGGGAAAGTTTCAAGCACACTCTCTCAGCATAATTTATCATCGAAATTAACTTGATGTTTCCAGTTTCAGTCGTGTTTTCAATATCCTGTATTCGTTACCTTGTTGAACCTCGGAAGTTTAATGACCATATTGGGAACATACCAGAGTCAAATTCGAAAAAACATTTGGTTTGACGAAGAAATGCAGAAATGGAGCAAAAGAACACAAGACTCTGAGAAAAGAAAGGAAAGAAAACGGATGAATTTGAGAGTTCTAGTGGATGTTGAGACTATGAAAAAAAAAACATTTCTGCTGAGTTAACAATGATAATGATAGTCAAACTCCCACTATCAAGCAATACGTTCTTCTATACTAATACGCCTTCTTCTTCTTTTCCTTTTTTCCGGCGTCGTTATGGTCAGAAGTGTAGGACCATAATCTTCCCATTTAACTGCATTCCTACTGGTCCGCTTGTGGGGTCCGCCGGTTTGACCTCAGATAGTAGCGGCAGGCTTCCCGGTTTGGGATTACTTCATCGCTGAGGCGAATCAAATGCTGGTATTTTTGCATTTGTTTGCACCAATTGTTTTTCGGCCTGCCTTTTTTGCGTGTTGAAATTGGAACGTTGATTGATATTGCCTTTTGGACGGGGTTCAAAGGATCTCTCCTTTGAACATGGCAATACCAACTGAGTCGGTCGCGCTCTATCTTTCTTGTGATGGTTTCTTTTACGTGGAGGCTTCCTCGGATCTTCGAACTTCTAATTCTGTCACGCTTTGTTACTCCTGCTGTCATGCGAAGCATCTTCATCTCAGTTGCCGTTAATTTGCTCTCATACTTTTTGTGCATTGTCCAGCATTGTGAACCGTATGTGAGCGCCGGACGTACAACTGAAGTGTAGAGCCTTCCTTTCAGCTTAGGGGGCATTTTTCGATCACAGAAGATGGCGGAGTTTTCCCGCCACTTCATCCACCCTACACTTACGCGATGGTTGATGTCGTCATCACAAGTTGCTTCTTTATTAATCATAGATCCCAGATATTTAAACTTTTCACACTTGGGAAGCACTCTTCCATTCAAGTAAATGTCTGGAATAGGCTGATGAGGGTCAGAGAACGGGCAGCACAGATACTCTGTCTTCTTTGAACTAATACGATACCCGTGTCCCTCAAATATGTCCACCCACACATCAAGTGCTCGTTGTAGGGACGCCTGATCATCACTTATATTTGCTCCATCGTCAGCAAAGAATAGCTAGTGCACATTGGGGTCCGTCACTTTTCCTTCAAGCAAGCAATCAAGGACTGCTATAAAGAGCAGTGGGCTGAGGACGCTCCCTCTTCGGTGGCTCCTGCGGTGCATTTTACTCTTGTCGTTGCTCTATTGTACATGTCCATGATCACTCGCACGTAGGTTTCTGGAACTCCTTTTTGTCTTAGCGCTACCCATAAAAGATCTCTTGGTTGCCGGTCAAAAGCCTTCTCGAAATCAACCAACACCATATGCAAGTCCTTTGACGAATCACGATGCTTTTCCATCATGACCCTTATACTTTGGATTGCATCTGTTGTTGATTTACCCGAGACAGACCCGCACTGGTCATCAGATAGTCGTATTATTTTCCGCAGTCGGCTATCTAATACCCGTTCAACGATCTTCATGGTGTGCGACATCAGCTTGACAGAACGGTAGTTATCACAATTTCGCGTATCACCCTTTCCTTTGTGCAAAGGAAGAAGATAGCTTTCCCTCCATTGATTAGGCATAGTGTCGCCTCTCATAAGTTTGGAGGTAAGAACCATGAGCCATCTAGACCCGATGTCTCCCATCTTTTTCCAGAACTCAGAGGGTATCCCGTCCGGCCCAACAGCTTTTCTTTTCTTCCAGTTTTTCAAGCAAATATATAAAAACCTTGAAAAAGGTCCGTGTGTCGCGAAAATTGCACTCAAAACCACTGCTTTTTCCTATCTTTCTAGCAGCATATGAATTTCCTGTCGGAAAAACTAACCGTCTTAAAGTGATCGCTGAATCTCCTACATTTTTGGACGTTGTCATACAGAAAAATTTTAATGTGACTCTGCTCATATTGAAGCCTTCATTACCTTTCATTATCTTTACCCAATTTTTGAGCACTATGTGGGAAACCGGTTTTTTTGTTTTTAATATATTGTACATATGCATGAAAATTTGACAATATTTCTTTGATCATAATACAATTTACCATCACCAGCCGCTGAACATATACCCCAGACAATCGCATGCTTATTAGTTACCGAATCTCAATTTTTTATGAAACATTGGTTGTATAGGCCATTTTCAATGCGAGATCAAATTACTTCTCCTTTTATTTAATTGCTATTTAGGTGTCGTTTTATTAGGTGAAATACCAGGCTTTTAATGAAATAAACGTTTATAAACACAAACTATTATATATTATAAAAACTATTTTATAATATTTTTTATTTTTTTGAGGTTCCTTGAATTTGTTTGACAAAAAGAATTTGGTTAGGCGTGGATCATTTTGACTATGAGCCACTGTAGTTGAAAAATTAAATAATATGAAAAGTTCCATAAGAAGAAGACTAAATAAGTGGTATCCTATTCTATCTCTTATCTAATGTAAACGTCTATGAAAGGATTGATACCTATGTGGTCTCAAAGCAGGAAAGTCTACCAAGATTAAATGTCATAATCATACCGAATATGATAACCTCAACAGGTATTAGCTCTTTTTCGGATGAGTTTATTCGGCTTTCCCGCTACATATATTCGACCATATAAAATTAATTTAGAAGTCGCTCGTTGTTCCCTTAAAGCTGGAGGTAATCTTATCGAAACCTTTCGCACCACCAGAGCACTTGGTAGGATATTAAGGTGCAAACCTCAAGCGCAAATACAAGAGCCACTGTCAGATCGACATAATTGAACAAAACAAGTGAACTACCGAGGAAGAGTTTGCAAGTATTCACAAGGAATAGACAAAAAAAGGCCAATGAGCAACAAGACTTTTTCTTCGAGGACCAGAGTAAGGCCCGATCAGCCCAGTCATGCAGAAGCATGGGTTTTATCTAGAGCGGATAAAGGTTTTTTCTGCGAGACCAATCACCTGATCATGAGCTGAATAGAGAAGGAAATACCTTTTCAAATGTCTAAGTATGCACTGATCTCCACTTGATCAGTCTGCGAATCTAGACCAGAAAAGCTCGTCAAATGAAATGAGACCAGCCAACTTAGATTGAGCTTCACCATTTGAGTGAGGAAGAGAGATATGAGAGGGGAGGCTCTATGGTCGAGCCTTTTCTGCCACTTTAGGTGTCAATGTCCAACATCAGCTGCTTTGATGCAGTCGCATTGCGAAAAGCATTTCCCACTAGCTTATACAGTAAAACCAGATGTGAAAATGTAGAAAACTATCGCAACAAAATCTCTTTTTTACATATTTTATATTTTTAGTCGATACAGTAGCTAAATATCTCACTTTTCATTTCGGTTTTAGCCTTCCACCTTGCAAAGCCGGGGTATTGAAGACCTATGCTAGGCTGTCCTGTCTGTCCGTTTGTCCGTTTGTACGCATATATCAAACAAAACTTGCCGAGTAGCTATGAGTCTGAAACTTGGCTGTGTTATAGGGTACATGATTCTCAGCTCATAGCGGCCGGTTTTATAACCAACCAGAGCTACTGTGGCTCTTGAGATCCAAGTAAAAGTTTGCAAAATTCAAGGTAGAAGACCTCGAATTGTTGCTTGGTTCCCGGCCAGCTGATCCCATCTTGTTTTCTGTCGATGACATCAAATGTCAGAAATAATGGCACACAAAGGATTTTTTTAAAGCTAGCACTAACTTCAGGCAGCTATATATGTGAAGTCAATCATCAGATTTCAAACTGTTAGTGTCATTTTTATTCAGCAGTCATTGCAATCTTATCATAGTGATATGTACGCTTCTACGAGTATAGAACAACTTTACCAAATGTTGGTGAATAAGTTCCAAAATAATGGTTTTGTACGTCAAAATTATAGAAGGTTGCACCATAATGCACCCAACATAACTGATCATCTGAGACCGCTATTCGCCGTATTGTTGGCCGTTTTCACAACAATTTTTTTTGCCGGGTGTAATGACACCGAGACGCACAAGTGCCTTCTAAAAATAACACTGCATAAGTTCAAGAGAATCTTGAAGAAGATCCAAATTTTACATAAAGATCATGCTTTGAAGGCTTGCAACATCCAGGTCGTGCAAGAATTGAATGGAAAAATTCTGTTCAGCAATGACAATTTTTTTGTCTCAATGGGTATGTTAATCGGCAAAATTGTCATATTTAAAGCGAAGTCTAAATGAGATTATTGAAACACCTTTAAATCCCGGAAAATGCATAGTTCGGTGCATATGGATAAGAGGACGGCGTTTCGTGCCATTCAGCAATTGTTTAAAAACTGGTCGTGTTTAAAAACTTATTGCAGAATGTATTATTTTTGGGTTAAAAAATAGCCTTTACATGTGCTAATAATACCGGTATTACCTTTGTCCAAGATAACTAAGACGCACTGTACAGTTGTGTAGGAACAAGTAAACTTACACAAAGTGCCCAAAGTGCATTTATGTAATTTAAGTTCATATTGGTGTTCAAGAATTGAAGGAGTTATTCGCTCCTGCAGCTTTAAATTATTATTGCCCCTTAATAGCCACATTCTCAGATCTACAATTAAATTCTTTCCCTATCTATTTTGGTAATGAAATATCTTTATATCTGTTGCCACCAGTTTATTTTAAGTGCATTCGATTAAACAAGCACTTATTTTGATGCAACTTCCGATTAATTCTGTTCGTAAAACAAATTATTTAAGTATTAATTGACTCATTGGGGAAGTCCAGAGCGAACACCAAGGCATTCATAAGAATCACTTCTCGAGCAGATACAATGTTTTCGCAAACATTTTACCAATGAACCACAAAATGCTTGTGCGTAAAACAGATACGCGTAATATCCGCACGTTTATAAAAGAAAAAAAAAACTTGCAATAAATCACAGAACAGATCAAAGTAAATAGGTAATTTATAAAAAAAAAACACAGACGAAGGAAAATATATGAGAAGAAGTCGACTCCATTAATCAGCGGCTAGATTTCGAAATATTTCGAATTTGCTGGGTTGAGGAGGTCTAAGCGATGACCAAATTCGAATAAACGACTGAGAGCGTCTGTAGTGCTCGTTACTGAACAGTCGTGCTAAACAATTTCCATACAAACGTGACTTGGTTCTGCTAAGTGAAGCTATTGATGTAGGTATAGTACGTGAACCGAGTGGCAGCGAAAGATAAGTGGATAACTATCATGGATTTTTATTCTTGGCATACTTTGGACCCGAAAACGATTGACATGTAAAACTATTCGGATGCTTCGTTATTACTAAAGGAGACAAGCTAGTGGAACACGATAGAGTGTTCAATGAAGCATTGGGAGTTGAGGTGTGGTTTATGGCCGACATTTGCATAATGGAATGATTTGTTTTTTTATTTGAAATAGTTGCAAATATAGGAATTCGTTAAAGTTCTGAGTTCAGATTGGTTTCGAGGTGGATCGGAAAATTTACGAATACATTTAGGTATCGAGATTCGAATTTATTGCTTCGAATAGTGACGTTGACGACTTTACGTATGTGAAGAGTTTGTTTATTGGAGTTGTTTTGAAAATCGCGGGCTGAATTGATTAGTCTGGCAATGACGCTGGTGGACAGGCACATAAAATTCCAATTAAACCTGCGAATATCAATAAAATATTTGTGAATCAGGGAAAAGTTCTCGTATACGTAGAACTTTTGTCCCCTTGTCTAGGATAATTACATACTATCCAAAGACTTCAACTCAGCGCTCTCCTAAAATCGAATTTGCATGTTAGAACACTTAAAAAAACACAAAAATGTCCTTAAGCCGCTTGTTTCATTTCTTTCTTAACTATTGTAAAACAACTTGAGATTTCCCTTGAAGTCATTATATAAAGGGTCCGCCATCTAACGTTTTTTTTTTCAAGTAGTGCTTATTTCGTGAATGGTAACACTTAGCTCATGTCCGATTTGACAGATAATTAGTCTTATCCTTCCGCTGAACGAATATGGTTGTGTATACGCTTGAACAACGCTTCGCTAAGTGGGCCTGCGATCGACTTACAGAAGATGCCGATTTTGCCAAAAAAATCATCTTTTCAGATGAAGCTCATTTTGATCTTGGCGGGTAAGTAAACAAGCAAAATTGTCGCATTTGGGGCACAGAAAACCCGCACGCATACATTGAAAAGCCGGTGCACCCAAAACGAGCCACTGTTTGGTGCGGATTTTGGTCCAGAGGCATAATTGGGCCATTTTTCTTCGAAAATGAGCAAGAAGTGGCCGTTACAGTCAATGGCGATCGTTATCGGGCCATGTTGAACGAACGTTGTTGAACGTTCACAAAAAATTGAAGGGTATTGGCAACATTTGGTTTCAACAGGAAGGCGCTACGTGCCACACAGCCGAAGCTACACTCGATGTTTTGCGCCCTGTTTTTGAAGATCGCATTATCAGCCGCAGAGCTGATGTCGTTTGGCCACCTCGGAGCTGCGATTTGACACCGTTGGACTATTATTTGTGGGGTGCCGTCAAAGATAAGTGTTACGCCGACAAGCCAGAGACAATTGACGCTTTAAAGGACAATATTCGTGAAGCCATTGGTGAAATACAGCTGCACACAATCGATAATGTGCTTAAAAATTGGACCGATCGTGTAGGCTACTGCATGGCCAGCCGAGGCAGCCATTAGAATGAAATTATTTTTTTTTATATATTTATATAATTATTTTTAATAAAAAAAGAAAGTTGAGAAAATATTCAGTAGTTTTTTTTATAGCATTTTCAAAAAAAAAAAAGTTATTTGGCGGACCCTATATTTTCGTTCATTAACTTAAAAAGCAAGAGGCGACAGATGAATGAATAGGCTTGTTACATGGAGAGTAAAACGTAATGTAAAGTCCATAAGCAGAGTCACAAAATAAAAAAGAAGTTCCACAGGAACCCCTCCATACCAAAGTATAATCCAGGAAACAGAAAATAATAGATCCTAGATACTGCCCTTGATCATGGATAGGAAATGGGGTGTTATACTCTGTTAAGCAGTGAGTGGACCTCGAATGCAACCAACTGTAGGTAGGTTTGCAGGAGTAATCCTCCCTAATCTTTCAGCGCTAATTAATAGAGTTGCACCGTCTTCAGCTTTAAATATGAGGCTAAAGGGTAGATTCACATACTTACGTTCATAATTAATATTTTTATAAACAGTGTCATAATGTATACTCAGAAAGTATCTACGAAAACTTCCTTAGCCAGATGATCGGGTTCTCTTATGACAATATGTGTAAAGGGCCCTCTTTCTAGGTGTCGTACTCTGATCAAATTAAAAGGTGATTTTCTAATTTAAACATTACGGATACACCGTTCCGTAAAATTATTTTTTGATAGGTTAATTGTAATGTAATTGACGCCTGCGTCAAATTTTATGACACTATGTATAATAGTTGTGTAAGCAACTAAAAATCTGATTTGATAAAGCAAGAAATTGCATTAGATTATGCTTCTGAAATTACATTTCCGATTTGTTGAGGATGTTGCAGAAGATTTTGGTGGCCAGACTTTGTCGAAAAAGGGCTTTCCAATCGGCCAAAAACATAAACTGATGAATAGCATAACAAGGAAATTAAAGAGTTGGGACTCAAAAATCACTAATTGACAATAAGACCCCTTGTTTATACTCCTGACATAAAAGAGCGTCGCACTGTAAAGACATGTCATGACGCGGTCATAGAAAACATAATAACTGGAGATGACACTTGGATTTATTTTTTTTTTTTTCGGTGGTTCTACAATTCGAGGGAAAGCCTAACAAGTTGAGGTGTCAAAACAAGTGTAGTGTTCTGAAAAATTCTCATGAGTTTTCTTACATTCTTTTAGGGATAAGGAGAAAGGACCTAAGTTTTGCAGGGCTCATACATATGAATACCCTACATAAAAAAAGGTATTTCCATATTCTCAGCATCGATTGTAATTCTGCTTCTAGATGTGGTTTCTAGTCTCTACAGGCTTCTATTCTAGCTTTTTAGCCTTGGCATGTTCGTTTTTTTTTTGATAAAACTTTCGAATGTCATGCCTATAGTAGAACTTTCTCTCTTTCTTTCTTTTCTTTTCCTGAGAAGCCTGAAAGCTTTTCTTTTTTTTTAGCTCGTAGAGCTCAGGAGCAACTCTCGTACTCCTATGCAGCGAGGCTTTATATAGCCCCCGCTTCGCTGCATGTATTTTCCTGTACTCGAACCAGCTGTTCCTTCGTGGTGGAACCTCTTAGTTCAGAACATCAGAGGCGTTTTAGGGCTTGCTTACAAATGCTTCATTTTTGTTCTCTTGACTAGATAGGGGATGGAGGATCATAAGGAAGCATAAGAGGGGTGCGATTGGCATCATCTTTGTGTTCTGGCTACATTTCACTGGCTTACTACAAGATAATGACCCGAGTCGATGTCAGCTCCCCGGAATGTTCGAATATCAAGAATAGTAGGGCGGGGTGCCAAAGGTCGATAGCGATATGATCAATCAGGTTGGTGCAGGCTGTACTTGGCGATGACTCTCTCAAACATTTTTTCTTTACCCAGCCCATTACCCATAAAGTCTCCTATTACTATTTGGCTATGACATCGGACATTGAACATGCGTTCTGTCTTAGAATTTGTAGAACTCATCTTTGAGGTAGTCATCCCTGTCTCCTGTGGGAGCGTGAGCGCAGATCAGACTGATGTTGGGGAATTTAGCCTTGATGCGGATCGCTATAAGGCGTTCGCTCACATGCCGAAAGATTAAGACTTTTTGCCTTAGTATACCTCGGACAACAAATCCGCACCCAGACAATCGTTGTCCTCTCTCCTTTTAGCAGTCGCCGTAGTAGATGTCATCCGCTTTTTGCCCGGTTCATCCTATCGCACTTTAGTAGGGCGGTTAAATCCGGTCTAGAGCGTCCGCAAGTTGGTCGGCTGCGTGTGGTCTGTTTAGGGACCTAACATTATAGTTGCATATCCGAAGCTCATCGTCCTTTGTTTTTTTTCTTTTGCCTGGGTCGTCATCATAAAACACTGGACTCATTCTTAGGAAAAGCACCGCCGAAAAGGCCGCACAGTAGATGGGAGAACAATATAAGAACGGATCTAGAACAGATGGGACAAAACGGCGAAACACATACTACAAGGAACACGCTCATGACAGGGAGACTTAAGTGTTAAGTCTTAAACACTTTGTTTTACGTTATCTTTTTTTGTATGCCTTCACATGGGATTGTGTGTATTGTAGGGTCGAATAAAAACCAACTGCCAACTTTCCAGTATTTCAGTTAAATACGATGAATTCTGTCCCGAGACTATGGGACACACAACATAACACACAAATAAAATTAAGCATTTACAGTTTGACCTTGTTGAACTAATTCTTTATGGATAATGCTCTTGGAAACGAAGAAAACGGGGAGCATCGTCTTGATTCGACTCTTCTTCTTCCGTACTGTCTTCCCTTTCGACTCGTTTGGTGACTACTATGTTGTACCATTTGGTGAGTGGCTCGTTTTGAAAGTCATCTCCTCAATAAGTGTCGCACACAATGGTCAGAGCCAAGAATTTTTTAGACCTTCTGAATCTTTTCTTCATTCCTCGAGGTTTTCGGCTTCGGTGAGTGTGCGCCGATTCCAAGGTCGTCACGACGATCACGAAATTTAACAAACCTGCGGAATACTTGTGCATACGGTAGGCACTCTTTTTCATCGATTCGAATGTTTCTTCAGCAGTATTGCCCAGCTTTATATTCGTTCTCTGCTTCATACCGACTTTTTGACAGACTGACACATTGGATGTTTGGTCATACTGTCATGATGTCATAACTATTGGCAGCACAATGGGAACGATGAATCAGAGATGGCGTGGCGATTGGTCGTTGATTTTTAGCCAGTCTCATCGGAAATGGAACTATATACATTATGTATACACGGTTTGTTCAGAAAATAAGGTGACTTTCTAAATTACGCGAGCTAAGTACATTGTCAGCCATTTTAGATATTTAGTTTGTTTTTCACAGATATAAAGGTTAGACCAAAGATTTGGATATATATACAGTGTTGTGCAGAACATTCCGAATTTTTTTTTTTAAATTTTCATTGATGAATTTTAGAAAACAGAAAGGCATTGGGTTCAATTGGTTGATAATTTAAGAATACTTACTGCATACGCTTACTTTTTGAAGAAAACAAAAAATGTCTTGCGGTTATAACTTTTAATATTTTATCAAAAAATTCAATTGAACTCGATGTCATGCCTGTGAAAAACATACCGGATTTTCAATGTAATCTTATATTTAGGTGTTCAATTTGCTGATAACGGTTTTAGCTGTCATTTAAGTATTAAAGTATAGACAAAGCAAAAGTAAAGAGTTGATTTTAAACATATTTAGTGCAAAAAAGTTAATTAATTAAATGGCAAAAAACAAATACAATTCCTTTGCGAAAAATCAAATTATTGAAAATTATAAGGCAGGACTAACGCAAAAATGTATAGCTGAAAAGTTTAAAATGCCAACATCGACAGTATTTGACATTATTAGAAAGTTTCGGGATGGTAAACCTATCGTAACTATTCATTCTGGGGGACGTCCACGAAAGACAACTGTGCGAACTGATCGCCAAATTAAAAAGATGGTCCTTAACAATCCTTTTTTGTCTTCGAGAAAAATTGTAAATGAGCTCAATCTTTCAATTGAAGCAAGCACTGTACGCAGGCGCTTGAAAGAATTTGACCTACGATCTTTCCGGCCAGCAAAGAAGCCGTTGCTTAGTGCTAAGCATAGGCAAAAAAGGTACCATTTTGTTACTTTACCTAGTTCTTAATTAATTTGCTAAGGGTTATCGTTTTGTAGATTGGAGTTTGCAAGAAAACATTTAAATTGGTCTATAAGCAAATGGAAGACTGTGCTCTTTAGCGATGAGAGTAAGTTTAACTTGTTTGCTTCTGATGGAAGTATTCATGTTAGGCGAAAAAAAGGAACACGTCTTCATCCACGTTATTGTCGTCCTACGGTAAAACATGGAGGAGGTTCCATTATGGTATGGGGTTGTTTTTCTGGCCAGGGTTGTGGTCCCCTACATGAAATTAGTGGCATTATGGATCGTTTTCAGTATAGAGATATACTCGAATCCATAATGCTACCATACGCTGAAGAGGAGATGCCACTGCGTTGGGTGTTTCAGCAGGATAACGATCCGAAACACTCCTCAAAATTGGTTAAAGAGTGGTTTGCAGCGAAAAATATTGTTGTGCTAGAATGGCCCTCCCAATCGCCAGATCTTAACCCAATTGAAAACCTATGGGCCATTTTGAAAAGGCGGGTAGGTGCAACTGCGCACACATCGAAAAATTCACTTTTAACTTCACTTAAAAATGAATGGGAGAACATTCCTAGGGAAGTTATTGAAAATTTAGTCTCATCTATGCCTAAAAGATGTGAAGCAGTTGTAAAGAACAATGGTTATTGGACGAAATATTAAGTAAAATGAAAAATCCGGTATGTTTTGCACAGGCAATATCAAGGCCAATTATTTTTTTATTAAAAACTTGGCAGTTATAACCGCAAGACATTTTTTGTTTTCTTCAAAAAGTAAGCGTATGCAGTAAGTATTCTTAAATTATCAACCAATTGAACCCAATGCCTTTCTGTTTTCTAAAATTCATCAATGAAAATTTAAAAAAAAAAATCCGGAATGTTCTGCACAACACGGTATGTATATACAATTTTATGCAAAAAATAAAATAAATTGCTTGGATGAACTTAAAATGTCGACTGTAATATTTGGCGAATCTACTCTGAGCGAAAAAAAATAGTACGAATTCCGCATAGGAGGTTGAGAAGATGTTAATGACGATGCGGCACAGCACATCAATAACGGATGAACACTTTGAAGCAGTTAAGATAATGGTTGTGGAGAATCGTGGAAAAAACATTATTATCAGAGAAATTGCTGAGGATATTGGCATATGGTTGGCTCATGCCACGATTTTTGTTCATATATTTTGGGCATGAAACCTGTGTCAGCAAAATTTATTCCGAGATTGCTAAATCTTAACCAGAGAAGCCGTCGTGAATGACAATTAAGATTTGCCTAAAAGGCTTATCACTGGTGACAACACATGGGTGTATGGTTATGACTTCGAAACCAAATCCCAATCATCCAAATGAAGGCGACCAGAAGAGCTACGACCGAAAAGAGTATGCCAAGTTCGGTCAAATGTGAATATTTTGTTCACTTCTTTCTTCGATAACGATGGTGTGCTTCATCAAAAGTTCTTGCCGGGAGGTCGTATGATCAATAAGGAATATTACCTTGCAGTTAGGGGCCGTTTGCGTGAAGCAATACGAAGTCCGGATTTATGAGAAAAGAATTCATGGCTGTTGCATCACGATCATGCACTTGTTCACTCATCGTTTTTTGTGCGTAATTTTTGGCCAAAAATAATACTGTATTCATGCCTCCTCTGTAACTTTTTTCTTTTTCCAAAAACTGAAAAGACCTATGAAAAGACTTGGATTTGCCGCTATTGAAGAGTTAAAGACCACATCGTTGGAAGAGCTCATGGCTTTACCAAAAAGCGAATATCAGAAGTGTTTCGAAGGCTAGAAAAAGCGCGGACGCAAGTGTATTATATCTTAGGTGGATTACTTTGAAGTTGACAAAATAGATATTGATGAATAAGTAGATATTTTTCCGAATCAACAGTCACCTTATTTTTTGAACAAACGTCGTAGTAATTTAACTTTCCCTGGAAACTTGTTGTCAATTTGAAGAAAAATTTGATGTAGGCCGGGGACTTTTTCCTTAGTCTAGCTTGATTCTCAGTATCAAAGCAGCTTATTGGCTCCCTTTTGCTAGAGACAATCGGAATAGGTAAAAAGCAAACATCGCATTACCATGGGGCAAGCTTGTGAAGGCTTGGCATTCATTATTAACATCCAACTTGGATCTTATAATGCGAATTAAAGTTTTGACATATCTCCCAATTACGATCGTTTTGAGAGAGATGTCTGCGTTTGCGTGTGTACGTTTATGAAATCACTTCCAGCTATGAACTTAGGTTTTTGGTCCAAATCAGCACAGGGTTTAACCAAATATGGTGTAGGGCGCTTATTGCCACCACAAGCGATAAATCGTAAATCGTAGATCCTTGGCTCTTGCGTATAGACAATAAATTATGGTTAAATGATACTCCTACCGAAAGTGGGCCGACCGGCATCCGAATGATGCTCGAGGGGGTGACATGTTAAATTAATTGAACATTTCTTTCATTCCGGCGCCGCGACTTTCTTATTGAATGATTAAATCACATCTTATCTCTACTTAAAGGCCACTTCAGCCTGTATGTGTGTTTTATTATCAGTATCTATAAGGATTTCTATAGACAAAGTCAGATCCAATTTTTGTTTTCCTTCTAATCTTTCTTTGCCTGTTGTCAGAGGTTCAAGTTCAATCTTCGAATGATATCCAATAGCATAAGTATTCCAGAGCGAAACCCGACCACGTATTCCATAAATCACCTCCAACGAGGAATTTCATTTGACCAAACACAATTCCGCCATCTATTCAAGTGCCAACGTGTGGGCAATACCGTTGACACATCTCCCCCACGAACACCGATAGAAATATGTTGAATCACAACAATTAAGCTCTTGAGTAGGGACGAGTGGCATCAAACGCAATGCCACGTTTCTCACTCGCAGATCGTGCGTCAAAAGCCACATAAAACTGCCGTTGTTGATTGGTCTAATAATAAAATGATTACTATCGTCCTCTAGCCCGCAAGAGAATCTGATCTGAAACACGCATAACACAATAAAGCCTCAAGAGCGGCGCCTGCTCTGGAATCACTATTGCAATCCACCTCTATGAAATGGTTACCAGTGCGGGACGGTACAAGGAGTGGTAGGTCACTCATAGCAAGAACGAAAGCGAAATATCAAATTCCGGAAGAAAGGAAAAAAAATAACACTAAACTGCGGAAAGGACGGATGAGGAAGAGGGATGAGTCCCAGCTCTCCAGCTGCGGGAATAAAGAACGAAATCCGAACTCGTAAATTTCTGCCCATGAAATTTACTTGACGAGGGGATGGGCGTGCCGACTGAGCGCTACACACATGCAATGGATCAGCAGCGAACGGAGTAGGGCGCACGAGGATGATTAATGTTTGCTTATTTTATTAATTTACATTTCGAGCGAATTGTTGTTATAGGTGGTTTGTTTGCCACCGAATTCGGCATGCTACGTCGTACGGACGATGCCTGGTGCTGGTTCCAGTGGCGTAGTGATGGAATGCAGTGGTGCCGCGAAGTTGGCAACGTACGTCGGTGGTAATTAGGAAGAGGAATTTATTCATTTGCACGAGATATAATTTCGCACTTTTAGATAGATAGATAGTGGGGCTGGGATTTTGTTGGCGATGCGGAAGGAAGTCGGCGCGGCGCGCAATTAAAGTTTAATTAGATAAGGAACGGGATTGCTGCGCAGTTGTTTGCAGTAGTGACGGGGATGTGATTTATGCGAGTGTTTCTTCGGTGGAGGTAAATAGCGCCTAAACAATTCATAAGTACATGCCGTAGAGATAACGCGGAAATGTTGCTAGAGAATTTCATAATTGGATGGCGGCTGGGACGAAAGGAGAGTTGAGTAAATGTTTCTTGATTAGGTCGGATGGTAAAGCTGTGTGTACTTCTTAAAATATACCTTAAGTAAAACGTTTTGGATTAAACAGTTGGTGTTCGCTTTTGATTCTTAAATGAAATATGTTTCAACTTTGCCCCAGGATTTGTGGGAGAGATTTATTTATTCAATGTTTAATACAACTAGGATGTGAACACATCTCCGTTTCGATCTGAAAAAAAATCGGTTACAACTCTAAAGGATGGCGTACATACATATCTGTTAAGGGACTTTCCACGACTTGTGCTTGTGGATTGAGGCTAAATGCACGGAGAGCACGAGTAAGTATTTTAGAGGGCTAAAAGAAAACTCGAAACATCGAAGAGTGTTAAAATAAAAAAGGTTTTAGAAGCCCTCTATAACGTCGTTTTCAACTTCGTGTTGCCTTGCATGGTTTTATGGAGATCGGATAGATCTGACTTCCTTATGATGATAGAGTAATTTCAGCGGCCTGCAGTATCCTCAAAGCTGCATTAATCCTAAAACTAGCCAGTAATTAATTTGTAAGATGATTGGAATAAAGTTTTATTTTATTTCATTTATAACGTACTATGTTTTACGCTCTTAGCCATGCCCAGGAAGATAAATAGAAGAGTGGGTTGTAGGCGTATATAATGTCGTACAACTACAAATGCGAATTAGGTCTAATCGGAAGTGCCTTTTTATGTTGCTTGCCTGCTTGTAATTAGAAGCTCCCTAATCACACTGAAGAAGCCTACTGAATACACATAGAGGAAAATACAAACAATTAAATTTTGGAAATTGGACAAAGCAGTTAACTTCTAATAATGAGATGAGAATAAATGGATAGTTCCATTGATTTATTCCAGTGAAATGTCGAATAGGGAACAATGGCAAATGGAAGGCCATTACGACCTGCGCTGCTGCCGACGACATGTGGGTGGCGACTCATGAGTGTTAATAGAAAACGTTTTTACACAATAAGCAACCATAAAAAACGAGCTGCTATCTGGATCTTTAATAGATCTTACTGACAGATCCTTTCATTCTGTTTCATATAATAGGAAGAGTTAGACTACCATAGAAACATCCCTAACTAATGTTGAGTAAACTTAAATGTTCCATTCATCTGCAATAAAACCTAAAAACATTCTCTTGCTTCGAGAAATTCCGATTCTTCTATTAAGCATTGAAAGAGGAAGAGAGAGAGTGGCAATTTCAATTAGCTTGGTGTGGCTTTTAGTAATGAAAAGAGTGTAGTTCTAAAGTTCTAGTTCTAGTTCTAGAATAGAAGAATCCATTAGAGATGAGGACCACCATTAAAAAATGCATTTTCTTAAGAGATTCATATATTGGGTGAAGAAGGATTTGTTAATTGGATGAAGTACATACATACATAGTTTCGACGGGAGAAGTACCTAAAAAATAAGGTATTCCGCTTTACTACTAAGATGTTGCGCACTACTTCTCACTGAGGTGACCCTTTTGCTCTATCACTAACCTCATACCAATTTGCCTACTGTATTACACTTTCTCATTTCTTTGACGTGGAGATCACAACAAGGGCACCAAAACGGAACGTTTCACTTGCCTTTTGAGCATTAGGAAGCAGCGGTGCGGTACCGACTCTGACAGCATGGTTATCAGTTGCTACTAAAAAGCCAAAGTAGACGAACGCCATAGTTGTTAAAAACAAATTTTTACAACAAACATCGGATAGCTCGCAATGCACATGACGCGTTTCCGGATAGCCCCATGTCTCATTTTGGCGATTTGCACCGGCCGGCGCGGTGCGGACAAGATCACCCGATTTGAAGCCAGACAGTGGAAGCTTTCAAAAAGAAAATAATATACGACAAGAGTGCGAAAATTTATCCTCTTGACCAGTATCATCTTCAAGAAAAAAGGGAAAGGAAGTTAAAAGTCCAAATAAATTTTAAACACACATTTTTGGGTCTATCCTTATTTCAAAAGCAAACGACCATGACTTTGGAATTAAGGCATTCTACTGCAAGGGGTAGGATCTATAGGAAAAGAAACATTTTTTTTTTGCTTAGGCTGGACAAATGTTGTTTTTCATTCACTTGGCAGGAATCTAGAAGTAGAGGACAGCTGGAGGGACATGTACCGGGAGTTTTCCAGCATGGTAAAAAAGCCTCTTCACAAATATGGGAGAGATGTTATCTTAATCAGCCGATTTGAGTTTGTTTGAGCGTTTGTTCGAGCGTGATGGTCCTTCTTACTTTACGAGTTTAAAAGTAGAAAAGAACTACATACATACTTCTTTGATATCACCGTTATGCAGTACGTTGGTTAGACTGGAAACTGTTCTCAGTACATTGGTTTGCATTATAGGCAATAAAAACTGTGAACATTGTAGTAATTTCTAGCCCGTTCATATCTGCCACGGTTTTTTCTGTGCAGTTGACTTTGTTAGATCGATAACTCTCAACCTAGTATAGTCTTTGCTGCTCTTCGATCGGTTCAAAGAAGTCGGGCCTAGTTTGACGATATCTGTTTGTTAACCCGTACCAGTTTTAGTAATGTCAGTTTGTAGTAACTGTTAACTGTGTGACTGTTTAGGTCAGATGTTAGTTAGAATAAACGATTAAATTCCTCTTGGATATCACCCATGAAAAAAATGGTAGAGGCAGCCGCAGAGCTGATGATCCTGTACTACTCACACCCACATCACTACACCAACCTTTGGGTAAAATATTCCGTAAGTACACTAGTTTCCTGATCGATCAAGGTAGATCATCTATGAAGAGAAATTCACAAAAATTATGGATAAGTTCTGGGAATGTACGCAGCTGGTACAGACCGCGTGGTTTGAAAACAGCACTCAATGAAATTAGTAAGTATAAAACGGAATATCCATTAAGGATGGATATACTTTCGTTTGCGGCTGTACGGATATCCACAATCCTGGAGCAGGATTCTTTATCAGTAGAAAAATTGTGCAAAACGTAATGCAAGTAGTATTTTAAGTATTTATATTTAAGACCGAAAGTTGATTGCCAAAATCCGAGGTCCCCGATATAACTATGTACTTCTGAAGAAGAGGTAAAGGACGCGTTTTATGAAATAACGGATGAAATATCGTACTCGAGAACTTCAACGCGAATAGGAACAGAAGCAGTATATAGGCCAACAATAGGAGAAGAAAGTCTCCATGCCTCATCAAACGATAATGATCTTGGGACAATAAGTTTCGTCAGCTCAAGAAATATGATGAAATGAAAACTAAAACATCCAAACACAAAAAAATACACAAGGTTACAGTAACGAGCAACCAAATTGATCATTTTCCGATAGATAGAAGACGCCATACCAACGTTCTAGACACATAGAGCATACAGAGGAGCAGAGCAAAATAGGCTATTGAAAAGCCGCCAAAGGAAAGCTTTGGGGTGATGAAGAATGAGGGGTAAAAGTACAAGCCCGTAATGTTCTAAGACGCCAAGCTCTAGAAAAGAGCAAAGAGATCATGCAATCAGATCTTACTAAAGGAAGTCAGCGATCGGTATAAAACACGACAATATGGTAAAAGTTTGCTTAACTCCTGGAAGGATGTGCGTCAAGGGCTAAACGCGGTGTGAAAATAATGCCATACTAGAAGAGTTGCAGCCTTAGGAGGAAATATTGAGATAAGCTGTTGAATGTAGATGGAGAGCTAGTAGCAAGAAACGGTGCTATCCCCTCACCAGAGGTTGAGATAGAACTGCCAACCATTGTGGAAGTAAAAAAAGGCAATGCATCCGCTTAAGAGCAACAAGGCGGGAGGAATCGAACTTATACCATCAAAATTAATAAAATGTACAGAAGAAAAAATAACAGAGAAATCACATGGGTCCATCATAACTACATATGTATATGGAACAAAGAAACCATCCGCAAGGAATGGAAAAATTTGGTCATCATTCCCGTATTTAAAAACAATTACCTAGGGATATCTCTGCTACCAAGTGATTACACGGTGCTGCCAAATATTTTCTTAAATAATGCTGTCAATACGCACAGAAAATAATCAGTGTCAGAAGGAATCGCTCGACGAGTGACCAGATTTGTACTATACCATGGCCTATAGAAATAGCTTTACTACGAATTCCATGAAACGGAGGCACCAAATGTCCGAGTTCCAAATAGCCAGTGGTAATAATAAGTAATAATAAAACCCTTCGGATGTTTTTCGTCCAAAATGTCGCAATTGACCATAGCCGCCGCAATGGGGCTCTCAATCCACATCACATGGGCTTTATTGTAATGCGCTTTTCTGCGAAATTTTAAATTGTTCTTTTTTTTTTTTCACGCAACGGACAATTTCTTTGTTGCCGAATTGATGAAAATTGTTTAAGATTCATGAACTTGGACCTTCGTTGATATAGACTTGCAACTTGCATTGTTCTAAATGAGTTAATGCTGTATTATTTTTTTCCGAGGTTCACCAAACAGTTCTTGCACATATCCTACTCTGGGTAAGGAGAAGGATGAGTGTGTGCCATTCTTAAGTATTTTTAAATATGTTTTTCTATTAGTAAAAATAAAAATAACTTAAAGAATGTTGACCTCATATTTTCACTAGCCTTGGATCTTTTTCCAGATTTTCGAATAAAATTTCATTACCCTACTAAAAGTCATTGTTATTTTTCAGCTAAAAGACAAGAAACACAATTCATATTCATTCATAAATAGTATTTATGACATCTCCACAAATTCATTTGCACGTTAAAGTCATATGGTTAAGATAATCTGAAATGTATAAATCTAGTAGAAGCCACCCCACTCGCTTTCAAGTAAAAATAAATTCCCTCATAACAAAGGCCTGACGTAGACAGATATTAATGGACAAGGAATTTTCAACTCGAAAAAAAAAAAATAGAAAATCACGATTGGAACTAATTTTATAGAAGATATGTGTGAAAATGCGTCATCGCATCGTTGGCGTCGTTTGGATTCCGATTAGTCAAATCCTGTTTTGACAGCGGGTTATGGACCATGTGGCCTTGCAAAATATTGCCATCACATAAGTAGAGTGTGAGGTGTATTTCTTTCTTGAAGGAGATACGGATACTTTCGTTTTTACATTCTTAAAAAGAAGGAATTCTTCTGCGAATCTACACTGCTTCCCAAAAGCCAGATTGGCATAACAAAACATCATATCTTAGATGAAAAATTTATAACTAATGAACTCATCTACCGAGAACAACAGATAAACACTTCGGAAAAAAAATGGGAAAACCCTCCGCCGGGTATTGTTAAAATATCCTCGAAAACCACTTGTTCCCCATAAAATCACGCCTTATGTGTCAAGACATCATCGACTCAAACGCCTCGTTGTTGTCCTGGTCTCTTGTTTCCATTCCTTCCTAAACTACGTGCCAAAGAGGTTCATTGCATACATAAACGATGCAATGAAAAATTCAACCAAACGAGGTATTCACTATGTATTAATTCGCACCTGTTCCCGCGTTACGACCGAAGACGTTACTGTCATTACCCGGACAACTGTGTGCGAATGTTGCTCCAATGTTGGTAGCTTAGTCCTCTTAAATTACTTCCCAACTTCTCGGCCGCAGGAGCCACAGGAAAAAAGGACGAAAAAAATAAAACCAAAACGAAAATATGGGTACTTATAAGCCTGAATGTCTGCACGCAGAGCCGCGGTGGCATCTACCGTATTCGATATCCCAACATCCCCGTTATCATCATTATTATGTGCCGTAGAGTACATCTATGTATGTATACGCTTCACCATGTCTCACGCGAACCACAAAAAGAGCAGGAAAAAATCGATATCCAGACAAAGGATGTGGATACGCAAAACCCAGGAAGAAACAGGAGAAAAAAGTGGCGGGATGCCATCTCGATTTTATTTCCTTGGTTTTCCTTCTTTCGCGGGCTTTTGTTTTCCAATTTAAAGTAGATTCATCTACGGTGTTTGTAGTTATCACGCCATGCAAGAGAGTTGAGCGCCCGGCTTCATGCCGGTACTTGCGTCGTGAGAGATAATAAGTCTTCATAAATTGTCGGCGAAATGAACACTCGACTTGAGCCGGGCGCTCGGCTCTTGGCGTGCGAGGGTAGTATTATAAATTACTGGATTGACTCGGGGATTCAATTGGAGGCATATGTACGGTTAAAATTGTGTGAGTTGAATGCAGTTACTGTTGGACAACGCCTCGGCCCAGTGTATGACGGATGAAGTATGTGCAGTTTATGCTGCGCGCCAGTCCATAACCGGGTAGTGTTGATTCGAGGCAGACGCTGAGAATACTGCGTTGCGAATTGAGGGAGGTTTCAAGAGGTGTAGTAAAATAAAATGTTGATTTTTGTTTTTTTTTTTTCGGGAAAATGCAGGGTTGGAAGACGTTTTATCGCTGAGCTTTTTCATGCTTAATTACACTTGATGTGGCAGTAGCATGTGGAGGGTTACTGGTATTTTATGGATTCCCTGAGAGGTTGATCTGATTGTAAGCGTTTTAACAGAGTTTTCTTTTGGGGGACGAATAATTCGGCTAAAGATAGTCATGTACTTAGTGATAGAGAAAGAAACGTCAACTGTCGATTGAACAGAGAGTAGGAAGAACCTCTGCTTCTTTTGTTGAAGTGTACTGTGGCGGTGGACCATTTAGTTAACAAGCATTCAAATGTTAGGCTGACCACAGATTGAATAATGGTAAGGCGAACGAGTCAATCTTAAAAAGGTGAGCACATTTATAGGAATGGTAATCATCACCGACTGTTTAGCCGAACATCTGTAGTTCAAGTCCGTCCATAGTCAAGAACAATTCCTATACGGAAAAATTGTGCAACGACATCAGTTGTGAATGAGATATAGTCAAAAAGTGCTGACGAAGGCAAAACACTCGCAGCATAAGATCACTTCAAAAATTCATACTCTGTGTGTGCATTTCCAATATAACACTTTAATAACATCTAAAACAAAAGAGTTACTGTGAACTACAACCAACCCAAATTCAGTCGAATCTCCCAAATCCTTTCTAGGACAACCACCCCCGGAGAGTAGTGGGCGAACATATTTCGACACAAACCATCTGCACCCCATCCAGGTTGTGTGACAAACACCATAAGAACGTAGACTCTTGAACCTGCACGAATTATAAAAAAAAAGTATTACTAGCTAAAATATCTAAAGCATAAAAGCATAAGGCTTAGGTAGACATTTTATAACAACAGAAATTGTGAATTTAATTTTAGGTGGCTGCCACTGTCGCTGCTGAATTTTCCAACGGAATATGGATCAGTTGACGGCTGATTTCGAATTTTGTGTATCCTACATACTTATGTACATAGATGATGTTATAGTTTAGATCGCACCAACCAAGAACACTTAAGAATACTCGCAATTTTTTTTAGAACGGCTTGGACATCATGGGTTGCAATGTCGTATTGAGAAATGCCAATTCGCAAAATTTTAAATTGTATACCTGGGGGACATTATCGACGGAACTGGTATACGTCCGTCGGAGTCGCGCATCAAGGCCATACGAGACTTACATAGGCCAAAGGACTTAAAGGAATTTGAAGTTTATAGGAAAACTAAATTACTATAACCAGTTCATCGATAGTTTTGCTCAAATAGCAGCTCCATGAAGAATTTACATGGGGGAATTATCAACAACGTTCCTTTGATATTTTTAAAAACAAGCTATTAAAAGTATCGAGATTAGTAAATTTCAGAAGCACTTACCAATAACGTTGGCTAGCGATGTCTCAACGCACAGAATAGGAGCTGTGATTTCCCATATCTATATCGATGGAACTTATGAACCAATTACTTTCGCTTCAAAACGCTGGATGAAACTCAAAAAGGTACAGCAAGAGGCCTTGTCAATTATTTTCGGAGTAAAAAAATTCCATCAATATCTTTACGGACGACAATTCGAATTAATAACTGATCACCAACCTCTGACTACCATCTTTAATCCAAGTAAAGGATTGCCACACATGATTATCCAAAGAATAGATGGTATCCCAAACGTCGTTTTAAGACACCTGCCAATTGAAGCAGTAGATATTTTCACATCGTTCAGCAGCGCCCTGGAAAACATTCACTATCCAGTGCATTGGAAAGCAGTATTTAACGGGCAAGAGATAGAACAAAACTTGCTAATCTCCGATCAATTAGTTTGCTTCCGAATGTTAGCAAGGTTTGTGAAAAAGTAGTAAAAAGGATCTAATGGGTTAAGGAAAAAGAAAATATTGGGAAGGGAATCCTTCGAATGGTATATCAAGGGTGGGCCATTTAGTGTTTTTTTTTTATAAATCATAGGTTATTTTGACACTGACAGTTGTTTCCCAATCGAAATCTTGACAGAAAGTCAGAGTCATACCCATGCGGAACGAAATGAGTCGCTTTACGCCTGAACAACGTTGGGAAATATTGAAAACTTATTTCCAAAGTGAGTGCTGTGTAGCCCAAAAAGTGGGTTTTTTTTAAATTAAGTTTTGGCCGAAATGAAGCACTAACCGCGACTGCTGTACGCAAGTTTGTGCAAAAAATTCGTGAGACTGGTATGTTAGTGGACAACACTCATGGTCGCCGTCGTCGTACGATACGAACAGATGAGAATGTGGCTGCCGTGGCCGAGAGTGTGAGACTTAATTCACGAACATCAACTCGGCATCGATCTTAACAGCTCAACATTTCACGCACTAGCCTGAGGAGAATTCTCAATTCCAATTGACTCCACAATTGAAGGCACGCGACCATCCGCTTCGTTATCGCTTCGCAGTTTGGGCCTTAGAGCAGCTTGAATTGGACATTTGAATTGGAAATTTTTGGGCGAAAAATCATATTTTCGGACGTAGTGCATTTTATCTCGGCAGCTACATTAACAAACAAAATTGCCGCTCGGAAAACCCGCACATTATTGTCGAGAAGCCAATGCATCCACAGAGAGTAACAGTGTGGTGAGGATTGTGGAATGATGGCATCATTGGACCAGCCACTTAATCGAGGTTGTACTTTCTAATTAATGGGAATGTTTGTTCTTACTAATAAAGCCATAACACATGGAAAAAAAATTGATTTTGTTCATTTTATTGCATATTTAAAAAGCAACTTGAATTTGGCCCAACTTTTATGTAGGTGTTTCAAATTTAAGTTCAAACATTCTAAAACAATTGTAAGAATCCTACTAGTAGCGTAGAAAACATAACTTTTAAAAAAAATAACATAAAAATCCTGAAGTCTAAAAGGTGTGGATTTTGGTTTTCAATTACTGTCATTAAGTGACGCCTATATGTTTGATATTTTTAACAGATGTGAAGTACTATCTGTGGGAATTTTAATTATGGAGACATTTATTACCCAACTACCCATTATATTTCGGGCGTTAATGAGCCCGGAATTCATGTAATGGTGAACCGTTTTGAAGAACTACATATCAACATGGTTGAACAGCATGTTCAAGAGAACAACAAAACATCACTGCTATGAGCAAACGTGTTCGAAACTAGCCAAGTATCAATTTATCGGGTATATATATATTTATTTTAAGGGTAGTTCTTATTTTAGAATCCAAATTATACAGAAATTGAAATTACAAAAGAAATTGGCCAAGACTATTAATTTGTCATCAAATTTGATCTCTTCCTACGAACCATATTTCAAGGGGATAGGTATGTAATAATGTAGAACTGTCGTGCCTGGGAAAAGTCATACGAAAATCAACGCAGCCCGAAAAAGTCACGGTACGATCGATTGGCAGTGTCTTTGGTCAGTACTTTTTCGAAGATGAGACTAGAGAGGCAGTTATAATGAATTGAGTCTAGATGATTTCTGGTTTTAATTGGTGGTGATGAGGCTATTACTTTAATTTAAAGATTGCGTTATTTCGGTTAGATTATGATTGGCAATATTTCGCTTCACATTTAGATAGTTAGGTCTATGCCAGTTACCCAGCGATCAATAATACCTTTAAATACAACAAAATGAAATTACAATAATTCACTGATTTATACCTCATAGTCATTTTTAACTATTTTTTTTCCTTTCCTTTCCACTTCCTTCTTTCCCCTCCCTTATCTTAGGTTTAAGATTTTATTTGTAACTGCCGTTATCATCTATACCTGTCCTCTTTCGAATTCGTGAAGCATGAGCGAAGAGAACTGGTTTACCCACGTACGTCCTGGATCTCGGAGGTGATAGCGCTATGCAATCTTTGAACAGAGCTTTCTACAAATTGCCTTGATACTGGGTTTTTCTCACATTTACGTTAAAACCTTCCAAAATATATTCGTCTGCAAATGTTACTCCTTCCACAAGTAAAACAAAACAAAACAAAAAAAAAAACAAATTCTTCTTCAATATATTTTTTTAATGTTTTAAGAAATAAATCGCATGGGTGGCAATATTTTTTACAGCAACTGTGGTTGAGTCGAACTTCTAAAATAGCTAATTATGCATCACTTTCGCGCTTGTGTAAAATTTCTATTTAGAAATCATCTCCACTTGTGGTGTAGTCACTTTTCACATAAATGAGATGAAAACACTCAACTGCCTCTGCGCGACGTTGTCAATTTTCACATAAATTGAGGTATACCTGCTACGTATTATGATCGCCTGATACCTAACTTTGCCAATTCACTATGAAGCAATGCATGATGCGTGAGGCGTCGATGGGATATTATGGGATTTGTTGGAAATCATGTATGGAGTCACTGTATTCACTGGATTTCGATGGCAAAAAATGAAATTTACAATTCGATTTCATTTTATGGCCAGTGTCGGCACCTATTGGCCGCACTCATAAACCCTTTTTTTCTTCGCAGACGGCAGATTTAAATACAGATTAGAAGAGATTCTGTGCGCTGGTTGGTTGCAATCGAGATTTAGCTGAGTTAAATGATTCAAAGAAGCGCTATTTTGAGAGGTCTTACACATCGAGGAGGTCATGTGTGACATTGTCAGACAATCACTTTTTCATATGTATGTTGACTTATACTGACTTACTTGAGACTTTTTGTTGTAAGTGGGGGAGCGCACTGAGCGAGTTTAAAGTCGAACGGAATCTTGCATGTGAACGAGGATGATGGCAAATCGGGGAACTTGAGAGTAACGGTGCGATACAGATGTTGACCAAAATATTCGAACACGTTTTACACTCATTTCACGGCTAAAAATAATATATGAGTATAATGTTTTGATTTTTAACCTTTCTTGTTTAAATTATTTTGATGCGGTTTTTGCCTCTTTTAGCGAACAAAGTTATAGGCGGCGATGGTTCTGAGACCTTTTCGAATTTATTATCTTTTTTTAAAAAAAATTAATATACCTTTTAAGAACCTTTGAATAGATGTGTTTTAGCTTGGTGGTAAGGTATTTAGGGCATATCAGACTTCCCTATCATGAGTGTGTTTGTTCCATGTTTTGCGGTGAAAAGCGCCCACTGTTTTCGACAAGGTGGTTTCTGCAAGAGGTAAATAAATGGACTCCGTCTGTAATGACCCGAGGAAAAGAGCCGTCATTAAGACTAAAAGTTCGATAATTCACATAAAATCCTGCTACGCCAATTTTCTTTTAAAGAGTGGGTTTTATGACATGTGTTTAGATTCCATCTAGTGTGATGGAGCGAATGTTATTCAACTGGCTTGTACAGAGAGCAATTAGTACCGAGATAAACCTATTCTCGGCTATTTAATTCAGGGCTCCTAAGTCAGCAACTGATGGAACGAGCCGACGCAAATTCTCTCGTGGTCGATCGGTAATCAGGTTTTCATGGTACATTTTATTGGAACTTGTCAATCAACACTTTTTAAGTACCAACTTGATGTGGGTAACTCGTTCACTATCCGCCGTATACAGATAGCTTGGCAATGGTCGGCTAGACCCATTAGTCAGGCTTGAAAGCTTGAAAAATAGAGAATATGAAAAAACCCTATATGATTGAACGCTTATTATGAGATTTAGCCTTACTTATAACTAGACTCAACTGGAAAGCCTTCACTAATCCCCAGGACGGAACAGACGCTTCTTACCTGGCAAATCTCCGGGCAACAAGTCTCCATCCGAGTATCAGCAAGGTCTTCGAGAAGGTAGTCCCTAGAGCCCTGTCTAAATGGGTCGAGGACAATAAAATCATTCCGGGCAACCAATTCAGTTGATTGACTTGGCAAAAGTTTTCGACACCGTATAGTTAGAAGGACTTTACTATAAGTTCACTCGGTTGGGCATAAGTAAACCACCGCTATATATGATTTTTGACATGTTAACCGGTAGAAAGTTCGTTGTGAAAATTTCCAACGTGACTTCTACCCAAACATTTGATATTAACAACGGACTGTAACAGGGTACGGTGAACTCGCCGATACTTTTGAGCGTTTACTTCAGTGATCTGATAGCTTCTCTTCACCATTTAAAGCGTACGCGGACGATTTAATTGCGTAAAGATCAGGTCCAACGATCGACGTTATTGTTACTCTTCTGCAGCGTGATTTCGAAAAAAATTCAGCAGTATTGTGATAACTGGAAGTTTAAGATCAACCTCCAGAAATCAAATTCTATTTTATTAAGAACCCCTCTGTCCAAGGCCTCTCGGGACACTATTAAATTTTTCATTTCTCAATTTTTGGACCAGACGAGCGTCCACTGGCAAGACAAAGTGTAGTCAGATACCTTGGGATCTGGCTAGACCAGTATCTATATTTTGACAAACATGTAGATGCTGCTCTGGCAAGGGCCCGGAGGCGATTTCGCTCTGACAAGATGGCTATTTCATAGCAGCCAACTTGATTCCAGAGTGAAGGTAATCTGCTACATGGCCTTAATCAGGCCCATAGTTGCCTATGGATGTCCCGTCTGGACAATGTGAGAGCTAGCTTAATGGAAGGGTTTCGGGTGTTTGAGAGACAGTTTCTCAGGACTTGTTGCGGGTTACATAGAACACCTTAATTTGAGTACACGAAATTTTACCCAAACGAGGTCGTATACAATAGCGCCAGGATTTTACGGGTGGACAGTTTTCTGATAAAACTGATTCGAAGCCACGTTACACGAGCAATGACTTCGGTCAATAACCTGATCTCCGGGGCTTACTGCCACAACTACTTGTACCGCGAGAGAGTGCGCCTTGAGAGCTTTGTCCCACCAGAGGCAGTCTTCTATTTAGATCAATGTGGATTGATCCAAGATAGATCGGCGGTACCGCTAATCTGCCTACAATTCCGTGGAACGACGGTTCCTCTACGAACGTGAGTTCGAATTCGCGCCGAGATCGGCTATAAAGTCTCTATGCCAATAATTTTCTGAGGATATGTACGTTTCATGTTATTTATACATATAGATCCAAATTATAGCAAGAAGTATTTAGTGTGGCTTGTTGCTCCAACCAAAACTCATATGTTTCGCCCCTCAGTTTTGGACCATGTACAAATCGGGCAAAACCTGTTAGTGCGGTAACGGGGTCATAATAATTGGGATAAGTTTTAATTCGAATCATTCTCGTTATTTGTCATTCTCCGGTATTTGCAAACCTCTTTGCTTCATGAGGAATCCATACAAAATCAAAGATCTGGTCTGATTTATTGATTAGAATGACCATTAGCTGACTGAATTAAGATGAAATAATTGTATACATTAAAGTAATATGTGTTATATATGTCCGTTTGTAGCAATAACCGAGTGAAGCTGTACACCATGTATCCGACAGAGTGGAGAAATCGAATACAATTTAATCCAGCAAGATTGTAATAAATTGCGGTTAGAACCTAATTAGCCCTTAGATGAAGATGACAAGAGGGAAGAAAGTTGATTAAAAAATAAGTTCTACCCACCATTCTCCCCATCTAACTTCTTTAACATCTATGCTTCGAGGTAGTGGTCATGACCGCATGTCCCATGTTCTACACGAAGCATTCCTTGTTCATTTCTGGTTTTATTGTGCGGACGAGTCCTTTCTGGGACTATCTATTGCCTCGTTCCCTTATTTACTTCTTTGTCGTATCTACCTACTGCTACTGCGCTGTCATAATTATTACACTCCTTAAAAAAAACAAAAAGTAAAAAGTTGTTTGAGATTAAATGAATGCACTTTAAGTGCACAGACAGCCGGTGTTCGGTGTTGAATCCGCTCATAATACTAACATCACACTTCCATTGCGGCTCAGCTCCCACACTCGCGAGCTCTCATCATGCCTCCACGGACAGTAAAGATGCAACCAGCGCTCAAAGTTAACCACTTCTCTCAAGAAGCAACAACACAACGAAAAAAAGCACAAAGCAAAGGAAGCCCCTAACCAGGCAGAAGCGGCACACACAAGGATTCCGTGTTGTCAGGATTCGTCAGAGGGCGGAATAAGAGAAAGACGAACCAGGCAGGTATAGGAGTCCGCGAAATATTTCCCTCCGCGATATTACGTTCATTCCTTTAATGAGCAAACAGATTGCACTTCATTTTTGCAAGATTACTGCTTTCATGTTGGTGAATGCACAGAGAGACACCAATACTCGCAAGTGTACGTCGGCGGTTTTGTTTTTTTCATTTTTTTGTTTGCTTTGGAGTTCGGCTGAGTGTGCCGCGTGGTTGCAATATTCGTAAGTGTGAATGAATGGCGGCGCAATCATTCCAGCAGATACCGAGTGGATTCGGAATGCAGATACGGATTACATTGGCAGGTGTTGGCGCGTGCAGTGAACGGGATTGAGATTACTTTTCGTTTTTGCCTCTTGACTTTGTCGCGTTTTTGCCATATGGACTTACCAGTTTTTAAGGTAGTATTCGAGTGGGCTTGTTGATTATCTGAAATGAAACAACGAAAGGAAAATGTTAATTAAGCTGGACATTGTTATTCAGTAAACTGATAATTCGGAGAAAAAGTAAGTAAAGGATGTAAGATGGGGAGAAATAAGGGGTTACTGTTAGGCGGCATGCTGATGTTGGTTTTCAGCTTTTTGACCCAAATTAAAAAAAGAAAACTGATTAGTGACCCAAAAGATGTTTACGAAATTTATAACAGACTTAATCAGTGTTTTTTGTTTTTTTCTAACTACACGCCAATTAATCAAGAAAGGCCGTAAGGGATATACAAATATACGCATCTACAGTTATGTAAGTTCTATATACGAGTAAGGTCTTATGCTTAGAGCTGTTACATCGTAGGTAACTATTGGAAAGAAGTCTGAAAAGTCCCGAGTGACAGAAATGTGAATTAATTCAGAACATTTGCAAGAAGCCCGTAGAGAGAGAGAAAGGAAAACTAAGTTGTTCTAATGAAGGGCGTCTTACATCCAGTGATTGGACCTTTTTTTTTATTTTCTTGATTCTGAAGCTCATATATACATAGATAGTGTAGAGCTTATGCCACTGAATTAACCAAAAATGGTGTACAGGTTTTGACGGAAAATCCAACGGCGAGAAAGGGTGCCAACAGCATATTATAAACTTCTGTTAGAGTCTAGGTCATAAACGTGCACTGTTAAAACTCATCTGTTATTCCCAAATATTCCCAAATGAATAAGGTCAATTCGGCACGAGAACCTGCCTGGATGAAAATGGACAGATACTTGAAGAGTCGCAGTTGATACTAAGGACATGGAAAGACCACTTCTACAGACTTCTTCCGGACAGGATGATCCGCTTAATTTCTCCTGGATCTCGGCATGAAACTGATCCTCTGGTGGGACGAAGACGTTGAAGCGCATCCTTTGGTGGTACATGTAGTTAGAGCCATAAGTCCCAGATATCTGGTTATTGACCGAAGTCATTGCCATAAAACCATGCAATAAAGACATCTTGTCAGAGCGAAAGCGCCTTGGACCCATGCTAGAACAACAACTAAAAGGTTTTTCAATTGGCGCGGGTAGATTTTTGCGGCCCGTGGGGGCAATGTTGTTTTGATGACATCTGTCAAATTGGTTGTTTGTTATTCGATTACTGATATCAAATCACCATGACAATTACACTATTGAACACCACGTACAAATGATACAATTTTATTATTAAAATGGACTTCGCTGGTGCGAACGTTGCGCGAGTTGCGATCCAACATTCTTCTCCCATGCAGCTGCTAACGCATAACTTAGTTATCTTAAGAAATACAATATACAGGGTGTCCCACGAGCAGTGTGCCAAAAAGCTAGAGCGTGTAGGTCTGGTCAAGACAAGAAAAAAATCGTATGGGAGGGGGGGGTCTATTCCCCCCCGTTTAGCCGGGAGGGGCAATTTTCTAAAAAATTGACTTGAAGAGAATTGAATGTTTAAAAAAAGATTACCACTTAATTACATAAAATTTTGAAAAAAAATAGTTCGAACATTTTTTTTTTTTTTTTTTTTCCAAAATTTTGAGTTTGAAAATTAATTTCTCAAAAACTATTCCCTAAAACAGCTTCATTTAAAAACAGGACGAAAGAAGAGATTTCTGTCTTTACAAGAAAGTACATCATGGCATTGTGGATGTAACTGTTGATTTTTAATAATTTTTTTTCCAAATTAAGTCAATTTTTTAGAAAATTGCCCCTCCCGGCTAAACGGGGGGGAATAGACCCCCCCCTCCCATACGATTTTTTTCTTGTCTTGACCAGACCTACACGCTCTAGCTTTTTGGCACACTGCTCGTGGGACACCCTGTATTCAAATTCAGATTTGCCTCTTGCATCAAATACCTTGTAATCTAATATATCCAAATTCTAATTTGCTTCTGTATCATATGTAATTATTAATCTCACGCTAAAGTAATAAGTCAGCATTTTATTATTATAAAAACCTACTTCAAAAACGATAGTTTGTTCAGTTCTGTTAATAAAGTTGCAAAGGGCGAAGCTCTGCCTGAAATTTAATTCGTTTTTTTTATTTCGAAGTTTCGTGGTAAATATAAGTCGTGCTAGACGTGGTGGCCTTTAACAGTCGACTCTTCAATGTTTAGTGACCAAATCTGAGACCACTGTTTCGGTAATTAATCACATAACGTACATTCGTACGTTAAAGGAACCCAATATCGGCGAAGAACATTGCCGTGGTCCTTGAAAATGTACAGAAAAATACGAGGCAGTCAAGTCCTCGCTGCGCAGACTTACACCTATACAAGATCCAGGAACTCAAAGTTCATGACCATAGACAACGCCGTTTGTTCGCTGACTGGGCTGCGGGGCGTTTGGAAAAAGACCGCAATTCTAGCCAAAAACCCATCTTTTATATGGGATGACACCAACCCGTACATCATCAGGTTAATCTGGTGACAATGCATTCTTCTCTTCTCAATGCATTCTGACAATGCAAAGTTACCGTTTAGTGTAGATTTTGGGCCTGCGACGTCCGTACTTTTTTGAAAACAACGTCGCGGGTACGAGCAGTACAGAACGACAATAACCAATTTTTTATGCCCCACATCGAACCATATGGACATAGACGACATGTGGTTCTAACAGCACGGCGCTACGTACCATACGGCGGATGCCACGATTAACATTCTGCATGAACGATTTGGCGCTAAAGTTATCTCTCGCAGAGGGTACGTGAACTGGCCACCAAAGTCATGCGATTTGAGGCCGCTTTTTCTTGTGGGGTTTCCTGAAGTCACAGATCTTTGAGAATAAACCACAATCGACCGATGCACTAAAGGTGAACATAACACAGGCCATCGGATCCGTGCCACCCTAAGAAACCGAGGCGGACATTTCAATGACATTATATTGCGTATATAATGGCATAAAGAGGCTTTACAAACAAAAAATTAATTTTGTTAATACCTCGCGCATAGCTTGTTTTATTCCATTTTAACATCTACCCGCCCTTATTGAAAAGCCCTTTATATTTTTATCAAAATATAGATATTAGTCCAGCCAGGAGTGATTTACTTACTCGTATTCTCAGTGCTTGTAATAGAGGCTTTTTAATCCTACGGTGTCGAAAGCTTTTCCAAGTCAATCAGAATGATCCGTTCATGGCGGACGATGGTAAAAGAGATTTCCGACCTCCTAACGTGGATGAAGTCATTCGAGTGGCGAGGAGCTGGTCTCATCCGGCGCATTTCCAGTTGGCGTAAAGGCTCAATTTTAACCTGAAGCTCGTCGGAGTGAACCCAGCAATGGGGTGAAACAAGAATAAATTCAGATAAAATGCTCACAATGTGTCGAGGTACTCCTTCCGATGTAACTATGATCAACTAGTGGCTAAATAGACTTAGACGCAAATAGGTCTCTCCGGCGCCCGAGCGATGCCGGCCTTAAATGCCTTGTCTTGATATATTAGGTCTGCCGAGATGTATACCCGACACATTCCTGGAATATATATAGATGTTAAAAAAAAATATGGAAAACCCAAAACGTCATAACAGAATCTGAAACCGGTTTCAACAGATTACATTATTCGGGGTTTCCAGTCTTAGCTTGGCTAATATGACCAACTTTCTCAATTCCACGCACCGAATATTTATCCCCAGCAAAATGGCACTTGGTCTGGTACCAAAATATGACATCAAAACCAAAGCTCAATAAGCTACTTGCCTGCTGCCTAAGGTTTTCAAACTACCTGGAGGTGATTTGGTGGGAAGCATCCACTCGATCATCTGTAAAATACGCCCAGAGAAAAGCATGCCAGATAAATGGTTTGTCTAAGGGAGCGCCGTGGCACAGTGGGTAGAGTGTCAGCCGCTGATGTAAGATGAGCGAGTTCGGATCCCGATAACACCAATGCCTTCGAATGATTTCGCCGCTTTCCCCTCGGCGGGGTACTGACATAACCCCCCATGGTACATTTGCCTTGAAAAAGCTTCTCGGCTCTCGCCGTTTGGAATCGGCATTAACCTTTAGGTTCCGTTCACTTGTGTGACAATAATTCGCACACAACATAAGTGAATAAAAAGAAGATTGGCTCTTGCTCTTCATGAGCTCTAGAGCCATCTTAGGTGTCTGTCGGGCAGTACAATGGACCAGTATTTATGTCTGAGTGCTCCAACAGATAGCAGAAGCCGGCCAAAAAAAATGGTTTGCCTGATTCCCAGGTAAGAAAATTCTTTTGACTGCGCCAACCACAGAGAGTCCCCTGTACATTGCATACACGGTCTTCTCTCCCACTTTGTGGAGCGCCTAAGACCGATTGTAAATAATGCCATTACTCCATATCTCAAGGCCGAGAATTCCATAATTCGACCAAATATTCGCACTACGGCAGATCCTGCATTTAAATTGATTAACTATACAGCGACATGTCTAGCTGCCAAACTCGTCAGGTTGTGTAAGATGCTTCATTCGAGTTTTGTATGATCAAGCCGATGCTTTCAATATCAAAAAAAGGTCAATGTCAACAAGGTGATCTAACTTCGTCCGACTTTTTAAATATGTATTGCCCATAAAAATGGTATTCAGAAATCACTCGGAAATGGGGTCAAGGCTGTATGGACTGAACAGCGACATCGAACTAGTCAGGCATCTATAATTCCAACGCCTCTGGCTGGACCATGTGGAACAAATGGACACCGCCGCTTTAGTCCGAAAAGTCCAACCCTGACAAATGATGCATTAGAGGACAATCACATCTATGGTGTGGTATGCAAGTGGAAGGGGAATTCAACCAACTGGACGGGCTAGAAGGGTACGCTGGCTGAGGCCCTGGCCCACCCCGGAAACAGAAAATTTCATTGGTTGATATCACATATAAGGGCAGTCAATTATGGAGTCATCTAAAAAGGGGCGTCATTTTGAATGAATATAATCGCTTAATAGTTTTATGAAAAGTGAACAGTTTTTTTTTTCTAAAATACAAATATTGAGATTAGTAGTAGAATACAATATTTGCCAATATTCCGTATCTGTTTTTCTGCGCGGCATATAGCGCTATCCTGCTGAAATTAAACACACTGCAAGTCCAAAGTAAACATTTCAGGCAATAGAAAATCAATCAACATTGTCTGGTAACGCAGTCGCAAAGTCGAATTGCAGACTCTCTAATGCACTATTTTCAGAAAACGTAACCCAATGCCAGCTCAAAATTCGTACCAAACTATCACTCGTTGTGGTAAAAGAGGACGTTCCATTACTTCTCTTGAGTTTTGGAGCCTTTAAACTTTTTGTTTAGATTGTTAATCATCGCAATGATAAATGCTGCCAGTTTAACAATAAAATAAAAACATAAAATAAAATAAAATAAAACAGGAAGCCCAAGATTCTTAAACTAATTTCTTATATATTGTATATTATACGATATATAGCGGACTTTTATTTTTTTTTTTTTTTAGGATTCGCGCAGTTTCAAGAGTTACGTTCTTATGGTGTTTATCACACAATCTGGATGGGGTGTAGATGGTTTGTGTCGAAGATTTTCTTTCACTACTCTCCTGGGGTGGTTGTCCTAGATATGATTCGAGAGAATCGACTGAATTTGTCGCGTTGGTTGTAGTTCACAGTAACTTATTTGTTACGCCTTCGTCAGCATTTTTTGATGATATCTCATACACAACTGACGTTGTTACACAGTTTTCCCGTTTAGGAATTGTTCTTGGCTATGGACAGACTTGAACTACCAAGTTTCAGGATTACTATTGCACCACGAGCACCCCCATACCAGCATTAGCATCAATAAAAATGTCCTGTTTTCATATTAAACTTTGTAGGAGTCTGATAACTTTAGGGCTAAAAAGTGGAAAATCCAGATGCCATAAGCTCTGTTATGCAGATAGTACCTATGAATCTATTATACTTGGAAAAACCAACATTTCCATTTGAAGTCGTTCTCCTGAATGGGCTAAGCTTGGCAGGTGGTGTAGCTTCACTCCACGACAACAAAAATGTGGCTACAATTCGCTTGCAATAGTAGTGCGGGCTTCAAACAAAATGCTTTCGAAGCACTTGTCGGCAGTCATAATAATCGTTAAAGAGCATTCCAATGCCATTCAATTTACAGGGCCAGCAGCACCCGTATATCACGCGCCAACTGTCACGCATCCATCCAATTCAATCTACACTGACAGATAATAGATAACTGAAATCCATTCACTACATCATGCAAAACACAATTGTTTTGCAATTACACTTCAAATTGCATATTTATTGCTTCGGTTGGCACCAATCAGCAGTCGCTGCAATACCGTCACTTCATCACGCTTCAATGTGAATCTCTCTAGGCAAACGTGCAAATTTGACACATGCACTCTTAACCCGCCAATTGTCATTATTTCATGGCTCCCAGAGCCCCATCTCACCCGTCAACGATTAGATTAGTTAATGCTACCATAGCCCATAGTCTACATCAAGCATGTCAAATAAAATTATTCAAAAATTTGTCAACGGAACTGTCGAACCGTGCAGTTGAAAAAACGCCATTTTTCGAAATGGAAATGTGTTACTTACTCGTAGTACGTGTTTTCGTTTTCCATTCGGCGGGAAATGAGCGATGCACCCACAGCAACTACTAATCGCGTCTAGTGGCAAATGCATCTACATTTTTCAAGTGAATCCATCTGAAAGCGATGGAGTCAAACATGCACATGAACAATAATTGACAGCGGCATCGGTGTACCGGGAACTGAGAGTCGGGCATCGATCTGCCTGCTCCATGACGACTAGGCCATGTTGGGCGTGTACGACTAGCACATCCAATTTTAGACATTTCGGGTTGTACCGAGTACAATACGCAATTGAATGGCATGTTATGTAGCGCGACCAAGTGATATTCGAGCGCGCGAGTATCATTGTAAAACGCTGCTGCAACGGGTAGGACGGTTTTCATTACTACCGGGCCGGGTTGAAGTGGTGGAGTGGAATGGAATGGAAATTACCCATAAAGAATTTATTTAAAAACAAAAACAAAAAAAACTGAAACGAAGAATCTGAGGAAAACATTTAAATTTCATCATCATCGTCATCATCGTCGGCAATGGTATGGTTGGTGCTGACACTGCTGCCGGTTGTAGAATCCATGCTGAGATTGGAATGAATATCGAGGAGCCGGCCGAGGGCTGAAGAACGAAGATGTAAAAATAACGCCACGCCGGGTTTATTTGTTATTCTTTGTAACAAACACATACACATGCGTGCGGGAGTGGTACACATAAGGCGAAAAACACACAATTGGGTGGCAATAAAGAATCGAATTTATTGAAAAGTTGATTTCGGATGAAATTCGTCGATTGAATGTGGATTAAAGAGGAAATGCGAAGAGCTGTAATGAATGGTGGGAGCTCGGGCTCAAAGAGGCCGGGGTAAACTCCTCTGGACATTTGCTCGAGAGGGAAATAATTAGTCGATCCCTGGTTGACGTATTGATAGCCGTCGTTCCTGCGTGGGTGCCTGATTGGGAAATAATTTTCACACAAAATGATGCGATGACAAAATAATTGACTTTTCTTAGGTGGAATTATATTATTTTTATATTGCAACGCTTTTTAGAGATTTTTCACAACTACATATATGTATATATTTTTACTAATTGCAAGTGACCTGTAATATCTTTCTCACAAGATGACAAGATGATGATGGTGCGAGTGAATGGTGGTGGCGACTGTAAACTTTCCATGTCGTAATGTGTCTATGGTGATGACTAAGTGGTTTATTTGAGCTTCAATAACTTTCAAAATATCCCCTCGCAGGTAGTTTCCTAGGTGGTAATCATTTTACCATTCTCGGCCTTTTCATACTGTTATAACCAATATTGGGATAGAATTTCGAGCATCCCAATTGTTATAAAGAATATTTTAATTTTAATTTTTATATGGTCCAACAGTTGAAAATATATCAAGCATATGATTGCCTCTGAAGCTTCTGCAGGAAATGATTTTTTTGAAGTCATTTTTGACTTCATGGGATATAATACGTTTTATGAATTATTGGACGTAATGATTGCACCCATTTCGAAAACGTGTTATTTAAAGTTAACATTTTATGTTTAAAACATCTGCCATTATAAACATGGGTTTAATTTACAGTGTTACCAATCAAGGAATAAAGAATTGGATCACCTATTACGAATTAAATTTCATTTCCAAAAGGCGATTTCCACAACATATCCCGTTTAAATGGAGACGACGTGAAAGCTTTATCATAAGACTGAGCAAGCCGTATATACACCTACCTTTGTTTTTATTTCTTTTTTATTGTTTATTTTAATGAAAGCTAAAACTAAACTATTTCCGATTTTTTGTAAAAAATTAAAAGTCAATACATATGTATTTCTTTTTTATATTATGAAATTTTATTTAATCGAACTATGAACCATTGACATCTGTAACCTTCTTCCACCATGATTTAATGTCCATTTTTCCTTTTTTATAGAAGGCTTGTTATTTTGACGCTAAAAAGTTTTCAAAGGCTTCTATGACCTCTGATCGGTTTCGGAACAACTTTTGCCGACAAAATGACGACAGACTGCGGAAGAAGTGATAATCCGTTGGAGAAATATCAGGAGAGTACGGTGGATGCGGAAGAATTTCAAATCCCAACTGTAGCAGCTTCTGAACCGTTACGTGTGAGGTATGGGGACTAGCATTGTCATGTAACAGGAGCGGACCATGCCTATTGACCAATGCAGGTTATTGTATGCATTATGCCGATTTCCTCACAACATTTGACTGCATTTATCGTTTCCCCTGGTTAAAGAAATGAAAAGTGGATTGGTCCTTTCGATGTCTACCAGATTGTCACCATAACCTTTTCTGAGTGAAGACCAAGTTTCGGGGTGTGCGTTGAGTTTTCGTCTGTATCCAACCACTGCCCAAGTTTTTAAAGGTTGTCATACAAAATCCACTTTTAATCACATGGATTATACGGTGCAAAAATGGTGCATTTCGGTGCCTTCGACTCAGCGATGCACAGGTTTCTAAACGGCGTAGTTTTTGGGCCGCGTTCAATTCATGGGGTGCCCACTTGTCGAGTTTTTTTCACCTTTCCTATTTGAGATAGGTGTCGATTTATTGTCATGGGGGATACTCTCATGTTGTGTGCAATGCCCCGCTTTTGTTTTGGTTTACATCCATCGTTTCTCGTAAAATGGCGTCGTCAATTATCGTTTCCGGTTTACCACGCAGTTCGTTTTCGAGGCTTAGATCTCCTGAGACGAATATATCAAATCAATGGTGCGTTCGTTCACCGCTGTATGCACAAATGTGCCTGATTAAGGCCATGTAGCAGATTACTTTCACTGTCCACGCTGCTACGAAACAGTCATCTTGTCATAGCGAAGGCGCCCCGGGCCCTCGCCAAAGCAGCAGTTATATGTTTGTCAAAATAAAGATACTGGTCTAGCCAGATCCCAACTACGCTTTGCTATGACACTGGACACCCGTCTTTTCCTGCGCCAGGTGTCCCGAGAGGCCCTAGACATTCTGAGCAAAATAGTTCCTGATTTCTGCAAGTTGATTTTCCAACTTTCAGTCATCACAATACTCCTGAATTTTTTCTATGTCACGCTGCAAGAATATGATAAAGACGACGATCGTTGAACCTGATCTGTAGACGATTAAATCGTTTGCATACACTATTGAATGGTAAAGTGGTGGAGAGAAACTATCACATGATTGAAATAAATATTAAAAAGAATCGGCGAGTTTACTGTACCCTGTTGCAGTCCGTTGTAATTCCCCTCTGTAATGAGTCAACTATATTTCAGGCAGAGCTATTTGCAATCAATGAGACAGCATATAGTATCATCAGCGACAGGAGACCCACTAACCCCAGGACAACTATGTATATTCTCAAACAGTCAAGCGGTTCTTAAAGCGCTAAAGAGGTACACCTTTAACTCTAAAGTTGTCTGGGGATGTCACAATACATTAAAAGAACTGGCTGTAAACAACGGATTAAAGTTGATAAATGCAGTGCCAGGTCATGAAAACCATGAAGGCAATGAAAAGGCTGACATACGAGCCAAGAAAGGTGCTCAGATACATTTTACGGGGACATCATCCCCGCCTTACGGTTTGACAAATGAATCATAAATTTTAATTTTCGTGGGGGCAACCACCCCCATTTATTAAGCTTAATTCAAGCACATGAACTAACTTAATCTACCTTGACCTAACTTAAACTAGCTTAGTTGTTAAGGGGAAGGGAGAGGGGGGCATGAAGAAGAAGGGTTTTTAAGCATGGAGTGCTAAGGTTCAGGTCGAAGAAGGGATTCGAGTTGACTCTTCTGAGCATTCGTAAGATGGGTTCGTTGGAGCCATAAGCGGTACGGGTGGTGGGTACATAGAAGAGACGGGGGTTTCGTACATTGCGAGGGTTAGTGTTGAGAGAGACAGAGTTATAGAGAGTAGCGCAGTCAATGGAGCCTGAGAGGAGTCGATGGATGAAGAGGATGTCAGATACAGTTCTTCTTTCCTCCAAGGTGTTAATTAGTTTAAGGCGGTCGTGATAAGGTGGTAAGGGCAAAGGATTGTTCCAGGGGAGACCTCGCAGAGCAAAGCGTAAGAACCGGCGTTGGATGCTCTCGATTCTAGAAATGTGGATTTGCTGGTAAGGAGACCACACTTGAGAGGCGTATTCAAGGAGGGGCCGGACGAAGGTTGTGTAGAGAGATCGGGTGACGTAAGGGTTAGAAAATTCTTTAGACCATCGCTTCACGAACCCGAGTGCTGAATTAGCTTTAAGGATTATCTCGTCTATATGTGCGCGAAAATTTAGCTGTTGGTCACATAATATACCAAGATCGCGGATAGTTTGAACGGTGGAGATGGGCTGATTATTGAGGTAGTAGAGACGGGGACGGGGTTTAATACGTTTACGTGAGAAAGTGATTGATTGGCATTTGCTAATGTTAAGATCCAAGCAATTTTTGGAACACCACATGGAAAAACTATTGAGATCGGATTGAATAAGGGAAGAGTCGTGATTGGAGGAAATAGACTTGTAGAATTTGGTGTCGTCGGCATATAGTGAGATGTGGGAATTTTTAATCACAATATCAATATCGTTAATGGTAAGGACAAAAAGAAGTGGACCTAGGTGGCTCCCTTGGGGGACGCCGGAGGAAGCTAAGAAAGGATTGGAAAAGGCAGATCTGAAACGAACACTATAATACCGATTTTCCAAGTAAGAAGATATCCACTTCAATAAAATGGGTTCGAAGCCAAGAGAAGACAATTTGAAGAGTATTAGATTGTGGGAGATTTTATCAAAAGCCTTACTGAAATCGGTTGAAACCATGTCGACATCTTTTCCATTCTCTAAAGCCGAGAGGGTAAAAGACACAAATTCAACAAGGTTTGTGGTTGTAGAACGGCCCTTAAGGAATCCGTGTTGTCTGGGGGAGATTAAAGACTTGCAGCGAAAGCTTAAGATTTCGTACAAAATGCTCTCGAAGATTTTGGGTATATGTGACAGTTCGGACCTTTTTTGTGTATAGGGGTTATAAATGAGGTTTTCCATAACTGGGGGAATTCACCTAAAGCTAGGGATAAACTGAAGATCTTTGAGAGAGGGAGAGAGAGGGTTGATGAGCATTTTTTCAGGAATATGGCAGGGAGACCGTCTGGTCCAGGAGTGAATTCATCATTAAGTTGATTTAGTTTGGTTTCGATGACATCGGGTTCAACTGTATGAGGAAGAAAGGGTCCAAAGGAACATTTCGGTAAATAGTCGAAGTAAGCGGGGTCTGGATGGAAGGAGTCGTTGGCGAATGATTGTTTAAAATAGGCGGCAAATAAGTTGGCGATAGTGTTAGGGTCATTAGAGGTTTGATCATTCAAGGAGAGAGAGGTAGGGTAACCATCAGATTTTCTTTTGTAGTTAACAAATTTAAAGAAGGACTTAGGATCACTTATAAGATTGGCTTGCGTTTCAGCTAAATAGCGTTGATAGAGGAAGTTGTGAAGGGCGGTAAAGTTAAGATAGCTGCCCATGTAGTTAGAAAAGTCTATAGGGGATTGGGTACGAAGGAAGATTGTCCACTGTTTATTTCTTTTGTTTCTTAGGGTGCGAAGTCTACGATTATACCAGGGTGGGGAGGTGGACAAAATTTTGCGTTGGGAAATTGGTACGTAAAGAGAGATAGAGTTAAATATTTCCCTGTAAAATTTGGATATTGCATCATTTATAGTTAGATTATCAAAATTGAAAGGGGCTTTTTTAAGGTATTCATTGATTTGGTGGAAATTTGCTTTGTGAAAATCGTGAGAAGGCAAAGCTGTGGAAGGGGTGTTCTGTAAAGGAGAATCGTGAAAAAAGGAAAGAAGGAGGGGGGGATGGAAGTTATCGATGGTTGAAAGAGAGAGGGGACAGAGTGAGACAGAGGAGTTGAAGGGATCAATTGTAAATATGAGGTCTAGTTGTCTACCCATGTAGTTTAAGACGCCACTAACTTGACTAAGGTTTGAATCCGCAAGGCGATCCAAGAAGAGGCATTCTTTGGCAGTAGTGGGATTGGTGGCAATGTAATGCGATTCATCGTCTGATTGAGCCCATTTAAGATGAGGAAGGTTGAAGTCTCCGAAAAGAAGGATTTCATCCTGGGGGTCTCTTAAATCAATTATTTGGTCAATTGTGTTAATAGCCAGTTGATAGGATTCAATGGGCTGTGAGGGCAAGATGTAGAAACATATGATGTAGAGTGTCTTTTGGGGTAAGACAATTTTGATTGAAACATAGTCGAGATGGGGGGAGGACGATATTGCAATGAGGGAAGAGTCAAAGGAGTCAAGGACGGCTAGTAGGACTCCTCGACAAGGGCAACCCTCGGTGGCCTGACTGAGTTCGTCATCGCGATAGATGTTGAAATTTGTTGAAAACAGTTCGGAGCTACTTATGCTGGGGATCAGGTTCGTTTCGGTCAGAGCAAAGATTTCGAAGGGTAGAGCGTGCGACTGTTGAAAGACAGTTTGGGTTTTTGAGCGAAGACCTCTTACATTCGGATAGTAGAAGGTAAGAGGAAGATTTTGACTAAGTGGGGGTATGGATGGGAGAGGGATGGATTTAGGGACGAAAATACTTGTCGTGATCAGCTCTACTACGTTGCAGGTGGGATATTCGTTTTGAGTGAATGTATTGGCGGAAAGTTTCAAGATCCTTTGACACTTTTTGGGGCGAAATATTGAAGAATTCGTGATATTTGATAAATAGGTTCTTGAGGCTAGCGAAGTCAGTAGGAAGGCCTTCCTGCTGGATGGAGACCATAACGCTTGTGTTTGTCTTACCTTCGTAGCAAATCGAATCGGATTTATCATGAAGGTATGCCAAGAAGAGACGAATGTTCTCGTATGTCTTCTTATCCCTCAGACGGGAGAGAGCGTAGCGACTTTGGATAGGGTCGGTAGTTAGCTGGGTAAGTTTAACTGTAGGGGGCAGAAGAGGATCAACGAAAGATTGGGGGGTGACAAGGGAAGCAATTCTGGAACAGACAGGATGGTATTAAACACTCAAGAACATTCATGGAATAGAATCACAATCCCAAACGTGCCAAAGAACCTCCCGAACTAAATAAAGTCAACTTAAGAGTGCTATGTGAGGCACTAACAACACACGGGGCATGCAACTACCATCTTTATAAAATGGGTCTTAGTAGCAGAGAAATTTTCAGGCGATGTGGGCAGGTCAAGGAAACCTTGGAACACATACTGACCACCTGCCCAAATCTGACCCGAGAAAGACTCAAAACGACAAGTACCACAACCATAACGGGGAAAAACTTCCAAGAAATCCCGTCTAGAAAAGTCGTTACATTTTTAAAGGCAACACTCAAATCCTAGATCAAAGTAGAGGGTACAATAGATCATTATGGTCGCAGTACTAGTGTCTTCAGGTGACACAGCCTAAGTTCTTCAATTCAATTCAATTCCATTGGTCATCCGATAGGAGTTTCGACGCACCATGAATAGTATTATGCCCCGTTCTGAAACCAAATTGGTTATCCGGAATGATTTGATTGTCCTCAACTCACTTATACAGGTCTTTATGGACCACCTTTTCGAAAACTTTGCTAATACCTGGAAGGAGACTTATCGACCGAAGATTTGATGGGTTAGAGATGTCTTTACCCTTCTTGGTTGCATAACCGCTGTTTTCCAATCCACGTTTGTTGAACAGGATGGTGGCCTCTGGTGGGAGATGTCTGAGCACAACATTAGATTCCGTGGATTCCCGTGGATTTTTTTCTCTTCAGTGACTCGAAGATCATCTGGTGATCTCCCGTCGAAATAAATAGGATGTTGGTTCCTTCATTGGTGACGGCATCATTTGCCATGAAATCGTAATTGAACCTGGTAAAACCAAGGTTCTCTGATCGCCAATGGTCGGTATCGTTTCTAAGGTAAGAGTGGTGAAGTTGTTTTCTGTTGGTCAGGTCGTGGTTTGAGGGAATGCTGTAATTTACATTATACACTTTCTGGAAGACAGCTCCCACCCTCTTGAAGGTCCCCGATCACGAAAAAATCGTCATTCAAGACGGCGCTTTCCGGATCAATGCTGACTGTTCGTAAAAGGCGTTCATTGTCTGACGTTCTCAAAAGCTTCAGATTCTGAATGATTTATTTGCGGGAACATACTCTCTCTTCTGGAATTTACTGCACGAATTCTATTGTTCCAATGAAAACTTACAGATATTTTGGAATTTTCCGTGATGAACGGTTGGAGATTTTTAATCTGTGACTTTAGTTTCTTGACCTCCAGTTCTGTTTTCACACTGAAACTTGATCTCTGAATAAGAGGTGGGAAAATTGTTTTGGGTCTTTGAAAATAAGATCTTAAGGAGAATCTATGGTGGAAAACAGGGGGGAAAAATCGGGCGAAATGTGTAAACTACACAATCAAGAACTCGAGTACTCTAATCAGCCCCAAGCATTATCCGAGTGATTAAATCGCAAAGACTAAGGTGGGCAGGAAAAGTACGAACAGACAGTGAACGAATAGTCAAATGAATGATGAGTGGTAAACCAATAGGAAAAAGACCGCCAGGAAGGCCGCGCCGTAGATGGGAGGACTGGATAACAATGGACCTAGATGAGATGGGACATAAGACCGAAACATAGGAGGAACACAAGGCAAGGAGGCTTGGCGAAGGCTTGTCAACTACGTTCTAAACGTCCGTGTTTCCAATGGCCAGAAATAATAATAATAATGATTGTCGTTACAGCCCGCAGGGGATCAAGACTAAAGCTTTTTTCAATCATCTATGTTGTGTGAATTACCACACCAACTACCCACCAACAACAACAACAACTATACGTCCAGCAACAGCAGCAACAACAACAACAACAACAACCATACGTCCACCTGGATCAGCAACAGTGCATAAGCCATCCAGTGCAACTGCAACAGAGACACGTGTGCACATCGACCCCATCAAATTACTAGAATACATTGTAATTGCAAAGGTGAATTCATGAAATTGATGAGTTAGCGTCTGCTCGACTTCCGATTGCAGGTTCATGAAATCACCTAGGCAAAGCTAAGTTACATTATTTTGTGAGAACATGGTTATCAGTCTGTTTGTAGAGTGCGATGAATAAAGTTGCTTTTTTTTAATAAACGTTTCCACTAGGCTTATAATTTGTGCGACTTATTATCGTATAGGTCTGATATATGTGCGATTTATAACCGATTCCGAACAATATATTTCGGTATGCTGTTCCTATGGAAGTATCATATTTTAACGTTCTTAGTACTTTCTGGAATTCAATACCCGTGTCAACGGCATTAACGACGAACACACTACCCATTGAGCAATGATGCTCTTTCACGTCATAAACGTTTACTTTTTACGAAGCGCTATTAGAGACTTTCCCCTTAGTAAATGTTAATGACTTCGATTATCATGAGTGTTGGCTACAGCTAATTACTAAGACCGAGTTAAAAACTTCGGGAAAAAGCATCATCGTCTTGGATATTTCGTAATCACTTTTGCATATCTGGACGAAAACAGTGAATGCCAGACGGTTTGGTTTCTCATAGCATATTAGATCTAGCTTTATCAACAAAAAGCCCAGCAAGAGAATGTATTGAATACGTAACATATCTATCAACAAATCAGTACTTACTCGGCCTATGTACACCTTTTAACATTAGCTCAGTTATCACACATAACAATCCCTAACTAATGTCAAGTCACTTTTCATTTTGTTGCCCCCAAAGACTATGCACGGCAGCAGAACGCACATAAACGCAAAGCAAAGAAAACAAAGAAAATGTATGCGAAACCATAAATTCAAATGTGAAAAGTGAAATGCGAAATTTCCATTACGCTCCATCAGGCCACCGCTAGATAAAGTGCGAAATGAAAAGTTGAATAAGGAAAATGCGGCGCAAATAAACTACCACCAAACGCACAGCTCTTCACGACGCGATCCGATGACAAATGGTTTTTATCTTTTTTTATTTTCTATGAGTATCTCAAGGTGTGCATACCTAACCTGTGTAAGATTAAATCGACGTGTCGGCGGTTTCCGTAATTTATGTACTCAGTGGCCGCGAAGCTGTCGCCGCGTCGTCTTTGGCAACATGGTTTTGAGGAATCTCAAATCAATAAATAATTCCCGCAGCCATATGCATCCACATCTTACATCTAAAAATACGAAATAGAACCTGTTGGATTCGAGATGAAAACGAAAGCGGAAATTTTCAAATTCATCATCGAACTACGAGTATTTGAGTGTTTTGAAAATCGCAAACATTTCGAAATGATGATCGTGGCATTGCCACGCCTTCCAGCATGGTCGTTTGGTTGTAGGATTTCTTTGATCATCTTCAGACTGGGATCGATGATCGATTGATATTTACCATTAGATAGTTTCCCGCGCACAAAATCATCATAACTTCGCGCTGAGTATCTTTTTGAAGTGAATATCTTCATATGAAGACCAATCCGTATCAGTGAGTGAGGATCTTTCAACACAAGCTCGTGCGGCGAGTGAGCGCCATAACCGCAGCAAACACAGAATACGGATGTTATAAACACAGCGGCGAAACAACACTTGTTCGGAGGACGTCTCGACTCGATCCATTAGTGTTGGAATATCAATATCTGTATCTGTTATCTTCGAATACGAATCAGGTTTTGCCACCTCTCTGCTTAGATGGACAGCAACTCGGAGTGCGCAGATAACATAAATATACATTTTAGCTGTTTACAACCGCAATGAATATCTTCAATAAACTGCAGGTATACTTGAGGTTAAGGTGCTGTTGTGGCTTGTCTATCCGCAACATCGATAGCGAGTTGTAAAAAGGTGTCAAGTGACATTGCAGATTGTCAGTTTATCATTCGACAATCGTTAATAGATGATTCTTATGGGGCTGTGGATAGTGGCGATTATGCAGACCACCATGACTCATTAATGTTTCTGGCGTTAGTGCCTTGTTTGGTTTGATGCTGCTTTCTGCTGGTAATAACATGTGTGGAAATAAATTTTATTGCAACACCTTCAAGGTGGCCGTTAAGTTATTTATGTCAAGATGAAGTCTAGTTTCAAACCACTAAGAGAAAAACTCTCTGAAAGTAACATTTATGAAGAAACCGTCTCATCTCTATGGTGTATAGGTATATCTATCTTGTCAAGAAATACATGTTTTTATCACACAACGTTCACAGGAGTCATAACTCAAATGGGAAACTGACAGACGTCGGCTGATTAAATTAGGATTATAAAGATCAGATTTTTCTATCTTAGAAACCATTGCGACCTGGTTACTTACGACGTGGGTCTATATGTAAGGTGTGTTACTGTCGGATTGGTAGGATAGTAGAACTGGCTTGCGTTCAATGAAGTCCATTTTCGGGAATTGGTTTGAAAAAGTACTGGCAAAGCCTCTAGCTTCACTCGAATAATAAGTGCTACGTGTTACTCCCTAGTGTAATAAAATTGTGTCGGAAGGGGTTTAAGGCGTTCGAGGTGCATTCAAATAGTTACGGGAAACGGACTCGCGCGTTGTATTGGTCCGATTGGCAACTTCAAATAATGTATTTGTAAAAATGTTCCACAAGTATCGGTACATTGCTAATTAAATCAGTTGTCTGACCTACGTTCAGCTGTCAAAAAGGTTACATGTATTGTATTTAGGTTGGTGATTATTAAATAATCTCCAAAATAGATAAGACAGTAAAATGATATGATTTATTTTTGTAACGAGACAATTACTCAAACGTTGAGCTAAAGTCTCCCATCAGTCCCTCCCCACCCTTATTAGATCCTCTCCTCCGTCACATGGTCAAATTCACCACACACCTTGCTGAGAATAACGCTGCAGTCCGATATGTCATGTCACACTTGCGTCTCTATACTGTCTACATTTACGACAAAAGCGACTCCATCTGCACTGACGGCAAAGGCAAAACTAACGTCATGGTATCGATCCAAGAGGAACGCCTCACGACGACTGATTCTCAGGAACTGAAGAAAATGTTTATCCAGTTTTACGAGAGCCTAAATAATTCATCTAATGATGTAATTATCATCTCCCGTCGTTGGCAGGACTCGCCAGCACCAAGCGGCCCGTAGGCAGGGAACCCGTTCTAATTCTAAAGCTGTTTTCAATCCTAACTTTAAAACAATTGCGTCTCTCCACCAATAGCACAGTTGACTCAAATATACATATTTCGTTCAGAAATTATTTGAATGTCAGAGGACTGCGCCCTAAAAACTTTCGCAGTACTTCCAATTCTTTATAATTCCTTACGACATTTGCCCTAACTAAAAATAATCTGTGACAGTCGCGGATATATCTTAGCAATTAACAGTCGCTACGATCACTTACCCTTCAAAACCACGAATTCGGCTGATTTCAGTTTTACAAGCGCAGTGATAACTTTCTCGAATTGGAAGCTCTACCTACCTGAGTCATTGAGAAAATAGATACGTAAATTAAAGGACGACTATTCGTCTGGTCCTGTCTACCTCTTCGCCATAGTTTTAAAAAAATGCGTCAATCATCTGCTCCTCACGGCTTTATTTCATAAATCATGGCAAGATGCTTATATTATCCCAAGAAAAAACATAAAAGGATTGCTAAACTCTCTTGGATTCCCAAACCCTTTAAGGATATCGTCTACGATACAATATTTGTTCACTGCAAGCCTATCTTCTACCCAAATCAAAATGGATGCTATAGGTCTATCGACAATCACTAACCTAACTGAATGTAGATGTTATTTCCAAAGACTTCAAAAAGGCCTTCGACAAAATCTCGCATCAAATAATATTTCTTAAATGCACTGTTCTTGGTGTCGCTCCCAGTTTTATTCCGCGGATTAAATCTTACTTCGAAGAATGTCAGTACAATGTCATGTTCAGTACTTCTATTTCTGATCCAACGAATGCCACTTCCGGAGTCCCTCAAGGCAGTCACCTCGTCCCATTAATATTTATCCTAATCAATAATGATGTTATCAGAAACTTTCATCTTGCGGTATGATATGAAAATCTCCAAACATACATCTTCCTCACTCGATGCCTGCTCCCACCAATCCGACACAATTTACTATACACTGTCAAAAAGATCATCTTGCGCTCAATGTTAGCAAATATCAAACTATACTTAGTCCCTTAAGTCCTTCCTTTCAACTCATGTTATCTGACACTAAGTTGTTCCTCCTGTCAATTTTTTGGCCGATTTAGGGTGTTGTCTGTGACCGAAACTTAAATTTCGCCTTCACATCTACAATATTATCAACCGCGTCAATTCCGCTCTTGGCATTTTGAAACGTCCAAGGAGTTCTCGAATCCTTACTTCGAGAATTTCCCTAAGACTAGATTTATTATGCCCTTTCTTGAATATATTGTCAAGTCTGGTCCTCCTCTTACGTTATTCACTCTGTGCGCATTTAAGGCGTCCAACGTAAGTTTATTCGCTTCCACTCCGCTTAGATTTACGAAAAGACCATCAGAGTCTCGACCTGGACAGAATACTGTAAGCCAATTAAAAATCTTAAAGATACCACATTGAAGGGATGACGAAGAAACTGCGACAATCAGCATATGCTCTTGTCGCAACTTTTGTCCAGCATCAGTTCTACACCAATGTTATGTTGGTTTGGTTGAACCCCATCTGAGATATGGTATCTTACCATGGCGTAAAATGGATCAACTTGAATCGACACAGATAATGATTCAGAGCACAATATACGAGTAAAGGGCGCAGTATGGAAACCAATACCAGCAACAACAGATTGTAAACAGTATAGAGATGCTGAGCGTATCTTATCTCCACAAACTTGAGGTCATCTTTAGCTTTTGCAACGACAGTAGCTACAAAACACCAACTCAACAAATTTTCAATACGCGAAGAAGGCAGCAAGGGCATTATGACAGCCCAAGGTCTTGGAACGAGTATGGCCGAAGAAGATATAAAGTCGTAATAGTTTCAGCAGCATGCCAGAAAAGCATGCTAAAAAATGTTATAGAACTGTATTATATCGTTTTTTCATTGTTCCTTTTTTATTTTTTTTTTTCACAAATTTCTATTTCTAATTGAATTGTACATCCATGTGAACTTGTAATGTTTTCTTCTTGTAATCAGTCTTCTGCAGACAAGCCCTCAAGGCTTTGCGGATGTTTAATAGATATTGTTAAATATTTATTAAATATGAATATGAAAAACCGCGATACACGTCTCGCCCGGAATGTTCATCAGTTCACCGTCAAGCCTGTTTTCGGACGCACAGTCAAATTTAGAGACTCGTTTTTTAACCGAACCACACGAATGTAGAATGTTCTTCCCAGCTCAACTTTTCCTACTCATTACAATCCATAGACAATCCACTGTGAACCGGTACCGCCTTTCCCTCTCTCCGTCTATACCTTCGGCCCTGCTGTATCTTGACTTCGTGACATTTAAGGGTAGTCATATTAAAGCTCTTTCGTCTGCTACCGCCTCCTTTAAACGAGTGGATCAATGCTAGAAAGAAGTTAAACAAGCTGGTGGCTGGACTGATATCACACTCCTTTGGGTTCCAGGACACAGCAACATAGAGGAGAATGAGAGGGCCGATGAGCAGGCTAAGCTCGGGGCCACGTCTAACTCCCCTAATGAACCGCTAGCCTGTCGTTTAACCTTCTCAAAGGCAATATTCTGCAACATTTTTTGATCATAGCCAATCTTAGGTCAACTAAATACGGGACATCGAGGAAAACTGACTACCCTATTCAAAATTCTTTCTTTTCACTTATGTTGTGTGCGATTTGTTTTTCAGACAAGTGAACGGAACCTAAAGCTTAATGCTGATTCCGAACGGCGAGAGCCGAAAAGCTTTTTAAGGCAAGTGTACAACGGGAGGTTTTGCCAGTACCCCGCCGAGGAGGAAAGCTGCGAAATAATCATTCGATGGCGTTGGTGTTATCGGGATCCGAACTCGCTCATCTTGCGTCAGCGGCCGACACACTACCCACTGACCACGGCGCTTCCTCAAATACTTTCGCGATAACCTCTTAGAGGTAGCCAATATCAGCTTGGCCAACATAACTCCACATGCTGGATTTAAATGAACATTCCCCTTCACATTCTCTAAGTTTCACAATTTTTTTCGCATCAAAACGGCACCTAAGCGCTTATCGTACCTTGTATAAAACTATTAAACTATTAAATATTATACTATTAAATATATATTAAATTATAGCACCTAAATATATAGCACCTAAAAAACGATGCAAGACTGCAGACATACTTTTTATCCATGATTTAAGCGCCGTTTTGATGCTACCAATACTCGAAAGCTTCGGTCCACGTAACTCTTTCGCATCAACTTCCATCAAACCATCTATGGGTACCTCACCTAACCCGGCCTTAGAAATGTCCTATCTTATTCTTCCTAATAGGTATTAAGATTCTTTTCGGTTACGATCATGTTATTGTTTCCTTTTATGAGGTTTGTATTAAGCCAACAAAGTGCCCTTACGAGGGCGTCAAACTAAGTAAATTAATTGACTTAGTTAATTAATTCACTAATATTTGCCGTAGTGTCTTACATATTAAGTACATTGCGGATTTTCGCGGTTTGAAACTACGCTGATAAGAATTTGCCGGATTGTAATATGTGTAGGAGACTTATTCGTTGTTGCGGTCCGTTTTTTGAAAGATCAAGCAAGCGATTAAGAGATTCCATTCTATTGACAATAACTTACAGATGATCTTCATCTTCGATAAAATTAAACATTCATCCTTTTAATGCAGAATCATATCAATTTTGGGGATCTGTTAAGTCAAACTGTAACTCAAAATAGTTGTTATCAAAATGATGTTTCCTTATCCCACGTATGTTGCAAGTTTATAAAATAATTTTTGTAAACTTCAGGTTCCAAATGTTATAGAGACGGCATGATAATTAATTTTTTTGGAGGTAGATAAATCAACGTTTTATAAATTCTTCCTAAGCCTGTATTCCCGTCGCCTTCGAATCTCACAAATTCAAGCAATCGAATTAACATAATTGTAATGAGTATCGATCCGCCTTTTGAGAAAAATGGTAGTCATTTAACGTTATTAGAGAAGAATGAAAGAAAAAAGTAAAAATTATTATCATAATTACAAAGCCTGACACATAAAATGTATCAAAGGCGAAAACAACCCTCAAAGATTCCCTATTTCCGCCCACCGTTGCCGCCCATTTTGATTTAGCCCGAGAGTGCACGCAAAATGTTTTATCGATTTTTAATTATGCACTCTTAATGTCCTCGCATAAACTATTCAACCGAGACGTTGTCAACCATGCTATATAGCTATTATTCATTCGTCGTTGATTAATATCTATGGGTTTTGCCCCGACACCCACTGTAGAAGACAACATTCATGAGTGGTATTTGGAGGACAGAGGGGTGATGAACGTATACTCGTACATAGTGAACAGGCGCATAAGCATTAAGAAATTACACAAATTGTCCATTTAGGATTGTTGCCGATAAGATACTTGTGAAATGACATTTGCCACTGAAGACTGGATGGGCTTCAGGTGTGGATTGTATGAAACTTGGATTAATCAGATACTTGCGTACATTTTACCAACCCATGCACTATGGAGCTTATTTGAGAGACTCTTCGTAGGAATAGTTGTATTTCAACTTTTATTATATACAAATCTATCAACTATCTCAATGTTGTTCGAATTCGCACAGTGAGCAATTTCAAACGCATATAAAAATTCAAACGGCGAAAAAAGTCGTCATTCCCAGCCTCGTTAGCCGCTTTAGATGTATGGTATACCTTTGCTCATAAATTATTTTCTAAACGCCTCGATTAAAATTTACATTTTAAGTATCCAACAAACATTCTGAAGAATGAGGAGCGCCTCTACCGACATATTGACGACATCTATCGATATTCAATAAAAAGCTAATAGACAATTTGGTATTTTATTCCCAGACCAAGCCATTAGGCGAATGAGCAGGAATTGGCGCCGAAGTGACAGTTTAAAATTTCCAGTTTCCACCATTAACTTAATTTAATGTCATTAGCATTCTTGTAGACATTTTCTGCATTAATTAAACTCTTTCTTTCTCTTTTATCGGTTTTTATTTTTCTTGCTGAGTTTCGGATCCGGTTGAAGGTGTTAAACCGAGTGAGTGAGTGTAAAACCCTTTTATTATATGGCAATCACAGTCTGACATCTTTTCTAGGCCAACGTCATGGAAGAACGTACCTTTATCTGTAAAAAAAAAATAAAACAAGTAGGCCTTGAAGCCTATTTTTATTTTTAAAACAGCTATCAAGAGACAAGAATCAAAAAGCTAACGGGAATATACAGTCGAATTCGAGGTATCCGAATAAATAAAAAAATATTGGGGGCAATTCTTATTATCTATGTTCACCCTTCTCATTTCATTTTTGACATGAAAAGCAATTTACTCAATTTTTCATTTCGCCCCCGATTCTGTGTGCAATTTTCTTTCTTTTTGGTATCGTATTAGCGAAGCCTACCCTAGGAAAGGTGTAATTTAGGAAATCGTTTGCAATAAGTTTAAGCCTACAGAATTTGGCAAAGACAATGGCAATGACGAGCTTCTTTTCCTTCCAAATACAAAATAAATCGGGGTACGGCTGGCTGATTCTTGTAAATATTTACGTCATTCTACAAGATCTTAAAAGGGTGTCTTACGTACGTAATGTACACCCGTTGGGAACAATTTCAAGCTTGCATGATCCAAAATAATAAGGGTGGTCTTCGGCTGGTTCCCTTATACATATGTTAACTGAACGTTGATAAGAATGTGTCGTTTAAAATATTTTACAGTCAAACTCTGCGGTACAAAACGAATCGGTTAAGGCTTTAACAACGATGGAAAATACTGATAACTTGCAAAAGAAGTGAGAATGTGCGAACCACCAATATACAAGTCATCCCCGTAGTCGTGGGTATTACTGCTGCTGCTTTATTTGTGCGCCTTAATTCCAGATCCCCAATTTACTACAGATCACCGCAAGTCGTCGGATTACGCGTTTAAAATGTCAACCATTTCAGGCTGTGAGGGAATATGACAACAGCAATCGTGACTGAAACCGTGACAAATGTACGTCATAATTGGGTAGACCGGATGCACCATTGCAAAGCCGGCCGAAGCAACCAATTGACAAATTGAATACATTTTCTTCTTTTCTTCATTCTTTTTTAGTGAAAAGTTAAACTTAGGCAAATAATCGTTAGAAGTGGATCACAGCAAGGTATAAAAAAATTCAACGTAGAAAAATTAAAGGACCCTCGAATGTAGTATCAATACCAGGACAAAATTAATAACCGGTTCGCCCTACTAGATGACATACAAACTAACGAAGAAACAAGACAGGCAGAAGCAAAGTGGTCAGTATTGAAAAAATCTTGTAAGGGAGACAGAGGAAAGCAAACTAGGCTATTCCAAAGATCTTAAAGCCTTGGAGCAATGGAAAACGGTTTTATTCACACGGCAGACTTAGGTAGAAATGCCAACAATTGAGGAAGTAAAAAAAGCAATTCATCGGCTTAAGAATAAGAAGGCCGCAGTAGTTGACCAAACACCATCGGAAACAATAAAATATGCAGGAGAAAAATAAACAGAGAAGTTACATGGGCTCAGCATAACTATATGGAACAATGAAACCATCCCTGAGGAATGAGAAAACTCAATCATCATTCACGTATTTAAAAAGGGTGACCGAACACAATGCAACAATTACCGAGAAATATCTTTCCTACGTTTTTACAAGGTGCCGTCAAACATTCCCTGACTACATTCTCAAAGGAAATAACCGGAGGCTACTAGTGCGGCTTCTGTAGTCATCGCTCGACGAGTGACCAGATTTTCATTATACGACAGCTTTTAGAAAAAAATGGGAACTCCACGAATCGGTATACCAACTACATATTTGCAGATTTCAAAAAGGACGAGCTTGATAGGCTGGGAATCCCGAAAAAGTTATGCCAAACTGATAAAAGTATGCCTTACAGGAAACAAAGGGCAAGCTAAAGTAGGAAATGTATTGTATTATCGGCGACATTCGAGATACGAGAAGGATTAAACAAGGAGATACCTTGTCTCCACCTTTTTTTTAATTTGGCGTTGAAATTTGTAATGAGATCCCTTCAAATAAGAGAGTAATAATCCTTAATGGAATCACATCCGCTCTAGCTTATGCTGATGATCCAAGTCGCTGAGAAATAGTAAGGACGAAGAAACAGGCGAATGGATTACACTACACAATTAAGAACTCGAATGACCCTATTAAGCCAAAAACATTGTTCGAGTCAATTAATCGCGGAGACTTAGCTGGGTAGAACAGATGGACAATGGACGAACAGTCGAAGGAAGAAGAAGTAGAAAACCGCCAGAAGGGCCACGCTAAAAATGGGAGGAAAATATGAGGATACTAGATCCATCCTGAGGTATGCAGAACAGCGAATATGGAAGGAACACACTCATGACAGGGAGGCTTGGCGAAGGGTGGTCAACAAAGCTCCGAACTTGCAAGTTCCGGGTCGGGCATAATAATAATAATCAATTTCCCAATAAATACGCTTAAAAATTCAAGAATAGTGTAACTCATTGCATCTACTTAACCTAAATCAAAATGACGCGACCGCCCTAGTTTACATTTTTTGGCATAAGATATATGAAAACTTAGTCGGGTCTTCATGCACGATTGCAAGTCAAACCTATTGCACTAGGCAATGATATTTTAAGTTATTTCCAAGTAATATACGCACACACCTCTTTAAAAACAATAGATTCAAACTCTTGACCCATACAATTATAAAGGTATGTAAAAACTTTTAATTCGAAACCCGTTAATCGTACCCAATGACATGTAGCTTTGTGATAACTGACAGTAGAATAAATAACCGATTTGACTAGCAACTTATAAACACATGTCCACCAACATGTTTGAGACACATTTACCAGTATGATTTGAATATTACCAACATTACAAAAAAATATGCACTTTTTGCACATCTACATAACACATCAGTTTGCAGGTTGGCTAGAAGAACCAAAACTTTTAAACAAAATTCATCTAAATACTCGTAGTCTCGTAGAGTGATGCATTCGTTCTAACATTTCGCTAACATTTCGATGCCTTTTGTTTTTGTTAAACGATCCGGAAGGTCGAATATTACCTGTAGTTAAGCGCCACTTGCGTGAAGCAATGCGAAAAACGTCTGGATTTATGGGGAAAAAAATTCAAGGCTGGGGTATCACGATAATGCACCTGCTGACTATCATTGCTTGCGCGTAATTTGTTGGCCAAAAAAAATACCGAAATTATTCCTTAGCCACCGTATCATCGGATCTTTCTCTTCTTAAAACTGAAAAGACCCAAAAAGTGCGAAGTTTGCCAAGATCGAGCAGATAAAGAACGCAACGCTAGTAGAGCTCAAGACTATGATTTAAAGCTTATATAAGAAGTGCTTCGTGGATTGGAAAAAGCGCTGGCGCAACTATATTATATCAGAAGGCGATTACTTTGAAGGGTACAAAATACTCGTATATACTTCCGAAAAATAAATATTTTTCCAGAACAATAAAAAAAAACGTATGTAATTGGCACAAATGTCGTCTAGCACCAAATACGAAGCTCCAATGTTGTGAATTATTTGTTAAAATATCATACCAAACCAAGAAACATTTAGACATGACATCATTTGAGAAAAAAGTCCCACATGCCTCTGTAACTGACTTACAACCCGTAAGTGTGTAGTTTCGTTTTGAAAATATTCTCCATAAGTCCGAGGGTCTAAACTAATGAACTCACTTATAAATAAAAAGTCGTCGGGAATAGATAGTATAGAAACGACGTTTTAAGACACCCGACAATCAAAGCAATATATGTATATTTTCACCACGCTCTTAATAATATTCATTATCCAGCGCATTGGAAAAAAGTGTTGGTCCACCCTATCCCTAGAGCAAACCCTGCTAATCTCCGATCAAATAGTTTGCCTTCGAACTAGGCTCCTCAAAAAACAGTAAATGGGTTAAGGAAGAGAAAATAATAACGGACAACTAGTTTGGTTTTAACGCGAGGCATGATACTATTAAAAATGGTTTCTGACATTCAGTGTAATAAAGCAAATGTCAATGTACGGGTGTTTGTCTGGTCGACTTTTGAAAGGCCTGCGACAGCGCATGATTAGAAGGTATGTTCTATAAACTCAGTACTAGACATGCCAATTCATCTTCTGTATATGATTTACTTAATGACAATGGGAAATAAGTTTGTTGTTTAATGTGACAACGTTACTTCGAGCAGGGTATTTGACATTAAAAATGGTTAACAACAGGGAGCGGTTATCTCTCCGATACTATTTAACATCAATACAAGCGATCTTATAGGTTTTTTATTGTCTCCGGGGCTTATTAGATATGCCAGGGACAAACGACTCATCCGCGACGTGTACGTTGATGGTGGTCATGAGCTTATTCGTTTTAGTACCACGATGGTGGCGCGGGATCCCACCGATGTTGCAAACAGCAACTGGCTACCTCACTTAAGCATTGTTGTATTGACACATACCAAGGCTGGAAAGTCTTCCGGTTTCATTGACACAAGCGCCATTCAAGAATTATGTTTGATCATTGATAGTTAGTTTGAATGACAGTATACAGTATTGTGTTTATTTACACCATTTAAATATGCTGTAAAGGTCGGAATTTAAGACCAGGGACGTGAATCTTGGAACGAATATGAAAAAAGAATGTCGGTGAGAGACCAGGGCCCTGGGGATTATCAGAGTTTATTTCTTAAATATCAGACTTAAAACCATCCAAAACAACGTGAATTGAACGGCCCGATAGGTAATTTCTAATCCATAGAGACTCATCGAAAGCACGCATTTTCGACAAAAGAGCCTGATGTCAGACTCTGTCAAATGCTTTCGAAATATCGAGCGCAACAATCTTGCTTTCGCCGAAATGGTGCAGAGATTGGTTCCACTTTTCGGTAAGATGTGCCATCAAATCACCAGTGGACCTGTTGCTGTGGAAACCTTATTGCTGCTCATTGAGAAGTTATCTAACGGCCATACCGATATTTGAATCCTCAATTGCCCAGCAGAAATGAAGCGAAAACGTTTATTATGGTTGAGGGCCTGTGACGGCCGAGGGACTTTTACCGCTTATGCAACCAGCTCAGATGACTTATCGTAGTTGTTTTACGGGAAATATATAACGCAGGTAATAGATGAAGAATGTACTTTTTAAGCTATCTCTGGCAAAAAGCTAAGAATAAATCCTAACACCCAAGAGTTTCTTTCAAATTGGCAATAAATGCAAATAGCCACTTTCATTTGGATTAATCAGGATAAAATGTGTTTTAATTGATAAAAGATTTCATTTAAATTGTCTTTTTTGTGCATGATCTTTATCTCAACTGCCTAAGTCCTTTAAGATAATATTTGGTAGATAATTTTGGAATTTATAGATACTTAGGATTATCTGGATTAACAGTACATGATACTTGCTGCGGAAAATGCAGGAAATTGTAATGTCAGAGCAACCTCTCATGTTATCCTCTTATTTCTTTCATGGGTCGTTCTTTAATACGTTCAAGTTTAGAACCGGTATTGCCGATAAAATAGCGGGGCCAATTGGAGCAAAAACGAATGCGGTCATATAATTTCATTCAAATTGGCAATATAGTCATTCTGGAATCTGATAACCGCTTCTCACCTTCATTAAAAAAATAGGTCAAAATTGTCGTGAAATGCAGATGCTGGTCTGTTCCACTTCACTCCAGACTATCTTGAAATATATTTAAATAAAGAGCATTTCAAAGTCGCACTCCACTTAGCCGTCACCCACTTAGTATCTTTTCCTGAAGAAAAAAAAATACTTTTTACGACATTTTTTTTATTTTCATCCGTGTGAAAGTCAGCAAACTTTCGTTTGTCGTTTGTGTGCGCCACACTACGATTGCTCCAGTTCTGTCCTCTCGCTTATCTAAACGATTACCATCTCGAGATGATGATCCATCTGCACACGGGCAGGAAATTTTACGACACTTAAGTTCTTTGTGTTTATGAATGTTAATCATCTTAACATGTCATCCTCGGTATTAATGTGCTCATAAAATCGCTTTCGCTTCGCTATTTATGTCTTTGGTATCGCAGCATATATCAGGACGTAGATACAAGTTCTCATGGTGCATTTTGAATGACAGCAGCACAGCTTAACTTTTCTCCGGGTATGACGATCCCCTCAATTTATTTTTATGTCATAACTCATCATCATCAACACAGCATACCGTCATCGTCGGCCGTGGGGCACCCGGGCTGTACGATGATTTAGGTCAAAGTTTATAATATTTATTGCTATCTTATGCTAAATGTTAATGATGAGGTGCGAAATGGTTGACGGTGGTCCGGCGGTATGATGCTCCGGTGGTCTCTGAACCTCATGTTGTACTACAGTCGGGAACACTCATCTGTTGTATCTTTGTGTGCTTGTGTCATTATGAGTTTTGACATTCAAATAATTCATGGCGAAGGTAATTTTATGGGAATTAACGGTAATAAATTATGTGGACTTTTGAGGGAAGGTGAACTAGAGTATGTGATTAGGGAAATTCGGCCAAAAAAAATCAGTTAGTCAATTGGGCAGTCTGAATCGGAAATTCATATTAAAAATGCATAGAAACCCACTCATTTTGACCAAAATCTGAATAATTTTTATTGCTTAATTAGTAACGACCTATTCATTTAATGTTGTTGTGAACACCCACAGAAAAGGGAAAGTATAAGGGCCAAGATCGTCAAATTAAAATATATAACCGTGTGGGGTTTTATTTTGTTTTCCAAGCTATGTAAACCGTGACGAGAAAATTTTTACATAAATTAGTAGTAGCCAATCTTAATCTTAACTCGGCTTTTATAAGTGGATCGATAGTAAGATTAGATTTATTGCCATGGAACTGAAATTAATAAAGTTGCCACAGCCCGTTGAAAAAAGCTGGGTTCGGGTTGATTCGAGTTAGCTTATCCTTACATACCTACAACACTAGCTACGTCAGATCTTAAGATCTTGCATCTTCTTCTTCTTCTTTTCCTTTTTCCGGCGTTGTTATGGTCAGAAGTGTAGGACCATAACCTTCCGACTTAACTGCATTCCTACTGGTCCGCTTGTGGGGTCCGCCGGTTTGACCTCAGAAAGTAGCGGCAGGCTTCCCGGTTTGGGATTACTTCATCGCTGAGGCCAATCAAATGCTGGTGTTTTTGCATTTGTTTGTACCAATTGTTTTTCGGCCTGCCTTTTTTTTTTTTGTGACACGGGCATGCTCCAGATTTTTTTGTTTGATCTTACTCTTACAACACCGGTGATCTCCAGTCGTGTCAACCCACTGATTTGCATGTACACTTGTGGGGCAGTTTAATGGTGGTATATGTGTCCCTAGGCTCACCTTGGTGTTTTCTAAATTGCCTAGATGGGATTTTTGTTTACCTTTGTTTTAGTCGCCTTTTACGACAAGCGAGAGGTATCGCTGCAGGGATATTCTTAACCCGTCCCTGCACGGAGGATCTTAAGATCTTGCATCAATTGCATTATAAAAATGGTTCTGCCAACGATAAATGATCTCAAGCTGAACTTTTTTTTTTCACCAAAACCAGTATCGACAGGAACCCGCCAACAATCCTTTGACTCTAAGTAGTTTTATGAACTTGATATTTATTAGAAATCTGGAATAGGAGCTTTTACGATCTCATCATTATTAAAATGATGATATAGAAAAAAATTGCTGGTGTCGATGAGTTTTGCTTTTTTCTGAGTCTTCTGGATACTGGGGCACAGACACGCCCAGATTTTGCAATCACTAATCAGTATATTGCCGGCGTGTCGACAAAAATGGGCTCGCATTCGCAATTATATCCTATCCAGTTAGAGTGATCTTGTCACAAAATACTTTAGGCTTTTTTGTTGTTTTTTGTTTTTGCTTATAGGTATACCGTCACATCTAATAGGGTCCTTTTAATTGGGCCACTTAAAATGGCAAACTGATATTTCGTTCTATCTTAGCGTATAAACCTTTAATGCTTTCATAGTATGGGATTTTAAAAATATTAAAATCGAAATAAAAACTAAAAAATATTTAGAGAATTCATAATTACATCATCGGCGACCTCCACCTAAACAAAAGGCGAAAAATCTTAAATCTGATATAAACTACTTTCCAAACCGCGAAAATGTGCAAGAGCAAGTCAATAGATAATGCACTGTTTTCCCACACTCATTACATGGGGATAGAATCACGAGAATAATTTAGTTAAGGAAAACGTTGTTTCCTCCTAGGGCATTAGTGAAAACAAATCGGAGCCAACACCGTCAGAGAGCTTCAGCAAAAACTACAAAAAACGTAGACCTCCTTTTTATCGAATTATTCGCATTTGCCCTTACGATCACTGTCCGCAGTCTGGGCTTTATTTTTAAAGGCTTTATTTAGCATAGTTAGAATGATCCGATTTCCATTTTGCCTTTCTCATAGAAGCCCTCGTCTTATTGGCAAAAAAACCTGGACAGTCGTTATCCAGAAACCTTTCTTGAGGAGAATTCTTCACCAGCAAAATTGTGCGCCACGAAGAGAAATAGGTGGTCACTTGGTGTCTGATTAGTGCTATAAAGTAGATGCCAAAGAGCATCAAAACCAAGCTCCAGGAGCTTCCGGCGAGTCACTAGGACTTCCCATTTAAGTAATTCCAAGTGTTGTTGGCTTGCCACATATAGCTGATCGGAGTAAAGTAGCAAAATAATTTTGTCGTGTCTCTGCTGCACCAACTGAATTCGATAGGGATCTACAGTTCACAGTAGACTATACCCTGCTGATCCGACCAAATGGAGATCCCACCAACCTTCGAACCATGGATATTTGCCTTTGCTGACGGTATTGGTGCATGGCCGGGATTACTCCACGATTTCTTATGCTTAGGGTTATCGTACAGTGTCCATTTTTTCGATACGACAAGATGCAAAAACCTTTCTGCTTTTCTGCCGTTGAAGCAGCAGTTCATCCGCAAAAAAACATCTATCTTAGTTCAGCTCAAATTGATCTATATAAAGAATAATTATCTAGGGGGACAAGGCTGTCAAGGCGTATTCCATCCTGGTAGAAGAAATTCGGGGTAATAAGTCTCGGAGATCAGGTTTAACTGAAGTCATTGCTCTTGCAACATAACTTCAAATCAGCTTTATCAGAAAATTGTCCACCCGTAAAATCCTAGGTTCGCCAAATTTATCGTGCGCTACGTCCATTTCACGGTCGATATAATCGTCCATCTAAGCAAGTTATTCGGAACACGATGATTCGTTTTCGCACATTCTACGTTCATTCATTCACATTTCGTACATTCTAGTGGATAATACTCATCCCCAAAGACGTGTCGGAAGTTTTGAGAATAGGCCGAAAATATGACTCTGATTAAACCTGATTTTTAACATAAAATTTTGTTTTGCTATGAGTGATCTAAGCAAACCCAAAAACCTTTGTCGAGGTGCTCTTACAACCATTGAAACTCACTCTTTGGTGTACTTTATGGGCTGGGGAATCATCGGCCCATATTTCTCTAAGGACGATGTTACTGTCAATGGAAAGCGCTATAGAAACATGATTTTTTAACTCCTTCGTTCCTCAGTTGAATGGCATTGACGTGACAGAGCTTTGGTTTCAGAAAGTTGGCGCAACATGCCACAAGGCACGCGACACCACCAATTTATTGTGGAAATCATTTGAGCTGAGCGCATAATTTCGCGTATTGAACTTGTGAACTGCCCTCTACGATTTTGTAATCCCACACCTTTAGATAACTTTCTTTGAAGGTATGTGAAGTCACTAGTCTAAGTCGATAATCCAGAGACGCCGGACGATTTGGAAGTCAACAGTCAACAGTTATTGCTGATATACAGCCCCAGTTGTTCGAAAATTGGACTTCAAAATTGAACTTCATCTGAGCTAGCGATGGGGCGCATATGCCCGAAGTCATATTTAAGCACTAATGGCATAAAATTGTCTATTAAGTAAAGATAGTACCATAGACATTAACGTTAGCTTCAAGTCCTTTATTCCATATTGAATTTCTGTAACTCTTAAGAAACCACCCTTATATTACAGTTGTTTACTAGTAGTAGTAGACTTTTATTGATTTTTTTCATTTGATCGTACAATTATTAAATTTTGCCGTCTGCCAGATTGACAATTATAATAAATAACATAAAATTAGTAATTTGTACGAGTATAGAGCTTACTTTACATTTTAAATGTATTTTTTTTTATATGTAATGTAACTCTACTGATTGAATATTGTAAATAAATACATGATTAGTTTTTAAAAATCTTCATTTTGTATTCTTTCTCTATATTTCAAGGCAATTTTGCAACAGTGGTTTATTTATGCCCAGTCGGCTGAGCTTGTAATAAAGGCCTTCTAACCGTAGGGTGTCGAAAGCTCTTTCCAAGTCAATCAGAAAGGCACCCGTGCATTGGTTCTTGCATTTGTTCCGCTGGGTATCCGATACAAGTTTCGAATGTCATGCCCCGATTTGAAACCGAATTGGTTATGTTTTTTTGTCCTCCACCTATTTAGACAGGGCTCTATGGACTACCTTCCCGAAGACCTTACTGATACTCGGAAGGAGATTTGCCGGGTTAGAGGTGTCTTTATCCCTCTTGGTTGCACCAACGCTGTTTTCAAATGCGCTGGACAATATGCATTAAACAGGATGGTGTACATATCTATAGAGCACAACATTAGATATTCCATCGGTTCCAGCGGATTTTTTTTGTTTATTGACTCGAAAATCATCTGGAGATCTTCCGTCATTGCCGTTTATTCTCCGACATTCTGGCTTCAACTTCAGATCCTGAACGTCATACTGATTATTTCTCCGAAAAAAATTATTTATTTCTGGAGACAATTTCGCGCTGATGGATTTTACAGAACTAATTCCTTTGTTCCAGTGCAAACTTATAGATTTTCTATGTTCGGGGTATCAGAATTTCGTTGGTGTGGTATTGTACTGTCCATCGTCTGTTTTTAATTATTATCCATTTGCTTGTGGTACCTGCCTTTCCGTGCAGGGACGGGTTAAGAATACCCCTGCAGCGATACCTCTCGCTTGTCGTAAAAGGCGACTAAAACAAAGGTAAACAAAAATCACATCTAGGCAATTTAGAAAACACCAAGGTGAGCCTAGGGACACATATACCACCATTAAACTGCCCCACAAGTGTACATGCAAATCAGTGGGCTGACACGACTGGAGATCACCGGTGTTGTAAGAGTAAGATCAAACAAAAAAATCTGGAGCATGCCCGTGTCACAAAAAAAAAAGGCAGGCCGAAAAACAATTGGTGCAAACAAATGCAAAAACACCAGCATTTGATTGGCCTCAGCGATGAAGTAATCCCAAACCGGGAAGTCTGCCGCTACTTTCTGAGGTCAAACCGGCGGACCCCACAAGCGGACCAGTAGGAATGCAGTTAAGTGGGAAGGTTATGGTCCTACACTTCTGACCATAACAACGCCGGAAAAAGGAAAAGAAGGAAAAGAAGAAGCTTGTGGTACCTGCCAATCTCGTGATTGACAGGTTTCTATCGGTCGGAGGGAAGGAGGCTCTCTCATCAGGGAACTGGCAAGTGGACATACTCTGCATTTCTGGGGTTTAAATTGCCGGCCAGAATGCACAAGTGTTCTACCGAGTTTAAACGCAGAGATCGAAAAAGTGTCTCGAGCTCTACGATTAAAATATTAGGTTGCGGTGCTTCAGGGGCATAGGCTGCTATGCCTAGTCAGCATGTCCTTTTCGATAGAGAAAAATTACGGCAAGTCTCAGTAAGAATGCCCTATCCTTCAGCTACAGATTTTTTTTTTTTTTAAATAAGGTTATACAACTCTCCTACCCAAATTCTCTGTTTTAGCATGAAACTCGACGTGTTTAAAAATCTGAAAAAAAAATTGCCTGCAGTACTTCCTATTTACAAGAATGTAGCTCTGGTAACGTCATCTGTTGCAAAATAGCGAGAACTTATTCGAGCTCCCAATAATATTAGCCGAAGAGGAAGATAATAGAAAGCTTAAAAGCTGCTCACAAGCAGCACGGCACGTTCACTGAAAAGTGTAGCCCACTAGTTCGGAACGTCTTACAAAGTCAGGAATCAGAAACTAGCTGAGCCAGTGGTTTATTGCTAGATTTATTATGAGAAAGTTAGGATATTGTGGTTTGTGCTCGAAATTTTCTACATATTACAAACTATAACAGACAAAATCTAGAAAGACATTACATAGCTACGAATGTGAGCGAAAAACTTTTTCGCGTTTTACGAGCAAGCAGTGCTGGGGAGCAGTCTCATAATTTTATTTTATTGTATATGTATTTAATGGATATGCTGATCCTAAAAGCAAAGGTAATCCTGCTAAAGATGCTATAAAATGACATTGACCTTTTACTTTGAAAGGATTTTTAAAGAATGCGTACACATTAAACAGTAGCAAAACAAAAATATTCAAAGGCGGTAACGTATACTATAATAAACGCTTATATGAATGACATGCTGCATACTTCAGCTCACAACGTGGAAAGCCGTATGTCGACCGTAAATTAATATAAGCACAACCCACTTAATACTCGGTATCATGATTAGGTCATAATATTATGGAAAACTTTTCCGATAATTCGCTCATGAAGTGAGTTGCTGGCTTAGTTGAACTAAGTGATAGAACATGTAGTAAATTAAATGATATACGAGTAGATTCAACATGTCATCCAAGTGAGCTTTCTATGCAGAGTCTATAAGATACGTTCACCATTCTGACTTTATTCCGATAGCGCTGAACTCTATCGAAGTTTGGAAATGCTTTGGAAAAGTTTCTTAGAAAGTTTCTTAGGACTTTCAGGCAGTTGGATAAGTCATCATGCATAGACGACTTCGACCACTGACAGAAGGGTTCCCGCTTCTCAGATCTCCGGCTTTCGCTAGGAGAGTTAGTACAATCCGCGCTTCCTGGTCTGTCATTGAACAGGATAGCATGGCGTCTGTGATGCTGGTCTAAGGATATGTAGGTCAGTAATAATAGCGTTTGCCCAATGTTGTTCTATAATATGATAAAGGCACATTGTGCGGAGGTCACCGTCAATAGTGAGCGCTACAGAACGATGGTAACCAATTTCTTAAGGTCGAAATTGAGCCATATGGACCAAGACGAAATGTGGTTCCAACAGGATGGCGCTATATGCCACGCCACGATTGGCATTCTGCATGAACGATTTGGGGGTAAGGTTATCTCTCGCAGATGTGACGTGTAGAGGCCACCAATGTCATGCGATTTGACTCCGCTAAACTTTTTTTGTGGGGTTTCTTGAAGGCGCTGGTCTATGCAAATAAAGCACAATCGGCCGATGAGGTGAAGATAGCACAGGCTCGTGTTCAAATTCAATGAAAAAAGGGGGTGCAGGAGAGGTGAAAAGCACTTAAAGGACACGATCTGAAGGCCCGAATTTTGTATCATCCTGATTCATAAGTTGGGCGGGATTTCACAAATGATTTGAATGAGGCCGTCCTCTAATTTGTCAATTGCTCAGAGCAAATATATATAAGCAAATATATATAAAGCGTTAAATTGCACGATACTGGCGGCCATTCCAAATGGCCAAAACTTTTCCAAAAATATCGTTATCTGGGGGGCTTTTGCGCAATAATTGCAATGTAATGTTCTTTGCACCGTATTGTTGGAACCATGCCCTATTCAAATCCATGTCAGTCGAGGCAACAAGAAGTGGCTCGATGATGTCGCCTGCACAATATCCACACCAAACAGTAAAAAGATACAACGACAACCTCAGAGCAGAATCCGCGAAAGTACGGCAAGTTTTGTAATTTTGGCGTTACAGTCTTTTTGTCAATTCGATCTTCTACGGATATCTGCCCAAGTCTTTTCCCAAATTGAGGTCGGGAAAAGTCAACTCCTTGTAAGTTACGACGAATCGAAAGGTTTGGCTCTCAAACCACACTTCTATCAATAGTAGCAATATCCTCGCTTGAGCTCGTGTTGCGACCACATGGATTGACAGCGATTTTTCATAATATTTTTAACGTGTTAAACGTTAAAATGTTCTTGAATCGTGTATTACTCCATAATGACTATGACAGTTTAAATTTCGGAACAACAAACTGTCAAAAAACTTAGCTATTAAAAAAGTCTTTAACTTGATGGAGGTACGAGTAGTTTCTTCGATTTGCTTCTTCACCTAGGTGAGATAGTGGGTAGATAAAAAAAAACGTTACTTTAACAGGACGATGATGAAAAAATTCTTAAATTTGGCCAAACGTCTAGAATAGATAACACCCTGTACCTAAACATATCATGTGACCATTTGGACAACTTGTGTAAGACCTCGGCTACTAGAAAGCAAGTATCAACGTACTCCAAGATGTTTGGGTTGGTAATAAGCGAATGAAGAGATACTATTACAACCCTGTTTCTGTTATTACAGATGACGCTATAGCCCGTGAAGGACCAGAGCCAGAGCTTATCTCAATCAACTACGTTTTGTGTTTGCAGATTTCAGCGCCACACTGGGTAATAAAAATGTAATTTATCATTACAAGATATGATGGATTTTTATACATTTTTTTTTTGGTTATTTTTATTCTTCTTTATTATTTTTTTTTCGCATCCAGGCCAGATGGGATCAACTCGCCTGGAGCCAGGCTACAATTCCAAATCTTCTACATTAAATTCTGCAAACTTTCATCTGGATCTCAGGAACCATAGTAGCTAGGGTTCGAAAATCGGCCGCTATGAGCTCTATAACACTGCCAGTTTCAGACTCAAAGCTACTCGACAAGTTTGGTTTGATATGTGTGTACGGACAGACGAACGGACAGAAAAGCCTTTGCATAAGTCTTCCTTACCCCGGCTTTGCAAGATAGAAGACCAAAAGGATTTGCTGGTGGTCTGTTCAATGAAGCGTCAATCAATTCGACTAAAATATGATATCAAATATTCAAATAGTCAAATATTCCATGTATTCGAGGAATGTTGCTTCTGAGATGCTGCCTTTTGTCAGTCGGAAAAAATCGTTTCTCTATCAGTAGGCTGTGCGAGTAACAACAAAAAATAATAATGAAAAAATAATAAAAAAATTAAAAATCAAACAAAAACTAAATTTTGATAAAAAAAATTTCAAATACGCGTAAATTTAAAATAATAAAGGTGATAAAGTGTCCAGTCCAGTGCAGTGCAACAGCGGTAGCAGCAGGTACGCGAAGAGATGTCGGGAGACGGCGGGCGAAGACCCGTTCGTCATACGGAGTCGGAATCTGATGATTTATCATCCGATTTGGCAACTCCAGCCGCCGTCATGAAAAAGCGCAGAAGGGTCAACCCGAAGACCGATTTGATGAAGCGCCCCTGCCTCACTACTTCGACCGAAAAGCTGCAGGTCGAAGCGAAGGAAGGGGCGCCATCTCCATCACCATCGACGTCCAAGGCAGCTGGACAGCATCATCAACAACCAAGACCAGTGATCCCCGGGGAAGCGGACATTGTCTGCCTCTCAGATGGTAGGGGAGGCCCCTACACGGGTGACAACAACCCTTTCGCCGCGCTTTCAAGTTCGGCTATGGAGGAAGAGCGTAGCGAACTGGAGAAGGAAAAACGGATCCTATGCGCCAAGCTCCAGGCCGTAGTCGATAGGCTTAAGAAGATGCAGCAGATGGGGAGGGAGCAGGCAACAGCCGCCACACATCAAAGCCAGCAACAACAGCAGCCGCAGAAGAAGCAGCAGCAACAACAACAGCCACAGCAGCAGCCACAGCAGCAGAAACAGCAGCAGAAGCAGCAGCAACATCAACAGCGGCAGCAGCAACAACAACAACCGCTACAGCAGAAGCAGCAGCAGCAGCAACAACAACAGCCGCAACAGCAGAAGCAGCAGCAACAACAACGCCCTAAAAAGGAGAAGGTGCTACCCATCTTTACCTATACCACGGCCCTACGTGAAACCATCGATCTCTGTAAGTATGCCATTGGTGTGAGTAATTTTCATTTTAAATGTTTAGGTCAGAAACGCTATGCTGTTCAGTGCAAGACACTGGAACAGCATAAGCGGATTAAAAGCCTATTGAAAGAGTCTACGACGGAGTTTTTCTCCTTTACGCCAAAGGCCGAGAGGTTGCAGACGATGCTCCTCAAAGGCGTGGAGTCGATTGCAGACCCCGAGGAAATGCTCTCAGAGCTCAAAGAGTTCCAAAGTGACGACCTCACATTCGTGGGGGTTAAGCCATTCTCTACGGTGAGCTCTCGACGGGAGAAGCGAGTTATTCCCTTCTTCTTGGTACAGCCTTCTTCTTACCCAGCAGCAAGCTGGAGAGGTTAAGGACTATCATCACCTTAGCGTCCCAGACTGTCACATGGGAAACATTAAAGAGGTACGGAAACATTTTGCAATGTATCCGCTGCCAAAGATTCGGGCACGCTGCGTCGAACTGCGAAATGCAGCCTCGATGCGTTAAGTGCGCAAAGAACCACAAGAACGAGGAATGCAACCTTGGGAAAGACAAGGTGGCGGACAGAGAGCAGCTCGTGTGTGTCTTGTGTCGGAACCGAGGACACCCTGCAAACTATCGGGGATGCCCTAAGTTCCAGGACATCAAGAAAGAAAACCTGGCCCGTAAGCAGAAGGTCGAGGAGAAGCGTCCCTCGGGTCGCTTCCAAACACCAGCCGTCACATCCCAGCTGACCTACGCCCAAATGGCGGCAGGTTCGGGAAAGACTGTACAAAAGCCCATGGCTGTTCCTAAAGTCCCAGTTCCCGTCTCTAAGGCACCGGAGGCGGATTTGGATGTCTGTTCGATCTTTCTCGCAATCCAAGGGCAAATTGGGCAGCTCCAAAAACAGATCCTTGAGACGGCGATCCGAGTAGATAGTATCTGCTCGCTTCTGCCGGGCCTAGCGCATCTAAGATCGTGATGGGTACGCTGGTAGAGAGCCCCCTGAAGATCCTGTCGGTGAATGTAAATTCCCTGATAAGGATTGAGCGACGAGCCGTACTTTTTAACCTGTTGCAGGACGAAAGCCCCGATGTACTCTTGGTTAGCGAAACAAAGCTAAACCAGAAGCACAAAATCCGGCACAGTTCGTATAAAATAATTAGAAGAGACCGACCCAACGCTACTCAAGGCGGGGGAGTTGCGATCTTCATTAAAAATAATCTTAAACATAAAGTCATATATAGCAGTGAAGTGCGGAGGTTCCAGGTGCTGGAGGCCTGTATTGTGTGCATTCCTCTCCGAAATGGAAAGAGAATGTACATTGTATCAGCCTATGCACCTGAAGCACCTCAACCCAATATTTTTATCGCAGAACTCGAGACACTCTTTCGATCTCTGCGCTTGAACTCGGTAGAAAACTTCTACATTCTGGCCGGCGATTTAAATGCCAAACATAGTGATTGGGGAAATAACATTCCCAACACTAGGGGGAGCCTACTAAGCCATTGGCGGGTTCTTCACAACACTGAATATAGGGTCAAGTTGCTCGCAACGGACAGTCCGTCGTATCCTAGGAGCGGCTCCTATCTGGATCTAATGCTGATAGACTCTCGACTGAGACTGGCAGACACGAACGAATGGTCTATTAACTGTCTACGGACCATTGTATACGACAGTGACCATTGCGGACTATGTGCCGTGATCACAGTACCTGACGAGTTCGCGGAAATGGCAGAGTACGTCCACACGCACCACTACGATTACAATAGGGCGCGTTGGCCACGCTTCGCCAATTCCCTGACGAGAGCGCTCACTTCGAGCGCCTCCTTCCCACCGACTAATAGGAACCTGTCAAATCACGAGATTGACAGGTACCTCAAAGAAATGGACGATATCATTAAACAGACTATGAACAGTACTATACCACTCCAAAGACAGCACGATACCACAAACGTATACCGAAACGCGACAATCGACGCACTGCACAGACAAAAAAGTAGACTCCTGACAAGACTCAAACTCTTGTACAGGCGGTTTACCGACAGACAAAACTCGGAGGTCAGGACACTGAAGTCGCTGATTAAAAATATTCAACAGTTAATCAAGGAAAATTACAGAATATCTGTAAGTTTTTATTGGAACAACAGAATTCGTGCTGTAAATTCCAGCAGCGCGAGTATGTTCCCGCAAATAAATAAAATATTTCGGAGAAACAATCAGAATAACATTCAGGGTCTAAAGCTTCCGAGAACGTCAGAAAATGAACGTTTGCTACGAACAGTTAGCATCGATCCAGAGGGCACCATCCTGGATGACGACTTCTTCGTGTCGAGGATCCTCAGGAGAAGGTGGCGGCAGTGGGAGCTGTTTTCCAGGAAGTGTATAAGGTGAATGATACCATTCGCCCAAACCAAGAAACAGAGTTCTACTTCATCACTCCTACCTTAGAAATGATATCGATCATTGGCGATCCGTGAATCTTGGTTTTACCAGGTTCGAAGACGATTTCATGGCAAATAATGCCGTCACCAATGAAGGGGCTAATACCCTGTTCATTTCGACGGAAGATCTTCAGATGATCTTTCGGTCATTGAAAAGGAAAAAATCCGCGGGTATCGACGGTATATCCAATGTTGTGCTTAGGCACCTTCCCCCAGTAGCTGTAGAGAGGTACACCATCCTGTTCAACAATGCACTGAATAATGCATATTTTCCAGTGCACTGGAAGACAGCGGTGGTGCAACCAATCCCCAAGAGGGGTAAGGACACCTCTAACCCGGCAAATCTCCGGTCCTTCCGAGTGTCAGCAAGGTCTTCGAGAAGGTGGTCCATAGAGCCCTGTCTAAATGGGCTGAGGACAATAAAATCATCCCGGATAACCAATTCGGTTTCAGAGCGGGGCATGACACAATTCATGCCGCGTCGAAACTCGTGTCGGATATCCAATGGAATAAATGCAAGAACCAATGCACGGGTGCCTGTCTGATTGACTTGGAAAAAGCCTTCGACACCGTATGGCTAGAAGGTCTTTATTACAAGCTCAATCGGCTGAGCATAAGTAAACCACTGCTATATATGATTTTTGACATGTTAGCAGGTAGAAAGTTCGTAGTGAAAATTGCCAACGTGACTTCTACCCAAACATTTGATATTAAAAACGGACAACAGGGTACGGTGAACTCGCCGATCCTTTTCAGCATTTACTTCAGTGATTTGATAGCTTCTCTTCACTATTCAATAGCGTATGCGGACGATCTAATCGCGTACAGATCAGGTCCAACGATCGACGTCATTGTCACCCTCTTACAGCGCGACTTCGAAAAAATTCAGCAGTATTGTGATGACTGGAAGTTGAAGATCAACTGCCAGAAATCAGAAACTATTTTGTTCAGAACGCCTTTGTCTAGGGCCTCTCGAGACACTAGAAAAAATTGGCGCGGGTTCTCAATTCTTGGACAGGACGGGTGTCCACTGGCGAAACAAAGTGTAGTCAGATACCTTGGGATCTGGCTAGACCAGTATCTATATTTTGACAAACATGTAGATGCTGCTCTGGCAAGGGCCCGAGGCGCTTTCGCTCTGACAAGATGGCTGTTTCATTGCAGCCAACTTGATCCCAGGGTGAAGGTAATCTGCTACATGGCCTTAATCAGGCCCATGATTGCCTATGGATGCCCCGTCTGGTTCAATGTGAGAGCCAGCTTAATGGAAAGGATTCGGGTGTTTGAGAGGCAATGTGTAGGACTTGTTTAGGGTTACATAGGACACCCGAATCTGATTACACGAAATTTTACCCGAACGAGGTCCTATACAATAGGGCCAGGATTGTACGGGTGGATAACTTCCTGATCAAACTGATTCGAGGCCACGTTGCGAGAGCAATGACTTCGGTCAATAGCCTAATCTCTGGGGCTTACTACCCCAACGATTTATATCACGAGAGAGTGCGCCTTAACGGCTTTGTCCCGCCAGAAGCATTCCTCTATTTAGATAGATGTGGGCTGATCCAGGATAGATTGGCGGTGCCACGTGGGTCGCAATTCCGTGGAACGACGATTCGTCTACGGACCCGATGTCGCGCTCAGTGAGCCCGAGCGCCTCAGGTTCTGTAGATCGGTCTCACGCCGGGATCGAGGAGACGTAGTCCGCCAGCATCAACGCTTTTGGTGGCTGGAGGGAGCTGCGTCAGTGGACATTTCAATAGCTTCAGCCTCTTCAAGGCAGGGCGTGCCTAACACCAATGGCAGGCTTACATAGGGTAGGGTAGGGTAGAGTAGGTTAGGGTAGGATGGAACAAAAAAAATATTAAAAACCAAAAAAATTATAAATATATTAAAACTAAACAAAAAAGATATATATATATATAATATATATAAAATATATATTTATATATATAAAATATATATATAATATATATAAAATATATATTTATATATATATATTAGCTAAGTTAGAATAAGATATGTTTAGTTAGGTTTAGGTAGGTTTAAGGATTATATAAAAATGTATAAAAGAATGATTATATGCTAAGTTTTTTGAAAAAAAGAATAATTTTTCTTAGCTTAACTTAATTACAATAATGTTAATTGTAAGTTATTTAAATAGTAGTCGAAAGGCATACGTAAAAATTATACAGTTTATTTTAGAGTGTCCGCCTAGGGCCAGTAAGATTCCTAAATTTGTAAGGATAGTTAAGCTAGTTTTAAGCATTTTTGTCCAGGATAAGATAGATCGAAGAAACTATAAATAAAAATGAATTACAAAAAAAAAAAAAAAAAAAAAATGCTGCCTTTTAATGAACTCGCTTTCAAATCACCACTTTAATAAAATCAAGGCATCAGGCTGCGCTGCACTATAGAACTAGTGTTAGGTGCTCAGGAACGCTTTATTTCAACATCTACCCGCCCTTATTGAAAAATCCTTTAGAAAGTTTGTTGTACTATTAGGAAGTCCGATCACTTTCGATGTGGTCCCAAAATGGCTGTGTTGTTTATTTTCGATAAGCTTTGATAAGATGATTTTACAGGAACGAAAACAGTTGCAGTCGATGCTAAGATTATGGAACAATCACATTTGTATAATACAATTGTAAAGCAGCTTGAGGTAAATTGAACGCCGTTGAGGTAAAGACATAGAGACTGGAGCAGTCGTCTACCTTCTGTTACGTTAGCTGCTAGGAGATCCAAGTAATTGTATTGTAATAACTGCACTGTAGTAGTTATTTTGCCGGAGCATACAGAGTCCACTTCACAGCCCTCCACCACCTAGCCCTCGACCTTAGTAGTCGGCAAATTCATCTTTATTCAAAATATGTAAAGGAACTTAATCAATCACACACTTTGCGTAGTACAAATTCTTAAATTCTTGACTCGGTGTGTTTACATTTATCTATTGCATTCGAATACTCTCACCTTTCCCATACCTCAAAATCACATTTTGTACAAGTACAACCAATTGAATCTACAATTCCAACTTGATTGATTACTTTGATTCCTTATTTTGGCATCTTTCCCCCCGCTTTTCGGTGTTTGTTTTGTTTCTGCTCGATTTGCCTTGCTCACTTTGCCGGCAAATGTTTGTCGATTTCGTTTGATGTAAAAAATAGAAATGCAAATAAATACACAAATCTTGTACTCTTATTTATTTGCCTGTCAGGGCGGTGTACCGGCCTTTGTGGGTGCCTTAATTTATTCACGATTATTTCCGAGAATAAAATTAAACTTTGAACGTTTTATTTTATTTTTAACAAGTTGCAAACACCGAAATGGGAAAAAACTCACTTCGAATTAGTCAAGAGCATGCCCGAGGGTAGGGAGGCCAAACCACGTTTGGAATTTTAAATCCAATAATAAAGCGAATGTGCCTGATACACAAACTCCGGCGGTAGACAGCGTTCGTAATGAGCTACTAGGGTAGGGTTAGCAAGTTTTTTTTCTATTCAATATTACATATTATTAAAAAATATATTTTTTCTGCCTACTATCGGCTACTGGCTTGTTTTTAATTAAACATGAGTCTCGGACCAAAATAACAAACCAGCAGCGGCAGAAAAATGCTAATGTGCACAATGATGCACTGCGGTCTAGTATTTTTTTTTTATATTGGTTTTATTCATATTTATTAAGAGCGTAATAAATTTTAATTAACAAGAAACACATTGCCGGTGATGGAGATGGTTTTTTTTTTGCAAATTTACACGATAATTTTGACGCTAATTTGCATCGAGGGAGCGAGCTCGGTTTATTGCCTCTTCGATTAAATTAATTCTGATTATATTACCACTTTGTTTTGGGTAGGAGCCAGCTTTAACTGTAAGGTTAAACGGCAATGGTTATGGGGTTTAAAATTTATAGTCATTTAATGAGATGTATATAAAGTGGGCATGATTCAGGTGACAAATATAACGAGAATTTTGTTGTATTGCAAAAAACATAGTGAAATTAGATGCAACATTTAAACTCAACGGCTTAACCGTTGAATACAGTTCTGGGTAATGAAAGAACTCAGCAGTTCAGTATTGATAAAATGGATATAAAATTATAATGAAAGGAAATCGACATTTTAAAATGGCAAATGGAAAATTTACTAAACATCGCTGTACGATTTCAGACAACGAAAAAGTTGCATCCGAACAAAAGGAAAATCGGACGAAAAAAGACCACCAGGAAGGCCACGCCGTAAACTGTAGAACATTATAAGGATTGACCAAGAAGAGATGGAATAGAACAGCGAAACATGAATGGAACATGCTTACCACAGGGAGGCTGAGCGAAGGGTTCCCAACGAGGCTCTGAACTCCCAAGTTTCAAATGGCGGTAATAATAAAAGGTGTAGGAAAAAAATCCATTATTTTTATCTGTATCCCGTGTTGTATATGTCTTACCGGACTAATGGTAGATGGCGTTAAAAGATATGATTTGGTACCAAAAAAAATTCTTTGACAGTTTTGTGATTGGTTGACTTGGAACGCGCAGAGAGAAAACATAAGTCGAGCGGCTGAAAATGTGAACAATGGGTATGGTATTGATACTCGTACTATAGCAGCTAACAATGCGTGGTTTTGGTTTCGTCGATTTCGTTCCGGTAATTTCGATGTCAAAGATTCACCACGTTCGGGAAGGCCAGTTGTCGAAAATGTCGTTAAAGAAATGGTAATCGTCGTATCGTATGGTCATGTAAACACTGTTTCGAAGAACCATTTGGAACCATTTGAATAAAGCTACGCAAAAAGAAGCCCGAAGTATTTGTGCCACACGAGTTAACACAAAATAAACCTCGTGAACCAAGTTTCCATCTAAGAATAGCTGCAAAAAATCGACCCGCTACTGAAATGGATCACCTACAAACATTTCAAGAAAAGACGTGGTCGAATCGCGGTGACATGTACATACATCAGGTGGGTTTGGCAGGAAATCAACATCTATGGGCTGCTTCCCTATGGTAAAACATTTAATTCGGACCTGAACTGTCAAAAATAGAACCATGAGAAGGAAGCAATCGCCCAGAAGCGGCCAGAACAACGCCAGGCCAGACACATCGATGGTGACTCGCCAGAAGCTTCGGCAGCATCGTTTTGAGCTTCTTATGCTTCTGTCAACGATCTTGCTGATGAAAAACTCGCCTGAAGAGAGGCTTCTGAAAAACGACTCCCTGGTTTTGGCCAATTGGGACGAGAGCTTCTATGAGAGAGACATAATCAAAACCTGGTAGCCGGTAACAGCGCATAATTGACTTGTCTCGGATCACTCTAACTATTTTACATAAGGCTTTTAATTTCATGCAAAAATAATGAATTCCTTTTTACAACACCTTGTAATAATAGAAAATTATTTAAAAAAAAAATTAAGAACTGCCAAAAAGTACTTCAAGATGGAGGGTTTCACTTGGTAATCCCATATTGCTCGTCTATTATGCCACAGGTCAATTTCGAGCGACCGCAACATCTCATAAAACATTGGACGTTTTTTGATTGATGCCGACGAAAATCATGTTAATTATTGTCATCAATGAATGTCTTAAAACAAATGGGATATCCCTAAAAATAATCTATGGAGCCATATTTAGATGTGTCATTTCTAAAAAAAAAGAACAAAGAAAAAAGGATCTTCGAATAAGAGCTGTCATTTGGAATTCGGCACGATTGTTGAACTGTCAATATCTGTCTGTCCCTGCAATGACGTTTGATAAGTTAAAACTTGTGATGTGTTGAAATAACGAAAATTCGCTAGAGAAATAGCGAAAATATCACAAAACTAATTACTAATTTCAAATTGCTTTTGGTCATCATCAAGTACCTTCTCGCACTGCTATCAGTATTCCTATAGTCGATTGACTACAACTCTGAAAAACCAGCTACAACCATTTTAAGATAATTAGTGCGTAACCGCTTTGTAATGAATTTTGGTCCAAGAACTGAAGCTAGTGGACCACGCACAATGCTGAACATGATCATGATTTCTTACACAAAGCTACTATATTCTCCATAATTTCAATTATTTCCATTTCTCTTGGCATTTGAACAAATAAAAGCTCTAAAAACTCAAGAGAAATAGTGGAATAACCTATCTATTCACAACGAGTGACAGTATGGTGCAGTTCATTAGCCAGTGGTGTCACTGGGCCGAAGATGATGCTGATGCGACCATTTCAGTGAATTGGTTGCGTTACCAAATATTGTTGGCATATTTTTTTCAGATTTTTTTGGACGATGTCTCATGTCGTTTCACCAGTTCTATTGCTCGATAAATTTCTTAGAGGTTTCTTAGAGATTTCTCTCCAAGGAGAGAATCCAAGAAGATGTTGAACCATTCCCTTTAAAGATATCTAAAAAAGTGAATGAGCCAATGCTTCACAAACCTTTCATGCACTAAGACAAATTATCAGAACTGTCATTCGTAAAGTGCGACTGCAGTTATGCGACAATGTGATAAACAAAGCAGACTTTCCAGATATTGCATATTGCCAATATTGAACTCAATTACCCATTCTACTTTAAATTAAAGTTAAGACATCACCTCCTTGCGGAAAACTCTATACTATCATCACCGAAATAATACATCTACAAATACTAATATGTTTGGGTGCACAAGATGCAATACAATCCTTTTCATGCAGGCAGAGGGGAACTGTTTAGAAGAATTGCTCGGCTTTATCTATTCTTAAAACAAAGTATAGCTGAAGCAGCATATAGAATAGCTATTCTCATCTCTTTGTTTCTTTATAAAAGTAAAATATTTAGAGTAAAGTAAATATTTATAAAAGTAAAATATTTAGGCGATCGGCCGTGAATTCGTGTAGGGGGACCAACATGTAGTACTTAAAAGTGCACGTGCCGTAACTGCATCGAATACATGGTAGTGCAACTAGTACCTCCCCGCGGTGATCGCTGGTAACAGCAAGCTCAGTAAGGTCATGTCTCTGCTGAATTGCTGGCAAAATCTAGTTGGGCGAGGAGAAGACTAACTCCTTAAAAAAAACTCCCTAATCCAAGGTGGCACTGCATACGCCGAAGGATGAATGGCTAGTGGGATAACTAGTCGCTAGTATGCGAACTTGGGATACCCTGGCGAGGTCCCATTTAAATAAAATAAATGCCCATTCGAGCTAATCCGGAGCTCTGGTTCGAATGAAACTCCTTTCTCGCGGGACTCGTGGGAATCAAAATCTCGAAAACAATTTCAACTAAGGGAGGGGACTGCCCTAAAAGTCCCAAAAACCTTATCAAAGAGGCTGAAGAAGCCTTAAGTAACAAAGCAGCAAAGGGTGCAGAGGGACCTAGTAACTCCGCCCAAAAAGATGCTTGCGATGTCACGCTAAAGATGGACAAACTCAGTGTCCATGAAAAGCTAAAGAGGTTAAGCGGTGCGGGGAGAAAACGCATGGCCTTCCTCATAAAAAAGGGCATGGACCCTGAAAAAGCAAGGGTATCAGCAATGAACCCGATTAAAGGAGCAAGAACACCAGCTCCAAAAAGACAGAGGTCGGATGATAAATCGCCTCAAATAATAGCACAAAGCAAGAAGCTTTGCACAAAAGGACCTCGTCCTGGTTCTGGACCTCGTCCTGGCTCTGGACCTGGTCCCGTTCCGTTACCTGGTCCCTCAACAAGCAAAAGGAGGCCTGATACCACCTATGGAGAGGCGTGCATTGGCATAAAAATGGCTGTCCTAGCCAAGGATTATCCAAACACGACCTTGACTACAGCTCAGCTAACGGAATTGCAAGAGGCGATACTCGAGAAAGTCCTTTGTCAAAAGGACAGCATCGTAAAGCCTCAATTCCAGAGCTGCACATTCAAGGCGGGCTTTTTAACCCTAAACTGTATGACGGAAAGTACAGTGGAGTGGCTGAAAATAACCACACCGTTGCTGAAGCCATGGGAGGGAGCCGAACTATGGGCTACAAAAGAGGATTCGATTCCTCAACCATGTACCCTAGTTGGATACTTCCCAAACGCTGCCAGCACAGCCACTGAAAAAATACTGGGACTCATACAGTCACAGAATGAAGGCCTAAAAGCTGACTCTTGGAGGACGCTTAAAAGGGTTAACAAAAGCACAGCTGCCATGCTAGTCCTCTCTATGGACCGGTCAATCGCCAAAATCCTAGAGTCGAGAAGTAACACTATTTACTTCAAGTTTGGACAAATCTGTCTAAGGAGACTCAATAACGCGGAGAAAACAACAGAGGATGAAAAAATCCTTGAAATAGAGGACGCTAAAGAGTCCTCAGACAAAACCGCATGTTAAAAATCCTGCAGGCGAACCTCCAGCATGCCAAATCTGCGTCGGCAGAAATACAAAAAAGGCATGCGGGAGGAAGATTCAATCTGGGGCTCATACAAGAGCCCTGGATCAATAAAAACAAAATATCAGGACTAAACATCAAAAACTGTAAGTTGGTTTACGACAAAGCGGCTGATACACCGAGAGCTGCAATACTTATTAACAATGATATTAACTTCCTACAAATTTCAGAATTCACCGATAGAGACGCAGTGACTATCCTAGTCAACATGATGGGAACTGAGGTAATCGTCACCTCAGCCTATTTTCCGGGTGAAGAAGAGGAAGCACCACCAGAAAATATCAAAAAACTGGTAAGATTCTGTAAACAGAATAGGAAACACCTAGTCATTGGCTGCAATGCGAATGCTCACAATACTATCTGGGGCAGTAGCGATACAAATTCAAGAGGTGAGTCTCTCCTAGAATTTCTCGTCGATACTAACCTAGATATAGCAAATAGAGGCAAAGAACCAACTTTCCAAAATGCAATAAGGAAAGAAGTTCTAGACCTCACACTAATTACTAACAAAATATCTAACTTGATTAAAGAGTGGCAGGTCTTGAAAGAAAACTCCTTTTCTGACCACAACCACATCACTTTTAAACTTAACATGGGAACTCAGGCTGAGACCCTGGTGAGATATAGATCTCCCAAAGCCACAAACTGGGAAATGTACAAATCCCTCCTAAATGAAAAACTATCAGGGGTTCATCTGAACACCAACACTCCAGAGGAACTAGACAATTCAGTCGAATTCCTCACGGACACCATATTATCTTCCTACCATGCAAGCTGCCCACTAAAAGAAAAAAAATCCAAAGTATCCGTACCCTGGTGGAACTCCAAACGGAGCAAACTTAGGAAGTCTGCAAGAAAAGAGTTCAACAGGGCAAAAAAGACGGGCAACTGGCAGCCATATAAGGAAGCTCTCACCAATTATAATAAAGGAATCAGGGCATCCAAAAGAAAAACATGGATGAACTACTGTGATAACCTTAAAGACTCACCAGAAACAGCAAGAGTCTACAAAGCGTTATCCAAGGGAAACCATGATTCCTTAGGTCTGCTCAAAGACCTGGATGGAAACCTGACAAATAACTTCACGGACACCCTAGAATTACTCCTAAAGACTCACTTTCCTGGCTGTACCGTGGAAACTAGCTGTAATCTCAGCCATAACTTACCAAACTATTATCAAAATAGTAATAACAGCGTGAGGAAATATATAACGTACGAGAAGCTAAACTGGGCCATTAACAGCTTCAAGCCATTTAAAGCTTCGGGACCTGACGGAATATTTCCAGCTTTACTAATACATGGGAACAATAAACTAAAGGCACTGTTGGTAAAAATTATCCGAACCAGCCTTGCCACTAGTTGCATACCACGTACATGGAGAAGGATTAGGGTCATATTCATACCTAAAGGGGGTAACAAACCACCAGAAAATCCTAAATCGTACAGACCAATCAGTCTATCCTCGTTCCTACTAAAAGCAACGGAAAAACTGATTGAACTAATCATAAGAACAACACTGGAGATATCTCCACTCCATAAACTACAATTTGCATACCAAAAAGGCAAATCTACGATAACCGCACTCCACAAAGTTACGGAAATCATTGAAAAGGCCTTAAATTCAAAAGAAGTAGCAATTGGAGCATTTATGGACATAGAGGGAGCATTTGACAATGCAAATCACTCATCACTAACTAAAGCATTACATGCAAAAAGGGTGGACCCCCTAGTAGTTAGATGGATCAATAATATGCTAAAAGATAGACGCATAACAGCCAAGTTAGGTACCTCAGAACTAGTTATCAAAACTATTAGAGGTTGCCCGCAAGGGGGTGTTCTATCCCCGCTTCTGTGGTCAATTCTGGTAGATGAACTTCTCTGGGAACTTAACAACAAAGGCTTTACTGCCATTGGATATGCAGATGACATCACCATATTCATAAAAGGCAAACAAGAAGACATTCTAGGGAATCTTATGCAAAACGCCCTAAAAATAACATGGAACTGGTGCGATAAAGAACAACTCTCTATCAATCCCAGCAAAACCCAAATAATTAGGTTTACCAGGAAAAGATCAATCGATCTACCAAACTTTAAAATAAAAGACACTTGCATCCCAGTAAAGAAAGAGGTAAAATTCCTAGGAATAACACTGGATCATAAACTCTCATGGAATGCACTAGATAACATATACTCAAAGGCTGTAAAGGCCTTATGGTCCCTAAAACAGCTGGTGGGCAAAACATGGGGACTCAACCCAAAAATGAGTATATGGATATACAATCAGATGATCAAACCAACCATACTATACGGCGCTGCGGTATGGTGGAGGAAATGCGTTCAAAAAGGAACAATACGCAAACTCAACAAAATACAAAGACTAGCATGTATTTGTATAACTGGAGCAATGAAAACCACTCCAACCGCTGGAATGGAGGCAATCCTAAACATTCCGCAGTTACACACTGCCGTTCAGGCAGAAGCGGCCAAACAAGCCCTAAGGATACAAAGAACTTATAACTACAAAAAAGGGAACCTGACTGGACATCTAGAGATTCTAGAAAAGGTCGACAACGTCTGGGAACTAACTCGTGTAAGTGACCTAATGTCCCCTCAGCTGAACTTTAAAAAACACTTTGAAATACTCATTCCAAACAGGGAGGAATGGAAAAACAATCCCCCTTGGTTGAAGGATGGTGCCCAAAAGTGGTTTACAGATGGGTCCAAATCCGGAAATAAAGTAGGGGCTGGTGTGATAGGACCTAAATGTAGCCTTCACATCCCTCTCTGCGGTGAATCAACAATCTTTCAGGCTGAACTGTATGCAATAAATGCGGCGGTACACTACATAAGTGAACAAAAGCCCAATAGATTAAAGATATCCATATTCTCGGACAGCCAAGCGGTTCTCAAAGCTCTAAGAAGCTATACATTTAACTCTAGAGCTGTCTGGGAATGTCACCAACGTCTAAATAAACTGGCGATAAACAACAAAGTAAAGTTGATTTGGGTGCCAGGTCATGAAAACCATAAAGGCAACGAAAAGGCGGACTTACAAGCCAAAAAAGGCGCCCAGATGCCTTTTACTGGACCCTTCCCCCTTTATGGATTTGACAACACAGACACAAATAAAACTTTAAACAAATGGGTCATCAAACAAAAGAACCAATTCTGGAACAGACAAGAGGGCTTAAAACACTCTAAAATCTTTATGGAACAGAATCACAATCCAAAACGTGCAAAAGAGGCACTAGAACTAAATAAAGCCGAACTAAAACTGCTATGTGAAGCTCTAACAGGGCACGGCACTTGCAATCACCACCTATTCAAAATGGGTCTCAGCAGCACTGAGTCTTGCAGACGATGTGGGCAGGATAAAGAGACAATGGAACATATTCTCACAAAATGCCCACAACTCACTGAAGAGCGACTCGAAATGTCAACAAAGACACAACTAACAGAGAAGGACTTCCAGGATATCCCATCTAGGAAAGTTGTTAAATTCATGAAAGCAACACTAAAATCCTAGATCAAAGAAGGGGGTACAATAGATCTTTATGGTCGCAGTGCAAGTGTCCTGTAATGACACACCCCATACTCTTCAATTCAATTCAATAGAGTTAGTTTACTAACCGCCGAGATGAAGGTGAGAAGGGCGAGATGATCACCACAGAGAGTGTAAAGAAAATCGCCAAAATGATATTGGATGATCTTCGACACAAAGTTCTCGCCAAATCTAGCAAATAATTTAGGCAAACACGGGACAGATCTGCACAAGATAGATTAGGCGTATGCCAACAATTGAACGGAAACATCGTCGTGGGAGTGTTTCAATCGAATACTTGGAGATGTCTTCGAGCAACAAATCCCAGTTTTACGCTCAAGGCCCAAACTTGAAAGGTAAAACGATTTTCACCTAGCTACAGCTAGTAATCAATAGTACTATCAACTTTTTGTAGAGCTTAGTTTCAATAACCGAGCATCGCCTTCTTTTCTGTGATTCCATCCAACCAGTTTCCACTGAGCAACAACGATGGTTCACTCGTTAGGCCAATATTAATTACTTTTTCCCTCCTCAGTCATGCTAATTCGCCTCCGTTGTTTAAAATAGCTTATCCAACAGATGTTACTATCGCAGCAAAAAAACAAAATCAGCGTTCCAAAATGGTTGGTTGAGAAGAAACAGTCCCATAAGCTTGATTATTGACAGCTTATTTATGCCTTAAATATCCAAAAAAAAAAAGAACCTGAGCAGGGTCTGTCCTCTTTCATAAGTAAAATTTAACAATATTTAAAGTTTTGTCAGAAGCAGTCCTTAAAAAAAGGTCCCCTTCATCAAGGGTATATGAGTCTCATTATGTTAATATATAATTGAAGGATTATGCTAAATTCACACGACATCCCTTCGAAAATAGGATGTTTTCCATAATAAAAAAAATAAAACAAAACACCCTACACGATCCACACCAAGATGAAAAATTATTAAATGTGAATTAAAAAGCGGTTAACCAAATCCTCATGATTTGCATTTTTTCGCAACATCCCATCCGAATTTCAAATAACCATTCCAGCCAGTCCAACATCCCACCCAATATGTCTTCTCTGTCAAATGAAATTTAGGCAGCCGTGTTCACGTCCCATCAGCACTCGCCACATGACACATTCGTATGGAAATTTTCCCCGGATAAATGAAATTTACATATAATTTAGCACCCAGCGCATTCCTCAAATTTCCGACTACAAAATGATAGAATGATGGAATATCCTTATAAAGGACGACGCTTAAAAAATGGAATTAGCTTAAAAAAACCTTTCAGTGTTTTAGACATAAACAAAACAGTAGCGAATAAAAAATTGAGTCCTTAATGGAGAGGATAGATGTCAAGCAGCAAAAACCAGGAGTAAAAAAAACATCGTCCTGTTCGAAAACACTCCACTGTTCGAAAACAGATGGCGCAGCATAATCAAATTCAACGGTCGATATACAATCCACCCTGACTACCAACCAACTAGTTCTAGAGTTGACGTCGTCAACCTCTAAATCATAGTCCTTCTGCCTCTGGGTCCTCCAATTCCACGTTATTTCAATATACAATCCAAGAGCAAAGAGTGGGCTGGCTGGAATTATTACTCATTCATCCACATGATAATTCAAGCTTAAAATGAAATCAAATGTATTTGACATTGCCGCAGTCGGTCCTGGTGATCCTAAAGAGGGGTCGACCGAAAATAAACATTAGTTTCGACTTCTTCGAAAAATGAGACAGACTTCTCCCGTGCGTATTTGAATTATGCTCCAATTTCATCATGACCGAGTATGCTCCTGAGCAGATTTAAGCAGAACACGCGTATCGTACAAAGGACACATGAAGCCCATGTTGTGCCGCGAAATGAGAAGAAAAGCCACAGACAGATAGACAGATTGTCTCATTTCTTTCGTTTTCCTATATCCTCATCTTCTTTATGTCGCCTTTTCAGACGGAACGAAACGACAGGATAATGGTAAAATTGAAAAATCAACCCCTGATTGCTGTAGAAGACGGCTACGACTACGACTCATCAACTTGATATACGAGGACATTCTACTTTGGATTAATGCGTGGCAAACAACACAGGGTAGTTTGCAAGTTCTTCAGAGACCTTGCCTTTATCCTTCTATCCTATTCTCACTTTAGCTCGCTTTGGGTACTGTTTTTGTCCTACATGCAATAAAGCAAACGCTAAAGGACATTAAGCAAACATTCGAAAATGAGGGTGACATTTATAAAACAGAAAAAAAAACAACCCAGCTCTTGACGATGGGTGATTGTAAGCACCGGAGAGCTTTCGCCAAGCACCATACAACACCTCCGTATTCTATGAGTACAACACAAGCGCACATGATCCAGGGAACGCACAAGAGCGTTGAAATGTTATGGCTCTCAAGGACATTCAGGAATGCCATGGAAATTAGGAAATTACTTAGATCACTGTCTGCGGGATAAGTTTTCGGAGATAAAACGATTTTTGAAGCATTTACTCTCAACTGCTCAGTTAAATATTTAAAAGACAATTTCGCGGGTATATCCCCGATAAAGAGGATATATAAAGGAGCATAACCCTCACACGGTCTTTATATTCAGATGAAAAAAAAAAGCCAATGAACGCCGGAAGGCCTTAGTTATATGATGTTATTTTTTTTCGATTCTTTTATGTTCTTCTATTTTCCCGGAGGATTTTTCTCAACACCCATGAATAGAGAAGAAGAGAGCTAAGAAAAACGTAAGACGTACAACAAAAATGACGGTCTCTGCCCAGAATACTGAGTACACCCTGAATAGAACACAGAATTCGGTTTTTGATATAAAGTCTTTCAACGGTCGCTTGGATGTCAGTAGTCAATAATTTCTGAATACTGCCATAATTTTAGGATATTTGAGGTAGACACAATTTCAATTAGCTTTATGATATAGCAATGCATTAAAGTCATTAAAATTAATTATAAAAATGGTCGATATTTGAAAAATGCATATCCTAAAATTAGTGACTTTTTGGTTTGAATAATCAGCCAAAAAAACAAAAACAAAATTGAACAAGATTCTGATTTTTTCGAGGATCGAAAAAATCTGACAAAACCCCGATAAACATTTCACAGAATACGAGTAATTGATCTGTAAATAGTCACCATACTTGTATGTGGCACTATGGCAATATGGGAGGATGTAGGCTATTTTATTGACGAGCAAAAAAAAAAAAACCAAAAGGCCCCAAATGACTCCCTTGAGGGACTCCGGAGTTGGCTTTTATAGATTCGCAGAACGTGTTGATAACGCGTTCAAAAGGGTTTGATTTCGTCAATCCACTAGAGTAAAATACAAGTCTCGATAATTTAGTTATTAAGATCTGGTGATCCACTCTTTTCAACGAGAAATGGGTGGAAATTATCTCGTATTGAATACCATTTTTGCCACTAAATAGTTGGAAAAAATCGCTAGGTCCGTGCTACTAGATTAACCGCCAACGAAGTCATATACATAAATAAGGACAACAAACATCTCTCAAAAGCAAATCGAATTTCATTGAAAATATTGATGTTGCCTGATTGATGAAGCCTGTAGACATACCCGATGTAGAACAAGATTATGAATTAGAAGGAGAAAGCGACAGTAAAATTGTAAGACCGTGCTGGACAAAATTTTTTTTTTAACGCGGATGCACTATATATAACATTCGATTCAAGTTTGAACCTTTTTATAGTCCCATGTGAAAAGAGTTATTTTCCCGAAACAGTTGTTGAGTTCCGAATTTCAAAATATTCAAAAGGACAAACAGAGATCAAATCCGGCTAACAGTTAAGTCATAAAAACTGTTCAAGAAGTTTCGGGATCTATTATATTTAAGAAAGATATTTGCAGCCTTGTTTTCAATTTACCACAAATTAGTCAAAAATTAGGAAAAAAGAATATTTTATAAAAGTGTTTATTTTAATGGAGAATTTTCATTTGGGGTCAATCACCTAAAAGCGACGTCTCTTTTGTTCTTGCAGTGAGACACATATAGTCTTTACTCCGATAAAAACGTTGGAGCTTTTGTTTACACCGAGAAATCCGTACGTCTCTTATGTAGTCATGACGGTGTTAATGAAACGATGATATACAATATTATACTTTCCCAAATTTCTTAGATATTGAAGGAACCTTCACCAAAGGTCATACTAAAGCCATTCCTGAATTCCTAACGAAATTCAGAGAAAAAGACGTTATTAGGAGTTATTAGCCGGTGATCATATTCTCATAAACAAATTTATCTATCAACCATAAGACCAGTCCTTTATACCTCCAAGTAAAATGGTCAAAGTATGTACAGATCATTCATTCAAGGCATGGCGATCATCGAACAAAGGGCTAGAAAGGTGGAAAACGGATAACTATGGATTAATATCAAATTTGTGCTTCTTACTCTCGCCTACAGATCTACGTATGGTATAGTAGCCTGCCCCTAGCAGTAAAAAGCAACAATCATCCTCCATATATGATGGGATATATACACGTAGCACCGTTTTGGTTGAACCACATGTCAACCAGACTCGGCCCGAGCGTTTTGGGCAAAAAAAAGTTAAGAATCATTGAACGAACACTGCATTTTTCCGGGTGCATTAACAGCTATAGTCGAGGATGTCTCTCGTAGGTGCTGAGCTGATCTCCTCAGGAGTCATAATTTTTCTAAGGAGGCTTTCACATAGTATGTGCTCTCCAGCTTCCTCGTCCTCAAGACAGATTCCACACTCGATTTCAAACGAGAGGTTAATTTTGTTAAGATGATATCTCAGACTACAGTGTACCGAAAGCTAGTTGACTAGTCTTCCGATATCGACTCTATATGAATCTGAATAGAATGTTTGTTTAGGGGCCGTATACATTTTTCAATTGAGTCCTTGAACGCTGTTTCAAAAATACAGGTGTTGTGATTATTCCCACTTGTCTAAGAGAAAATTAATCTATAACTTGGGGATACCGTAGAAAGGTTCGACACCTATACATCTTTCGCTGGAACCTTTTCTAGCGAGCTGGTCGGCGATTTCATTAACCTTAATGCCCTCGTGCCCTCATACCCATCAGAGTTTGACCTTGTTTCTTTTAGTTAGGTCCTGCAGGACATCTTGGCATTCCTTAACGGATTTCGTTCGTGATATACGAGCTCAACGTTTTGAGCTCCGCTCAACTCTCTGAGAGTATGTTAATGGTTATACCTCTTGTTCCAGTCTCTAAATTTAGGTTGACGCTCTTCCGGACGGCGTATAGTTCAGCTTAGAAGATACTAGTACTCGTTTCCTTCGATATTTTCCAATTTGGTCCAAAGATGCTAGAGCCAATACCAGAGTCCATCTTGTAGCCACCCGTGTATCACCTGAGGCCTTTAACATTAAGCAAGGGATCGCCGCTTTGCCAAGCTGTTCGGTTTTGGATAAGTATAGGTATTAACCTTTTATTATAATTATTCAACCAGAAATTATGTAGGTTCGTCATTGAAGATGGTCTTTCCAAAAAAAGGGAATCTTCCTTAAGCTTTCCTAAGGCTCACTCACCGAAAATCCTACAAAGTAGCAGATATTCCCACTTCAGTTCTTGTTCGAAGTATATTTTGTAAGGTTTAAAATATCAAGATCCTCGCGGAAAATCCTTCACGTATTTGGATAACACAATCCCTATTGTTGCGAACGGCGACGAATGGACAAATCTGATCTTCATTAACATTGGCGGACACAGCAGCAATATTTCCCGCTCATCACATTAACCTTGGTGGTTTGATCGCCAATATCATGAAATTGGTGTGAAATTTGGTCACTATGTCTGGACTAGCTTGCTCAGTAGGTCGATTATGACGAAGATAAAATGGTCCAAGTGTGCGAAAATTAGTTTTCAAAGAAGATGAATTATGATAGTAAAATTCAGTAATTTGCAAGCATTGTTCGAATATGAGTCTTTCCATGATAAAATGGCAATATTAGCCGACCATGTTTGCTATCGACATATGTCACGAAGCATGAAGAAGCTGCCAAGAATAGAACACTAAAAAACCAACAAAAAATTACCCTTTTATAACTGCAAAAAAAGGATTATTATAAGGATTAGGAAGATATTATAAAGGATATTTCTGTGTTGTGCTTAACCATAATGCAAGCAACATGCGCTTCTTACGTGATTTGCCTAAGCTTCCTATTATGGACATTTTAAAATATACCATTCGTCCGAAAGAATACTTTTCCAGTCTTAGCATGTGAATAAGAAACAAAAATAACAACGTTTTCAAGAAGACTTCAAAGACGTCCCAGAACATCAACAATGACAAATTGATTTCGCTCAGGAGGCGCTAAATGAAGAAAATATTGATCAAGAACTACTGTAACGATTCACACCAGATGAGGGCAACTCGTTCCAGCGAAGATATTCTGGGTCGCAAAATCCATAAATATATAAAGATCATGTTTTTGTTGGTCACCGAAAGGTGGGTGTAACAAGAGTCGAATTCCATCCCATCTTTATGTCAATCTCATGTTGAAGCAATATGGATCAAAGAAACCATGAGTCGCTGCATTCAAGACCTACTAAATGGATTGAAACCAGGCTCGAACCAGATCGACTCAAAAACGCCTTTAAAAAAACGTAGTAAATATTGAGGTTAATGTGTTGACCTTTTAGCTTCACCGATATAAATATAATCACTTCGTATGCTCTACCTGCTTTGATCCCAAAGCACTTAATTATGCGAATATCTTCTACAACCTTCATAAAGCAAAAACACGAATCGCCCAATTAAAACTGAAAACACTATCGGCATCTGAAGGCATAAAAACCGCCTCGCCTCAACCTCTTCTATTCCAACCACAGCACAAAATTCGCATCTGCCATCAAGGATCTTTCAGAAATTAATTAAAACCAAAATGTCCTTCACACACAACATACACCCAAATGGGAACCCCCTCTCATCTCTTTACCCAGCAAATATTCAACGTCAAACATCCGCACGGTCCTTTCGGCTTTAAATCCAGACACACGTTGTCGGTGACACTCTTACATGAAAATATGTAAATTATTCACTGTACACAAGCGCGCCCACTAAGCCAAGTGTCCTCTAAATGCAACTACTTTTACCCATCAGCTGCTGCGGTAGCAAGTTCCGATTTTTTCCCGTTTTACCTCTCAGTGGAGTTTTTATTCCCCGATGAATGAAAGGGGGTCGGTCAGACACACACCCTTTGCAGGGATTATTCGAATAAATTTCAAGTGAAGTATGGCAACCATGCGTTTGCGTATCACGTATACATTTAATTGTAAATAATGCAACACTGTGTGTCGGTTCCTCTGTTCTTTCTTATCGGAACGTGCGCGAGTAAAGGTATATGTACTCATCTATCTGTGCGAAGGGTTCGCTGGGCGAAGGGTTGTTGTGCCCGAGTATCACTGGTGGTGGTGCAATATAAACTCCTCCTCCCCGGCGACCCTATGATAGATTGCTGTTAGTGAAGAAATTTCACTTGCGCTAGACGCAAGCACACTCCAATGCCGTGGAGAATATGTATATCGCCATGCAACTGGAGCTGATGACGATAATGGTGGTTGAGTGAATGATTCTTGACGTATAGAGGTGTGTTCGGATGGATGTGTACACGCGGTGGGGTGTTTATACACTTGGACCCTTTTTGATCTTTGCCGACGTGAGACGAGTGAGACGATGGGACGATGATTGTAGGATGGGTGACGACCGGGTCGGTGTCGGTGTGATGCGATGTGATGGGGTTCTCCATGTCTGGTGCGAATTTCTTGCTCTGCTTTTGTTTTTTTGTGTGTCTGGTGTCGAACAGCGTCATCGTCATCATTGTCGTTCTTAGAACCATCATTTGGTTTAGTTAGGGTTGATTCTATGTATTTATTCGGAGGATAGATTGGGGGTGTCTATGAATGTATCTGTGAATGTGAAGTGGAGTGGTATTTTGGAGATATCCTCCCTTGAATTTTGCACTTTAGCAAACTGACTGATGGAATGGATTGGATTGAATTTTTTTTTGTTATTCATGGGAAGTCCTGCATATCCTTGAAGTTGGTTTTGTTATGAGTATTTTTCGTTTTTTTTTTTGCATTGCAGTCATGTTTTTTTTCGGGTAATTTATTATTACTCATAGGAGAGAGTGTTTTGTTGGGGGTATCCGGGTAAGAAGCATTTGATTTGGAAATATGTTTCTTCTTTGCGGCGGTTTATTCAAGTGGAACACATCCAGATAAAGCGACAAGTGCAGGTATACTCTGTTGATGAGCACCTACGAAGAGGCAAGTATTCTAAAGCCATTCTGGAGAAAAATTCTCAGGATAATAAAAATCAATGTGTTTCAATAGCTTCTCATAGAGATCCTGTACATATGTAAATCAAGTCGGAAAATATGTATTCAAATAGGGTTTTTTGATGTGATTGATCTACACAAAATTCTAACGTATTCATTGGAGACCAATGCAGTTTAACGTTGATATTATAGCAAAATATTATGATTATAAAACAACATGAATTTTTTCACTTAAAGCAAAAGCTGTTAGAGTGTAAGATCAGCCTGGGCCTCATCAACAATCCTCTCCAATAGCATAGTCATTCAATAAGCAGAATGGTGTACTAGACAAATCACTAAATCAAGGGACAAGTAATTAAGAATATAATTAGTCCTGTCTTGCCGTGATGAACGAAATGTTTTAAAATTTTTGTAAGCACTTAGTGATGCATGATCGGAAACTTTGAAAATGTTTGATTTTGTTGTCACGAAAGCAAAATAACTGAAAAATATCGTTAGCAAACATTCTGGCTATTAAAGTATCATGCATTCAGATCACTTTGGTGAAAAATGAAAATCTGAGGTTTTCTAAAAAGTTTTCGCAATTATAGCTGTAAGATGCATTCTTCTCGTCGCAGATCACAGCGTTTTAGGAGAATACCAGAGTTCTAAGAATGATTAGACACCTTCAAGTTGGCGAGACATAAATTTGGAAAAACATCAAAGAGAGCAAGAAGCTTTTAGTAACTCTCCAACGAAGCAGACCTAGATCCCTGGAGACTGGCATATAGGTTAGGGGTAGTGCCCAACAATACTAGGAACAATAGTATATAATCTATTCCCCAATAGACCATCTACTCCGCGCATCGCTACGAGCATGGACCAAATCCCAAATACCCCGCCCATAATGAGCTGCACGAAACATGCAGGAACATTAGCAGACATTTTTATAGCAAGGTGCCTTGAGGAGGGAATTTTCCCTGAACTATGGAAACTCCAACATCCGGTGTTCCTACCCAAGAGGAAACAAACCACCTGGAGAACCTTTGGCGTACCAGCAAATATGTCTGTTGATACAACAGGAAATATCCTAGAACGTATCATATGTATATGGCAGACTAATCGCCGCTGATGGAAGAGCTTTGTCTGACTACCGATATGGTCTTAGAAAATCGCTTGGAGCGTCGATGCCATAAAAGAGGTAGTAGTAACGCTGAACGTTAAATATGCCTTTAACTCCGAAAACTCATCCTGCATTAAGAGATCTCTGACCGGAACGGATGCGCCACATTAAAAACGACAATTTTTCCGCAGGAGGCCCCCAATGAATCAGTCCTTGGAACCCTTTTATGGAACATAATGTAACGCTGCCACAAGGAGTCAAGGTTATGGGTTTTGCTGACGACATCGCCGTAGCTATTGTAGCGAAACACATCAACCAGGTAGAGTCCACTACGGATGAAGCGATAGTCAGGATCAAAAATTGCCTAGAGTCTGCTGACCTTGAACTAGCTGACCACAAGACAGAGGCTGTCTTAATAACCAGCCGAAAGACTGTGGAATACACTTCCGGGTTGAGACCCAATCGATCAGGTCTAAAGGGGCATTCAAATACTTGGGGGTAATGCTCGATAATTGATTTAACTTTAAGACCTATGTGGAATATTGCAGTAAAAAGACATAACAAATGCAGGCAGTGCTTTCAAGAGTGCTTCCAAACATCGGTGGACCAGGATACGCGAGGAGGATTCTGCTTTCCAGAGTGGTGAGCTCCTGTTCGCTGCGCCGCGCCGGTCTGGACGGGAGCTCTTACAACGAAAAAGATAAAAAGAATGCTAAGAACAGTATGGGGATTTCGGACAATCGCGGATAAAGCAGCCTGTGTTACAGCGGGTATTGTCCCTGTTGATATCCTCGCCGATGAGATGCACAGGGTTTACCTTAGACGAACCACGGATTGTAAAGAGACCAGTGTTATCCGGAAGATGAAGGCAAAGGAAAGGACAACATCTGTAGCACTGTGACAAGCCAAATGGGATAACACTGGAAAAGGCAAATGGGCCCACAAGGTGATCCCCATGATCCAGGCTTGTGGAAAAGAGCACATGGGGATTACAATCCCGACCTTACGCAATTCCTCTCAGGTCATGGTAGCTATTGAAAATGTCTTCACAGATTTAGTACACTATAATTCGCCCTTCTGCCCAGAATGACTAGTGGAAGAGAGCACGCAATAATCCATTGTAGACGCTGCGCAGACACAAGAATGAGCCTGCCGATCCCGGAGCTTCTAGTAAGCCACATGATAAGCTCAGCGGGTCACTCAGAGAAGATCTGCTCCTTCAGAACGAGCATGCAGAACAAGCTAAGAAGAGGTGAAAGAAGACCTTAAACGGCAGACACATAGCACATAGTAGTAAGTACTTGCGAAGTAATACCTAACGGAAGTCGCGCGGGGAGAGTTGAAGTGTGCAGGGAGTAGTTACATCGAGGCATCGAGTATTCGGGTTTGTGAATCGTATATACCAGTAGCTTGGGTAACAGGTATCTTTCGAAGATTACACATCCCTTGGCGTGAAAAGAAAAAAAATGTTTGTGTATGTTGGTAACAACGTGGGCTTGAATCCCAGAAAAGGCATCGAAAGTGTACTTCGCGCGATTTCACCGCAGTAATATGCTGCAAAAGACTGAAATGAATGCAAAATGTGGGAGGTTCCTCTGAACCTGAATCTGAATTTTGGAATTTGAAAGATACATATATTGCTGATGGTAACCCATCAGGCAATCAGAAAAGAAAGGAATTCTTTGCTTCTAGTGTGAGTGAGAACCAGGCTCCACAAGTTGCAGACGTGTTTAAAGCAATCACCTTTTAATTTTAAAGCCGCTAAACTGCGCAATATTTGGATTAGACAAAAAACGTGATATACATAGCATCGGCTTACGATATAGAGTGCGCATTCTTCCAATGTCTTTCTTAGACGTTGCCTAGAGACAGATTTAAGCAAATTGTCTTCAGTCAAAAATATATGAAACAAATAAAAACAGTTTAATGGTTGTGACCACAATAAGGCTTTCGAGCAAGCCGGCCAATTTGTGAGGTATTTCTGAAAATCTAGCAACGGTTGGGTAAAATTTATTTACCATGGAAAGGTGGGAATGCCGTAGTTACAACAGCGAATTTGTAGACCAAACAATGTTAGGAAGAATCAGTTGTAACACCGATGGTAGCAAAGCAACTATTCGTGTGGGTTTTTCACGCAGAATATCTGAGATATGGATAAGGTGGTGACTTGCCTGCCAAATCTGTTTATTTGTTTATCACAACTTGTTTGTGACGGTTCTTTGAGTTCAGGTTTCCAATGAGTGGTAAAACCGGAGCTCAGAAGTAAAAAGTAAAACTCTAACAGCCAATCCTACCCTATCAAAACACCCTATATAAACTGAAAAGTCGTCTAAATAGAGGTCGAAAATAGAGCAGATGTCTGATCAGATTGAAACCATATTGTTATAACTAATACTTCAACCCTTCATAATTATAAGCAGCAATACATGCGCAGACAAGACAGCCCAAAAACACAAATTAAAGGATTTACATAAACATAACGGAATGTCCACTCCATTGCAATGAAAAAAATATGATTTGTGTCCCTAACACTTTATATAATTGCTCAGCAATAAGCCTAAAACCGGCGACAAACCGCCTCCATCGCACCCAAGCAAGTAAATCTACTCTCCCAGTCCACTATTCTCCTCACTTCTTAAATATTCCGGCATGAAACCTAATAAAGAGATAATGTTGCACAACAAAATCTCCAATTCAGCCATTTGACACAGAAATCCGCTTTAATTAATATACTTTCCGCTTAAGACGAAAACCCTTTTTAAGTATTAAACAAAAGATTTTTAAGTGGAGGCAATAATTTATATCCCTCCTTCCTTGGCTCGTGCCCCTTCTGCGGTGACTGGGACAAATGGTGATGGTGGTGGTGTTCACGATGGTTGGAACTGGGAAAACAAAAGGGATATGCTTCGTGGCTGGCTTGGGCTGTACCACGAACAATAAAAAATAAGAAAAGAGTAGAAACATGCTATATATACAGAAACCACAACTTAACCCTTCGTTTTCCTGAGTACTCGTCCTAAGGGTGGGTATGGACGGCATTAGTATGGGAAATCCAATAAACTAAAATGGGGGGTGTACATACGAGTGTAGAACGAGTGAAAACTGGAAAACGAAGAACAAGGACGAGAGATGGATAACATTGAACTTGTGCCCTAAATTCTTATTTCACTTATCTTTTATTGTTTTCTTCCTCCTCCACCTTCGATTAGGAAGATAAGGGTTCTTAAGAGAACAGGTAACAATAAAATTTACTAACCATTTATTCTCAGCTCAATTGGTTTGTTTTCTTTGCTCGACTAGAGCACCAAAGTCCTGAAAATGTATAGTTCCACCCTAAATAGTATCCGAAATATGTACACCACTTCTGTGCATGGTCTAGAAGTTGTTTCTACATGAAAAGTGTGAAGTCGGCACTTGAACACCATGGATGAATGTTTTCAAGGGAACAATTGCTTTCAGCATGAGAGAGCAAATCGAGTGCCTGGTGTTGGGTCAGGTGCTACATGAAATTTTACGGCTAATACAAATAAGGAATAATACAGAGGTGAGGGAATATGGGCAAATTTATGGGAAGACTGCAAAGTGGTTGTAAGGAATCTGGATTCCACTTACCTTCCAATATTCCGTGGAAAACCTGAAAGCAGCAAAAAGATAAAAGGTTAGTTCCAGGAACCATAAGTAAAACGCAGAAAAAAAAACGAAAAAAAAAATTGACTTTATGTCATGGTTTATGCAGACTGGCTAACCTATTTCCTTCCCTGAAAATCCATCACCCGGCTAGGCCATTAGCGTTTATCGAAATGTATCTAAAATAAATCGCACCACAGCTGTCGCGCCATGTCCGATGTCGTGCCAGTCGACGTTCTTTTGATTGGCGCATAGGGTAGTGTCATGTCTACTATCTCTTTATTACCGGTCTGTGGCAAGATTGTCGGGAAGCAAAATTGCTTATGCGTCGGTTATTTTGCGTGTCAAGATATTCGACATTATGTAAATCAGGAAAACAAATCCCGTTCGTTATTTCTGTGGTTTGCGCATGTTTGCTAACATGACAGGCTTTTAGTCAGATCCGAAATGCTGAAAGAATTTCTGTCTCTTTGTAGGAATGGCGGGCGGGAGTGGGAATAGGAGGGGAAAGGATAGGTTGTACACATGCAACTTGAATAATAACTTTGTTTAAACTGACAAAATGGAGATGGGAGTTGTGCGAGTGGCATTGTGTGTAAACAAAGCCGAGTGGTTCGGAGGAAATCAGGCACAATTGAATGACAACTCCATATTTTTGACAATTGTAGCAATTGGATCAGGACAAAAAAGAGATTTTGTCAGTATCAATATACCTAAGTAATATGCCTGCCAATAAAAAATGTAGAATTTTTGATCAAAAATCTCATTTATTTTAACAATATACCAGTAATGAATGTATTTAATAATCAAAATATTGAATATTGAGCTTCGACTTTTTTTCTATTTTTAGTGCAATTGATTCCACGACATGCACGGAATTGGAGGCCATTTTTTCAATTCTTCGAAAGAATAAAACCGCTGTCCCAAAAGCACGGACTTTCATTGATCGAAAGAAAAATTGTAATAAAAATACCAAGATGAATACGGTAAGGTAGGCAAAACTTCGTAGTTTATATTTGCGAAATAATTCTTTACTTGGGTTGTGAAATGTTATAAAACTTTGTCATAATAGAAAATACAGCGTGCGCCATCTCATATGGGTCGATGTAAATCTCGAATGACTTCAACAATACTCAACCGATTTTGCAAATTCAAAAACGTTAAATTTTTTTTTTCAATTTAGACCTTTACAATTTATTTTGATTAATTTTTGAAAACAATATCAATTAAATGACCGCCTTTATTGCCGATGCAAAAATGAGCTCGTTTTCGCGCATTCTCCTTTTCGAGCATTTCGGTCGAAATTTCTGCACTTTCCGCACGAATGTTTCTTTTGAGCTCTTCTATTGTCTTCGGGCCGTTAGCATACACCTTGCTTTTCAAGTATCCCCAAAGAAAAAAGTCTGGAGGAGTCAAATCCGGCGATCTCGGAGGGCAGTCAATATCGCCATTTTTTGATACCAATCTTCCAAGGAACTTCTTACGCAAGTGTTCATTGTTTTGTCCACAGTATGGCATGTCGTGCCGTCTTGTTGAAACCAAAAGTGAAAGCCTTTTTTACGCATTTCTGGGACCACATAGTGGACCAACATCCACCGATATCGATCGCCATCCACTCTATCGCCAGCTTTGAAGAAATACGGTCCAATGATGGTTTTAGCGCATACACCGGCCCAAAGAATAATTTTTTGATCATATAGCGGCTCTACGTGAATAATGTGAGGATTTTCGGTGCCCCAGAGGCGACAATTTTGTTTATTAACTGAGACAGAGAGCGTAAAATGTGCCTCATCGGTCATCGAAATTTGCTGCCAGAACTCCGGTTCAGCATTAATCATTGCAACGACATTTTGTGCGTATGCCAAGCGCCGTGGCTCATCTTGTGGAAACATTCTTTGAGTTATCTACACTTTGTATGGAAATAAGTGAAGATCATCCTTTAAAATTCTCCGCAAAGTGGTCCCACTGATGCCTAACTGCTGTGAACGGCGCCTATATGACAAACTTGGGTCTTCTTGAACACTGGCTTTCACAGACTGAATCGATGAGTTTGAACGCGGCGGACGTGGCCTAGGTTACTCACGAGGGCTTGCCACAGAACCAAATTGAAAAAAATTCGAGGGCCAACGACGAATTGTATCTTTTTTGGGCGCAACACGATCACGATATTTTGCACTATACGCACGTTGAGTTAGCACAATCAAGCGTTCATTTTTAATGAACATTGAAACTATTTCCTCGCATTCTTTTGGTGTAAAGCGATTCATGATTAAAATTGTGCTGAATTGACGTTTCCAAAATGCTATGACATATGAAAATCAGTTGACAATTGTTAAAGTTATTCGAAGTTTACATCGACCCATATGAGATGGCGCACTCTGTAATTGATGAGTAATTGCTCCTCCAGTACGATATATTCGAGTCGGAAGTTGAACACAAACTGATTTATTTTATTCCATTCATATTACATATTTATGTGCAAGTAATAGATCATAGTTTTGTTACAAAATACCTAGTTAGCTTATAGTAATACTGGTGGAGAGGTGATGCTACATCACATCCAGGTTTTAGTAGTTCTTAGTCCACCATTTGATTCTGGTGCTACCAAAATCATAGAATAACTTTCTTTCCGTAAATATTGTGTACTGGTTGCGAGGATAATGCTTGGCCTAGGCCGAGCCATAGTATTTCGCAGTTGAGATTGTCGAAATGGATCCACTTTTCATTGCAAGTAAGAATGCGGTATGAATAAGAGTTGTGAATAAGGGATGATCAAAACGAAGGCATAACACTCGTAATATAAGATCACTACAAAATTCATACCCTGTGTGCGCATTTCCAATACAACGCCTTAATGACATGGAAACAAAAAAGTTACTGCGAACTTCAACCAACACGATAAAATCAGTCGAATCTCTCTAGTCATATCTAGGACAACCACCCCCGGAGAGTAGTTAACGAACATCTACGACACAAACCACCTGCACCCCGTCCAGGTTGTATGACATACACCATAAGAGCGTAACTCTTGTACCTGCGCGAATCCTAGATAACAAAAGAAGAAAAAAATGATTGCATCTCATTTTCCATCTAATTGGATTATTTCCATGGCTTTTAAAGGTTATGCAGTCAAATTGGAGTGCTTCTTCCAGCTGTCCATATCTGCGGATTTTTCCCCTAAAATTCTATGGTCTTTGCTTTCGATGATAAAATCATCACTTTTGAAAGGAACAAACCAATACCCACAAGTCCTTTAAGTTGACTTCCATTAACAATCGACAACAATCGTCATCGATTTTCTTTAATTAAATAATTAACAATTAGCGACAGAATTCGGCAAAACAAATTATTTGTACAGGGTGATTTTATTCGTTTGGTTTTTCAGTATTCTATTTTTGATAGCCGTCGGGGAATTCGTGACATGTTCATAGGAAAGTGATAATTAGCAGCGGTGGACACAGAACAATTTTCTTGACGAAGAACAATGATTTTCGCTTTCGCTTTTTTGCTGAGGACAGAAGCTCCTAATGGACAAGCTCCTTCTATCAACTAGACTCACATCGAAATCATTCTTGTCCATTTTTTTTTTAACGATAATGCTTGGCTCATCCTTGCAATAAAATCTTTTGAAATTTCCAAATTTCAAAACAGCTGTGAACTCCAAAAACAGGAAATTACTCGGCTGAATTGCTTACTAGACAGACGTATAAAGCTCGGCCGACTTTAAATGGTGAAATGGCAAATGGTATATCGCAAAACTCCACGTCGTTATTCACAAGTTGACATATGTGACCACTAATGGTCAACACTCATGCATTATTAGCAACGAAAACTTCGTCATTGAAGTCGGTTTTGCTACCCGAAATGGGAATATTTAAGCAATTTTTTATGTCTTATAAACAAGGCACTATGTGCCTCTGCATATACATATGTATGGTGTGTACCTACAATATCTACAGAACCCATGTCACTTTTAGCTGTTCAGCCATAGCACACAGTTTCATTTTGTCTCATAAATTCCTTAAAATTTCCCCTAGTTGCAGGCCAGAATTCTTAGTTAGTATTCCCTAAATCAACATCCAGAAGCACTTACCAATTTTGTCGAACACACTGTACGACTTTTATATGTTTCCGCCTCAACAAGCAGATTTCACATAACCTCTCCCTCTTAAGTCTACCACTATCACACTTCTTATGCATACACACATTTATCTGCTACTTTCTTAACCATTTATTTTGAGAATAAATTTTCGGTTACTGGTCTACTCGTACGTCGACTCCTAGATAAAATATTGCGTAGGAAAAAGTTCTTAAATTGATTTACGACCCGGCAAATGCTAACGAATGTGTTGTGCGATAGTTTCGCTTCGGATCAAAAGGGTTTATCGTAATAACTCCGACCAACTCCGAATACTTTATGTTCAAATACAGGATACTCCGAGCTACGAGTAAATATTTGATTAAGCTACATGTCCCAGTAGAGCTTATGGAATAGGGAGGATAATCGTTGTAGCTGGCTAACAAAGGTAATTACTTCAGAGTTTAACTTTAATATTCGCAACCATATGTCATCTACAGGACATTCAATTGGCCAGCATTCTCATTACTTGCTCCTTCCTTGGTCGGTAATGTATGTGTTAAAGGTGTGGTCAGAAGGGAGATGTTCCGATGGAGGGGGTAAGTAAATGTGATTAAAAAGTCGTTCACTTCGGTTCTTTGATAGACCCTCGGAGCAGATATGAATGAACGGATAGACGACAGAAAGGCTCCGTGTCATATCATGAGTGGATGTCTGACAAGTTTTCGGGACGCTAACGTTTGTAAATGCAGTCACGCAAAGTAAAACTTTCTTGTGGGTTGTGTTATACGTTGTTTTTTCGTTCCTATTTTGGTTTTTATGAATTTTTCATTAAGTTCTTGAGAAAATTTAACAAGGAACGTGAAATTGAAAATGCACGATACATGCAAATGTGAAAGTCATACGCGGTGGTTGTAATACAGAGGGTCGTATGTGGAAGCATAATTCAAGCAATTTGCGGTATAAGCGAAGCTTGTACGGAATTGTGGAGCGGGAAGAAGGCGGGCTGATTTATGTCTGCATATGAAAATTGGAGGACAGAAAAAAAGGAATGGAAAGTGGCGTTGATAGACAACGAGGAGGGTTAAGTGGAGGTTTACAATTTATCTGCAGCTGAAATTTGGATTTGTCTAGGAATGATTGCATACGAAAGCGGTTAGATTGAATTGCCGGAATGCGGATATGCGCGATGTACGATGACGGGGCCACATGAATTTCATTTAGTGGCTTTTTCGTTTTGTTTATACCGGTCTGTGTGGAGCGGTTATTGGCAAATATTGTTGTTTAAATGGATTGATTGCCAATAAAAGAGAAAGAGGAAAGTGATTCTACTAACAGCGTACCTACAGGCACATATGGAATCGGTAAAAGCTGCACAGAACTAAATCGAATATGGTGAACGTAGCATACATACTCATAACATACGTCTGGGCGGATTTTTTGTTGGCACGGCTGACATATTAGTGAAAATCCCTCTCATTCAGATTGAGCCAATATTTAAATCCAAAGCTTTCTTTTTGCTTTTAAACGCGTCAATGCAAACTACAATATTAAACACCAACACTATAACTTAAGAGATCAAGTACCGAGAGGCTCCATGCGCGGTGCACGTCAAGGGCAAAGACAGCACAGGAGTAAGACAAGGGTGCGTTATGCCTCCCTGGCTTTTTATTGCTGTCCTCGACCTTGTCCTCATACGCATCAACACGGAGACTCCCAATGGAATCTAGTGATCTCTGACCGAGAAACTCCATGACTTAAATTATGGAAACGACATCTATCTCATGACTAACTCGTTCACTGGCATCCAGCGGACATTAAACGGGTTCAACATCAACTGGCTGGACTCAGAATTAATATCGCCAAAACGAAACTCATGAGAATCGACACGAGATGTGAGGCAATCATCTCTCTACGAGGTACCGATTAATTATGTAGACAAGTTCTGCTACCTCGGCAACATGCTCTGCAAAGACGGGGGATCAGAACTTAACGTCCCGACACGCATCAACAAGGCGCGCTCGGCCTATAATGCGTTGGGGAATGTATGGAGATCCTACCAGCTTTTTTTCTTCTCTAAAACTCCGGATCTTCAACTCCAATGTCAAATCCATCCTCGTCTATGGCTGTGAGATGTTGAAGACCACTGACTGTATAATTAAGGAGGCTACAGGTATTTGCTACCAAAAGAGAAGCCCAAAGATCTTTTGGCTGGAGTGGATTACAAACGAGGACCTGCTAAAGAGAGCTTCCTAGCTTCCACTGGCGGCAGAGATCCTGAAGAGGAAATTGAGTTGGATTGAGAATACTTTGCGTAAACCGGGTTGGGAAAGCACCCGCAAGCGTGGTCGCCCTCGCATGACATGGAGGAGATCCGCAGAGAAAGAGTGTATATGTGAACCACATAGTTAAATATGTACATAAATATATCTTATGAACGATTGAAATATCAAGTTTGAGTTCATTGGCGAGCAATTCGTCAAATCATACGTGAAGGGACCAGTGATATTTCCACACGTCTCGAGTTTAAGAGGGAAGTCAGAAGACTTTGATAAACACAAACTATGAGATATGACATGATTTAACTCCGGCTGAATAGCTGTCGCATCTGACCCGTAATTAAAATTATTTTTTAGGAAACAAACGTGAAAAATTCTTAATTCCTAGTTATATGAAGTAAGAACTGTTGGACACACTATTTACTTTAATATGTTTTAATTTTTTTTCATGGGCAAACGTACTGTATGAGTCTGGAATATTTGGAATTTTATTCCATTCGCGAATTAGTGCAGGTTTTAAGGTTTCAACACTTTCATGCTTTTTGTTGCTAACCTTGATTTCCAAAATGCCCTATATGGCGAAGTCCACCGAGTCGACGTCGGTGACGACGAAGAAAAATCTGCTATTGAAATTAAGCCAGAAACGTTTTCTCCAAGTCAAGCCCGAATTGTCCTGGCTTTGTGACTTGGTGTAGAGTTCTGCTGGAACATTTGTTTTGCAATATTTGGCTGCCACGTTTGGACACAACCTTCCAAAGCAACTTCTTATAATCTCGGTTATTATGACCCTGGCCATCACGGACACCGATTAATACGGATTCAATTTCATAGCAGTGCGTTTAGACAACCAAACCCGATCGTTTCGTTTGTATACGAATTGCTTAATTAGCAAGTTAATTGCTGGCCCAGACTTAACCCTTTGCTAAAACATGCAAAGAATTAAGGTTCAGCTCCTAATGGCACACGAACGGACGCGTAATGGTATTTTTTTGCGGAGGCTTGATTTCGAATTGACTTTTATCAGGTGTACAAAAGGGTATAACCTTCTTTCCAATAGAAGGCGTAGCGATATATGCTAGTGAGAAAAGTTATATAGTAAACTTAGGTATCTCACAATTGCTCCTCACCATTATATTTGTGATCTTTCATCGCGCGAAAATGTCGGTTTTCGAGAAAAGGAAGCGCATTCCCAGGGAGTTATGCCTTCCGTCTAAAATTCGTAAAAACCTGCATCTGAAGGGCGTCGAATGTTTGTAGAAATGTACGGTGGGGCGTCTAGTAGGACTTTGAATAATTTCTCGCTTTCCTAATAGATGACGTTACCAGAACTACTAGAATGTAATTTAAGATTGATGGCAACCCCTCTACAAGGAAGTACTGTAGGCAAGCTTTAACTTTAGGATATGTTAGTTCGTCGGAGTGTAAAAAAAAACTTATTCCGCTTATTGCTTTAAACATGTCGAGTTTGGTGGCAAGAAAAGGGTATATGCGGGGAATTTTATTGAATCATTTCCTTAAAAAAAAAAAAAAAACAACTGCAGTCGAATTAAATAGAATTACTTGTTGCGACTTACGGTGAGCATGCAGCGATTGTAAATGAAATGCGTAGATTGGTGTCGAAGCTTCAAAAATTATGATTTAGATGTCATGAATGTTGTGACGCCCGAAAAAAAAACTTGAAGACGTTAAATTGAAGGCATTACTTCACGACAACTCAGGCCAGACGCTAGCTAAACTAGCAAAATCATTATAAGTAGATGGTATAGCAGTTGCGAAATGTTTGAAAGCATAAGGAATGATTCAAAAGCAATATCATTGGGTGCGGTGCGAGTTGAAGCCGAAAGACGGGGAATGGCATTTTCTCCCCTGTAAACTGCTGCTTCATGGACAGAAAAGAAACGCTTGTTTGCACCGTACCTTGACTGGCTAGGAAAAGATACTGTACGAACAACCTAAAATCGTAAGGTTGGCCTGGCCATACATCAACATCGTCGGCAAAGACAATGGTTTCGTCTATGGTTCGAACGTTCTGCTCTGCATTAAGTGGGTTCAGCTGGGTCTAATTTATTATGAGTTGCCTAAACCACATGCACCCACCACGGGATATCTCTATCGACTGCAACAATTACGTCTGTGCCGAGTACCGAAGGACTACAATACATGGCAGGGCTTAGCCAAATGATGCAAAGTTGCCTACTTTGCCTAACCCACCCGCCGAATCCAATAGACATTGATTCTCCCAATTATTAGTGTTCTGTTAGAGGGCATATGGCCTACCTGAACGACAGTTCCATTCTTATGAAGTTGCAAAAAAAAATGGGTCGACACTTGAATAACATCAAAAGATATTTAATTTTTCCGATGTGGAATTCATATGCTGCCAAAAAGATGGGTAAGAGTAGTAGCTAACGATGAGCCATACTTTGAGTGACAAGGTATGACAGTGGTAAGAAATTTGGGAGTCATACAAGTTGAAATTGGGAAGCTTCGAACGGGTTTTCTACTGCTTCTAGGACTCCCCGAAACTACAGCTAGCGAATTCGTTTAAATCGAGCATTCAAAAAGAAACGAACACAATACTAGCAAAGACATGACAAAATAATTTTGGAGCATAGCATCGCTTGATCAAAAGATGCTCAAATCATTGAACCTATTTGGAAGCACTGAAATGGAACGTCTTATCCTACTACCTGTTTCGACCGATGACGCATGGTCTGGTTGAGCAACACTTCCAATCGATTTTACTTTCGCGGAATCGTCGCAACGCCCTCGAAGCAGGTGTGGCAGGGTGCATTATCATGATCCAATTTCTAATTCTCGGCAATCGCTGGCCTCACTCGGTTGACATTTTTTTTTCACCTTCTTAGCACTTCTAAGTAAAAAGCATCATTCACTGTATGCCCCGCTGGTACAAATTCTCTTGGCATGGGAGAAAGCGATGAGCATGGCTTTCATTCTGGATTTGCTCATTTAAGTCTTTTATTAATGAGGTGATGTGACATTCAGAATTTTTATGTTTAGTTTTAAGGTTGTATTCGAATAATCAACTTTCATCTTCTATGATTACGTTATTCAAAAAGCCGGGCTCTTCTTTACGCATTGCAGAAGGTCTTCGTTAGCAGACACTCGCCCCTACTTTTGGCGCAAATCTTCCGCATTGCCAAATTTTCAGTGATAATGCTGCCACTGTCATTTTATCAATGCCCATTTGACTTGCGACCATGCGCATACTTAACCGACCGACTGAATACACCGCGTCCGGCTCACATTGCACATTGTCATCGGTTCTCGACTTCGACGATCGGAACATGTGCCACTTGAAAATGGCATTATGTGATATGCTTTTATCCTAAAACCTTAGAAGAATCATGCTCGATCCCAATATAACATTTGATGGCGTAAAGCTATGCGCTACATTTTAAGTCCACTGTGAACTAGATCTAACCTAAAGGAATGCCCGCAGGCGACTAACGCGTAACGCACCTTGAATGTTACAGCCATTATCTCTGCACGCGACAAACAATCACGTCAAGGAAAAGGATTCCCCGTACAGTCAACCTTATTTTACTTCAGAAGGTGTTTATGTTTAAAAGTGAGTTTCTCAATGCCTCAGGTTAAGTTTTAAACTAGATAGCATAACTCCGAATTGCGTTCACTGATCCAGCACTGAATAGTGCACTATGCGATTTATATCTTAGTTGATATTAGAATCGACAACTAAGTTCACTGGTGTACGAAATATCACAAAGTCAACGGACAGAAAAAACATTAAAAAAAAGTTTTGATGTGATGTGAACACCCAACTTTTATATCATACTGTGCTGTTCTATTATAACAAAATTTCGAGAAGGAGGAAGAGCTCATAAATAAATTTTCGGCGAAAATAGACAAAACGACTGAGATGAAGCGAATAATAATAATAATAATAAAACTAACCTCAGAGAACGACGTCTATCTCCCTAAACATTGTTATTTCGGCGCCAGTAGTCGGTTCTAATGTACTCCCGTTCTCTGCCTGCCAACAATCACATGTGCCAACTTCGTCGCCCGTCTAGTCTACCCGCAAAACGAGTGAAACATACCCGAGAACGGGCGGACCAAGCAGTAAGGGTTGTCATAAAACGTAGGCATAATGTGGCAAGTGGTATCTAATAAAATTCGTCGTATGTATCCTCTGTCGAGCTGTTGATGTATCACGTTTCATGGGTGGAAGTAGTCGACCGTAGCGAATAACACCCACTGCCGCCGATGAAGTCCATGTTTCCTTTATATACTATATCTATACATATCCATGTGTGTTGTATGGATTTTTTGGGGGTATGTTATAGGTCCCGCCAAAGGACCAACGTTAGATGGTTTTCTCTAATGGAAGAAGCGACATTAGAAAACAAGTAGTGAGTGTTTACAGTTCTTAGTAGTGCATTCCAACGCAAGCTTTCGAGGCACACCATCATACGCGATGTAGTGGCGGCTTTAATTATCCGACGAATTAGTACAAATTCGTGTTGTCGTATGTCTGCAGCTTGTAAGGGTGGGGGTAAAACATAATTGAGAGAGCTTAATGACGGATGGTGTTTTATAGCTTGTCAGCAATTTTATGACATTGGAGAGGTGAGCGTATTTCTGGGACGAATTTTATGTATACGCAAACAATAGAAGGATCATAATTGTCGAATAAACATGTTAACACGGTTTAGCCGTGTTATTACCCGCCGTCCTTTAATGAATTAAACAATCAGAACCACAAATGGGACAGCTGAATGGCTCCGGTTCGTTTTTGGCTTAGACAGCTGTAATGAGGTGCGAAAGAGTGCTTGTCGCTAGGAATTTACGACCACGATGACATTTAGTAAAAATATGAACTACATGTGGACACAATTTTTGATGGCAATATATAGGTTCACCGAAGACATAATTGGTTTTTAAGCATCCTTTGAATCAAGGCGACCTTATCTTTATTAACATATTTCAACTATCGGCTTTCTTTGACTAGATTTTAGATCTTAGATCTAAGATCCTATCCATATTCGATGAAATATTTCTATGAATTAGTGCCCCATGGAAACATATCGATATCCAAGACCTTCTTAAGGAAATTTGAAGATTTTACTAATGCAATTAATAACACATTTGTTTTAATAATAAACTCAGACAGTAGATAAGTACTACTTGTATGGACAAAGCACAATCAACTCATAGTTCTCTACAGAGTGTCGGCGAAATTCTCTGACAACATAAAATGGCATGTTGGTCATGAAAGCATTTAAAATTATTTTTACTGCTTTTATAAATAGCTTTGAAATTTACTTGGCCGGGGCTTCCTTCATAATAGAAATGATGGTGACTATATCTACATATGTATGTACATATTATACTCCGGGGACTGTAGTAGAGTTTACGACCTAAATATCGAATCGTTTTCTGAATTGCCCGCGTAATAAAGACTTGGTTACCCACTACTTCGAAAATAATATCTTCAGTAGACAGTGGCGGCTGGATAATGAGCTTTACCTATTTTAAAATTAGTGTTCATGCAGGTTGAAAAGATCTAAGTTGATCTTAAGAACTACATGTTGCTTTAAGACTGGATATCCTTTGATATCATATCCTAAGGGCGGCAGAGTTGTTGATTCAATCAGAAAATCTTTCTCCTAGGGGGCTTAGGGATAGAAAGTTTCGGATATATCTTGGAGATGTCACTGATGGGTAAAATAATGAGCAAAGACAAAAAGAATTCAACAATTGGAACACTACCAACCAAACAGAAACATTGAAGTGAATTTCACGGAAGGAAGAGTTCCTCACTTTTAGTGAATGAACATTTTTGGCAGTGAAATTAAGCACTGATTGGATTATCCGTCCCAAACAGCGCACTCACATTAACAGTCTTGAGCGTTGAGGAATATAGATTAGCGATGGAAAAGTCAATTGAGGTGAATGGTGCCATTATTATTTCTCTTGCTCTTGCCATATAAATTGGAAGTGAGGTTCCCTATCAGGCTCTACCGTAATTTCCTTTCTCAACCTGGGAGTCGTCTTCTTTTCTTTATTCAACGAATAATGCCTTGTTTGATTTCATTTCAGGAATTGTTGCTCATTATCCCCATATTGAATTATATCTTTCAGGACGATTTAATTCACTCAATTCTGAGTAGGTTCGTCATTAAGGACATAAAATGTAGTGAAACTTCTAGGCCGGACTTTACTCACTGGGTCCAAGCCCGCAGACTCAATAGCTATGTATATTATATGTCGTCGCAACGATCACACTACTCTGCACTTTTGAATTGTAATCCGTGCGGGACGCGCCTTGATCAATCCGTTTGATACAGTCACGTTGACAATAGCTGATCAGACCCATCTGGGTTAAAACCTGAGTCCAGATAATAACCGATAGCGAACGGTTGAAGGTAGCATGGACAAGCCCGTTTGGGTCAAAACATGAGTCAAAGCTCTAAATGCGCTGCACTTAGGCCCTCAAAATCAGCTACAGCACGGTACCTGATTTTCCCAGGTTTAAACCAAAGTCCGAGTACAAGTTCTTGGGGTATTTACCTACTGATCAATTATTGGTCACACTAGCTCAACTTCGTGTAGGTAGAAACCCGAGTCGGTATACAAACCTTCGTGCTATCAATATCTAGCGACTGTTTCACTGGTCGAGTGGGAGTTCTAATTGCCGTAGGCCACGCTACCTACATTTCACCATAACGGAGTGACTTATTTTTTATTTTTTTCCGCATAGTGATATCCCACTCTTAGGTTATCTTGACACTGACGGTGATTAAGTTTCGCGAACCCTTGTTCAGAACAATAAAACAAGTAGTGGCTTACCTCAAATGCCCATACGGATACCTGACATTGAAGGTCACGTCGCTAGTACTCGTACGTAGAGATTTGATTTTTAAACTGGCAACACTGTTTCTACAGATTGTCAGTTTGACAGTTGGAAGTTGATTTGTGGTTAGTACATTTTGCCATTTTACGATGAATAGACTTACGCCAGAACAACGTCTCAAAATTGTGCAAACTTATTTTGAAAACCACGGTTCGGTTCGCCAAATTGATCGTGTGTTACGGCCATTTTACAGTCGACATATCCGTCCATTTGAGCAAGTTATCCCGAACACCATGAATCGTTTTCCCACCTACACTCTAGTGGATAATATGCATCCCCCAAAACGACAAGCAGTGCGAAGAAAAAACGTTATTGCCGTTGTGGAGCGCAGTGTTGAGAACAATCCGAAGGAGTCGATTCGCCATCATACACAGCAATTTGAGCTATGCCAATTCACTTTGTGGAAGATTTTATTCAAAGATCTTGGTTTAAAAGTTTATAAGATCAAGCTTGTGCAAGAGCGTAGGTGATTTAGCTTGATCTTCATTTTCAACGCAAATTTGGAGTGGAAAAAGCCCAGAAGTCTTTATCGCGACGCCCTTACAACCATTAAAATTCACTGTTTGGTGTGCCCTTATTTTGACTGGTGGCACCATCTGGCCATATTTCTGTAAGGACGATGCCAGCCACATGACTGTTTCATAGCAGCCAACTTGATTCCAGAGTGAAGGTTAGCTGCTACATGGCTTTAATCAGGCCCATGGTTGCCTATGGATGTCCCGTCTGGTTTAATGTGAGAGCCAGCTTAATGGAAAGGATTCGGGTGTTTGAGAGAAAATGTTTCAGTACTTGTCTCGGGCTACATAGGACATCCGAATCTGAGTACACGAAATTTTACTCGAACGAGGTCCTATAATAGGGCAAGAATTGTACGGATAGATAATTTTCTGATCAAACTGATTCGAAGCCACGTTACGAGGGCAATGACTTCGGTCAATAACCTGATCTTCGTGGATTACTACCCCAACGATTTATATCACGAGAGAGTGCGCCTGAACGGCTTTGTCCCCCCAGAAGCATTCCTCTATCTAGATAGATAGTAGGCTGATCCAGGATATATTGGCGGTACTGCTAATCTTCTACGTGGATAGGAAACCGAAGATTTCTAGTTTAAATGGGGGAGTATAGTCTTCGTCTGTCTCAGGGTAGTTTTGCTGTCTAGGTTTCAATACCACTCGCTGATTGAAATCCAGCCCTGTACACCTCTTTCCTGGAATCTCAGATCGATCTGGAAACCAAATTAATCTCAGTAAATTCAGTGTTCAAAACTTAATGGTCTTAAATTCTTCACTTAAAAGACAGCCAAATGGCATCGTACTCCACAAAGATTCCAGCAACAGACCGCTGGCCATACTTGGAGAATTCGCCTTTAATGAGAAAATATGCCTTTTCGCTTTCAGTTCCGACCATAGCCAGTCCGGATACCATGGAAAGTTGACAAGCCAATATTGCCGTAGATCTCAAAATTCGTCAGTGCAATGCCAGAATACCGACAACTGCCTTCCGGCTCGATGTACTCGTATTTTGACCTACGTAGCCTGATACCAAAGACGATCCTGACCCGAGATCAGGACGAAAATCAGACCTACCTACTATTTTACCTTGGAAATCCAAAATAAGGGATTGAAGGTTAACATCGAAATACAAAACTTATGTTGACTCTAGAATGTCTATTCGATATTGACACGAGGAATACTGCTTTTTGAGAACATTAGGTACCTGGATTTATATTTGATTTATCCTCAAACAGCTGTAATCTATTGCCTATTTGATAATAATTCTTTTCTGGCGAAGAACTTGTGTGGAAATGAACCCTAAACTTGATTAAGGACAGCAAGCAGTTCAAACCATATATACAAAGTCATTGTTCCTCTGATTTAGTAACACATGCCACCGGTACTTAGCACCCTTCCAAACAAAAACCCAAAGATCGGTCAACTAAATGCTAGGGAAACACCATTTAATCCGGTTCCAGCCATACGTTACGCGTCCAGTTCATCATTGGCAGCGGCTACACTATCTCCATTTACATGGATCGATGCCAAGAACGAGAGCACAGAGCACTAACAACTAAAAACAACACAAAAGAAGCTACTCAGTCTCCAAAGGAACACAGCAACAACAAATTGACTAACAAACCAACAGACAGGCGTACACCGGATGGACAAACATAAAACTTTCAATGGCAACCCACCGACAATGGCTGGAATACATTCCGCCTTCTGCCTAAACCGCACATGCCGGACGACCGAACTTACATCCCATATGGTCGTCTGCCATGCCTGACTGGATTGCTCTCCGCCATATGTGTTCGGTCTTCTCTCTATATTCATTGCATGAGGACGTATGCTTGTGCTGGAAAGGCACACCATGGTGTAGGCTGGGAAATGCAATTTCTAGAGTTGCACTTTCCTGTTCCTGTTGGCAATGAATGTTGTTTTTATTGTCCTGACTGCTAAATGCATGCAACCGGTTTTTTCCGCTGTCGAGGTCGTTGATATCTTTGTTTTTGCTTTTTGTTGCTTTTCCTTTTTTGAATGGAAGCTTCCTCCCTCGTCCTTGCATGGGGGTATATGTAGGTGCGCAAAACTAGGAGTACACTATACCTACTGTGTGGAGCGGATTTTCTTTCCTTTTTTTTTTTCGAAGGACTAAATTACGATGCAGACGATGCAGACAAAACGTAGAAAAACATCCCAGACAGGAGTTTAGCCCATCAAGTGAATGTTGTACCCGAAAAGGAGGATGAAAGGAACACAAACAAAGCGTGCAAAAAGAAAGAAGATGGAAATAGGTCTTTTTGTGGCAGCATGCAAGAGGTAAAGTTAAGCGAAACTCTTTTAACTTGGGTGTCGGTGTAGTGTTTCGCACGCCAAATGCGATTAGAACTTACTTGTAAGGATATGTAAGGGCGATTGGGGGAAAGGGAAAATGAAAGCGTAATGAAGCGAATCCATTAGGTGTTAATTGGGGGAGATCACCCATCATGTGGTGCTAGGGAAAAATGGAGGAGTTTAATGGAAACAGCATCTCTATGGTGCAAATAATTATCGGCAACAAATGGCTAGAATAGGAATGAATTATTACGCGTCGCATTTGGTTACTTTAATACAAAGCTATGAACAGACAACTAAATTTGGAATTATAAGCTCATATTCTACAGGGTGTCCCACGAGCAGTGTGCCAAAAAGCTACAGCGTGTAGGTCTAGTCAAGACAAGAAAAAAATCGTATGGGAGGGGGGGGTCTATTTCCCCCCGTTTAGCCGGGTGGGGCAATTTTCTAAAAAATTGACTTATTTTGGAAAAATAATTATTAAAAATCAACAGTTACATCCACAATGCCACGATATACCTTTTTGTAAAGTCAGAAACCTCTTCTTTGATCTTGTTTTTAAACGAAGCTGTTGTAAGGAATAGTTTTTGAGAAATTAATTTTCAAACTCAAAATTTTGAAAAAAATTGGAAAAAAAAAAATTTCGAACTACTTTTTTCCAAAATTGTATGTAATTAAGTACTATTTTTTTTCCCAAAATCCAATTCCCTTATTAGTTTTTAGTTAAAAACAGAAAATCGGATGCAAAAATGTCAAGAGATTAATTAAATAAGTCAGAGAAAGAACAGGAGTAATCGGTACAAGTAATCTCTATAAAGGCAGGTTCTACTCTACTTTTGAAATGGGGAATCTAGACTTTTTGCTATAAAATTGGATGACGTTGCAAGTTGCAAGCCAGTATAACTTTACTTCTATCTTATTAATATTTCAACGCCTATTGAGAAAGTCATAACTTTATCTTAATTTTGAATATAGGGTCGAAAAAAAGTCATGGGTGGTGGCTTTGATATTATCACCATCTCATTACTAATAACTGTTGCATTACATTGTGATAACTATAAAGCAATAAGAGATGTAAAACTTCCGCAACAATAAGGCTAAGTATTGGGTTGCCCGAAAAGTCTGTGCGGATTTAAAAATAGGTAATATTAACGTCAAATGGGCTAGATGCGACCCATCCGTAACTTAATAATCAAAATTCAAACAACTTGTACTGTTATTATTACAGAAAACAAACTTTACTTTGTGAATCGAGCAAGCGTTTTTTGATTATCGCGCCCTCATCTAACAGATTTTATTATGAGATCAAACATCAATGTTGCGCTCAACTACTCATGCTAATAAACGTACAATAGATGATGCAAAAGAGACGCCACCAGAATCGAACGACCAAGTAACCGACGAATGCGGGAGTTTAGTCACCGTGGAGTTGAAGCAGCAGATAATAAAACTACAAACGTAATTTGCCGAGTCAGAAAGAGCTAGGATTAAACTTGAGCAATTATGTTCAACGAGAGAGAACCTAACCGCGTCCAAAACCACCGTGCTCAACGACGTACGGGACCACTATGTCTTCGTCCTGTGTCACTATCCCTCCAGTAACAGAGCCAACTGCCGAAGTGCCATAAACTCCATATGGAACCATGTCATCGTATAAAATTGGAACAAACGCCACGGTAAGTCCATCGGGAAATGTTGAAAAATTTGTACCACCCCTTGACAGGTACGTCGAATAATATTGCCTTTAATATGCATGCCACTCCATTGCCATTTACAAACTTTCGCATCCCACCCACGCCCATGACATCGCAACCAATTAATCAACCGACCATTTCATATATTCACCAACAACCCATAAGAATACTTCAAAATTTGTTTCTCGTTTCCTTTAAAGAAATAACTAGAGTATGTACCTGCTTACACTGATTTGGAGAATTTATTTCGACTTCAAAAGGCCCCGAAAGGAGCAGTAAGAGAGCAGGTTGAAACACTCCTTATCCACCCAAGTAGCATAGCAGCGATTATGTCAACGCTCGAGTTCCGATATGGCCGCCCGAAGATCCTTATCAGAGGCCAATTAAATAAAGTTAGAGCGAATATCAGAGTCAAGACTGCACGAAATCCTTAATTTTAGCACGATGATTGCAAATATGACTGTGTTTATAGAAAACATATCAGCTGCGCCCCACCTAACCAATCCGATGTTATTTCAATAAACTTTCCCTAAACAAACGCGAAGAAAGGGCCAAGTACACCATGACTTTCATCCTCCTTCATCCAACAACCTGGTCATTCGCGTTTGCTATTGTCGGAGAGAACACGAATTTGTACTAAGAAAATGCTTACGAGGTGGGGTACAGTGTGGGTTTGTGCTTTTTGAAGCATCGCTGGCAAGATATCGTCCGGCCCCGGAGATTTAAAAGGTTTGAACGAATTTATTGCCCATGATACTTTATCCTTTGTAATCATTTCGTTTATTACTTCTTAAGTTGTGTGAACCGTGCGAAGCATCGTCCCGAAGGGAACTGTGATTTCAGGGGTTTTACAACCTGGGAAGTGGGTTTCAGTTAGCTGTTCTAGGAATTCCTGACTGGATTCTGTCCAAGAACCATCTGGTTTAAGGATGAATCCCGTGACGCAGGGGTCATTGGATAGGATATTTCTGAGCCTTGCGGCTTCGCTGAGATCCTCTATTGATTCACAGAATTCCCGCCAGGATTTAGACTTTGCTGCGCTTGTTTTGCTCTAGTATTCATTCAAGCTGGATTTGTAGTTGTACGACATGTACGAACGTTTCATACAAATCAGAAAATCAAAACACTTCCTCCAAAAACACAATCGCATAAAAGACGAGATTCTTATGACTCTAAAACTTGATAATGGCTCTTGCAGAGTCTGCAATCAAACTAGCCCCAAATTCACAAGCTCGCGTGGTGTGAAGCGTTAATCCAAGAAAGGTTGAAAATCTTGAACAAGTTTTAGCAGGCGACCTATAATTGCTAAAACCTAATCGCCTCAATTTCATAAAATAATTTGAATTGTAAAAGTTGTAATTTTAGTCTGGTCCTTCATCTAGATATGATTTGGACCTAACTCTCGACCCAAGCTCAAAATAAACTCACGTCAGAAGGAGAATTAAATAGGGTCAAGATGAAATAAATTCTTTACACAATAATGACAATAATAATAGGTCTCAAAACAATACCAATAAGAAATATTAAAAATCGTAAAAAAGTGGCATCATTCCGATTGTTAAGGGCCATGGGAAGCGTGACTTGAAGCTTTTCTAATCATTCAAGTTGTGTCTGATTTCATTTTTCATTTGAGTGTTCTATTAAACAAATAACATATGGAGCCAGTGAATATGAAGGCACGATTGTTGTTTTTTTTTTTTTTTTGGTTATTTAAACCTTTAGGTTTTTTAATTTTGGCGTCAAGTTCGGGCGTTAATGTGCATCCCTCCCCCTTGGTGTGCATTATTTTTGAGAGTTTTCAGAATTAGTTTTGATAAAATTTAATTTTCATTAAAAAAAAAATAAAAAAAACACAAAAACTTAAAGAAAGAAATTTGGATGGGCCTAATCGAGCGATCTAGTCGACCAGTGCAAATCTCCAAAATGAGACATTAAGTGACTCGGAAAAGCTTGTCATGCGAACCATGTACTGTCCTGATGGTACCTCCAGTCCCAATTCATCAATTTGCGGCAATATAAGTTCGTTAATCACGGTTCTGTAGTTAGATTAGGGTTAACTAGGGGATCTTAATAAGGGCTGAGCGAGTCATCGTGCTTAGAAGAATCTGCAAAACTGACTAAGACCTGACCTGACTTGCATGCTTGCCAACCTGATCATATTCAACACTAGCATTTACCAGAATTGTGTAACTAGAATTTAGTCATAAAATACAAAGATCGAGGCTTTTCAACAACATTTTTGTAAACTAAATTTTAATATTTATAGACACAACAAAATAGGTAAGTCTAAGTCAAGAGGCATTACTTATTAAGATATATAGCTAGACTTAAAACGTCCGCACAAAAATACAGATTTTTAAGATGTTTTTAAGTTAGATTCAAACATTTGTGTCTAATAAATAAAAATAAATTCTGTGTCGCTCACCAGTCGAAATCTCGTACTACCCACGACATATTTATCAGAGGGTGCGCACTGAAAACCAACTCTCGCCTCGGTTTTGGGTAAAATTCGCACTGGACTGACGGTGTTCTTGCGCGAGAAATATCCTGCGACCCCTGCCTCATGGATGCACCCTCCGACGCAATGACACTGCCATCCTATTGCGCTATAATTTCAAAGTCAAATTTCATTGGCTTCAGGACTGGCTCTGGCTAGATACTGTACCTGGAAAGGATCTTCGTATTTTTACAGATGGCTCCAGGTTTGAGCGGGGGTGCGAAAAGGTCCGACTGGACTTTTCATTAGAAAAATATGCATCTGTATTTCAATTAGAGGTATACGCAATCCTAATTGCCATGCACTATGTTGTGAAGCACAAGTGGTTGGGAAAAAGCATATGCGGGATTCCAGGATTCAGGATGATTAAGCGCGGACGCCCTAAAGTCTGCAATCCTTAAAGATAATTTATTGTAAAAGACTTGCGAGCGTCATTACGGGCCATTTCACCTTTGCTAAGCATCTCTGCGCGCTTGGCATCAGTGAGACGCTTACCTGTGCTGCATGCTGCGAGGAAGATGATGCAGCAGAAAAATTTCTCGGCGACTCTCCCGCCTTCGCTTGCAAGGCGCATCCTTGGAGGGCGACGTGGTGTGTGCCGAATCTCTTAGCTCTACATTCCTGAACTCCTCTTCACTTTTCTCCGAATAACGGCGAAAATACAATAAAGGAAGGTGTCTGTTTGGTAATACAGTGGACCAGTTTTTGCGTCTGAGTGCTAGAATAAAAAAATTATGTTTGACCAATTGGCGTAAAGTTGAGAAATGTGCGTCGAAACTCGCAGTGATTGAGTTATCTCACCAAGAATCTGGAGATTGTTTTTTTTTTTTTTTTTTGATTACTTTGCGCAAACAGTGTGGCAGATATTTATTTTTATAATTCGTTTGTTTTTGTGGCAAGTACTTATGGTGTACTATGACGTTTTATTGAAAAAAAGCGAAAAAGGCTCTAAAAATCGACAGCGCTTATCGATTTTTTTTTCTCGATCTTGGGTCTACTCGTACGTAATACTTCCATTAAGAAGATAGAACTCCCATGTAGGAGGCCATATCTTTATATTTAACTTCATTTAATAATTCTTTAACAATTCCCGTTAGCCTCTTTTTCTCTTTGGAGTTCAACAGTTTTGAAACAAATTTTACAGCGATTTTATCACAAATTTCTTAGAAATTTCATGGCATTTCGCGAAACTTTTAGAAATCAACATGATAAACATCAGTACCCCGATGAAAACAAATCCCTTAAAATTCAAATTCGACGAATTATGTTTCTCTCTCGAAGATTCGATTTTCGTCTTAATTGCGTTAGAGGCCCGCACATTACTTGCTACTAATTAAATCCTGTTGAGCAAGCAAGTACCAAATCTCGAGCTTCGCTTCGTTTCTAATTCTGAGAAGCGACCAAGATATAAACAGAACTAGCAACTAAAACTTTATGGAGCTCCGTCCATTTCATACGGAAAATGTGCTTTGCCATTTTAATGTCAGAAAAGAGAGGTTGTACTCAAACTTTACTATGTTCCTGGAGGATTTGGGGTGGGTTTTCATCTGAAACTGCAGATAAATTGATTTGTTTTGTTGTATATTGATGTCACTTTGTTAAACCCTTCTCCAACTTTCTTTTGTATGGAGCAAGAGATGTAGAGTAACGATCTTCCAAGATTAAGCCTTTCACAGCTACACCTTTAAAAGGAATAAGGTCCATACGTGTTTGTTTGATGTTCAAACCTTCGGTGGAGAAGAGATAAGAATCATCATTCTAAAAGACCATATGCGTTAGCTTTTTACGTGGAGGAAAAATCGAAGGAAAAATTTGACTGTTTTTGCCATCCTTTAAACTCTAAATGAAGATTTTTTTCCTCAAACTGATCTGGATGGCATCAGCCATCAGTCTATATATCAAGCTAACTTATTTACTGTTTGCTTTCTTTCCCAACGCTTACAAAGTATCTCTTATTATTTCCATCAGATTATGATATTATGTGAAAAGTTGTTCCAGACAAGGAGATCATTTAGGTATTGCATGCAAACCGCATTTTGGAGGAGCTCACAACCAGTAACCACAACGCTAAATTGCAGCTGTCTCTCCATCCATCGGCTAGGATCGTATTTCCCAGCATTAATGTCGTTCAATGACCCACAGCTCCCAATAGCTATCGATTTACTCACCTCCATTTACTCGACACATTTTATCAAAGTCGTGTCGCGTCTTCATGTCTGCCCTCCAGACCTCCAACCCGTCCTCATCCCTCGCGCTTCTCTGCAACCGTTGTACCCATAAAGCCAAACAGCAAAAGTATTTCATTTCATTTCGAAAATCTGTTTTGCATTACGGTTTTTTTTTTGCATCTCATTTTTTCGTTGTTATGCCAATCAATCTGTCAAAGTATCTCCCAAGTCTTGGGTTGTAAAAATCTGTTCGCCATTATAAACCACCGCGTTGGTTGAGTCGATGTTGTGTAGAGCGGGGCGCGAGAGGGTAGCAAAATTGGTTTTGCAGTGTCGATCGTGTAATGCCACCACCTCACAGTGTTAAGTGCCCATTGTCTGCCGCCTACGGGCACGGTTCAAGTTCAATATTTTATTTCTCGCTTGCAATCTATCATTGTTGTTTTGTTGCCCTCGTTTGTACGAGTGCTCCTGCTGCTGGCGATACTGAAGCCGATGTTCAATTCATCTGGCAGTAATATCAGCTGAACAATTTAATTGCTGCAATACGAGTATTTACACCACACACATCAGCAGCTATTGTCACCACACCATCTGTCATAATTGTCAGCCCAGGCACCATATGAATGAATCATGGTACAGCTATATGGGTGCTATGGGGTTATATGGACGGTGTTGGTATATCGAACATCATAACCCTCCGTCAGCCATTCGTCAAGAGTAGCAACAGTGTCAGAAGTAAAGCTGTTGAAACCGCTGGGGCACCAGCGAGTCAAGAGGTGCGTGAACTCAATGGAAAATCCATTATCCGCATTCGTATACATGCATGTCGTTCGACTACGTATTGATGAATTGCTTGTCCTGTCTGCCTGGCCATAGGGCGACTGTCGTCAGCTTCAGTCTCGTTATTATATTGTATGTTCGTAATCAAGAAATCCCAATATGTTGCATGAAGCAAGAACGAGTGCATTACTTGTAGTTGTTGCCGATGCGTTACGTTCCTGCCACGAGTGGTATTGCTTTTCACCAGAGGGCTGACTGGTAAAATTGCCATGGTAATAAAATGCGGTTTCTACTCCAGAACCGTACGCCACATGATTTCATCTCGCCTCAAACCATGATTGAAAGTGGGAGCGTGAGGTTAAAAAAACGCGATATGTTGTTCTTTTATGTGTAACTCATGGCAGACAGTAGACGCACACGATAAACACATTGTTATACCACCACCACCATTGAGACCATCATAGTTATCACCAGGGGCTCCAATACCCCACTGCACCGAGGGAGAAGGGTATCACGTTGATGATGGAAATATGAACTACGAGTGCAGTCATCGAGTACGTGTTGTTACAAAGGGATATGGAATTGTACAATGTATCTCAGTTGCACTTTAAGGAATTTAATTAAGATCTTAGTGGAGTCGTCATCGATGCGGTTCATCGGACGTTCGGAATGAAACGTATTGCTGTTTGACCCAAATTAGAAAAAAATTGCAATGTCCTCTGGATTATCGGAGCAGTTTTTCCAATTCTATGCACTCTTCAGGTACAGGAATTGGCAAAGTGAATGAACTGACGAATGGGATTTTATATGGCGATCGCTGCATTTCTATAGTTGGTCTGTATCTATCTGTGAGAGTCAAAGGGATTATTGAATCTACGGAGGCAAAGAAGTGAATGTGGGATTACTGCAAATAAATGGAAAGCTGTCGTCGTGGTAACATGTACATATGAATTTAATCCTCTAGTCAAACGGCAACTGAAATTAAATTAAGATGTGAATGATTTGAAAATTCCGGAATTTTCTGTTGCAGAATTGGAAATGAAAATTCCTTTAAGACAGATTTGATACTTCAAGTACTCTAAGCAAAAAATGATAAAGGTTTGTCGGTTCTTTGCCAATCAGCTACGGCGCTAGTCGATGAAAGTTGTAAAAAGAAAGATTTGGTGACATGAAAAAAAGTGAAGAGCGGTATGCAAACAGCTGTTTAGGGTCAAAGGACAATACGACCCTCAAATAAGACTGCAATCGTTTTGACTGGACCATGTAGCATTTGGCCTCCAATTTTGTGTCGAGTTTGGGATGCTTTTAGGATGCTTTTTTTAGAGGTTTGATTTTTAAACTGGCAACACTGTTTCTATATACAAATTGCCAATTTGAAGTTGAAAGTTAATTTGGGTTTTAATTTGCCATTTGACGATGAATGGATTAATACCAAAACAACGTATGCTAATTGTGTATGGTCCATTTGAGTAAGTTTATCGGAACACGTTGAATCGCTTCCGCACCACGTACACTCCAGTGGATAATATGCATCCCCAAAGATGTCAAAGAGTGCGAAGAGAAGAAGTTATTGCCGTTGTGGAGAGCAGTGTTGAAGGGAAATCGAATGAGTCGATTCACCATCTGGTACAGCAATTGGAGCTAAGCCCATCCACTTTATGGAAGATTTTACGGAAAGATCTTGGCTTAAAAGCTTATCAGATCCAGCTTGTGCAAAGCGCATCGTAAGTTCAATGAACAGGCCGAAAACATGGCTCAGCTTGATCCTAATTTTTAACATAAAATTTTGTCCTCGGATTTGGCCTATTTATGAGGAGTGGAGAAAATCCAGAAACCTTCGTCGAGGCGCTGTTTTCAACAAGATGGTGCAACATGCCACAAGGCGCGCGACACCATCAAATTATTGTGGGAAACATTTGCTGAGCGCATCCTTTCACGTAGTGGACCTGTGAAGAGTGAACTGACCCCACGATCCTGTGATCCCACATCTTTAGATTACTTTCTTTGGGGGTACGTTTTTCCACTACTTTATGCCGATAAACCAGAGACGTTGGTCGATTTGGAAGTCAACATTCACCATGTTATTGCTGACATACGGACCCAGTTGCTCGATAAATTTGTCGAAAATTTGATTTCGCGATTGAGCTTCATTCGAGCTAGCCGTGGCGAGTAAATGCACGATATCATATTTGGCATAAAATTATCTATTAAATAAAGCTAACACCGTAGACATTAACATTAGTTTCAACTATTTTATTTCAGATTGAGTTTTTATAGCTCTAAAAAAATCCTTTACGAGGGTGGTCCGATAAGTACATAGCCTACAAAAGAAAAATTAAATTTTTTGGAGAAATGGCGAATTATTTTTCAATATAGTCTCCTTTTAGCTCGATACACTTGACTCAGCGATGCTCCAAAATCTTTAACCCGTCTGAAAAATACGTTTTCTCGCGGTCTGCAAAGTATGCCTCCGTGGCGGCGATGACCTCCTCATTCGACTGAAATTTCTGCCTGGCGAGTGACTTTTTCAAGTTTGGAAACAAAAAGAAGTCGCACGGGGCCAAATCTGGAGAATACGGTGGATGGGGCAGCAGTTCGTAGCCCAATTCGACCAATTTGACCATGGCGAGGGCAGAGTTGTGAGCCGATGCGTTATCACGGTGGAAGAGCACTTTTTTCTTCGCCAAGTGGGGCCGTTTTTTCTTCAATTCGGCGTCGAATCGGCGCAATTATTTGAAATAGTACAGCCCTGTGACCGTTTTGCCCTTCTCCAGGTAGTCGAGGTGAATCACACCTTGTGAATCCCAGAAAACGGTGGCCATCACCGTTCCGGCCGATGGGAGAGTATTCGCCTTCTTTGGAGCACGTTCGCCGGGTGAAGTCCACTGTTTCGACTGTTCCTTGGTCTTTGGTGTGTACCAGTGGATCCATGTTTCGTCGACTGTCACGAAACGACGCAGAAACTTCTTCGGATTGCGCTTAAACAGCGTCAAACACTGCTCTGAAGTGGTCTCACGGTTGCGCTTGTTGTCCGGAGTGAGCAAACGCGGCACCCATCGTGCCGACAGCTTTCTCATGCCCAAAATTTCATGCAGGATATGACCCACGCAATCTTTTGAAATGCCTACTGTCTCAGCTATCTCGCGCATCTTCAATCGGCGGTCTGCCAATACGAGATCGTGGATTTTTGTCACGTTATCCTCCGTGGTAGTCGCTTTCGGGGCACCTGGACGTGGCTCATCAAAAACCGACGTGCGACCACGTTGAAACTCGTTAAACCAATTTTTGATCACCATCAAAGGAAAAGAGTCACTGTACACAGCATCATAACGCTCTTTGATTTCGCTGCGCGATTTCCCTTCCAAAAACAAGAATCGAATCACCGACCGATATTGCTCTTTTTCCATTTTTTTTAAATCCGCTTCACTCCCGCTTCCATACGCGGTCAAAACAAAACTACGAGTTCGATCCGGCTGAAATTTCGACAGTAGCCGCATAGAATGTACTACACGATAGTAAGTTGCTCTTGCGATACTGGCGCCAGCTGGCGGTGATGCTAAGTACTTATCGGACCACCCCCGTATATGTATGGAAATCGGACATATTCCATCCGAAGTCTTTGATGACTAGAAACATGATGACAAGACTTCGAACAGCATTCTTTCACGTCTGAACTGTTGTTTCAAAGCCATAAAAGGAACATTTTCTGCAACGTATTATGACTGTCGATAAAAAGTGAATACTGTACGAGCGTAAAATATTGGAGGGTAAGCTAGGTCATGATTTAATATCTTCGACAAAGGCAAATATCCATGGTTTGTAGCGGGGTGTGGCTTATTACACAGTCTGTCTGAACTTTAAATTAAAGGGCAGATGCAACTCAATATCTAATTCATGTAATGAACTTTGTATAGTAGATGCCTTCACAACAAATTTCAAAGTGTTCCCACTGTTCTGTTAATAGTTACGACACTATAGCCGAACGTCTAATGTGGCAATGGAAAAACTAAGATTCACAGAAAGGGTGGCACTGAAGACGTTGAGTATTCTGGACTCCCTAGAACACCAACAACCAGTTAAAAAGTAGAAAACATAATTGAAATTAATATAAACGATCTTCGAATCACAATCAGAGAAGTAATCGAAGATGTTGGCATATCGAATTAAAAGTTGGGACGATGTCAATGGGCTTATGCTTATGCTATGGATATTTCTCTGATGTTTTGGATATGAAACCTATTTCAACAAAATTGGTTCCTAAACTGTTAATTTTCAAACAAAAACACCAGCTAATGGAAGTTACCCAGAAGTCACTGGATGATGTCAGTTACAATGCAGAACTACTGAAAGGCTTGAGAAAATCTGCATTTGTGAAACTAAGGTACAATCATCACAGTTGGGACATATAAGACGGCAAAATCGTCCGAATCTTGCGTTCTTGTCGCAAGGTTAAACGATCACTTAAGATCACTGTCTACATGTTTCATTCACGTGAAGCAATTCAAAAAAATTCCGGGTTTGTGGTGAACCGGTAGATGGAGCGCTATGCTAACTGCTCCCACTCAACCGGGGAACACCTAGTACATTTGGAGGGAAGGGAACTTGTACCCAGTGATCTATTTAATTCCTGTCGTCCTACTAGTCTGATGTCGTTCTTTCTGTTGTTGCAAGAACTCCTCGAACTTCATATCAGACCAATACCGTAAGAGATAAAGCCCTGGCTCATTCGTACCTTAAAGAGCAATTAACTGAGAATACCCTTCACTATCTAATTGGACATGTAAAGACCAGTCTCAATTCAGAGGAGATTGCTATTAACGACATTGTATATTGAGGGGGCATTCGATTATACTGGCTACGACTTGATCAACCTATCTTATAGAAGCATGCATAATCTCACCAACCATATCCAGAGAAGTCGCTATGACAATATTAGCAGGAATGGCTTCCCCCAGAGTAAAGTCCTTTCACCAATTCTGTTATCGAATGCCATAAACGTGCATGGTAACCAATCTCGGTTACGAAATCATCGGACATGTGGACATGCCTGCAAATATGAAGAAAAAAAACCTCTGGACGCATACAAACTGCCTCTGGAGCGGCAGAGACAGCTTATCCCCTAACCGAACCAAGAAAGTCTTTCTCTCTCACATATTGGTAACCTGTCACTCAATAAATTCGACGGACGACATATAGATGGCGCCACACTTGGCGCGAAATTTTATGAAAATCTGACGTCACAGTGGTTTTACCAATATCAATTTTATAAGTTTCATATTGGTGGATAAATCTGAAATTCGTGTTGATTTAAGATAAGAATACATAGCGTTTTAATAAAGCAATGGCGACCCTGCATATGGAGACAAATGGTTTGCTGATTTTAAACGTAGCTGGCCAATCACATGGCGTTGAGCGCTTTGTCACCCAAAATCAATAGTTGCCTTCATATTGTTCTGTAAATAGTTATGATATTACAATACAATCAAACGTGCCAGGCTAAGGAAAAATCTCTATGAAGCAAAGATCGGTTATCAAATTTTGTTTTAAGTTGGTCAACATTGCTCAAGAAACATTCGAAGAAATCGATGAATAATGTCTGTGGTAATTAGTGTCTGCTCCGTGCACAGGAGTTCGGTTTGTTTTTTTTTTTTTTTTTTGTAAATTCATTTTTATTTATTGTTTCTTAGATCTATCTTATCCTAGACAAAAATGCTTAAAACTAGCTTAACTATCCTTACAAATTTAGGAATCTTACTGGCCCTAGGCGGACACTCTAAAACAAACTGTATAATTTTAACCTATGCCTTTCGACAACTAAAGTTCGGTTGGTTTGCCGCATTTCGTGATAGTCGTGAAAACCTTGAAGACGACGGAAGCTTTTAATCATCACCTTGTTTTGTAACGTAAAAACAGCAGAGTTGAATGGAATTATTTAATTATACAAGAACTGCAATCCTAAGAGCCCGATGAGTCTATTACCGACCATTACTCTCCCAAAACCTTCACAAAATTTGCATAAACAATAGAACAAGATGGAAAATATTGCCAATTTGAAGCCTTGGTTTCGTGACGAACGCAAACAATTGTGCAATGAGCCTGCAGGCATGAACCTAGATAATTACGAGGATAAGGTGAACAGTTTTCAACCTGACACAGGGATGGTCTTCCAATCAACAGAAATATTTGCTTGCTGCCTAGGTGCACGTGTCATTAGTACGTTTTGCTTTTCAGTAGTTTGTTTACACGAATTTTTGGAGTATACGAGTATATTTTGCATGTTGTTGGTTTTGAATGGTTTAACACCTAAGGAAATTCATCCGAAGGTTTACAGGGACTCTGCTCTTGTCAGTGGTCATCCTTCGAAAATCACCCATGTAAAAAACGGCCAAAACCATAAAAAAAGTGGATGACAAAAAACGATAGACGAGTGGAGGTGGGTGAGATAGCTTAGGCTGTGGGGATATCGGGAAAAAAAGTGCGAAACAATTTGCACAAAAAAATTAAGGATGCAAAAGCTCTGCGCAAGATGAGTGCCACACTAACTGAACGCCGATCAAAAGTAAATGCTCAGCAATCTTTGAACCGATTCAGTAGAAATCCGAATGATTTTGTCCGGCCATTTGTCACCATGGATGAGATATAGGGTCCAAGCAGTGGTTAGTGGTTCTGTGGGATTTTGGGTACGATTGGCTCCGCCATCCCCCTATTTTCTTGATTTGGCACCCTCAGATTTTCAACTCTTCCCAAATTAAAAAAAACACGTTTCTGGGAAGCGCTTCGCATTCGATGAAGAAGTTGAGAAGCATTAATGAATATTTTCACAGCATTTCTGAGTCTCACTTCTGGGCAAGAACATCTCGTAAAAGGGTTAATGGTTTGAAGGTTTGAAGCCCATTGACATCGTCCCAACTTCTAAAATAACCTTTTAGAAAGAGGTTTAAGATTATCAAATCACAAGACTTCAGAGCTCAGGTAACTCCTCCTCTCACCGAAATAATGAAATCTTTAAATTCCGTACACAATAAATTAGCGGCATCCTGTTGAAATCAGTGATCATCTAGAAAAAAAAATGGCGCCCAACATGTTGCAATAACGCTCTCCGTTCATTGCAACGGTCTCTCCACCCTCATCTCAAAATAAGTATGCGTGAATGATGCCATCAACACGTAACGCGCAACACAGTGACTTTTTTGGGAGGCAGTTACTTTTCCTGTTTACTTCTTAAAAAAATTAAAGGAAATTTACGAAAAACGACTTTTATAGATCGTTCGTTTTCGCAATGAAGTTAATTATCAAAACTACTTTGTTACATGGTAAACTAAGCGATAATCAAATTTGCCAAAGACTGTACTTGACATCTGTTAAAAAGAACAACTAAATTGAATTTAATAAATGATAGTAATTGGCAGTCAACATTCGTTCGATCTGTTGGCTTACTCTTTGTGACTGTCTAGTGGACAATAAATAAAAAAACTACAGAATCCGGATGAGTCAAGTAAGATCGAAAAATTCCATCAAAATCCCCGTGGCTACTCTTTCTGTAGTCGAAGCAAGCACCACTGTATCTACAGTGCCCTCCCTCGTTGGTAATTTCCTCTTGCACCACAATGTTCATCCAATCAAACCCACTTGTTTTAAATATTTTGAGTTATAATCTTGAATTTTGATAATATGAAAATTAAATGTGCTAAAGATCCTTATTGTTTCATCACTTATTGAACTAGTTCAACTATAGTAGAATAAGACCAGTGTACCAATTACTTGTTCTATTTCATCAAGTTGAGAATGTTGACATTATTCTAGTAAGTAATTAAGGGAAATGACTTTTGGAGGTCGTTCCAGAGCACTCTATTCTACCCCCTGTCTGAGGATTATCATCCTGAATACAAAAAAGGAATAAAAATTACCACTCTCCCTGATTATGAATTTCCAACTGAAGAAGTATACCCAAACGAGAAGTAAAGAAGAATGCGGCAAAGTACACCTGGAACTTTCGTCGAAGGTTTTATAACGCAATCTCTGTTTGCATACATTTCCATACTTTGGCAACAACTTTCCTTCACTCCGAATCACCTATAAAAAACAAAACTTGCACGGAACTCCAGTTGCTCATTCAAGCTCTTTCCATTGAAAACGAGCGCAATGTCCTCGCTCAAAGACTGTTATCCTTTCAAGCGAGTCTGAACTCGCTCAACTTTTCTCAATCATTCCCCGACAACAATGTAGTAATACCTTTGTAGTTACGAGTAGTTCTCAATAGTTCTTTCATTTTCTACTCTCATCTTCAGACCGCACCCACGCCCTTTGCGTGAGTTCTTGAATGCAATCAAGAGTTCGACACAAACTGTTAGATTCAACACTTCACCCGAGGGTGCTGCCTTACTAACGCAACCTTTGTGCAAGCACCCGCAAAATTGCAAATCGTTAATAGAATCCTCCGCTCCCATACTAGTCCTTTAGAGCCCTCGCCGCATGGACTTTATTTTATCAGCAATCTATCAACCAAGTGATTGAAGTATTCCCACAACGACTAACGATTGAGTCGCCCACCAACGGAGATACATACCAGAGCTGAACAATTTCGACTGCTAATTGATAGCGCGGTAGCAAAGTATACACACAGATGGCATATCCTTTTGGTTTGATTGAGTTTATTGACATAGTGGTCAGCGTGCGGCTGTTGTGAAGCTGTAAAGCAAAAGGGCACGGCTAAATATCATCTATAGATTGTTAATTGAGGGGCGCGCTTTGTGAATTAATTCCTTTGGACAAAAAGAGAATTACTAAACGTAGCACCCTAGATACAGTAGTCAATTCAGGAAGTCGTCTGTGTTTGGTTTGTGGCAGAGATAAATAAACGTTGTGTAGGCCTTATACAAGTAACCAACCTTACATAGTCGTATGTATAACTTTATAGGGTGCAGACAAAGATCCTGCCTTGGGGAGGTTGTAAGATATTCACAAGATGGTATCTTGCTTCTATGGTGTGATGAAGGTGACATTTATGTGGACATAGGACACGAATCAGTGAACGAAATGTTATTCAGGCACGCAAGGATTTGATTGAGTCTCGCTTGAGGTTGTTTTGGGTAATTACGATTGTATCGGTACGCAGACAGCGCTGTTATCGATGCAAGTGGAGTATGTTAATTTATAGCAACTGGAAAAGTTTTGCAAAAATTGTACTTTAAGACGTTTTAGTTTCTTCTTTTATTTGGACGAGTTTTGTAGAAGGCTTTATTAAGGATGATCGAATGCGGAAAGCTGCAAATTCACCAATTGAGCAGGGATGTTTTTTTAAATAAAGAAGGCGTTCATGATTTCCTTAGTGGTTGATGACCTAATGCGTGATGAAGAATTTTTCGCGAAAAACTGAAATAACTTTTGACGTAACTTTCTTTCTTCTAAGAAAATGGCCTGGACTGTACGGTGGATGCATCAACATTCCCCACTCAAGTCTTTCAATTTAAGCCGGATTATCAAGGATGCGCCCTCCTGCGGGAAAGGAGCCAGAATATCACCGTGGCTTTGAGTGCTAGTCGTAAGAAGCGACTATATTCCTCATGGATCGCTGTGTCATGAAAAAATGGGAGAGGTATGTGCAGAGTTAATGACTCCGCGCTACCCACAATCACATCACTACATCAACACACTATGACAACCCCACATTCAAAATAACATCAAAAATCCTTGACCCATTGTGGTGTTCCTTGGGTGAAATATTGCGAAGGTAAGTTGGCTCTCCGATCGGATCTCCGGGTGGGAACTATCCAAGGGAAATCATCCATGAAAAGAAATTAACAAAAATTAAGGATAGGCTCGTGGAACGCATGCAGCTTGTACTTACTGGGTGGTTTCCAAATCGCACTCAATGAAATTAGTGAGTATAAATTGGACACTGCAGCGATACAAGAAGTTCGGCTCCCTAAGGGAAGAAGCGTTAACGATGGATATGCTTACGTTTGCGGCGGTACGGATGCCCACAATTTTGAAACAGGAGGGCCAAATTCACTGTTGATGAAGAGGTAAAAGACGCGTTTTATAAAATCATTAATGGAATATCTGCGAATTTCTCATCCTTAGCATGAAAATCGTACTCGGGGACTTCAATGCGAATATAGGAAAAGAAGCCATATAGGAGAAGAAAACCTCCATGCCTCATCAAGCGATAGTGGCCTTAGGACAATAAGTTTCGTCAGCTCAAAAAAAAAAAGATCGTGATAGCTACAACATTCAAACACAAGATATCATGGATATCGCCGGATGGAGTAACCTGCAACCAAATTGATCATTTTCTGATAGGCAGAAAACACCTCTCCAAAGTACTGAACGGTAAAGCATACAAAGGGGCAGATTGCGATTTAGCCTATATCTTAATCATCGCTAAAATTAAAACCCGAATCAAAAAAAAACAGCAAAATATAGAAAAATTCAATATTGTAAAGGACCTTTGAATGAGGCATCAATACCATTGTCATAGTATTTATAAATTTGTTTAAAATGTAACGTCGGCTTAGGTGCCGATTCCAAAGACAAACAAACCAGCTGTCAATCCGAACATTTTTTTGACGGGCTGAAATAGAGTGTCAAATGTCCCGCCTATAGATATCAATTACGCGCCAAGTGAGACCATTTTTTGATTGTCTTTGGAATCGGGACTTGAGCCGAGGAGTTGCTAAAAAAAAAGAGTAAGTTTTTTTTAATCCTATGTACATAATTATTTTCTAACATGTAATTCTGATTCGTATAGAGAATAAACGCAACGTTTGCAGTTGAATTCGTCAGCAATTCCGTCCGATTCCGACGTCCATTGCCCGTGGACGGAGTGACAACCATGACGGAATTAATCACCGTTTGCCGTACTAGATGGCATAGAAACTAGTGACGAAACAAGACAGGTAGATAGCAGCATGGTAAACAATAAAAAGTGTTGTAGAGGAGGTAGCTGGCAGTAAACTACTGCAAAGCCCCCAAAAGTTATCTAAAATTCAGGAAGAGTGGGCGGCTTAGAGCACGAGAGCAAGAGCCAGCACCAGTGGAAAACGGTGTTATCCACACAGCAAAGGTTCAGGTAGAACTGCCAACCATTGAGGAAGTAAAAGAAGCAAACCATTGCCTCCAGAAAAACAAGGAAACAGAATCGACCTTATACCGTCGGAATTAATAAAATATGCAGGAGAAAATTTAACAGAGAAGTTACATGGGTTCATAAAAACTATACGAGGAATGGAAAAACTCGGTTATCACTCCCGTATTTAAAAAGGGTGGCCGAACACATTGCAACAATTATGGAGGAATAAGTCTGCTGCCAAGTGGTGACAAGGTGCTGCCAAATATTATCTTGAAACTGACTTCGTACGCAAAGGAAATAATTGGAGATTACTAGTGTAGCGGTAGAAGGAATCGCTCGACGAATGACCACATTTTCACTTTACGACAGCTTTTAGAAAAAAAAAGAGATTTCCACGTAACAGTACACCACATATTCGCAGATTTTAAAAAGGCATTATACGCTATAAATTGACCGAAAATGTATCACCTCCTTGTAATGCTGGGAATCCCGAAAAAGTTGGTGATATTGATAGAAGTATGCCTAAAAGAAAGAAAGAAAAAGTTAAAGGAGGAAATTTCTTATCGGAAACATTCGAGATACGTAAAAGGACATTCCTTGTCACCATTTTTTTTTTAGGTTTGATTCTGGAATTCGTAATGAGATGAGAAGAGAGGAAAATAACCCTCAATGTCACATCCGTTCTAGGTCACGCTGACGATCTGGACCTGCTGGGAGATAGTGCGGAAACAGTTATAATAAAAGAAATGTCTAATAATGGAAGGAAAGGAAATAGGCTTACAATAAAATGAAGAGAAAGCGAAACATACGGTCACTGGATCGATCCAATCCTCGCACCTAATTGTGCGAGTATTCTGTAACCCCAACTAAGAAGAAGAATATGGCTGTAACTCATGCTTCTTCGCGATGATAGGATTTATTAAAAACAACTCTCTTGTCTCGCAATTTTAAAATCGGTATTTATAAAAACCATAATAGTGCCAGTGACACTTTATGGATTTGAAACCTGGTGTCTGACTACGGAGCAAAATAAATGTCGGGTCTTTGAAAACAAGATCTTCAGGAGAATCTATGGTGGAAGAAACAGGCGAATGGAGACAACTACACTATTAAGAACTCGAGGAACTCTATCCAGACCCAAGTATTGTCCGCATAAATAAATCGCGAAGATTAAGATAGACAGAACATATAGAACGAATGGTCAGTGGCCGAACAGTCAAACGAATAATGAGTGGAAAACCCGAAGGAAAAAGATGGCCAGAAAGGTAGCGCCGTAGCCAAGAGGACAATATAAGGATGGTTCTAGAGATGGGACAGGACATCCAAACGCGGAAGGAACACACTTATGATAGGGAGGCTTGGCGCAGGGTGGTAAATTGGGGTCTGAACTTCTGAATTCCAAATGGCTTGTACTAATAATAAATAATAATTACAGTTATGTATAGTAATCGACATACTGAGCAAGCAATACAAGCTATTGTGCCCAATTTATAACCAATAGGTAGGTTTTACACTAGGATCTTAGTCTAAAACCTTACAAAATGCAGTTCGTGTAAGTACTGAAGTCGATTAACCTGTCAGAACCTTAGAATTTTCGGTGAGGCGGCCTTAGAAAAGCTAGCGATGAAGCTTATTTCTGGTTAATAGAAACAAAACTTGCGCAAAAGAGCCGCAATGCGTCCGGAAAAATGTTGTTGGGTACGGTTTATGGTCCGGTGCAATCATTGGGCCGTATTTATTTCTATTGAGAAACGAGTTCGATGAGAAATTTATCTCTCACTCTTGTCCAGTGAATTAGTCGACTAGATCGTGCGAATTGACGCGTCTAAGCTTTTCTTAATGGGAATACCGTCAATTTGTCGGTAAGACTTGTGACGATAACTGTCTCCAAGACCGATTCATCCAGATATACATACGTGATATATATATATACGTGAAGTCCCAAAGTATTTAGCCTCACTAATGGCTAAAATCCGACCGGAAGGAGACACTGGCAAAATAAGGAAGTTTAATGGAGGTGGTTGTGTGTAGATTTACCGACAAAAATTCCTGTCCGCACTTTGCAAGTCATTTTCAAATCTGTGGAGCTTGCCTTACTAGTCTTCCTAATTTATTACAAAGTAAACTGATATTTGGACCTGACCCTCGGCGTTGAACCAATTAGCCTATTCCTCTTTTCCCCATTTTCTCGATTCTAATCCCGAGTTCTTTAGGTTCCAGAGAGCTCGAGTCCGATTGGTGAAGTGAAGTCTGTGAATTTTTCAAACCACTTGATGTAGTATCTTTACGCAAGAGTAGATCATCATATAATGATGGAATTATAATATAGGACGAAGACCTCCGTTGGCACTAACTGATATTTTTTTTCACTACGGAAGGTAGAGAACTTACATAGTTACCAATCGGTACATGCTCGTGATCATGCCAATGCTTACTGGTAAAACCAGTAAGACAGTGTTAAACTCATGTCCGTCAAGTGTTCGCTTTTTAGCATATACTAATCGATATTGGTGAACTCTTCTTGGAATCATACTCGTAATAAATTAGAATTCAAGAAAATAACTATGCTCCGTTAGCAAATGGGGTTTTGGAATTTTCGGTTGAAATTACCTGGTAGGTTCATCTTCTTTCTTGAGACGTTGCTATGAAAAGGTTTTTCTTCCGCTTTTTAGGGTAAGTATTAATTGAAAGACGTAGCTTCTACTCACTTTGGTAGACCGTAGTCTGGTGGCCTTCAGAGACCTTTTTCGGCTCCTATTAATGCTCGACCCCGCATATCCCAGTTTAGATGGGTACACAGCACTCTAAGCCATTGCTCCTGGCTGGTCTTATTAGCTGACTTGAGCACAGCCAGCGACCTAGCTAAATATTCTGTTTACTCTCCTAAACATAGACGCATTGAAGTCAAAATGTAATTGCCGTGTCACCGGGTAAAAAATTTCGTTGCTTTAACGATTGCGAATTTCAGCTAAAATGTTGACATTCCACTTAGCCTCCTTGGTTTTATCCAGTACTTTTTGAATATTTGAAGCACGGTGGAGACCGTATATAAAAGCTCTCCTTCTCGCTTCCCCATGCGATGAAGTCGCCAATTATTATAATTCAATTAGTGAACTGCTTCTGGTGCTAATTATTGTTGTGTTTAAGAGCCACGCAACAGTCATTTTTGTAAAAGACTTCATCTTGGTCCATCAATAGAAGGGTTCAACGAGAGACGAAGTTTGCTGGAATTTTCCAGCCAAGAACCCGGATTCAGAATCCTTCCCTACAGAAGACTCGAATGGACTGAAGAGGTTCAAGACTCATTTATAAAATACCTAGGAGCTGTAAAAAAAATATCAACACGAAATCAAATCCACATTTTATTAAGAAATCTGTTCCCCCACACCTGCTTGCATAAACCATGCACAATTCCCAGAAATCAACCAAGAAATAAAATCATTTGAAAACCAAGTACATAATTAATGAATACCACCTATTAACATCACCATCAGCAGAATTCTTTATCAAGCATCTGGATTCGAATACAAAATATCTTAAACTTTACTAATCGATACCACGTCATGCCCTTATGTAGGGCTTGGTTACACAAATCACTTAAGTAATTTTGTATCTGTCCGTATTACAAAGGTTTACCGTTTCCATGCTACTAACATGACAATCATTCCAGCTCAACGATACTACAGTTTGCACGTCAAGGACTCCCGGATAGAAAGATTGAAAAACATTACCCAATAACGAAAAGATACAACAACTCGTCCAACTATTGTAATATACGTACGGATGTCCATGTAGCTCGTCGTACTCCTTTGTTGACTTTCTTGTTTACAATGCAAAATAACTTCCGCAAAGGTACGAGTACGCTCTCGCCCTCCCTTTTGCCACTATCCACAGTCACGGAACCCGAAACTACTGATATCTGAGTCGAAATCTCCTGACTCAAGGAAAATTTAACACCAAGCGACTGAACTGACTATCGACACCCATGTGTGTATCACCCATGTACTATGTTTTACGGTAAGACAACGCCATCCACAAGCGACATCCACCATAAATTCCAGTCACAACTTCAATGACCACTAAAGTGTGTACGAAATCATTTCATATCTAACAGTAACTGAATTTATAGTGGATTCTACGATATGTCACATATGTACATGCTAAATGATGCAGAGTTATGCAAATTCATTAGATGCATTTTATCTCACTGGATTTACTACAGAAAGTGTAAAGACTTTTCTCAATCAATCTGCAACTCTTAACGCGGACGTAGACTACAAGTACATATCCGATGCCTGGTCTCTCTGTTCATATCCGCGCTCATATCCATGGCGCCTTTTCGTTTAATTGATTTGGCATTTTCATCGGTGTGGAAGTGCTGACAGTCTGTTTGGACAATTGAATGAGGTCATTCGATGACAGGTACGGTTGCTAAACGTAAGGATGGGATTGATTGGAGGGATGTTTGGAAATTGCAGGTTGAGAGTTTGACAAGGCCTTGATGGGGAAGCCCGACGACAAGTGTTTGTTGGTATGCGAAGTAGATTGAGTATTTATTTATGCACTTGTGGCCAGACGAGATATGTGAGAGGTGTTAATACATGTGATCACAGCTTGTCGGCTGTCAGACGGGAGTTCATTATGTGATCGATATCAAAGGAGAAGTGGGTGTAAGTAAAATACTGCTGACGATGATGATAAAGTTGACATGTCGATTTGGATTCAGTTTGATTGAAAAATTAAAATGAATGGCGTGTACACTCTGTTTTTGAAATCGCACTGGAGGCTGCTGCTATCTGTTGGAGCACTCAGACACAAATACTGGTCCATTGTACCTTAGATGGCATTACAGCTCATGAAGAGCCAGAGCCAGAGCCAAGCTTCTTTTTATCCACTTATGTTGTGTGCGATTTATTTTTTTTTTCACACAAGTGAACGGAACCTAGAGCTTAATGCCGATTCCGAACGGCGAGAGCCGAGAAGCTTTTTCAAGGCAACTGTACTACGGGGAGTTTTGCCAGTACCCCGCCGAGGAGAGAAGCCGCAAAATAATCGTTCGATGGCATTGGTGTTATCGGGATCTGAACTCGCTCATCTTGCGTCCGCGGCAGACACACTACCCACTGCGCCACGGCGCTCTCTATCGCACTTACGCACTTACACGTCACATATTAAAAACCAGGAAGCTAGACCACATCTTGTTTCATCGTGTTGTAGAACAAAGAATCACGATTGGTGTACAGTCTAGACCTTTTAAAACGAATGTGACCCTATTGCAGAGACAGCTTACAGCATCGGGAATGGAAGAGAATAAACCATTTATGAAGGAGCTGCACAAGTCTAAGTAAAATTTGAGAGACCAAGAGCTTCGTATAGTGAATGATTTTCTAAGCACGACACGAACGTAATATATAAAAGACAATTCTCCACTTCAGATAGGAGGCCCTTTAGTTTTGTAAAACAGAGAATTTCATATTGAAATTATGGATTAAAAATTATAACTTCTGAGACTTATGGTAGCTGATGCTCAGGAGAGTCAACAATTCATATTCGGGTAGATTTCTTTTATTATATTCTAGATGTTTGTAGCTACACAGACCCGGATTATGGCTTTGCTGCGGTCGGTGGGAGTGGACTCGCTCAAGAGATGCAATCGAACCTCTCAGATCGTAGATAAATATTCAGAAATTTTATGAAATAGTTAAGCGTTAAGATATGTATAGGCAGCGCGGACTTCTTCCAAGATTAACGTGGAACTAGAAGGTAGGTATATGTTGCTACCAGACCTTTTGATTGTAAAAAAAACTTATTAATTTGTTTAGATGCTATTCAAATATAAGCCTCCTGCCTTCATTCTCAGAAACCATTGAGTCTGGGGCAACTAGTTGATACATAGTAGACTATACCACCGCATATGACAGCTTTAATAGTAAAACTCTATTACACTAGCAGATGAGATGTAAGCTCATCCACTCGATTCAATCAAGGTCAGGTCGAGTCTAGATTATTTCTAAGATCGCGATGAATGACGTCTAGCTGTCATTTCATTGACTCCTAAGTGTCCTCTTGATAAAGGAATAAACCAAATAAACGCTGTAATAACAAATAACGTCGAGAGCACGCAGGATGGAAATATGCCGTTTGTTTGTAGATTTTACAGCCATCAAAGACATCTTTCATAGGGATGAGATGTAAAGTTACTTCCAGTTTAAGCAGTGATAACCTAGACATCATCATTTTTAGCTGGCCCCCAAAGCAGCCAAAAAGGCAAAAGCTTATTATATGCTTTCATCCAAAAGAGACTGACGTCCTAATTGATTTGATAGTATTCAAGCTTCGAGACATCCATATCTGTCTCAACCTGCCGTGCCATCGGAACCGAGATTAAGCAGCTTTATTACATTAGCAGCGTAAAGTTATACCGAACCAAGTAAAAGTGATAATTTTAACTTCATCTGTTTACCTCTATACGTACAATGTTTCACAATGTTTAGTATTAAGTTATAATTCCTTGACATATGCAGAAATAGTATAAGCCACAGCATAGAGCCTTGTGGCACGCTATTATTCATGGAAATAAGGTTTGACATTTTGTCGCCAGTCACCATATTTTATCGTTTATGGACAAGATAAAATTAATGTTTTTTTATTTGTCCTAATTTGCCGACGAGGTTCAACTCTTTTTATTTTGTCTCAATAAGTGGCATTTAAAGGCACCATGATGCGTATTAATTTCTTCATATTAGTTATCGCATTCAAATAGAGACATTCATCTTAACATCGGTTTTGTATTATGTTTTTTTTTTTCGAAACACAAGGATGCGACACAATTTCAAGACAGAAGATGCTGTAGGCGAATGCAGATGCCAGAAATAGTTCGTTAAATTTCGTTGAGGAGTAAAATTCACTGAGAATGTTGTGCTAACGGGAGTGGGGGATACAGAAACCACGGGCTATATGACATTATCACCGACATTAGTTTGGCCAGTTATCTACGGATACAACTTCTAAGATTGTTGAGTCAGCAAAAGGCGAGTTACCATGACTACTCTGGTCCAAAAGTCTTCACAAACTATTTAAGTAAGTAAGTACCACGGTGCTAATGATACTTAGTTTAGAATATGCAGCAAATCGCAGTATATTATTTCTGTCGAGAATCGGTTCATCCTCGTTCACTCTAACAATTTATGCTAGGTTTCTCCTTTATTTATACCTTCTGCTTACCTTCCACTTTTAAACTACTTTTTGCAATTCTTAAGGCGATCAGTCTCCTCGCCGCACCACATGACTATTTCCTTCATACAGCACTAGTCCATCAACAACACGCGTAATATAGGGTCATCAAAGTCATGGTCCGACTTTGTCATCAATGATTTTTTTAGAGGATTGGCTTTTAAACTAGCAACACTGCTTCTACAGATTGTTAATTTGACAGTTGAAGTTGAAAGTTGAAGTGGTACATTTTGCCATTATGTCGTGAATAGATTAACGGCACAACAATGCATGCAAATTGTACAAAATTATTTTGAAAACTATGGTTCGATTCGCCAAACTTATCGTGCGCTACGTCCGCTTAAGGCGGGCATAATCCTCCACCTGAGCAAGTTATTCGGAACACGATGAATCGCTTTTGAACCACGTACACTCTAGTAGATAATACGCATCCCCAAAGACGACAAACAGTGCGACGAGAAGAAGTTATTGCAGTTGTGGAGCGCAGTGTTCAGGAAAATCCGAATGAATCGATTCGCCATTGTGCACAGCAATTGGAGCGATGTCCATCCACTTTGTGCACGATTTTACGGAAAGATCTTGGTTTTAAAGCTTATAATATCCAGATTGTGCAAGGGTTGAAACCGCGTGACCATTACATGCGTCATAGGTTCGGGGAATCTGCCGAAAACGTGATTCAGCTTGAACCCTTTTTTCAACCATTAAAACTCACTGTTTGGTGTGCTTTATGGGTTGATGATCATTGGCCCATATTTCCTTACGAACGTTGCCGGCCAGAATGTTACCGTCAATGGAGAGCGCTATAGAAACATGATTTCTGACTTTTTCGTCCATTAATTGAATGGCAATGACGTGATAGAGCTTTGGTTTCAACAAGATGGTGCAACATGTTACACGGCAAGTGACTCCATCAATTTATTGCGGGAAACGCCTAATTTCGCGTAATAGACCTGTGAACTGGCTGACACCATTAGATTATTTTCTCTAGGAGACTAGTGGTCACTAGTCTATGCTGATAAACTAGAGACGTTGGACGACTTGTAAGTCAACATTTGCCGATATAGTTACTCCATAAAGTTGTCGAAAATTTAACTTCATGATTGCGCTTCATTCGAGCAAGTCGTGGTGCCCATATGTCCGAAATCTTTTAAGCAATGGCATAATATTATCTATTAAATAAAGCTAATGTCATAGACATTTTCTGTTTGCTAAATTTTCCTGAACGAGCGTCAATTCAACGCAAATTCGGGGAACCGGTTCGGTTAGGATCAAGCAGTCCTTATATGAAGCCGAAACAAGCAGGCCAGCGAGAATATTTCTTCTTCTTTGCCCTTGAAGCGTATCGTGCATGGAGCCTCTCGGTACAATTCGCGTACGAGGTCGACAATAGTATTTGAAACCGCAATGTTCTCCAAGGCCAAGGGGGTGGTCGTGGGGCAATGGTAATCATCATCGACTGTTGAGCGAAAGGTCTGTAGTTCAAGTCTGTTCTAAGCCAAAAACAATTCCTATACGGAAAAATTGTGCAACATCGGAGAATGAGGGAAGATCAAAAAAATAACTGACGAAGGCATAACACTAGCAGCATAACATCACTTCATTCATATTCTGTGTGTGCATTTCCAATATAACACCTTAATGACATGAAAACAAAAAAGTTACTGTGAACTACAAATTCAGTTGAAACTCTCATCTAAAAGCCTATCTAAGACAACCACCCCCGGAGAGTAGTGAACGTTGGTTGTGCGACAAAAACTGTAAGAGCGTAAACCCTTGAACCTGCACGAAACCTCAAAAAAAATAAAATTGGTGTACCAAAAAGGATCTCTGTGGACCATGTCGAGGGCTCTCTTAAGTCGACGAACAGGAGGAAGATCGGACTGGTTCACTCAAGAGATTGTTCAATAATTATTCTCATTATGTTTGTGTGGTCAACACAAGAACGATTAGGTCTAAATCCAGCCTGCTCACGCCTAAGGTGTTCCTCAGTGATTGGTGCAATCCTCTAAGCTATCAGTGTGACGATCAGTTTCTGAATAATGTTAAGACGAGTGATGCCTCTCCAGTTTTAACACTCACTAAGGTTGCCTTTCTTAAGGAATTGTGATGATGATGCCCTCCTTCTAACTCTCGGGGATATGACGAGTCTGCGATGATTGGATGTACGATCAGAGTCATTTGTGACGCAGCTGCTCTAAATAGTTCCGCAAGCAAGGTATTCTGGCCCGGCTTTCCGCTCTAAAGTCTGCGAATCTCGGGTTCGATTTCAGGAGCTGTTGGAGACGTCGTCTAAAACGTTCTTCGAGGATTTCTGCGCACAGAAGGGGGATAGGCCTCACCATCTAATGGATGTGACTCCGCGAAGAATCTCCTCCAGCAATCAACTTGTTGCTGATCTGATGTGAGCTTGTTTCCGTCTCTGTCTACAGGGGAGAAGCGGTCGCCACAATGAGCTGCAACCTCTGTTTCGTTTGCTAGGTCTTTGAAGAAATTCTGTTTGTCATTTCGCGCCATAAGCATTTATATGCAGCTGGGACCCTGGTGGTAGGCCGTAGCCAAACGAAACCTCACAATACACAGTAAGAGTTGATGGTCACTATATATAGGCCCAACCATAATAGGCAGGAACAAGCATATGAAAGCAGAGGGGAATGTCTTCTTACATGCAAAGCATATGATATGCCCACAATGGGAATATACGAGGTTTCGTTAAATGTTCGTTAACTGATGCGAGCAGACGGAAGGTCTTCATGAAAGAATACATTCTGGGCGGAATTTTTGACAAGTGACATTTGAGGTTAGAAAAGAGAAAAAAGAGAAAAATAAATATGGAGTACGAGTTTGTCAATAAGTTGATTTCAATTGTGCAGGACAATAAGTGTCTCTATGATAAAGCAGATGGCTTTTATTTCAACAAAAAGGAAAAAGACAAAGCCACACCGAAAATAAACAAATCGAATAAAAACAATTTGACAGTTCCTTTCCTTCTGCTTGCATCTGTTCATTGTGGGTATCTTGACTTTTCGTTGAAACAGGGGGGAGAATTTAGTTCGGTTCTGACATAAGCTTCTGCTTGCTTCTGCCTATTATGGTTAGCCCTTATGTCGGCGTCGTGAACAGTTTTCACGTTCTGCATAGAGCCAAGAAATCTTCCGCTGATCAGGAAGTAATCGATCTGTTTATGGATGTCTTTGTAGAGGAACTTGGAGCCGCCAACAAAGAAGTGATGAGCGGAGTAAAGGTCGAGAAGGCGATTTCAATTGCCATTGTTTTCTTTTTTGGCGTTAATGTCGCCTATGACAATTTTCAAATCGCTCTTGGTTAAGGACGCGAGGCATGCTTCTAGCTGGTCGTAGAAGATGTCCTTGTGTTCATAATCATCTTGTTTGAGATGGTTTTGCACTTCAAGAGCGATCTCTTCGCAGCTGGGAATCGTTCTTCATTCTTGTGATGGGTGTTGTTACCACTAAAAATGAGGTACTCTCCCGTTTGCGTCTAGAAATCACCTTGCCCTTTCCATCTCAAAGTCCTAGGATCTGTAGGTACGAGTATTATCGTTGCATCTAATGATTGCTAGGCATTTAACATATTTTTGCTAATAGTGCAATTCGGTGGACAGAAAAAAATCTTTGCTGATTGTAATGAGTGTCATGAGTAGCCTAAATCAACTTAAAGTAAACAGCTAGCTTTTAAAATTACTCCACTACCACTGTTGAGTATGATTGTCAGCCTTGTGAATATAGTCTCCCAAGTCACGTTCCTGATTTGGTTGATTATGTGGTTTACTTATGCCTGTTGTATGGGAAATTGGTTAACATTTCTCGTTTTATTTGTGGAATATCTGCAGTGTTTAAGGCAATTATTGTTACCAAACTTGGCCACATACTTTCTATTCCCGTTTGCTAATAGACATTATCACAAACACTCGATATTTTCCCCAGCAACTTACCTGAAAAGAGACAAAAGCAAAAAATCAATTAGATTTATTCAATTAAAAGAAATCAAAAAAATTAAAAACCTATAACGCGGACAACGATCTACCCGGTTTTAATTACAGTAATTAAATGTCACAAATTGTCAACGTAAGAGTCCAGCGAACAAGCTTACAACAGTAAAGCATGCTTTGCCCAAGACGACAACAGCAAGACCAAATCAAAGCTGATTCCCAAGATTATCGTTATCCATAATTATTGCACAAAGCATCTAACAAATTGAGCGCTTGTCTCCGCTCATATGGGGACCCGTTTGATACAGACTACCACTTCAGATACTAAACATATTAATCCATCGATTTTCGCCAGTAAAGTGCTGCTAAGTACCCATTTGTGGCGTCCATCAAGCTCGATTGTGTCTCGTTTCCTCTCTCTGACGGGATAGAAGTAATACTTTTTCGTTTATTGCCGCATATGGTGCGACATGGTCAGATGCATTCAATGCCCACATCGACCGTTTGCAAAGGAAATCAAAGAGAAATACCACAGGGCCTCGTATAAACGGGAAGTGTTCTGTCGATCAAATGGAACTATAAGCACGAGTATCTGGTAGGAGTCTGCAGCGATGGGATGAAAATACAAGTATTACGACATATACGGTATGTATCGTGTCCGGGAAACCATGGAATCATACCAGACCTATTTATCTAAGCAAACGTCTTTGATGTTTGCTATGCATCTTCAGAACCAGATCCCGGACGGATCTGTGTATCTAAGGATCGATTGAAAGTTAATTAAAATCTTCGTTTACACTGTTACGATATGACGTGCTGTCTTCTTCTTCGGCAGGCAATTCACCGCCGTTAGGATGAGTGACGCTTTCAGCCAAGCACTCTATATACTACAAGTACATCGAACGAATAGAGTTCTTTGTACGCATCCGACGGACAAATTTGTTGAAAACATCTCACTTGAGGAACAGAACAAGGAGTTGCAAGTGCGAGAAGACGTCAACAGCTTTCATCAGTCTTATGATCATCTTAAGTGCTATTCACCCAATCTTGTTTGGCTGTTGGATGTTTGGTCCGAAAGTGATGGCGGTACTTGGACGTATTTTTTGCTACGGAATCTACATCATCATCTAGCGGCCCGCAGATGACATTATAAATGATTTCTTCATGATTGTTTATGTTCCATGTCACAATTACCGGTGATTGATAGAACTCATTGTCAGGTTGAGGAATGCCCAAGACAATGGACCAGCAGAAAACAAGCCATGGTAAAGCGTGAGCTTGAAGTTTGGATAACGTAATTTGTTGGTTTTTTTTCGTTTCTTTTGTTGTTGTAAGTCTTTGTGCTTTGGTTTGGGAAATTGTTTATAATCGTTGACTAATGAGGTTTTGTTATTTACGATGCTGGAAAGAAGTTGTTGTGGCTTGTTGATTATGACTGGTCGTAAATGAGATCTAGACGGATGTATACAACATGACACTGAATAATCAATCATGGTTGCCGAAGGTAATTGAACGAATGTCTTGAACGGTAAATGGGCAAGGCGACCAAATGTAAATACACATTACGGGAGTGTACGAGGTTAATAATTTTTTTTACCAAATACTTGAACCACTAATGAAAAGAGTGATTAAAGATTGTCTGAAATGAATCGAAATTGCAACTGCCCGACTAATAAATCATTTTCAGGTCTACGATATGCACGATATAACAAGGAATAAAGGATACTGTGCACTAGGATCAAGAAGGCGTTATTTAAAGGATGCTACGAAAATCATGGAAGCCAATAGCGAACACTAGCCGGGCTAAGGTTAACATACGCCGCGACTAAGACTAGACGCGGTTGTCAAATCAACGGAAATGCATGCGGGTCGCTAGGTAGGAATTCTGTAGAAAACTGAGATCTTCGTCAGACGTTCAATTTTCTGACAATTTCTTAAGGTCTTTTTTGAAAGTACAATAAGTGAAATAAGCGAAAATTTTGCTTGGCTTTCGATCATTCCCAGCGTTTTAAGCCGTTTTTTCATTGTTGACAATTCAAGGGTCAGTGCGCTGTTTTTTAGTTTCGACTTACTAAGAATAGGAAAGAAATTCGCGTTATAATTTCCAAAAATTATTCCCTGAGGATCCTTTGGCCACATTTGTAAGTCAAACCGTCAAACCGGAAGTTTAATGTGCTATTAGCTGTCGAAGAAGTTACGTGCGACTTGAATTTCGACGCCCTCGAATGTTAAACCACTTTGTCGGTTTGATGCATGCCTGAACAAGGAACCAAATACCCTAACCAATTTAAATCTAAAATAGTCTAGGAAGGTGAAGATTAAGGGAAGGGTGGCAGCTATAAGACAGGGTTGGGTGAGATGTATTTAGAAAAGAGCGGAGTTCACATCACCCAGCATTCTAGACAATTGCTCATGGTAGCCGTAGCTGATGCGATAGAGAGGAGTGGACCAAACCTTTCGGAGATTGGTGTTAAGAGGAATTACTTGAAGTAGTGTGAGGCAGCCATAACCAAGAACAGTGAATTTAAGAAGTATAATTTTATGCGAGATGTTGTAGAAGGCCTTGCTAAAGTCTGTGGTTACAATGTGTACTTCTTTGCCATCTTTAAATGCACACAAGAATTGTGAGACAATCAGGTAGATAGGCTTGCAATAAACGAATATTGTATTGTAGATGATGCTCTCAGACAGTTTGGGAGTTTAGCAATAGGGTGTATTCGGTGTGGAGATGAGGTGCTGTTCCTTATTGGTAAATATAGGATAAGGCAACTGGTGACTTTGAAATAGAAAGGGGCAAGATTATCATCTAAGGAGATTTGTGCGCGAGCTAGAGTTTAGGAAAAAATAAAACTCAGATTGCTGAGCAGTTTATTGGGTTCTGCGACGTCTATTTCTCGTAAATTGAAGCAATAGGTATTTTCGGTGTGGAGTATTCCCGATAAAGGTGGGTGGAGCAAATCCGAGGTAATGAGGAGATGGTTACTTATCGCAAGTTATGCAATATTCGAAAACATTCTTCTTATCCTTAAGAAGAATCGATTGGAGAAAACTTGCGGTCATTACGGTCTATTACACTTTTGCTAAGCATTTCTGCATGCTTGGCATCATTGAGATGCCCACATGTGCTGCATATTGCGAAGAGGATGACACAGCAGGAGACAAAAACAAAAAACTTAATTTTAGGCATCAGGTGGGAAGATGAAGTCAAGTGGTCGTTTCATGTTTTTGGTAATGTAACTGAGTTTAAGAAGACAAAGGTCGGACACAAGATCTGTGAAGAAGACTTCCTCACCGGATGAGACTTCCTCACACCGAGGTTGCGACAAAGTGAGCTTCATCGTCGGATTTAGCCAATTTTAAATATGGAAGGTTGAAAGCGCCACATATGATAATAATGTCATGGGGTGAACGATATCAAATATGGAATCAAAAAGTCGATGGCAAGTGGGTAATTCTTATACAGAATTTTTGTGACAAAGATTTTAGTTCCTCTATATATCTTGGTTTGAAAGAGTATAAACCCTTTACTCCATACACAAAATCAGCCATATGTAATGATTCGAATAGATTCCTCTTGTTTGGTGATTATTTTCGATCTAGGAAATCAAAACATTAAGATTCCAATACATCGTATAGTACGGATCCGAGGTGGATATTAAAAACCTGGAACAGCAAGACAGATTATTTTAAGGAACTGAGATGTAGAAAAAAAGGTTTTACAATCCAGATAATTTCGAAACGATTTATCAATAAAAGTTTGCTGCAAGAAAAAGTAGAAAATAGTAGATATATCCAGCTTTTCTAACGATTTGTTTTGTCCAATCAACCTACAGGCTTATGAGTGAAATGAGGGGTCTACGGGCATGATATTTTGTGGTTGATTAACGGTAGACCCATGTTCATAACGATTCAAAACGACTGTCGGTCCAAAAAAATAATCATTGTAAAAAGTTTTCTTTTCCTTCGAGTAATAACATTTTATACGCAAAATGCTTAAGTTGCGGGCTGAGACGTTCTTACGCTTCGAATCACCTAAATTAATGTCTACGAGCATTATACCATTTTTTTTGGCAGCCACTCTCTTGATGCCCCCGATTATTTTCTAGTATTTCATATGAAAACAAATAACCTCACCTAGGTCGTTAACCTAATTGCGGAAGGTTATTAAAAGTAATGAGACGCCATTACGGAAATAGAAAACCCCATTTCGAGTCATTTCCGCCTTCATCAGTTTCATCTGGTTGGCCCATCCTGGAACATGTTCCTAATATAATACTAACCTAATATCCCAAACATCCAGATAGAGTCCGAACGAATTCTAATCCTCCTCAATCACCTAACGGCACTTGCTAATGTAGAACACCATTTCTTCACGACTACTTTGCCTCCTATTCAACCCATTTTCCTATCCCTGAGCGCCGAAACACGTGTATGGCATTGTCACATAACCGTTAAATGACCTTTCACCATTATTCCACCATTTCGACATCACCAACACACACATCATTAACCATACCAGTTAGGGTATTCTATCATCCGTTAAACCCTCTGCCCGGAGAGGTTCCGAAAGCGAGTTTTAAATAAATTATCCCAAAAAGTTGAGAAGAAAGCAACCGAAAACGAGATCCGGAAGAGTAGGCATCCCACCGCTTATCTGAAATAGCCAAATCGATTATGTTATTTGCTGTGCATTCAGATTTACTCGCCATAAACCTAATGAAAAAGATTCCCACTTGTGCCTTTCGCCCATTGTTACGCCCGCTTAACAATGAATTATTTATACGACGCATTCACAATTCAGATTCAGATTCTCTCCCGTCTTTGGTCGCGACGTCGCTATAGGCTGCGTGACATCGACGACGCTTGGCGGAATGTCATAATTTAGAATTTAAGATCGGGCCACTTCCAACGCGCACGACAAGCATCCAATTCGGCCTGTTTGCCGATGCCTTCGCTCGTAACTCAATCTGTGATCCCACACACATGCGAGCGGGTATTTAGTACCGAACGAATAAAGAATATTGCGTGGGTAAACATGTAGTAAATTATAGTACTTGAGATACTTAGATTCAATTGGTGACATAATGCACTGTGAATGCTATTGTTGTGTGCGGTGTACGCTGTGTTGGTAATGCGCTCTTGACGATGCGGATAAAGTTGGAATCAATTCAATTTGGAGGGATAGTGTGAAGCAGGAGGCGAGTACATTGCACAGGGAACAGATGGGATTGCTTTGTTGTTTGCAAGGGGGCTTTATGAATACATTTTTGTGTTCTTGTTCTTTTCGAGGATTGTGAGATTGCTGTTTGGGGTAGAGATTGACTTCAATGACTGCCTCAGTCACTTCAATTGGCGCCGGAGAAAAGCGATTTTCGAGTTTTCGGCAAGGATTTCCAACGCTTGATTGAACTATTCTCCAATGAGCGCATTGAGTTTGTATTGAGTTCATTGCTGTTTCCCCATTTTATACTCTGGCTAGTAAGCTTTATTATTATTGAAATGACATCAAAATATTGTATTTATGATTGTCCCACGGCTGTTGTTAACCATAAGGAATCGATTGTTTGCATTGCCATCTACTTATCTCCTTCGTTTTTCATTATTATGAAATCTGTGATTACAGAGCGTTCCTTTCATGAGGTTCTGGATCCAGATCTACTGTCTGGATAATATAGTAAAAAGGTCAATTGATTTTGCAGCACACGACGACTTCGAGTCGAGTTGTTAACGTTCCAAAGTTAAAGTTATAGTGAATGGGTGTAAACATCTGCAAAGAATTTTGTTTTTTGGAAGGAAGGGTATATTGCATTGAACCACAGACAGGCAAGAATTTTGGGACTGTAAAGGACACAACGACTTATGTATGCATAAGCCTATTACATTCATATTAAAGCCTGCGTTACTTGTGTTACTTCACAACACAATTTTCGGCGACTCTGACTTTTTAGGAAAAATGACCTTGTTACGTAACTTGATCTCAATTCGTCTTGAAAATTGCGACTTAATGAAAACACTAGTTACGCAAAGAGTGGAAACCGGACAGAAGTTCAGCGTTATCGGTTTTAAATTCAGTTTTTTTTATAGGATTCGCGCAGGTTCAAGAGAGTACGCTCTTATGGTGTTTGTCACACAATCTGGACGAGGTGCAGATGGTTTGTGTCGAAGATGTTTGTTCACTATTCTCCGGAGGTGGTTGTTTTAGATAGGATTCGAGAAATTCGACTGAATTTGTCGTGTTGGTTGTAGTTCACAGTAACTATTTTGTTCCCATATCATTAAAGTGTTATGTTGGAAAAGCACACGCAGAGAATGAGTTTTGAAGTGATCTTATACTGCGAGTGTTCTACCTTTGACAGCATTTTGTTAATCATCTATCATTCACAACTGATGTTGTTGCACAGTTTTTCCGTATAGGAATTGTTCTTGGCTATGCCCAGACTTGAACTACAGACCTTCCGCCCAACAGTCTGTAATGATTACCATTGCACTACGACTACCCCTGATGTAAATATAATTACATTTTGAGGGGACGATGGTGGAGAATTCTACGGCAATGAACTTAAAGAATTTTTGATAATATACTAAAATATAATATATATAATATAAAGATTATATACTAAAAGAATAGTATGGTTATACGAGAAAGCCAACTGGAGCGGTCTTAACGACTCTTTTAGGAATTTTAACTGTTCACTATGTTTCCTCGATAGTGACGTGGATGCCGCTGCTGATATGATCACTAATATTCTTCTTCTGGGTATGAGATCCTTCATTCCTCACAGAATGAAGAATATCAAACCCAAAGAAAATGCGTGGTATAACTCGAGCTGTAAAGAGGCCATCAGGTTGAGAGAGTTGAGTTTCCGGAATTACAAGAACAACCGTACTGAGGAAAACCGGAAACAATTTAAATGGGCCAGAAATGACTGCAATGCATTAATTAGACGTGTAAAATTCTTCCACGAACAAAAGTTGAGGCAGAAAGTGCTACAATGTCCCAAGGGTAGCAAAAACTTTTGGTCGTTCGTGAAAAACGTAAAGAATTCAGCCTCGTCTTCAATTCCCACGCTCATTTACAATGACATTCCAGCTGTCAGCTCTTTAGACAAGGCCAATCTGCTTGCTGCACATTTCGCGTGTAGCTCAACGCTACCAGATTCCACATTGTCTCCGCCTGTACTTGAGAGCGTTGATTTCACCATGGGACAAATCCATTTTCGCACTCGTACAGTTGCAAGAGTACTAAAAGATCTCAACATACACAAATCCGCTGGCCCGGATGGTATACCCCCAATACTTCTGAAGAGGTGTTCTTCTGCGCTGGCAAAACCTCTGCGTAAGCTTTTCCATCTGTCCTACTCTTCGGGTCTCTTTCCGAGTAGATGGAAAACAGCATTTGTCCAGCCCGTCCCCAAAAAGGGCGAATCTTCGTCTCCCTCCTCCTACCGACTCATAGCACTAACGTCCCTTCTTTCTAAGGTCATGGAAACGCTGATAAACCGTCAGCTTATGAAATATCTTGAATCGCGGAAGCTTCTTAATGACCGGCAATACGGTTTTCGCAGCAACAGGTCCACTGGTGATTTGATGGCATATCTCACCGAAAAGTGGAACCAATCTTTGAACAATCAAGGCGAAAGCAAGATCGTTGCGCTTGATATTTCAAAAGCATTTGACAGAGTTTGGCATCAGGCTCTTTTGTCGAAAATGAGTGCTTATGGCATCGATAAATCTCTGCTTCTATGGATCAGAAATTACCTTTCGAACCGTTCAATTCAAGTTGTTTTGGATGGGTTCAAGTCTGATATTCACCAAATAAATGCTGGTGTCCCCCAAGGCTCTGTTTTGTCTCCGACTCTCTTTCTCATTTTTATAAATGATCTCTTGTCTGTTACTTCTAATCCAATCCACTCCTTCGCTGATGACAGTACTCTCAGCTTTTCATATTCGTTCCAGGACTCACGTCCCTGCTCTTCGGCCGTAGAACTGGAACGGCAGCGTATGTCAAGCACATTGAATTCCGATCTTGACAGCATCGATTGGGGTGAAAATAATAGAGTGGAATTCAATGCTTCCAAAACTTAATGCTGTCTACTGTCGTTAAAGCGAACCCATAATAATCAGCCATTATCCATGAATGGCGCTTGTGTCGACGAAACCGAAAAACTTTCCATCCTTGGTATGGGTATCAACACCAAACTTAATTGGAATGATCACATATTTGAAATCGCCAAAAACGCGGCAAAATGTCTAGGTTTCCTCAAACGATGCAAGAAATATTTCACCCCTCTGATTTGGCTTCAATTTATAAGGCCTACATCCGCCCCAAGCTTGAGTATAACGCTCATATCTGGTCTGGTGCCCCTAAAACTTCACTGCACCCACTAGATAGGATACAACAGCGAGCGATAAAACTTATAGGAGACACTAATATCGCAAAGTCAATTGACTCGCTCGAACACCGACGTAATGTGTCTTCCTTGTCACTATTTTATCGCTATTTTAACAACCGTTGCTCAAATGAGTTCGCCAATTGCATTCCTCACCTCCATGAATTCACCCGCAATACTCGTCTTGCCAGGAATGCTCATCAGTTTACCCTTAAGCCTGCTTTCGGACGTTAAGTTCAGAGATTCGTTCTTCAGCCGCACAACACGGTTATGGAATGCTCTTCCCAGCCCAATATTTCCTACTCACTACAATCCACAGACATTTAGGACCAATGTGCACAGGTACCTCCTCTCCCTTTCTCCCTCTATACCTTCGGCCCGTGCTGTGTCTTGATTCCGGACACTTAAGGGTAGTCATAACCCCTTTTGCGCGCGCAAATTATAAAAAAAAAAAAAAAAATATCAGAAAACCAACCAGTACACGCGAGACCAATATAGTCTAAGTGAAAAACTTAAACGTGTGTTTAAACGTGGATAAAGTGTGTTCAAGAAATAGGGTGACTTTTAATTTTCCTCGAAAAGCATTTATTTATTCATCAATATCTACCCCCTTCCCAATAAAACACTTGTGCCAGCGCTTTTGCCGATTCTCGAAGCATTTTTAATATGCGGTCTTTGGTAAACCCTTGAGCTCTATTAGCGATACGGTCTTTATCTCCTGAAAAATCTCCTGGCAAATCTCCATCCCTTAGTGTTTTAGTTCTGCGAAGTGAAACAAGTCCGGTGAATATTATGGCTGAGTATGACTACGGTATTGTTTTTGGAAAGAAAAATTTCACATAAGAACTCTGAGGGAATAGATGCGTTATTGGAATGCAACATCCATGCCCTTTTTTTCCTTTAATCCGGACGTTTTCTTCACATTGATTCACGCAAACGGCGCATTTCTAATATTAGGAAATATTTCTTATTTGCCGTACAACACTCATCCTAGAGCTGATGATAAACCACACCATTGTAATCAAAGATAACCGTGAGCAGAACGGTTAACCAAACTTGGCGAGCTTTTTTGGCCTTGGTTCTTCTTGTTGCTTTCATTGGGATGACTGGAGTTTGACCTCGACGTCATAATAACAATGAGCAATGTCCATGCGAGGGTTCTCATCAAGAAAAATGCAAAGGCATAAGCCAACCGTAATGACAATATCCTCACACCTGCTCTGATAGTAATTCTTCAATGCTTAAACGCTTTCTTCCATGGCTGACATGGTCGGGATTCCAGAGCGTGCATCGTCATTAACATCTTATCGGCCTTCCGTGAAGTGCTTGTAAGCATTTTCTACTCCTCAGAGTAGACTCGCCGAATGCCACAGTCACTTTATTTTTCACACAAAATTTAGTGATCCATTGATCCATTTTTTTTAATAACAAAAAACCGCCAAATCACCAAAACACGAGAAATTATAGGCTCGCATTATAAGATCACTCCAAAATTCATATCCTGTGTGTGCATTTCCAATATATAATCATAATGACATGGAAACTAAAATATAGGTAGTTACTGTGAACTACAACCAACGCGACATATTCAGTCGAATCTCTCGAATCCTATCTAGAACAACCACCCCCGAGACTAGTAAACGAAAATCTTCGACACCAACTATCTGCACCCCGTCCAGGTTGTGTGACAAACACCATAAGAGCGTAACTTGCGCGAATCTTATAAAAAAAATTAAAAAATCTGCGGAAAATAAACTCAATATCCGAAATGGCTAACATTATCAACACATACATACATATAATGGAAACATGTATACCACCATACGAGTAATAAAAGAAAAAAAATCGGAAATCCAAAACTTAGTTCGCGAAATTCAAGAAGTATTATGCTTTATTATTACCGGTGATTTGGAAGATTGAAGTTTAGAGCCTTGATGACCACCCTTCGCCAAGCCTCCCCGTCATGAGTGTGTACCTTCCATATTTCACTGTCTCATCTCTTCTATATCTATCTTATATTGTCCTGCCTACGATGCGGCTTTCCTGGTGGTCGTTTTCCTATGGGTTTTCTACTCTTATTATTCGTTTGATTGTTCATCCATTGTCCATTCGTTCTGTGTATCCTGTTCACGATTTAATTACGCGAACAATGCTCGGGGCTGAATAGAGTTCCCAGAGTTCCCGAACGTATAGTTTCGTCCACTCGATTGTTTCTTCGTCTTGTTTTCGACTATAGATTATATTTAAGATCTAGTCTTTAAAGACCCGAAATCTATTTTCATTTGGTCAGAGACCAAATTTCACATCCGTACAGTGTCGGCATTATTATATCATAGTATAATAAATACGGATTTTGAAATTGCGAGACAAAAGAATTGTTTTGAATAATTCCTCCATTGCGAAGAAGCACGAATTGCCCATATGTAGCTTTTTATTTATGTCGATCTTTATGTCGTTTTTGGTAGTCAATATGGTACCCAGATATTTGAATTCGTCCACTTTCTGAAAGCGGTTTTCGAAACTTCTTAGGCGTCTGTCTTGCCATTCTTTGTTGGTTGGTGTTAGTGCGCAGTTTCGTGACATTTCCAATTCATTTCTAAAAGCTGCCGCATAATGAAAACCTGGTCACTCTTCGAGCGTTTCTTCCTGAAGCCACACTGGTAGTCTCCGATTATTTCCTTTGCGTACGATGTCAATCGCTTTAAGAAAATATTTGACAGCACCTTGTAACGACCTGGTAGCAGAAATATTCCTTGGTAATTGTTGCATTGTGTTCGATCATTGAAAGATGACCGAGTTTTCCATTCCTCATATACATAGATATGATGAGCCCATGTCACTTCTCTGTTAATTTTTCTTCTGCACTTTTTACTAATTCCAATGATATTAAGTCGATTCATACGGTTGTGTTATTCTTAAACCAATGGATTGCTTCTTTTAATTCCTCAATGGTAGTCAGCTCTACCTGAATCTCTGCTGTGTGGGTAAAACCGTGTTCCATTGCTGCTGACTCTCCATGTATATTAAGCTGAATATCAAAATATCTCTTCCATTGGGCTTCAACTCTTTCGTTATCCTACAGCTCCTCATCCTGATCTAGCCTGGTATCCTCTTCGCAAATCGTTTGATTCTGCATACATTGCTCTCGTGTTTTTAGCCGTACATTTTTTCCTGAATTTTAGCAAACTTTTTCCATTGCCATTGTCGACTTTCATCCTAAGGGTGATAGCTAACTTTTTTCGTAGGGTTTGATATCTTATCCGCGTAATCTCTTCGCTATTTTCTAGGACTTGAAGTCTAAGAACATTAAGGGCTCCTAGTTTTTCCTCACCTTTTTCATCGAACCAAGTCTTTTCTTTGGGGGTTTACAATAACCTAGTTTGTTTTCCGCTCCCTCCTTTACTTATTATTGTTGCTTCTACCTGTCTTGTTTCGTCTTTAATTTCTATGCCATGTAATAGGGCGAACCAATTGTTTATTTCTTCATGGTATTGATGGTGCTTACGTTGATGCTTTTCGACGTTGAATTTTTTTATACATTGCTGTGATCCGCTTCCGTGAATCTGAATTTGGCTTTTAATTTTGGAGATGATCCGCTCCTCTGAATGATTTAACGTCTAATACGTTGGTATGGTGTCTTCTAACTATCAGAAAATTATCAATTTGGTTGCGCATTACTCCATCCAAGTAGCCTTGTGTATTCTGAGCTGATGAAACTTATTGTCCCAAGACCATTATCATTTGATAAAACATGAAAAGTTTCTTCTCCTATTGATGGCTTATGTAACGCTTCTTTTCCTATTTTCGCGTTAGAGTCTCCGAATACGTTTTTCACTTTGAAGGATGGGAAATTGACAAATATTCCATCCATTGTTTCATAAAACGCGTCCTTTACTTCATCCTTATCTTCCGTGGGACAGTGTGCGTTGAGAGTACATAGTTATAGTTGCGATCCCGGATTTTGGCCATCGGCATTCGATGATGTAGGATTCTGTTTCAATATTATAAGTATCCGTACCGCCGCAAACGAAAGTATATCCATCCTTAACGGTTGTTCCGTTTGAAAGTCGAACTCTAATAATAGTCGTAACAATAATCTGTTTGCTTGCACACATTTGCAATAGAATTCTGGAAACATTTACGGCGACCTTTAAAGCTATTTTGTGGACTAGTGTATAACGAGTGTTAACTTCAAGGCTTTGGGAGGAAAACTTTTAACAAAATCTTCCCTCACACAAGCACTGTCTTCTTAAAACTTTTGATATCCCAGTAAAAACTTTTTCCACTTTCCTGTACCATTAAGATGCACATTCTCTTGCTCGTAATCCACATCGCGATCCAGATTGTGCCTACCACAACAGAAAAACTCATCGAAGGGAAATGCTTTATAGCCAAATAAATAAAATTCCCAGAGGCCCAATTCGGCCGATTCGCGCGGCACTAACGACAAGCCTCGTTGACAAAGTCATAACAGCCACTTAGAAACAACAACCATTCTAATAATTCAAGAGTAAAGCACATCTAATCCACATTCCATGAGGGCAATAAAAATATTTGTCATTGTCATGCCTGGCGCTATGCCAAAAATCGATTGAGGAGCGCCAGCTCCACATCAGAGTTCACTGACCTAATCCGAAAAGTGTTCCCCGGACGAATTTCAAACTCCACGCCACTGCCAATCCTGCTTCCTTTGTTCCACTTGTCTTCGTCGTCGTTGGTCGTCACTTGGAGACAGCTCCGCCAATAAACATGATTGCACTGTTTTATGTTCGCATAAGTGAGGGGTGCGTTTCATTTTTTCGACACAATGTCCCATCAAAGCCATGTAGATGGGGGGTTGACTTGAACGCCATTAGCTTGCGTCAAACGACAGCAATTCTAAGGAAAATAAATATCCAACACATTCGGCACATCAACAAACGGAATCGGAGAATAAGAATAATCGAAGGACGAATGGCTCGATGGGCGAGTGACAGAACGATGGTGAATGAGGAAATCCATCTTGGAATGCCCTCTTATGGAAAACGGATCCATTAGGAGAGATTTTGTCCTCGTGGCGCGCTTGTGTGTCATAAATAACGCTTTACGGGTGGGTGTGGACGGGCGTCTTGGGGTAGAACAATAAAGTTATTTGGATTATATTCCGCCATTAGAGCTCCTCTACATCACTGGATAATGCGACGGGGGTTATCCTCTTTATCCTTGGCGAAATTCCTCAGCTCGGCACTCAAGGTCGTGCGTGGAGTAGCTCTCGGTTTAAAACGATACGTGGGTGCGTTTGTCATGATTGCGTTTCGAGTATGTGTGGTTTATATAAGATATATGTACGAGCGTTATGGCTTTTTGGGATTCTGTGTACACTACATAAAGTTTTTCTTTTTTTAATTTTGCGTTAACAACTACAATGCCTACAATACAAGGCTAAGACACATGACAGAGGCGAGAAGATATGAGGAGATGAAGTGAGCTTGTGGTGTGATTTGTATTGCCAACTGATTTTAAGTAGGATTGACTTCACGAGGATTAAAATTGAATCTATATGGTATGTCCGAACATATATGCCCTCCCATTGAAGGTTCTCTCTTGTAGACGTAACTTGGCATCGTATCAAGCATCATGAAAATACTTAAAACATTTGACGAGTGCATAATTTCGCGTAATCGACCTGTGATTTCACGCCTTTGTGTTCTCACGTCTTTAGATTACTTTATTTGGCAGTATGTGAAGTCACTAGTCTATGCCGGTAAATCAGAGACGTTAGACGGGAAGTCAACATTCGTCGTGTTATAGCTGATATACGGCCGCAGTTATTCGATAAAGTTATCACGATTGTGCTTTATTCGACCTGGCCATGGCGCAGATATGCCCGAAATTACTTAAACAATGGCATAACATTTTCTATTTAATAAAGTTAATATTATAGGCATTAAACTGTAGGTCTCGTTCATTTGTGTGAAAAAAAAAAAACCCACACAACATAAGTAAATGAGAGAAGCTAGGCTCTGGCTCTTCATGAGCTCTAACGCCATCTAAGAAGAAGAAGATTATAGGCATTAATATTAGCTTCAAGTGTTTTATTTCACATTGTATTTGTATACCTCTAAAAAAACACCCTTTACAATGTCAAACAGGTTCTTTCTCATCATTCGCACAGTCCAGTTTTTAATCCACTAGAGCACATGTGGTCTTAATGGAAAAAAGGATGATGATAGGCGAGTTAAGAGCGAGCAATCAGCAACCTTTATCCTGTATAATCAGCACAAGGACATCGAAGAGTCCCGGGACAAACACAAGATAAGGCCTTCTACAGAAAAAACCAAAAACCCTGCCAACTGGCTACAAGAAAGACACTCAAGCTCTAAGAAATTCCGAAGGTAACTTTGTTACTTACCCGCATGGAATAGTGAATGTGTTTAAACGAAACTTTCAAATGCAGCTTAACAGGCAAGAAAGAAAGAGAGTGGTAGGGAACAAAGAAATCCCAACTCCAGGATATGAAGCAGTTTTCCCACCCAGCACAGTCGGCACAGCTACCAAGAAAAACAACGAAGCCACGGTCTAGGCGGGACTTCAATCAGAACTTATTAGGGCTAGCGTCGATGTTTTGGTGGAGAACGTGCACCAGATCATCTGCCGAATTTGCGAAGACGAAAGCATGTCCGTCGACTGGAATGAAAAAAAGGTGATCCTACCTCGTAAGCCAACTACCGAAGTATATCCCTGTTCAATGTTGCCTACAAGATCCTATCCAGTGTACTGTGTGAACTTCTAAAGTCACACAAAACAGCACATACCAGTGCAGCTTCCGGCCTGGCAAATCGATTATAGACCAAATTTTCACGCTGAAGCAGATCCTGAAAAAGACCAGCGCGTTTCAAATCGATACGAACCATCTCTTTGTCGATTGCCAAGCTGCATGCGACAGCATTCATAGCAGAGAACTCTTTAATGCGATGGCCGAATTCGGGATCCAGGGAAAACTGATCCGGTTATGTCGCACCACTCTGAAAAACTCACAGTGCACCGTGCAGTTTGATTCAAGAGCCTTCGTTCGAAACATGCACCGGATTCCAATAAAACGTTTACGTATATTAGCAAAATCTTCATTTCTGGAGCACTCAAAATCCGCGTGTGATGCACGAAGAGTTATTACATTCACTCAAAGCCACTGTGTGGTGCTGGGTTCACGCGGGAGGAGTGATTTGGCCGTCATCGGCAATACGATCACTGTTACTGGCGAACGCTACAGGGCCATTATAAACGACTTCTTACTGCCGGAATCGGATGAGCGGGGCTTTGTGATGTGATTTCAACCAGAGGGTGAACACACAGCACGGGACACCATGAATATACCGAAGGAAGCGTTTCCTGGTCGCGTAATCTCCCGTTTTGGCGATTTGCCATGGCCAGCAATATCACTCAATTTAACCATCCCAGACTTCTTCCTTTGGGGATACTTGAGGTCGTGGGCTTATGCCAACAAGCCTCAGACAATCGCAGCCCTTAAGGAGAATATTTGTAAGAATGCGAATAGTTATCATCGGAAATCTTGCGGAAAGTCAAGGCAAATGCGATAAAACGGGTACAAACATTGGCGGCAGCCATTTGACGGATATCATCTTTTCCACTTAACGGAAAAAATTGTAAAGGTCCGAATTAAAATCTTCATCATTCAAAATCATTCTTTTGTATTTAGTAAGAAAGTATTATAATTCAAAAACAAAATTGGATGATCAATTTTGCTCCACTGTGTAGAAGCCTACAAAGCCATTGAAGATCAGGCGAAACGAACTGGCCTTAAGGTAAACGAGGAAAAAACAAAATACATATTGTCGAGTAGAAACCGATCCGCAACTACTACCTGCTGCGAAACAGACACATTGCAATCGACAGCTACAACTTTGAAGTAGTTTAGGAATTTATCTAACTCCAAGCAAACGATATCAAAACTTGGCAACCAAGTTATTACGCTCTGTCAAAACAGCTGGGGTCAAAATTCCTCATTCACAGAAAAAAAAAAAGAAAAATTCTTTGGCGGATATTTGGAGCTGTACGAAGATGTGCACGTAGTCCGGAAAGCAAAGATCCGCCGAATCCATTGGCTCGACCACATTGAGCGCATAGATTTCAATCCTCCAGCTAGGAGAGTTTTTGAATCCAAGCCTCCTCTTCGAGAAGAAGAGGAAGATCGAAACTTCTTGACAACTGGAAGCAGCGGGCGCGGCACTGTCAAAAAAGGAAAGCAGTTCGAGGTGGTCATAATTGTTCTCCAATTGCGTATCGGCGTTTGCGGGGAGACTATGGTCAATTTCATTGTTAAACTGAGCGAAAAATTTACATATAAGGGCGCAGGTTTAAGCGACAGTGAGAATGAAGACAAATAATTATGAATTCATAGCGGTTCGTAGACCTTTAGCCTTTTTACGGCTTCTTTCTCTCTCAAATTCGTGCCTCAAAGATATAATTTATACTTGCAGTAGAGCGCATACTCCTTCTAAAACAGATGGTTCAAAGTTCGCCGTTACCTACTTGCAGTAAAATATGGGGGTGTCATTCTAAATCAATACAAAAATGCAACATTTTCATAAAAATTGGTTGTATTTTAATCTAAAGCACGAACTCTGAAGTCCGCTTCGGGCTCTCTATTCATCCATTTCCAGTACTCAATAGGCAACAGTACAGCGTTGGCAGTACTGCTGACGTGTGCGTGATCTGCTGACTTCACTTTACGGATCAACTGGAGCTTAAAAGCTTTTGGGTTAAAAAATTTACAAAAAGTTTGCAATTTTGACATAACTGGGTGATAGCTTTAACTATGGCGCCAATATTTTTAGCTACACTTGCTGCACATGCACATGAGTTTTCATATCAAAACCTTGCCCGAGACGTTCGAATTTGTGGATTCAATTAACTTCGATTCTGCAGAAAGGCGCGTGATTATGACAGTGCGAACTTTACGAAACGGTTTCGCAATATCTGCAACGTTTCCGTAGTAACTGTTCACTATTGGACATATTATGCAAGCGTATGTCGATCCATATTTATTTACTTCCCACCATTTGTTAATCGAAAGTCATGAAAAAACAGCTAAATATGGACAGTTCAACAATAGGATGGCTATCTCAATCCAACTACTAAAAACTTGATTATCACTGCTAATAGAAAGCGGTAACGTATCGCTAACCGAATTTGATGAAATCAATGCAGCCAATATTTGTAGAAATTTCATGCCAGAAGCACGATGAAATTGTTCGAATAACTAGTCATTGATCATTTACGTTAAGCATAATAAATTAAACAGAACGTCCTGATCTTTCGTACTTACGTTCATTGGGTACTCGTTTCTGAAATAGGAAAATATCAGCTAATGATTCTGGAATGCAGGTATCCGAAGTGTCTATTCTTGACTGTTTGCGCATGATTCGTGATATGTGCTAAAGTCATTCACACTCAACTAGTATTGCCATTTCATGACGGATGGACCTACATCCAAACCATCCTTACAAATTATTCAATTTTATTATCAAAATTCGTGCGCCGTGAAATAGTAAATCATTTTACGGGCGTCATATGAGATCTTTTGAGCAAGCAAAATCAAGCCAGAGTGACCACATTTCGTACTAATTTCACGCTATTGGACATCAAGCCATCCACTCGAAAACGTAGAGTGCGTATAGAGAAAAATGTTGCTGTTGTATGGGCCGGTGTTAATGAAGTCCGTAATTTCGCCGTTCGCAGTAAATGGTATTGTGTTACGTGCTACTTGCAAGATCCGAAACCTCATAAAATACAGCTCATGCAAAAACTGAAACCGACCAGTTATAGCGTCGAATTTTCGTTGAGTGGACCTTAGACAAACTAAAGTGACAAAGCTCATTTCTGGTTGGATGGGTATGTTAATAAACAAAACTGCGTATTTGGTCCAATGAACAACCAAGCAAGAGCTGCCAATGCACTCGGAAAAATGAACTGTTTCACGCGTTATAGTCCGGCGCAATCATGGCCGCATATTTTTTCTCTCATTGCTGGACTCTTCGTATGTAAAATTTAAAACCTGTCGTGGTCAATATTTATACGAAGGAATATTGGAAAAGTAAATGGCAAGTACTGATTAATCAAAGTAAATAAAAATTGCATACTCTCTTCCAATTTTCTCGGGTTTTTTTTTTACAATTGCAAACCAAACGCTTAAAAACTTGTAACAACATAATTAGTTTAAGCCTAATGCAAAGCAATATGACAGTTGAATTTTTTTTTCTCAGGAGTTACACAGTTCCCCTTAATCTGACCAAAGCCAAGGCCTCTTGCTGTTTATTACCCATGATTCTCAGATCCACCCAGTGACTATCGAAACTAAATCACATTGCGTGATCATTACATGCGTGTACAGATTAACAAAAGGAGCTCAGCAAACACTCGGTAGTTAATGCTCAATGCTCGACATCAAGTTGGAGTGGCAGTACCTCGAACAAACAATGTAATCTTTTTTAATTAAGACGTTTCCTGGCTACAAACGAGGAAGCAACCTGCTTGTCGCCTAAGCTACAGCCCCATTGAGCAAAAGGCTTTGTGCGACATGATGACAGTTGTCAGGCGCTTGCCCCGACACTTGCATATCCATGCACGTACTTGTGTACGAGCGTGTGTTCCAAGCGAACGGGTGCCTCAAGCCAATGCCAAATGTGATTATCCATGCAAGCAGTCAGTTCACGTGCATCTTTAAAGCTCCATTACTCGCTGCCTAATGCATTTTAATGTGCGAACGAACCGTGCACACAAATCATCTAGCGGTTTAATTATTCCATGAAAAAGTGCAAAACAATTCCCAGGGCTCGCATATACATCGTGCTAATGCGATATTAGTTAACATCACCAATTAGTAACTGACTGTCCTAGTTGCAGATATTATGCAGATATCCAGTTTATCCGGTGCAAATGCACTCAATGAAATGGGAATACGCCTTGCTAGGCATCATCCGAATCCGCCACCGCGTGCTCGGCTGACTGAAACTCATTGTCATGGTCCGCAATTACAAACATGAATTTCACGTTTAATTAAGAATCATACCTAACCAAGCCGACGACGAAACGAACGTTAGCAATTGAGACGTCGTTGTGTTTATTTTAATCAACGAGCGACTACAGATACCAGTACGATGTTGTTTGACCCGGCTTACTTGTAGCTCAGAATGGTTTTCGTAGAAACAACTTGACATTACTTCTCTATTGTCGGGGATGTTGTTCTTTCGTTCCATTGCAAACCGCCAAACTAAGTGTTCGGATACAATTTTGTTTATTTTCGTAGTAAATTACGTTTGGTTGTCTATTTGTTGTGCCACGGATTCGAGACCAATCATCCCCACCTACATGCACGTACGGATAGAGTCTTCAGACGTTTCAGCGGGCAGCTCGACAGCTTCTCCGGTCGGTGGTTATGATTTGCGTTGATTGTTTTGTTGCTGCCTGCCCCCTCGTTCCCTCGCACTGACCATGAACGAGTTAAGTCCCAGGTAATCGTATTAGATCAACAACGGAGCGGTGTTGTTGTGCTTTTCCCAATAAAGCGGGCACCGTACTCTCATTACTTGAGTTTGTTTTTCCTCCTGCTTAAGTACACCCGAATACCGATGGCGGATGAAAGACATTGTGTCGTGGGAGATGGGAGAATAGAATTGTCATCGATTCGACAATAAGTCTGATTGATTGATTATAATTCCCAATTAGATATCCAATATAACGAGAGTTGTTTCCTCTGATTTAGTTTCTGTTCCTTTGTTGTTCTTTCTTCGTGTTTTGTTGCTTTTGAATTCACGTTTTTGTTTTGCTTCATTATCAATTCGTTCACCTCTTCGTTGGTGAGTGGCATGACACGGGAATCTTATAAAAATGATGGGCATTTGAAAATGTTTACGCGCTACAGATACTAGGAGTAGAGTTGGTGTTATGTTTTCCTTTCGTGCTCGGGGTGGTCGGTTATGGCCATTTGGTAATGGAAATTCACATTAAAATTCTACGCAACGTTAATGCCATTAGACAGATTGGGGCAACGTATTGAGTTGTTTTGCTTATTGTGACCGAAAACGGGCGGACAACTTTAGACGAACGAGAGAGCGAAAGTCTTGGGAGGATTGGGAAATTTTTCAGTGAAGTGAGATGTTGTTGACTTGGAATTATACAAAATGTGGCGATTAGATTGGGGTCACGCGCTTGTGCTGCTGATTAAATTAAATTTGAAAGAATTTTTTTTTGGTGAATGGGCAACTTAACACTGACACTTCAGGCTACACAGCTCGGATAAGGAAACTGTTTCAGAGCGCGTAAGTTTGCTATATGCGGAGTGACAGTGACAAACCCACTAAACTTTCGGGAGGGGCAATTACAACTTTTACTTCTTTTGAATATAGTAATCGATGCAATGCCTACTATATTTTGACATACATATGTAATTTGGTACTCGAATATTTTTCCTTTTTATTTTTTAAGGTATTTTAATTTACTCTTCTTAAACCTATATACCAAACAAAAAAGATTCACATTTAACTTATCTACCAGGCGTACAAATGAGGGTAGTGGGCTATCGGCAAAATACGAATACTGGGTTTCTTGCCACTGGAGGAGCAAATCGCTCAAGAGAAAACTCGGTTTGAAATCTTTCAGCTTCATCTCACGGCACCCAATATCTTGCCTTGACACCAATTCTTTTAACGTATATGTAAATGGATCTAGTAATGCCTCCAATCCTGCGTTATCAAACTTTTTCACCGTTCCGAGATGTTGCCTGTTGTCCACAATAAAATCACAATTTTTAATATGTTAAAACTATTCGCGACATGTTTTCTTTAATTAAATTGCCTCAGCCACAGCCTTATTTCGACTTGAAGGCGAAAAGCAACACTTCCCAAAATTGATGCTTATTAGGCTCGAAAGTCGATATTTTCAAACACAAAAATATAGGGTCATCCAATTCAAGGTCGGCATTTAACATACTTGCTTTAATCACCTATGTAGGTCAAACCGAACTGTCACCCGAGACTGCATATGTTTGGATCGTTTAATGATTTCTGAGCGTGTTAAAATTGTAAAAACTTACTACGAAAATACTGATTGTGTGGTAGCTACATTTGGATCATTATTCGTATAAACAGAATATGGTTTGCATAATCGCCCAAATGAGCGTACTATAGGCAAAATCGTAAAAAAAATCTAAGAAACTATCTCTTAAAACCTATCCATCATAGGGGTGGTCGTGGTGCAATGGTTGAGCACCCATTGTAGTTCAAGTCTGTCCAAAGCCAAGAACGATTCCTATACGGAAAAACTGTGCAACAACATCGGTTGCGAATGAGAGACGATCAAAAAGTGCTGACGAAGGTACAACACTCGCACTCGCAGTATGAGATCACTTCGAAATTCAGACTATGTGTGTGCATTTTCCAATATAACACCTTAATGACTTGAAAACAAAATAAGCTACTTCGAACTACAACCAATGCGACAAATTCAGTCGAAGTTCTTGAATCCTATTTAGAACAACCACCCCCGGAGAGTAGTGAACGAACATCTTCGACACAAACCATTTGTAACCTGCGCGAACCCTATAAAAAAAAAAACGCACGCTCTACAGAAATAATTGTTACTGAAGGTACTGAAGAAGATATAGCCAAATGCAAACCTAATTTTTTGGCCTCAAGGGGAATATATGGATGGGGAAGCCAGTGCCATAACACGTTTTGGCTTTATAGCCCGTATGGTCCGTTGCAAGTACAGTTATTTTTTTCTAGGAATTTTTATATCATGTTGTCGACGGTTCAAATTGGTTCTCTTTTCCTTTTCAAGCTCAAACTGGGACATAATACGTCTCGACAGCCAAAAACATAAATTACGCATTTAAGAATATAGCGGTGAACGAACACAACATTCGGCGTTGGTTTAGTAAGTTCTATTTGAATGATCTAAACCATCGTGATCTCGAAAACGAACCGCGTGGGAAACCGGAAACGGTTATTGACGACGCCATTTTACGAGAAACAGTGGATGCCGCCCAACAAAAACGGTGCGGGGCATTGCTCATAACCTATCTCAAATAGGAAAAGTTAAAAAACTCGACATGGGGCTCCTATGAATTGAACGAGGTCCAAAAACTACGCCGTTTAGAAACCAGTGTTTCGCTGAGTCTAAGGCACCGAAATGTGCAATTTTTGCACGGTATAATCACATGTGATGGAAAGTGGATTTTTTTATGACAATCGTAAAAGATCTGGGCAGTGGACGAAAACCCAAAGCACACCCTCAAATTTCGTCTTCACCCAGAAAAGGTTATGGTGACAATCTGGTGGACATCGAAAGGACCAATCCACTTTTTATTTCTTCAAGCAGAGAAAACGATAAATGCAGCCAAATATTGTGAGGAAATCGACTAATGCATAAATTGGCTGAAAAGCAACCTGCATTGGTCAATAGGCATGGTCCAATCCGTACTCTCCTGATATTTCTCCAACGGATTATTATCTTTTCCGCAGTCTGGCGTCATTTTGTCGGCAAAAGGTATTCCGAAACCAAGCAGAGGCCTTTGAAAACTTTTTAGCGTCAAAAAATCAAGCTTTCTATAAAAAAGGACTAATAGACCTTGAATCACAGTGGAAGAAGGTTATAGATATCAATGCTTCATATTTTGAAAAAATAAAATTTTATATAAAAGAAATATTGACTTTTAATTTTTTACAAAAAAAAATCGTACATTTCGTGGTACAACCTACTATTTTTGGACTAAAAATTGGATGACGCAGACACACGAAATATAAATTCGTGGCATCGAGAGCATCCAACGCCGGTTCCTACGTTTTGCACTTCGAGGTCTCCTTTGGAACAATCCTTTACTCTTACCACCCTATTAAGACCGTCTTAAACGTTAGAGAAAAGAAGAACTGTATCTGACATTCATTTCGTCCAACTCTCTCTCTATCAACACTTACCCTCGCAATGTACGAAATCCTTGTCTCTTTCATCTACCCACTCCCCGCACCGCCTACGGCTCCAATAAACCAAGTTCTCGTATGCTGGGAAGTGTTAATTCGAATCCTTACTTCGATTTCAAAGTCAGCACTCTTAAAAACCCGTCTTCTTAATTGCGCCCCCGCCTTCCCCGTTCTCCTTAGTTTCTAAGTTAGATTAAGTGAGATTAATGTTAGTTTGAATTAAGCTCAATAAATTGGGGTGTTTGCCCCCACGAAAATTAAATTAAATTAGATACCGTCATGCTGATCGCGTCTTTCCCAAACCCTCTCACGACCCGATGCAATCTGCACAAGCCATAGAAGAGAAATGGGAATGCCGTAGAAATAGCATCGGAAAGGTGGTCTTTCATGTACTCGTTTTCAAGCCACTACGATAAATCAACGGACGAGAGCTGCTTGTGAGGTGTGTGCTATCGCTATCTGAAGGTCCGTCGTCCGAATGTCACTTCGGCAATAATAACTTTGATCATAGATTTCGTCTATCTTGGCTGACTAGTAGCAGTAAGACCAACGCTAAGATTAGACAGGGACCAACTTTTACCAACTACTACTTCTTTGAGCTCAGGAGTCAATTGAGAAGTAGGACTCTTTATTTAAAAAAAAAACAAAGATCAGAAAAAATGTTTGGCTAGGAATAGTAAAACCCGCAAAATTGCAAAATTCGTGGAAAAAAACCTGTAAAGGCCACAAGAACCTATTATGTGCTATTGCGCACTCTATTGCCTCAGGCAGGCGTTTGAAAATATTTTTAACTTATACTCGTACACTCGAAGATGTATCAACGGCCTTTCCCTAATAATCTTTATGACCTCAAAGAGTTAATTTAAAACCTTTATGCGCTCCGAGCTTTATTGACTTCAGGCCATCACTATTTACTGGCGATAAAGTAAAAGTCAGCAAATCCTATAATACGATTCAAAACACAAGAATGAGAAAGGAATTTCAAACTTGCATAGTCCCTGGTTTACTGCCAATAAAATGACTTCATAAAACTGAGAAATTGCTCCGAATTTGGTCAAGCAACATCGCTCCCATATGGGATTTTAAAGTCGGGTAGTGTGCGGCATAACATATAAATTATTCCTTGTATGCCTAATTGCGGCAGGTACGTTGGAACGTCAGACATGCTCCCGCTGAATACCATACCACAAAGTCATTCTAATCAACCCAATTCGCGGCGTTTACCCACCCAATCATAGCCATAGGCAAAACCACTTGCAAAATATGTCCATGCACAAAGCGTACCCTCGAAACTTCACCTTAATTTCGCACATCACTCACAAGGCACGTCTCCGTCCAACCACCAACTTGAGTTCCGTTCGATGCACAACCTAACGAACATACGTAATTACAATCAGATGAACTTCAAGCCATTCCAACCCCGAAAACGGACTCCAACAAGCAATTTATGACTTAAACGGCTTAATATAGTTGGTGCTACCTTGTGCATATTAAATATGGAATCGAGACCTGGTGATTGCACAAACACCAGCCCCTGGGTAAATTAACCAGAGTCGGATCCAAATCCGCATCCAAATCCGAAATACCATTAACAGCGCACGCACGTACTCAGCAGAAAATTGTAAAGTAATTTCTGTTTTTTTTTTCTTCTTCTTTGTGGCTTGACTCCCTGTCGAGGATGTCATGGATGGCTATGGTGATGAAAATGGCATGGGCTGGGTGCGCAGTCCTCATGGAATTAATGTCAACCACAAGAACCTCGGAAAGGAACGGATCGAACGAAAATTGAAAAAAAGAAACTGGAAGCGAGACAGGGAACCGTGTAATGATGTCTGTCTTGTAAGTTGAAATGGGAAGAAAGGTCATTGGTTATTAGCTTGTGTGGTTGATGCAAAACATGTCGCCATTGTGCCACCTTGAGTTTCTCGGGTGAATGGGATTAGCAAATCATGTTTAAAATCCCATCAAATGCAAGCAGCAGTCAGAAACATATGTACATGGTTCGACGATAATCCGATTATGGGAGAGAAAAATAAAGGGAGGAAAAGTATTGTAGAATAGGAGCTTTGGTGGTCTATTTTTGAACATTCATATTGAATCGAATTCTTCTTGTTAAAGGGATTTCGACTGTCTGTCAGTGGAGTTAAGCGATTAAGAAAAGGTGAAAATTGATTTGAGACTATCAAGTAGAATTCTTCACTACAGGGATAAGGGTTGAAATAATTCTATAAAGAAATCAGCCCGACCTTAAAGTTTTCAAAATTTTAAATGTTCTTGAGGGACATGTTGGATAAATCTCGATAAGATCTACTCAGAAATTATATATGTTAACTTGGCTATCCCGAGATGATGAGACCAGAACTAAAGGGGTTAGCTATTGACCTAAGCCAAATGTCTTAAGCTAGAATGTGTATGTCTTACCGCAATCAGCATCGACATTCACCATCAGACTCGTCACTAGCTTAATTCATTAAGTCACTTGATGGTCTAGAATTTTAAAAGCAAGGCTAGGGCGAAGCTAGCTCTTCCTACAGTAAGTTCATTGGGTCCAAATAAGAAGATGGCAGAACATTAAAGGCGATTCTTAAAGAGCAAGAATTTTGATCAATTTTTTTTAGGCAACCGTGATCTGTCTATAAGGTACAGACGTAGGGTATAGCATTTCAAAGAATAGTTGATATGGATGTCTGCAATTTGGGGATTTTATCGAGAGTGATGACAGTATTATTACGGCGTCTTGTGATATGGAGCTTATTAACTTCAAACCCCGGCTTCTCAAAAACAAAGGAACACAGAGAAATATTCAAATATTGATAACTAAACGATTATTTTTTAACTAACTGGTTTCCTGTGTTTTATTTTTGAAAGCTCTCGAGTGATTTGTGACATATTTCAGATTCAAGTATGCTCACTTAACGATTCGAGTATGCTCACCATTTCATCACAAAAAGACTTACAGCCAAACAATAAAATTATTGAATTTTATTAACACAACTCGCGCTCTGCCGAAAATGTTTTTTCCCGCATTTCATCATTTTACGGTCATAATCGACCTACTTAGTAAGCAATTCATGCCATAGTGATTCAATTTCGCACCAATTTCACGCTATTGGACATCAAGTTACCTATCCGTATGCGTAAAGTGCGTACAGTGGAAGATATTGTTGCCAGTCCTACACTTCTGACCATAACGACGCCGGGATAAAAAAAGGAAAAGAAGAAGAAGCACGCGTAAGAATTGAAGCCTAACGACCTGACACAGCATCGAATTTTCAGTGCAAGAAAAGCTGCCGGAGGATCCGCTTTTTTATCGAAGAATTGTCTTCAGCGATGAGTCTTATTTCTAGTTCGGTTAATAAACAAGACTGCCGTATTTGTTCCGAAGAGCAATCTCAGACTATAAAAGTACTGCCAATGCACATGGAAAAATGTACTGTCTGATGTGGTGATCACTGGTGCCTATTTTTTCAAAGGTGACCTTGAGAACAACGTTACCGTCAATGGCACCCTCTATCATTCAATGATTTCGAATTTTTATTTACCCAGAATGCACGAGCTGAAGCTGGTCGACATGTGGTTTCCGCAAAACTTCATGTCACTTGGCACGCGAATTGAGTGACTAATTACGGAATGAATTCGGTAAGCAGTTTATCTCTCAGTTACGAGTGGTGAACTGGCCGGGTAGATCTTGCGACACCTTTGAAAAAAATTTATTGGAGTACGTCAAATCACTCATGTATGCTGAAAAGCTAGTGCCAATAGCAGCCGTGGAAAACAACATTACACGTGTTAGGTGCCAATATGCTCGAAAAAGTGACCCAAAACTTGACTCTCCTTATCTTTGGATTACTATTTAAAATGTAGTTGTGGTCAAAATTTACGCAAAAGTGATCTTTGGAAAATACATATATGGCAAAAATAAGTTTTTCAACTAAGATAACAATTCTACAATTGTGTAATTTTCCTGTATGTTTTGTGTCAAGTTAATAATATTAATTTATAAAAAATAGTAGAAAGCGTCCTTTAAATTGGTCATACCAGCAGTGTTTTGGAGAAAAAATGTGACCACATGATATCACTTATACATAATATTGTTAAGGCAATTTTAATTTCGGCCAATTCTCATGACAGAACCTCAATATAAAAATCTTCCCGGTTCGAAAAATTGGTTTGATGTAACTTCTACGAAGCCTCAGCTTCTGAACAATCAAGTAGACTGTGAAAAAAAATATTGTCCATCGTTAGATATAAAATTTTTCTCTTCTTCCTGGAAGCGTATGAGTCCCACTTCAGGAAAACAACACGTATTATGAGGCTTTCGAGGTATTAATCATCTTTTAGCATCTTCATTAAGAAGGAAGTGCTGGTGAGCCAGGCTGTATGTCATCGATCAGAGCAAGGTCGGAAGGGGCAATATCTGGTGAATATGACGGGTGGGATAGGACTTTCGACTTTGCAACATATGGCCATTGTCATGTGGCAAAACCAACTTGTCGTGCCTCTGCTCGTATAGCGGCCGTTTTACCTTTAATCCTCGGTCCCCACTCCATGATGGTTTCATTCAGCTTGGGCAGCTCATAATAAACTATACCCTGCTGATCTCACCAAATGAAGAGCAAAACCGTGGGCATTTGCCTTTGTTGACGAAGTTGATGCATGGCCGGGTCTCACGATCTTTTGCACTTAGAGTTATCGTACAGAGTCCACGTTTAATTGTAAATCATGACACGATGCAAAAAAGCCTTTCTTTTTCTGCTGTTTTTCAGACATTCGAATCATTCGAAACTGTTGTGTTTACATTACAAACAATGATTTGGAAGATTTCGGGGGTGGTCGTGGTTTAATGGTAATCATCACCGTTCATAGTCAAGAACAATTCCTATACGGAAAAATTATGCATCAGTTGTGAATGAGAGATGATCAAAAAGTGATAAGATCACTTCAAAAACTCATACTCTATGTCTGCATTTCCAATATAACACCTTAATGACATGAAAAACAAAAGAGTTACTGTGAACTGCATTCAACGCAAATTCAGTCGAATCTCTCAACTCCTATCTAGGACACCCACCCCCGGAGAGTAGTGAACGAACATCTTCGACACAAACCATCTGCACCCCGTTGTGTGACAAACACCATAAGAGCGTACACTCTTGAAAAAAAAGCTCAGCTAGGGTCTGATAGTGAACTGTTAGATATAGTATCAAGAAATTCATTATTTCATTACTTAATATTTTGTATTTTCTTTATAGACAATAGACATCTTGACATCTAACGCTGCCAGACGGCATGGCGCAGATCAAGCTGGTTTTGTGGATCAAAGCAATGCTTGTGCACAGGACATTGGTCTCGAACAATATGTCAAGTTTGGTGCATGGTGGTCGACTATCTGCTCGATGATCTCAATGCCTCTGGAATTTATGCCCAGGCCAGTGCAAATGATGTTGTCGTTCTCTCTGTCGGCTCATGTTTAGCGACTGTCTGTCTTAAAGCAAAGGCGGTGCTAAATGTGATTGAGGACTGTTGCACGAGTAATGGGCTGTCGGTTAATCCTCTTAAGATTGATGTCTTCACAAGAAGGAGGTAAAATACTGGTGCTAGGCTGGTGCTAAGAGACATTCCCATCCCGATATCTAAGGAAGATAAGTACCTGGGAGTCATCTTAGATAGCGAGCGTCAAAAACCACCAAGGCGCTGTCAGTTTTGTTGGCAATGCAAAGGTTCTTTTGGCAAAACATATAGCTTGTCGCCCAAAAAGGTTCCTCTGGATCTACACGGCAATGATAAAACCGATAATCTCATATGTGTCTGGTGGAACAGGCTAACACGCAAACACATCGTGGCCTCTTTCACCAAACTCCAAAGAGCGGTCTATCTCAGCTGTACGGCAGCACACCCCAGCACATCCCAGGAAGCTGCTGTAGATGCTAAGATGAATCTTCCACCCCTTGACATATACATATATCAAAGGGTGCGCACTGAAAGCCATGTCTTGGCTCTAGAGAAATGGTTTTTGATACAAGTCGCGTTGGAGTGACAGTTTACTTGCGCGAGAAATATCCTACGACCCCTGTCTCATGGATATGCCTTCCGACGCAATGACACCTGCCATCCTACTGACTATAATTGACTATAATTTCACAGTAAAATTTCCATGGCGTCGGGACTGGCTCTGGCCAGATACTGAACCTAGAATGGACTGTTTTCGCATTTTTTACAGACAACTCCAGATCTGGGCGGGGTCTGACGCTGGCATTTTCTTTGAACGCGAAAACATCTGACTACACTTTTCATTACAAAAATATGCGTCTGTCTTTCAATCGGAGATATACGCAATCCTAATAGTCATGCACTATGTTGTGAGGAACAAGTGGAAGAGTAAAGGCATATGCGTCTGTAGTGACAGGCAAGCTGCACTTAAAGCTGTGTCCAATCCTCTATCCGGTTCTAAATTAGTGCATGAACTCAAGACCTTTTTGAACAAAGTCAGAAGACTAAACTTACTAAGGCTTGTATGGGTCTCAGGCAATTCTGGGATCCCAGGAAATTAGATTTCCGATAGAGGGGCTCAGAGGAGAGTTTCTCAGAAACTGAACCCACCTTAGGTCTACCTGCTTCGTAAATCTTGGGAATATCCAAGATGCAGGATGACTAAGGGCTTACGTTCTGATATCTGCAAGAAGTCCGCAATATTATTCTTATTCTTAAGTATAAATGATTGTGGAAGACTTGCGGGCGCCATTACGGACCATGACACTTTTGCTAAGCATCTCTACGTGCTTGGGATCAGTCAGACGCCTACCTGTGCGGCATGTTGCTCCTCCTCGCAACAGAACACTTTCTCTGCGACTGTCCCGCCTCCGCTTGCGCACGGTGGCGCACCCTTGGAGACGACGTGGTGTGTGCCGAATCTCTTAGCTCTGTATAAAGAAAAATACAATAAAGAAAGGTTCCTGTCTGGTAGTACAATGGACATGAACATAGCGAAGGACGCTCATCCTCGCCCGTCCCTCACTGAAGATAACGTGAAAAAAATCGGAAATGATGGGTTAGCAGGTCGAAGGGTGATCATCAAGCATATAGCTGAGGTCATAGGGATCTGTTTTGGCAGCATTCAAAGTATTGTTGCGAATGATTTTTATATGAAAGAGGTCTCTGCGTGGGGTGCCGAAAAGGTTAACCAACGAGCAAAATAAATAAACAGCTCGACATTTCGAGGGTGAATCTCGAACTTTCAAGCAGATCAGGAAATGTTTTTGTTACGTTTGGCGATCATGGATGAGACCTGGATCCACCATTTTGATCCTGAAATCAAATAACAATCCATGACTTTGAAGCGTGCCTCCTCATCTTACCAGCAAATAAGAAGATTGCGGGAGATAATTAAAGAAAAAAGACCGACAAACTTTCACCAAGACGCATCGGCTCACAAAGCCGCAACTGCGATGGCTGCCATTCAACAAACGGGATTCGAACTGCTTGAACACCCCCCTATTCACAAGATCAAGCTCATTGTGACTTCTACCTTTTTACTCGGCTCATGGAATAAATCCAAGGAAAAAAAATTGAAGACGATAGCGGAGTTATAACTGCTGTTGGGCGCTTCGGGATGGTCAACACGAACATTTTTTTTTAAGGGAATCCTAGTTTAAGGAAAACATGGACTACCTGGAACCTATGTAGAAAAATAAATCTTTTTATTTTTCACGATGTTTCATTTTCATTATTACTACTTTTGGATCACTCCTCGTATGATATGAGCTGCTCCCCTATGCCAAAGCTCTCATTTCGGAACTGTACTGTTAACAACTGAACCACCTGAAGGAAGCAATAGCTCAAAAGCGGCCATACTTGTCCAATTGGAGAGGAATTGTGTTCCATCAAGTCAAACACATCGATAAGGACTCGCCAGAAGCTCCGTCAACTTGGGTTTGAGGTTCTTATGCATCTATCTTACTGTCCGGACCTGGCGCCAATTGATTACCACCTGTTTTTGCTGTTTGTTTTTTTTTTGTCAACAGGGATCAGGGCTTCCATTAGAAAGAATTATTTCATGCAAAAATAATGGTTTTTCGTTACTACAGCCAAAATTACCTCTAATTCTTCGTCTTCAGAGTTTGTCGATCATCAGTACGTTCTTTATCTTCAACATCAAAATCATTATTTGAATTTGAATTTCGCATTTCTTAATATTTTGTATTTTTTTTAAATACTGTATTTTGCAGCTGCAGCTGTCCAAGTTTAATTCTCCCCCCTAATACATATATATCGATCAGTTGAGTAGAAATAAGTCGGTTTAATGAGTCCTGTTTGCAAATAAATGTCGATGCTGTCGTGTTTTACTTTCCTAGCCGATTTACCATCCCTTTCATACCTCTTACACTAGTTCGAATAGAAACCAAAAGAAAAAGCTAAATTTAATTACTTACGTTCTCGTTCATGTAGAAAAAAAAAATATTTTAAGGAATACATAAATAGCATAAGAAACATCTGTTGAAATGCTTCTCCCCAGATGCTCATCCTGTAGTCCCTACTCCACACCCTTCGTCATATTCATGAATTGCTAATCAGAATAAACTAAGAACACTTCAGCTTGGATTTTCTTTTCGCAAAGACCGGCAACAGAAGCTAATTTATATGCGCATGCAAAATATTTCCACCCCATGCTTCTGAGGCTCCCGGTTGGGGTGTGAGAATGAAAATCGAAAGGCAGATGGATAAGAATGAAGAGGAAGCAAATTGATTCGCTCATATTCTCCAAAGTAAAACCAATTAAAAGTTTTTCACTTAAATGGCTTAAAGGTGGTGGCTTGAGCGGTTTGCGAGTCGGGCGGAAGCCTAACGAGGGTTGATGGCAATTCTCTGGATGTGAAATGCAATATGTTCATCGATGAGAATTTAATTAAGTCAGAGCGTTAAATAGGGGCTGCTACACCCTGGAGCTCAGTTCAAAACAAAAGAAAAAAAGACTCGAAAAAGGGGGAAAAAAAAACGCATACGAAATTGAACATAATTACATCTGACAAGTATAATTAAATTCTTTTCATAAAAAATCCACTCCGTTTGGATCAGTGGTGACAATACCCAATTCTGGTAAAGATGACAAGAAGGCGGGAAATTTGAGAAAAATTATGATAGAAAAACCTGCGATAAGAAAATACAAATAAAACAGAAAACGACTCAAATGCAATTTCGAACACTCGAAGTGTCGTCGGAAGATAGTGTTACATGTTCGTTGGTCGGTGCCAGAAGACTGTCACTCTCCGAACGTGTAATTGATTCCAATATAAATTCCAGGACAAATTAAAGCTGTCATTGCCAATGACTGCTAGCGTAGAGCAAAGTGGTCGCTATCTGTAATTCTGACGCATTCTATGGGGCACACGGATAGATGCACACCAGATTCACCTCATTTACATAAACTCGAGCATGCTACTCGTATATCGGTGCAATTAAGCCGGCATATTCGTTCCAGTTTTCCATATTTACCATTTGTGATAATGACAGTCACTGAAAATAGATACAAATTGATACAAATTGGAGAGGCAGTCAGTGGAGTAGCTATGACCAGAGCTGTCATTACTGTGGCTGTGTAGTGCATACTGTTCAAAAATTGAGCTAAGTGCTATGAGCTTTTAATGAAATGGACGTAAATATCATTAATGAAATTTATTTTTAAATTTAATGCTCTCCTAATTGATGATGTAGTGGTCTGGTTTGTAATAGATTTACTTTCTTACTGATCGTGAAACAAGATCAAAGGCTTTTAGCAGGTTTTTTTCAATATCCGAAAGCAACTTTTCTTTACTGCCATAGTACAGAGCAGCAGCATAAAGTTAGTCCAGCCGGAATGTTACGGTTACCTAAATGCAATTAATCTTTCTTATTTTTTAATATTTTTTGTTTTTACGAAAGTAGATATTTAAAGAACACTCTGAAAATCGCAAAGGCTTTGCCCTTCAAAGTGAGATCTTGTCTCCCTCAAAGCTCTTCTTGTCTCTCTTCAAGTACTAAGACATTGGCTAATACTGAAAAATGTGCGGTTAAAAATGGTTGCCCTTTAGATACGATGCCCTGATAAAAGAGTTGTGTCCTATGAAAATCCTGGGGAGGCATTCGCCTTATTATAGGCTTGAGCTATTCGCTGCGTTGTAACGAATAATGCTTCATATTACCAAGACGCTTAGCTAAACAACCTGACTCCACCTTAATCGTCCACTGTCAAACACTCAACCGCCAATTTAGATCCGACTGAAAGCCTAGCCGACCGTATAGATTAAATAACAATATTATCAGGGTCGGCACCAAACCAATAAACTTCTTACTCTTAAAGCTTTACATCAAATACATAACAGTTTCAGTCAGTAGGCATCAGTCTCTAAGATACGAGCAATTCATCAAGACCGTATGGCCACAAAAGAGTTCTATTACTTCCGCTTGGGAATTGGACCTTGATTCCCTTGGTTATTCAATAGACTTGACTTATAGTTAAACGCCTGCTTTTTAAATCCTGCTGCTAATCGGATAAAATTTGTTTTCTCTTTGATATCGGTCGGTAATTTTACCACCTACAGAGGCATTGGCTCCATTGATAAAAAGCAATAATCTTGTTCGGCTAAGGGATAGGTAGAAGAGTAACAAAGCTGGTTAGTCACATTTACTTATTCGCTCCATTTCCTATACAATCCAATACATACCTATTCAATACTGACGAGGCGGACAGTTTGTTCAGATCCTATGATCTACCATAAGCGTGACAGTAGAGAAAAGAGATAGGCTATAATAAGAAAAGCAACCAAGGGTAGTAGTCAATTTTTTCATTCCAGTTTCCTCTATGATCAAAAAGCTGTCGATCTTGCTTGTCCTTGTTTAGAAAATTACAAAAATCAAAGTACCAAACAGAAAATAGTATCAACTTATGACCAAAGTTAGAATATACCCAAGGTAGGCATGCCTAACATAAGAGGCAATAAAAACCCACTCTCTGTATGCCAAGCGCATAGGACATGTAGCACGTATTATTACATTCAAGTTCACTGTAAATGCACGACATTAAGAATTCCCGCGAAAACTATTTATTGCTAAGAAGCCCTTTCCTAAACAGATCAAGGGTACTTCGACCTTTTTTTATAGGGTTCGCGCAGGTTCAAGAGTTACGTTCTTTTGGGGACGTTCGTTCAGTACTCTCCAGGGGTGGTTGTGCAAACACAGAGTATGAATTTTGAAGTGATCTTATACTTTCGTCAGCACTTTTTTAATCATCTCTCATTCACGACTGATGTTGCACAGTTTTTGCGTATGGGAATAGTTCTTGGCTATGGACAGACTTGAACTACTAACCTTCCCCTCAACATTCGGTGATGATTACCATTACACTACGATCCCCACTGCATAGATCGAATCTCACCGGAGAAGGAAATCCACCAACTAATCAGGACACTGAAAACTAAATGCTTGGGAAAGGAAAGTAAAGAGTTACGATTAGTGAAATGGAGCGAATTATCTCAAATAGAGGATTCTCTACGAAACAGGGCTTTCAACGCCAACTACCTCTCTAATTCGTGGTAGCGCTGAATGACCCAGGCTTAAACGAAACATGCTCCAGGTGCAATAAACATCGTTCCCAACCTTTTCAAAGAAATGCATAAGACGAAGCATATTTTAAAAAGCCAGGCATGATACTATTTTCGCGGTGTCAAAACTGGTTTCCGACATTGGTAGTTGGGCCTTAAAGGATACCAGAAAGAATTGGAGGAAATTCGCCATCATTGGGCACCATGGACAACCTTTAGCGGTGAGAAACGCGGTTAGATATCTTCGTATCGGACTTGACTTGGAGCTACGAAAGCCTTCGATATGACAAGAAGTGTCATTCCTAGCAGTCAACTTGACCGCAGGGTAAAAATCATATGCTATCTAGATCTAATAAGGCGGTTTAATACAGCGCCGTCTTATAAGGAGAAGATTCTTGAGATTCGTGAAGATTCCAGAGGTACTGCCTTATGGATTGTCTTAGAATGTACAGTCCCAGCTCATTAAGTAATATCTTAATAAGGTTCTGTAAACAAAATTAACAACTTTCTTATTAAAATTACTCAACAACGCATCGCAAGGGCAATGACTAACGAAAATAACCTGATCTCCGAGGCTAGATACTACGAGAGCACATTTCGGTCGGGCTTTATTCCACCTAAAGCATTTCTTCATATGGATTCCGAAAGGTTAGTGTAAAATAAATTTACCACCGCCACTGGGGCGCCAGGGATGAACAGCTTATACGCGACGGGTACGTTTACAGTGCTCATGAGCTCATGCATAGTATCGCAATGACCGACTGGAATCTCGCCGATGTTGCTATACAGCACGCAGATTATTGGTGTTTGCCGGGTGAAAACGCTGCCTAGAGCGGTGAGTTGCTCCGGTGAGATCATCCTCAGTTCTTAGTTCGTAGGTTAGGGTAAGTTAAGAGATCTTTTGGAGGCTAGACGCTTCATTTACTGAGGGAGACCTGTTAGCCTTGGTGAGGTCTCGGACATGCAGAGTGAGCGAGACAACGAAGCCAAGCTGATGAAAGATGCAAATAGAGCGCCGGACTCATAATCCGAAGATCGGCAGATCAAATCCCCATTCGGCGGGGGAGGACCCGTTCGTCAGACGGAAGCGGAATCGGATGATTTATCATCCGATTTTGCAATGCCGGCTGTCGTAATGAAGAGACGCAGAAGGGTCAACTCAAGGCCCAACTTAATTAAGATCTTTCTCGTAAGCAGAATGTCGAGGACAAGCGTCCCTCGGGTCGCTTACAAACACCAGCCGTCACACCCAAGTTGACCTACGCCCAAATGGCGGCAGGTTCGGGAAAGACGGTACAAAAGCCCACGGCTGTTCCACCGGAGGCCGAGGTGGATGTCTGTTCGATCTTGCTCGCAATCCAAGGGCAGATTGGGCAGCTCCAACAACAGAGAGACGGCGACCCGAGTAGATAGTATCTGCTCGCTTCTGCCGGGCCTAGCGCACCTAAGGTCGTGATGGGTACGCTGGTAGAGAGACCCTTGAAGATCCTGTCGGTGAATGTAAATTCACTGATAAGGATTGAGCGACGAGCCGTACTTTTTAACCTGATGCAGGACGAAAGCCCCGATGTACTCTTGATTAGCGAAACAAAGCTAAACCAGAAGCACAAAATCCGGCACAGTTCTTATAGAATAATTAGAAGAGACCGCCCGACGCCACACAAGGCGGGGGAGTTTTGATCTTCATAAGAAACAATTTAAAACATAAAGTCATACATAGCGGTGAAGTGCGGAGGTTCCAGGTGCTAGAGGCCTGTATTGTGAGAGAATATATGTACATTGTATCAGCCTATGCACCTAAAGCACCTCAACCCAATGTTTTCATTGCAGAGCTCGAGACACTTTTTCGTTCACTGCGCTTAAACTCGGTAGAAAACGTTCACATTCTGGCCGGCGATTTAAACGCCAAACACGGTGATTGGGGAAATAACAGTCCCAACACCAGGGCGAGCCTACTAAGCCATTGGTGGGTTCTGCAGAGCATGGAGTACAGACTCAAGATACTCGCAACAGATAGTCCGTCGTATCCTAGGAGCGGCTCCTACCTGGATCTCATGTTGCTTGACTCTCGACTGAGACTGGCTGACACGAACGAATGGTCTACTATGTAACTGTCTACGGACCTTCGTATATGACAGTGACCACTGCGGACTTAGTGCCGTGATCAGAGTACCAGACGAATTTGCGGAAATGGCAGAGTACGTCCAAACGTACCCCTATGATTACAGTAGAGCGCGTTGGCCACGCTTTGCCAGTTCCCTGACGAGAACGCTCACTTCGAGCGCCTCCCTTCCGCCGTCCAATAGGAACCTGTCAAACTACGAGATTGACAGGTACCTCAAACAAATGGACGATACCATTAAACAGACAATGAACAGTACGATACCACGCCAACGACAGCACGATACCACAAACGCGACAATCGCCGCACTGCACAGACAAAAAAGTAGACTACTGACAAGACTCAAACTCTTGTACAGGCGGTTTACCGACAGAAAAAAATCGGAGGTCAGAACACTCACGTCACTGATTAAAAATCTCCAACAGTTGATCAAGGAAAATTACAGAATATCTGTAAGTTTGTATTGGAACAATAGAATTCGTGCTGTAAAATCCAACAAGCGCAAGTATGTTCCCGCAAATAAATAAAATCTTTCGGAGAAACTATCAGAATGACATTCAGGATCTGAAGCTTCCGAGAACGTCAGACAATGAACGCTTGCTACGAACAATCAACATCGATCCAGAGAGCGCCATCTTGGATGATGATTTCTTCGTAATCGAGGATCCCCTGGAGAAGGTGGGAGCTGTATTCCAGAAAGTGTATACGGTGAATGACAGCATTCGCCCAAACCACGACCTGGAAAACAGAGTCCTACTTCATGACTCCTATCTCCAAAATGATATCGATCATTGACGATCAGAGAATCTTAGTTTTACTAGGTTCAATGATGATCTTATGGCAAACAATGCCGTCGCCAGTGAAGGGTCTAACACCCTGTTCATTTCGACGGAGGATCTCCAGATGATCTTCGAGTCATTGAAAAGAAAAAAATCCGCGGGAATCGACGGAATATCGAATGTTGTGATTAGGCACCTCCCACCAGTGGCTGTAGATATGTACGCCATCCTGTTCAACAATGCACTGAATAATGCATATTATCCAGTGCACTGAAAGACAGCGGTGGTGCAATTAATCCCCAAGAAGGGTAAAGACACCTCTAACCCGGCAAATCTCCGGTCGATAAGTCGCCTTCCGAGTATCAGCAAGGTCTTCGAGAAGGAAGTCCATAGAGCCCTGTCTAAATGGGTTGAGGACAATAAAATCATTTCAGATAACCAATTCGGTTTCAGAGCGGGGCATGACACTGTCCATGCCGCGTCGAAGCTCGTATCGGATATCCAGTGGAATAAATGGAAGAACCAATGCACGGGTGCCTGTCTGATTGACTTGGAAAAAGCTTTCGACACCGTATGGTTAGAAGGACTTTACTACAAGCTCAGTCGGTTGGGCATAAGTAAACCACCGCTATACAGGGTGTCCCACGAGCAGTGTGCCAAAAAGCTACAGCGTGTAGGTCTAGTTAAGACAAGAAAAAAACCGTATGGGAGGGGGGGGTCTATTTCCCCCCGTTTAGCCGGGAGGGGCAATTTTCTAAAAAATTGACTTAATTTGGAAAAAAAATTATTAAAAATCAACAGTTACTTCCACAATGCCACGATATACCTTTTTGTAAAGCCAGAAACCTCTTCTTTCATACTGATTTTAAATGAAGCTGTTTTAAGGAGTAGTTTTTGAGAAATTAATTTTTAAACTCAAAATTTTGAAAAAAAATTGAAAAAAAAAAATTTCGAACTATTTTTTTTCAAAATTGTATGTAATTAAGTAGTATTTTTTTTCAAAAATTCAATGCTCTCATTTAACTAAAAACTAATGAGAGCATTGAATTTTTGAAAAAAAAATTACTACTTAATTACATACAATTTTGAAAAAAAATAGTTCGAAATTTTTTTTTTTTAATTTTTTTTCAAAATTTGGAGTTTGAAAATTAATTTCTCAAAAACTACTCCCTAAAACAGCTTCATTTAAAATCAGTATGAAAGAAGAGGTTTCTGGATTTACAAAAAGGTATATCGTGGCATTGTGGATGTAACTGTTGATTTTTAATATTTTTTTTTCCAAATTAAGTAATTTTTTTTAGAAAATTGCCCCTCCCGGCTAAACGGTGGGGAATAGACCCCCCCCTCCCATACGATTTTTTTCTTGCCTTGACTAGACCTACACGCTGTAGCTTTTTGGCACACTGCTCGTGGGACACCCTGTATATGATTTTTGACATGCTAACAGGTAGAAAGTTCGTTGTGAAAATTGCCAACGTGACTTCTACCCAAACATTTGATATTGACAACGGACTGCAACAGGGTACGGTAAACTCGCCGATACTTTTCAGCATTTACTTCAGCAATCTGATAGCTTTTCTTCACCATTCAATAGCGTACGCGGACGATTTAATTGCGTACAAATCAGGTCCAACGATCGACGTCATTGTCACTCTCTTGCAGTGTGACTTCGAAAAAATTCAGCAGTATTGTGATGACTGGAAGTTCAAAATCAACTTCCAGAAATCAGAATCTATATTATTCAGAAGGCCTTTGTCTAGGGCCTCGCGGGACACTAGAAAAAATTGGCGCAGGTTCTCTATCTTTGGGCCGGACGGACGTCCACTGGCGAGACAAAGTGTAGTCAGGTACCTACATAGGACACTCGAATCTGAGTACACGAAATTTTACCCGAACGAGGTCCTATATAATAGGGCTAGGATTGTACGGGTGGATAACTTTCTGATCAAACTGATTCGAAGCCACGTTGCAAGAGCAATGACTTCGGTCAATAACCTGATCTCCGGGGCTTACTATCCCAACTGCTTGTACCACAAGAGAGTGCGCCTTAACGGCTTTGTTCCACCAGAGGCATTTCTTTATTAGATCAATATGGGCTGATCCAGGATAGATCAGCGGTACCGCTAGAAAAAAATGGTTCGGGTTTTTTTTTTAATTTCTCAAAAACTACAAGACATTTTTGCATCCAGTTTTCTGTTTTTAACTAAAAACTAATAAGAGAATTGAATTTTTGAAAAAAAATAGTTCGAACATTTTTTTTTTCATTTTTTTTTTTCAATATTTTGAGTTTGAAAATTATTTTCTCAAAAACTATTCCTTAAAACAGCTTCAGTTAAAAACAAGATGAAAGAACAGGTTTCTGGCTTTCCAAAAAAAGTATATGACGGCATTGTGGATGTAACTGTTGATTTTTAATAATTTTTTTTCGAAATTAAGTCAATTTTTTAGAAAATTGCCTCTCCCGGCTAAACGGGGGGGAATAGACTCCCTCCTCCTATACGATTTTTATCTTGTCTTGACCAGACCTACACCCAGCTTTTTGGCACACTGCTCGTGGGGCACCCTGTATATATTTTTGGTCGCCGTACCAATTTGGGAACACCAAATTTTTGAGGGTAGAAAGAAAAAATGTTGACACCAAATAAAATATTATTACAGTTTTGAGTAGTTAGAAGTGCAGTGATTTAATATATACACTAAAACGATTACTCATAAGAGGGTACACCCCTTTAAAATGCTGAAAAAAAAACGGTATTTTTTCCAACTCATATACTTTTTTGTATTCCTTATAACAAATAAATAAACAACATTTCAAGTAAACCCTTGTAGTTTTTTTTGGCCATTAATGGGTTAAGGTAGGTTAAGCTAGTTTTAGTTAGTATTAAGTTTTATAAAAAATCCAAATATAAGTCGGATGCTAAGTTTTTCGAAAAATAAACATTTTCTTATCTAAACTATTTTCTTTTTCAAATTATTTGTAGTCAAGCATTAGGTCGAAAGACATAGTTTAAGTTGTTCGGTGTACTTAAGAGTGTCCGTATAGGGCCAGTAAGGTATTTTAAGTTTGTTAAGTTATTTAAGCTAGTTTGAAGCATTTTTGTCTAGCCTAAGATAACTCTAAGTAAAAATTGAATAAAAATGAATTAAAAAAAAAAAAAAATTCTGTGAATGAACCGAAGTCATGATATAACTTGATACTCATTTTCAACGCAAAATTTTGATCAGGCTAATTTTTGGTTCTACGGACATTTAAACAAACAAAATTGTAATATTTGGTGTGGAAAAAACCCAGAAGGCTTTGCCGAGACGCCCTGGCAACAATTAAAACTCACTGTTTGGTGTGCTTTATGGATCGGTCCATATTTCTTAAATACGATGCCGAAAAAAATATTGCCATCAATGGAGAGCTCTATAGAAACATGATGTGACAGAGCTTTGGCCTCAACAAAATGGTGCGACACACCACACGGCGCCCAAACCATCAATTTATTGCGGGAAACGTTTGCTGAGCGCGTAACATAATTTCCCGTAAGGAACCTTTGAACCGACCTCTATGATCTTGTGATCTCACACCTTTAGATTACTTTCTTTGGGGTTATGTGAAGTCACTAGTCTATGCCGATAAACCAGAGACGTTGGACACTTTGGAAGTCAACATTCGCCGTGTTATTGCTGATATACGCCCCCAGTTGCTCGATAAAGTTGCCGAAAATTGTACTTCAGGTTTGCGCTTCATTCGAGCTAACAGTCGCACAAAATCATATTTAACGTAAAATTATCCATTAAATAAAACTAATATTATAGACATATTGAATTTGTATAACTTACAAAAAAAACACCCTTTATTTGTCGTATCCAATTTTGGATATAAATGTACGTCCTAGGTCAGGCTCGGTGTGGTATGAGAACGGCGTTTTAACATTAAGTATACCAAGATTAAGCCATTTCTGATAACTACTTTTACCCACTAACCTCGGATGTTCGAAACCAAAACTTAGAAGTAGAGCGAACGATCAGAACTTATATTTTCAGCTTGAAGTTATTAACGAGTACTTTTCTTAGGCAGGACTTCATTATAACTCATTAGTATTCTTCCTCGATGTCTTATCAGAATACGTGCGTTCCTTTTCCATCATCAATTCTCCACCTTACATAAAGATCGATGGTTCCAGCAGCTTCCTGAAATACACACTACCAGCACTTTCATCTCCGATTAAATACAATAGAACGCTCCTTCCATTAGCTAATAGAAGATTGAATACCTGTGCAGCTGGTTTACCCCAGTGATAACCAATTAATCAATCAATCAATCACTCTGGACATATATCCCCCTCCTATACCCGAAACACGGTCCTGAAGTTGCCTGATAAGCACAACTAAGCCCAAAGATGGGTGAAAGAAGTTAAATGAAAAAAAAGAAAAAAATCCGCTCGACATACACACGTGTTCATGCATCCGAAAAAGTCTCCCAACTCTGCATAATTTAAAAAAAATCCTTTCTCCCATCTTCCCGGACGCTCATGCTGTCATGTGTGGATACCATGCGAGGAGCACACATGATAGATGAGTAAGCGCTGACGTCGTCGACGATATCCTGTGATTAATTGCACGCTACGATCAACTTTTCTTTGCTTTTTGTATATGTTTTTTTTTGGTGTCGCTTTTTTTAAGATAAAAAAAAGAAAATATTTTAGCACCAAAAAGATAAAGGAAACAAGGAAGTCTCAAAGTAGGAGGTTCAAATGGAGAGTGGGCAGGCAGCCGTTGAATATTCCCAGCTTCAAGCTGGTGTGAGTGCGATATGCTGTTTGTTTAATGGAGGATTTTAATATGTTAGCAAGGCGTCACCGGGGCCTCGTTGTCGAGAGGAGGCACCTAGTGTATATTTGGATATTAATTATAAAGGATGCCTTGCAATGCGATAAAAATGATAAATGGATGTACTTACGAAGTAATAAGCGGATTTACTAGTGATACATACCTGCAAATAAAAAGAATTAAAATGATTAGAAAACGAAGTTATTCTTTGGGAAGGTGATTAAAATCGAACAAAGGTAGGGAATGAGGATTAGGGACGTGATTTATTACAATGTCCACGTTTATATAACAATCTGTGGTTATTAAATATCCGTTGTACATGAATATCATAACGGCCACGAAGAATGGCGTTTAACATTTGGAGGTCATTCATTCGTACCGAAATGGACATATCTGCGTTTTGAAACACACTCTCAACTTCACATCATAAAGATGAGATGTTCAATTTTTATATACAATTTTTATACAGCTGTGCAAGAATGCACTTGATGAGGACGACATTTTACGACATTGTTGTAAATGTTTCTATTTTAACCAAGTATGATTCACTTGACAGCTAACAAAAGTCGTTTTGCTTCTGTCCGACATTTACGTACTCATCTCGTAGAAACACTTACCATTTGCCCCATCTCTACCGTACACTCCAATATCCTTTCTTAATCAATATGGAACAATGCCTTCTGGGGGACTTAAGCCCGAGCGCTTAAAGAAGAGTGCTCTCACGGTATCTATAATGGAAGAAGTAAGTCTTAAGGTTCATGTTTTTATCATTATCGTTGCATTTAGTCATTGCTCTTGCAATATGTCTACCATTAATCTTTATGAACGATTATTGAATCCGTCTAAAGAAACGACTTCAACAAAGGGCCTCCAATTGATCTAATTTTCCTTCTGCTAATCTCATTACCTTTTACATGGTCCATCTACCCCGTCGTTTGAGGGAAGACTCAATGACCCTGATTATGAACTGTGGCTTCAGAAAGATTAAATGTCTGTTCTCAAGAATTGTCAAAGGGTTCATTGGGCTTTTGAATTCCTGGCCAAACCATTTTTGGGTATGCACGCCCTATGACCTTTGTGTTGCAAAAGAATATGGCAGATATTACTGCACGTCGTCTGGGGGATTTACATCACTAAGTGATATAGAAATAAGGTTGAGAACCAGCAAAATGTAGGCCAAAAATGTTTACATTCTAGGTTTAAAGTGTGAAACTTTTATTAGGGGTGGTCGTGGTGCAATCATAATCATCACCGAATGTTATTGGAAGGTCTGTAGTTCAAGTCTGTCCATAGACAAGAAAAATTCCTATACGGAAAAAGTGTGCAACAACATCAGTGGTGAATGAGAGATGATCAAAAAATGCTGACGAAGGCATAAAACTCGCACTCGCAGTATGAGATCACTTCGAAATTCAGACTATGTGTGTGCATTTCCAATATAACACCTTAATGACTTGAAAACAAAATAAGCTACTTCGAACTACAACCAATGCGACAAATTAAGTCGAATCTCTCGAATTCTATTTAGGACAACCACCCCCGGAGAGTAGTGAACGAACATCTTCGACATAAACCATCTGCACCCCGTCCAGGTTGTGTGACAAACACCATAAGAGCGTAATACTTACAACTAACTGACGTAAGTCACTACACGAGTGCAGTCAAAGCAACATAAAAAGTCGTTGACCCACCGTGATGGCTGGTCTTCCTTGGGCAAAATATTCCGGAGGTAAACTAGTTCCCAATTGGAGAACTATTCAAGGGAGATCATCCATGAAAAAAAATGTACAAAAAATTAAGGATAACCTCATGGAACGTACGAAGCTTGTACAGACCGGGTGCTTTCCAAACAGGACTCAAACAAGAAGTTTGACTTTCAAACGTGTTTAAAGTCTGATACAGAAACAGTCAAGTTCAAACAACTTTGTCTCAAGTCAATTGACACCACTTACTTGGGGAGGACAATCCTGCCGACTTGGCTTCAAGTAGATGCTCTCCCCGACTGTTTGCAAGAAGCAGCCTTTGGTGGCAAGGACCGTCATGGCTCCAATTGAATGCAGATAAAAGGCCAAAAATTATACCAACTCCAGATATTGGCGTTGATAAGGAGGAACGTCATCAAGCAGTTGCTGCTACTCTGAGAAGAGCCTCTTCAGAAACTTGGGACTCTATTCAACAATACTCATCCATAAAGAATCTTTTGAGAATTACCGCATGGTACAAGCGTGCAATTTCCTTCCGTACTCGAACTACGAAAGAGACTTCGAAAAAGCTATGTTGGATTACACCTTCAGAGCTAGAATACAAAAGAACTTTTTTCGATAAAAAAATACGCAAGAAAGAAGTCCAAACACAACAACTTTCCCGACTAGAATCTATATCTCACAACACCTTCTACCGGCTGCGCATTGGTGGGCGGCTTCGTAATGCTCAGATCGATGGCGATATACAGTTGATGCTAGCCACACTCAGAAAGAACTATTGCATACTTAGAGGCCGTAGTCCTGTACGTTAATTTTTTCATCACTGTGCCCGTTACAGGGCTGAAACAGCTAAGCAGTTAAAGAGTCAACTTCGCATCAATCGCACCATTTCTTCACGTCTATTCTTTCATTCTGGTGTTGACTACGCGGGACCTTTCATTTTGAAGACCTGGAGAGGACGGACCGCCAAACCGTGCAAAGGCTTATATGTTGGCGCTGATGCAGAATTAAGAAAAAATTGTAAATCTGCTACAAATTTATCCCAGCATTTAGCAGATATGTTATCCAGTGATGGAACTAAGTGATTGTTCAACGCTCCAGCCGCTCCGCACTTCGGAGGCAAATGGGAGGAGGTAAAGTTTTAAGCGTACGATGGATGAATCACTTTTAACCTATGAGGAGTTTCCGACGTTGTTGGCGCAGTCATCATTCCCGTGTTTAAAAAGAGTGACATGCAGCAATTATCGAGGAATATCTCTGCCAAGTTGTTACAAGGTGCAAAGGAATATATCGGCGGCCTACTAGTGTGGCTTTGAGAGGGATAGTTCAACGAGTGACCAGATTTTCGCTCAACGGCAGATTATAAAAAAGAAATGGGAATTCCATAAAAAGGTTCACCAACTATTCATAGATATTAAAAAGGTATTTGACTCATAGATTGATAGAAAATTGTAAAGCTGAGAATTCCGGAAGAGTTGGCGAAACTGATACAGGGAAACAAAGGACAAGTTAAAGAAGGAAATTTCTTTCCGGAATCATTGGAAATAATACGTGGTGGATTCAATCAAAGTGATACCTTGTCACCACTTCTTTTTAATTTGGTGCTGGAATTCATAACGAGATCCCTTCTAGAAAATGTAGGGAGAATAACCCTTAATGGAACATCACTGACGATCTGGATCTGCTGGAAGATAATGAAGAAACAGTTAAAAGAAATGTAGCAAGTCTAATAATAGCAGGAAGCAGGCTTAGAAATAAATGAAGGGAAAACTAAATATGTATATGGTCACTGACCGACTTGAATCGGTCCAAATCTCGCACCTCACCTGACTGTACTCGATAAACGCATTGAGAAAGCGGACGAATTTAAATATCTGGGTACCATATTGCCTGCCAAAAACTACATAAAGATCGAAATAAATAAAAGGCTGCATATAGGCAACATGTACTTCTTCGCGATGAAGGAACTATTTAAAATAATTATTTTGTCTCGCTATGTTAAAATCGGCATTTATAAAACCATTATAATGCCAGTGACACTTTACCAATGTGAACCCTGGGCTCTGACTAAAAACTGAACCCTGACTGAATCTGTGCAAAACAGGATGAAGAAACAGGCGAATGGAGAAAACTTCACAATCAAGAGCTCGAGGAACTCTATTTAGCCGTAAGGCTCCGCCGTAGATGGGACAATATAAGGATGAATCTGAAAGAGATGGTTCAGAACAGTGAAACCTGGAGGAAACACACTTATGATAAAGAGGCTTTCACGGAGGGTGGTCAACATGGCTCTGAACTTTTTATAATATTCTGTAGAGTGTTGCCAAGAACATATGCCAAAAACCTGGTAGAGTCGAGAACGCATTCATGATTTACATTTCGATCATATTTTTACGAGTATGTCAATATATTGTTTGGATTTTGTCATGATCAATATACATATATCAATATAATATCACTCTAATGTCCTTCACGGGAGATCTTGCAGAATTCGATTCTCACAAGATAATTTCTGATGACCGACACATATCGGGCAATAGCTCGACGAATATTTGTCTCAGTGTATAGTTCCATAAAAAGAGATCTATGTAAATATATTAACTTGTCCAGGAAACTTTCTTTCAATAAAGCAAGGATCGAGTTATGTGTGATGTGGCCGATTAACACGAGCGATGGGAATTGACGGTGACCGTTGCACCCTTCTCATTTTCGATGTAACTATGTGTTATGTGATTGAAAGGGGGATGCCAAATCTGGGCTTCTTGTCGTATACCCTGTCATTATAGACTCCTTCGCATTTCACTCTCTCTATTCCGTCTTGCATCTTCGATGGACATAAAGATTGGTTTAGAAGAAGTCTCTTCAACACCTAACCAGCTTATCGTATTCAAAAAGCCGGTGCCTATATCATAAATATGCAATTATTGCAGAGGATTTACAGGCTGCGCTGTATGTGGAGATGAGGACGACACGAAGGAACATTTACTCCATGACTGTCCTACCTGTACTTATATCAGGTGAAGACCCATTATGGTTGACTTGGGGTGTGCGGAATTCCCAAAGTCTATATCAGTGAACGGGGAATTAAAATAAATTATAATTATAACGAAGAAAAAGGTGAATAGCATGAATGTGAGGAGACCACTTTTTTTCAGAAATGGCTATAGCTCGTAACAATTGAAAACGTCAAAGCACCCCAGGTAACCGAAAAACGTGAAATCAACATCGAAAACACTAAAGCAAGAACAACACTTATTATTCAGATGACAATCAATTCGAAGGTTTAATTAACCTTTACGGTTCGTCTGATCAACATTTTCATTCGCTTGATAAAACATCGCACAATAACATCGTCACTAACTAGAAGACACCATAACGGTGGGGCGGTTAATGAAACCCATGAGAACACTAAAAGCAAAACAAAAACAAAAAGGTAGGTATCCATATCAATTCGCTCTATGTTCACTACGCACATATGAACAGTATCTCGAAATACAACATAATTTACAACCTCCCGTTGGCGGCGGCATTTTTTAATTAGCGTCTTTGATCTACCTATTTAACCAACTACGCGATCAAAGGCCCACAGCCGCCCTCAACGCAGAGCAACTGGCCGAACGCTGTCTCTTCTTTCGCTCCTAGAGACATAGGAAGAACTGTCGAGCACGTTTCTGAATAGAAAAACACAATTGGCATTCTTCATTATTGGAGCTTGGACCCGCAGTTTGGTCTACTCTTCCCCAGAACTAGAACGATTAGTTTACATCTATTCATTGGCATGAAAATGTCATCGCCTTCCTCGGCAGACGAAATATTTGTCTCCAAAATACTGCTGGTGCCAGATCGTATTACAATACCACCCCCATGCGACAGGTTCGACTGAATGCGCGAGTTCTATAGAACTGTCAACTATTTCCCATGTGTCACGTATGTACGCACACAATAGCACAATACTCGTAGCCGCCGGGAGCCGGGAAGCCCGCAACAAAATGGCCTGCACTATGACACCTTGTGTGGTATCTTGACAGGTCTTATCAGAGCTGTCGTCGCTTACCCCGCGTACTTCCTCTCCGTGTGTCACTTTTTCCCTTTTAACAAATGTCAGATGCAGATTTCTTGTCGTTGATTTTTATGATTTTGTTATTGTTTTCGACACTCGGTGAAATGGTGTGGAATGAAAGGTCCGTTGCTGGTATCGACGGGATGGCAAATAAATTTCAGCTTGATAAAGCGAAGACTTTTTTGGGTTGATTTTTTTCGTTGTGGAGAATTTATGACCGCTGCTTGATTTGTTGGAATAATAAAGTGGGCAACGGGCGATGGTGATATAGGGCTTGTGCTTCCTCGCCGCTACTAAATTACAGTGTGGACCGGGAGTAGACGGCGTTTAAATACATTATCAGTGACGTGCCTTTGGGTGGGCAGGTACTGATAACGTGATGAAAGGGCGTTGATTTAGAGACAACAGATTGTATAATGAGCATGAGATAACATAGGGATTACTGGTAATTAAAAAAAGAAAGATTTTACTTATTATATATTTAATAAATATATTTATGTATGTGGCAACTTGTCAATGCGGTTCTTTTCTTGGTACAAGAAATAAGCCACTCAATGAAGCTCCGATTTTTTTTAATCTGAATAACTATTCCGATGAATTTCTGAGCCAACAAGCTTCTCTAATAAACCCGCACGAATTTTTGACAACAAACTTCATCATTAAAAGGTCTCAGGTACAGTAGATAATAACAAAAGCAAGGCATACCATTTTTTTTTTTTCAAAAAATAAGGTGACTTGCTGGATTTCGCGGGGTAAGAACATTCGATTTTCGAGTTTTTTTTTTGTTATGTTGGAACAAATGCCCCCTTACATGTATTGAAATTGCCAGCCTGTTTGGATATTTAGTTTATTTCTCACAAATATAAAGGTTAAACGTGTTTTGGCGTACTTGGCGATTTTTTGCTGAAAAAAAATGGACCAAAAAATCTGTATTAAATTTGGTGTAAAAAATAAAGTGACTATGGGATTTTGCCAGTTTAGTTTGAGCAAATTAAAAAAAGATAAATGGTACAAGCTCTTCACAGAAGAACGAGAAGATGTTAATGCCGATGCACGTTCTAGACGCAATAGAACCTCAACATAAAAACGTTTAAGCAGTAATTGTTGAGGATAACGGCATATCTTTTGACCAAAATAACGTTCAGGACTTGTTGAATGATATGAATGACTACCTAGATTCGCAGAAAGGGAACGAAACATGGGTATATGATTATTACCATAAACCAAAGCCCAACCATCCAAATGGAAGCCACCAGAATAACCAAGACTGAAAAAGGCACGCCAAGTTCATGGCGTGGTTTATCACGAGTTCGTTCCGAAAGTTCGTACTTTCAATAAGGAATGTTATACGCAGTTTGGGTGAAGCAATAAGATGAAAAATACCGGATTGCATCTTGCATCAGGCTAATGCACCTGCTCGCTCATCGATGTTGGTGCGTAATTTTTTGGTCGAATACCGTATGCACTGGACTGTGATTTTTTTCTCTTCCTAAAATCGAAAAAACTCATGAAAGGAAGGGGATTTGCCACGGTTGAAGTGATAAAGACCCCAGACAGTCAGGCAGCATTCAAAACGTTGGGCTCGTATCGTACGAACTCAAAATCCGTCAAGGAATGCCACGATGCCCTTCAAGACCTAGGGAAAAGGAATAAATTCAAACACTGGTGGTTGCCAGGTCACAAGAGCATAAAAGGCAACGAAATCGCCAACCAATTCAGACCTTTCCAGCGAAAGGTACAAAGATACATAGGTGGACAGCGTTCAAGCACTCTCCAAGGGATTCATACGGGCCCTGAATAAATACTCTGTCAATATTCTCAAATATAAATGAGTTGATATCAGAAGACTACCTTTCGGGACACTGTAGCTTGAGATATCATATTAACAAAATTAATCTCTCATCTGAAATCGAGTGTCGACACTGTCTAGAGGACGAGGAAACTGCAGAGCACATAGTATGCGAATGTGCTGTCCTCTATCATAAGAGAGATCATTACTCCTTAGGAGATCAGTTCAGTTCCCAGGAACACATACTCAGCTTTATTAAGAAAACAGAGGAACTCCTCGTCTAATTAAGAATTGCTGGTAGGCACAATAAACCTACACTGGTCGTAGTGCTCTGTGCTATCTACTAGCATTAGCCCCCAATTAAAAGAAAAAAGAAAAAAGAAAAAAAAACTCACCTTATTTTTTTAAACAAATCTATAAGAGATTACATAGCCCCTCTAGAATACCATGTGTATGTGGTGTCGGTGATTTTACTGCGAGACTAATGCCGACGAAAGTCAGTTTTGAGAAAAATAGGTAATGTCAGCGACAATTGAGCAAAGTAAGACAAAATCTTTTGATGTCTCCTATTGGGATAAAAGCAAAGTGAAATATCGTTCAGCGAAACGCACTCCGATTAAATTTAATTTTTCTCATAATCGCAACGCTCAAAATTTGGCTGTATACTTCAACTTGAACGCTTATTACTTGCAAATTTCTTAAATTACTTATGATGGAAGGTGCACGATACAAACAACGAAAATCTGGATAGTATACGAGGAATGTTCAAAAAGTAACGAGAATTTTGCAATATCCCGGGTTGTGTTCTCCCAAAGTAATTGAATATATTGATCCATACCAGTTGTTAAATTTGTTCTTAGATGTCAAATAGTTTAAATATTCATGAGTAAAAACGTCGAAAGTATTACAAACGATTCACAATCATGAAATTCCTTGAGCTAATTTATACGTTATGATGTGAAATGAATTTTTTCGTTATTTCGAAATCAAAAATGAGCAACAAAATGTGTTCCAAAATTGGTTAATCACTGCAAAAACAACGGCGAATGGAAGTCGTCAAAAGTAGTCTGGAGTAATGCCTAACTGCTGCAATGTGTCATAGCATGTGACGAAACACAGGTTTACGGAGATGACGTCGAAATTAGGATTCAGTCATCTCATCGAAGGCATTTTGGATCGCCAAGACTGAAACCAAAACTTGACAAATGCGGTCGAATGTGAAAGTCATGGCTCCTACGAGTTTCGATGATTCCTTACCATTAGGCCAAAAAATCAATAAGAAGGTCCGCACGATGACGTATGTTGGGTGAGCAAAATTTATTTGTATAAATTGTTATTAGCGAGCTAGCTGTCGGGGATTGAAAAGAGTGATATTTAAAAATAGGGGGAAAAAAGAAGCAAAGGTTGAATGTGTACTATATAATATGTTCTAGTTGAGAATTCTGAAGACCTTATCGTTGGTCTTCATATGTACAACTTTTTTACTAACGTAACAACCATATTACACCAAAAAGACCAGGGTTTCAAGACTTTTCTGTAATCAGAAATCTCTTTCCAAAGAATGTATTCCGTAATCCTTTGCGTGAACTCAAAATGCGTGCAAAACTCCCATCCTCCACTGTACGATGTCAATAACAAAATACATTTTAGAAGCAATGAGGTATCGCTTACCGATAAGGTCGTTTTAAGTAAACACATCCACCACAAGAATCTGTAGTTCGATTGCTGACTTCGGGTTCACCTAATTTTTTTTGCTTCGTCCCTCCGTTCGGGGTGTGACTGCATTCGGAAGAACAGGGGGATGATAAATGTAGGTAGTTCCATATTTGCGCACTGTGTATTTATATTTGTTTATTTTCTACCAACTTAAGATAACGCAAAGTCAGGGAACTGTGGAATAAATCGAGTCACTGCCGTCGTAGATTGATTAATGAGTAACATGTTTCCAATCACTGAAACGGGGCTGAGCTGATTTAACTTAAATCGTATGAATCACCATGAGCATTAAAAAGGAAATTGTTGATTGTTTTGTCAAGTGTGAGGAACGATAGCCGAGTCCAGAAGCTTGGGCGAACAAAATGTTCTTTGCTCTTGATTAAGCATTTATGATATTGGGAAGAATTTGGGTTTGTTTAAAGGACTGATTGACTCGAAATTAAATTAACTTGACTAATTACACTCAAATGGACTTATGGGTTGCACGAGTAATGTGTTGGTCTGTATACAAGTAGGTTGCCTCGGATATGAAGTACAAAGTCAGTATCGTAATGAGAAAATATTTTGGGAATGGTTTCACACCTCTTCCGCTTATTTGTTTTCGCCTGCTGTGAACAACATTTTAGGTATCAATCATGTCTAGATATTCAATTAAAGTAATCGCGAACAAATTTCTGATATGACCAACAGCGATCGGGGTTAGAATAGAAATTGGCTACTTAATCGATCCACCGTCAATAGCTGGAGAAAATTCCCCGTGGAGCACGCAGCATATTAGTATATTGACAATAAGCTGGTTGATCAGTTTTATAGTAAGTCTTTGGTATTTCACAAAGATTCGTCAACTAAGTTCTAAATAGGGTACCTCAACAGATACTGTTTAGATGAATTAAAAACTGAATTCTACATAACGACAGAAATAGACGACGACGGACAATAAGCTGACAATGTTCTAAATTTTAGAGGGATGAGCGGGTGAATGACACAAACTACGTAGATTTGGAAACAAAGAAGGTCTTAGAAGTTCAATAAATAGACGAATGCCAGTTTTCAGTGTTGGCTAATACCTTAGCCAAAAAAATGTTGCCAATATGCCATGAAGGCTAGTTCTACTGGAGCCTTTCCCCGGTTTGGAAGAGAGAATGATAATTGATACTATGCCTCAAACCAGCGTTCCCACGGGCAGTATACGTGGCAATTTACACATTGCCAAGGCTAATGGAGAGACTATAGCAGTAGCAAAGGGAACATAAACTAAAAGCAGTTAATACTCTCCATTTGGGAGACAATGAATTTAACACTTCGCTTTTATATCGCATTAATGAACAATGAAATTAAAATGAAACAAGGATCGGTTCAGGCATCGAGCAGTCACGGGTAGCATTTACATATTTGGTGTTAAGTACCATTGCTTATTTGGTGGTCAGATGAGAATCAAAATTCAAAGTACTATTTGAAAAAATGTTTAAGTTTCTCACCCCGGATAATTAAGACCAATAGAACAATAACACTCGACGCGCGTCACAGAGAAAAAAATAGAGTTCTCTCCACGCTTAAACGGATATACAGACCAACACGATCCGGAGATAGGGACATTGAAGTCAATGATCAAAAACCTCTAACAGTAAATTACAGAAAAGCTGTTAGTTTGTAATGGGGTAATAAAATTCGTTCTATAAAATCCAATTATCCGAGCATGTAAGTAAAAGTAAATTTGATCGACCCTTTTTCCGAGCTCACCGCAATCACAAGCTTAAAAATGCGGTATTTCTAAGCCATTTACAGCTAGATTGAGAATTGGCGATCTGAGAATAAGGGTTTCACCGTATTCAATGATTAAGATCTTGCCATTGTCGTCAATGACCGTATTTCTGCCGGTTTTTTTGTGAAAAGGAAAGAATTCCTATGCATCCTGGATTCATATAAAAATAAAAAGTCTTCGGAAATAGATGGCATTACGAACGTCGCTTTAAGACACCTGATAATTGAAACAGTAAATATTCTTACCACTCTGTTCAACAACGCTCTGAATAACATTCCGTATCCAGCGCGGTTCACTCATAAACAGTGGTGGTCCACTCTATCCCTAAACAGGATAGAGATCGAACAAACTCTGCTAATCTCCGATCAATTAGTTTGCTTCGCCAATTGTTATGTTAGGAAAGTTTTGAAAATGTAAATTTTTCAGAGCTCTGATCAAAGAGATATATGAATATAATACCGGATAACCTGTTTGGTTTCAAGTCGAGGCATGATACTATTCACGGTTCAAAACTATTTTCTGACATTCAGTGGAATAAGGCGAATAAACAGTGTACGGGTGCTTGACTGGTCGACAAAAAGGCCTTGGACACAGTAAAGTTTGAAACTGTGGGAAAATGTTTGTTGTTAAATGTGACAACGTTACTTCGAGCAGAATTTTTGACATTAAAAACGGTTTACAACAGGGACCACCTACAAGCGATCTTATAGGTTTTTTGAGCCATTCATCAATGCAAGCCTTCAGTGTGACTTATCATATCAAGAGATATTGCGATGATTGGAAGTTAAAAATTAACTTCCAAAAGTCGCAAACAATACCTAACTAGAACTCCGTTGTATAGCGCCTCATGAGATACCAGAAAGAACTGGAGGAAATTCCTGATCATCGGGCAACATAGACAACCATTAGCAGTTTGATATCTTGGTATCTGCTTGACCAGTATCTACATTTCAAAAGACATATAAACGCTTGTCTTACTGGAGCTAAAAAAACCTTCGGTATGGCGATAACTCTGTTTCAGAGCTATCAACTTGACCGCAGGGTAAAAATCATATGTTACGTGGCCCTAATATGGCCCATCATTATACATTAAATTTTTAAATATTTTAAAGTAGATTTAAACATTTTTATCTGCCAAATAAAAATTGGACGAAAGATTTTTTGGCAAACATTGATATAAAAAGCTTTGACTAGCCTGGAAATTTAGTTAATCGATCTCATAGTTAACCTTCGGTAGTCTTATTGTAGATTTAAGATCTCTTATTGATGTAAATAAATAAATAAATAAATAAATACATAAAACAGTTCTGATTTGAATCCTAAAATTAATGTGAAATGTCATCTTACATTTCAATAAAATTTGATAAGTTTACTTTCTGGATTGCACTACTATATTGCACCTGTAAAAGCTTAACTAGACGGAAAGAGCGATGTCTGGTGACGACGAATGGGGTTATATGTCCCATTTCAGTGCTTCCAGATAGGTTTTACTGATGTGCAAATCATATGGCTGAGTGCTATTGTGCTACAAAATTATTTTGTTATCCCCTTGTTCGTACTGTGGTTGTTTTGCCTTCAATGCCCGATAACGAGGTCCTTTGCAACAACTTGCAACCATAAGCTTCGATTAATGGATTTAGCTTTGGACATTGACACGTGGCCATGGAGCCGCCACTTTTCCTTTCACATTGGGTTATCATAAAATATCGAATTTCCATCGCCAGTCAGGATGCGATGCAGTAGCAGCAGGCAAAACGTCATCCGAAGTTTTTCGGCTTTAACCCCTATGGCACATAATTTCCTTGCTTTTGGATCACTTTCAAGTCTTTCAATTGAAGGAAAATGGTTTCCTGAGTTAAAGTTAATGAATCTGCAAGGTCGTGGTGCATTTGACATGGATCTTGATCCATTCATGCATCCAATTCAGAGTCTTCCAACTTTTTCACCTGTCCGGGATGCGCCTTGCCTTCCATGCCGAAATTAACACTAATATAGCGTTTAGGGCATTCGCAATACATTCTTTCACAAATAAACCTCGCACCGTAAATTTATATGACCCCACAACGCGACAAACGAACCGAACTGTCTGGTTGAGACGGTTTTTATCACGGTGATAAAAAATGTAAGCCTTGACTGACGTTTTGACATTGACATTTCCTACTTTTGTAGTAAAATACAAAGTTCTATTATACATATGTCTAAAGTTCTGTATTATATGTCTATTGGAAAAAACCTAAAGGGCCGTCACAAAAAGTCATTTATGACAAATTAGTCAGTAAACAGTTATACTGAAAACAATAAATAAAAGGTCGTCTTCTACATCTGAAATCTGAGAGTGCAAACGAACAAGTCTACATAGGAAAAGCTTAATCTAATCTAATCGTGCGTCCTTATTTCGCAAGTTTTTTTTTTCGATATAATGGATGAGGCCTCAGTTTTCTAACATTCTAGTTCCAGTCAGTCTATAACGAGCAATGCACGTTTCAAGTAGCTGGTGCCTCTGATATCTCGGAACAAATCTCTAGCTGTTTGGTGTTTAATATTATATTAATGTCATGATTCGATAAAAGCGTCATTCACATATTATCTTGACCATACTTAAAATCAACAAACCAGATTGTCAATTGAAAGCAATTTTTGCCCTCTACGCAGACAGTCTGCTATTTTTAAAAGAAGTAAATTTCGAATTTTGTCAGTACTCTGCTGAAGAGAAATATTGCGAAAAAAAAATTTAATGACTAGGTACGTTCATCCTCCCTGTGGGATAAGGGTTGGAATATACCCGCGGCTCGGAGTACTAATCGTAAGAGGCGTCTAAATTCCTCATGGATCTGTGCCTCATGAAAAAAATGGCAGAGGTAGGAGGCGGCCTGAGGTCAGCTCGCCGGGAGCCAAGCTATAATTCCAAGTTTTCTATCTTGAATTTTGCAAACCTTTATCTGGATCTGTCGATAGACAGACAGGAAAGCCTTTACATAAGTTTTCCTATCCCATCTTTGTAAGGTAGAAGACTAAACGGACCCACCGTGGTGTGTAATATGGCTGGTCTTCCTTGGGTAAAATATTCGGGAGATAAACTAACGGAGATTGGATCTCCGGGTGGGAAATTCACAAAAATTAGGCTCATGGAACGTTCGCAGCTTGTAAAGACCGGCTGCTTTTTTTAGTAAGTACCAACTGGATATTGCAGGGTGATGGGGTAAAAGACGTGTTTTATGAAACAATGGATAAAATATTTGACAATTTCTCATCCATCGACGTGACAATCATATTGCGAGACTTCAACGTGGAAATAGAAAAAGAAGCTGTATATAGGCCAACAACAGGATAAGAAAGTCTCCATGTCCTATCCGATAATATGTAGCAGCTCAAAAAATATGACGGTGAAAACATCTAACATTCAAACATAAGAGGATACACAAGGCTACATGGATATCACGCGGAACCAAATTGATAATTTTCTAATAGATAGACGACACAATACCAACGTAGCAGACGTTAAAGCGTTCAGAGAAGCGGATTGCGATTCCTACTACATCCTAATTATCGCCAAAATTAAAAGCCGAATTCAGATTCACAAAAGCAAGGTATAAAAATATTTAACGTTGAAAAGTTGAAGGACCCCCGTATGCCGCATCAATACCAGGACACAATTAAGGACCTGCTTGCCCTACTAGATGAGATAGAAAGTAATGACGAAACAAAACAGGTAGAAGCAGAGTGGTCAACAATAAAAAGTGATGTAAAGGAGGCAGCGGAAAACAAACTAGACTATTGCAAAACTCCCGAAATCAAGCAATGCAAGGAAAAAGTAAAATCCCGTAAGATATTAAAACCTATAAAAGGAAGTCAGCCATCCCTACGTGATAAAAAATTACAATGGCAAGGGAAAAGTTTGCTAAAATTCAGGAAGAATGTACGGCTAAAAATACGAGATCAATGTATGTAGCCCTGCGGTACGCGGTACGAAAAAGGACATCAGGCTAGATTAGAATTTATCCGCACCGATAATGGAGACCTCCACAACAAGCTCGGACAACGAAAAAGTTGTACCCCAATAGAGGAGATATTTCGATAAACTGCTGAATGTGCATTGAGGACCAGCAGCAATGGAAAACGGTATTATCCACACAGCAGAGGTTCAGGTAGAACCGCCAACCATTGAGAAAGTAAAAGAAGCAATTTATCGGCTTTAGAACAACAAGGCCGTGGGAATCGAGGTAATACCGTTGGGATTAATAATCCTTTATTAAGAAGAACAAATAATAGAGAAGTTACATGGGCTCATCGCTGTTTGAAACAATGAGGAATGAAAAACTCGGTCATTATTCCCGTATGCAACAATTACCAAAGAAAATCAATATCAACAAGGTGCTGTCAAATATTCTCTGAAAGAAACTGAATGACCATATTTGCACTAGTTAGCATAATTGCAGTAGCTTTTAGAAAAGAAGTGGGAATTTCACGAAACGATGCACCAATTATTCGTAGATTTAGAAATCGATTGAAAATGTATCATGTCCTTGTAAAGCTGGCAGTCCCGAAAAGTTGGTGAAACTATTGCAAGTATGTCTAAAGAGAAACAAAGTACAAGTTAAAGTAAGAAATGTTTTATCTGAATCATTCGATATACGTGAAGGATTAAAACAAGAAGATAACTTGTCACCACTTCTTTTTCATTTGGTGCTAGAATTCGTAATAAGATTTCTTCTAGAAATGGAAAAATAACCCCACTAAGGGTTATTAGTGGAATCACATCCGTTCTAGCTTAGCTGACGACTTGGAGCTGCTAGGAGATAGTGAGGTTAAAAGAAATGTTGATAGTCTAATAATAGAAGGAAGCAGGCTTAGAAATAAATGAAAAGAAAACCAAATATATGGATCGATCCAAACCTCGAACCTAACTATACTCGATAAACGCTTTGAGAAAGTGGACGAATGCAAATGACTGCCAAAACGAAAACGATGAAAATTAAAAAAGACGGTCAGAAAGTTCGCGTCGTAAATGGGAAGACAGTATAAGGATGGATCTAAAAGAAATCGGACAGGACGGGGAAACATGTAAGGAATGTAACTCATGACAGGGAAGTTTGGCTAAGGATGATTAACGAGGCCCTGAACTTCCGAGTTCCAAATGGCCGGTATTAAAAATAATATAGGGTCCGCCAAATAACTTTTTTCTTTTTTTGAAAATGCTATAAAAAAAACTACTGAATACTTTCTCAAATTTCTTTTTTTATTTGAAAGTACAATCCTTCCGGTTAATAATGGAAAATAATTTCATTCAAATGGCTGCCTCGGCTGGCCATGCAGTAGCCTACACGATCGGTCCAATTTTTAAGCACATTATCGATTGTGTGCAGCTGTATTTCACCAATGGCTTCACGAATATTGTCCTTTAAAGCGTCAATTGTCTCTGGCTTGTCGGCGTAACACTTATCTTTGACGGCACCCCACAAATAATAGTCCAACGGTGTCAAATCGCAGCTCCGAGGTGGCCAAACGACATCAGCTCTGCGGCTGATAATGCGATCTTCAAAAACAGGGCGCAAAACATCGAGTGTAGCTTCAGCTGTGTGGCACGTAGCGCCGTCCTGTTGAAACCAAATGTTGCCAATATCCTCCTCTTCAATTTTTGTGAACAAAAATTCGTTCAACATGACCCGATAACGATCGCCATTGACTGTAACGGCCACTCCTTGCTCATTTTCGAAGAAAAATGGCCCAATTATGCCTCTGGACCAAAATCCGCACCAAACAATGGCTCGTTTTGGGTGCACCAGCTTTTCAATGTATGCGTGCGGGTTTTCTGTGCCCCAAATGCGACAATTTTGCTTGTTTACATACCCGCCAAGATCAAAATGAGCTTCATCTGAAAAGATGTACGCAATTTTCGCACACATTCTGCAACATTACCATGATTTTCAAAGTAATGTCGCAATATTTCCCAGCGTTGTTCAAGCGTATACACAACCATATTCGTTCAGCGGAAGGATAAAACTAATTATCTGTCAAATCAGACATGAGCTAAGTATTACCATTCACGAAATAAGCACTACTTGAAAAAAAAAACGTTAGATGGCGGACCCTATACTAAACGTAAGTTCAGTATTTTATCCACTGAACCATGTCACTCCCAAGCAAGTAAATCAGGTGAATTGCTAACCTTAAAGCAGTCCTAGGTTTAAATGAAACGTCTCAAGAAAGAGTCTTGGACTGGACTAGGAAAAAAGATGGTTGCGTTCGGAAAGCTAGAAAAGCAAGAAAAATATTTCACAGATTCTTATGAAACTAATGAATAGGTACAATAGAGCTTACTGATGTAATATGTACTCCATATTTCCTGTAAAATAAAATTTTTAATTAAAAACAAAAGTTCAGAAATTAAATTATCTCCGAATAATTGGTCTAATAATTATTGTAATCAAAATACGACCCCAATTGTCCAGTAGAAGTTTTTGTCCGAAGAAAAGTTGGGTACCTTACTACATTAGCTTTGAGTCAGAGAATATGGTTGCTCAAGATTGTCTCTACATTAATCTTATTGCGACTAAAAATTCGATATCACGAAAAATAAATAAAATACTCGTTTGGCAGGTCTGTTTGAATATATTTCAAAACTCACTCGTATGAAAAAAAAATCCTCTGGGAGAAGGCAATACACCCTTTCGAAAGAAGACAAGCTTTACTTTTTTTACGACATTTGAAAATAAAGTCTAAATACTTCAATTTCGTGTATATCCAATAATGTGCCAAACCTGTTTACACTTTCTAAAGGGTTAGCTGGCTTTATGACGGAGTATAATATTTTCCCTCCTGTAGTGTCGACTCTTCAGACTCACTTGCCTACCCTTTTTTGGAGGACAGTTTTTTCATGGTGATATAGGACAGTCGAAAAGTACTTTCACGTAGGTTATGTGAAAAACTGTTTTTTCGGCTGGCAAAATGGATGCGACTGTTTTATGGGATAGTCATAGTGTTATCTTAATCGATTATCTTCAAAAGGGAAGAACCATTACAGGAGCATGATACGCATTATTACTTGACCAACTGAAGGCGGAAATTGCGGAAAAACGCAATTTTTCTGCAACATTTGCAGAAAAAAGAAAATCCTGTTTCACCAAGACAACGCGCCGTCTCACACCTCAGCGGTTGCCATGGTGAAAAATCCATGAATTCCGGTTTGAACTGCTTGATCATCCACTTTACTCACCAGATCTAGCCCCAAGATACTCCCTTTTGTTCCCTAATTTAAGAATTGGGCTCGGTCGACAGATATTTTCGTCAAATGAAGAGGCAATCACCTTCGTGAACAATTATTTTTCAGCGAAAAACGCCGAGTACTATTTGGATGGGTTAGAGAGATAGGAGCATCTTTGGCAGAAGTGTGTAGAGTTATAAGGAGACTATGCAGGAAAATAAAAATAAATTTTAAGAAAAAATGTATTGTAGATATTCTTGTTAGGTCGGAAACTTTGGACGTCCTGAACGTTCATCGTCTCCCAAGCTCTCAAGGCCACGTTGAAAATCAGCTGCTCAAAATTTCGCTTTGGTAAATGATGGTGCAGAGTCCCCATACACAGAGTCCAATTGTCTTTTAAAAACGACTCAATCAAACGACTGTCAAATAAAAACCACGCGTCCACAATGGCTGAAATTTTGGTGAGTAACTGTCAAAAGATGCGAACAACATTCACTAGCTTTTATTGACGAGTGCTGCTATCTTCACATTGAGGTCGGAAACTTTTCAAACCACCCTCGCATTGCGTTGTCCCTTGGAATCGAAATTGGAGACTTGTCGGGTGGTTTTCATTTACTCTACATTACCCAGCCAATTTAAACGTTGGATCGGTTGAAGCCAGACCAAGCCGATGTCGATGTGTGTGCATCCGCAACTACATTACGCGGCTATTTCTTCTTCTCCAGAATTTGCAGGAGATTAAAACCGCGAAAGAAATCCTTATTCACTTAAATAAGGTTCAAGTTTTTGGGCCACAGGGGAGGGTCGAGTTAATTATGGTTTTATAAAGTATTTATATGGTTTTTCGAGAGAAAGTTTAACGGCCTCTTAAGTCAAAAGAAACAAAGGTTAACGAAAGTTATTCGGGGTCTGGTCTCAGTGCTGCTGTCGATGACCGATACTCATAGTGAGGCAACTTGACTAGCAAGTTATAACCGCCAAGGGTGACGTTCTGACCATGACATCGGTGTTCTTTCTTTAATGACCCCCACCCTTTAGCGGCTTATGCTTCAATGTAACCGAAAGTTTTATTTCTCCTGTGCAGTAAAGGGCACACTAAATTTGAAGTTCACGAACGGTCAGATCGAAAATTAAGCTTATCTTTCTTCACTGGTTGGCCTTTTTTGGATGACATTAATGGACTAAAGAACATGACCTTAAAGCAGTGGAGTCAGTTAATTTTGAACTTGGAGTCTATAAATATTGCAGGAACTTTGCAGGAACGTTTATCTTCGGGGCAAGTGACCTCTTTGAATTCCGTAGATTTATAGATTATAGAAAGAATTTAAAACGGATTGGGAAAGGTTCAACTGCTCCTTATAATAAGACCCTGTAAGGAAGCATTGGAAAGGTTAGCAAGAAATAAGCATATTAAATACATATCGCAAGAAGCTGCACGTTAAGGCTCACTAAATTATTATTTTAACTAGCCGTCATCAAGGTTTAGTTATAATATATTAAGTTGGGCAAAATCCAACTAGATTATGAACATTTTGGCGTAATTTCCCATATGACACGATTCACAAAGGTCAGAGGCTATGTTCAAGGCATAAATGCCGACAGCGCTAACCACCGAACAAAGTTTAACTAAGTGTACGACTGCCAAAGTAACTTTGTGTTAAGCCTACTGTACCCTGACGAACAGAAGACAACACAAATTTTGAGAAAAGCCAAAAACAAAAGACGTTCCCCTTCTCCGAATAATTCACAATTTTTTCGGCTTTACTTTATTTTCTTTATCGCCGCGGCTGAAGTAAAAACGCCAAATTGTAATTTAAATTAATTTTCATGTTCTGTTTTCTTTTTTCGCCCCTCCCCATTTGCCTTCCGCATTCCCCCAACGGGAAAACCGTACTCTAGATAGCGTTAAGAAAAACCCAAAAAAAACAAGAACGTTCCGTTCTCACAAACGCTTGTTCGTACTATTATCCCGAATTCGCCCCCAGGGATTTCCCATTTCCACCCAGCTTTCGCGTATGTGTATAGCAAGTAGCAAGAGTACAAGAAAAGGACATGAACCACGACAGCTACGACGGATCGACGATGACGACAAACGGAATGAGTTGCACACGGCGATGTACATTTACGAAAGGCAGAAAAACAAGTCTCTCGGCGGTGTTCTACAACTTTCAACTTCACTTTTCTTTTCTCCGCCATTTTTCGTCGGGTTTTCCTTTAAGCTTTTCTTTTCGACTTTATGTACTATCTTCATCATTCCTTTTTGTTGTTGCTTTATGAGGGATTGTCGACTATATCGTATTCGTACGTAGGTATGTATTAGAAGTGAGTTCTTTGTGGCATGGAAAGCTGAAGGAAGATGAATAACAAGGAGTAGAATGGAGAACCGACAACAAAGCCGATTTTTCTTGATTTTCCCTGATTTTTCCTCATTTTCTTTATGATGATTTTCCCGAGTGGCAATGGCGACGGCGGCGGCAACAACAACAACAGCGGCGACAATAATGTCATCAAATGGGGTTGCTGCTTATTTATTTTATTTGAATTTCTTTCTTCGTTCCTTCGTTTCGACTGAAGAAAATCTTGTTCTAGATACGAATATGAGTAAGCTTACTCTGCAGATGCACATTCGTGGTGATGTATATCTATGAATATGTTTTGCTTTCTACCCCACTAGATTGATGGCGAAGGGTGGTTTTCTTCTTTTACCGTTTTCCCGGTTTCTTTACATTCCAAGCTGCTCACCATGAAGACGTATAGTTCGGACGGGTTTCTTGTGAAAGTCCAGGAGGGTTGATAGAAAAATATTGCGACTCCTTGGTTCGGACGTTTGTTCTCTCTGTCTAACGATCGAAAGTTTCGGAAAAAGTGATGTGGATTTTCACAACCGAAAAATGGATTTTCATTTTGTATTGCGAACCGATGAGAAGGGGTGGGTGTCGGGAAATGAAAAAGGGGAAAGGATGATGCATGCACGAATCTTAAGTAACAGAATAGGGTAAGGGAAAGTTGCCCAGAGGGTTCGAGACTTTTTTCTTTTCTCGTTTTCTTTGTTTCTTTGGGTTTTCCTTTGGACTGACGTTAGTTAAGGCAGTGTAAACTAGGGGATGGAGTCAATAGAAAAGGGAGAGAAAGAGATATAAAGAGAGAAGAGAAAAGAAACTTATTGTGGGGTTCAAGGACAGGGCAAAAGTGTAATCGTCTTCTTGGACGTGACTTGGAAGAGAATGCTGTTGGGCACTGGAAAATGATTTTGCGGTTCATATTTAAGTTCGGGATTTTATAAGGAAGGTCTTATCGGAATGTTACGGATTTAAAACATTTAAAGGATTTAGGACATTGTAAAGGCTGTCAGTTTTGGCTGGACTCGAACATCAGAAACCGCATAAAAACCGTGGACAATGGCATAATAGGTCAAGAAGCCAAATAAATTGGAATTTCTGAAAGACTCCAAAATTCGCCCTAAAAGTGGTGAATCCAAGCATTACAGAATTAATTAAGAAATGAAATTTGGCTATGACAAACGCTGACTATCTCTGACTAAGTTTCAATCTTTAAAATCAGCATTTTACTTGTGTTACTGGAAGGAATCCTTGTGCATAGGGATCAGTTCACATGGAGACACGAGCTGCTGCATGACTCATTCGAATGTCTTTTTATTGGCGCTTATGTCAGCACTGATTTTCTATTTTTCGCGCCGAGGCGAATAAATCCAAAGTTATCATTCCTAAGCATGTGCGCAAAGTTTTACTCTTTTGTCACGACATCAACAAAGGATAACACTGAATCGAAGAGACCGACAGCGGCGATCCATGCCAATAAAAATTCGATTAGATATGTAAATGAATTTACTTCATAACAGGGCTTTTTTTAATTTTTATTGATATCTAAGCCAACTTTTCAAGTCCTAAATACTACGGATCTATGCTCCTTTTCAAGAGATACTACAGGGATTTACAATACTAAGAAGGCTGTCAAGCGAGTTTTTTAAGTATACTGTAAAAGTGTTTTTGAGATTATCGGGGCATTTTTTTCAAATAGTTGTAGAAAAACAACTCACAAGTGTTGATCGACGGAATGGTGCATTAGCAGGCATCCGTGAAGGATATACCTTTCAAATGCAACCATCAATTGCAGGTGCCACTAGAATATGCAACCTTCAGTTTAACTTTAGCCTTGGCTCACAACATAGCTTTTTACCGGAATCGGACTATTACTTAGACCATCTTTATCTTGTCTTTTAAGACAATAACGACCTTCACCGTTACTTAATTTTTATGTATGTTGCAAAATTGATGAAAACCTATTTGGAAACACTTAACTGAAAACTTTAAGCTCATTTGATCTTTCCTTCCGATTATTGACACTTGTTTCGTTAAATAGCACTTGGTCTGGCTGAGCAACATTTCCACAATCATATCAAAATTCCAAAGAATGGATCGATTCCTAGATAGTCTCAGAATCCACAAGCTGTCAGAAAGATAAAAAAATAGTATCTAACAATGGTTATGTTTTTTATGACCTACTTTAACCCCTCGTTGACCAAGCAATTAAAAAAACAATATCAGATTTTTTTTTGATAATTTTTATTTAAGAGTGTTATTAGAAGGATAATTCATGTTTTGATTTCTGAAGGACTCTCAAGTTGGAATACTGATGGTGGTACTCAAAAGTACCGTCGGGCTGTCGGAACACATTTTTTTGAGAAAATATATTTATATTCTTTTGCTGACGATTGTTTGTTTGTTGTGTTAAAAATGTATCCCGTGATACAAAGAAAATCACTTTTTTTTGTCATTCCAACAGAGGTACTTATATATTGCAATGACTGCATTTTGAATACGGCTTCGATTGGATACTGTTGATGCTGTATAGTTCGCACCTTCCACGTGACTCAACAAATTGTAGCCAGTGAACTTCCAGGTTTCCCAGTCGAACATCCTTTGAAACGGACTATCCTTTGCCCCTTGTTTTTTTGCTGCATTGTAGGGATTCACTCAGTGATAACCCTTTAAGGCTTCGTCTGTCAACAGCCAACTGCTTTTGTGATAAAAGTCCTAAAGTTATACGTCTTTTATACTCGAGAAATGGTATCTCTTCATGCATTTGGGTGTAAACTTTGAACGAATCAACAAATATTAGGAGCGCAACTAAATTCTCGCTGTTTTTTGGATGAAAATGCAATTTTATTCTGAAAAAAAAAACGGTTACGAATGAATTATTCAAAGTATTGCCCATTTCTAGCAATAACTTTTTCTTTCTGGCAGAGCTCGCATACCGTCACGGTAGAAGTGTTCGACTTTTGAGGCTATCCACGAAACAAGCCATTTTAAGATGTCTTCATATGAATGGAACTGCTGATCTGCTAGACCATGTGCCATTGAACGGAAAAAGTGATAATCGGAAAACGCAATATCTGAGGAATATGGCGGGTGGGGTAGGACTTCCCATTTGAGCGTTTCTAAGTAGGTCTTAACGGGTTTGGCAACGTGAGGTCGAGCGTTGTCATGCTGTAGAATCACTTTTTCATGCCTCTGCTCGTATTGTGGCCGCTTTTAGCGCAGTGAGTTTCGATATCGTTCCCCAGTGATGGTTTCGTTTTGTTTCAGTAGCTCATAATAAATAACACCGCCCTGATCCCACCAAATACACAGCATAACCTTCGCAGCGTGAATATTCGGCTGAGCGGACGGCGTAGAAGCATGACCGAAATGATTCCATGATTTTTTTCTCTTTGGGTTGCTGTAATGAATCCATTTTTCACCACCCGTAATGATGCGACGAAGAAAACCCTTCCTTTTTTGCCGCTGGAGCAGTTGTTCACAGGCGAAAAAACAACGCTAAACGTCTCTTGGCTTCAAATCATAAGGAACTGAAGTTCCTTGCTTTTGAATCATTCCCAACGCACGCAATCGCTTGAAAATAGCTTGGTGGGTAACTCCTAATACTGAAGCAAGCTCTTTTTGCGTTTGGCATGGATCCCCATCGAGCAATGCCTTCAATTCAGCGTCTTCGAAGGTTTCTGGCCTTCCTTTATGCGAACGGTCGTGAACATCGAAATCACCGTCTTTGAAGCGACGGAACCAATCACGGCACGTTGTTTCACTTAGAGCAGCATCTCCGCAAACTTTTTGGGGTTCTCGATGCGCTTCAGCCGCAGTTTTCTTCGAATAAAAGAAGAAATGCAAATGACGATTATTTGGCACAGAATCAGACATTTTTACATAACCAAAAGTATATGACGCAAAAACAAAATCACAAATGTGTCAAAGCGGTTTGTTCACCTTATGTCTAAGCTTGGTTCGTGACGTTGTGGATACGTCACAATCGACCAGCTCTTTCTACTGAACTGGTTGATAAACAGCCAAAACTTAGTTGCATACCTAGTAGTATTTTAATCAATCCCCAAAAAAGCGATGCCACCAATTCTTGACCTTAGTTGAATAGCATAATCTATTCCTCCCATAAATGCGTTATAGTCTTTAACAACTGTAGCACAATTGTTGCACTCCTTACTTGTCTCTTCTGGAAACAGTTTATGCCTCGTAACCATGGTAGTTGGAAGCCAAAAGCACAGTACTGGTATCTTCCCATTAAAAAAAAACTGATCCCATCCTTCGAAGATCAATACTCAAAATCGACTCTATTTATTTTTTTATTCTTCAGTTTTCTAGTTCTTCGGATTGCCATTTATATTTACTCTTATCGTAGCACAAGATCAAGTTTTCCCTGTTTTCAATTTGCCGAGCAGTCTCAGTGATTAAAAATAATTGTCGATAATTTTTTTGTTTACCCTACTCATTTTCAGTCTTTGATAAGACAATTCTTTCGCCAAGACCATCATTTGCATATTTGGTTTCAAGCTGCTCATCCTTTCGCTGATAAATTGAAAATTTCTTGATATAACCGTGTTGATCAGCTAAGCAGCATAGTTTATAGCCCCTTTTACTGGGCTTCTTGGGTTTATACGGTTTCATTGAGTTTCTGCTTTTAAAAAGAATAATGGATTCATCAACAGAAAGCTGTCTTGTCCCATGTAAGAAGAGCTGAATTTCTCATTCAAACAATTAATCATTGGACGAAGGCTGTTGTCGTTTATATGAAGATTGATCAAAATAGCGTCAAATCTATTGCGGCTTATGGTTCTGCCCACTAACGGAACTCCCAAATCCCCACTTTCACTCAAAGACTTATCTTATAAAAAAGTTGATTCCTATAAAAACCAAGAATTTACCCTTCTTCACCTTATTTTTCTGAGTAGCGTTAAGATAAAATTGATATACAATGTTATCGACTACACTTTCAAGAAAATATAGAAAAAAATCGATTGGACTGACACAGCTCTCAAACAAATCCTCAACAGGTCCCTCAGGTAACAAAAATTCAGGAATAACTGATCCATGAACCTTTGCTTTCCAGTAACGATTTTGTTCTTCTTCGGGAATTTTTTTCTTCGACAAACTGCATTCTGGATGATCATCCGACACATTTTCATCATCGATCAACAACTCGTCAAGCTTCGCTTGAAACAAAGCTTCGCTTGAAACTAAGCTTCATCTGGTTCCTGATTCATTTGGGCGGTAACTCTTTCTTTTGAACGTAATGTAAGCAAATCCAATTCATCCTCAGATTCAATATCGGTGTCATCTTTATTGTCCAAAGGTAAATCCTCAAGCATCGACAAAATCTCATCATCCTTTAATAAAATATTCCTAACCGCCGACATAATGCACTATCACTTTTTATTACAAGGTAATTAAACTCTCTGAGCACTGAATACAGAATGACATTACTTTTGCTAAGATTGTAATTGCAATAGAAAAATTAACGGAGTCAGTAATCGTTACGTTTTTATGTCGTTTGGCCTGCAACAGATATTATTGATTTTATAAATAACTTGAGAAAAAGGGAAGGAATAAGGAATCGGATATGGGTAATAAAATCATTGATAGCCATAACAAATAAAAAAATAATAAAAGTTAACCCTATCAAAATAAACCGAATAGTTAAATTACAACTTTGTCTATCCTATGATAAATCATGTCGGCCTGTGTATATTCAAAGAATAAAAAAAACTCACTGTCCGAATAATTCGCTGACCACGGAGCTCAGCGGTACTTAGTTTTTTAATGAAAATAAATGAAAAATTCTTATTACTTCAGGTAATTCCGTGTTTTTTGAACAATTAAATATGCCAATCAACTAAAAGCCGAAAAAAATAAGGAAATTTACAACAGCTATTTATTACAACAAAAAACAAAATCAACTAAAATAGATCTCTTGAAAGCCTAACGTGCTGTCAGAAAAATATCGTTAAAAGTTAAGATGCAATAGAAAACATGAAGATAATATGCTTCTTAAAAGTTTCTACAAGAAACGGTGTGAGCTCACTGCAAAATGGTGAAAACAGCGAGTGTGTAAAGTTCGCTCTTTTGAGTTAAGTGAGTTAAATCGTCTCGGACAGAAAAGCGATTCGAAATTTTAACTCGTGATCATCACTGCGGTGACAACTTCCGCAGAAGTCTTGGCCTACATGCTTGGCTTATAGATACAAGAATTTAAGTTAGCAGACCACTCACACTTACTCTGATTAGACGCCAGAAATTTTAATGATGAGGCTCTTTTCCGTTTACCTATCAAAACTCAAAAAAATGAAATAACCCAACCATTCGTAACCAGTGACAGCTTGCTGCCGTTTTTCATCTAATGATTCAATTGGCTCCATATGTTCAAGGTTTGTTCAAGAAATAAGGTGAATTCCGAGTGCTTAGTCCATTCGGTTTTCAATTTTTGTTTGGTTATATTGGCATACATGTCCCCTAACATATGTTAACATTATCAGCTGTTTTTGGATATTTAGTTTGTTTTTTATATATGTAAGGGTTTGGCGTGTGTCCAACGCCCTGGACGTCCCAGAACCTCAACAACTGATGAAAACGTTGAAGCATGGAATTTTTCCAGATATTTTAGCTTGAAAATAGCGAAGTCAGCGAAGTTTGTTCCGAAATTGCTAAATTTTGACAAAAAGAACCGTCGCTGAGGCGTCGCTCAGGGCTATTTTTTTTTTTAAGTCATTTTTATTTAGAGCTATCTTAGGCTAGACAAACATGCTTAAAACTAGCTTAAATAACTTAACAAACTTAAAATACCTTACTGGCCCTATACGGACATTCTTAAGTACACAGAACAACTTAAACTATGTCTTTCGACCTAATGCTTGACTACAAATAATTTGAAAAAGAAAATAGTTTAGCTAAGAAAATGTTTATTTTTCGAAAAACTTTTATTGAAAAACAAAATATTTGCAACCCAAATGTAAATAAAAGGCATCGCATTTTTAATAAAAAACCATTTCCAAATTGGATATTAACTCATCAACACATTACGATGTCAAACTCATAATCTCGAGAAGAATTAACGGACATGCACTTCTGCTACGGTTTAGCTAATGGTCGAGATCGTGAAGCCGAAAGATTTGATTTTTAATAATTTTTTCTGTTTACGATTTTTACTTTTTAATTTTTTTATTTTTAATTTGTTTTTTTTTGTTTTTGTTTTTTGTTTATACCTAGTCCTGCCATAAGTTCTGATACACAATTTTCAGCGCTTATCGTTCAAAACTTTTCCGGGAAAAGAAGCGTTAACTTTTTTTTCAGAACACATGCACTGATCAGTGAAGAATGCTAGTCAGTTTGGTTTCAGTTTGCGAACTATTAACATGGAGTGGGGCGTAAAAGAGAATCGAGTCGCGGTAATAGCGTTGCATAAGTGCGGAAAGAGTGCTGGCCAAATTTTCGAGTTGCTAAGAACACTCGGAATATCGAGAATATTCGTTTACCGGGCTATTGCTCGCTTCAGCGAATTGTCTGGAGTAGAGGACAGGCCAAGAAGTGGTCGCAGGCGCGTCGTCCGTACGAGTGCGGTAGTAAAGGCAGTACGTGAACGAATTCGTAGGAATCCCCTTAGGAAGCAGAAGATCATGTTCAAGGAATTGGATATATCAACCAGATCCATGTCTAGCCTGATTCGGGATGATCTACATATGAAAGCCTATCGTCGGTCCACAGGTCATCTTCTACCTCTTCAATAAAACAAAATTAGGCTGGAAAGATGCAGCGACTTTTGCAGTGGCACGCGGACAATGGCCATGAAAACATTCTGCTTACGGACGGGAAAATTTTTACCGTGGAAGACGTTTTCAACAAACAAAATGAGAAGATTTATGCCACTTCATCCAAGGAAGCGAAAAAAATTGTTCCAAGGGTTCAACGTGGCCATCATCCTGTTTCCGTAATGGTTTGGTGGGGGTCTCTCACGATGGTGTCACATCCCTCCATTTCTGTGAAAAAGGCGTAAAAACTGGTGCAAAGGTTTACCAAGAATATTTGCTAGAGGGTGTTGTGAAGGGTTTGATACCCTTTTCAGTGGATACGGATGGATCTTCCAATAGGACTCTGCTCCAGCGCACAAAGCCAAAACCACGCAGGAGTGGCTCAGAGTCAATATTCCTGGCTTTATAGCAGCAGAGGATTAGCCATCGGGGAATCCAGATCTGAATCCACTGGATTATGGTTTGTGGTCAGAATTGGAGAACATGGCCTGCAAGACTCCCCAGAGAAATTTAGAAAGCCTTAAGACAGCATTAGCCAGAGCAGCGTCCACGATCTCCATGGAAACCGTACGTGCCGCCATAGCCCAATGGCCACACCGTTTAAAAGCTGGTGTTAAAGCAAAAGGTGGTCATTTCGAATGAACCCAACTTTTTTTAATAACCAATATTGTGTTCTAATAAATGAAATAACTTTGAATACAACATGTTTAGTGCTTTTTGTTTATAGCGTGTTATATTTGTAACAGAACTTTGACAAGACTAGGTATATTTTGCCTAGAGCTAACCTCAACAAACTACCCATCACCCTAGCTTACCCTAGCCTACCCTAGCTTATATACGCCTGCCACTGGCGTTTGGAAGGCTTTGCCTTGAAGAGGCTATACATATGAATTAAGGGTCCCACTGACGAAATCCACTCCAGCCACCAAATGCCTTGATGCTGACAGACGACATCTCCCCGATCTCGGCGCGACACCAATCTACTAAACTTGAGGCGCGCTGGCTCACGGGGCGCGACGTCACGTTCGTAGAGGAGTCGCCGCTCCACGGAATTGCGGGCCACGTGGAAGATTACCGGTACCGCTGATCTATCCTGGATCAGCCCACATTGATCTAAATAGAGAAATGCCTCTGGTGGAACAAGGCTGTTAAGGCGCACTCTCTCGTGGTACAAGTAGTTGGGGTAGTAAGCCCCGGAGATCAAATTATTGACCGAAGTCATTGCTCTTGCAACGTGGCTTCGAATCAGCTTTATCAGAAAGTTATCCACCCGTACAATCCTGGCCCTATTGTATAGGACCTCGTTCGGGTAAAATTTCGTGTACTCAGATTCGGGTATCCTATACGCTGAAATAGTGCGCAGTTTGCATGAAGCAATACAAAAAAACGTCCGGATGTTTGGGAAAAAAAATATCTCAGCCATCGTATTCACCGGAGTTGGTCTCCCGCAACGGAAAAGGTTCGTGACAAAACGGATATTTGCCACGATTGAGGAGATGAGGATCACATCGCTGGAAGAGCCCAAGGCTATACCAAAGAGCGCATAACAAAAATGCCTCACGACACCAGAGGGGATTATTTTAAAGGGGACCAAACAGATACTGATAAATAAATACATACATATTTTTCGAGAAAAATAAAAAGTCACCTTATTTTTTTGAACAAACAACTTACATTCATATCTCCGAAAATGGCGTTGATGCGACCGTTTGAGTGAATGTTATGCATTACTGAACGACGTTGACTGACTCTTTTATACTGAAATTGGAAATTATTTTCGGCGCTACGGTGCTATATTTCACCCAACTTGTGAAACAGCGGCATTATTGTATGAATATTTCTTATACGCGTGTTTTCTAGAAATTTCTCTGGAACGAATGCTTCATTATTATTGGAGCATTATTCTATAGCTCTGGCTTTAGGCGACTGAAATAGCTTTTTTGAATTATTCGTCTGATGTGAATCCTTTCGAGCTTATGCATGTACAATAAAGACACATGCAACCTATTATATTTTGGTTATATTTACCCAGCAACAATGGGCCTTGGGTGTCTTGAGAGGTATGTACTGCCTGCGTTTTATGAGTTCTTAAATTTTTTTGGTAATGTGATGCTTCCGTAAAATGACTCAGGTCCTATAAAAAGGTTTTCAGTCTCTTTTTCAGCAAATTCGTTTACTGTCTCATTTCTTTTTAGATCAATGTGCCCCGTACCCAATAGAAAATGTCGTTGTTAATTTTTAGCTTGCTGAATTTGTATAAACACTTTCATAAAAGTATTTGCATTACACATCGGGAGTTGAGAGCTTTTTTGGGCCCTTGTCTATTCGATATATTGTGATTGTTATGCTGCTTCTACTGAACTGGACAGGCCCTGTTAATCAGGCTTACCTATATATATGAAAGTTGTCTTCTCAATTGAATTTTCTTATTCCGCTCGAGGGGACATTGCGCCGAGGAAGAATTTGGTAGGATCAACTGCTCTTCCTTGATCCCCTTTGCACAGACATTGTCTTTTGCCGTTGAATTCGAAAATTAAGTTGATTAGTTGAAAAGTAATTTGTGCTGGCAACGTCGTTGGGGAAAAAACTATTAATTTGAGTTATTTGAGCGATTTCTGAGCTATACGTCAAATGCTTCTAGAAAGATTTTTTTTTACTTCCTCAAGAAAGAACCGGATGATTGATAGTTTTTCTCCCTCGAGGTTGGCCGCTGCGAGGATTTCACCTTTTGTCTTCCCTACCAATGTACAATAAGAGTGAAATTCTTTTTTGAATTAATGTTTCATGGAATCTTAATATTGTTAGCAAATAAAATCGAACTACCAAACGAGTGGATATTTATTTTGGAAGGGAAATCCTTAGCTGAGCCGCGGCGCAAAAACGACTGTAAACGTTGATAGTTGATTATAAGAAAATTCTGAACGATCTCCAACAAGTTTTTACTATTAGGTACTTAGACATTAAAGGATACTAAAGGCGACCACTTAACCAAGAAGTATGAATTCTCAGTAGAACAAAGGCATAATTTCATGAAAATCTCTACCAAGTGTAATTGTAGTTGTTGTTGAATTGCTGGCTTTGAATTTGAAAATTTGTCTGGTCTGGACTTTACAGCGCAAAACCTGGTCATCAAGATAAACTAGCTTCATCTTCTCTTACCTTACGACCAGAGTAAAAATGAAATAAAAACCTTTAAACTCTCATTTGAAATGCGCAAACAAATGCTCGAAACCAAATAGACCGAATCAATTCCATTAGTCCAAGAAAAACACGAAGATGCGAAAAGGGAATGAAACCAAAAAAGAAATGACGAAATGAGAATCGATTTTCAATCTCCTCTTTTTTCTCAAGGATACAGATTTATTTTTCCTAGCCTTTCCCACCGTTGTCGTCGCTCAACTCGTATCTAACGAAATTAAGGAAAACTCAATCGCATTGAATTTGTGTCTCCAATTTGTCTAGGACTTACATAAAAGCGAAAGAACGAGGTAGAACGTCCATGATGAAGGACCAGCAAGCGTTCGTTCGCACAAAGAAATGTATAGCCAAGAATCATGCTTCTCAAATGATTCAATAAAATAAATTCTAACAACCAAAGCCACTGAACGATAGAAGAAAGGATGTATCTTCTTCCACTTGAAATTAAAATCAAGTATATTTTCTCTCTGTTGCGCTTCGTGGCGACAGACACATGCGACGCAGGACGGTACTCTATTAGCTGACAATGGAGCGAGACCTTAGGGTGGTAATGCAATAAACTCGAACAAAGCTTAATGGGCACATAGGCATGGGACTAAAAAGGAAATCATTACGAGATGAAAGAGAAGCCAATAGAAAAGAAAGATACTAAAAAAAAAAGGCGAAGGCAAGAAGAAGGTTGATGTTGTTCCGAGGTGTCCTGTCTCCAAGTCGTCAGCCATTAGATACTTGTATAAAGTTAAATGGGTGACAGGAATTAAGAGCAACGAAATGGAGAAAAGGGTTGCTATTACTTTTACTTGACCTTTGTCATGGACTTTATTTTCAGTCTCTTCTTTTCCTCCCATTATATCCTGGAATTGTTGGATACTTAAATTTTAAGCACACAATTCAAAGTTTTATGTTTTCTAAGGCGATCGGCGCGCGGGTCGAGTCGTTATACACTTTTTTTGTGGTGCAATAAATCAGTCTCGTCGCAAAATCTGTACTGGACCTATGGGAAACTCTGTTCGCTGTCATGTAATTTGCCTTTCCCGCTTACAATAAATCTCCTTGCCATGGAAATGTGGGAACGATAAGCACTGCCTTCGAGATAGCGTCCGCCAAAAAATAAAGTCTAACAACATGTTTTAGTGTCCTCCGATCCGCTCACCCTATTCCTCTTTTTTTTCCGTCGGAATTGTGAAAGCTCGACGCTCGCTGTTCAAATTACCTAATAGACAGACAAACAAAACAATCTACACGTCCGGACTTAGAGAACAGACAAGCACATGCAACTATCGCCCGTTCACCATCGATAAGGCATTCAGCTCTTGACAATGATGGATTAACACATTGCTCCAAATTGCCTTAACGTCGTCGAAGTCTGTCAATTGATATACACGTTGGTTTCAAGTAACCACTGAGAATCGTTCAGATAACAAAACCACACCTAGAGTAGGCTTTCATGTAAATACACATGGGTAGCGTGTATTTATGAAGTCGTATATTAGTGGCACTACCCGCCGTTGATCTGAGTTGGGTGCTCCTATTTTTAGATATGTTTTCGAAGATAGTAATCTGATAGGCACCGGTAGCAGGCGATGTGGCTGGTTGATTAGTATGCGCGGCGCGGTGTGTGGAATCCGTGAGATTCTACGACTATTGTATTGGACTTGTAATGAAAGTTTAATAAGTCGTGTAGGTCTTAAGTGGAATGCTTAATAATACAATGTAATTAAGTGGGTGATGAGCGTCGATGGATTTTTTTCCTTTTTATTTCAACTGGAAAGGGGCGACGAGTGCTGGAAATATCACCCCATTTATGGTTAGTAACAGACATAGAATAAACAGGACAAATAGGCACTACACCAGTAATTGAAATTTTAAGTTCCCTCCATCTAATCTTGGTATTGGAGAGGATGTTACCTAATAATCATAACGTAAGCTTTAGTTCGGATTATTACTAAGTTGCAGCCGGTATATGCAATTTACAGGCTCCCTCAAACTTTTTAGTTAGCTTTTAGCTTAGTTCATAATAATGGTAACTTGGCCTCAACAAAGTCATTCTTAAAGATAAGGGTGCAAGGCTGGGTAAGGACGAGTCACAGTCAGCACCACATTAGAAAACGGATGGAAGTTGGTGGACTTCGTAGACTTTTAATAGCCAACAGTCGATTCCCACATCTCAAATTTTATATTGATATTCCATTCAACTGACCATATTCCACCATATAGTTTTATTAACATATTAAGATTCTTTATTATTTCTCTTTTATATTTTACAACAGTTTAAATTTATTTTCTTAGGTGTGTTTTTCTTGACGTCCAACAGAGAAGTGACCTTAAAAATAACTTAAACCTAGCGGAGAGTTTTCTTCTCTTTGATTCCTCTGTGCTTATCTTCTATCAAAGATGAGCATAGAGCAAGGAGAAGTGATACAGCTTCTCTATCAGCTTACAGCTTCTAATATAAGCTGCAAGTTGCAGAGAGCTGTGTGTTCTATAATGTGACTATATTGACGCCAAGCACTCTACCAATATTTAAGGATAAAACGGCGAATGGTCCTCACAATTTGACGTCGGAAATCGACGGTAACAAAAGACCGCCAGGGACTTTGCCAATCATGTCTCCCTCAAGCTTTCTTAAGACTCGATAAAATTTGCACAAACCGTAAAGCTACAATAGAGTCAGATATGCCCCCTGTGATGACCTCGGTTTTACTACATAGGTTAAGTTTAAGACCAGGAAAATCGATGTATCAAATTCTCACACTAAGGTACAGCATCTTTTTCTAAATTTTCACCGAATATGACAGTGTTTTATATACAAAGATGAGCTATGCAGAACCATGCCACGTTCTGACATCCCCTCTAAGCTTGTCAGGCTGTGCAGGACGACAATGAAGAATTCTTATTTTATTGAAGCCGGTAACGAACTAATCAAGGCCAATGGTATGAAAAGATGGCAAAATGATGAATTGCCATCTGATTTCTTCATTAACTTAGAGCGGTACTCACTGACCAGCAAGAGTCACGATCTGCTAGCCTGGCACTTGCCTATATACCTATTCCTTGGCGCGCGGTGAAAGTGGTCTTTATTCCCAAAATAGGGAAAGAAGATTACTCACTAGCCAAGAGTCTAACATCCTTCTTGCTGAAAAGCATGGAAAGATTAGTAGAGTTGCACGTGTTAAAGTTGCCCTTCGAATGCATCCTCTCTCGGACATGCAACATGCTTATCAGCGCGGAAAATCCTGCGAAACTGCGCTTCAAAACCTAGTTGGGAGAATTGAATGCGCTCTCGAAAGGAAAGAGTACGGACTAGGCATTTTCGTCGACATTGAGGGAGCTTTTGATAACGCTACTTTCGATAGCATGTGTAACGCTTCTAGACGGCATGGCGTAGATGAAGCTCTGGTTTTGTGGATCAAAGCAATGCTTGTACACAGGACATTGATCGCTGATGCAGGCCTCGAACAATGTGTCGAGTCTGGAGTAAACAGGGGCTGCCCGCAAGGTGGCGTCTTGTCTCCGCTGTTATGGTGCATGGTGGTCGACCCTCTGCCAGATGCTCTCAATGCCTCTGGAATCTATGCCCAGGCATATGCGGATGATGTTGCTGTTCTCTCTGTCGGCTCATGTTTAGCGAATGTCTGTCTCAAAGCGCAGGCGGCGCTAGACGTGATCGGAGACTGGTGCACGACAAATGGGCTGTCGGTTAATCCTCTTAAGACTGATGTCGTTGCTAAAAGGTATTCCCATCTCGATATCCAAGGAAGCTAACTATCTGGGAGTCATCCTAGATCGCAAACTTCTTTGGTCAAAACATGTTGAGTCCAAAACCACCAAAGCGCTGTCAGCTTTCTGGCAATGCAAAGGTGCCTTTGGCAAAACATGGGGCTTATCGCCGAAAAAGGTCCTTTGGATCTACACGTCAATGGTAAGACCGATAATCTCGTATGCATCGGTTGTTTGGTGGAGCAGGCTAACACGCAAACACGCTGTGGCTTCACTCACCAAACTCCAAAGAGCGGTCTGTCTCAGCTGCACGGGGGCTTTCCCCAGCACACCGGGAGCTGCTCTAGATGCTATGATGAATCTTCCACCCCATGACATATATATCAGAGGGTGTGCACTGAAAACTATTTCTGGCCTAAAGAGGAATGGTCTTTGGTACAACTCGCATTGGAGTGAAAGTGTACTTGCGGGAGAAATATCCTACGACCCCTGTCTCATGGATATGCCTTCTGACGCAATGACACCTGCCCTCCTACTGCGCTGTAACTTCACGGTCACATTTCCATGGCGTCAGGACTGGCCTTATCCAGACACTGAACCTGGAATGGAATGTCTTCGCATTTTCACAGATGGCTCCAGGACTGGGCAGGGATCCGACGCTGGAGTTTTCTTTGAGCGCGAAAACATTCGACTGCACTTCTCGTTAGGAAAATATGCGTCTGTTTTCCAAGCGGAGATTTACGCCATCCTAATGACCATGCACTATGTTGTGAAACACAGGTGGAGGGGAAAAAGCATATGTGTCTGCAGTGACAGCCAAGCTGCATTCAAAGCTGTGTCCAATCCTCTATCCAACTCGAAATTAGTGCATGAACTCAAGACCTTTTTGAACAAAGTCGGAAGACTAAATTAACTTAGGCTTGTATGGGTCCCAGGTCACTCCGGAATCCCAGGAAACGAGATCTCCGATGAACTCGCTAGAAGAGGCTCAGAGGAGAGTTTCTCAGGATCTGAACCCGCCTTAGGTCTACCTGCTTCCACGGTCAAATCTGACATCAATGACTGGGTCCTTAACGTACACAGTCGTAGATGGAGGGAATATCCAGGATGCAGGATGACTAAGCGCGTACGCCCTGACGTTTGCAAAAAGTCCGCAACATTTTTCTTATCCTTAAGGAGAAATGATCGCAGAAGGCTAACGGGCGTCATTACAGGCCATTACACTTTTGCCACTATTGCCTACTTGCTTGGCATCAGTGAGACGCCTACCTGTGCTGCATGTTACGAGGAGGATGACACAGTAGAACACTTTCTCTGCGACTGTCCCGCCTTCGCTCGCGCACGGTGGCGCACCCTTGGGCCGACGTGGTGGGTGCCGAATCTCTTAGCTCCACATCACTGAAGCCCCTCCTCACTTTTCTCCGGACAACGGGGAAAATACAATAAAGTCAAGGTGTCTGCCTGGTAGTACAATGGACCAGTATTTGTGTCTGAGTGCTCCAACAGATAGTAGAACCATCCAACAAAAAAAAAAAAAAAAAAAAACGGTGCACCACAGCTCGAGCGAAAATTCACATTTTGAAGAATGCGTTTCGTTTTGGCGATTTGCAATGGCCGGTTAGATTGCCCGAGTAGACCTCTCCAGACTGCTTTATTTAAGGTATTATATCTTGAAATCAAGGATCTATCAGACTACACCGGAGATTCCGAAAGCTCCCAAAACAAAGGGAACATCCGACAAGAGTATAAGAAGTTGTCGGCCGAAATACCTGCAGAAACAATTGAAAATGCGACAGATTTAGCCAAATTGTTATCACTAATGGAGGTGTCCACTTGACCGATATTATCTTCAAAAGCTGATGGGAGAAACCTAAAGATCCAAGTAAGCATTTAGGCATCATAAAAGATAGACGCCCAATACGTGTGCCTTATTAAAAAAGTCACCTTACCAGCCAAAACCATTAGAAAGACTAAGATTTCAACGACACCAGTAGTTCGTTCTATAAAATCCAATAGTCCGATCATGGTCCCGCAAATAAATAAAATATTCAGGAGCAAAGTTCATAACGATATCCTTTATGTCCGAGTCCCCTGGAGGACAGACAGTATAGCGACACTACGGAACGAGGGCATAAGTCCAGAGAATGTTGATTCTTTATATGGCCTTTTTGTGATCGAGGATCTGCTGGAGAATCAGAGCTTTTTTCGAGTCAGCTATGCTTTGTTTGTGAGAAGGGATGGACTTCTGTGCATTCTGGACTCAGTTAAAACTAAAAATTATCGGAATTAGATTGTATCCCCAATGTCGTTTTAAGACACATGCCAATTGAATTACATTCATTATCCAGTGCATAAGAAAATACCAGGGGACTTCTCTATACCTAAACCGGATAGAGATTGGAAAAAACCCTGATAATCTCCGAACAATTCGTTTGCTTCTGAAAGCAAGGTTTTTTTAAAAGTAATACAAAGTAATCAAATGAGTTGACGAAAAGTAAATAATACTGGACAAAAAGTTTGGTTTTAGGGCGAGGCATGATACTATTCATGCTGCGTCAAAACTGGTTTCCGACATTCAGTGGAATAAGGCAAAAAATCAATGTACGGTTGCTTGTTTGGTCGACTTTGAAAAGTCCTTCGATACAATATGTTTAGGTCTATTATACAAGCTCACCAGGCTACTATTCATCTAATGTAGGTTCAAGATTTACGTAATGACTATGGGAAAGAAGTTTGTTGTCAAATGTGATACTGTTACTTCGATCAGGATCTTTGACATTAAAAACGATTACCAGCGGGGAGCGGTTAATTCTTCCATACGGTTTAATATATAGTATGTAAAGGATAGGCCATCTAGTGTTTTGTTTTTTTAAATCATAGGTTGACACTGACAGCTGTTTCCCGCTCGAAATCTTGACAGAAAGTCAGTATCATACCTCCGCAGAACGAAATGAGACGCTTTACGCTTGAACAACGTTGGGAAATATTGGAAACTTATTTCCTAAGTGAGTGCTGTGTAGCCTAAAAAGTGCGTTTTTTCAAAAGAAGTTTTTGCCGAAATGAAGTACCCACACGACTGCTGAGAGACTGGTATGCTAGTGGACAACACTTATGTTCCCTCTCGTCGTACGGTCTCGAGAATGTGGCTGCCGTGGCCGAGAGTGTGAGACTTAATTCACGAACATCAACTCGCCATCGATCTTAACAACTCAACATTTCACGCACTAGCCTGAGGAGAATTCTCAATTCCAATTGACTCCGCAATTGAAGGCACGCGACCATCCGCTTCGTTATCGCTTCGCAGTTTGGGCCTTAGAACAGTTTGAATTGGACAACGATTTTGGGCGAAAAATCATCTTTTCGGACGAGGCGCATTTTCATCTCGGCAGTTACGTTAACAAACGAAATTGCCGCATCTGGGACTCGGAAAACCCGCACGTTATTGTCGAGAAGCCAATGCATCCACAGGAAGTGTCAGTTTGGAGTGGATTGTGGAGTGGCATTTTTTTTCGAAAATAAGGCTGAGAACAACAATTCGGTCAACGATGGGCGTTACAGAGCCATGTTAACCGACTTTGTTTTACTGAAATTGAAGGATTTTGACGACCTCTTATTCATGCAGAATGGCGCACCATGCCATGTTACAATCGATGTTTTGCGCACCGAATTCCCAAATCGTGTTATCAACCGTCTTAACGATGTCAATTGGCCTCTTCGGAGTTGCCCTTTTGGACTTTTTTTGTGGGGAACCGTGAAGGATCGATATTATGCCAACAATCCGGAAACGAGTCAAGCACTTAAAGCCAATATCATCCAAGCAATCCGTGAGCTACAGCCCGAAACCATTAACATATGTAACTAATAAAACATCTTAATGACATGGAAGCCAAAAAGTTACTGTGAACTACAACCAATTCGACAAATTCAGTCGAACCTCTTATCCTACCTAGAACAACCACCTCCGGAGAGTAGTGAAGGAACATCTTCGACACAAACCATCTGATCCCCGTCCAGGTTGTGTGACAAACACCATACTGGGATCTCGTCGATGTTGCTAAACAGCACGCCGACGGTGATTGTCGGGTAAAAATGCTGCCTAGAGCAGTGTGTTATTCCGGTGAGATCCTTCACACTCATTAGTTTGTAAGTTAGATTAGTATTAGCTAGAGGGTCTTTCGGAGGCTCGGCACATCATCATGAGCCTGAGATCTGACTGAGGCCTTGGTGAGGACTCGGACATGAAGAGTGAGCGAGATGGCAAAGCCTAGTCGCTGAAAAACGCAATCAGGAGGGTGACCACTCGGAACGAAACACCCGAGTACTAGCCAACAATTATTATCTTAGGGTAGGTTAGGTTTTGGAATAAGAAAAAAAAGAATCTAGGTTTTTAATTAACTTTTCCTAGAAAATCCGATTCTGAAATGTGATCATACGAAAATATAATAGAATAGACAGGTTTAAGCCGAAAGGCGTTGACAATACCAAAAAGCGCATAGTTACAGAAGTGTTTCGAAGATTCAAAATTTTACATTTACATAACTAAATAAGTACTGATAAATAATAAATATTTTTTTTCGAAAAAAAAATTAGAAGTCACCTTATTTTTTGAACAAACTTCGTATATCTGTGAGCCGGATTGATCACATGGAGTTTAATGACAGTTTAGTACTTTATATAATAATATACATACATACATAAATATGACTATCTTAACATCGTAAAGTGAAATTTCCGGCGCCAAGAAAGTTGGTCTAGGGTTAAATATTAAAGTAGCACTTAACAATTGTGGTCATTTTTTAATACTAACTATATTGCTTAAAAATTGTTGCATATACTAATATTTTCTAGAGTTGCCTTTATACTTTAAAACTGCCTTACATCGTCGAGGCATGAAATCTATAAAGCGCCTACAGCGGTCAAGAGGAATGCCAAGCCATGCTTCTCGAACAACTTCCCCGAATTGATTATTGTTTGTGGGTTTTGTTTGTTGGTAACAGGGTATTTATATCAACCCAAAGATTTTCAACGGGATTCGGGTCTAGAGATTGGGCTGGCCATTCCAAGTTCTAAATTCCATTGTCGTGAAACCAGCTTTTTGCTCGACGGCTGGTATATTTTGGGTCGTTATCCTGCTGTAGAGGCATTTCCCTCTCTGCAAATGGCAACATAATATTTTACAACCCAATACCATTATTTTCGAACCCCCATGTTTTACCGTCTTTATGGTGAACCTAGGCAAGAATTCGGTGTTAGGGAGAACGTCTGACGTACTGGCAAGGACCAATTCCACCAAAAAGAGCAATTTTGGTCCACAAAACATTTCGTCATTTAGAAGCTGACTAATCAGCATACTTTCTTGCGATCGCAAGTCGTTTTGCCATGTGTTTTTTTGATAGAAGTGGCTTTTTTCGCGGACTATGTGCAGATGACTCAGTTTCCAGTAGTCGTCTACGTATTGTCATCGCACTTACAGAAAGGTTCGTCTCGCTTCTTATCTGCACAGCTATCTTGGAAGGATCCTTTCTGCTTAAGATAACGATGTTTTGTGACGTCGTTTTTCTTTTTGCTCCTCCTGGTAATTTATCGAATATCTTCGGAGCTGAGTATGATATTTAGAATTCTTTTTCCGATAAAATTTGCCTTCATTACGCATTTGAAGAATTAATTTTCTTTTCTCAGCGCTGCAGTTCTTGCCACGACCCACTGTTGGTCGGAAAAAAGAAATAGCACCGTTATAGACAACGCATTATCACTTACATAACTTTTTTCAAGCTAAAACTAAAATAAATTTTTTGGCGTCTCTGTGCATGTCGAACATTTGCGCGAATAAAACAGTTAATTTCAACCGTTCAAACAAATCACAAAGTCACGTGTCTTCATTTGAGTAAGTGAAGTCATTGAAACAGCTGGAAAAAGAAATAGCACTTTTATTTTGTTGCGTTAAAAAATTAATTCTCAGCATTTGTTTATTGTAAGTTTAATTTAATTCTATGTGTTAAAACATATCTAAGTAGTTTCGTGTTAATTTAATAATGGGAAGAGGAATTCACTGCTCGACTGAAGAAAGGAAGGTACTCTTCAACATGTTTGAAAGTGGAAGGCCTATTTTGCAAATTGCAAATGATCTGAAGTGTTTAAAAAAATGGTCTATAATGCCTTAAAACATGTTAAGGATCACAAGACCTTTGAGATCCTGCAAAGAAAAAAACCTGCCAGAAAAACAACAAAAGTCATGGACAGAGCAATGGTAGTGGCAAGTCGAAAAGACCCATTTAAGACGTCAACTGACATATGTGCATAAGGAACCAAATCCAAGATGAATATGGTGTTAATATCACGTCAAGACTTGTCCGCCACCGGCTAATAGGGGCAGGGCTGAATAGATGCATTGCAAGGAGGAAGCCACCTGTTTCAACCAGGAATCTTAAGAAACGTTTGGTGTTTGCTAAAGAGCATCTAAATAAACCTCTTCAATTTTGGAAAAATGTTTTGTGGAGCAACGAATCCAAGTTCAATAGACTTGGATCTGACAAAGTGTACGCTCGTCGCCCTAAAGGTCAAGATATTAGTAATCCAAAATACACGATGAAGATGGCCAAACACGGTGGCGGGAAAGTAATAGTTTGGCCAGCATTTTCATGGTATGGTGCTCGTCCTATATCTAGAATATCTGGCAGGATGGATCAACATCAGTAAAAAATATATTGCAAAATCATATGGAGCCTTATGCTTCCGAAAATCTGCCCTTAGCCTGGAGGTTTGACCATGATAATGAGCCAAAACATACAGCCAAAACTGTAAAAATTTGGCTTCGAGATAACAGAGTTCAAGTTTTAAGTTGGCCGCCACAGAGTCCGGACTTAAATCCAATCGAAAATCTGTGAAATGATGTGGACAAGGCTTTAAAAACAAAAAGAATTGGAAATTTAGATGATTTATTCCATTCCACAAACACGTTGCCAAAGGCTTGTGGAAAGTTTGCCAAGGAGATTGGCTGCCGTCCGAAATAATAAAGGATACCTCATTAAATATTGAAGGTAAAAATATGAAAAGATAAAAAAAATTGAAAAATTTTCTATTTTTTTCATGTTATTTCTTTGCAGTGCTACGAGGGTGGTCCGATAAGCCTACAAAAGAAAAACAAACATTTTGGAGAAATAGCGATTTATTTTTCAATATAGTCTCCTTTTAGCTCGATACACTTGACCCAGCGATGCTCCAACTTCTTTAACCCGTCTGAAAAATACGTTTTCTCGAGGTCTGCAAAGTAGGCCTCCGTGAGGCCATGACCTCCTCATTCGATTGAAATTTCTGCCCGACGAGTGACTTTTTCAAGTTTGGAAACAAAAAGAAGTCGCACGGGGCCAAATTTGGCGAATACGGTGGATTGGGCAGCAGCTCGTAGCCCAATTCGACCAATTTGGCTGTGGCGAGAGCGGAGGTGTGAGCCGGTGCCTTATCATGGTGGACGAGCACTTTTTTCTTCGGCAAGTGGAGCCGTTTTTTCTTCAATTCGACGTCGAATCGGCCCAATAATTTGGCATAGTACAGCCCTGTGACCGTTTTGCCCTTCTCTAGGTAGTTGATGACCTTGTGAATCCCAGAAAATGGTGGCCGTCACCTTTCCGGCCGATGGTACAGTCCTCGCATTCTTCGGAGCACGTTCGCCGGGTGAAGTCCACTGTTTCGACTGTTCCTTGGTCTCTGGTGTGTACCAGTGGTACCATCGTCGACTGTGACGAAACGACGCAGAAACTCCTTCGGATTGCGCTTAAACAGCGCAAACACTGCTCTGAAGTGGTCTCACTGTTGCGCTTGTTGTCCGGAGTGAGCAAACGCGGCACCCATCGCGCCGACAGCTTTCTCATGCCCAAAATTTATTGCAGGATATGACCCACGCGATCTTTTGAATGCCTACTGTCTCAGCTATCTCGCGAACCTTCAATCAGCGGTCTGCCAATACGAGATCGTCGATTTTTGTCACGTTATCCTCCGTGGTAGCCGTTTTCGGGGCACCTGGACGTGGCTCATCAAAAACCGACGTGCGAAACGTTGAAACTCGTTAAACCAATTTTTGATCGTCGCCATCGAAGGAGAAGAGTCACCTTATACAGCATCCAAACGCTCTCTGATTTCACTGCGCGATTTCCCTTCCAAAAACAAGAATCGAATCACCGACCGATATTGCTCTTTTTCCATTTTTCTGTAATCCGCGGACACTCCCGCTTCCACACGCGGTCAAAACAAAACTACGAGTCTGATCCGGCTGAAATTTCGACAGTATTCGTACTAGAATGTACTACACGATAGTAAGTTATCGATACTGGCGCCATCTGGCGGTGAGGCTAAGTACTTATCGGACCACCCTCGTATTTCTATTTCCACCCATTTTTCAAGTCTTCTGAAGTTTTTGTTTTTTTTACTAATTTTTAATTAATTAGGTTAAAAATTGTTATTGAATTCTGTACTTAAGGTTATAACGAAAACATCGTTTTTTCTTACATAACATTATACCTATTATTACAAGATTTGTAGGTAAAGTGCTATTTCTCTTTCCGCCACTGTATATAAAAGGTGTGCTACTATTTTTATGATCGCAGCTGTATATTAACGCAAGACCTGAACCCGAAGTACACCGCCCAAAATGTTAAAATATGGCTGCTTTTTGATGCTCGCTCGCAGCTCAAAACATGTCCATAGTAATTCGACATCGACCCCATTGAACATTTGTGGGTCGAGCTCGAATGAAGAAACATTCGAAAATCTGCAGCAAAGGCTCTTTTAAAGAAGCTCTACAACTTTTAAGCCCTGCAAAAAACTTACCGATGCCAAAACGATTAAGGGCTAGGGAGTTATTGATACTAAAGGTGGCGCAATTAGATACTGACGTGCCAACCACCTATGTATGTACATATGTATGTATATTTCATGTAATTTTTATTTTTTAATTTTACTTCAAATAAATTTTTCACGACTCAGCCTTTAGAATTTTACTTAGTTATTTGAATACTCGTAATGTCTTGTACGAATAATTTTTTGAGTAATTGTAAGTACAAACCCCCACTGAATAAAGGGTTATCGACAACAAAAACAATATTCCCGGATGAAGTGTTATTTAAATCCCAGATCAAACTTGAATACATTCATCCACCCTTGTTATGTTATCGAAAATCGAAAATCCCATCCAAAATCGAAACGATTTGATATAATTTCCCTTATCACTCAGCCATCGTATTATCCCTAAATCACCCTCAATTCAATAAACCACACAATAAGCCCCTCTTTAACCACCACCCCCGCCACAATCGCAATCACGATTCCCCAGTCGAATGAATCTACGTGTCAAAATCAACATTTTGATGGTAAATTAATTAAAATCAGCAGAATAAACCTACATATGTACGTATAAACGATGAGCGAATAAAGATAGCACGACATGTGAAAGATACCCAAATGTTCTGGGAGATCCTATATACTCATGGTAACTAGCATGGATGGATGGATGTGTAGTATGTATGTACAACGTAATTCTTAATTAAATATTATGGGATTAAGAGCTTACGAGCGGTTACTTTCCCAAAATTATTATCCTCCGACTCATTCCAGCAGGATAAGTGCCTACACCACTGGGTAGGCACTGTGTCTGCTAGGAATAGCTGAGCGGAATGATAGATCATTTCTGTTTAAGGACTTACCTCGACTGTTACTGCAAAACTCTTGGATGCATAGATACTCGTATAATGCGTATTAAACTTCGATGCTGTGGAGAAGTTGTTATCACGACAGTGAGGCCGGCAACAATATCGCGTTCCCCTTTGTCGCGTATGTTTTTCTATAATCCGAATCGAAGAATGTGTACCTCTCTAGGCCGTTTAATTAAAAATTAATCCAAAAGCAAGTGTATTTGCGAAAGTGATCAAGTGAATGGATGCAATGTAACGATCCACGACAACAGCGAACCGTTAAGAAAAATAAAATGAAATGAACAAGCTAAAGATAGATGCAATAATTAAAAAACAAAACAGAAAAAGGAAAATTATAACAACACAATGGTAGCACCGGTGGAGGAAATAGCGAGCTCGGTGACAAGGAGGAACAGAAAGACAGAAGCAAACAACCGCGTACTCTTCGCCTTATCTTTACTCCAGATTAAACGGTTTGTTTCCGTTTACTTGTTTTATTTTTACTCTTTTTTTTTTTACAAACACTAGTCGAGATATTAATTACCGGCTAATTAGAAACAATACACAGTCGCGGTAAACAAACGCGATACTCGCATTAGATACACAAACAACTACTACGACAGCTTTGTTGTTATCTGTCTCTCAAATGCACGAGTTTCACGAGATACAAGATAGAATTTCAATTGGAAATTGTTGTGCAAAACGTTCTGTTGTTTATTTTCTTTTTTTGTGCTCTTATTAGCACCGATCGCGTCACTAAAAAAAAAACAAAAAAAAAACTGCAATCTATTGTGCGTGAAAATTCTATCTCATAGAACGCGCATACACACCACACTGTGATTTTCAGGTGCGAAAGAGTCAAAGATTTATTTGCAAAACGAAAACAAATTTTCTATCTTTTGTTGTTTTTCGTTGTTTCGTTTTTGAATTGTCTGGTCTACATATCTACCACACAGAGCAGAAGAGACAGTACACACACTTGCGCCCACCGCCCAATACACAACACCGAAAAGATACAAACAACAAACGCGACGATGAAGCCGGTATCTCAACGATAGCACACTTACCCCAAGTGACTTGCTCGCAACGTGCTTGTATGAGTCGGCAAGTCAGGTGTATTTATTTGTTTATAGGAGATCCCCTTGCGCACGTATTGGTGTATGGATATTCGTTCGTTTTGCAAAACAAAACTTCCGATTCGATACAATTTATTCTTATCGTACACATGCGATAGAAGCACACATCAGAATTGATTTGGATAATTTGTCTTTATTGCGGGCCAAGTCTCCGATAGTAGTTTTGATACAAAAGTATCTTCTTCATTCGGTTGCGGCTGCAGCCATTGTTATTCGCGACGCTCCGGCAACAGACATTCTCTCATTAAATTTAGATTTGCGAATATTTACATTTTTTCGCGTGGTTCCGCTTCAGCTGCATGTAAGTTTCTATCTTTCCTGGTATCGTTTTGATTAGGTTTTTTTTTTTTCTTTATTTATATTCTGTCTGATGTCGAAACAAACATTCACTCTAGTGTGTCTAGTCGCACACACACTCATACATATACGTCGCGCCGACAAACACCGATAGATACAGACACTCGCTGTTGTATTTTTATTGATTTACTTCTACTTCACCCGTGAAACGTTTGCTGGGCCAACAGCATCGAATAACAAAAATCTCGGCGACTCGACGTGCGCCTTTTATATCCCCCAATTCGATCTAAATATTTTCCTTTTTGCTTCGCGGTAATCACTGCACAATTTGCATTTGTTTACACACAGATACAATTATTGTATAGTAGTTAAGGAGCGACAAACGATGAAATCAAAAACCGACCGAAAAAATAAAAAAACTATAAAAACGAGAAACACTTTTTCAAGACAGGAGAACACAAGATGCAAGAAAGAAAACAAAATGCTAGAGCAGTGGGGCAGCACAACGTGTTCGACGAGGGCACACTACACCGTCCGAGTTGATTCCAATTCGAATTACAGCTCTCTAGAAACTGATTTATTGTGTGGTGTGCTCGCATCTTTTGCTCAAATACTGGAAACGAATACACTTGGCACGGATTGGAGTTGTGTGCGAATGCGAATGTGAATGAGAGCGAATACAGGCATTCATCTGCGCATGATATCTGTGGCTTTAATATCTATAGGCTTTGTACGTGTGTCACGAGAGAGATCGCTGAAATTGTGAGAATTTTCGCAAGGAGAACAAGAACAAGTGCATGGGAGCGGGTTGAGTGAGTTTTTTTTTTCGTTACTTATTGAGCATATGAGTAGGGGCGAATGGTGTTTTGTTTGGTGCTTTTGATCCCTGCTGCGGCAAGTGAATCGGTGATGCCAAGTTGAAGAACATTCTGCAAATTTAGATAAAAATTTTGCCGGGATTTATGTACATACGAAGGAAGTGATCAAATTGATATAATGCAGAGTTATGCGGAAATGCGTTCTATTAGTTTAACCCTCTAACTAGCACCACGGTACCACCTTTAGGCGGGTTCAAGGTAAATCGCTAAATAAAACTATATTTCTATTTTTTTTTTAAATATTAGTTTCACTTCGGCTTCAAATAATTGCTCTGTGCGATTATACTCGGATCACTACCTTGCGGCAGCCAAGGTATAAATGAGGATATCACTGATGCTACGGAGTCGAGCAGCACAAAGACGTCGTAAAGTTACAATTGCAGGACATCGCTAGGATATTTTCTAATCAAGTTTCCTTCCATCCCTCACAAAATCCGAGGACACCAGCAAAATCCAGAGAACAAGAGTAGGAACATTGCCAGCGCCCCATCAGAGTCGCTGCCTGATGTGTGATGTGATGTGATGTGTTGGGTTGGGCTTCCGACCGCCGCCAGTTAGACACCCCTGTTTTGATGAACAAGCAGAATGATCTACTTGCATCGGACGAAGATATGTACATGAGAATTCCGTCCACCCGACCTAGCTTGTTATTTCGAAGCTTAAAACTAACAGGGCCGCGGGCGCAGACGGTCTGACTGCTGAGGATGATTGGGTGGGGCGCATGCACCAGCTCATCTGGAATAAGTCTCCTTAACATCGCATGTAAGATCTTCTCTGCCGAACTGCATGATCGTTTGAAATATTCACACAGTGGCAGGCCTTGGAGAAGACCTTTGTAGAAACGGCAAAAATGGGTTTTTCGGCAAATGAGGGAAGGACGAAGTACATGCTGTCATCCAAAAGAGACATACAGCACCAACGTCTTGGCCAGAACGTATCAGCTACAACTTCAAAGTGGTCAAGGATTTCGTATATCTTGGCTCATTAGTGACCAGCGACAACAACACCAGCGTCGAGATGAAATGCAGAATTACACTTGCCAACCGCTGCTTCTTTAAGCTCAAGAGGCAATTGAGTAGAGCCCTCTCTCAAAGGACCAAGGTGGCACTATATATGTAAATCATTGATCATCCCGTCCTGCTTTAAGGCGCAGAAGCCTGGACTTTAGGGAAAGCGGATGAGGATACCCTCAGTCGCTTCGAGAGGTGAACTCGGCGTTCAATCTATGGTCCCGTTTGTATAAACGGAGAGTGGAGGAGAAGATAGAATGAAGAACTGTACTGTCTGTACAGCGACATCGACCTAGTACGACGTCTCTGTATCGAACGTCTAATATGGCTAGGCCATGTATAGCGAATGGACAACACAGCTGTGGACGACCTAGCCTAAGGTACGGTAAGATAAGGCACACACAGGTGGAAGGGGACCTTAACGAACGACTGGCAAAAGATCGTGCCATTATTGATAGATCGATTTTTTATTATAGAATAGAAACCGCTCAAATTTCGAGCTAATGCATAATTTTATGAACCTTAAACCGCACCCGGCCTAAATGCGGACTTGCCTATTACGCTGTATTTTTTGTTTTAAGGTGAGTTTTGCATTAAGATATATGAAAATGGATTCTTTTAAGCGCTTCGAGCTATCGAAATGGATGGATGAGGAAATTGCTGATTTGATGGGATTCTTGGAAGATGACGTCTATAGTTCTGAAGACTAGTTGAGCAAAGAAAGTTCCATGGAAATTCGCCAAAATAGATAATTACATTCAGCAATTAGTAAATGCAAATTACCAACGATTTTTGTTCAACGATTTTTTCTCAATGAACATTCTAACTTTACTAATGGGTAAGCTTTACAATGGACAGTAATACATACCTAGAATGGGTAAAATGGAAGGCAAATGGACTGATCAAAGATGCGCAGGAATATAGACAATTTATAAAAAACAGCTCGATCGACATCTTTCTAATACCAAAGACACACTTCATAAACAGAAGCTTTCAAAATATCCCCAAATATAAAATCTCCCCAGCGGACGAGCTCGCACTGGTTCAGGCAAGAAATTAAATGCCATGAAATTGAAGGAGCCAAAAAGATTACTTAGCAGCAACAATGGTTCAAATCCGAGACACAGAAGGACCGCTTACCATATCTCCCTTACACTGCCCGCCTAAGTACATATATAATAAGCACCTTCGAGTATGGATAATTCTCTTTAAACATATAGGATCATGCTCCATTGCAGGGGGTGACTTAAACGCAAAGAACACGGACTGGGGCTAAAGATTGACCAGCAAGAAAGGAAAAAACCTTATGCACGCATTGACTATTTACAATTATTTCTTAGCACTACAGAACTTATACACTGTCTTACTGACGCCAGAAAAAATCCAGACCTTGTGGACTTTTCGTTAAACATCGTTAAGCAAATTAACTTAAACCTACTCACCTTGGTTTGATTTGTCCTCCGACCACTCACCTACATTAATTAGATACCACCAAAAAGCCCAACTGAACGAAACTATGCCATACTTAACTAGGCACGAGACAGACTGAAATGCGTATCGCGAATTAATTGACAAACAAATTAATATTAGAATCCCACTAAAATCTAACGAGAACCAAAAGAGCGCAATAATTTACTTCAACGCTGCATTAAATCAGCACCTACGCTGAAACAACCAAAAAAGACCTACATACCCACGTCAAATTTCATTAGATAAAAAATCAAAAATAAACGTAAGCTGAGGGAAATTTGGCAACAACCAGACCACTACTTGACAATGGCGGATAAAGCTAAGATGATGGCTGACAACCACATTCTCAAACACAATCAATAAACAATTTTTTTTTATCTCACCTACAACTACTCCAATGGACACTAATTCCGAAAAAAATAATAGACACACTCAAAAAAAAAAAACCACTGGATATGACAAGCAACTACCTGACAAAGGCATCGTATACCTCAGACAAATCTTCAATGCTTTACTCCGACTAAATTATTATCCCAAAGTCTGGAAAGTGTCCAAAATAATAGAGATTCCCAAACCGGGCAAAGGCCCAAAAATGATCAACTCATATAAACCAATATTACCTTATGTATCAAATATTTTTGAAAATGTGTTACTTGATCATTAACAATGTTGTAAGACAAAAAGTCCCATACTGGACCATAAATTTAGATTTCTACAAAACCACTCAACAATACAACAAGTTCACCGAATTAACAATAAAATACTAACTGATCTGAACGAAAAAAGGAACTGTGTGTCGGTTTAGATGCCACGAAGGCTTTCGATAGTGTTTGGCACAAATAACTCTAGTTTAAACTCAATAAAATGTTACCAGACTATTTATTTAGATGACAGGCATTTGAATGTGTAATACAAAAACGAATTCATTGAACTATGCAATATAGACGCAGGTGTACCACAAGGAAGTACTTTAGGACCAACGGCCTATCTCCTCGACACATCTGAGCCATCTAACTCCATGTTAGCTACATTTGCAGACAACACTGTTATTCTATCCTCAGAAAAATGCATTAAACTTGCTACACAAGCAGCTTAAGATAGACAGTTGACTGGTTTCACAAACAGGGAATCAAGATAAACGAGGACAAAATCGTACAAGTCATATACAAGACAAAAAGAAACTTCAACCCACAAAGCATCAAATTAAACAACAACAAATTCATTGTCGATAATTCTGCAAAGTACCTAAGTATAATTATAGACGACAAATTGACATGGAAACTGCATATAATATTCAAACGTAACGTTATTAAAAATAAATTCAGACAGTTATACTGGTTCCTGGGAAAAAAAAACTCTAAACTCTCCACAGAAAACTAACTGCTAACTTACAAGACAAAACCTATATAGACTAACGGGATCCGAATTCGGGGCACTACATGAATGACAAATTTAAACATTATTCTATGATTACAAACAATAATCCTTCGAACGATAGTCAATGCACCATGGTACATCACCACCGAAGACCTGTAGCACAATCTCAACACAACAACGGTAAAAGACGAAATCAAAAAATTAAGCAGAAAACATCAAATCTCACTATCTTATCACTCAAGCAACGAATCACGTAATCTACCGGACCAGGAAACCAACACAAAAAGACGATTAAGAAGACACAAGTAGATCCAGTAGATCACCAATTTTAAATTCCTCATATCGTGTTGTTTTTATTTTTTACCTATTCGAAAAAAAAAAATCTGTTCAACGTGAATTTGTGAGGCTATGGCCACAGAATATCATTGTATTCCCACTTGTATCTCTAAAATAAATTACTAGGTGTCAAAAAAAACAGCTACAAGTTTGAATGTAAGCCACGACGAAACTGTAACAATTGAGGTTTAATTTTTCTTATGAACGCTACAATCGACGCGCTGCACACACAAAAAGTAGACTTTTGACAGGGCCCCAACTTTTGTGCAGGCGGTTTACTGACAGACAAAACTCAGAGGTTAGGACACTGAAATTACTGATTAGAAATATCTAACAGGAGAAACAATCAAAATGCCTTTCAGAATCTGAAGCTTCTGCATTGAAAGTCTTTTACGAACACTCAGCATTGATCCGCAAAGCGCCGTCATGGATGTCAATTTCTTCGTGACTGAGGATCCTCAGGAGGCGACAGTGGGAGCTGTCTTCCAGGAAGTATATAAGGCGACTCACAGCATTCGCCAAAATCATCACCTTTGAAACAGAGCCCTACTTCAACGCTTCTACCTTCGAAATAATATCGATCAGTGACATTCAGAGAATCTGGTTTTATCAGGTTCAATGAAGATTCTATGGCAAATAACGTCGTCATCAGTGAAGGAGCAAACATAGTGTTCATTTGGGCAAGTGATCTTCGAATCACTGAAAAGTAAAAAATCTGCGGGAATCTAATGTTATGCTCGGGCACCTCCCACCAGTGGCTGCAGAGAAGTACAAAAACGCATATTATGCAATGCATTTGAAAACAGCGGTGATGCAACCAATCCCAAAGAGGAGTAAGGACACCTCTAAGCCGTCAAATCTGCTATCGATAAGTCTCCTTCCAATTGTTGACATGGTCTTCGATTCGTTGATAAAGCTTTTTTTTTTTGCACGGCAACGCTCAGCCTCATATTGCAAACGTGGGAAAAAAATATTTGGAAACGCTCAAATGTGATATTCTACCACAACAACACCCACCTTATTCTCCGGACCTGCACAATTTGGCAGGTCACTGGTTTATTTCTTTCGCAGAAATGGAAAATTGGCTCCAAAATTGTATCGCTTCTAAAAACAAAACATGTTTTTCGATATGATTATTAATATTATCGCCGGCCATTTTGAACTCGGAGTTTCAGAGTCTCGTTGACCATCCTTTGCCAAGCCCTCCTGTTATGGGTTCTGTCCCATCTCTTGCAGATCCTTCCTAGTGGTCTTTTTTTACGGGTTTTCAACTCATTATTGGTTTGGCTGTTGGTCTACTGTCCATTTTTTGTCCTCTTTCCAAAGACCCTTATAATATTTATTCATTGGCGCCTGGGAAGTTTTTAGTAGGCAAACCACAATTGTCAAGACATCCGCCTTAGATTATCACATACCCAATCGATGGCAGCAAGTTCAATTGATAATTCAACAATAGGGTGAGGAGGAAAGTATTTTCACGGCCACCAAGCAAATGTGAATGAAGCATGTCAGCCAAAGTGCTAAATGTGAGCTATGCCATAATATCTAGCGAAAAGAACAAGGGGCGAGCTCTCCAGAGTCATTAAACTACATTAAACTTCTTTGCTAAATCCTGCAATCATTGAAGATAGGTAGGATGTTCCTGTTATTTTTTTCTTTGCGTTAATATATGTATATTTCAAGATGTTATTTATAATCTAGTAAAATTAATGTTAAAACAAGAAAATCGCATATTCAGTATCAAAACTGCGCTAACTGTAATTACAATAAGATTGTAACCTTAACTCACCTACCTAGGCGCCAAATTTAAGATAGCTTTTGTAGAGCGTCAAAAGATTTAGGTGGTATAAATGGTAGCACAAAACAGGTTTGACATGGGTGAAGATTCTAATTGCCAAAAGCATTGATGCTCAACCATGATAGGCTTAACTTTGTATAAAAAAAAACTAACGAAAATCCCACTTAAAATTCAACGAAAAGTCGAGTTACCCATGTTGTCCATTTATTTTCGTTCGGTTTTCCTACATTTTGTTTTGTATTTGAGTTGTTCAAATTCCCTGTCGAATATCTCATTTGATTAAGACCTTCCGTAAGCCCACTTAAGTTAAGAAATATGCATGTATATTTGAAAACGTACGAAATCCCACTATGGCCCTGCCATACCTTTTGCATGCAATGTGACGTTTTAGAATGCTCGCGTAAACGTACGTCTATCGTGGTTGAGTGTTTACAGCATTTTCATTTTCGATTTATTTCCCAAGGCTAGCTTGTTAACTGAAGCGATCCTTGGCTAGCTATTTCCAAGGCTAGCTGGTTAACTGAAGCAATCCGCTTATATATAAAGTAGTTCAACTTGGGGAAGGTGGGCCAGAACTCCTTATTGAGTAGGGCGAGTGGGAAAAAAGGGTAGTTTGGAAAAATTGTTTCCATGAAGTAAACAGACAAACTTGGGCTTAAGAGCATCGAAGGGAATTTTAAAAACCCTAAATATAAGAGCAAGAAACACCAACACACGAACTGCGCCTAAGCATGAATGCTATGCAAAGCTTCTGAACATTGCAAACCTGCGAATCCAAAACTGATCATATTACTACGAAGCATTTGTCGTGCCTTGGCATCATTGCAATGCACCTTGAGCTGCCATCTCAACCCACAGTCTGAGTGAAAGTTCCCCTACGATTAATGTCCTACGAGTAATTCAGCTATTCAGAATTCGTGCGTGACATGCGTATGAGCACATATCCGCATTCCGCACTTCTTGGTCCGCCACCATCTCCACCAGGGTAGTTTTTGGCAGCCATAGTGGTGGCTAAGTTGAGTCTGAGTGGCGGTCTGTGGCGCGTGCTCAATCTTTTATTATCACCATGGTTGCCTGCCATTGTGTGCGTCATTCATACTGCAAACTGCGAGCATAGAAAACAAGCCCGACAAAGCGAATGTGAAATTATTACTTTAGTGTGGTCGAGTGGCAGCGAGTACAACGAACTGTTCTCTTTGGGTGCCGCTCAGGGCGCCTGATGGGCTAACACACGTTCGAAGTCGGTTTCTTGGCTCTGATATCAATGCCGTCATTCAACCAAGGATTGAATGGATGGACAGCGGAGACGATGGATAGATGAATGTGTTTGTGTTGCGTAAGAAGAATTGAGTGGAAATCCTGGCATGTTCTCAATGAAGGGGTGGACGTGTTCCAAGCGACGATACCAGTTGTGAACCTAGTGCGCAGGATGAGGGGAAAGCCTGTATTTCAGTTTTTGTTGATGACAATGATATTCTTTGTATTCGATTTTCTTTTTGATCCTTTTCGCTTATATTTAGCGCCGGTAGTTGGTTGAAAAAGGGTGACATGTGCGTGTGGTGATGGTTGATTTATGAGAAACGATTCAGAACTGATTGCGCTCAGGTAGACGCGAACCACACAAAAGGGGTTTTGGCAGGAATAAGTAACGATTTGGATTTTGATTGAGAAAGTTTTCGTTGGACAGCCGTTTGTATATGTAGCTGGGAAAGTTGAAATCTCACCCGAAGGATTGGAGATAATGTGCCCTGCGGTTATAGGGGGCGAATGTTTTAATAAAAGTTTTCAAAGTCGCCATGTATCTTGACATGAAAGCGATTAAGGAAGCGAAAAATCATGAGTTTTTTGCGAGGAGCATAGAATAGAGCGCAACGGAGTCCGTAGATATCCGTAGATTCGGATTATGGCCAGACCAGGGTTTCATTCTTATTTATGGAACTCAATGTAGTACTTCCGCGGATACATTCTCAGATATCTATAATACATTTGCGTCAGCCCTTTTTCCAATCCTCGAAGTTTGCAGCCTTTATCTATTCAATCGTGGCAAATCTCCGTTCTTGAGTGGATCTTTTCAGTTTTGCGAACAGAAAACACTCACAGGAGGCCAAGTCCCGTTAATAGTTTTTGACCAAAATACTACGCACAAGCAACGATAAGTGAGCAGGTGCATTATCATATTGCGTCAAGCATGAATTTTTTTCCCACAAATCTGTAAGTTTCCTTTGTACTTACTCAAGCAAATGTTGCATAACTTCAAGCTTATATTCCTTACTGAACGTACGTATAAGTCTCCTGAACATCGCTTACAAGATCATCTCTGCTGTTTTGTGTGAACGCCGCAGTGACATGTAGCAATGACATCAGAGCCGAAGTCAAGTGCAGAATAACTCTTGCCAACCGCTGTTTCTTTGGGCTCGGAAGGCGATTGAGAAGCAGAGCCCACTCTCGGAAAACCAAGGTGGCAAGTTGGCAAGTCCTGCTTTATGGCGTGGAGGCATGGACTTTATCGAAAGCGGATAAGGAGGCCCTTGGTCGTTTCGAGAGAAAAATTCTGCGCTCGATCTTCGGTCCGGTCTGCGTAAATGGGGAATGGAGGAGAAGACTGAACAGTGAATTGTACGGGCTGTACAGCGACATGGGCGCACGGCGTCTACGGATCCAACGCCTATGGTGGCTAGGCCATATAGAGCGCATGGACACCACAGCTTCGGCCCGAAAAGTCTTTGAATCCAAACCTGAGGGGCGACGCGGTCGAGGACGGCCGAGTTTATTAAGGTTGCGCACGCAAGTAGAAGGAGATCTCAACTAACTAGGCGTGCGGCGACAGATCGTGCCAGTTGGAGAGACTTTTTGAAGGAGGCCCAGGCTCGCCACGAGTTGTAGCGCCGAAGAAGAAGAAGAAGAACGCACCCCCTTTCAGCAAGAACTCATCATGAACCACGCCATTGTAGTCGAGAAAACTGTACTATTTTCGGTCTTGGCTTTTCTAGCCGCTTCCATTGGGGTGATTGGGCTCTGGTCTCGTATCAGTACCATATTTTCACGATCAGAAAGGCATTTTCCATGATGCTAATCATACTCAACTAAGGAATAGTATTTCTTCTACCTTAACTCAGAGCTAAGAGCAACGGCCTCGCTGAAATAAAATTTGTAAAAGAAAACAAAAGACATGTGTTTTTCTTTTTCATAACTCGGCCTTTAGTAAATGATTTTTTGTTTACTGTTTTACCGTAGACGGCTTTCTCTGGACCCGTATATGATAGGAGGTTTTATAAGCACCACACAGGTGTACTCCACGAAATACACTGTCGGTTTCTTTACATCAGGCTCAGAGACGGTCACAATAATCCATCGGGATATAATATACCCCCGGCGCGGGGTTCCAGTCGTAAGAGGCCACTACATTTCTCATGAATATCTGCCCCATGAAAAAATGGCAGAGGTACGCGCAGAGCAGATGACTCTGTATTACTCACACCCACATCCCAACACCATTACATCATCAATTCATCAAAAATCATTGACTTTGGTGTTAAATATGGCTAATGTAAAATATTTCGGAGGTAAACTATTATAGTTCCCCGATTGGATCTCCGGGTGGGAACTATCCAAGAGAGATCATCCATGAAAATAAATTCACCAAAATTAAGGATAGGCTCGTGGAACGACCGAAGCTTGTGCGAACCGAGTGCTTTCCAAACAGCAGTCAGAGAAAATAGTAAGTATTAATTAGACATCGCAGCGGTACAAGAAGTTCAACTTTCAAAAGGAACAACTGTTAACGACGGGTATATTGTACGTGTGTAGCAATACGGATACCTATCATCTTGGAACTGGATTCTACATCAGCAACAACATTATGCAGAACGTAATGGTCATAGTATTTTATTACAACCGAATGTCGATGGCGAAAACCCGGGGTTCCTGCAATTACATAATAGGAAAAGAATCCGTATATGAACCAACAATAGACGAAGAAAGTCTTCATGTTTCATCCGATTATCTTACGACAATCAATTTCGCCAGCTCAAAAGATATGACGGTAAAAATGTCCAACATTCAAACATAAAAGGATAGGTATACAAGGTTAAATGGTTATCACCGGATGTAGTAAAGCGTAACCAAATCGATCATTTTATGATAGATAGAAGACACCATAGCAAGATGCTAAGCGTATTAGCAACAGCGGAGCCGATTCCGATTCAGACCTCATCCCAATCATCGCCAAAATTAAAAGCCCAAAACCCTACCAGATGGCACAGAAATCAACGAAAGATTGAAGCAGTATGGTCCACAAAAAAAGTATCGTGAAGGAGGCAGCGGAAGCATTGCGATGCCGCCAAGCAAAAGCCTTGGTTCGACGAAGAATGCGAGTAAAAAAAAGTTTGCTAAAATCATCGAAGGTGTGAAGGAGCGAGCAAACAGAGCAAAGAAGTTCATCGTGTTTAACATGGCAAACACCAGCTTCGATATCTGCCCCTGCTCAATCCAAGCAGGCAAACAGCCTGGCATTTACCGGGTAGTAAACCAATGTGTGCAGCCAACCTGGCCCTCCAGGTTGGGGGTTGTGCTTAAGGTTGACATCCCTATCGTGGAAAACAAATCTTGTTACGAAGCAACAACGTGCCTCGGGTACGGAGGGATACAATGTTGACGACCCATATAATACGAAAAGATCTGAGAGTCTGCACTTGGAATGTTCGGTACCTTAACAGACCATGTGCAGACAACCAACTGGAAGAAACACTCGACTGCCACAAAGCGGATATAACCGCACTCCAAGAAGTGCGATGGGATGGACCAGGCAAAAAAAGGATGAAAAATTTATTACGGTAACTGCTACATTTAAGCGAACGCCTCATAACAATCATCAAAGGCATCCTCGGGAATATAAGCCTAATATGCGTTCACACCCCTACAGAAGAAAAAAATTATCGTCCCAAGGATGACTTCTATAATCTCCTGGACCGAACGTACGCCCAATGCCCCAGTTATGACACCAAAATTGTACTAGGAGACTTTAATGCAAAACTGGGCAAAGAGGACTTATTTTAGTCGACCATTAGAAAACATAGTCTACACAACACCACTTTCGACAACGGATTCAGGCTAATTGACTTCCTAGCAGGGCGTAACCTCCTTGAAGCAAGCACACGATTCCCACATCTCAACATCCATAAAGGAACCTGGGGGTCACCACATCAGTCGACCAGCAACCAGATTGAACAGACACTCCTCCAGCATCCTAGACGTGTGAACCTTGTATGAGCCTACATCGACTCGGATCACTATCTCATCGTTGCCAAGGTACGAATGAAGATATCAAGGATGCTACAGAGTCGAGCAAGACAACAACAGTTTGACGTCGGAAAGCTACAATTGCATGACGCATTGTCATGTAACTTTTTCAACATCATGCTTGAAAAGTTCATACGAGACTCACTGGCCAATACAAGGTGTACGATCTATTTCAAGTCTGCGCAATTGCTTGCGTACGCGGCTAAAATGGGTGTGGAGGTTAATAAAACCCTCAGCTAAAATTCAATTTACACTTTATTCCCTTAACCCAAAAAAAGAACAAAACTCTGCACGCGGAATCCCAAAAACGACGGAGGCGATGGAGGGGCTTGACTGCTTGGTACTGATGTCGGACGATGAGTGAGTAATGGAAGCACAGCGGCGATGCAACGGAACTTTCCCTGGTTCATCGAGCTTTTTGGGTGGCGTGATGCGTCGACGATGGGCTGGCCGGAGCTGTCAGTTGTTGCTTACTCTAAGGCTGCCGTCACACCGCCACATGGGTCTTTCGGTTAATGAGGGTAAAACCAAATATATGCTGTCATCCAAAAAAGAAGCACAACACCGACGTCTTGGCAAGAACGTCACAGGTACAACTTCGAAGTGGTCAAGGATTTCGTCTACCTTGGCTGACTAATAACCAGCCAAAACAACACCAGCGATGAGATCAAACGCAGAATTACTCTTGCCAACCACTGCTCCATTGGGCTCAAGAGGCGATTGAGAAGTAAAGCCCTCTATCGAAAAACCAAGGTAGCACTATATAAATCACTGATCATCCCGGTCGTCCTTTACGCCGCAGATGCCTGCACCTTAACGAAAACGGATGAAGATGCTCTTGGTCGCTTTGAGAGAAAAATTCTGCGTTCAGTCTACGGTCCCGTTTATATAAACGGAGAGTGAAAGAGAAGATACAACGACGAACTGTACGGGCTGTACAGTGACATCGGCCTAGTACGACGTCTCCGGAACCAACCGAATCTAAGGTGACGCACACAGATGGAAGGGGACACCTTAACCAACTGGGATTGGGGCACTCGAAACAACTAGCAAAAGATAGTGCCAGCTGGAGATGCTAGTTGGTTAGGTTCACATCGGACTGTAGCGCCATCTACGAAGAAGGAAATACTCGTACAGGAAAAATATGAGGGCAAAAATACGAGATGAATTTATGTACGACTAAACACGGCACGAAAAGGATGCCGGGCTTGGGGAGCTCATTTTGGGCTGTATGTAAATGGAGAGTTACTAGCAATGGAACACGGTGTCATCCACACAGGAGCGGTTCAGGTAAAACTGCCAGCCATTGAGGAAATAAAAGAAACAATCCATCGGCTTGAAAATAACAAGAGCACAGGGATCGATCTTATACCATCAGAATTAACCAAACATGCAGAAAAAATATTAACAGAGAAGTTACATGAAGTTACTATATGAAACAATGAAATTATCCCCGAGGAATTGAGAACATCGGTCGTCATTCCCGTATTCAAAAAAGCTTATCGGACAAAATGCACCAATCACCTAGGAATATTTCTGCTATTAAGTTGTTAAAAGGTGCTGTCAAATATACTCTATGCTACTCGAGGTAGGTGACTATCCATATGACTATAGAAGGAACCGTTAGACGAGTCACTATACGGTAGCGTTAAGAAAAGAAATGGGAATTCCAAGAAACGGTACATCAACTATAAATCGATCGAAATATATCATACCCTTGTAAGGCTGAGAATCCTGAAAAGGTTGGTGAAACTGATACAAATATGCCTAAAAGGAAACAAAGGACAAGTTAACGTAGGAAATGTTGTAAGAAATGTGGAAGATATAATAGTAGCAAGGAAGGAAGTAGGCCTAGAAATAAGTGAAGAGAAAACCAAATATATGGTCACCGACCTCTCATCTGACTGTATTCCATAAACGCTTTGTGAAAGTGGAGCAATTCGAATATCTGGGTACCATATTTGGCGCCACAAACGATATACGAGTAAAGATCGAAATAAAAAAAAGCTGCACATCGACAACTCGTGCTTATTTGTTTTATTCAATAAAACTCTCTTGTCTCGCAATGTTAAAACCCGCATTAATAAAACTATAATTATGCCCGTGACACATTGTTGATATGAAGTTTGGTCCATTGCTGAGAAGGAGAAAAATAGATTTCGGGTATTCGAAAATAAAGTCTTGGTGGAAAACAAGACGAAGAAACTGGCGGATTGAGAAATCTACACGATCAATAACTTTATTCAGCCCCAAGCAATGTATGATTAATAAAATCGCGAAGGACATGTAGAACGAATGGACGGTGGACGAACAGTCAAAAGAAGAATGAGTTGGAAACTCAAAGAATGCCATGCCGTATTAAAAAGGACAATATAACAACAGGTCTAGATGAGATGGGACAAAACAGTGAAACATGAAACGAGCACATACGTGACAGGGTAGATTGGCGAAGGGTGATCAACGAGCCTCTGAGCTTCTGATGATAATAATAATAATAAAGCAATTCATGACGATGGGATGTTATATTTATAATAAATGGAAAGTGGGACATTAAGCCCATGAGATAAGTGACACCAGTCTGTAATTATAAAAAGCTGGTATTTCGCAAGTTTTTCCGTTACGTCCGCTATATCCTTGTTAAGTCTGGAATCCGTTGACTAAAATGCACAAGAAACTTAGAAAAGGTTTTAAGCTAACGACTTAACGTTGAACTTGTCGATATCAATCTTTTCCTTTAAGAGTCACCCATCAAGAAGTGTGACTTAAAATTTTGCCGCATTGTTAACTTACAAGTATCCAACCAACACGATGAAACTTTTAATAAGTAAACCCTAGGAGGTTATTAAATATACGGATACAAAAGTTTGAAATAGTGAAAGTTCACCACAAAAACCGTGAGAGCGTCTCATAAAACTCGTATTTCTCATCCAGGTATAATGGATTTAATAGATTTATTCAAACGCCAGCAGAAAATATCTCTGCCGGGCTGAGAATATGACTTAAAACTCAAGTGCATCTATATATTTATCAGGCATGTATAATCCAGGCCAATCCACTGGATTAGATTGGTTTCGACTGGAGTTCGTATAATACTTTATGTAACTTGTTCATATACACTGTAGTTCATATTATTATTTGTTGAATTTAGAAAATTGTCATTTATGGTATAAAGTCGGGCTGAAATTCTTTACTTTCACTTGATTTATTTCAACTGATTTATTTTCATTTATTTTTTTTAACCGTCCGGTCAATGACCAAATGTTCACCATTCGTTCAATAACCGGGTACCGGGTACTCACGTATAGTGTCAGGTAGAAAAGCTATTAGTAGGCTGCGTGCGTGTGAAATAACTATGGTAATAGGGAGACCATATGGTTCTCGAACATTCTAGTATTTGGGATGCCATGCCCCTTCATCCCGAACAATATTTTTTTGTTTTTAATATTTTTATTAATCCTATACTTACAACTACCTTATGCTAGGCAAAAATGTTAAAACTAGCTTAATTAGCTTATAAATATCTTACTGGCCCTATGCGGGCACGCTAAGACAAACAATATATATCTAACTTATGTCTTTCGACTGCTCTATTTTTAATGTTTATGTCTAAAATTAAATGTAATTAAATGCTTAGAAAATAACTCAATCGTCATTTTAAAAGCGTAGTGAACAGACGTTAGATATCTGTACTACCTTAACTTACAACTGAAAACGAACACAATTTACAGTGAAAGTGAAGTGAATTATACAAAATTAATTAATAAAATTAATATTATTAATAAATAATAGTTTTGAATATAAATACGATGGATGATTCATCGAGCTTTCAACGGTAAGGAGAGATTTACTTATTTTACTGTCGAGTAAATGATTTTATATGGTATTTTAAATATTTAAAAAAATAATAAATAATAAATAATAAAGTGAAAACACTTTCCAATAGAATCACTCGTTCTCAGAGAAGAGAGCATTGTGAGAAAACATTCGAAGCTGAAATATTTGACGATGACCACGTGTCGGATAGTGACGACGATGAATATTTTCCAGGTAGTGAGGCTGCAGGTTCAGATTGTGATGATACATGTAATAACCATTTCTGTTTTTTATTATGTACGTCAATAATTCTGATGTTTTATAAATTATGTATGTTTTCAGATTCATGTATATATTCGATTTGATGATGCCAATACTCGAGCTCAGCGTTTGGAGACAGATAAAGCTGCTCCAATATGAGACATTTGGACAATGCTTAATAGTAATTTAACAAAACACTATAAGCCAACAGAACACCTGACAATCGACGAGCAACTTTATCCATACAGTTGTCGAACTAGATTCACTCAGTATATTCAATCAAAGCCAGCTAAATATGGAATCAAATTATGGTGGATATGTGATGCGGAAAACTCGTATCCACTTACTGGATAGCTTTACACTGGGAAATCGAGTGAAGGTCGTGAAAAAAACGTTGGTGAGAGAGTTGTCAAAGACTTGGTGGCACCGTACAAAGGATCCGGTAGACACATTACAATGGATAATTATTTCACTACTCTTCCAGTGGTAAAATATTTACTATCCTGGAACTTGACAATTGTTGGCACTTTGAAGAAAAATAAGGCATATATTCCACCAGCAATGGTTGAATCGAAAACGCGAGAACAATTATCCACTGTATTTGGGTTTCATGAGAAAGTAACCATGTTATGTGTCAAAAAAAAAGGCAGTAATTATGCTATCATCAATGCATCATGAAGCAAAAATTAGTGATAGTGCAAAGAAAAAACCCGAAATTATTCTGTTTTATAACTAGTCGAAAGCTGGAGTGGAGACAATGGATAAAATGCTTGGTAGATATACTACAAAAAGATCTACTAAAAGATGGCCTCTAGCATTTTTCTATAACATGCTCGATGTCGCCTGCCTTGCAGCATATATCTGTATTATGAGAATAATAAAATGCTTGCTAGTCGTATGAACGTATGAACTGGATCAACACCCCAGACACAGCTCGATTCAACCGGAAGAATAAGGATTACTGGTGTATGCTCTACTTGCCTTCAAAGTGAATTTAAAAAACGTCGCAAAACTAGAAAAATATGTTCGGTGTGTGAGAATCCTATCTGTCATGAACATTGTATTACAACCACGACATGTAAAGAGTGTGCGAAATAATTAAATGTACTTTTATTCTTGTGTGGCATTGTATTATTATAAAAAGTAAGCAATAGAAATAAACAAATAATCGAAAAAAAAAATTCTTACTAAAATAAATATAAACGGAATTATATTTTTCTTACCTACTATCTTTGCTATTGTTTATAATAAGAATTGTTTAAATAAAAGAAATTACAGACGATATTGTTTAGAGTCAAATTACCTCAATACTTTAATGAACAGTCTCTTTAGTTTGTATAAACCCGGGTTTATCATATATGACAACTATGCTGGGTACCCGGGTACTTGGTTATTGAACGAAGGAGGTATCAAGTTTGATAGTTAATAACTATTATTAAATAATTAATTATAAAAAAAATTGACAAAAATTGGGTATCAAACTACTTCAATTTTGGGGATCCGGACGGTCTTCAAATTTTTTGGAGAAAAAGTTAATAAATTCTACCTGCGAAACTAAAATGGATACCCGGGTACCTGGTCATTGACCGGACGGTTAAAGCACCAAAACCCGCAAAAGTTAGTTAACTTATTCGGTAAACAAGTAAGTTCGCGGCAACTTTATAGACAAATATTCAAATTACTACTTTTGCACTTCTTGAAAGCAAGACGCTCTATTTTACAATCAATCGATAATTACCATATCAAACCATTGATAATCGAAAATGTATATTTGTGTATGAAATTCATGGACTGAATGAGGATGCTAACAACAAGTAATGAATATTGCAATTATGTTAATAAGAAAAGTAAAATATTTAAAATTGCCTAATTTAGCAAAACTTGTTTAAGTAATAGTCGGAATTAAATTCTTCATAAATTAATAAAGTCATTTGGAGATATTAATCGTAGCCGTCGTCACGACTTCCTTTAAGAAACGATCCTAAAATGTTTGTGTCTAGTTTAAACTTAACGTTTTCAATTTATTACGCGCCGACACAGTCCACTGTGATTGTCTCTCACTGAGGTATTGGTTTTCGCAGAATACCAAATAAATCTTGGCTATCAGTGCGGAATACACCGAACTTTTGTATAATACATAAGTGGAATGACTCTGTTCGGCTTTACCAAACATTCAATTTGCAAGTACTAAATTATTTTCTCATAGATTATTTTTGGTGCTCTTGCCAGTCAATGTATGGTATAGTAATTGTGTTAAATTGGTCCACGTGCCCATACTAGGAAAGGATTACTTTGACACAAATTGTTCATCATATTGACATTGCTTTTTGTAAGTTAACATGGCGTTGATAAACGATTATAAACAAAATCGCTTTTCGTCTGGTCGTGACTTTATTCCTTCGAACTGAGTACAATTTGATCAATATGTCTGGGGAATACATTTAAGTCACAGAATATGTTCCCCCTTTAATTAAAAAAAAACACGATATGTTGGTAAGTTTGTCTAAAAACGAAATTTTCTTAGCTTTGGTTGTTTCTCTCCAGTAAGTTATTTTAAATTAGTTAAGTTATTCAAGCGTAAGAAATTTAAAATAAAATAGGCTTGTGTTTATACCTACTCAGCCTACGCACACTGACGTAGTACTAATACTAAGTCCGATTACGCACGCCGACACTAATTTCGGTTACGCGTGACGGTCATTTCGCCCATACCGAGACCTAAGATGTTTACACATCAAAAATGATAAAAAAAAAAGTGTTCTCCCTTCATTGTCACAGTTCGGGGTGAATCTGGGCCTTAACCAACATGCCCCTCCAGCTAGCACGATTTTTCGCTAAACTTTTCCAGTGCCGCACACTCAGTTGGCTGAAGTCCCGTTCCACCTGTGTGGCCGTTCTATACTCCGCCGTCCCTCGCGCTTGGACTCGAAGACTCTTCGGGCTCGAACTGTTCAGTCTTAGGCGTTGAATCCAGAGACGTCATGTCGCACAGTTCGTTGTTGAATCTTCCCAATCCAATTTTAGCCGCCACCGCCTCAATACTCGTAAATGCGTGTGTTCTTCCGATTATCTCAATATGATCCGCGTATGCAAGGAGTTGTGAGGATTTGAAATAGATTTTGTCTGTTGCGTTAGCCAGTGAGTTTCGCAATCACATGACACCGCATCGCCCTGCCTAAATCAAAGCTATCGGTTCGGTCTGCACTGATTCGGACGGAGTAGCGAGCATTCTCCAAATTCATACTGCATTACGCTGTCGTATGCGGCTTTGAGGTCGACAAATTGGTGGTTATTGTCGACGTGAAATTCGTTCGGTTTTCCAGGATCTGCCGTAGTGTGAAGATTTGGTCGATGGTGGACTTCCCTGGCCTGAAGCGACACAAATTTACCATTCAACCTGACAGCGGTATATATATTAACAATCCGCCATTGTATAATCTGCAGAAGTGGTTTTCCCATATTCTTAACATCGATTACAATTCTTCTACTATTGTTGGTGCCCGTTCTCATCCCTACGGGCTTCTATAGAACGGAACTTTATAACTTTAGCACGTTCGCTTTACCTGTTTATACCTCTCCTCGTCGCTTGCTTCTCGGGTACTGCTGCTTCTTTCTCGTAGAGCTCACGAGCTACTCTCGTTCTTTTATGCAGCGAGGCTCTATATGTCTCTTGCTTCGCTGTATGAATCCTTCTGCATTTGTCATCGAACCAGCTGTTTCTTCGTGGTGGAGCCTTGAAGTGCAGAACTTCAGATGCAGTGCTTACTAGCTTGTTTGCAAAGGTTCCATTGTTGTTCTATTCACTGAGTGGAGGGTTGAGGTATATGAGACGCGATTGGTAGCGCACGAGCTGTTTCAGGCGAAAATAGCTTTCCGACGTCATAACATTGTGTTCTTGCTCTACTCTGCTGCGTTTGTGATATCCGTAGGTGCTCCTCGGAAAGTCTGAACATCAAGAATAGTGAAGGAATGTCTAACGTCGATCTGACGTCAAGACGTCGAGATAAAGAATTTTTTTGTAAGGGAATCCTGATCTTAGAAAAAAGATGGATCAAATATATTGACTTATTAAGAGACTATGTAGAAAAATAAATAATTTTTAAAGTTTCAAACCTCTTTATCTTAGACCCTTAGAGGAACACTTTGCTATCCGTCTGTCTCTCTCTCCCTGCCGAGATTCTTTGTTTAGGGAACGCGTGGAGGTACCGAGCTAAAGTTAAAAACAGTCCCTTGAAGCTGTGAAAAAATCAAACTTCTAAATTAATGTAAGAAAAAGATAGGCTGTATACCGCAAAAAACGTAGATTTCGACACTCTCAAGGGAATCAAAATTTATAGGGTACTCTTCACTGACCTAGAACTATGAAATTTGGCAAGTAATATCGCCTTATACTAGGTAGGTAGGTAGGAGTGGCCGCCTGATATCGAGATACCAGGCCCAATTAGCGCTTATGCGCCGTTTTGATGCCACAACTCAGTGACCTAGTGTGCTGTTATTGGAGTTTCATATCCATCCTGTGGAATTAAGGAATTTGATGATATTACAGAATCCTATTTCCCTGAATTCTGATAGATCGTCGAAGGAGATTTTGCCGAGTAGGCGCTGTCTGGTTCTAGCTAGAGCCGGACATTCACACAGGAAATGGGTGAGAGTTTCCTTTTCCAGTGGGTTCTTGCAACTACGGCAGTAGGTGTTGAATGGGATGCCTAACTTAGCAGCGTGGGTACCGACAGGCCAGTGGCCAGTACAGATGGCTACAATTCTGGCAATCTCTTGTCGGGGTCTGTTAGTTAGGTCGAGGGTTCTTTTCCTGTTATAGGAGGGCCATGTTTTCCTAGATATGACGCAGTTGCTAAGACTGCACCATCTGGAGTTCGCCCTCGAGAGAAAGTGTTGTAGAAGGTTTGCCTTGACCAGTCTGATGGGGGGAGTACTGCCTCCGCCAAAGAACAGTCGAGGGAAGAGCCGTGCCTTGCTAAAGCGTCAGCCTTTTCGTTTCCCTCTATTTTGCTGTGGCCAGGAACCCAAATGAGAGTAATGTTGAAATAGTCTCCTGCACAGCTGATTTCATCCTTACACTGTGCAACTAATTTGGATTTTATGGAGTGAGAGTCGAGAGCTTTGATAGCTGATTGGCTATCAATATATATATTTACATCTCTCTTGGTAATAGGATAGCGCGTGAGTAACTTGCAAGTTTCCTTAATCGCCAGTATTTCCGCTTGGAACACGCTGGCCGAGTCTGGAAGTCGCAACGATTTGGAGATATTCAGTTCCGCTGAGAAGATACCCGAGCCAACCCCACACTCCATTTTTGAACCGTCGGTGAAAAAAGCTACCTGATGGTTCTCAGAGTGCAGTCCCTGTTTCCATGCCATCCTGGATGGAAAGTGGACATGGGCGGCTTTATTTGGGTTGTGTATGGTTGTCGTGAAATCGGTTGCAGTCATGGCCAGGTCACTAGGTAATAGGTCCAGCACCTTGCTATGACCGTAGGGTTTAGATGACCAGAACCCAGATTCTCTGAGTCTAATGGCGCTACAGGCTGCATTATATCTTATGAAGAGGTCCAGAGGGAGGAGGTTTAGGAGTACGTTGAGTGCCTCGGTCGGGGTAGACCGAAGGGCACCGGTTACCCCGATACTGGCCGATCTCTGTACGCGGCTTAGTTTTTTGATGTTGTATGCCTTACTTAGGGCAGGCCACCATACGAGCGCTCCGTAGGTGAGGATGGGGCGGATGACAGCCGTGTACATCCACAGCACCATTTTGGGTCGGAGTCCCCAGCTTTTGCCGAAGGTTCTGCTACAGGCATAGAAAGCGACACATGCTTTCCGTACCCGATGTTCAATGTTTATCTTCCAACTGAGCTTGGGGTCTAGGATAATTCCTAGGTATCTAGCCTCGGAAGACAAGGAGAGTGGCTGGTTGTTGAGTCGAGGGAGATTAAAGGACGGTATCTTATATTTGGTGGTAAACAGCATCAGTTCTGTTTTACTCGGATTGACGCTTAGGCCGCATCCTGAGGCCCAGGCGCTTAACTTATTCAGAGCTCTCTCTGAGATTTCGCTAATTACCGAGGGAAACATTCCCGATACTAGGATGACCACGTCATCAGCATAAGCAACCGCCTTAATTCCGATTCTCTCGAATTCTTTCAGAATTTTATCGATAACCAAGAGCCATAGTAGAGGCGATATTACCCCACCTTGGTGTGCCTCTATCTACGGTCTTAACTATAGTGGTATTGCCCATCTGGGCCTGAATGATCCTAGTTCTGAGCATGGATATGATCCATCTACTAACAAGTCCCTCTACCCCTGCCGAGGTGAGGGCTTCTTGGATCGATTCAGTGTGAATGTTGTTGAAAGCACCTTCTATATCTATGAAGGTAGCTAAGGTAAATTGTTTATGGTGGATGGATTTTTCGATTGTCTGCACGACTTCATGCAGGGCGGTCTCAGTGGACTTGCCTTTAATGTAAGCGTGTTGGGACTTCGAAAACTTTGTGTTTCCTAGGGAGTCAAGGATGTGCCTGTCCAAGATGCGTTCGAGGGTCTTCAGGACGAAGGATGTGAGGCTGATAGGTCTGAAATCCTTTGCGGATTCATGACCGCGCTTGCCAGCCTTCGGGATGAAGATACATCGAACTCTTCTCCAGGCTAGGGGGATGTAGTTGAGTTTCAGCGAACTTCGATAAATCACCGTTAGCCAGGGTATAACCTTGCCCAAATTCTTTTGTAGCATTATAGGAAATATCCCGTCAAGTCCCGGTGACTTGAATGGAGGGAAGCTGCTAATGGCCCAAGATATATTATCGGGGTTGATGATCAAATTAGCATCGCCCCGTGGTGTGTGCTGCGTATGATGAGGGACCTGCGTAGTAGTCCCGTAGTCTTTACATCCGGGGAAGTGGGTGTTCAAGAGAAGTTCCAGGGACTCTTCTGTGGAATCTGCCCAAACACCGTCGTTACGTCTAATGTAGGATGGATTCTGGTGTTGTTTGGATAGGATTTTGCTCAGCCTGGCAGCATCCTTTAGTGTTTCGATTGACTGGCAGTACTCTGACCACCGCCTTATACTACAAGTACAGGAAAAAGTCTGAAAATTATACATTTGTAATTTAATCATGAAAAATATAGTCTTTAATCAAATTACGTAATCAATCAATAGAAGTTAAGCAACGGTATGCGCGGTCATAAGTCAATTTGGAAGACAATTTTGAGAGGGATGGGCCTGGATGGTACAAAGACTTAGATATTAGTTATGATAACATTGTATAAAAAAAAGCAAACATGCCTAGAAATAGCAAAGTCCATGAAAGCGAAATAATTAGAATCGAAATCCGAAAGCTACAGCTCCTTGGACAGAATGGATGATGACGAACTGCTCCCTTCTTTAAGTTAACACGGTAAATATTGCAACGGCAGTTCCCACGAAATCCACATCCGTACGTGAAGGAATGCGCTGACACTACGACTGGCACCGAACATAGCGCATCTCGACACCTGATGCCACCGTTAGAGTGTCAATGCAGTGGGACAGCACTAGTTTAGTATTTAAAATAGTAATAAGAAAATTAGAGTACAGTTCATTTTCGCACTTGTAAGGGAAAGCTCTGCCCCTCAGAGCCAAGAAATAAAAAATATTTTTTTTTAATCAAAATAAATAAAGAAATTATTGATTGGCGCCCGAACAGGGACCATTAGTGTTCGTACGCGAGTAAATGTGTAATCATCTACTAAGGAAAAAGTGAAAGTCCCAGTCGCCTAAAGTAGCCGCCGTGCCCCTTACTACGGATCAGTCGTATTTAAGAAAGGAAGAAAAACACACAACAACAGAACCCTAACAAAATAAACATAGTAACAAATCTAGTGGTATTAGCCAAATACAAGCTAATAACACACGCCATCCAGACCAACAACGGAAGTGAACCTGACTTCCTTATCTATTTCGCACACATTCCATCTCTCAGTTTTCGTACACTAGTTCTACCGTACACAATTCATTTAGCCTTCATCTCATTTCCTACGTTCCATACTTCATATATTTCGCATACTCATCCTACAGCACATTCTTCACCCGACACCTACATCTTATTAGAATTTGTTAAGGTAATTTTAAGTACGACAAGATTATAAACGCCAGTCATAGACTGAATGTAAAAGGGAATAGACGTTTTCAATAACTTACATACCAAGTAAAGGCTAAAATCAATTGTACTAAGTTAAAAGAATAGAGAAAGGGCATCTATAAATCCTTTGACGAAGTCAATAGCACTAACCTAGCTTCAATATAATTAAGAGGGCCTTAGAGAAAAATAAAAATTTGGAAATATGAAAATAATGTCGTAAGCATCCTAATTTTAGACATAACATTTGATATCCTCTAAGCCAAGAGCATTCGGTTTTTCCAGATCACATAACAGATTATTTACATAAAGTTTACGTCACGGTTATATTGAGTTTCCTTCTTCATATCCCAATCATAAAGTGAGTACAAAATGTATACGAGTAAATAAAGACCGGTCCTACGCCTGGCATACCATTTTCATTTCAACACTTTTTCCGCGGGACCACTTTTAGGCATTATATTACGGGTGGGTGAAGATGCTTTCATCGTAATAGCCACTATCGATTGGGAACTGGAACTTTTGTCATATCGTGTATAAGATTCGAGGATTGGTCGGTTAAACCTCTCGTACCAGGTTCTAATACTTCGCTGTTTGTCCTTCAATTTAATACTTCCGACTCAACTTTTTTGGATCATGAACCAAGATATCAGCTGGAAGAGGCACCGCTCGTAAGGCATAAAATAAAATTTACTGCACTATTCTTGATAGACGCAATCTTTACAGAAAGAACTTATAGTTGGCATTACTCCCGATAATTCCCGATTTCCTCATACGTATGTTTGGTTTGCCATACAAGTGCTCGCTTATGCCGAAGGCATTGACATAATTGGTCGAACTCAGCTAGGTGTCTGTAATATATACGTATATCGGTCGTACGATCAAAAGAAACACGTGCTTACAATTCAAGTGCCCTCTTTGACATTTGTGCATGGTGAGAACCCACACACAATCTGAAGGTATGCTTACATCAATACTACAGTGTCAATGAGGCATTTACGAGCATTGAGACGGAAGTGGCTATGATAGGACTGGCTGTAAATGAGAGCAAGACGAATTATATGCTGTCGTCGAAAAAGGACCCGAACCACTGGCGTCTTGGCGAGGTAGTCAAGGACTTCGTCTACCTTGTTTCCGCAGTGACATGCAGCAATGACATCAGAGCCAAAATCAAGTGCAGAATAACTCTTGCCAACCGCTGTTTCTTTGGGCTCGGGAGGCGATTGAGAAGCAGAGCCTTCTCTCGGAAAACCAAGGTGACCATATACAAGACCCTTATCATCCCAGTCCTGCTTTATGGCGCAGAGGCATGGACCTTACCGAAATCGGATGAGGAGCCCCTAGGTCTTTTTGAGAGAAAAATTCTGCGTATAAAAAATTAAGCCAAGTTAAACATGATTTAAATTGAAATCCACTTAACACAAGATCCTATAAATACACAATGCACATGAAGAACCTGACAGCGAGCACAACAGCACCATAACAACAAACTTTTAGTTTGATTAACAAAAGCAAACTTTATTCATCTTCCGCCCTGAATCACTGAAATCTTCTGCACTCTTTGTATTCCAGCAGACAAGAGTCGTCTTTCCGACAGATCTCCAGGTAGTCACACCTAAGCATCACTTACATAAACTCAGGTAAGATTTAACTACAAATTGCTTCCTCGTTACATGTCCTCATCACATTTTGGTTTTGCAATCTGCCAGTCTCATGTTCACTCATACATTTGTACTCGACGTCGTTGCTATCGTTGTACTGCAAACGACAAACCATTGTATTGCTTTGTGGTATCGGGCACGTCGACGAGAACATCCGAACTTTCTCAATGGCTTCGTGTTACGGTTTATTACAAGAAAGTTCCTAATGATATGTTGACAGCGTGATTATCATATTTAGAAAGCGAAATGCAAATTCACCATAACATTCAAGCCCTACATGACGAGACAGCTGCAGCACCATAGGTAGTTTCTTGCAAATCCATCCCAAAGCCTGTCCAACTCCAGTCGCCTCCACATTTTCTTCCCAAACTTGTGCTAATTGAAATTAAATTTATGTAAATGGAATCTTAAGCAATTCTCCAGTAATTTTGTTCGAGTTTGCTCTCAGATATCAGTTTGAAGTCTTTTTTTCCGTCGTGCTCGGCAATGCGGGACACAGTCAACTGATTGAAAAAGTTGGACAGTGGAAATTGATTTAATCGAACCGGCTGATATCCTGTGTCACTGGCAAGACATGAACTTTGATAATTAATTTTTTTCTGATCCTGTAAGGTGGAGTGACTCAGTAGCTTAGTATGCTCATGGAGTAGTCGAACACAAATAGTCTGCGAATTCTATTGTAATTGCCCCGGTTTCATTCTCAATGAAATTAGAATTATATACATATTAGATTCGTGTTCGAATTCGTGATAGTCTGGGTAAACAAACACATTATTTCGCGCACCGCATAGACATTCGCTAAACATTCGGCGAAGGAATTCAAACAGCAATTGCACCACCGAAGTTAATGGCATTCGAATAAATCGATTGATATGAAAACAAATTCACAGCGCGATTCTTTTCGCAACTATAAGTTATCAATATTATGGCACACGAGGCAGCATTGCCATTCACGATTCATTTAGATGAAGCAAAATGGGAATTTGCGGCTCGGAGTACCAGTCGTAAAAGGCGGCTAAATTCCTCACAGATATCTGAGCTGATGACTCTTCACTGCACTACACCACAAAACACCTAACTTAAAACAACAAAAATCATTGACCGTGATGTTAAATATGACTGGGCTTCCTTGGGTAAAATATTCTGGAGGTAAACAAGTTCCCTGATCGGATCTCCGGGTGGGAACTTCTTCTTCTTAGATGGCGTTACAGCTCAGGGAGGGCCAGAGCCAATGCACATAATCGATGGAACCGTTGAAAAATCACTTTCCAACAAAAATTTACCATGATTGCTTTCGTTGATATAGAAGGAGCTTTCAACAACATAAGACCACTAGCCATCACCAAAGACAAACTAGAGGTTAATGGTAATATTACACTTTGGATCAAACAAAAGCTTTCAAGCAGATTGATTCATTCGAAATTCGGCTGCTACCACACAAAAAAGGCAGTAAAACGTGGCACACCACAAGGAGAAGTACTATCGCCACAATTGTGGGTGCTAGTTGCAAACGAAACACTCCTATCCCTGGAGGACAGCGGGTGCAAAATCATTGCGTATGCAGACGATATTGCACTAGCAATCAGCGGAAAATATCTCCCGGCAATCAGAGATTGCCTAGGCAAACGGGCAGAGAACTGCGGGCTTGGAATAAATCCCTCCAAAACGGAGCTAGTTTTATTTACAAGAAAACGGCAGATTACTTAAATCACTCCACCAAAACTCAGTGGGACTTGTGTTGTGCATAATACTCGACAGGAAGCTCAACTGGAGATTAAATGCGGAAAACATTTCGTTGAAACATAAGTGAGCAGTTCATTCGGTTCTGACATAAGCTTATGCTCGCTTATGTCTATTATTGTTAGCCCTTTAGTCTGGTGGCCGGCACTGTATAGGCCTAAAAATGCCAAACTTCTAAGTAGGGTTCAAAGGATAGCGCGCATCTCGATAACCGGGGCACTGCGAACAATCCCCCGAAATACGGTTCCCCTACTCCCCTTGGATCTTTTTGCCAAGGAAAAGGCAAAGAAATCGGCGCTGGGATTTAAGAAATCAGCTCATTGGAAGTTCTCTGAAATAGAGCACGCTGCTTCCTACGCCAAAGCAATGATCAGAGTGAAGTCATGACCTGCTTAATCCAGAACCTAGACTTCAAGATTATTTATAAAACAACAGTTCCTAGCCAACTACAATGGGAGGGGAATGAATTTCCAAGAAAAGGCATTGCACTGCAAACATACACAGACGGGTCCAGGACAGGCAATGGTGTGGGAGCCTATGCTCCGACCTTAAAAATCAACAAATTCTTTGGACTACCGAACCACTGTAGCATATTCCGGGGTAGCTAACAGGCTGTCTGTGAAATCGATGAAGAACAGAGACATCATCACCTACTCAGATAGCCATGCGGCAATAAAAGTACTCGAATCAGCAATAATAAGATCAAAATTGGTCAGGTCCTGCCGCACGTCCCTAAATGAGATATCGAGCAGATGCGCTGTAACGTTATGCTGGGTATCTGATATACCAGGTAACTGTGAAGTAGACGAAGTAGCCGAAATAGGAGCTCACCAATAGAAACCCAAAAATATAAAATCTCGAAACAAGCACTGCAACAGGCAAATGAGAGATGGTAGTAGCGTTGACCAAGTCTACTTAAGTGGTGGCACGATGGACCGATCTTTGTCTAAGTGTTCCCCACCGCTTTATAGGGAGGGAAGCCACCTAACCTAACTTAACCTTCTTCCATGAGTTTTTCTCGAATTAAATCTATCTGAAATAGGTAAATACGTAAATTCCCATTCTCAAAACTCAATTACAAAATGGCTTTACTTTCAATCTCTTCCATGAACTCGATATGGTGCCCTAGGAGTAGTTTTTTGTATTGAATAAGTGAAGTCACATGGAGCTCAACTTCGCATCTTTAGTTATAATGCCTTTTATGACCACCTTATAGTCAGAAATCATCTCTTTATGGTTGGCAACGTGACGATATTTTCAAAGAACGTGAACAAGGTAGCTACGAGTAATGGTCATCTGACGATTTTTGAGTATCAACATTTTGATTTCCTTGACGTGACGTCAATTGATGTTTTTGGTTGAATGAAAACCTCATTTTTTCAACGCCTTCGATGTTTTGAAATTTTGTTTTCCGACAAAGTCTGGTCACTAAAGCCCTTTCGCAGGATCCTCAACATTCTTTGACTGAAATGTATGTACAGAAAAATATAAATGATGATAAAAATGTTAGATCAACTATTAATTTTTCTTTCTTTTTGTAAACTCTGCTTTTAACGGAAATGCAATTGTAGAATTTCGAAGTAAGAAATTTTGAATTTTTACAGAATTCAGAAGTAATTGGCAGTGGGCATAGACGGGTTAGACCGGTTTTTTCTCGAATAATACAGTTTAACTTGTACTTCAACGTTTTATTCTTTTTATTATCCAAATCTGTAGCACTTCATTTGTACACTACTGGCAATCCTCGGGGCAACATCATCACCAGCACGACCGCATGCACGCAGCCACATCGTAAATTTCTTTCAATCCCCGAGGTATTTATGAAAAAATAAAAACACAAGCAAAATAAACTCGTTTGGTAGGCCAAATATGAAAAGCAACATCCATCCAGCGTCGGCTGGTTCAGCGTAAATCGCTCCATTAAATCCAATGGCCCCATTTGGTCAAGGAACCATGGTGAGCTCCTTTGAGCTGGATTCGCCATAACACCGCAGGTGATCTTTCAGATCTTCGCAGTTAATTCAATAAACATTTTCTCCTTATTAATGGGATTAACACAAAAAAAAAAAGTTTTAATTTCGGTTATAGTCATCGACGCGACTGTGGCTCGTACATATAGCGGTAATTTCAACTCGTTAATTAGCATTGAGATATGTGAAGAATTTTATTTTGACTTTAAGTTGCGGCACACAATGGTGTCTGCTTGGAACATAAAAAATTATTTAAGGCCGGAAGACATGATGAGTTCAGTGTGTACGGAGTTCCAGCTGTGAGTGAAGCGGCTGCGGCGAGGGTGGAAAATTATTTATCTAGCGGTAATTGGCAAATAGGGGCGAACTACGAGTATTGCTTTTCGCTTTATTAACTTGTTGATATTCAAATGTTTCGAAATTGATTGGACTTCGATAGGAATATTTCCTGTCTGTACAGGCCATCCATTTTTAATTTAATGGAAATTAAAAATCGTGCTTTCAAAATTTTGCCTGACGTCAGAGAACGGACTTCTGGAAAATGTTACTTAATATTTTGAAATTTAAAATCAACCAAAAACTTTCCACAATAAATTTGAATCGATAAATATCTTGCGATCAAGCTGTTTTCCCTCCGTTGAAGGTTGAGCTTGGAGGTCAGAAATCAATTCCTAGAATCTCTTCCAATTAGTATTCCCTTATTCCCTTTTCCTTTGGATGCGCACCAATTTTTTGGTGCGTTAAATAAAATAACCGCTTGATTCAAATTTTCGTTTTTTTTTCATTTTTTCTTTTAGTTGCATAAGAAATGAAAAACAGGACACTGATGGTGTCAGTAGAAATGAGTAGTATAAATTAATTTAATTACACCAAACTACAATAGCTGAATAGATGAATAGATGGCGTCTGATGGAATGGCGAGAAAGATAATTTCTTTCATATCCTTGAAACACCTTTTTTGATACGTACATATGTACATATGTATATGGCGCAATTCAGAAAACATATATTCTTCTTCTTCTTAGACGGCACTACAGTCCGATGTGAACCTGGGCCTCAACCAAAAAACGTCTCCAACTGGAACGATGTTTTGCCAGTTGTTTTAGGTCCTTGTCCTTGACCACTTCAAACTTTTAGCCGTCAATTGAGACGTTCTGGCCAAGACGTTGGTGTTGTGCGTCTTTTTTGGATGACAGCATATATTTGGTTTAACCCGCAGAGAAGATCTTGTGTGGGATGTTAAGGAAACTTATTCCTCTATAGTTGGCGCAGTTATAGGAGTCTCCTTTCTTATGGACTGGGCAAACGATGCTGAGATTCCATTCGTCGGGTATGCTTTCCCTTATATTTTACAGATGAGCTGGTGCATACGCCCTACCAACTCATCTCCAGCCGCTTTACATAGCTCAGGAGTCAGGCCGTCTGCGCCCGCGACTTTATTAGTTTTAAACTTCGAAATAACAAGCTGGACGGAATTCTCTTGTCGTCCGTTGCGAATGGATCATTCTGCCTGTCTACAGAAGTGCTTTTTCCATATTCTCAGCATCGACTGTGACTCTACTACTAGTTGTCCGTCTTCATCCCTACAGGCTTCTGCGTTGGCTTTATAGCCCTGACATGTTCGTTTTAATTTTTCGTAAAACTTGCGAGCGTCATTCCTGTTGTACTGGTTGGGGCAGTCAAAGCGCACGATTAACAAAGCTGGTAGAGTGGAGGGGGTGTGCAGTGAGGGAAGTAGGCGGTGACCCAACCGTTCTACACATTTGGAAATTAGTAACCATGCAACATTGGACTTTTGAACGGCGAGGTTTCGCTGTTACAGCGTATTTAGAAAATGGCCGAAGTGACATACGTGCACAACGCGAATTCCGCCGGCATTTTCATCTGGCGCCTCGTGCTCCTGTTCCAAGCAGGAAAGTCATTGCTGTTTGGACTGACAACTTAAAAACAACGGGTGAAACAACAAAAAGAAGAGGTGGTAGTGTAAGAACAGTGCGAACACCCGAGAATGTGGAGGCGGTACGATTATCGGTCATACGAAGCCCTCGAAGATCTGCCAGGCGCCACAGCGCTGCTCTTGGGCTTTCAACTCGAACCTTAAGACGAATTTTACATGATGACTTACATTTACACCCGTATAAAATTAAAATAGTGCAGGCTTTGAATCCTAGAGATTATCCTATCCGCGTTGGCTTTTGTGAGCACATGTTAAACCTGTTTGAAGACGACCCACTGGTCGCCCATAATCTATGGATGAGCGATGAGGCTCATTTTCACCTCAGCGGATATGTTAATAGACAACATTTTCGCTATTGGGCTGCTGTCAATCCTCAAGAACTTCACGAACGGCCTCTCCATTCAGCCAAAGTGACTGTCTGGTGTGCAATCTCTTCGAACCGAATAATTGGCCCGTATTTTTTCGAGGATGATGATAGCCGTGCTCTAACAATAACATCTGCTCGCTATGTTCAAATGCTGGAAAACTTTCTCATTCCAGAACTTCGACGATTTCCTGTGAATGAAAACATTTATTTCCAACAAGATGAAGCAACCAGTCAAACAGCCAGAGCGTCACTGGACCTTCTGAGAAACATTTTTCCGAACCCCTTGATCAGTAGGAATGGAGATATTCAATGGCCCCCACGATCGCCAGATCTGACCTCTTGGGATTACTTTCTATGGGGACATCTCAAGTCGAAGGTTTTTGAGACTCGTCCCACAACGGTACAGGATCAGTCAGACTCTTGTTGTCTTGCTCGACTCCGTAGCATCGTTGATATCCTCATTCGTACTTTGGCTACAACAAGGTAGTGAATCGAATCGATGTTGGCTCCTCGGAAGGTTCGTACACCTAGGATGCTGGAAGAGTCTTGCAATGCTGCAGATTAATCTGAGTGAAAATCTTAGACTGCCAAAAAGTCGACTGCCTCTTTTAGGAGAGGTGCTTGTCTCGACTCTATATGGTCACTTGTATCTCCTTTCGGAAGAAAGGATACCCTCCTCCGAGGAGCAGTCTTTGGTCCTCCCCGTCTTCAGGTTTTTGCTTTGATCTTTGTTGATGGCCGCATTTACCTTCGGACTCCGATTACCCGTCTCCTCGTCGACATCACGTTTTCTCTCTCCAGCAAGGTTGTCATCGGTTGCGGCGGCCTTCTTCCTTTTGCGAGCGCTCTTATCTCTTTCGGTTGGAGCTCCTGCTCCCTGCCGATGCCGCTTTAGAACAGCTCTGCCAGTTTGAGGGTTGTTGGGACCCAAAACCGCTTAGCCTTCTCCGATCAGAATCTGTCTGTCAGCATCACCACTTTTTTCGGCGATAGCGCAGGCCATAGCAGGACCCTGAACACCTCCAGCTCCGTCAGTTTTGGAACCTGGCACGCTCTTATTGGGGATTTGACCGTCACCAATAAGAGGAGGAGTATTTGAGGCGCATACCGAAAGTGCTGGCATGCTTATGCCTTCTGCACCAACTTTTACTAGCCGCCGATGCTTTCTGCGCTGCGCGCCGCCAAGAAGTGCGGGGGCTGCAGATGAGTGGGTCGGATGGGTTTCGGTAGGGGATACCTCCGCCGACCTAATCCTCTTAATTGCTTTCCCCAGAGGTTCGCCTTCAATCTTCGTGCCTTCGGCTGTGTCAGCCTCTAAGACTGGTACAAATGCGTATCAACACTGGCGGCAGCCACTTGACAGCTATATCATCTTTCCGCTTAACAGAAAAAAATTGTAGAGGTCCAATTAAAAATTTCCATTTCTCAAAATTATTTTTATATTTAGTAAAAAAGTAATTCAAAAACAAAATTAGATGATTGATTTTGTGCTAACTTGTACTTCCAAAAGTCATAGATAATTTTGACCCTCAGACGATCTACTAAAAGAAAAGCAATGGTGGTCAGATAAACAATGTTCGGCTCTATGCATAATTGCGATAGACGAATTTTTATAACGAATAAACACCAACAACTTCCTGTATTAAAATCCTGCATAGCCAGAATTCCAAAGCCGTTTGGCCGTTTTTGCCTACAACACATCAGCTATCAAGTAACTCCATGGTATTGAGCTTCTTTTAGCACCAACTGTGTTATTGCTGTATTTTAATTGATTTTATAAAGGGTAGGTTATATCCTCCGCAGAAGGTCCTGCGATTTGATTTCTTCGTTGAAGTGGCTATTAGATTCACTTTTCGATTCGCGATATATGTAGCCTTTTGTATTCCCCGTGCTTCATTTGGCATCTATACCTGTCCCCATTCGGAATTCGTGAAGAATGAGTGAAGAGAACTGGTTTACCCACGTACATGCTGAATTTCGGAGGTTATAGCACTATGCAATCCTTGAACAGAGTTTTATACAATTTGCTTTGGTTGGGGGTTTTCTTCTATATCGACTGCCATTTAATATTTGGGTATTCTGTCTATTTTCGGATGAGTGAAGAGAACTGGTTTACGCACGTATGCTGCAAGAAGTCCTTCCGCAAGTAAAAGAAAAAAAAAACCAGTTCTCCTCCAATATTTTTTTAATGTTTTAATAAATAAATCGCGGTGGTGGAAATATTTTTTGCAACAACTGTGACTGAGTCCAACTTCCAAAAGTGGTAATCATGCATCACTTTCGCGCTTGTGTAAAATTTCCATTTAGAAATCATCTTCACTTGTGATGTAGTCACTTTTCACATAAATAAGATGAAAACACTCAACTGCCTCTGCGCGACGTTGCCGATTTTCACATAAATTGAATGATACCTGCTACGGATTATGATCGCCTGATACCTGACTTTGCCAATTCACTATGAAGCAATGCATGACGCGTGAAACGTCGATGGGATATTATGGGATTTGTTGGAAACCATGTATGGAGTCACTGTATTCACTTGATTTCGATGGCAAAAAATGAAATTTACAATTCGATTTCATTTTACGGCCAGTGTCGGCACCTATTGGCCGCACTCATAAACCCTTTTTTTCTTCGCAGACAGCAGATTTAAACACAGATCAGAAGAGATTCTGTGCGCTGATTGGTTGCAAGCGAGATTTAACTGAGTTAAATGGTTCAGAAGAGCGCTATTTTGAGAGGTCTTACACATCGAGGAGAGCATGTGTGACATTGTCAGACAATCACTTATTCAAATGTATATTGACTTATACTGACTTACTTGAGATTTTTCTTGTAAGTGTAGGAGCGTACTGAGCGATTTTAAAGTCGTACCCAATATTGCATGTGAACGAGGGTGATGGCAGATCGAGGAACTTGCGAGTAGCGGTTGCGACACAGATGTTGACTAAAATATTCGAACACTTTTTCCACTCATTTCGCGACTTGAAATAATATGTTTTGATTTTTATTGTTTCTTGTTTCAATTATTTTGTCGCGGTTTTTTCTCATTTAACGAACAAGATTATAGGGGATGGTGGTTCTGAGACCTTTTCGAATTCAGTATCTTTTTCAAACAATTTTAATATACATTTTAAGAGTCTTGGAATAGATGTGTTATAATCTTTTGGTTGGGTATTTAGGGCACGGATATGAGGGGATTAGTTCCCACAGAGGGAACAATTTTTTTAATCTGATCACAGTCGAAAAGCGCGATATGTAGGGCGGTGAAGGTTGGAAAGTCGGAAATTCAACGTTGATAACTCAGCGCCAAGCTTTCCTGTCATTTTATATGTGTGTTTCTGCCATATTTCACTTTTCTGTTCCATGGGCGTCAAAAATCGTGCACTGTTTTCGACAAGGTAGTTTCGGCGAGAGGTAAATATATGAACTCCGTCTGTAATGACTCAATGAAAACAGCCGTCGTGAAGGATAACAGTTCGATAATCCAAATGAAACCATACTACACCAATTTTCTTTCAAAAAGTGAGTTTTGTGACATGTGTTTGGATTCCATCTAGTGTGAGGGAGCCAATGTTATTCAACTGACTTGCAAATATGAGAATACTTGGATATATTCTCGGCTATTTAATTCAGCACTTCGAAGTGAATATTTCCTAGTCCATAGGCTTATACTTAGTTTTTGCATACCAGAACTGCAACTGATGTAACGAGCCGACGCAAGTTCTCTCGTGGTGGATCGGTAATCAAGTATTCATGACACATTTTATTTGAACTTGTCGATCAACACTTTTTAAGTACCACCTTGTAGATAAATTGCTGACTATCAGCGGTATACGGATACCATTAGCCACGCAAGCTTTAAAAATAGAGAATGTGAATAAAAGTCTAAATGTATAAACGCTGATTATGAGATTAAGCCTTACTTATGACTAGACACTTAACTGGAAAACCTTCAGTAAAGAATTTCAATTTCAATATATATATATATCTGTTCCTAAGGTGTGAAATTCATACATGAACGCAAACTTAGTATAAAGGAACCTATGGAAGCTTAATGTCGAAACACTTCTTCTTCTTCTTAGATGGCGCTACAGTCCGTTGTGCAGCTGGGCCTCAACCAAGAAGCATCTCCATCTGGCACGATCTTTTGCCAGTTGTTTCCAGTGCCGCACTCCCATTTTGGTTAAGTTCCTCTTCCATGTCTGTGCGCCACCTTAGATTCAGTCGTCCTCTGCTGCGTCGTCCCACAGGATTGGATTCGAAGACTCTTCGGGCCAGAGCTGCACTGTCCATTCACTCTACATAATCTAGCTGTGTTAGACGTTGGATCCGGAGACGTCGTACTAGGTCGATGTCGCTGTATAGCCCGTACAGTTCGTCGTTGTATATTCTCCTCCACTTTCCGTTTATATGTATAAACGGGACCATAGATTGAACGCAGGATTTTCCTCTCGAAGCGACCAAGGGCATCTTCATCCGTTTTCGTTAAGGTTTACGGATAACCTCCGTTAGGGAGTACCGGAATGATAAGTGATTTATATAGTACTATCTTTGCTTATCGAAAGAAGGAAAAAGGGAAGAAACAGCGGTTGGCAAGAGAAATTCTGCGTTTGATCTCAGCGCTGGTGTTGTTGTCGCTGGTCTTTAGTGAGCCGAGATAGACGATGCTGAGATTCCATTCGTCGGGCATGCTTTCCTCCGACCATATTTTACAGATGAGCTGGTGCATGTGCCCTACCAACTCATCTCCAGCCGCTTTAAATAGCTCAGCAGTCAGGCCGTGTGCGCCCACGGCTTTGTTAGTTTTAAGCTTCGAGATAACAAGTGTAATTTCATCTAGGTCAGGCGGAAGGAACTCTCTTATATCTTCGTCCGTTGCGAATGGATCATTCAGCCTGACAGCGGTGATCATCGCCGTTATACAGTCTACAAAAGTGGTTTTCCATATTCTCAGCATTGACTGTGACTCTAGGGACACATACATATACCACCATTAAACTGCCCCACAAGTGTACATGCAAATCAGTGGGTTGACACGACTGGAGATCAACGGTGTTGTAAGAGTAAGATCAAACAAAAAAAATCTGGAGCATGCCCGTGTCACAAAAAAAAAAAAAAAAAGAAAAGGCAGGCCGAAAAACAATTAGTGCAAAAAAATGCAAAAATACCAGCATTTGATTGGCCTCAGCGATGAAGTAATCCCAAACCGGGAAGCCTGCCGCTACTTTCTGAGGTCAAACCGGCGGACCCCACAAGCTGACCAGTAGGAATGTAGTTAAGTGGGAAGGTTATGGTCCTACACTTCTGACCATAACAACGCCGGAAAAAGGAAAAGAAGAAGAAGAAGACTGTGACTCTACTACTAGTTGTCCGTCTTCATCCCTACAGGCTTCCACTCTGGCTTTATAGCCCTGGCATGTTCGTTTTACTTATTCGTAAAACGTGCGAGCGTCTCCCCATCTCCTCGATCTCACGCTTTCGTGCTCTCTTTTTTTTTCCTTAAAAGCGTGTGATTCTCTCTCCTTTCCTGTTCGTAGAACTCACGAGCGGCTCTCGTCCGTCTGTATTCAGTTTGCTTTGCTACATGGGCTTGTTTGCATTGCTCATTAAACCAGTTGTTTCTAGCTGGTGGTGGTTTGAAACCCGGCACATCAGAGGCAGCGTCTTCGATGGCGCGCTGGTAATGCTTCCACTGCTGTTCTGTGGATTGTGCCGGTGTCACCGAACTTTGCGAGAGGTCGAGGGGAACTCGATCGGCGAAGATCCTAGCTGTCTCCGACGATTGTAGCTTTCCGACGTCAAACGACGTTGTCTTGCTCGACTCCGTAGCATCCTTGATATCCTCATTCGTACTTTGGCTACAACAAGGTAGTGAATCGAATCGATGTTGGCTCCTCGGAAGGTTCGTACATCTAGGATGCTAGTGTCTGGCGTCGATCGTAATGTAATCAATCTAGTTGATGGTCGACTGATGTGGTGACCGCCGGGTTCCTTTATGGATGTTGAGATGTGGATACCAAGTGCTTGCTAAAAGGAGGTTACGCCCTGTTAGGAAGTCAATTAGCTTGAATCTGTTGTCGGCAGTGGTGTTGTGTAGGCTATGTTTTCCTGTCGTCGACTCAAATATGTCCTCTTTACCCAGTAGGGGCCTAAATGCATATAAGTCTTATATTCCCGAGGATGCCTTTGATGCGGATTGTTATGGGGCATTCGCTTATATGCCGGAAGCTTAAGACTTTTGGTGGAGTATTCCTCGAATAACAAATCCGCATCCGATTACACGTTGTTTATTTTCCTATTAGCAGTTACCGTAATAGATATCACAGTTTTTCATCCTTTTTTTGCCTGGTACATACTACATACATCCCATCGCACTTCTTGGAGTGCGGTTATATCCGCTTTGTGGCAGCCGAGGTTTTTTTTTTCCAATTGGTTGTCTGCACATGGTCTGTTAAGGGACCGAACATTCCAAGTGGAGACTCGCAGATCGTGTCGTTTATAAAGGGTCCGCCATCTAACGTTTTTTTTTTCAAGTAGTGCTTATTTCGTGAATGGTAACACTTAGCTCATGTCTGATTTGACAGATAATTAGTTTTATCCTTCCGCTGAACGAATATGGTTGTGTATACGCTTGAACAACGCTGGGAAATATTGCGACATTACTTTGAAAATCATGGTAATGTTGCAGAATGTGTGCCAAAAAAATCATCTTTTCAGACGAAGCTCATTTTGATCTTGGCGGGTATGTAAACAAGCAAAATTGTCGCATTTGGGGCACAGAAAACCCGCACGCATACATTGAAAAGCCGGTGCACGTCAATGGCGATCGTTATCGGGCCATGTTGAACGAATTTTTGTTCACAAAAATTGAAGAGGAGGATATTGGCAACATTTGATTTCAACACGAAGGCGCTACGTGCCACACAGCCGAAGCTACACTCGATGTTTTGCGCCCTGTTTTTGAAGATCGCATTATCAGCCGCAGAGCTAATGTCGTTTGGCCACCTCGGAGCTGCGATTTGACACCGTTGGACTATTATTTGTGGGGTGCCGTCAAAGATAAGTGTTACGCCGACAAGCCATAGACAATTGACGCTTTAAAGGACAATATTCGTGAAGCCATTGGTGAAATACAGCTGCACACAATCGATAATGTGCTTAAAAATTGGACCGATCGTGTAGGCTACTGCATGGCCAGCCGAGGCAGCCATTTGAATGAAATTATTTTCCATTATTAACCGGAAGGATTGTACTTTCAAATAAAAAAAGAAATTTGAGAAAATATTCAGTAGTTTCTTTTATAGCATTTTCAAAAAAAAAAAATTATTTGGCGGACCCTTTATGTGTCGTCAACATTGTATTCGTCCGTATCCAAGACTTGTTGTTGCTTCGTAACAATATTTGCTTTCCGTAATAGGGATGTCAACCCTAAGCACAACCCCCAACATGGAGTGCCAGGTTCGCTGCATACATTGGTTCACTACACGGCAGATGCCAGGCCAGCTATCCAGGAGAGGCCGCGTGGAGGCTGTGTGTCAGCTTGGATTGAGCAGGGACAGAGATCGAAGCTGATGTTTGCTCTGTTTGCTCGCTCCTTCACTCCAACATATACATATGTATAAGTGATGCAAGAAATCATAAAATCATAACACGAAAAAGTCATTTGGAACTCGGAAGTTAAGATCACCCTTTGCCAAGCCTCGCTGTCATGCCTGGCGCGGCATGCCTGGCGGTCTTTTTCCTACGGGTTTTCTACTCAATATTCTTTTGACTGTTCATTCTATAATCCCACGTCTTCACGATTTTTTTGCTCAGTCAATGCTTGTGCCTGAATAGAGCTCCTCGAGTTCTTGATTGTGTAGTTTCCTCCATTCGCCTGTTTCTTCGTTCTGTTTTTCACTATAAATCTTATTTTCAAACACTCGAAATCTATTTTTCTCAATCTGAGTGAGAGACTAGGTTTCACATCTATAAAGTGTCGCAATTGTATATCTTCCACTCAACTAGCGGAAGCTAGGAAGTTATGCACAAATTGTCTTCTATATGGACATCAAGCGCGAAATTGCTGCCCGCATCACACTCTCAGAGGCACAGCTCATTACTTCATGTGGGTGCTATTCCCAACCGACTTTCACAAGTATCAGTTATCACTGAACAGTCCGCTAAGCCATCATCAGTTCAAATCATTTCGGATTCTCAATCAACTAACAATACAAATACGAAAAACAGCCAGTGCTCAATTAACCATTCATATTTTTAGGCACAGCCCTAATGCGAACAAATGGGTCTTTCCAATGGACAATTTGCTGTTCATCTTCCATTCAAATCATCACCAAACATTTTGGATGATTCGTTTCAACTTGTTGAAAAGTGCTTCTACGTGTATAATTTGGAATTAAAATTACATCGGAATCCACACGTAGAACACAGTATGTCGACTTTATGAATCTTCATTCTTCACCTAAATCACATGACCAGGATAGATCCTAAAATTCAGCCAGATTTCAACATTTACTTATAGGGTAACCTATAACCAGAGGCACACAAATGGACTCGGGCTGTTTCGCAAATCAGACATCAATTTCGCTGTCAAACCCAAGGAAATTCTGGTCATGTATCAAGATAGATTTCCTTGGATTTACTACCCAGCTAACACCTCTCTCGCTACTATCTTCCAGAGAGGCCTAGACATCATTCTAGAACCACTGATAGCTCTCTCTTTGGGTCAAGTTTCAACTTGGGATACATTCCTCAAATCAGGAGGAAAGTCAACTTTGTCTTCATCTCTAATTGTAAGATTGGAAAACCAAGTGAACAACCTACATATATTTTAGCGCCCTGTCAACCTAACATCTTTCCTACTAAAAACAATGGAATAACTGATAGAGCTTCAAATTATAGATATATTAGAAAATCAAACACATCTGCATCCTACTCAATATGCATACCACAAAGAACGATCTACTGAGAATGCGTTTCATCACTTAGTAGCGCATGTGGAAAATAGTTTCACACGCAAGGCGATCGCAATTTGCCCCTTCCTCGATATTGAGGAGGCAATTGATAATACTGGCTACAACTCAATCACCACTGAACTGTCCCGGAAAAGTGTAGACCACCCCACTAACCATTGGGTTAGGGCGATGCTTGAGAACCCTATTATATCAGCTACATCCGGAGAGGTTTCTGTGACAATATCGGCAGCTAAAGCAAGGTAAAATTCTTTCATCTCTTTTCAGGTCGATAGTCATCAACGACCTGCTCTACAAGTTAACCCACCTCGATTATGAAGTCATCCCCGATGGAAAAGAAGATCGGATACGCCGATGATCATGTAGTTATTGTTATATGTTAGGTAAAAGCGACATTTCTGCCTATGAATGCATGCAACGTGCGCTTTAATTTATCTCTGACTGGTTTAACAAAGAGGGTTTGCCGATAAACTCAAATAAGACGACATTAGTCCCATTTACATAAAGGAGGAAAATACAATCTTGCTTCGTCTCCCTGAAGGGTAGAAACATTAGATTTTCAGAAGAACCCAAGTATCTAAGTATTGACCTTTATCGGAAACTTAACTGGAACTTCAACATCGAAAGCAAAGTTGCAAAGGCGACTAAGGCACTCTGGACCTGTCGACGCACCTGCGGTAAAACCTGGGGATTTGAACCTAAAGTTATCCACTGGTTATATACCGCGATAGTAAGACCTATCATCACTTATGTTCTGCTGTATGGTAGTCAAAAGTTGAACAGACAACTACAACAGTTAAACCTTAACGCCTTCAGAGGCTAGCATGTCTCGGCATTGCAGGCGCCATGCCAACTTGCCCAAGAGGCACTGATCGGAATAACTCCACTGCACCTTTTTGTTAAAAAGGTTGTCATACGTAGTGCAATTAGATTCCTCCGCTAGGCCATTGGGTCATATGTCCATTCTACAACACCTTCCTCAGCTGGATACAGTGACCACAGTTTCGGACGCATTATCATACGCGATCTTTGACAAAAGACTTGAGATATTGATCCCAAACCGCACAGTTTCCAAAAGCGGTGATCATTGCTAAATGTTAAAAGCAATGGTGGTACACAGATGGCTCCAAGATGAATTCCGGCGTTGGCGCTGGCATCTTTGGGCCAAATCGGAAGATATCGAAAGCCCTGGAAACTAGTCCTAGTGTCTTTCAAGCCGAACTATACGTATTCCTAACGAGCGTCAACCTAAACTTAGAGACTGCCATAAGAGGTATAACCATAAATATACTCTCAGACAGCCAGGCAGCGCTCAAAGCATTGGGCTCGTATATTACGAACTGAAAATCCGTCAAGGAATGCCACGATGCCCTGCAGGACCTAGGCAAAATAACTAAGGTGGGGTGCCAGGTGGGTGCCAGGTCGAAAGGGCATAAAAGGCACCTGCACTTTCGGAACTGAGTTCAAGGACTCCCACAATCGAAGAGGTTCATACGGCCCCTGAACAAACCAATATTCTCAATATATCAATATTCTCAAAAGTAATAGAGTCGATATCAGACGACTGGTCAGGTACATTTCGGGACGCTGTAGTCTGAGATATCATCTTAACAAAATTAACCTCTCTCGTCTGAAATTCCGTGCAGGGACGGATTAAGAATATCCCTGCAGCGATACCTCTCGCTTGTCGTAAAAGGCGACTAAAACAAAGATAAACAAAAATCACATCTAGGCAATTTAGAAAACACCAAGATGAGCCTAGGGACACATATACCACCATTAAACTGCCCCACAAGTGTACATACAAATCAGTGGGTTGACACGACTGGAGATCACCGGTGTTGTAAGAGTAAGATCAAACAAAAAAATCTGGAGCATGCCCGTGTCACAAAAAAAAAAAAGGCAGGCCGAAAACAAATGCAAAAACACCAGCATTTGATTGGCCTCAGCGATGAAGTAATCCCAAACAGGGAAGCCTGCCGCTACTTTCTGAGGTCAAACCGGCGGACCCCACAAGCGGACAAGGAATGCAGTTAAGTGGGAAGGTTATGGTCCTACACTTCTGACCATAACAACGCCGGAAAAAGGAAAAGAAGAAGAAGAACCTCTCTCGTCTGAAACCGAGTATCGACTCTGTCTAGAGGACGATTTGCAGAGCACATACTATGCGAGTGTGCTACCCTCTGCCATCTTAGGAAGCGTATCCTCCTCAGGAAAATCATGACTCCTGATGGGATCAGATCTGCTCCTACGAGGGACATCATCAGTTTTATTAAGAGAGTAAAGGAACTCGTCGTTTAATTAGCTAGCAGGCACAATCGATGTAGAAAAAAAGAAAAAAACTATAAGCAAGGAGTTTTATGTAGATGATATGCTCTCTGGAGCCGATATTCTCAATGAAATTCTTGATATCAAGGATAAAACTACAAGATTGTTATTTAACCCGTTCCATGCCAAATGGCATACATTTTTTACTGTTTTCAATCGTTTGCTTTTTAGTGAGTCAATCAACCAAAGCTATCTAAGAAACTTGTTTTATCGGAATTGTTCTACCTGCCGCCATTTTTTAACTAAAGCAACTGAAAACAGAGAAAAAGTGAAATTTTAACTTTTGTTTTCCAAACAATGGTAAATTTGAACAAGAAGCCATTTACGATATGAGGCTTATTCTTCGTATCTGGTGGCATAATCGATTTTTCTAAAAATAGGATCGATAAAGTAAGGAAATTCAATTTGCGGTTCTAAGATGGCGGCCCACCATGCAAAAAAGGACGATTGTTACAAAGTCAATCGATTTGGACGAAATTTGGTATATAAGGTGATCATGCATTTTAAGTCGGATTTGTAAAATCCAAGATGACGTTTGGGTGGTTTGTCAACTAAGGATATTCGTTATTACTCGCGTTCGACACTTGGAATTTAAGCAATCAAATTGTAACTCTTTTTCACTTTCGTTTTCGTTTTACTTCTTTCATTAAACCATTTCGTACATATACTCGTACATATACAATAATTCAAAAAAGCTTGAATTAATACTGTCATTATTATGGTTTTATAAAAGCGGATTTTAACATTCGGATTCGTATACTTTCTAAACCTACTTCCTTTTCTGCCATTGTTAGACTATCTACACTTCTTTAAATTGTTTTCTCCCTATCTCCCAGCAGTTTTAGATCGTTAGTGTAAGCTAAACCCTGATTCCATTAAGGGTTCCCTTCTCCTTTTATTAGAAGGGATCTCATTACGAATCCCATCATTGAATTAGAAAGATGGGGTGGCAAGGAATCTCCTTGTTTAATTTCTACAAGTATCTCTAATATTTCCGGTAGGACATTTCCTACTTGCCTTTGTTTCCCTTTACTCAAAATTGTATTAGTTTCACCAAATTTTTCGGGATTCCCATTATCTTTCTAAAAGCTGCCGTATAGTGAGAGTCCCGTCTCTCGTCAAGTGATTCTTCCTGAGGCCATATTGGTAGTCTCCGATTATTTTCTTTGACTATGAAGCCAGTCTCTTCAAGAGATTGTTTGACAGCACCTTGTAGCAAATTGGTCGCAAAGATATTCGTCGGTAATTGTTACCTTGTGTTCGATCACTCTTTTTTAATATGAAAATGATGACCGAGTTTTTCCATTCCCGGAGATGGTGGCTATAACGATGCTTCAACAGACAAAAAACAATTACAAACTTTCCTGTGTCTCATAAATTTCTGCCACGGATTCCTTAAAAATAGAGCAACCACCGCCAAGCCACTTGCTTAACAAAAAGGTGACGTGGAAGTGGGAAATATCACATGCGCGGGCGTTTAAAAGACTCAAGAAGCTGCTTGAAGGAGAGAACATCCTCATCAACTATAATGAAAAGCTGACGGTTTCATTTGTTTGTAACGCTTCTTCATACGAAATAGGTGTGATCTTAACGCATAACCTTTCAAGGGAACAGGAACGCCCAATCCCTTTCTATTCTCGTACGCTATCACCTACAGAACGAAACTATGCGCAAATAGACAAGGAGGAGCTAGCTATCATCGCGGACATTAAAAAATTTCATAACTTCTTGTATGGGAGAACATTTGTAATCATCACAGACCATAAACCATTGATTGGATTGTTTAATCCAGACAAACCCACAGCAGTCATTCCCTCGCCTAGGATGCTTCGGTAGAGCGTGCTGTTTTGAACGAGTACAACTTCAGAATAATACATAGGCTCGGTGATAAGAACTGCTACTGCATAGACCCGGGAAAAGAAAAGTTCATCAACATGATTGACGAATCAGATGCCAATATTCCACAATCAAGGGACATTGTCAAAATGGTTTTAAAGGATAACTTCAGGTGGCCAGCAACTCAAGCGGTTCAAAAATTCAAACCATTTCATCATCATAGAAACGAAATTACGGTAAATAAAGACTGTTTATTACTGTCGAATTATCATTGCAGAGACGGCGCGTAAAGACATCCTGAAAATACTCCATGCTGGCCATCCTGGAATGGTCAAAATGAAGAGCCTTGCCAGAAGTTTTATTTGGTGGCCGAGGATGGATGCGGACAATGAGGCTGTCGTGAAACGATGTTTTCGGAATCACGTCCGAAAGGATGGTCCGCACGACAAAGGATTTCCTCAAGCACAACACTGATGGTGCTATTCAATTAAGGTTGGCGAGATTCTTGTTTCATCAGCATAATACGCCATCATCAACGACAGGAAAATCACCAGCCGAACTGTTGCTCAAAACACTTCCCGACGTTGTTCGATGCGATGCACCCACCCAGATAATAATCGAATAATTCAATGGTATGGACTAGAAATTATTTAAAAACTTCTTTGCGGATTCCAGGTAGCATTTCAAAACAAACAGGTCCGGTGTCTTACGATGTTACTACAGAAGCTGGGGATACGATTTGGCATTTGGATCAGCTGCGAATAAGAGAGAAGAGTCCTACTCACGACGTTCAAGGGGAAGGAAGCGAGAAGCTACTAACTTTGGAAGATGGAGACGATAAACCTGACCCTCCGGTGGAACAATTAGAACTTACAGCTCAAGCCACATCGCCAGCAGTACGGCGTTCAGAAAGGCTACGAAATAAAAAACCTCAGTGCTAACTAGGGGAGAGGGGTGTAGTGTTTGAAGGCTGCCTTTTCATCAAACGTCCAAAATAAAATGACAACAATCAGCTGTCAGGAGGGAATCGGAGGAGGTCTTCGTTTTTTTTCTTTTTTGAGCCATTTCCGCCAAGACATCCCCTGACTTTATATTACTTTTCCTTTACTAGACAATTACTAAAGAAGAAATGAAGTAAATTAAATAAAACTATCATTTAGAGTGTCAAACATTATAGCACCTTTACCTTATTTTCTTACCCATAACCGCAACTGCAATTTGATTACAGCACAACAACAAAAACAAGAAACAAAAAAAAAACAAAAAAAAAGAGGTTTATTCTATCTCTATTACCGCTATTTTCCAACACTCTGAATAATAAATATTATTCATTATCTGTATCTGTTGATAGTGGTATTGAGAATACCTCCTAATTCAATTGACAGGTGTCTTAAAACGACGTTTGGGATGCCATCTATTCCCGTCGACTTTTTATTCTTAAAGTTAGTCCAAGATGCACAGGAGTTCTTTCCTTTTCACAAACAAAGCAGGGTTGTTTACCGTGTACACAGACTAGAAAAAAGCGAAGATCGAATTGACTTTCTCCCATGGATCCTCGACCACAAAAAAGCCATCGCCAGTGTCGACACTCTCTGGACTGTATTGTCTGGCGTCCGGGGGTCTCGGGCACAAGAGAAATCGTTATGATCCCTTCCCTGAAATATTTTATTTATTTGCATGTCCGAGCAACTCGGACTATTGGATTTTATAGAATGAACTTTATTGCCCCGGTATTAAACGTTATTTTTAGACTTTCGATTGTACAACTGACCCATTAATGTTACTTTAGAGTACCTTGTTGTAGCCATCTCAGCACATTAATATTTATTCTAACCACCAATGATATCAACCCTGTCATCGTGAATTCTTCGCATACCCTGATTATATGGAAATCCTAGACAATACCAAATACAATTCTTCCCCTGATGGTTCCTGCTCTCTTGAAACAATCCGAACAGATTCAATATTTGATATCAAACAAAGTATATCACTTACTTCTGGAAACGCTTCCTTCCACAACTCAGATCCTAGTTATCTATCAAAAAGTTATTCCCTCTGTCAGCTTCTCAGTTGACTTATTATACGTTTTATCTATGACCGTGAACTTAACTTTCGTCTCCACATCGAAAACATTGTCAAACGTGCCAACTCCGACCTTGTCTCGGTGAAACGCTAATCCAATGAGCTCACCAATCCTTACGTAACGAAATACTTATAGACTCACTTCGCCTCTTACGGGATGTTGACGTTCAATATTCCTTTGCCTTCGTGACCTTTCTTGAACTGATATCTATCATTTATAATTTACGGATCAAGATTAAATCCCGATGGCGCAATGCTGGAGAATGCTGTGCAAAATGCACTCTTCTCTTTTCCATCTCTACAGCCCCATTCCTAGCACAGACATGTTTTATAGCGTCGCGTCGTCCCTCCATCGTCACCCTGACAACACTTATCTCTTGCTTGTCAATTATATACATAAATGTTCGCCTCTTTAAATTATACACAACCATTTACTTATGTCAATTTAACACATCCTTGATCATACTTAGTTGTTTCCCCGACTAAATCTCCCGGAATGCTCATTCGTTTAGACCAAACCCTCATGATCAATTGTTTTCAATCAAGTAATTTAATTCAAATATAAATATACTCTTTATCTCTGATTAAACCAATGCATTTTAGGTAAAATGTATTTTCATTTTCTTAATTTGTTAAGAACCTCTCAATCAATTGACACCTACAGTCGTTGGTGCAAGACAAATTAATTTAACAGACCACTCGCTTCGTTAACTGGTGAAGTGCCCTTGATACAGACGTTGGCGCATAATGGTACTCGAGCAAATTGTGACGATTGTCGGGCGGATTTGACGGTATTTCGGACAATTGTAAGATGACATCAACATTCGTCATCAAGATAATTAAATGCTTGACAGTTGAGAAAGGAATTACAATAAATCAAAGTAGTTAAAAGTGGATCCAATTCCTCCCAGACGCTCATTATTTTTAAAAATTTGGCTGTCCCTAGTCACTAGTCACTAGCGGTTATTACCTTCAACGTGAAAGGACTGAGCACGATCGATTTTTTTCCGTTTCAAACTGTCTCATTATCAGAATGAAGGATCTTCGCTCAGAAACTCACACGCCTTACTTTTTGAAGTCTTCGCTCTGACTGAAACGAACGTGATCTATACTTATATTTGTCACTGTCGAGACCTCCTACTAACCATCGTAAACTCAACTTAACATATACCTCATTGTAATATTGTTTTCTTGTATCTTTACTTTGTTTCAATTAAGGTTATAGCACTTCGCAAGTCGCTTTACATTATTTGTTTTAACATTTTGGCTTTGCAACCTGTTGGATACTATAAATTCGCCATCAGTGTTATTGGTCATTTGACTGAATTACGCATGATGAAATTATTCTTTCCGTTCCGGTGACTGCAGCCTGACTCATCTTAAATGGAATTCATCAGACAATCAATCGTTTTATATTGCCTCTAATTCCACTTTCGCCGAAGAATGTGTTTTTCACGATCTTGATACTTGATATACAAATTAGCCTTATAAATGACCTTGACTTCCGTTTCCTTTAATGACCAAACCATAAATGATCCCAACACTATAGGCAACTTTTCTGCCACCCTTTTAAAGAATTTTTCGCTGACAACTCCCTGGACCCTATCTCCCTTGTATCATCGATCCCTATACTATTGAAAATAAATGAAATGTATTTAATTATGAATTCAATCCTTAACCCGATGATCCCCTGCGACATTTCTAAACAAATGTTCCTCCACCCTTTCTCTTCCTCTTTTAGAAATCCTTCAAAATCTCGTTTAGATGTTGACAATTATCGTTCCATTACTCGACTCAGATCATATGACTTACTCTCTCCGCCTTACAGGATGGCAAGGAGGTCGGAACTATTTGAATTGATTTCGGTGATGCGTCCGACCAATTTTCTACAGACTAATATTCGTATTCTCCATTTTATTCAAGTAGACATCTTCCTACCTAGAAAACGGCTGTTACAGTGTTCGTTTTAAATTTGCCTTTCTTAGATTCCTCCGCCAACTGACGAGGCAGTCACTTAGATCCACTTGTTTTCATTCTTAATATTTAATATGATAATGAAATGCTTATTAAACATTCTTACAATTCACCGTATACCACGTTTCTTTCCTTTTTCAATGGGGTCTCAACAATTTTTCTATTTAGTATTCCAACAACCGCTTTCACCTTATATTATAATTTTCAAACTTTAATTAACCATCTTTCACAGAAACGGGTCAAATCTAATATCCGTCTCTACAATCTCCAAAATCGACCACAAAAGTTCCGTAAATATTTCGGCGATATAATTATAATATATTCTAAGGAAATTTCCAACCCCTACGCGACCCGACCCTCTGCAAAACCTCATACACCTCTCAAGTGTGGTCTGCTTACCAACATTTTTACATTTCCAGAACCGAGAGCATCTAACCCCATATTGTTCATTTTGCTCTTCGAGGTCTGTCTCTACCTCACCATTAAGACCGCCTTAAGCTAATCAATTGAATATGCTGGAAAAACGAAAAAAAATTGCGATTTCCTCTTTACCCATCGTCCTAGTTTAGTCTTTAATTCATTTTTATTGTTCTTATTATATTCTTATTTACTAGACAAAAACGTTTAAATCTTAAATCTTTTAGCAACTGGAGTTCGCCATTTCGCTCACCAAAGCTAACAGGCCTCAGTCAGTTCTCAGGTTCACCTAAGCATGTTGAAGTTAATTTGACTTACGAACTAAAGAGTGATGAGGATCTCACCGGAGTAACGCACCGCTCTGGGAAGCATATGCTCCCGAAAACCATCAGAAATCGGTGTGCTGTTTAGCAATATCGGTGACAACCCAGTCTATAACGCCTGAATTCATGAACACTGTCAACGGACAACCCAATCGGAGTGTGCTCTCATGCTATCGACAATTAGGGTAGTAAGCCCTGCATGTCAGGTTAATTTCGTTAGTCATTATCCTTGCGATGTGAGTTTGGGTAATTTGAACAAGAACATTGTTGATTCTGTTTAGGCCTGCACCGTCGTAAAGGACCTTATTAGGGTAATACTTAATGGACTGGGACTACTTAATGAACTGGCATTCTGTACATTTTAAGACAAACTTTAAGGCACTGCCTGTCGAATACACGAATCTTTTCCATATAATATGGCGCCACATTGAACGGCAACCGGACAACCATGCGCGATGATGGGCCTTATTAGGGCCACGTAGCCACGGTCAAGTTGACTGTTGTAAAACAATCTCCTTGGCATACCGGAGACTTTCTCAGCTCCAGCGAGACAAGCATCTATATGTCCATTGAAATATAAGCACCAAGTATAAGCTAATGGTTGTCCATGTTGAAATCCTAAACAATACTGTTTCTGACTTTTGGAAGTTAATTTTTAACTTCGGAAATCAGATTTGACGCTGCTTTCTTTTCCTCAACCCATTTGATGAGAGCTCTGTCAACTACTCTTTCCAAAACCTTGATAACATTCGGAAGCAAACTAAATTTTTGGAGGTTAGCAAGGTTTGTTCTATCTCTATCCCGTTTAGAAATAGGGTGGACCAATGTTGTTTTCCAGTACAGTCCAAAGTGTTCATCATTGAATACGGCCAATTCTCTATTTCTGTATAAAAGTATGATTGGAAACTACCGCATTTTCAAGCTCGTGATTGCGTTGAACAGGTGTTCACCTTGTACACAGACTCGAAAAAAACGCCGATCACATTGACTTCCTCCTGTGGATCCTCGACCAAAAAAGCCATTCCCATTGTCGGCAATCTCTGGACTTCTGCCCCCGTTCCGTGGTGTCGCTGTCAGTTAAAATAAAATACTTCCTTTCGGATTTACGTCCGATTGATGAATGAAAATGGTTTTTTGGCTCGACGTGTTAACTTCTTTTGTCTGTCGTCTGAGGGACTCGAACTTAACGGATATCGTTATGATATTTTCTCTTAAATATTTTATTTATTTGAGGGAACATGCTCTGACGTTTGAACTTTGTGGAACGCACTTTATTGCCTAATTGCATTTTTTCTGTAATTTTCTCTTAATAACAGTTGGAGGTTTTTGATCACCGACTTTAATGTCCTTAGCCCCGGATCGTGCAGTATTGTGACAGTTTTGTCCACTGTTCGTCTTATGACGACTTCTACAGCTTAAAGGTGGATTAATTCTACTGAGGCATATCTCTTTTGTCAAAGATCTTGAGAGTGACCATCGTACGTTTTGATAGTCGAAGGTGCATCCTCGTTCGTACTGTTCCAGCTACGAGAGTTTGTTTGGTATTCGTATCACTGTGGCGGGTCCATAATGATCATTCTTCGATGGTACTCGATGATTCGCACACAGTTTCGGTTGTATTGATCTATACTAGTCTGGTGTTTGTGATGGCATTTCCCCATGTTGTATATTTTGCAATAAGGTCCCCGCCCAAGAAATAATAATTTTCTTCCGAATGACATTGAAGTTGTCGAAAAACTGTTTCAAGTTCAGGTGCGTCTTTATGCTCTTTGTGGCTCTTTAGCCACTACACACATTCGTCTCCTACTTTGGAAAGCAATGGATATAATGCATGCCTGTAATACTTCAACCCTTCGTACGCATCCTTTTTTTAATATCATTTTTTAATTGAAGCCAAGAAGAAATATATCTAAAAAAAAACTGAGCGGGATTACGGGTCACGTGAAAGATAAGCGGAACCGCCCATTCATGCTAGGTCAGCCCACTTTGATCTAAGTAGAAGAATGCCTCTGGTGGCACAAAGCCGTTAAGGCGCGGGGATCAGGTTATTGACCGAAGTCATTGCTCCCGCAACTTGACCTCGGATCAACTTAATCAAAAAATTATCTATCCGTACAATCCTGGCCCTATTGTATAGGACTTCGTTCGGGTAAAATTCCGTGTATGTACTCAGATTCAGGTATCCTATATGACCCGAGACAAGTCTTGAGACATTGTTTCTCAAACACCCGAATCCTTACCATTAAGCTGACTCTCCCACGGGACGGGACATCCATAGGCAACCATGGGCCTGAATTAAGACCATGTAGCAAATTACCTTCACTCTGAAATCAAGTTTGCTGCTATTAAACAGCCATCTTGTCAGAACGAAAGCGCCCCGGGCCGTTGCCAGAGCAGCATCTACATATATGTTTGTCAAAATAAAGATACCGATCCAGCACGAACCCATCTGACTACAATTTGTCCGCTCCAAAAATTAAGAACTTACGCCAATTTTTCCGAGTATTCCTAGAGGCCCTAGACAATGGCATTCTGAACAGTATAGATTCTGATTTCTGGAAGTTGATTTTCAACCTTTTAGCCATGCGGTGCCGAACGCCTTTTCAAAATCAATCAGACCGACATCAGTGCATTGGTTCTTGCGTTTGTTCCATTGGATATCCGATATGAGTTCCGACGCGGCATGAATAGTGTCAGACCCCCCACTACGATAAAACCGAATTGTTTATCTTGAATGATTTTATTGTCCTCAACCCATTTAAACAGAGCTCTATGGATTTACTTCTCGAAGACCTTGCTGATACGTAAAAGGAGCCGCATTGGCCGATTTTGGGATTTGTCGGGTTGGAGGTACCTTTACCCCTCTTGGGGATTGATGACACCACAGCTGTCTTCCGCAGAATCCAGAAGCCTTACGTAGCTCTCTTACGCAGCAGATAATATGAGTTATTCAGTGCGCTCTTGAACAGGATGGTGTACATCTCTACAGCCACTAATGGGAGGTGCCTGAGCACAACGTTAGATATTCCGTCGGAATATCATCTGGAGATCTTCGGTCGAAATTAACAGTATATTGGCCCCTTCACAGGCAACGGCATAATCTATACACAATGCTATGGCGCAATCAGTTTCATATTAAGGCAGCAATCCCACCTCCTTTTTAGGAATTGGTCCAATCTCTCCTATTTACATGGTAGTCTTTGTAGTGTAGTTTATATTTCCGATTTAGCTTAGTTTCGTTAAATAAAAGCAAACCGGGGCATTCATTTAGCAACACATTCGAAAGGGTTGCTCTTCTCTCAATTCTGACCATTGAAATTATATTCATTACAAGGATCTTAAAGTTAGACTCATCTGGCGTATCCATTATGATTTATAGCGCGCCAGACTCGGCAAACAGAGTGGAATAGATACTGTTTATTCGGGTCTGTTGTTCGTTGAGCTGCTTCTGGAATCATGGAGGGAAAGTAACACCGTTTTCAGATCCATGTCTGTTACCTTTTTAGGTACATTTTGAGCTTTCGTCTTGCTTAATCCAAATGCAACCTCATCTACTTATTTCCGGGCACTATACATAAGTTTCTCAGGATTCCATTCCTCGTCCGCTAATTTTTTTAATTTTACAAAATTATCGTAGCAGTCTATGTGATGGCTGACGATATGGCATGCAATCTTAGAATTAACAATTTAAACAAAAGTTAAGTAATAAATCTTCCTTCTTCTTCTTCTTTTTTTTTTTTTACGGCGCGGTTATGACCCGCAGTAGGAAGATCACAACCCTACCACTTTACTGAATTCCTACTGGTCTGCCTGTCAGGTTAGCCGATATAAACTCAAGAAGTACCGGCAGGCTTCCCGGTGTTTTCCTTTGAACATGGGTATACCAACTGAACCGGTCATGTTTATCTTGCTTGTGATAGTTTTTTCTAGGTGAAGGCTTCCTCGAATCTTCGAGCTTCTGATTCTATCAAGCTTTGTTATTCTTGCTGTCATGCTAAGCATCTTCATTTCAGCTGTCTTTCATTTTTCCTTATTCTTTTTGTACCTGTATATTGTCCAGCATTGTGAACCGTATGTGAGCGTCGGACGTATAACTCCCGAGTAGAGCCTGCTTTTCAGTTTAGGGAACACTTTTCGGTCACAGAAGATAGCTTAGTTTTCCAGCCACTTCATCCAAGTAAATGTCTGGAATAGGCCGGTGTGGGTCAGAGAATAAGCAGCACAAATACTCTGCCGTTTTTGAACTAATACTCCTACGGTATCCATATCTCTCCGGAACAGCCACCCATACATCAAGTGTTCGTTGCAGGGACGTCTGATCTTCACTTATAATGACTTCATCATGCACTTTCGGGTCCATCACGTTTCCTTCAAGCAGATAATCAAGGACTGCAATAAAAAACAATGGACTGAGGATGTTTACAAGGTGTACACCGACTTTGATGGGGAACTCTTCGGGAATTCCTGTGGGGCATCTTACTCTTGTCTTTGCTCCCTCATACATGTCCATGATCATGTGCACGTAGAAACTGGAAACCTCGTTGTCTTAGCGCCACCCATAAGAGATCTCTTGGTTGTCTATCAAAGGCTTTTTCAAAATCAACCAGCATCATATGGAAGTCCTTTGAGGAATCACTATGTTGTTTTTCTATTATGATCCTTATACTTTAGATTGCATCTGTTGACTCGACAAAAACCCTTACTGATGATCATATAGCCATATTATGTTTCGTAGTTTGCCAACTATGTATTGTATTATTTGGAAATGAGAAACATGAGCCACCTGGTCCAGATTTTCCAGAACTCAGACGGTGTCTCTTCTGGCCCAACAGCTTTTCTTTTCTATCTTCGACAGTAATGTTGAATACTTCACCATGGTTAGGAGCAGCTCATGGAAAGTATATCTGGGGAAACTGTTCATTCAGAAATCTTTCACAATGCTATCGCCTTCTGTGGAGAATTTCATCGTCTTCCACAGGAAGCTGACCTTGAGCATTGTTATTGAACTTTGGTGAACAACTCCTGAGCATTTCTTTTTCTCTGGGCGGCTCTCTTATTTAAGTTATTTTGAATGAGAGATGATCTGGTTCCTATCAAACGCCGAAGACTCCCGAAGAGACCTTCTATATTTTTTGCTTGGAATTGGGCGCACTTCCTCTTCGCGATACCTTTGCAAGATAAATAAATACATTTATGATGTATTAACAAATAACAAGCCAGTGGCATATGAATCATAAGAACCAAATTCCGTGTTCTCAAATATAGTGTAAAAACTATAGGTCTTAGGTAAAATCTATAAGTATGTTTTTGGCCCACCATATGTTACTATCTATTGCATTCTCTTTTATTTTTATAATACAGCCGTTATTTCTACTAAGTTAACACCGTCGACCGAGGCCAAGGGCAAAGGTCGAAACGGCACTACGAACGGGACTCGCTGCGTCATCATTTTGTGTGGTTCACATTGCTCCGCATGTTCGTACCTGTTCATACGCGATCGTGTTGATTCAAGTGCACTCGGATCATATTCAGTCTGGTGCAATCGGATGCGCATTGCAACCAGCCTGGGAAGCGGATGCGTGTACACCGGAGAAAAGTCTACGTTGCAGATTTGGGCGAAGCGACGAGGCTTCCTATGGAAGGGGTTTTAGTTGATAAGTTAGTTCTAAGTTGGTCGTCGGACAATAAAGATATTTTATAACGTAATCTGTTTTAGAGACGCGAATTGTAAGTCGAACTGTTGGGCCAGCCTTCGGGCTGGCGTTCGCGATTTTTTTTGGATTCCCCTTCCGGGGATCCTTTAACTACTACTCTGTTGTATACTTTTTAGTATGAATTGATAACGCAATAGAAAAAAAAATATTTTCCTTATGATGTCATTACAAGAGCTGGGTGCTTATTGTTCGCTTCTGAACCGTTTAACGCCATATATCTGTCGACGATCTGGAAGTAATGCCAACCAGCTGTTTTAAAGCGTGCCCTTGCTTTCGGGTCCTTCCCCATTTATTCCCTCTACACCAGTGGGTGTTCTTCCACAAACTGCCGATTCATAAATCCCTCACCAGATTGAGTAATCAATCTTATCTGGATTCCAGCGATTATTCTTTTAATTTAAACTACAGTCGTTAATTCGCCTCCATACCAACACGAGTATGTGTGCAGTCCCCAATTTCCTTCCTCTCGCCCTCTCTTTTGTGATTTTTCCTTTCTTTTCGTTTTCTTGTTGCTTTTCATTTATTTTTCCTCTCATCTCAATGGGATTATTTACTTTCGAAAATAGACGTTCAAGTGCAATCACCAGTGATGACACCTCATAAATCACTCGACACTTCACGAGCGGTTGGTAGGTGATGGGACGCAGAGTGGGATGCCATAAAAAATCCATAAAAAACACGTTATCTATGCGAATGCTTATAGCAGATCCATTGAAATTGAGTTTTGTGTTGTGAATTTGTTATGCTCTTCCGGATTTGTTTTCCAAATGCGATGGTGGCGGCGATGACGATGGTGGTCGATGCGGATGATTAAACAAATACAAAGAACAATTAAAATAATTTGATGAATGGCTTGGTTGTGGGCGGCAGGGTTGTGTTAATCCATCTGTAGATTGGGTGACAATAAATAAATTCTGTACGTTGCTGTGGATAAACAAGCTCATTGAAATGTAAAATGCTGCTTGGTCGCTCGGCGGACTATAACGATTTTCAATTTATTTGCCAGTGAATTGGGTCACTGCGAGATCGGAATTTGCTAAATAATAAAACTAACTGGTTGAGCGCGTGGACATGTTCATGCTTTTAATGGCATTTTTTATTACTAGGAGCGGATTATTATGTCATCGAAATTTTTGACTTTTTTAAGTGCCTTCTATGCACTTAGGCGGCTATGTATGAGTATATCGAATTGAATAACCCGATATTATAAATAGAGACCGAACATTTGCCTTTATTTTCATATGAGAGGGACATTATTTGAGCAGTTGAAATCAAATCTCTGTTGTACCCAAGCTTTGTCTCTTTCTCCACCGCTTGTCACTTGGTTGATGTCGGGTGACTGTTGAGAGGTTTGAGCTACGTGCGAACGGCCACATTTTGACATTGTTAGCAGAGTACTTTGGGTCGTAGTCTTGTTGAATGGCATAATTTGTCACTAGACACATTTTCGAAGCACTTTACTAGAGTCGTCATATTGGCTCATTCTACAATCAATTAATTCTAATGGACGAACTGCTGACAGACATACACCTCCACATTATCATATTACCACCGCCGAGCTTTACCGTCGCTTGACGGTGCTTATTTCAGCTCAGTACATGGTTCACGCCAAACCCTTTGATTCTTATGCCAGATAAGTTAAAGTGCTTTCGTCACATAAAAACAACCATTTTCACAATCTTAAGTCTTGTTTAAATATTTTTAAGGAAAATTCCCAACTATAGGGACGTGCAGCTTTGCCGTTAAAATTATTTGACCTTAAGAGAGACAGAGAGAGATTTTTAAATGATTCCGGACACTTTTGGATTAATGATTTATTGGCGCCTTAAAGATTTCATTGATTTTATGGGCAATTAGCCTTTCATTAAGAATGAATAATTCAAATGTCAATATCTCGAAAGGGTTGAGCGTATTGACTTAACGAGACCATCAAATTAAAGGGCATCTAATAACCTTCAAATATTGATGTATTATTGTGAAGAATAATGAAAATTTTATGGAGATATTTTATAGAATTTAAGAAAAAGGCTCCAGTACGATGGAGATTAAGTCAAATGTCAATATCTCAAAAACTGTTGATTCTATCGAGGAAATCGAAACAAAAGCCTACGTAATGATTTTCGAGTCGTTGAAAAAAAAAATCCTCGGGAATCGATGGTATAACCAATGTCATGTTCAGGCACCTCCTACCAGTGGCTCTAGAGATGAACGGGTGGACAATTTTCTGATATATAGTCACTAATCTAGCCAGATCCCAAGGCATCTGACTATACTTTGTTTCGCCAGTGGTCGCCTGTCCGGTCCAGGAATTGAGAACTTGCACCATTTTTTTCTACAGTTCCGTTCAGAAAGATACATTCTGATTTCTGGAAGTTGAAATTCCAGTCATCTCAATCCTGCTGAATTTTTTCGAAGTCACGATTTAGATGAGTAACAATGACGTCGATCGTTAAACCTGATCTGTGCGCAAATAAATCGCTCACGTACGCTGTTGAATGGTGAAGAGAAACTATTATATTACTGAAGTAAATGCTAAAAAGGATCGGCGAATTCACCGCACCCTGTTGCAATCCAATGATAACACTACTTTTTTTTTTCGTTTACCCAAACATAAATTTATACCGAACTTAGTTTTTCTAATGTTCTTATTACAAAACTGTATGTAACATATTTTCATCACGTCAAGTTTTTTAAAATATACCCACAAGAAATTTTGAAACAATCTTATTAGGGGTATCGAGTGTATCGATCGTTTTTATTGTGTTTAATTAGTGCAATTAGTTACATGAGAATTGTTAAAGATTGTACTTGTTTTAAAATGTCCTCAAGAAAATGTAAATTCAATCCAAACAACTTTTGCTATGTTGGTGGTGAAATTATTTTGACAAAGACGAAAAGACCAATTACAGAAGCAGTAAAGCAGGCTTATTTTCAATACTCCCAAATTCCGGTAACGAATATTGAAAAGAATGGGCTCCTGAAGTGATATGTGAAAATTGTAGAAGCATGTTAACTAACTGGTCTGCAGGGAATAAAAAATACTTGCAATTTGGAGTTGTAATGATGTGGAGAGAACTAACAAATCACGCTACAGACTGTTACGCATACACAACTGTTACGTTACACATACAATACCCTGATGCTGTGTCGTGTTGCATTCTGATGGTGTTCTTGAAATGAGCTCGAAATGAGCGCCTCGTGAGGGAATTTACAAAGCGTGGTCAACGTGCCCTACTGTAATCGAAGGGGTACGATTAGACATACCCTGCAATCTCCGTGAATTCTTTAGGTACTGTGATCTTGGCACATAGTCCGCAATGGTCACTGTCGTATACAACTGTCGTATACTAACTGTAAATAGTTAGAAGACTATTCGCTCGTGTCAGCCGGTCTCAGTCGAGAGCCTATCAGCATGAGATCCAAATAGGAGCCATTCCAAGGCTACAACGTACTGTCCTACTATCCGTTGCGAGCAACTTAACCCTACTTGTGTCGAACCCACCAATGACTTGGTAGGCCCCCCTAGTGTTGGGTATGTTGTTTCCCAAATCACAATTTGGCATTTTAATAGCCGGCTAGGATTTAGAAGTTTTCTGTCTAGTTCAAGATCGAAAAAGTGTCTCAAGCTCTGTGATGAACATATTAGGTTGAGATGCATCAGGTGCATAGGCCGCTAAAATGTACATTTTCTCTCCATTACGGAGAGGAATGCAAACAATGCAGACTTTTAATACTTGGAACCTCCGCACTTACGACTTTACGTTTACAATTATTTTTAATGGAGATCGACCGTAGGTGCTCCAAGCCCGGCAGAAGCGAGTCTACTTGGGTCACCTGCTGACAGATCTGCTGTTGGAGCTGCCCAATCTGCCCTTGGATTGTAATCAAGATTGAACAGACATTTACCTCGGCCTCCGGAGCCTTAATGACAGCCACTAGGGCTTTAGGAACAGTTTTTAAGTTTTTGTATCGTCTTTCCCGGACCTGCCGTCATTTGGGCGTAGATCGACTGGGACCTTCTGCTTACGGGCCAGTTTTCTTTCTTGATGTAATGGATCTTAGGACATCCCGATAGTTTGCAGAATTTCCTCGGTTCCTACATAAGACACACTGGATCTGCTTTCCGTCCGCCACCTTGTCTTTTTCAAGGTCACACTCCTCGTTCTTGTGGTCCTTTGCGTACTTAACACGTCTAGGCTGCATTTCGTAGCTCGACGCGGCGTGCCCGAACCTTTGGCAGCGGATATATTACAAAATGTTTCCTCCTTTTTAATCTTTCCCACGTGACAGTCTTAGACGTTAAGGAAGTGAGCTGCAGCTGGAAGAAGGGTATTATCTGCTTCTCCCTGCTATATAAATCGAAAATTGATCATATGGCATGTTTTTTTAATAAAGGAAATTGTCTTAGCTTACGATGTTATATCACAAGGTAAATTGTATAATAGTTTATATACAGTAATCGAAAGACATAAGCTTAAATGATACTGTTCATTTTAGAGTGTCCGTATAGGGCAAGTAAGACCTAATTGACCTAATGTGTAAGGTCAACAAAATCTGATTGCCAGAGCCAGATATCCTTTGTTTACCTACTAGACTCAACTAATGGGGATCCAAAACTGTTTACAAATCCATTCCAACATCTGTGTATAGCAACGACCGATCAATTTCGGCATAGTAGACATCGTAGTTTTCCTCGCTCGATACACTTTCGATTGAAATGTGTAATTGAAAATGGATAAAAAGAAAAAAGAAAAAAGAAAACGGAAATTTCATGGAAACAAGACGTCATTAACATTTACGTCAGCGAAATATCTTTGAGGAACGAAAAATTTTGAAACGACCGTTACTCCAACTTTGGTTTACTGCATTTTGGAGTTTATTAGCGTTTTCTCAGCCATTCCTTCGTTATTTGCAAGAATTGCAATAGTGAAGTGAAAATTAAGCAGCTAGCAAGCCAATCTTTCAAAATTTGTCGAGAAACGATTTATCGATCGCTTGGGAGCGGAGACTCAAAATAATAATGAGTCGCTAAACTGACTAATTTGAAATTTTACTCCGAAGCATTTTCATTCTGGTGCAAGAGTTGTTGAAATCATCAGATTTCTTACTGCGTCAATCTGTAACAAAGGGTTCAAATTTACAATAGATTCGAAATCTGATAAAAGTCATGGGACTAAACATTAGCCTAAATGCCAAGCGTTCGTCCACCAATGTAACGATTCTCGCATCGACTGCTCAAAGAGAGGCTTGAGCAATTTCGCTGAGTAAGTCTGGATTTCAATCAGAGAAGAGAAAACGGCCTTGCATGACTTTTTTGAAGAAGAGGAAGGTGTACTCAACGGCCCAGGCATAGCATGGGGTCATTAAAAAACTGCTGTCAGTGTTTTTTTTTTGAATTGTGTGTTTTGTATCAGTCAGTCTCGTCTTCAAACTCGTTTGTGTTGATTTAAGGTAACGGTTTTAATATCGCGTTGTGTTTCGCCTACCGCGTTTTTTAACAATGTGCGACGCCGCTTTGAAAAACGAATAACTTTGCGCAGTAAAATTTTGCCATCGTTTGCGCAAAACCTCGCCGGAGACTGTTGAAATGATGAGAGATGGTATTCGAGTTTGAAACAAGGCCGAGAGTCGACCGAACTGATTCCTCATGGAGGAAGGCCAAAAACCGCCGCTACTGAGGTGAATGTCAACACCGTATGTGCAAGGTTGATTGTAGAACAAATAACTGATATTATGAATATTTCGCTGGGTTCTGCACACAACATTATGAAAGACGAATTAAAGCTTAGGCGAAGTGTGTTCCGCATTTACGAAAGAACAAATGGAGAGACGTGTCGAAAAGTGTCAAGAATGGAAACAAATGCTGTATTCTTCGATTGTCGTAGTCTTGTCTACCAGCACCAGGTGCCTTCTTAAACTATTGTAAATGCCAATTATTAAATGAAACAGCATTGCCATCACGAAGCACAACGGCAATGCGACACCGCATACGCCGCGTGTTGTGCTCGAGTTTCTAGACAATCACGGGATTCCCGTGACGACGCCTTGGAGGCCGTCGTTTTACCCAAAACTCCGCGATTGTAAAAATTGTGAAAGCGATTTTCGAGCAACTCAAACGCGTTCGCGAATTGGCAGAATCGTGTATAAAATCGGGGGAGAATTACTTTGAAAGTCTGTAAAAGGTTTTTTTTTTTCAAATACATATACATAGGTATGCATTTTTCGATTTCGCCTGATTTTACTGATAATAGTTTTTGAATGTTCCTCGCACAATAACTTTCAAACGCGTTTTTATCAAAACGCGATCTATTCAAATTGCTACCATAATGTCTCAAAAATTAGTTAATTGTTTCTGCTTAAATTTAGACAACTCCTTAGTACATATACAACTACAATATGAACTAAAATAATTAAGATTGCTTCGTTAGTTTTCTTTTAACCAACTGGATGGACCCTAAAAAAGGACGGAAAAATAATTTTTTTTCTAAAGCGTAAAAAAATTATTATTTTTGAATCCTGATTTTATTTTATTTCCATGTAGAGTCTCAGGTCTGATCAAAAGGAGTTTGGTTTTTTGGTTTTAAGATATGCAGAACGGTCGAAATTATGGTAGAAAAGGAGCTCCTCTGCGGCGTATCTCCGATTGTACTCAATATATTGATAACAAACATTTACAAAGTTTGCTTAAATGTGAAGAAAAATTATATACGATTTATAAATTATTTAATTTTTGGTTTGTCAAAAAAAAACTTCCCCAAAAAAGCATTCAAAAACTCTCTTCACATTAGACTACGGTCTTAAATTCGTTAAGATATTTAGGCTATTTTTAATAACCATATCTAACGTTAGATGTGTATAAGTAATGTTTAAATAAAAATGAATTAAAAATTGAAAATAGTCCAGACGGTTGTCTATAAGAATTAAATAAAATAAACGCTACTTTGAATTATTCTGAATCAAGCCGCCTATTAGTTTTTGTTCCTCTTGTGTGTGCGTTTTTCAATCCGATTTGTAATGTAGCGATAGTAATGATTTCGTGGTAGGTGTTGTTATTGTCACCTTTTGTGTTAAAAAATACTGAAATAAATAAGAAAATAAGAATTAGTATTAGTAATTTAGAATTTTGTTAAGGATTTCTCAGGAAATTAGGAATTCCTTTATGATTTCTATCAAAAATCGTTTTAACAGGAAGGTCGACATTTGATTCGCATGTGATGAATATACTAGTTTATATGTACGAATCCTTCAAACGGCATTCAATATAAAGGAAAATAAAACTAAATTCAACGGAAAGAAGAACGTTGAAGAATACCGATGTCAGTTTGTCAGTATACAATCGAAAGAAAAGAAAAATTCTCACAAACAGAATTTCTGAGACTCATCTAAAACGTGCTAGAGGTTAAAACAAGAACAAAAAATGAAAGAAAAAAAAATATTGCGGAAAAACCGTGAAAATATCACAACTCGCGTGCATGCCTCCTCCTAGATCAAAGGATTCTCTTTGTTGCACGAACCCCATTACACCATTTCTCATTGGTCTATTCATCTACGATAGATATGCGTGTATCCAACTCCTCATAACATCCTTCCATCATCCATCAACCCACCTATTTGCATTTCGTGAGCAAAAGTATGCAGCAACGCGGCAAAGGATTTGCCGTCGCATGCCTCCATTGGTTCGTGTTTGCAGTTTTACGTTTTACTTGGCGTACATGCTTCGCGGGGAGGATAAGGAAAATGGATGAAGGATAATAATTACCCACTTGATTCTGAAGTGAAGGCAAGAGCAAGATGAAATATTGCAGGACCTGCTTAAAAATAAAAAAAACAAAATCATCCTTGCATCATGTACATATCTGCATTGACTCGCGCATCTTTCATGCCCTCTACTTCGTTTTATTTTTGTTGTTTGTTGCTGTTCAGATTGGTTTGGGGACATTTTCCCAAAGCCTTCTTCTACCCCAAATAACCCTGTGAAGAAAAACTGCAAAAAATGCTAGGTGACATGTGTGAGGAATGGAAGACGAGAAGACAAAACGTACCAGTACCAGGCGCACGAAAGCGGAGGAAGCTACTCATATACTCGAAGAGTTGTTGGAGTGAAAAAAAAAACTGAAGGAAAATCGTCGGCACTTACTTTGTAGACAAATTCGCTTTAATTAGCACGCATTCGCCTGTTGAAGTCCTTGGAGCTGCCATTGTTCAGGAGTTCTACAAAGCTGCACTTGTCACACTGAGTGTTTGGATGACATGACATCGCGAATTTCCTAAGAGTTTTTGTGTTACCCCGGGTGTTTTTTTTTTGGTTGTAAGAATGGAAGAAATCAGAAACAAAAAAATACAAGCAGTTTGGATAGAAGTAATGGATGTGTGGGAAAGTGCTCGCATTCAGGGAAGGATCGTATGTACGGCTTTAAAGTTTACTCATCCGATGCCGACTTCTCCAACGCAGACAATTAGAAACTGTCTTTCTGTACAAAGAGTGTTATGGCTTAAAAAATAAAGCCTGAATGAAATTATTTGGTAGGCAGGTACGAGTAGATGAAAGTGGTGGATCTTCAACTGCCTAACTCAAAATCCAGTCAAGAAAGTGGCTCTGAAGCCGAGAGATGCGATCGACCATAAGCACTACGGCTCAATTACATAGCATTTTCAAATTTCTTGTATTTGCTCCCTACGCGACCTCGGGCAGCTATGTTAACATGAAAGAACCACACAGGATTTGATTTAATAGGCTAGATCTGAAGTCGCGTCAACTGCCTAACACAAAATCCAGTCAAGAAAGTGGCTCTGAAGCCGAGAAATGCGATCGACCATAAGCACTACGGGGCAATTACGTAGCGTTTTCAAATTTCTTGTACTTGCTCCCTACGCGACCTCGGGCAGCAATGTTACCATGGAGGAACCAGACAAGATTTGATTTGATAGGCTAGATCTGAAGTCGGGTCAACCGCCTAACTCAAAATCCAGTGATGAAAGTAGCTCTGAAGCCGAGAAATGCGATCGACCATAAGCACTACGGTTCAATTACATAGCATTTTCAAATTTCTTGTACTTGCTCCTTACGCGACCTCGGGCAGCTATGTTACCATGGAGGAACCACACAAGATTTGATTTAATAGGCTAGATCTGAAGTCACGTCAACTGCCTAACTCAAAATCCAGTCAAGAAAGTGGCTCTGAAGCCGAGAAATGGGATCGACCATAAGCACTACGGTTCAATTACATAGCATTTTCAAATTTCTTGTACTTGCTCCCTACGCGACCTCGGGCAGCTACATATGTTACCATGGAGGAACCACACAAGATTTGATTTAATAGGCTAGATCTGAAGTCACGTCAACTGCCTAACTCAAAATCCAGTCAAGAAAGTGGCTCTGAAGCCGAGAAATGGGATCGACCATAAGCACTACGGTTCAATTACATAGCATTTTCAAATTTCTTGTACTTGCTCCCTACGCGACCTCGGGCAGCTATGTTAACATGAAAGAACCACACAGGATTTGATTTAATAGGCTAGATCTGAAGTCGCGTCAACTGCCTAACTCAAAATACAGTCAAGAAAACGGCTCTGAAGCCGAGAAATGCGATCGACCATAAGCACTACGGTTCACTTACATAGTATTTTCAAATTTCTTGTATTTGCTCCCTACGCGACCTCGGGCAGCTATGTTAACATGAAAGAACCACACAGGATTTGATTTAATAGGCTAGATCTGAAGTCGCGTCAACTGCCTAACACAAAATCCAGTCAAGAAAGTGGCTCTGAAGCCGAGAAATGCGATCGACCATAAGCACTACGGTTCAATTACATAGCATTTTCAAATTTCTTGTACTTGCTCCTTACGCGACCTCGGGCAGCTATGTTACCATGGAGGAACCACACAAGATTTGACTTAATATGTTAGTTCTGAAGTCGCGTCAACTGCCTAACTCAAAATCCAGTCAAGAAAACGGCTCTGAAGCCGAGAAATGCGATCGACCATAAGCACTACGGTTCAATTACGTAGCATTTTCAAGTGGCTCTGAAGCCGAGAAATGCGATCGACCATAAGCACTACGGTTCAATTACATAGCATTTTCAAATTTCTTGTATTTGCTCCCTACGCGACCTCGGGCAGCTATGTTAACATGAAAGAACCACACAGGATTTGATTTAATAGGCTAGATCTGAAGTCGCGTCAACTGCCTAACTCAAAATACAGTCAGGAAAGTGGCTCTGAACCCGAGAAATGCGATCGACCATAAGCACTACGGTTCAATTACATAGCATTTTCAAATTTCTTGTACTTGCTCCTTACGCGACCTCGGGCAGCTATGTTACCATGGAGGAACCACACAAGATTTGACTTAATATGTTAGTTCTGAAGTCGCGTCAACTGCCTAACTCAAAATCCAGTCAAGAAAACGGCTCTGAAGCCGAGAAATGCGATCGACCATAAGCACTACGGTTCAATTACGTAGCATTTTCAAGTGGCTCTGAAGCCGAGAAATGCGATCGACCATAAGCACTACGGGGCAATTACGTAGCGTTTTCAAATTTCTTGTACTTGCTCCCTACGCGACCTCGGGCAGCAATGTTACCATGGAGGAACCACACAAGATTTGACTTAATATGTTAGATCTGAAGTCGCGTCAACTGCCTAACTCAAAATCCAGTCAAGAAAACGGCTCTGAAGCCGAGAAATGCGATCGACCATAAGCACTACGGTTCAATTACATAGCATTTTCAAATTTCTTGTATTTGCTCCCTACGCGACCTCGGGCAGCTATGTTAACATGAAAGAACCACACAGGATTTGATTTAATAGGCTAGATCTGAAGTCGCGTCAACTGCCTAACTCAAAATACAGTCAGGAAAGTGGCTCTGAACCCGAGAAATGCGATCGACCATAAGCACTACGGTTCAATTACATAGCATTTTCAAATTTCTTGTATTTGCTCCCTACGCGATCTCGGGCAGCTATGTTACCATGGAGGAACCACACAAGATTTGATTTAATAGGCTAGATCTGAAGTCACGTCAACTGCCTAACTCAAAATCCAGTCAACAAAGTGGCTCTGAAGCCGAGAAATGCCATCAAGCCTTTTGAGAAGTCCCAATTAACATTATAGTGCGCTGTTTTGATTTTACAAAACCGATAAGTGAAATTGATATAAAAGACCAGTTCCTCGTTGAGATCGTGATTTTCTCTAAATTTGATTAGTAGGCTATCGTTTGGCTTTTTTATAACTGGGCCAACACTTCCCAGATATGACCCAGTTCGCTGGCTTTGCCGGCCGAGATTGGCCAGACGTAGAAAATATTGGTGAGTATTCACTTTATCCACTACTATTAGAATATAAACTGGTTCCGGCAGGAATTTGTTTAAGGCTGATTATTTCCTAGCCCCTAGGAATCAGGGTCACCACTCTCTCGATAATTTAAGATTAACGAACACACTCGCGGGAACACACTCGCGCTGTTGGATTTTACAGAACGAATTCTGTTGTTCCAATACAAACTTACAAATATTCTGTAATTTTCCTTGATCAACTGTTGGATATTTTTAATCAGTGACTTCAGTGTCCTGACCTCCCAGTTTTGTCTGTCGGTAAACCGCCTGTACAAGAGTTTGAGTCTTGATAGGAGTCTACTTTTTTGTCTGTTCAGCGCGTCGATTGTCGCGTTTCGGTTATGTTCGAGGTATCGTGGTGTGTTGGGCATGGTATCGTACTGTCCGTCGTCTGCTTAATTTTATTATCCATTTGTTTAAGGTAGCTGTCAATCTCGCTGTTTGACAGGGTCTTATTGGATGGTGGGAAGGAACCACTCGAGGTGAGCGATCTCGTCAGCGAATTGGCAAAGCGCGGTCAACGTGCCCTACTGTAATCGTAGTGGTGCGTTTGGACATACTCTGCCATCTCCGCGAATTCGTCCGGTACTGTGATCACGGCAGTAAGTCCGTGGTCACGTATTCAAAGGTCCGTAGACCGTTAGTAGACCCTTCGTTCGTGTCAACTAGTCTAAGTCGAGAGTCTAGCAGCATGAGATCCAGATAAGAGCCGCTCCTAGGATACGACGGACTATCCGTTGCGAGTAACTTGAGTCTGTGCTCTATGTTCCGCAGAACCCACCAATGGCTTAGTAGGCTTCCCCTGGTGTTGGGTATGTTGTTTCCCCAATCACTATGTTTGGCATTCAAATTGCCGGTCAGGATGTAGTAATTTTCCACTAAGTTTAAGTGCAGAGATCGAAAAAGTGTCTCGAGCTCCGCAATGAAAATATTGGGTTGAGGTGCTTCAGGTGCATAGGTGCAATGTACATTTTCTTTCCATTTCGGAGAAGAATGCACACAATACAGGCCTCTAGCACCTGGAACCCCCGCACTTCACCCCTATATATGACTTTATGCTTTAAATTATTTTTAATGAAGATCGCAACTCCCCCGCCACGTGTGGCGTTGGGTCGGTCCCTTCGAATTATTTTATAAGAATTGTGCTGGATTTTGTGCTTCTGGCTTAGCTTTGTTTCGCTAACCAAAAGTACATCGGGGCTTTCGTCATGCAACAGGTTGAAAAGTACGGCTCTTCGCTCAATCCTTATCAATAAATTCACATTCACCGATAGGATCTTTAAGGGACTCTCTACCAGCGTACCCATCGTCGTCATCTGGGGTGTGACACCTGGTGTTTCTAAGCGACCCGAGGGACGTTTTCCTTCAGGCCTCTGCTTCCGAGCCAGATTAGCTTTTTTTATATCTTGGAACTTAGGATATCCCCGATAGTTTGCATGCACTCGAGCTGTTCCCTGTCTGCGATCTTATCCTGGGTCAGATCGCATTCTTCGTTTCTGTGGTTTTTTGCACACTTAACACATCGAGGCTGCATTTCGCAGTTCGACGCGGCGTGCCCGAACCTTTGGCAGCGGATACATTGCAAAATGTTTCCTTGCCTTTTTAATGTTTCCCATGTTACACGCTGGGAAGCCAGTGTGGTACAACTACAAAGTTATCAACACCAATGACATACTTACACAGGTCTATGGTCTCGCGTAGGGCCTTGGTATGAGTAAAGATGGGTGGTACCCTGTCCTTAATAGGTCGTTGGTGTCGCGGCTGTTGTTGTTGTTGGTGGTTTTTTTGTTGCGACTGCTTCTGCTGCGGCTGCTTTTGTTGCGGCTGCTGTGGTTGTGTCGATTGTTACGGCTGTAGTTGGATGGCTGTAACCAGCTATCTCTCTTTCTGCCGTATTTCGGAGAGCCTGTATAATACAGCCTTTAATTGTGCGTGTAGAGTACGCTCTTCAACTTCGAGCTCGTTACGTTCCTCCTCCACGACCAAATTTGAAAGGGCGGCGAAGGAATTGTTTTCTCCAGTGTCACTTTTGACGGGGAGAGGTTGCTGAAGTTGTTGCTGCACTTCAATAGATGTTGATTTTGCCCTTTCCCTCGCTTCGACTCGCAGTTTTTCTGTCGAAGTAGAGAGGGAGGGGCGCTTAAGTATATTGCTCCGCGGAGTAAGTTCCCTCATTTTTTTAATGATATCGGTCATCGATACGGAGGACGGAGTTGAGAAGTCGGAGGGATCATTCGACTCTGACTCCGTTAGACGAACGGGATTTATCCCGACGTCCTTAGACATTTTTTTCCCTGCTACTGCTGATGAGCTGAGTAGCAGGAAACACAAACAAAAGTTTTTGTTTGGTCCCCGGACCGAGCACTTATCAGAAATGCGCGCTGAAAAGTTTTGTATTTATTGTTTTTAACCCGTTAACTATCCACGATACAAACAAATACCCGCGGCACACACAGCACCGCGTTAAACTGAACTGGCTATTATTATTTTATTTTGTTTTTTCAACTTTTGTTTCTTTTTTTTTAATTTTTTTTTCAATTTTGATATTTTGATTTTTAAATTTTTGAAAATTTTAATTTTTTTTTTTTTGCGTCTATTCGCAAAGCCTACTCGATTTATTATGACAATCATAACGCTCTTCTACTCTAAGTGGTAGTTTCACTTTTCTTCTTTTTGCAGATCCAGATATTTCGGGTGATTTGCTCGATTCGGACTGCGAGCTAAATGGAATGTTAGACTGATTTCTTACGACTTTGCTAGAAAATCCTATAAAAGGTTTTCCAATATATGTAGACTTTGAACGCCATAAGTGTCATATATACATATTTATTTTGCTGTTTTTTGTGCATTATCCAACAGATTACAATAACTCTACAAGCCTGCTCCTTGGACCACTGTTGACATAACATTTCGGGTTGAACTCCAACATATGATGATAGAAGAAGAACACCTCTGTTGTCCTTCCACTTAACAGCTGTAATACCATCATCATCCCGAACTCATTCTACCCACTCACCTCTTTTCATCTTTCTATCCTCCTTGAACTTTTTGATAACTGGTCCAATGCGATTTTTGATGACAGTGCCTGTTTGGTAAATATTATTCTGTCTTAGTGCATCGACACACTTGGCACTTGTAAAAACAAAAAAAAAACACAAAATTGGAAAGCAGTGCTATTTACGAGATCCTCAAGTCAATGTTTATGTTTTCTTGCGAATTTTTTTGTTTCATTTTTAACAGCTACGATACTCAGAATTATGTGGATATCCTCATCTCTAATATATCACGGTGCATTGACGACAGCTCATAGTACATACCTTATTTTGAAACATCTGTATTACGTTAGAATAATTTTTTTTTTATATAACCCCAGAGTTGTATAGCATATGTCCAAACTGTCTTTAGCACTTGCTTGTCGAAGAGCAGTTTTCAATCCTGAGTGCATTTCATTTATTTACATTCAAGTTCATTACATTTTTTCTTAACATGAGGCTTCCATTTTAATTTCGTGTCGAGAGTCATCCCGAGATATTTAGCCTCATTAGCGAACGGAATGCTTTTCTGTATGTAAAAATAACATGGGCAGAGTTGGTGTCGTTAAGCGCTATTCACCAAATCTCTGTCCAGTCATTTACGTGGTCAAAGGCATGTTTCATAATAGTATACCTCGCCAGTATAAAGTGAATACACACTTGGGCTGAGTACACTTCCCTGAGAAACGCCAGCCGAAATCACTTTAAAGCCGGAGTACGCACTTCCGTATTTAACACGAAATAGTCTATTCGTAAGATATGTATTTAAAATATTTGATAGTTTCTTTCGTAAGATTTGTGGATAGCTTAACAGCTTCCTCAAATTTCCGCCTTTTCTTTATCTCCTCTTGCCCATTCATTTGGTTTTTTTCTTATTGGTGATGGTCAGCTTTCCATAGAGAGTATTGATTCTTTTCCGCCGCCAAGTTTTCTAAATATGAGCCTAGAATTTCGTTTTTGAAATCACTAATGATTTTTTGATCGTAATCGACTTACTAGACGAGTTTTATACTGCGGCCCTCGACTCGAATGGAAAAAAGCAGACAGTCAAGAACTCGAGGAATTTTGTTCAGCTCCAAGGTTATGTTCAAGTAATAAGACCGCAATGACTAAGATGAGCAGGACATGTAGGATGAATGGACAGTGGACGAACCGTTTAAATTGGTCTGAAAGCAAAGGACATTAAAATGAGTATAACTATTTCAGTGTCATATATTTATGTACATATATCATTCTAAGTTTAATTTTATAGGACGCTTTCGCAGCGTCCGTTGTAAACGAAATGAATCACATGTGAAAAATTGTATTCTTCACATCTAGGCAATTTAGAAAACACCAAGGTGAGCCTAGGGACACATATACCACCATTAAACTGCCCCACAAGTGTACATGCAAATCAGTGGGTTGACACGACTGGAGATCACCGGTGTTGTAAGAGTAAGATCAAACAGAAAAATCTGGAGCATGCCCGTGTCACAAAAAAAAAAAAGGCAGGCCGAAAAACAATTGGTGCAAACAAATGCAAAAAAAAACACCAGCATTTGATTGGCTCAAGCGATGAAGTAATCCCAAACCGGGAAGCCTGCCGCTACTTTCTGAGGTCAAACCGGCGGACCCCACAAGCGGGCCAGTAGGAATGCAGTGAAGTGGGAAGGTTATGGTCCTACACTTCTGACCATAACAACGCCGGAAAAAGGAAAAGAAGAAGAAGAAGAAGAAGAAGAAGAAGAAGAAGAAGAAGTGAAAAATTGTATTCTTCAAACAGTCAACGGGATTTTAATCTTGGAGAGTAGATTGAATGCGAATCTAAAAAAATACAGGAAAAAATGCCGGCACAATATTAAAGTGCTTTTTTAGAACCGTAGATGTAATTAGAGCAAAGGGTCGCATCACAAATCTTTGAACAAAGTTCTGTAACTAATATTGAAGAGTCCCAATAATTAAAATAAACGCATACGAATAAATTGATTAGCACCAGAATCAATCCTTTACTACACAAGATCGGATTAATCCATTACACATCAGCGGTGCAGTGGGGCGGTGGAAACATGGCATTAATAGTTACTTAAGATGCCCCTGTAAGGTACCTAAGTTAAGGCAGTTAACTATGAGTAAATGTGACTCTCTTAAGTCCGGTTTCTATACGGTATTGATGCGCAATACATATAATCTAATCTAGTGTAATCTAGTCCGGATCTAGCCTCTCTGCACCAAGTCATGTAATACCTTCTCACAGTACTGCTGATCAAGCTGAGCCCATCAGGGCCAGGTCGACTAACTGTTGTTGGGCGGAAGAATCATCTTTATTCCCAAAAAAGGCACAAGTATCAGATCAGCGGATTTTAAGCCAATCAGCATATCATCTGTTGCTGTCCTCCACCTTCAAAAAATCCTGGCTTCGCGCCTTCATACTTCCGGCTTGATCGACATCCGCCAGAGATGTTTAGAAGATGGATACGCAGAAAATATTGCTGTTCTAGTATCCTTGCTAGACGACGCGTGACGTAAGTCGAGAGAGCTCCATATTGTCCGTATCGACTGCGGATCAGGGAGACCCTCTGTGCACTTCTGTGTTTTGTATCGTTCTGGATGAGGTCACCCGCGCCCTATCTTATAATATAGGGTACGAATAAAATGTTTCGCTCATCAACGTCTTGCTTTTCGCAGACGATGCCATCCTTATTTTCAGCACTGAGCAGGCATGAAGAACCTTTTGCGCACTGCAGAGATAGAGGCTCAGAAGTTTGGGCTTCTGTTCAACGTTGCAAAGTGTACCGCTTTGTCCATTGCCCCGTCAGGCAGAGACAAGAAACTTAAGTCGTTAACACTGCCAAATTCCGTCTCCTCAACGACTCAGTTGTCAATCAACTGACAGCGTCAAAGGGGGGATATATTGGAGTCGACTTTAGGCCAATCGGACCAAAGAAAGCTGGTGGTACTCTTGCTGTTGAGCTAGAAAGTCTTACTAGAGCCCACTTGCCACACGACACTCTAAGAACCTACTTCCACACGACGACCATCAACATAAGTTTGGGTCTTTCTTTCGAGACCACCGTCCCCTGTTTAAGGCGTGGCAGACTCCAAACACTGGGGAACTCTACTTCTCCTGCAGTGAGAGCCGCTTGTGAATCCTTCTGGGTCCAGAAACGGATACTACGGGCCGACCAAGCTCTCACCAACACCGAGGGTGTTTTCCTTAACAACAACGAAGAAGCGGAAAAATGGTGGGCCCAATCCCTGTATAATTCCGTAGATGGCCATGAACTGCGTGAAAGTGGAAAAACGAACTTCTCGAGCTCTTGGGTATATGGTGGCATGTATATTTCCGGACGGGACTATGTCCAATACCAACACGTGCGTATCAACTGCCTTCCCTCACGGCTCAGAACATCTCGAAGCGTCCGACGACCAGATCGGGATGTTTTACGTCATGCCGGATGTCACGTCACCGAGACAGCGGCACAAATAATCAAGAACTGCTTCCGTCATAGACAGCCATATAGTCGGCGGAGCAACATCACTAAATGAAGCCCATGAGAAGAAAGGAAGAAGAAAGAAGTACTATGCCGATAACACCGACTTCATAACTACAATGGAACAAAAATTCCAGGTCCGACCCTCTGACATCCGCTTCTCTACATGTACTCTCTTTTAGAGAGGAATCTGGCCCTCGAAATCCGCCAACTTCCTTTTAGCCATGGTGCTGACAAGGCAACTTTTAGGGTTTATCACACTTAGAGTACTCCTCGGCTCACTCGTGCAGGGACGGGTTAAGAATATCCCTGCAGCGATACCTATCGCTTGTCGTAAAAGGCGACTAAACAAAGGTAAACAAAACTCACATCTAGGCAATTTAGAAAACACCAAGGTGAGCCTAGGGACACATATACCACCATTAAACTGCCCCACAAGTTTGCATGCAAATCAGTGGGTTGACACGACTGGAGATCACCGGTGTTGTAAGAGTAAGATCAATCAAAAAAAAAATAAAAAATCTGGAGCATGCCCGTGTCAAAAAGGAACGGAAGAAAGAAAACGGTCAAACCGTAGCATTATGGAAAAGAACGCTAAAAGGAAAAGCACTACCCCGCCAGGCACTACTAATGGTCGTGATCCTGGGACGAGCAGCAATGCTCGGGTCAGAGCTATAGGTTTTCCGGGAGATAGCAAAGTAATGCAACGGCGTAAGCCACATTTAAGAGTCGCGAGTTGGAACGTTGGAAGCATGAGTGGGCGCAGCTATGAGCTTGAAGAAATGATGGTTAGAAGGCGAGTAGACATCCTGTGCGTACAAGAGACGAAATGGCGAAACACCGGTAATCGGGCACGTTTCTTGGACGTTAAAACAAAAGCGAACAAGGACGAACAAGGAAAAAACGGAATCGCCATCATCCTTGCGGCAGAGTTACTTGGCAACGTCTTAACCATTTCAAAATCCAGTGACCGTTTGATGGCTCTCAAATTGGTGATGCATGGTGAGGTCTGGAACATCGTAAGCGCATATGCCCCTCAAGTAGGATGCGAACAAAAAGAAAAAGATGCATTCTGGCTAGATTTCCACAACCTTGTCAAAATCATCCCAAAGGAAGAGCTTTTGTTTGTTGGGGGAGATTTAAACGGACATGTCGGGAAGACAAGCGAAGACTATGAAGGCTACCACGGAGGGCTGGGATACGGCACCAGGAACTCTTCAGGTGAAGATATCCTAAACATGTGCAAGTCGTACGGTCTTATAGTGCTAAATACCATGTTCGTCAAACAAAGCCGGCACCTGATCACTTATAGCAGCGGCGGAAATGAAACTCAAATAGACTATCATTTGGTATCCAGTTTCATGAAGCCACGAGCTAAAGATTGCAAAGTGATCCTGGGAGACGCGATCGCCCCTCAACACCGTCTCCTCCTGACTGATTTTTTTATGGATGCGAGAAAGAAGTCAAAGCAGCAAACGAAGGTGTCTGAGAGAATCAAGTGGTATAAGCTGGATAAAGGAAAAGGCGAAGCTTTTATCACCAACATGGAAAACTACCTCTCTTCCATTATCGACGAGGTCGGTAATGAGGAGTGCAGAGCACAAGACATGTGGGATTCCCTACAACAATCTGGCCTGAAGAAAGCCAAATCACTGCTCGGAACATCTAAAGACCCTGCCTACACGCAAAAGAAACCTGGTGGTGGGCAGACGAAGCCAAAGCAGTGATACACGAAAAGAAAATGTCTTTCCCAGCTTGGTCAAAGTGCTCTTCTACTAATAGAGAGGAAAAAGCTCGCCGTGAAAAGGTATATAGATGTTGCAAAGGTATCGCGAAGAAAAAATGCGCCGAATTCAAAGCGAAAAGCATGGAAGGCCTCTATCAGGAGTTGGAAGAAATATCGTCTTCCGCGTCTGACAGGAACCAGGCTACCCAGGAGCTTCGACAAAACAATTTGAACAAAGGAGCAAATATCTTTAAGATAGCCGCCCAGAGAAGAAGAAATGCTCAGGAGATTCGTTTCGCAAAGTTTATTAACAATGCTGAAAGCCAACTCCTTGTGGAAGACGAAAAAATTCTCCACAGATGGCGACAGTATTGAGAGGAACTTCTGAACGAACAGTTTCCCCGAGTGTACTTTCCAAGAGCCGCCCCGAATCATGCCGAAATATCCGACATCACAGCGAAGAAGTTCGGTACGCGGTTAAAAACTCCAAGAAAAGAAAAGCTGTTGGGCCGGACGGGACACCCTCTGAGTTCTGGAAAAAGATGGGAGACATCGGGTCTAGATGGCTCATGGTTCTTATCTCCAAACTTATGAGAGGCGACACTATGCCTAATCAATGGAGGCAAAGCTATCTTCTTCCATTGCACAAAGGAAAGGGTGATACGCGAAATTGTGATAACTACCGTTCTGTCAAGCTGATGTCGCACACCATGAAGATCGTTGAACGGGTATTAGATAGCCGACTGCGGAAAATAATACGACTATCTGATGACCAGTGCGGGTTTGTCTCGGGTAAATCAACAACAGATGCAATCCAAAGTATAAGGATCATGATGGAAAAGCATCGTGATTCTTCAATGGACTTGCATATGGTGTTGGTTGATTTCGAGAAGGCCTTTGACCGGCAACCAAGAGATCTTTTATGGGTAGCGCTAAGACAAAAAGGAGTTCCAGAAACCTACGTGCGAGTGATTATGGACATGTACGAGAGAGCAACGACAAGAGTAAGATGCACCGCAGGAGTCACCGAAGAGTTCGCATTCAAAGTCGGTGTACACCAAGGGAGCGTCCTCAGCCCACTGCTTTTTATAGCAGTTCTTGATTGCTTGCTTGAAGGAAAAGTGACGGACCCCAATGTGCACCAGCTATTCTTTGCTGACGATGGAGCCATTATAAGTGATGATCAGGCGTCCCTACAACGAGCACTTGATGTGTGGGTGGACATTTTCGAGGGACACGGGTATCGTATTAGTTCAAAGAAGACAGAGTATCTGTGCTGCCCGTTCTCTGACCCTCATCAGCCTATTCCAGACATTTACTTGAATGGAAGAGTGCTTCCCAAGTGTGAAAAGTTTAAATATCTGGGATCTATGATTAATAGAGAAGCAACTTGTGATGACGACATCAAACATCGCGTAAGCGTAGGGTGGATGAAGTGGCGGGAAAACTCGCCATCTTCTGTGATCGAAAAATGCCCCCTAAGCTGAAAGGAAGGCTCTACACTTCAGTTGTACGTCCGGCGCTCACATACGGTTCACAATGCTGGACAATGCACAAAAAGTATGAGAGCAAATTAACGGCAACTGAGATGAAGATGCTTCGCATGACAGCGGGAGTAACAAAGCGTGACAGAATTAGAAGTTCAAAGATCCGAGGAAGCCTCCACGTAAAAGAAACCATCACAAGAAATATAGAGCGCGACCGACTCAGTTGGTATTGCCATGTTCAAAGGAGAGATCCTTTGAACCCCGTCCAAAAGGCGTTATCAATCAACATTCCAATTTCAACACGCAAAAAAGGCAGGCCGAAAAACAATTGGTGCAAACAAATGCAAAAACACCAGCATTTGATTGGCCTCAGCGATGAAGTAATCCCAAACCGGGAAGCCTGCCGCTACTTTCTGAGGTCAAACCGGCGGACCCCACAAGCGGACCAGTAGGAATGCAGTTAAGTGGGAAGGTTATGGTCCTACACTTCTGACCATAACGACGCCGGGATAAAAAGGAAAAGAAGAAGAAGAGTACTCCAAGGCAGCCAAACAAATTGGTCCAGCTAGAATAGGATGACGCAAGCCGGGCAATGGCCCATGCTTGGTATAGAATGAGCTGGTGAGAGCGAACTATTACTTAGGGTTAGTTATGCCCTACCATCTCTTGAGGCAGCAGGCAATAAAGCCGACACTCGCTGTAAAGCGAGGATGCAACACTGCGGTTGTTTTAGTGGGGAGTAGCTAAAAGGCGTGAATCCATACGGCTGCAAAAAAAAAAAAGTTAAGCTAAACTAAAGTATTTTCTTGAATATATGTATATTTCTCTTGAATAAAGTAGATATGAGTAAGAAAAAAATGTTTTTTCTCAAAATACTGACGGCGGCCTTAAGCTTTTGGCGTACAGTGTACATCAAAAACAAAAGATCACTCTTTCGCCTAAAGGTATGCAGCCAAAATTAAGAATACGGGTTTCCATTATCAAGATCGGTTGGTGCATATACTAACTAGAACACCAACGTCATTTTCGAATTTGAGAACAAAAACTGGTCTAATACTCATTGGTTTTAAAATGCACCTTCAAGTGTTCCCTCAATCTACTCATATACATAACAAAGTGATGGTATCTCATTAAAAGATCTAAGAGCAAACACAGCTCCACACTTTTTAAATCCTTTTGCGGTGCACTTACTTGCCTTCCATACGTCCGCTTATTCGGGCGCAGGAAGTTAAATTAATGGCAGTAAATCGTGAAAAGTGAAATAAAAGCATATCGAAAAACCAAAGGATGGGAGTAAGACTCCAACTTTACCCTATTTTCCTCCTCGTCAAACTGCGGTATATTGACGAACGGCATGCAGCAGTCATATTACCTAGACGGTGCCGAGCAAAGCTGAATTGAAATTTGTGTTTTTAACTTTGTCGTCGGTATCGTCATCATCGCAACACCCGAAGCACACATCTAGGGAGTATCTGTTCGCATCCACACCTCTGCACATTGCAAGATGTGTATTCCATGTCGTCAAGAGCATCTCTATACTAACACTCGAGTATGGGAGAGGAACATCTAACTCATTCTCAAAACTCGCTCGTTCGTTCCTTTAGATGTGGGACATTCACAACCAACCAACAAGCGCTTTCATCTTTCCTCGTCTTTCGTCCTCACCTAACGGCATACTCATACTTAAACAAATTTTACGCCCACGGAGTTTCTTGCATTTGCTCTTTGATCTTGTTTGTAGCAATTTAAAAGGATTCCTGTTTACTTAGCCTTTCAAATTGCAACAACCAAAGCGGGGAGTGAGGACTCGAAAATAATAACGAAAACAATGGTAACAACAAAAATAGGAAAGCATCGCCTGGGATGCAAACGAATGGCTAAGAATGGGGCGAAAAAGAGAGAAATTCAAAAATTACTTTTATTATTCGCTGGCAATTTGAATACGTGGAGTGAAGTTTCTCTGGTCTCCTTTTATTTATTCCTTTATCCGTTTTGATTGTTTGGAATTGTTTGCTGGATACGGACACGGAATGGTTCCGCAATTTGTAATTTTTGGTGGAAACACAGGTCATTAGGGTCGTTGTTGGAGAAAGCAATAAATAGGTTAACTATTACAGAGGTGTTATTTCTTTTTTGGATGGTTTTTAAGAGAAAGGAAATAAGTGGTGAAACGGAGAAATGTAATATCACAATCGAGTTTTTAGGCACATTATTTCGTCTAGGTACAGAATTCATTTCTTTAATCTCTACTCAGAAATACTACATAATTGCAAACTAGACGGATCTCGAGGAACCTTGTACAGGGTTTCTCGATCTCCGTAGTGATAGTTCCCAAGTCTAAGCATATTATGGATCACAAATTTACCACCTGAATCATTGAAGTAACTTAACATCGGCCATTCAAAATGTGCAAACATTTTCGGAGACGTGCCGATAAGCCGCCAACCACACCCACTGCTGTTAAAGACAGCGATGTGAACTCCAGAATCGCAACAGTATAGTGTTTCGGTGGAATAGACTTAAATTGAATGGGTTGATGCCCAAAGGATCGGAAAACCATTGCGTTTACAAACCATTGCCCATGGTTGAAGACATATTATTTACCTCTTATATCACATCATAATTTTAAAAACCAAAACTTTTGATTGTGCCTCTACTTCTATTTATCTCAATACTTCTTCCGTCATAGTGAACTATCTGACCCTACCCCTCATTTCATAAGGACTCTATCCTCAGCTTTGAAAAAAATACTTCTGTACATTATCCCAAGCCACCAAGAAGAACGAAAGACAAGAAAAACTATTCTCTATTGCTAAACTCCATTGTAAACCCAAATCCCTAACTATTCGAGGATCGCCATACAATTTTTTTTTTTCACGCACTTAACAAAGTTTGTCTTACAATCTTTGTATGCACTCGAAGATGGTAAATGTTGTTGAAATCTACTTTAAGAAAGCCTTCTAAAAAATCTCGTATTAAATTGTTCTTCTTAAATTCACTGCTCCTAGTTATTTTTCTGATCCAATTACCGCCATATCCGAAGTTCCCCAAGTAATGATGTAAACTGTGTCATCAAGAACTCTCATCTTTCCTTATAATCTTCCAAAGGTTCATTATTAATTATTTGGTGTCAAAAAAACCATCTCGTGTTCAATGTCAGAATATATCAGGTGGCGCTTACTCCCGTAAATGCTTAGAGCTGTTCCCCTGTCAATACTACTTTCGTGGCTTTCTTGAATATTCAAGTCTGGTCGTTCTTTTATGGGATTCACACTTTTCTGCCTTCGTGACCTTTCCTTTGCTGATAACCATAATTTACCATTTACAACGAGCTATGAAAACTAATTCCAGAATTCTTTACGAAAATAACTCCACTCTTTTCGACCTAAACTTCATCAAGCCCAGTCTGAGAAACGTTCTCTTCCGCCGCAACTCAGAGCGGGCCATTTGCAGGTTTCTTTTTTAAATAGCTTTAAAACAATCACCGTTGAGATAGTTTTAGAGTTGAAGGTTTTATAAAAAAGAGTAGGCCTTGCCATTAGTCGGCCTTAGAACGCTCTGCAGTAGCACTTTTTGTCAACCCAATTTTGGGGTAAATTTTTGAAAACCGAAATCCGTTTACGGCTGTTCTAAGGCCCAAGCAAACATTTAATAACGAGACGTATGGCCATTTGGCACCAAATAATCCGATGTTTTTATACGAAATTCTCCTTGAGTTAGAGCGACTAACATTCAGCTGCAGTGTCTTGGGGGAACACAAGCATAACTTGCGTTGCCAATTAGCATGCCAATCCAAAGAATTTTCTTTACAGCATGCGTAGTTGATGCATTATTTCGATCAACATTTCGTTTCAAAATTCGCGCTGTTTCTGTTGAAAGTCCAATAATGCCAGGAAAAAAAGGAGGCATAAACAAAATGAAGAGAAATCCAAATATATAGTGACAGACTGACTTGGATTGATTCAAACCTCGCACTCGACTGTTCTCGAGACGCTTTGAGAAAGTGGACGAATTCAAATATTTGGGAACCGTATTAACTGCTATAAAGATCGAAATAAATAAAAAGCTGCATATGGGCAACGTATGCTTCTTCGCGAGGAAGAAACTTTTCAAAACAGCTCTTTTGTCCTGAAATGTCTAATAATAAATTCAGCGAAACTAAAAAAAAAACAGAGAAACACGCGAATGCATGAAAATACGCAATCGAATAATGAAATCGCGAAGGTTTAGTTTTTTTTTTTGTTTTTTTTTGCTTGTATCTCATTCTTATTATTTTTATACTTATTTACTAGACAAACATGTTTCAATCTAACTTAAACATATCTTAATACTTAATGTGTCTTACTGGTCCTGTGCGATCACTCTAAGTCTAACTATATTACTCAATTGCTGATGCCTTTCGATGTAAGCCTATCTATCCATTCTATTTTCGTATTACTATTTATATTCAAAAATTTGATTTTCTAGAAGAAGTTTACTAAAAATCTATTTGAATTTGAATTTCATTTTTCTTTTATAGGAAACATTTCCATTCATATTTCTGATAAGCAATGCTTGCACAGAGATATGGTATTTTTCACCTTACTACTGAAAGATACAATGTTTTCGAAAGGCTTTCGGCTTTTAAATAAGTTTGAAGCAAAAACTATGGGAAAAAACCTTCATGTGAAAAGTTGAGATAAATTATATTAGGTGTATAGCAAATTAATAAATAAGTGTATGTGCATGGTATATACGATACTAAAAATCTAGATTTGTTTTTTTTTTTTCATATCCTAAAGCTAATGCTAATGCCACAACTTTCCTTCCAGACAGAGTAAAGCCTATATTCCCAAATACGTACTAAGGCTAACTATGTAGATACAAAAGATATACGAAAATGATCTCAGGAGCTAAAAATCAAATTAAACAAGACCATAAAGGTCTACGGAACTGCTCTAAAATTACAAAAATAAGTGCCTTGGCAACTACTTGGCTCCGACTTGAAGGGCCACAGAAACTTAAAACCGACCACTTCACACAAACCACCAACACTAAACGAAAACAAAACGTGGTCTAAGACTAACGCAGAAAAAGCTGCAACACTAGGGGCTTTCTTTGCCAGCTGCTTCACACACGAGAAAGACGACAATCCACATCATCTACACTTTCAAAATATAAACGAAACCATCCCAATCACATCGATGACTAAAGAAAAAATTCGCTTGCACATAAAACATAGTATTGAATCTAATAAAAGTCCAGGTTATGACCTCATAGAAGGAAAAATCCTAAAAGAATTCTGTGAATTATTTTTATTAGAAATATATTTAACGCCATATTTAGAACAAAATACTTCCCAAAAACATGGAAGGTAATTGAAGTACACGCCATCCCGAAACCAGGAAAAGACATAACAAAAGCATTGTTGCCAATCTTATCTAAACTCTTGAAAAAAAAACCTACATAATAGGCTACAACCAATACTCGACCATAAAAATATTGTGCCGAATCACTAACTTGATTTCAGACAACGTCACTCGACTATACCGACGTATAATAAACGCACAGAGTAATAATAAAATTTCAAATGAATTAGAAAATAAAAGATACTGCTCAACAGTATTTCTTAACGTATTAAAAGGATTTGATAGAGTCTGGCACAGGGGACTGCCTTACAAATTCAACAAAAACTTTCCACTGGACTTTTACCTGCTATTCAGGAGCGACACGGATCAACGGCAATTTTATGTAAGATATGAAAACGAATACTATATACTGTATGTCGTATAAGCTGACGTTCCCAAGGGAAACGTATTGGGGCCACTACTTTATTTGACATACACAGCCGAAATTCCTGCTAGCCACATCTGCGGCTGACATAATCGTTTTCCAAGCTAACAAAAACGTAACGGATGCAAACAATAAACTTTAAAGCCATTTAAACAACACCAAGTCATGGTTCACTTCTTCTTCTTCTTCTTTTCCTTTTTTCTCCGGCGTTGTTATGGTCAGAAGTGTAGCACCATAACCTTCCCACTTAACTGCATTCCTACTGGTCCGCTTGTGGGGTCTGCCGGTTTGACCTCAGAAAGTAGCGGCAGGCTTCCCGGTTTGGGATTACTTCATCGCTGAGGCCAATCAAATGCTGGTGTTTTTGCATTTGTTTGCACCAATTGTTTTTCGGCCTGCCTTTTTTGCGTGTTGAAATTGGAATGTTGATTGATAACGCCTTTTGGACGGGGTTCAAAGGATCTCTCCTTTGAACATGGCAATACCAACTGAGTCGGTCGCGCTCTATATTTCTTGTGATGGTTTCTTTTACGTGGAGGCTTCCTCGGATCTTTGAACTTCTAATTCTGTCACGCTTTGTTACTCCCGCTGTCATGCGAAGCATCTTCATCTCAGTTGCCGTTAATTTGCTCTCATACTTTTTGTGCATTGTCCAGCATTGTGAACCGTATGTGAGCGCCGGACGTACAACTGAAGTGTAGAGCCTTCCTTTCAGCTTAGGGGGAAATTTTCGATCACAGAAGATGGCGGAGTTTTCCCGCCACTTCATCCACCCTACGCTTACGCGATGTTTGATGTCGTCATCACAAGTTGCTTCTCTATTAATCATAGATCCCAGATATTTAAACTTTTCACACTTGGGAAGCACTCTTCCATTCAAGTAAATGTCTGGAATAGGCTGATGAGGGTCAGAGAACGGGCAGCACAGATACTCTGTCTTCTTTGAACTAATACGATACCCGTGTCCCTCAAAAATGTCCACCCACACATCAAGTGCTCGTTGTAGGGACGCCTGATCATCACTTATAATGGCCCCATCGTCAGCAAAGAATAGCTGGTGCACATTGGGGTCCGTCACTTTTCCTTCAAGCAAGCAATCAAGGACTGCTATAAAAAGCAGTGGGCTGAGGACGCTCCCTTGGTGTACACCGACTTTGATTGCGAACTCTTCGGTGACTCCTGCAGTGCATCTTACTCTTGTCGTTGCTCTTGTACATGTCCATAATCACTCGCACGTAGGTTTCTGGAACTCATTTTTGTCTTAGCGCTACCCATAAAAGATCTCTTGGTTGCCGGTCAAAGGCCTTCTCGAAATCAACCAACACCATATGCAAGTCCTTTGAAGAATCACGATGCTTTTCCATCATGATCCTTATACTTTGGATTGCATCTGTTGTTGATTTACCCGAGACAAACCCGCACTGGTCATCAGATAGTCGTATTATTTTTCGCAGTCGGCTATCTAATACCCGTTCAACGATCACTAGTCATGGTTCACTAAATGGGGAAATGAGGAAATTGAAATGTCTTTCGACAAATAAAGGTAAACTAATCTACAACATCCAAACGACGAAATACGTAAGCTCCCAAACGACGAACAAACACAAAGACGAGGACTTAAACGATAGAGACCAACAGACTGAGCTTACAGGTATAGGTAAAACTGGAGACGGAAGGTATAATCAAAAAACAAATTATGTGGCGACAACAACGAGCAACAAGAGGCACTCGGTGTGAATCAGACCTATAATCAGTTCTCAGGCTAGTCTAAGTATGATGACGCGTCCAGCCTCCGAAAGATCCACTAGCTAATTTTAAGCTTACTTACCAACTAAGAAGTGAGGGGGACCTCACTGGAGTAACGCACCACTCTGGGAAGCGTCAAAACCCGACAATCACTAATAAATCAGCGTGCTGTTTAGCAACATCGGCGAGATCCCAGGCCCCATTGTGGTACTAAAATGAATGAGCTCATGAACGTCGTCAACATATCCTTCGCGGATGAGTGTGTCCCTGACCATTTGTCGTTAGTCGGGATTCCATTTCTATTTTTTACTAACCTTTTGAAATCAATATGGGGAAATGCATCTGAGGGAATAAAACCCCAACCGGAGTGTGCTCTCATGGTACCCAGTAGTAAGCCCCGGAGATCAGGTTATTTTCGTTAGTCATTGTACTTGCTTCGGCTTTCGGGACGTTTTAAAAGAAAATTCTATTTAGGCCTGCACCGTCATATAGGACTTATGGTACAATAGTTAATGAACTGGGCCTCTGGCCTTCTGTACATTCTAAGACAGACCTTAAGGTACTACTTATCGAATACACGAATCTGTTCACCGGATACCAGAGACCGGATTTATCAGAGTAAGGTACCCTGCGGTCAAGTTGACAGCTGCGAAATACGCAGCCGAATACCGAAGGCTTTCTTATCTACAGCGAGCGAGTGTCTATATATAATATAGATATACATATGTTGAAATATTGAAGTCACAATGCAGTATTGCATTGATGACCTCAATTTCTGGACCTGATCTGTACGCTACTAAAACATCTACATCAGCTATTGAATGGGTGAGAAAACCTAGAAGGTCGCTTGTCCTTCTTGAATTAACCGCTCCCTGTTTTAAACCGTTTTTAATGTTTACGATTCTGCTCGAAGTAACGTTGTCATATTTATAATAACAAACTTGTTTCCACTTGTCATTACGTAAATCATGTACAGAAGGCATAGTACAGCTTAGCGGTCTAACTTGATCCCGCTGTGCCCGTAATGTCATTCAACTTTATTCAACAGCAAAAAAGTTGTGTTAAATGAGTATCTGACAGCTATTGTAACTGGTTATAGTAGTCTAAATACATTTTTGGACGGCGTGTTATGTAGCTTATATTCTCAATGGCTCGATCAAAGGCGACTTCTCTACCCAGTTTATGCTTATAATTCCTTATTACTGTTTCAATGTGATCGAAGAATTCGTCTTTAATTGACCCATCATTTTCATCTGTGGCGGGATGAAAGCTTGTAAGCTTATGCCTCTGAGCCTTAAGTTATTTTGCCTAAGTATTGTCTCGAATAACAAACCTTCACCCGACGCATCTCTTTGTAACAACGCCATAGTAAATGACACAAGTCTTTGTTTGGCCCATCACCTCACACGTCCTTGACATCAGTAGTATGTGATTTGCAAAAGTGTACGATACTCTATTTCCATGTGACGAGTGGGAAAATAAAAGCCAAAATCAATGGGAGAGTAAGAGCAACGTCTTCATGACATTTTCCATGGTGGCCTAGGCACCTGCATTTATTCACATTCGCACTATGATTTTTTAATTTCACTTTAATGTCTAAAATCCACAGAAGATTACTGATTTTGCTTTATTCCACGATTGGCCTCTACTGTCCAATGCGTGTTCAGAATCGGTCTTTGTCAAGTATCAGAATTCAGAGGTCATCTCCAGAATGTTTTCCTAAAAGAAAATGTAACAAGGTAATGGCCATACCTACTCATGTTGATGTTCGGTCACGTAAGTCATACCCATCCTCCTTTGCTACCATTTAAAAGTAAAGAAATCTATAGAGCTTCCCCGCCATATGGCACTCCCATAAATGGTGTAAAACCAATCAAATACTTCAAACACTGTGTGCTCAGGACAAGATTAACCTTCCTTTACCACGGCGCTGCTCTCTGAAAAACTTTCGCCAGCATTTCTTTCACCGCAAATGCAAGTGAATTTCCTTTTATAAAATAAGATGACATCCTGATGGGACTGGTATTTGTTCACGTCGAAACCTATTCCCGACTCCACCCATAGTAGTCGTACATGTAAGGCAAACGCCAGCTAACCTCATGTGCTCCGCTTCACTGGTCTCCACCGTGTGCCCAAACACAGAATAACGAACAGACATCTATTCGAAACGGCTGGTTGTACTAACGTCACCATTAAGATTCAGAAAGACAGCAATAAGAAAATTTCTTCCTTAACGAATACGGCGAACATGTCATGACCCTCATTCTACTCCAAGCACATGGACACATTCGTACGGACATATGATGTAGCAGTACATCATTCTAATCACTTTTTCCGAAAGACACCACCTCGGGAGCCCGAGCCTCGGAGAGGGAAGTCTATTATTTGCTGTTTTGCTATTAGTATACCCTAGAATGACATCTCATTTCATGTCCTTTGACATAATCGACGACAACAGTGGCAACAGCAACAACGACGAATAGGATGAGGCGATGACAGCAAACGCCACCAGTGCTTGCTACAAACTGACTTTAGAAAAACGATGACAGTTCAAGGAGTTGATGGGGGAAATTTCGAAGACATACACTAAGATGACCTAGTTATGGTTTCTTGAATGACTTCCAAACGGCAAACGGCTGTAAGGATTTGAATATACGAGTAAGTTTCTCTGTTGAGTGGCGGCACAAGGAGCTCGGTCGTGGGGCATTCCATCGATTGGACGGAGTTGGTTCGAGCTTTGGTTGGGTGTGGGTAAATGCTTTTCGCGTTTGATAATTTCAATTTTTGTTTAAGGACGCGCTGGCATGTTGACCTCATTTTCAGCCTGTCAGTTGACGTTTCATGCTTGGAACCCATCTGGCAAAATAGAATTTCAGTGATTTGAATCAGAAGAGATTGTTTACGCGTGGGAGCGAAGTTGGATTATATTTAAAATAAGTAAATTTGATGGAGTGAATTTTAAAGAGAATTGTTTGTCTGTGGGTATGGTTGAGCGCCAACTGAAAACGAAAAAGATGTACAAAAATGACAAAGAATTAGGTCACCTGTCAAAATAGTACGAAAATTACTTGCAAAGTCTAGAACCGGGATCTAGCCAAGATTTCTTGATTTTTCCTGATTTCCCTGAAATTTGGCAACACAAGTGCCACCGTAGATTACTTACTTTTTCAAATGAAATTTGGAGTAATTTTGGTTAGTCCGAAGAGCTGTTTCATGACGTTGTATAGTAGATTTGTCTGAAATTGACGAATGGGCTAAATTTGGAACAAAGAATCACCTTATGTCTCTTATAAATACGATTACGGACACCGATAGAACCGAGTACGGATTCCATAAACCGTTGTCATCTAAAACAATTCATTTGAGAGTAGATGCTTACTCATTTGCAAACAAAAGTGTGTTCAAAAATAAAGGGAAAACAAACGCAAAATCGCTAACCAACCTGGCTTAGTCCGCTGCCAGCTGTCAAAGAGGCTAAATGTATTTTGGTAGTATGGGCGATTATGTAAGTAAAGGGTGTTTTCGTTAGAGGTATATAAATTCAATATGAAATAAAAGACTAGAAAAGAAACTAATGTAAATGTCTATGGCAGTAGCTTCATTTAGTAGACAATTTTATGTCATTGAGCTGAGTGAGCCGAGACAGCCGTTTTTTTCCTACAAATACTCCTCCGAAGCCATTCAACTGATGTTGACTAAACTTACCAAGGTGATCATGTGGACATCGCTGAGTGTCCGTACGTTTTGTTTTTTCAAATCCGACTTATTATTGAGGAATAATCACCGAAAACCCAATTTTCCTATTGGTACGATAGAGGAACGTTTATCGTATGTTTAACTGGTATTCTGCGTATGAGAAATATCCTGATATTTCAAACAACATTGCATTCATCAAAAACTCTAAAGAAAACCACATATCGACAACACCATCTTTGGATCATGCAGCGTCTACCGTGAACGAATTGCAATCTCAAGTGTTATACCACCTACGTCAACAACTTCGTGGAGAGTCTCGCCACAATCTGACTATCATCCAAGGCGCTTCAAGGCAAATCTTTTCTAATCAATGAGATGGTTAAGACAGTTAATTTGCTGCATGGAAACAGTGCTGTCCTGCTTATGGCTCCTACTGGTGTTGCCGCTAACAACATCAACGGCCAAACAATCCATTCAGCTCTCAAGTTAACAGTCTCGCGTGGAGTTGTCAACGATTTGAGTGGCGAGGTCATCAGGTGCGATGTCTACTAAGCAGTAGTGTTTTATGCACAGTTTTGAGGGAGCACGCGGCCTTAGCTAAGTGTGCGACCGTTCAGGTGCACAGTAAACAGGTGATGTAAATCGAATTTAAACAGTGAGACAAAAGGGTTCGCTCAGCTCAATTTTTTCAAAGCAGCCCACCTGCATTGAATTCCTAGTTTAAATATGAATTCGGCCATATGCGCGCCATGGTTAGCCGGAATGAAACGCAATCGTGAATTAAATTTTTCGACAACTCTACGAGCAACTGGGGCACTATATCAGCAATAACACGGCAAATGTTGACTTCCAAATTATCCAACGTCTCTGGTTTATCGGCGTAGACTAGTGACTTCACATACTTCCAAAGAAAGTAATCTAAGGGTGTAAGAACGCAGGATGGTGGAGTCTGGTTTACAGGTCCATTACGCGAAGTTATGCGCTCAGCAAATATTTCCCGCAATAAATTGATGGTGTCGCCCGCAGTGTGGCATGTTGTGCCATTTTGTTAAAATCAAAGCTCTGTCACGTCAATGCCATTCAACTGAGGAACGAAGAAAGCAGAAATAATGTTTCTATAGTGCTCTCAATTGACGGTAACATTCTGGCCGGCATCGCCCTTGAAGAAATATTGGTCGATGATTCCATCAGAGGAATCATGATCATGATGATCATGATCACTGATTCATGTTTTCGGCCCATTCACCTAACTTATGATACGCATTATGGTCACGTGGTTTGAACTCATGCACAAGCTGGATCTTATAACCTTTTAAGCCAAGATCTTTCCGTAAAATCTTCCACAAAGTGGATGGGCATAGCTTCAATTGCCGTGCAAGATATCGAATCAACTCATTCGGATTCTCATCAACACGGCGCTCCACATAGGCAATAACTTCTTCTCTTCGCACTGTTTGTCATCATTGGGGATGCGTATTATCCACTAGAGTGGACGTGGTGCGAAAACGATTCGTTGTGTTCCGAATAAGTTGCTTAGATGGACGATTATGTCGACCGATTATGGACTTAGCGCACGATAAATTTGGCGAACCGAAACATTATTTTCAAAATAAGTTTGCATAATTTGCATGCATGCGTTGTTTTGTTTGATCGACATCATACTTCGCCGTGTTTCGCCTCAGCGTTGTACTGACAAAACCTTCTGGAAAATTCAATAAAAAGAGGGCCCATTTCACCCATGGAAAGAAGTGGATCCTATAAACATGGGTGATTTTCAAGAAACTGGCCCTCCATTGGCTGCAACGCCAGTTGATTATATGGATGCGTATAGTATTTGAGGACATCCACAGCAGTGGTATTAATTTTTCAAGGTAATTTTTTTTTCTATTAGATCATTAATGGAGGACTATAACCTAACGCAGGAAATGAAAAGACATGCGATTACTGTGCGTGTGTAATGTGTGCAAAACACACTGATTTGAAAATATCCAATTTTCTGAATTGCACCCGATCGTTCGTACATAAAGCATAAAGAATCGGTTACAAAGCGTAAAAAATATGATTAACCTTTAGACATATATTTTTTTCAACAAGTATAAGCGATCGTTTACGAAAAGCCTTCTAAGTCAATGAGAACCATTACGAGGGGCCTTAAAGTTTCGAAAGGCCTAATCCGTCGACGGATTGCCCACGAAGACTTTCGTTATATATCTTACGTTATGTGCAGAGGACAGTTTATATTGACGCAAGCTTAGGTACAGAGAACTGTCTGCTCAAAGCGGTTTTGAACAAGCTTAAGTACCTTGAAGCTTCCAAAATGTTGTGGTTTTCTCTGAAGAAAAAACGTTGATCAATATGAAAAAACCAACCGCAAAATGATAGATAGCTATGTTCAGGTCCTATGTTCCCCATTTTATGCACACGAAATTCCCAGCTACTGTCATAGTTTTAGAAGTTGTGAGCAACGAAGGACATGTGATACCACCTCATTCCTATACATCGAGGCTTAAGAAACGAGCATATATATTCCAGCAGAATTTTGCTCCTGTACACAAAGCGAGGATGACAAAAAATTATCATAACCACATCACCCAGAACTTATGGTCTCCTAACTCTCCAATCGACTGTGCAACTGGTGGTGTCGAAATATGGCTGAGTGCAGACTTGTACCAGCTCTTTTTTGGACTTAGCAGGACTTAGCCGACGCACGACTTGAGCTAACTAGTACAAATCACTACAATCGAAACTGTCTACGAAAGTGACCATTACGGGCTCACCACAGTAATACGAATGCCCAACGAACTTTCGCAACGGTAACAGTACGAACCAGTTGTGTATGGCCAGTCAAAGTGATTAGACGTGTTTTAGTGTAGCTCCAACCAGTAACGCTTTGAGGCTCTTGTAATCGTTTCTTAAAGTTTTCTTTCATAAATTTCCATACTCCGGTGCGTGTACAAACATTAATTTTTTATATTATACAGGGTGTCCCACGAGCAGTGTGCCAAAAAGCTACAGCGTGTAGGTCTAGTTAAGACAAGAAAAAAATCGTATGGGAGGGGGGGGTCTATTTCCCCCCGTTTAGCCGGGAGGGGCAATTTTCTAAAAAATTATTAAAAATCAACAGTTACTTCCACAATGCCACGATATACCTTTTTGTAAAGCCAGAAACCTCTTCTTTCATACTGATTTTAAATGAAGCTGTTTTAAGGAGTAGTTTTTGAGAAATTAATTTTCAAACTCAAAATTTTGAAAAAAAATTGAAAAAAAAAAATTTCGAACTATTTTTTTTCAAAATTGTATGTAATTAAGTAGTATTTTTTTTTCAAAAATTCAATGCTCTCATTAGTTTTTAGTTAAAAGCAGAAAACCGGATGCAAAAATGTCTTGTAGTTTTTGAGAAAGTAAAAAAAAACCCGAACCATTTTTTTCTAAGAAAAACCTTTTTTTTGGTTTTAACGCGGCTGGACTTGTAGGCAAATTAATGTATGAAACATTGACCTCTTTTTTTATTATTTTTAAAAAATTCGGAGTTTTATGAGGATACAATAAAGTGATACAGTATTGGAATAACCCTGGATTAATTCTTTTTTTTCATTGATAACGCCTGAAAACTGACCTGCGAATTTCGTCTGGATCCGCCCGCCGCCGATGGGTTCTACCCGAATTTTGGATTTGGTCCGACATAATCCCTCCCTTAGTACAAGGAGGATAGTTATTATGCTTGGAGTGCCCAAATCTAGAGTATGGAGCGTGCTTCATACCGAAAACTTCCATCCGTACCATTTTAGGCCAGTTCAGGGACTCACCTCAAACGACAAGTTTTTGAGAGCAGAATTTTGTCGATCATTACTGCTTCGAGATGAAACTGAACGAAATTATTTTGCAAGGATATTCTGGACGGATGAAGCACAGTTTACCAGAGATGGGGTTACTAATTTCCACAATTTGCATCATTGGAGTAGCACCAATTCACACAACAAAAAACAAAATAATTCACAACACCGCTTTAGCTGTAATGTTTGGCTTGGTATTGTTGGACAGACTGTAATCGGGCCCTGGTTTTTGAATGCCGTTATTAATGGAGAATCATACCTGCAATTCCTACGAGACCTTTTGCCCGATTTGATGGACAACGTCCGTTTGGCCATAGCAGATAATTTAATCTACCAGCAAGATGGAGCACCAGCACACTAGAGCTTACGGGTTAGAAACTGGCTGAATGATCATTTTAGTGACCGTTGGATCGGAAGAAGGGACCGCACGAAATGGCCACCTAGATCACCAGATTTAACTCCTCTAGATTTTTATGTGTGGGGATTCATGAAAAATTATGTTTACGAAGTGGAAATAGTATCTTTGGAACAACGGATTGAAGTCGCTGGAGTCAAATTGCAGGAAAATTTGTCAAGCATAGACTTACATATGTGCAGCCATTAGAAGGAGATATAATCTTTGCCTTCTAAAAAATGGGGATCATATTGAAAATTTATTATAATAAAACTCCGAAGTTTTTAAAAATAATAATAAAGAGGTCAATGTTTCACACATTAATTTGCCTACAAGTCCAGCCGCGTTAAAACCAAAAAAAAGGTTTTTCTTAGAAAAAAATGGTTCGGGTTTTTTTTTAATTTCTCAAAAACTACAAGACATTTTTGCATCTGATTTTCTGCATTTAACTAAAAACTAATGAGAGCATTGAATTTTTGAAAAAAAATTACTACTTAATTACATACAATTTTGAAAAAAAATAGTTCGAAATTTTTTTTTTTAATTTTTTTTCAAAATTTGGAGTTTGAAAATTAATTTCTCAAAAACTACTCCCTAAGACAGCTTCATTTAAAATCAGTATGAAAGAAGAGGTTTCTGGGTTTACAAAAAGGTATATCGTGGCATTGTGGATGTAACTGTTGATTTTTAATATTTTTTTTTCCAAATTAAGTAATTTTTTTAGAAAATTGCCCCTCCCGGCTAAACGGTGAGGAATAGACCCCCCCCTCCCATACGATTTTTTTCTTGCCTTGACTAGACCTACACGCTGTAGCTTTTTGGCACACTGCTCGTGGGACACTCTTTATATACTGTTCACCAAAAAGTGTTACTCCTTTAACAAGTATGTCAACGTCATCCAGCATATTGACTCGCAACAAATCACAAAAAGAAACCCTCTCTTCCAATGCGAGCTCTCCCTCATCAACGCCAAAACTCTTAAGTAACGATAAAGGGACTCTCACTGTCAAAACGCTTGAGGAACAACTGGTTAAGCATTCGGCATCATTGCAACGTAGCTTTACTATTGAAATTAATAAGATGCGTGACGAATTTTTCAACAAAATCGAGGAAATCAAGCAAGGCAGGGTTAAACATTTTGAAAACGTTGGCAGCGCGATAACCAGCATAGTCGCTCGCGTTGATAAAATAGAGGAAACCTCCACCGCCACCTCCCAAATGTTTACCGCCGAGATCCAAGCTCTTCGTCAACAAATAAATGTCATCGAAAGAAGAGAAGTCACCTGTAAAGCTGTCCTCTCTGGTGTACCTCGTCTTCCCAACGAAAACCTACAACAACTAGTTCATAAACTCTGCGAAACCCTTAACTGCAATCCGCCTCTCTTAGTTCAAGTTTTTCGTACTAAAAGGCATAATGCTAACAACAACAATTCTGTGCTGAACACTCCACCACCAATTGTTATAAACTTTAACTCCGTCTTTGAGAGAAATTCACTTCTCATTGCTGCTGCAAACTACCGCAAAGAACACAAGCAAGTGTTAAAATTGAGCGACTTGGGTGTTGCCTTAAACGGAAACTGCTACTTAAATGAGAGCTTAACTAAGCACTCGCGCTTTCTGTTGCGATCCGCACTACTCTTAAAGAGGAAAAAACAATTGTTCTCTGTTTACACCAAGTCTGGAACTGTTTATGTTAAGAAGACGGCAAATGGAAAGAGTTTTGCTATAGAAAGTTCTGAAGATCTTCGCCCTATTGCTGCTGATGTTCCTGATGCTGATGCTGATGCTGCTGTTGCTGTTGCTGGTGCTGTTGGTGCTGCTTTATAAAATCACTGTATTGTATCCTTTTTTATTTCACAAATCACAAAATCACTTTACTGTATTCCTTAGTTTTATTTAAAAATTATTGTTACTCCTCTTTTCCTTAATTTCTCTTTACTTACCTGTTTTCTCCTCTCTCTCTTTTTCTTTTTATTTTTTCCTCTCGACTTGTAATATGAATAGAGTTTGTGTTCCTAACAGTATGGATAAAAAAATAACGCACACCATGATTAATGTTCTTTCAAATTGTCGTGATGGTTTTAGGGTTTGTCATCTAAATGCACGTAGTCTTAACCAACATAAATTAGATTATTTAAAGTATATATTTTCAAATTCTTGCGTCGATGTTATCTGTGTTTGTGAAACTTGGTTCAAAAGTGATATTCCTAGAAATGATAGGGTAACTCTTACAATAGGAGGTGGGGTAGCAATTTATTATAAATCCTGTCTTAAATGCAAAGTCATTTGTAAATCAACTGATTTGGATTCTGAGTTCTTAATTGCTGAACTACATGATGGTTCATCTAAATGTTTAATAGCATGTGCGTATATTCCAGGCCGCAGCTGCTCTCCTCAAGCTTTCTTTGCTACTCTCTCTGAATTCTCTGCTCAGTATGAACATGTTATTGTCTGTGGAGACTTTAATACTGATTTACTTAAAAATGACTATCGTGCCTTTCAATTAAAAGATTTTGCATCTTCTCTAGGACTTCACATATGCAATGGTAACCACCCCACTCGCTTTGCTCCTGATTGCATTCCCAGCCTTCTCGATCTGGCCCTAGTATCAGATCCAGATGATTGTATTTCTGATCATGACCTCATTTTCTGTACTTACAATATTCACTTCAACTACTCAGCTGCCCCTTTGACATTTACTTATAATGATTATAAGTCAATAAATCTTGATGGCCTTCAATCTGCGGTTTTATCTGCTCCATGGAATAACTGTCATCTTAATATTGATCCTAATGTTAAGCTAAATCAATTTCAAGAGATAATTGCTGGACTATTTCATGAATTTGTACCGACCAAAACAGTTAACATTCAAAATAATCACTGCCCTTGGTTTACAGCTGACGTCATGAATACCATCAAAGGGCGAAATAGACTTTATAGTAAATGGAAACGTAATCCCTCAGATTCTAATTGGCTTGCTTACAAAAAAATGCGTAACCGCTCGATTGTCATTACTCGTAATGCTAAAAGAAACTTCTACGCCTCTAAGCTAGATGCTTCGCTTCCCTCAAAGAAGCTCTGGAATAATCTTCGACATATCGGAATCTCGGGTAATAAAATAAGTTCTAAATGTGAAATTAATCCAGATCTACTAAACAATTTCTTTCTTGATAGTGTTCCTGGGGAAAATAATTTCAATTTTACTGAAGACCCTATTCAATCCAGTATAAGGAACTTCGAATTAGAAACCGTCAGTGTAATTGAAGTTATAAATTGTATTAGGACTATAAAATCAAACTCTATTGGTGAAGACGGGCTACCCATACGGTTTGTAAAGCTGATCCTGCCTTATATAATATCTCACTTAACCCATATTCTAAACCATTGTATCACTACTTCTACCTTTCCCAAATCCTGGAAAATTGCTCGTGTGGTTCCTGTTGGCAAAACAGCAAATCCAACCACTGCCGCTGATTTCAGACCGATAAGCATCTTACCATGTCTGTCGAAAGTCTTCGAGAAATTAATAGCTAAGCAGCTTCAAAAAGACCTGTCAATTAATAACCTTCTCTTCGTAGGACAATCTGGTTTTAGAACCCACCACAGTTGTTCCACGGCAATGGTAAACATCTTAGAAGACATTAGACAGGCGTTTGATAGAGGAAACGTAACTCTTCTCTGCCTACTTGATTTCTCTAAGGCTTTTGACAAGGTAAACCACAGAGTCCTTTGCTGGAAGTTGAAACATTTTTTCTCTTTTGGTGAAAGTGCGGTGAGACTTATAAGTAGTTTTTTGTCTGGTAGATTCCAGAGAGTCGTTACTTGCGACTCTTCCTCAGCACTTCTACCTGTTACTCAGGGTATCCCACAAGGTTCAATCTTAGGTCCAATCCTTTTTTGCATGTTTGTTAATGACCTACCGTCTGTCTCTAAATATTTTACTGTTCACCTATATGCCGACGATGTCCAATTGTATTTATCAAAGCCTATGAACGATACAACTGGGCTAGTTAACGAACTAAATCTTGATCTTGCTAATATCTACAATTGGTCTGTAACTAATGGATTGTTCTTGAATCCGAGGAAGTCACAGGTAATTCCAATATCAAATGGACTAATACATTTCAACTCTCTACCTAATGTCTTACTCTCTGCTCACAAACTTGAATTCGTCGAAAATGTAACTAGCCTTGGTTTTGTAATAAATTGTAAACTGTCAGCATACAACCACACAAACTATGTCGTAAGACGTATTTATGGATGTCTTCGCAAGCTCTGGTTAACTAAAAGTTTTACTCCTACTGACACCAGGCGAAAACTTGTTACTGCTTTAATTTTGCCCCTAATTACCTATGCTGAGGTTGTCTACAGTAATCTTGACTCCTTATCTCATCATAAGCTGCAAGTAGCGTTCAACGATGCAATAAGGTATATATATATAACTTGCACAGATATGACCATGTAGCTGAGTTCGCCAAGGGCTTGTTAGGAACCTCTCTCAATCACTTCATTGACGCTAGAAATTGTATTTTTTTACATAATATTATTGTGAATAAAACCCCAGCGTATCTGTATAACAAACTTAACTTTGCTCGTTCACTTAGAACACGCACTCTTATTCCACCACGTCATCGTTATCTTAACTCATCCCGTCTATTCTTCATCCATGCCATCAAATTATGGAACTCTTTACCTATTAATATCAGAGCTATTACTAATACCACGCGCTTTAAATCTGCTGTCCTTCACCATTTCTCTTCTCTCTATTAAATTCTCATTTCCTACATTTAGCTACGTCTGTTTCTGATATCCTGTAATCCTGCTTTCTTTGCTTCCCATTACCTTCTCCTTTCTTCTACTCCTCTTCCCAATTTTTTACTTTTAGCTTTAAGTTCTTTCTTATGGGTATTTTAAATATTACCAAATTGTCTTTCCTTGTACTATAAAAGAATTATATCTTAATGTACATTAAATATATGAAATAAATTGAAATTGAAATTGAAATTGAATTGAACCAGTATGACTATCAAAAGATAGATACGCTGGTTATTCTTTTCAAGACTTTCCAAATGTTAGCAAGATTTTTGAAAAGGTACACAGAACTCTGATCGAATGGGTTGAGGAAAAGCAAATAATACCGGACAGCCATTTTGGTTTTAAGGCGAGGTATGACACTATTCACGCTGCGTCAAAACTGGTTTCCGACATTCAGTGGAATAAAGCAAAAAAAAAAAAATACAATGTAAGGGTGTTTGCATGGTGTGGTGGACTTTGCATGGTGTCCGATGTATTTGTGAGGCAGTGCCTTAGAGTCTGTCTTTGGATGTATCGAGCCATCCAGAGTCCCAGTTCGTTAAGTATTACCCCAATAAGGTCCTGTTTCGCTGAGTTAAACGGATGTTATCGTAACGGTTATCGTGAAAACGCTTTCCAGACCGGTGCGAAGTGAGATCCTACTCACTCCTTGGTACGTAAGTTACATAGATTTTGGAGGCTGGGTGCGTCATCATGCTTAGATGAGCTTGAAAACTAACTGAGACCTGTTAGCTTTGATGAGGTCTCGAAGCAGAATGAGCGAGATGGCTAGGCTCAGTCACTGAAAGACGCTATCAGGAGCGTGCTGGCCAACCCGACTTTATTTAGGACTAGAATTAAGCAGCTTAGAGTAGGTTAGGCTTTAGAAAAAGAAAAAAAAACAAAGATTTTTAGTAAACCTTTCCTAGAAGATAAAGTTTCGAAATGTAATCTTATGAAAATAGAATAGATAAATTTAAGCTAAAAGGCATTAGCAATTAAGAAATATATTACGACTTAGAGTGCCAGCACAGGGCAAGTAAAAGACATTAAATATTTTATTTACTGAAAACTAAAAAAGAAAGGAAATTAACAACCAGGGGATTCATTTTGATCGTCTTCGTTTCTCTTTTCAATATCTCCAATGGTTTTTGTTTCGTACTTGTCCCTTGGAGCAATTTGACGAAACAATTGCGGCTTTGTTTTGAGGTATTTATAGAAATTAACCCTTAGATGCATAATGTTCCATATGTGGCACAAACAAGTTTCCGTCCAATATTTGAGCTTGGAGACATTATGTTGGTACAAATAACGCGCCATATCATGTGATCTATATCCATGGACGCATTATATGTGCAGTTGTTGATTTTCTCTTATAAATATTTACAAAATTGACATAGCGTAATTGTTGTACAGTGCATCTCTTTGTTAGTGCAAATCAGTTGAGCGAACATCGTCTAACATTATAATTTTGTGTAGTTAACTATTACAAAAAATATTTTTAGTAAGTTTATAGCTTATTGAATCGGGGAATAAACATATAATAATTCACGGTTAGTTTTTTACCAGTTTTTTGGGCGACTGTTTGTTTGTGCCATATATGGCACATTATGCATTCATGCATATACGTATTTGTAATGTTTCTTAGTTGGGAAAAATGTCTGCTGTAAAATGTGGCTTTTATCTCGGCGTTTTAATTCTATCTTCAGCTGCAATGTACCCAAATTAAAGAATTTATTGAGATAGAGATATCGGCCTTGATATGGTAAAGAATTTTATGACACTAAATTGCTTTGGAAAAAATCATTCTTTACACTTCAATAATAATTCCAAAACGATAAGTAAACAAACTTCATCAGATTTTGACAAATTTTATAAAATTCGTAGTTATTGAATGATTCAAAAGGAAATGTCTATCAATTCATCTTTCCGCCGATGAACAAGTTTGTGCATCAAAAACCAAACATCATCTGAAGCAATACTTCAATATATTTTTGTTTTATATAGTGTGTCTGGTTCTGCATACAATTTTGAAGTTTACACATGTCTCGAAGATAATGCTGCTGAACGTGTATAAGACAAAGAGCCAGATTTAGGATCAAGTAGCAATATTGTGTAGTTGTCGAGGAGTAACCCGGGCATGCAAGATTGATTTGATAATTTTTACACCATCCTTCAGCTTCAGTATTATTTGGCAAAGTTGAAATACTTTCCTTGGAAATAATGAGGCGGAACAGGATACCAAGTTGCAAGCTACCAAGCGATGATGATCGTGCTGATTTTGAAGGAACATCTATTTCCAATTTGACATGGAAAGATAATGAATGCGTCAACATAGTATCAACCTTTGTTTGAACTGAACTGAAGGAAATTATAGAAAGGTCCGGTAGAAAAACTAAATCCTACATAACAATAAAATTTCCGGCTGTAATAAAATAAAATAATCGATATATGGGAGGGGTAGATTTGATGGCCAGCTTTATCGGAAGGTCTACTATTTCTATGAAATCCAAAAAGTTGTATATGTGCATTTTCTATCACTTGGTCGATTTGGCTATTATAAATTCGTGGCTCCTCTATAAATAAACTTCGGCTCACAATGACATAAATTTAATTCGCTTTCGAAACGAATCAGCAAAGACCTAGTGCAATATTTGTACCAGCTCACAGTCTTTGTTAAAACGTGGAAAGCCTGTTTCTTCAATTCACCTTCAACAAGTGTGATGGCGTCAACCATACGCCGGTTCGCGCAGGATTAAGAGTTACGATCTTATGATGTTTGTCACACAACCTGGACGGGGTGTAGATGGTTTGAGTCGAAGATGTTCTTTCACCACTCTCCGGGGGTGGTTGTCCTAGATAGGATTCGGGAGGTTCGACTAAATTTGTTGCGTTGATTGTACTTCATAGTACATTTTTCTTTATTTCCATGTCATTAAGGTATTGCATTGGAAATGCACACACAGGGTATGAATTTTGAAGTGATCTTATACTCGTACTGCGAGTGTTATGCCTTCGTCAGCGTTCTTTTGATCATCTTTCACTCACAACTTACATATGTTGTTGAACAATTATTCCGTATAGAAATTGTTCTTGGTTATGGACAGACTTGAAATACAAACCTTCCGCTTAACAGTCGGTGATGATTACCATTGCACCACGACCACCCCCAAATGTTGGGGTCAGTTCTCCCAAGTCCGAAGTGTAAGTTCCCATCATGCAAATAGAAATCTTTTTTAAACATGCCGCAAATGTTCAACATTTCATGAAAAGTAGATATTTCTATTAATGTACATTAACATATGTATGTACATATTATAATATTACGAAAAAATTAAATTTGAATTATTAACAATATTAAAACTTGGGTTCTAGTTTTAATTTTTTGAAGGCTAAATGCATGATGTGCCATATTTGGCACAAACTATATTTTAGCAAATTATTAACATATAATTTGACAAAACTAAAAATTATTGATGAGGAAGTGTTTCTATAGCCAATACTTAGTCAGGATAATTTTTAATCCAAATTTGGAAAATCATGCATCTAAGGGTTAACGCAAGTATTCTTAAAATTACATTTGGTGATCAGCATCGCTTCCAAAATTTCCACTTCTAATCGAGTTTTGTCTGACGTTTAATTTTTATTTACTGCAAAAAAGATTCGTCCAACAGATGCTGAAGTTGGCAAACACAAGATATATTCTACGATTGTAGCTATTTATTCATATCCGCAATCAGCGTTATTGAGATGGTTGAATATTTCTACCCAGCAATTCACAATCTAAACATAGCAATCCCTCCTTTGTTTGATTTTGTCGCTCGTATAATACAATAATACTTAACATGTCTGAATTGCCTGTGCCAATTGGCCGTATTTTCATTGGCATTATACAAATTGTATTCGCTAAACTTGCTCATGACCGCTTCGACATCATTCCATTTTAGTGCTTCTTTCAAAGCTGCCCATCCAGAAAGCTTCAACGTCACAAACTGTGGTCTCACTACATGCAAATAGGAGATTGTAGCGGCTGCAAAATTTGATGAAATTATTATCAAAGCATTGAAGGGCTGTAGAAAAGCAGGCAAAATTACCGAAAAATTCCTTCCGTATAGCAGTCATTTCATCCGAATTGTATCCACCGTCATAAGTTTTTGCTATTCTAGCACATAAGTTGGCAATAAAAAATTATCTTCTTGATGCATTTTTAGTGTTTCTTCGAGCTCATTTAAACACAGTGCAACTTCAATAGCCGTGACATCGTTACCTTCAATTTTTAAGACGTGTTTACAGTCTGTTGAAAAAAATGTCAACTATTTAATTGAAACCGACCATCATTCCGAATAAATTTTTACTACCTGTTGTTGCACAAATATCAACCAAAATTTTGACGATTTTTCACTGAAAAATTCCTTCAACTTTTTTTCGCCTTTCCCTAGATCAATAAAATATGTACATCCGAAGAGCATCATATTGTTCTAAAGTATGCTTGATAGCTGGTAATGCATTACCGCCGCAGAAGCAGACGATTTTCTTCCTTAGCTTCTATTTACCGACGGCAGACTCTAAAAGATTTGATATTGCAGATGAATTTTCACCAACTTCTTTGATTAAATTCAAAATTCTAACTCGAACAGCGACTGTGGGAAGGAAGTATCGAACGAGCACGGGAAAGAGTTTAATATTTCCATAGTTCTATGCATCTGTATACGAGTATATTGACACAGAATTACAGTCTATTAACTCTTGTTCAAGCAATTATTGGGCGTGCGGTGCGAAAACGTGAGTGATTGACATTACTTTTGGGAACAGGAAAACTTTTCCATTTTAAAACATGATTTAAATATTTTCGTAGCGCAGTCCGACAACTTGATACTGTCATGATTTATTACATGATATGATCACAGACCTTCTAAGACCGCTAAATGTTTATCCAAATATGACTGAAAAGTTTTAAAAAATTAGAGTTCTGTATATTTTCTCAGTATCTATGAAAGCAGTATTTCGGAAGAAAAAACAGTACGCAGTTTGGGGCGAGGTTGAGCGGGACTTGGGCCTACACCCAGAAGTTCAAATGTCATGACCATAGACAACGCTGTTTGTTCGCTGACAGGGCTTCGGAGTGTTTTGAAGAGTACCCCAATTTTGGCCGACAAATCATCTTTAGCGACAAGGCGCATTGAATGGCCGTGTTAACAAGCCAAACTGCCTTATATGGGACGACACCAACCCACACGAAATTCACCTGCTGACAATCCGTCCTTAAAAAGTTACCGTTTGGTGTGGATTTTGGACCGGTGGCGTCATAGATCAGTACTTTTTCGGAAACAACTTTAGTGAGGCGGTCACCGTCAATGGCGAGCGCTACAGAATGATAATAACCAATTTCGTGTGGTCCAAATTCCACCATATGGACCTAGAAGACATGTGGTTCCAGTAGGACGGCGCTGCGTGCCGCACGTCGGACGCCACGATTGACGTACTGCATGAACGATTTGAGGGTAAGGTACGTGAATCGGCCACAGAGGTCACACGATTTGACCCCGCTAGACTTTTTCTTGTGGGGTTTCCTGAAGTCGCAGGTCTATACGAATAAGCCACAATCGACCGATGCCCTCAATGTGAACATAACACAGGCCATCGCTCAAATTCACTCGATTCTATGCGGAAGAGTCATTGAAAATTGGACCCCTCGGATCCGTGCCTGTATAAGAAGCCGAGGCGGGCATTTGAACGATGTCATATTCCATAAGTAATGACAAGCATGGGTCTTTCAAACGAAAAAAGAATTTTGTTATATACCTCCATTTCAACATCTATTCGCTGTTATTGAAAAATTGTTTATGTGCATTAATACACTGTTCTACAAGCAGTTTTGTAAATGCTTTTTCTGATGTCTAGTAAGACCGTGCCAGCTTACTGTTCCTAAAGGCGTTTGTCGTGATAGAAAGAGATTCTAAATACCTTTGTGAAATGCTATGGACGTCATTTGGAAAATTAAATACTTTCAAATACGTTGGTTAAACTTCTGAGGAGACTGATGGGCTTATATTTGTATAGCGGAACCACTTCAGAGCGCTTTCAGTTACTGGGAAAATCATGCATCCAGAAACAAACTTTTATATAAAATAATGAATTTCACTCCGGCAAAAGTAATTCCTTTCATCGACTTTACGAGCTTTAAGAATATTTTAAGCCACAGACCTTTTACCTGGTACTTACAAAAGCATGGGTAAGCGTACTTATCATGGCCTCATCGATAATTAGACCTTGCAATCTACAACAATATTCATCGCGCCGTCTATTAACAAAACTATCAATCAGGGTTTCGTTTTTTCCCAGATTTGTGTAAAGAATTCCTTTCTTCCTGTTTAATTCTGTGCTAAATCTCCAGTTCAAAGACTTCCGGAGAAGGGATCTGTGATAGTGATAGTGATCTTGAGCTTAAGAATTAATTAAAATCTATAATTTTTTAACTTAACTTTACAATTTTGAAAAAAAGCTTAAATCTAGCTTAATTGAATACAAATATGTACTTTATTTCATATGCCCTGGCGTATTACGGGAGTCTCTTTATCTTTATAAAGGGTGTCTCAGTAAGAGTGCACTTTTTCATTTTAAAATAAAAGGAAGTATTTTATGACAGAGTTGTGATATTTTTATTGTATTGTAAAGAAGACATGATCCGATTAAGTATGGAATAAAATATCCGGCAAATGACCCCCACGGCTCCGATGACAGGCCATTACTCTTTTCATGAAATTTTCGATGACTTTTGCACAGAGATGTGGCTGTATCTCACCGATGACGCGTTGGATTTCCGATTTGAGCTCAGGAATTCTTTCGGGTTTATTCGCATAAACCCGAGATTTCGCAAAACCCCAAAGAAAAAAAATCGCACGACGTTAAATCGCACGATCTTGGTGACCAGTTGACATCAGAATTTCGTGAGATAATGTGTTCTGGAAATCGTTGCTGCAATAAGTCGATTGTTTCATGCGCGGTGTGGCAGGTTGCGCCGTCCTGCTGAAAACACATGTTGTCCAGATTCATGCCAGTTGAGGCCACAAGAAGTCCGTTATCATATTCCTGTAACGAATGCCGTTCACAGTCACTGCAATTTCGGCCTCATTTTCAAGAAAGTAAGGTCCAATCACGCCGCCTGACCAAAATCCGCACCAGACAGTTACTCGTTGTGGGTGCATTTGTTTCTCATGGATTGCATGAGGATTTTCTGAGTCCCAAATTCGACAATTTTGTGTATTCACGAAGCCATTCATATGGAAATGCGCTTCATTGGAGAAAATGACTTTTTTCGAAAAATTGGCATCGACTTCACTTTGCTCCATTACCGGCGAATTGCCGGCGCTTTCCATGGTCTGCTGGTTTGAGCTCCTGAGTTAACTGAATCTTGTACGCATGAAGGTGGGGGTCTATAGTCAAAATTCGCTGCGTAGTGCTTCGTGAAATTTGCAGTTGTTGAGAACGATGACGAATTGATGTTTTCGGGTTTTCGGCGACACTCTCGTTTACTGCAGCAATGTTTTCAAGAGACCGACCGGTACGTTGACGCAAAGGATTCTTATTATCCATAATTGACTCAATTTCTTCAATTTTTTTGACCACTCTTCGAATGGTTGACACATTGGATGCACTTTCTCGGCTGAAAATTTGGCGAAGTTTGCGAGCGGTTTCAGCGTAACTTTCCCCATTTCTGTAATGAGTTTTCACAATTATAACGCGTTGTCTTTCGAAAAGCGCTCCATTTTTAATAATCGGAATAAACAGAGGTGACAGCTGTCAAATTTCAAAGTTTCCACTTGCATGAAAAAAAAAATATTCCAATTTTAAAAAGTGCACTCTTACTGAGAAACCCTTTATATATAAACTCGATAATTTAGTTATATTTCTACGTTTGCGAGGCACCTTGTGGAATTGTATTGCTCCGCTGAATCGATGGATGCATGTCAGTTTATGAACAATGGAACATCGCACGAAAATTGCGAATCAAACATCTTACCTTGTCCCAGTTCTTGAATCCACCAATCAAGAACAAATGTAAATATCTAATGAATAAAATCACTTTGACCTGTTAGCGATCTAGTTTCCGACGCTGTCAATATTGCATTGTTACAAAGAGTCCTTTTCAACGTAAACCTGTTTTATAGGTTTTTATTTTTAGGAAGACAGCTGGACGCGCAGTAAGAATACCATATTTCGTTGCAACGCTGTAGATACATACTAAACCACATAGTTCCCACAGGGATATGAATTAAATTGCAATCAAAAGTAAGTTATTGCCTAAAGAAGCCGCAATTCCCATGACACTCCCGCGCGCCAAAAAATGAATTAATTAATTACCATCCCTACAGAGTTCATTGCAGCAGTGTCCGCTCTGAGTGGAATTTTTTTAATTTTTTTTTTGCGGTATTCACGGTGACTATGTGACATATGGAACGACAGGGATATGGCACCATAAGGACATCACACAATTGGTATTTTATCATTTCGCCACCTCCATGTCACTCACTTAAAATATGGACTGCAAGCAAGTAGAAGGGGCATTGTGAACTACTGATGATAACTAACCGTCTCGGTTGTCGGGACTCGCACGATGATGATGATGGGTGCCTGATTGACGAATGTCAATTGTGTCCACACGCAATTGATTGGTGGACGGGGGCTGTTCCGCTTAAGATGGGCAGCCATTGTCGTTTGCCGGTGGAGTACTGTCCCTGTGTCACATTGTCATTGAAATTCAATCAATTCTCGTTCGCTTTTGTGATGGAAAAATAATTAAATTTTATCCTGGCCATCATCTGGACAGAATCCTGATTTTTTCGTCCCTCCGTTAAATGCTTTTTTGTTTTATCCTCTTTGTTTGAATGATGGATTGAGTGTTGTAATTAAAATTCGATTTTAATTTTTTATTCATTTGTGATTTTATTTCGAGATTCACACATGCAAGCTGTCGCCGACGGTAGAACACACGGTTTATTTTGGATGGAGATTATTCGAAACAATCCGTCTTAATCAAAAATCGATAAACATGGCAGTTGAAATACATAATTTGTTCAGTCGCCACTCTGTCTAAGTTCTTCGAATTCCGGTCTCTCTACTTAGTTTAAATACCGTTGATTTATGGAGGGTTTCCTAAATTCAACTCACTTGGGGTCCTCAGTGGATGACTTGTGTGCGAGGGATAAAAGATATATGTAATATGAGCCCATTTCTGATAAGACAGAGCGTGTATGAGTAATGGACCGTTACTAATATTGCCTCACATGTCCATAGATCTTTAAGAACATCCTAGCTCTTAACAAAGGTTTCAAAATTGTTGCATAGGATGATAAAGGTTAATTTGACATTAAGGTTGTATTTCGGAAAGTAAGTTTTCAAACTAACCGCCTATCCTTGTAAGCTTAAGTGAATATTATTAGAAAATAGTTATAAAAAAACGACAACCGCTCTAAGGTACCAAGGTCAGAGGGACATTTCCTCTTATAAAGATTCTTCGAATTATCGTAAAAAAAATAAAACTAAAAATAAATTAAAAAAGGGCTGGTTATCATCTAGTGCCATTCAAACGCGTATATGGTCGTTTGAAGGAATAACGCTCAAGGAACTTCAAAAATATTCCATGAAGGGACAAAACCGATTCTCCCCATCATGTACAGCTCACGTCCTCGCCTAGTTGAAATAAGCCACGTTGCCATGCTTAGCAAAAGTGTAATGGCCTATAATGACACCTGCAAGTCTACCGCAGTGGGCTGTTTATCTTATTCTTAATGACGAAAGGGCATCGACTTCTTGCAAACATTGGCGCTTATTTGCTTCATTAACCTAAACCCAGGACAGTTTTGTCATGTACTCTCAGATGCCTGGAGTAGTTAATTCTTGACGAAGCATCTAACCAGGAATCGTCCCCTAAGCCCATTTTGGCTAGTTTATCCCAGAATGGCCTGAGATCCACCAAAGACATTTTTCCCATTTTTGAAATGGAAACATAGTTTTGAGAACTTGCGCAGAAGTTACACACTTAGTGCATCGGCATTAAGATTGAGTACATCTCTGCCATAAGAAAAGGGTTCCATACAACCCCACCTATTTCTTGTTCTTCTTAACAGGCGCTAAAACTCGGGGTGAGCTTGGGCCTCAGCCAACGTGACTCTCCATCTAGCGCGATCTTTCGCTAGTCCTCTCCAGTGGCACACGTGAGTTGTTTGAGGTCCTCACCCATTTATGTGCGCCACCTTGAATTGAATTGAAGAGTGTGGGGTGTGTCATTACAGGACACTTGCACTGCGACCATAAAGATCTATTGTACCCCCTTCTTTGATCTAGGATTTTAGTGTTGCTTTCATGAATTTAACAACTTTCCTAGATGGGATATCCTGGAAGTCCTTCCCTGTTAGTTGTGTCTTTGTTGACATTTCGAGTCGCTCTTCAGTGAGTTCTGGGCATTTTGTGAGTATATGTTCCATTGTCTCTTTATCCTGCCCACATCGTCTGCAAGACTCAGTGCTGCTGAGACCCATTTTGAATAGGTGGTGATTGCAAGTGCCGTGCTCTGTTAGAGCTTCACATAGCAGTTTTAGTTCGGCTTTATTTAGTTCTAGTGCCTCTTTTGCACGTTTTGGATTGTGATTCTGTTCCATGAAGATTTTAGAGTGTTTTAAGCCCTCTTGTCTGTTCCAGAATTGGTTCTTTTGTTTGATGACCCATTTGTTTAAAATTTTATTTGTGTCTGTGTTGTCAAATTCATAAAGGGGGAAGGGTCCAGTAAAAGGCATCTGGGCGCCTTTTTTGGCTTGTATGTCCGCCTTTTCGTTGCCTTTATGGTTTTCGTGACCTGGCACCCAAATCAACTTTACTTTGTTGTTTATCGCCAGTTTATTTAAACGTTGGTGACATTCCGAGACAGCTCTAGAGTTAAATGTATAGCTTCTTAGAGCTTTGAGAACCGCTTGGCTGTCCGAGAATATGGATATCTTTAATCTATTGGGCTTTTGTTCACTAATGTAGTGTACCGCCGCATTTATTGCATACAGTTCAGCCTGAAAGATTGTTGACTCACCGCAGAGAGGGATGTGAAGGCTACATTTAGGTCCTATCACACCAGCCCCTACTTTATATCCGGATTTGGACCCATCTGTAAACCACTTTTGGGCACCATCCTTCAACCAAGGGGGATTGTTTTTCCATTCCTCCCTGTTTGGAGTGAGTATTTCAAAGTGTGTTTTAAAGTTCAGCTGAGGGGACATTAGGTCACTTACACGAGTTAGTTCCCAGACGTTGTCGACCTTTTCTAGAATCTCTAGATGTCCAGTCAGGTTCCCTTTTTTGTAGTTATAAGTTCTTTGTATCTTTAGGGCTTGTTTGGCCGCTTCTGCCTGAACGGCAGTGTGTAACTGCGGAATGTTTAGGATTGCCTCCATTCCAGCGGTTGGAGTGGTTTTCATTGCTCCAGTTATACAAATAAAGGGTCCGCCATCTAACGTTTTTTTTTTCAAGTAGTGCTTATTTCGTGAATCGTAACACTTAGCTCATGTCTGATTTGACAGATAATTAGTTTTATCCTTCCGCTGAACGAATATGGTTGTGTATACGCTTGAACAACGCTTCGCTAAGTGGGCCTGCGATCGACTTACAGAAGATGCCGATTTTGCCAAAAAAATCATCTTTTCAGATGAAGTTCATTTTGATCTTGGCGGGTATGTAAACAAGCAAAATTGTCGCATTTGGGGCACAGAAAACCCGCACGCATACATTGAAAAGCCGGTGCACCCAAAACGAGCCACTGTTTGGTGCGGATTTTGGTCCAGAGGCATAATTGGGCCATTTTTCTTCGAAAATGAGCAAGGATTCGCCGTTACAGTCAATGGCGATCGTTATCGGGCCATGTTGAACGAATTTTTGTTCACAAAAATTGAAGAGGAGGATATTGGCAACATTTGGTTTTAACAGGACGGCGCTACGTGCCACACAGCCGAAGCTACACTCGATGTTTTGCGCCCTGTTTTTGAAGATCGCATTATCAGCCGCAGAGCTGATGTCGTTTGGCCACCTCGGAGCTGCGATTTGACACCGTTGGACTAGTATTTGTGGGGTGCCGTCAAAGATAAGTGATACGCCGACAAGCCAGAGACAATTGACGCTTTAAAGGACAATATTCGTGAAGCCATTGGCGAAATACAGCTGCACACAATCGATAATGTGCTTAAAAATTGGACCGATCGTGTAGGCTACTGCATGGCCAGCCGAGGCAGCCATTTGAATGAAATTATTTTCCATTATTAACCGGAAGGATTGTACTTTCAAATAAAAGAAGAAATTTGAGAAAATATTCAGTAGTTTTTTTTTATAGCATTTTCAAAAAAAAAAAAAGTTATTTGGCGGACCCTATACATGCTAGTCTTTGTATTTTGTTGAGTTTGCGTATTGTTCCTTTTTGTACGCATTTCCTCCACCATACCGCAGCGCCATATAGTATGGTTGGTTTGATCATCTGATTGTATATCCATATACTCATTTTTGGGTTGAGTCCCCATGTTTTGCCCACCAGCTGTTTTAGGGACCATAAGGCCTTTACAGCCTTTGAGTAGATGTTATCTAGGTGTGCATTCCATGAGAGTTTATGATCCAGTGTTATTCCTAGGAATTTTACCTCTTTCTTTATTGGGACGCAGATGTCATTTATTTTAAGGTTTGGTAGATCAATTGATCTTTTCCTGGTAAACCTAATTATTTGGGTTTTGCTGGGATTGATAGAGAGTTGTTCTTTATCGCACCAGTTCCATGTTATTTTTAGGGCGTTTTGCATAAGATTCCCTAGAATGTCTTCTTGTTTGCCTTTTATGAATATGGTGATGTCATCTGCATATCCAATGGCAGTAAAGCCTTTGTTGTTAAGTTCCCAGAGAAGTTCATCTACCAGAATTGACCACAGAAGCGGGGATAGAACACCCCCTTGCGGGCAACCTCTAATAGTTTTGATAACTAGTTCTGAGGTACCTAACTTGGCTGTTATGCGTCTATCTTTTAGCATATTATTGATCCATCTAACTACTAGGGGGTCCACCCTTTTTGCATGTACATAATGCTTTAGTTAGTGATGAGTGATTTGCATTGTCAAATGCTCCCTCTATGTCCATAAATGCTCCAATTGCTACTTCTTTTGAATTTAAGGCCTTTTCAATGATTTCCGTAACTTTGTGGAGTGCGGTTATCGTAGATTTGCCTTTTTGGTATGCAAATTGTAGTTTATGGAGTGGAGATATCTCCAGTGTTGTTCTTATAATTAGTTCAATCAGTTTTTCCGTTGTTTTTAGTAGGAACGAGAATAGACTGATTGGTCTGTACGATTTAGGATTTTCTGGTGGTTTGTTACCCCCTTTAGGTATGAATATGACCCTAATCCTTCTCCATGTACGTGGTATGTAACTAGTGGCAAGGTTGGTTCGGATAATTTTTACCAACAGTGCCTTTAGTTTATTGTTCCCATGTATTAGTAAAGCTGGAAATATTCCGTCAGGTCCCGAAGCTTTAAATGGCTTGAAGCTGTTAATGGCCCAGTCTAGCTTATCGTACGTTATATATTTCCTCACGCTGTTATTACTAGTTTGATAATAGTTTGGTAAGTTATGGCTGAGATTACAGCTAGTTTCCACGGTACAGCCAGGAAAGTGAGTCTTTAGGAGTAATTCTAGGGTGTCCGTGAAGTTATTTGTCAAGTTTCCATCCAGGTTTTGAGCAGACCTAAGGAATCATGGTTTCCCTTGGATAACGCTTTGTAAACTCTTGCTGTTTCTGGTGAGTCTTTAAGGTTATCACAGTAGTTCATCCATGATTTTCTTTTGGATGCCCTGATTCCTTTATTATAATTGGTGAGAGCTTCCTTATATGGCTGCCAGTTGCCCGTCTTTTTTGCCCTGTTGAACTCTTTTCTTGCAGACTTCCTAAGTTTACTCAGTTTGGAGTTCCACCAGGGTACGGATACTTTGGACTTTTTTTCTTTTAGTGGGCAGCTTGCATGGTAGGAAGATAATATGGTGTCCGTGAGGAATTCGACTGAGTTGTCTAGTTCCTCTGGAGTGTTGGTGTTCAGATGAAACCCTGATAGTTTTCCATTTAGGAGGGATTTGTACATGCGCCACCTTAGATGCTTTCGTTAACCCTAGGGCTTAGATTCGCAGACTCTCCGGGGTGGAGCTGTACATTACCTACATTGCGTAGCCTTCTTAGGCGTTGAATCCGTAGACATCTGACTAGACTCAAGTCGATGTACAACCCTTAAAGTTCGTGATTAAATCTTCTCCCCCATTCGCCGTCTATGTTTATAGGACCAAAAATCACACGCAGAATCTCTCTCTCGAAACGGCCAAGAGCCTCTTTTAATTAATCCATGCTTCTGCGCCATATAGTAGGACCGGGATAACAAGAGTCTTTTATAGAGTCTCCTGCCTCCTGAGCCCGAAGAAGAAGCGATTGACAAGAGTGATCCTAGGTTTGCTTTCGGAACTGATGTCGTTGTTCCAGGTAACTGCGGAAGCAAGGTAGACGAAGTCCTTGACTACCTCAAGGTTGTAGCTGACAATATTGACGGTCTGACAGCATATATTTTGTGTTGCCCTCATTTACCGCCAAATCAATTTTTGCCGCTTCTGCCTCAATACTCGCATACGCTTCATTGAGGTCCCGCTGAATTCTTATAATTATATCAACGAGTTGTAACGATTTGAAATATATTGTGCCTCTTGTGTTGGCCAGCGATTTTTGCACAATCATTTCTAATCAGACGTTGAAGAAATCACACGACAGCGCATCACCCTGCACCGATTCAGACGGAGCAACGTTCTCCAAAGTCGTTCTGTATAGTCTGCCGAGTTTAGCAGGGATGACATGACCTTGAAGTTGACAAATAAGTGGTGAGTGTTGACCTTAAATACATTATTTTTTTCCAGGATCTTCCGTAGTGTGAAGATTTGATCGATGGTGTACTTCCCTGGCTTGAAGTCCAATCAAGCTTATTTACAAAAGGCTTTAGGTGTTCACACAAAATGGCAGAGAAAATTTTGCAGCCGATGTTAAAGAGACTTGTTCCTTTGTAGTTAGCGCAGTCTTACAAATTAGCTAGTGCATGTTCCTTAGCGACTTTGAAGAACTGAGCAGACAGTACGTCTGCGCCAGCAGCTTTATTCGATTTGAGTTTTGATATGGTAACCTCAACCTCGTCAGGTCATTAGGACGAAATTATATGATCTTCGTCATTAAGAAATGGATCATTCTCCCTGACAGCGGTATATTGACTAACTTGGCCGTTATACTGCCTGTAGAAACGGTTTTTCCATATACTTAACATCGACTGTGATTTTAGTACTAGGTATCTGGTCTCATGCCTACAGACTTCCGCTCCAGCTTTATAATTTTGGCATGATCGCTTTTTCTTTAGATAAAACTTTCGAACGTCATACCTGTAGCAGCACCACTCCAAGTCTTCAATCGCTAGCTTCTCGTATTCTTTTTTTTTCTCCCTCACGAGCAGCTCTCGTTCTTCTATGCAGCGAGGATTTATGTGCGTGCTTTGAACATGCTTCGCAGCATGTATTTTCCTGCACTCGTCATCCAACCAGGTTTTTCTTCGTGGTGGAGCCTTGAAGTCCAGAACTTCAGATGTAGTGCTTTCCAGGGCTTGTATGCAAAGACTCTATTGTTGTTCTATTGACCGAGTGAGGGGTTGAGGTGTATGAGTGAGCTTAAAAGAGACGCGAACGACAAAAGCACGAGTGGTTTCTGTCGAAAGTATTTTTCCGACATCATAACTTTGAGTTTTTCCTCTACTCCGCTGCTTTTGATAAACGTTGGCTACTATTAGAGCTAGTGGTCCGAGTGGATGTTGGCTCCTCGGAAAATTCGAACATCAAGAATAGTGGAGGAGCATCTGACATTGATCACGATGTGAGCAATCTGTATAAATAAATGTAAAGGTTGTAGTGAAAACAAATGGAAAATAAAAGTTAACCGAGGAAAACTCCAAGCAATTTTCCTTATGGGAAGCAGAAAACCCTTCCTAGGCAATTTATGCAGAAGAATAGTATAAAAGACTACTGAAAAGTTCCCTTAAATATCTAAGTTTTTTTCAGATGGCTTGTGTCGAAGATGTTCGTTCACTACTCTCCGGGGATGGTTATCTGGGGATTCGAGAGATTCGACTGGATTTGTTGCGTTGTTTGTAGTTTTACAGTAATTTTATTCCATGCCATTAAGATGTTATATTGGAAATGTAAACATATTGATAAAACGCTTGCATTGATTGAAAACATTACGAAAACTAAATCAGGTCCATAAAGTCGTAAAAACACTGTATCCATTTATAAACAGAAAGCTTAATTTGGTCATTAGCAGTAAAACAACCATCTTAACTTTCAAGCCTTATTACTCGATGGTTGCTCAATGTTGGAAAAATATGCGAAGGCTCACATTAAAAAAGTCCAGGTTGCCCAAAATACAATACTTTAAATTATGCTGAATCTGATAGTGTCGCTTTACTAAGAATATTAATGAAAGGGTATACCTGATCTCTGGGGCTTAGTACCCTAGTTATGTACATGCAGTTTTTATCAATGAGGGCTGATCAGTTCAGTAGATCAATTTCACGCCGAAATTAATTAGAAGTTTAATAAGAATCTCACAATCAAGAACTGGAGCCCCAAGCATTGTTCGAGTCATAATGTCGCTAAGACTAAGCTACGTGGAACGAATGGACAGTGGACGAACAGTCAAAAGAATTATGAGTGCAAAACTCGATGAAAAAGACCGCCAGAAAGGCCGAACCGTAGACATAAACATGGACCTAGAAGAAGTTAAACAGAAGGGCGAAACGTGGCAGGAACACACTAATGACAGGGAGGTTTGACAAGGGGTTGTCAACCGGACTCTGAGTTCTAAATGGCCGGCCACAATAATAACAATATAATATTAAGTCGTTACGTATGAAATCATCATTCTTAAGGTGATCATTGTGGCGGAAGTTGCCAGAAAAATTGAAAATAAGGTTTTTTTTTTTCAAAAAAGAGTGCAGTTTATTCTTTCTAACGGTAAGAATTAATTTACGTTACTAGCTCATTGAGTTGATTTTTTTCCTTACATGGAAAATGCTTTCCGCAACAAATTTAAGGGCAATTTTCGTTTTCCATTTAAAAAAAAGAAACATGAACGCAGCCGCAGGGATTAGAAAAATTCTAGGCGCTTTTGGTTTGGGTACGCGTAATGAGAGAACTCTTCGAAACTGGTTTACCAAGTTCAACGAGGAAGATTTTTCGCTCGAAAATTTGCCACGGGGTAGACCAGAGAATGTCATTAATATTGAAAAACTTGCAAAAGCTGCGGAAGAAAATTCAGCTATGACTGTTCTTAGCTTTGCTGCAAATTTCAAAGTATCAACTAAAACCATGAATCGCCATCGGAAAGGTAATAAAACTAGAGAGATGGGTGCCCCAAGTCGTAACACCAGCGAATATGCTACGACGTTTGGAGGCTACAGTATCTTTGACCAACAGATGCCTCCTTTTTTGCATCGCATTGTTGCCTACGACTAAAAGTGGATCCTATATGATAATCGGTAGAGGTCGGGAGAAGGGTAGATAGGAGGGTGAGCTTCCCAGGAGACATGGCGAAGCAGACTTGCACCCCAAAAAGATAAGGGACAGTGTGTTGGACGAGTGATGGAATTGTCCATTATTCCTTTCTCAAACACGAAAAAAACAATCATGGCCGAATCGTACTGTAGAGAAATCGACATAATGCACAACAAATTGTTCCAAAAACAGCCGTCACTGGTAAATAGGCATGGTCCCATACTGTTGCATGACAACGAAAGACGACAACGGCACAGTCGACGTTACTGAAGCTGGTGGAGTTGGGTTGGGTTGTCATTCACCTTACTCACCAGACTTATCCCCGCCCGATTATCACCTTTTCCGAAATTTGGGCAATCACCTCCAAATAAACAATTCATAAGCCCCGATGCCATAAGACAGGACTTTAAGAACTTCTTAGCCCGAAAGGAAGAGGACTTTATCAAAAGAGCATTTTTGCTTTAGTGGAACGTTGAAAAAATGTCACAGATGTAAATGCTTAAGCCACGATTCTAGTGATATCGACGTACGAGAATATTCGAAAGGTCATGTATTTTGCCTTTCAGATAGTTGCAAGAAAACCTGGTTGATATGCTCACGACTTTATTGTTCAGTTGCAGCCCCGAGCTTTAGCTCATTGGTCTTCTCATTCCCTTCTCTGTTATCTTGGCATTTATACAAAAGAGATTGATCTTTACCATGTTGGTTGGCCATTTAATTTCCATTGCTCCATCATTCGGGAGGTCGTGTTGCTGAGGATAGAATTTTGATGGTGGCTTGGCTGTCACTGTAGATGGGAATGACGATGTTGTTCGGACATATTCACTCACAATTTTTGTCACCTTTCTAATCAAGAGTACTTCAGCTTGAAAGATGGTCGAAAACGAATTAGAAATATTCAGATGAAGCCATTAGTGCAGATCTGAAAGTTGGGACCCAGGTTTCACTGAATGGCAAAGGAAATTGGGTCTCACTACTAAGACCGATAGTGGGAGAAGTATAGTCTGTGAGAACTAAAGTCAGAATTCCAGCCAGGAATAGAACAGCATTCCTATTCGGGGTCTGTTTGGAGGCACCACAAGTTATTATGTATTTAACCTGTAGGATATGTAGCAAAATACACCGAAACTTTTCGATCTTATGACCTTGTGTTGAGTTTATCTAGGCGGTAAGTTTGCTTAGGGCTTGCAGTCAACAAATGCTGTGTGCAGTCAAAAAGTCAAGGTATTGATTCCTCTTTTTAATGATTATATTGTTGCGGACATAGAAATCTACGGCAGGTTTTCTTCCCGTTTTTTTATATAAGTCTTCAAGTTTAGAAGGACGCTTGACATATTTGACATTGGATGACAATAGGTAAAGTGTCTGCCCTGGTCTCTGTGGGCAACGTTATTCTCTAATCAAAGTCCACCCGTGATATCACTCATTACAAAGGGAAACACGCCTGATACAAGACAAGGATAATCATATTGCCCGAAGATCTGATCACTTTATCGCCTAACTTTCCAACTGGAATAGTATAGGGTTGATAACTATAAGCCAACTTGAAAAGTAAAGTCAAAACTTCTCTCCTCCGTCTAGTGCTGAAGATACCGCAATTTTTATGCAACTACAAGTGCACGACTATCTGACACTTGAACTTCAATGAACCAACATCGTTCCAGCAATATAACAGTACGACTTTTCAACGCTTAAAACTATCGTTAAATAACCTGCAAAAAAATTAAGAGCAAACGTTTCAAGTTGCTACTGACACGAACCAACTGATAATTACCGCCGCGCCCAAAGGATTGTACAAGTGTTGCACAAAAAAAAGTTTAACTTCACAAAAAAAAAGCGAACGCATCTCAAAGTGCCCACGTTCCTCAGTACCGCAGTTCTTACTTTGCTTCGTTATACTTATACTCGTGTAACCACTTCTAGTCCTTTCATTCTTACCGCGTTCCCATCATAAATGCATGCGCGTATTTAAATTAAATCCCCTTGTGAAAAAAATCCGTTTGATGCACCTACTTGCAGGTACCGCTCCTAAAGAGGTTCAAAACAAAGTGAAAATGAAAGGAAAAAATTTAAAGGAAAACAGCACCAGCGCCAAATGCTTCATGTTGATTAAAAATTATAAAACAGAAAGTCTTTTGCTTTGATCCAGGAAAATCAAACAAACACGACCTATCGCAAGCTGCAATCAGAATTCGTGAAAGGCGGCTTCTCGAAAAAGGATGTGTTAGGGATGAGGGAGCAAAAACAACAACAAACAACGAAAAACACGCGTGCTTCTCAGAATTATATCCGTGAAAGTTTAATAATCTCTATCTATGCTACAAGTCGACAAAAAGCCAATTAAAAATACAAGCCTACGGAGCTGCCTTTCTGTGTTTTTTTTTTGTTATAGGTTTAATATGTACTTCTCTCTTCGTTTTCGTTTTCTTCGCAATCCATCTGTACGGAGGCGCAACAGATTTGGTTAGAGTTTTAAAAACAGGACAACAGAGAGAAGAAATTTTCCAGTACTGCTACTTTCACTCTAAAAGGGTACATCCTATTGCCGTGTTCATGTATCTAGAAGTAGCACTTTACTTTGTGCATTGTAAATGGAAAAAGGAACCACACGGCACAGCTTGAAAGCTTTTACCGGAGTCTCTTTTATGTGTAGCTTCTTGTATGTTCCTTTATTATTGTTGTTCACGTTTATTGTTGAAATAGCATCATTATCCTTCGCCAGTTAAAAGCAGCGTGCCGCCACTCTCAGATAGATTCCCAATCCTTGTATTGTGCATGAATCCGCACACATATCACATAGATGTCCATACGCGCGTGAGTGCATGGCTCTGTGGAAGGCATGCTAAAGGCAAAGGCTAAATGTAAAGGTAAAGGCATTTTCAAAAGGACTTTTGACTTTTTGTTTTTCTCAGTTTTACTTTCTTGTACATACTCGTTTTTGTCTTTTTTTGGTCCTTTTTGGAAAGGTCAACGTACGCTGGTGTGTACGGTGAATACGCGTAGGCAATTTAAGGCATTTAGTGTATGCTAAGTGCTTGGGCATAAAATGATTTTTGGATTGAATCGAGCAGAATGCATTGCACTCTTTTTAGATTCCATGTTTGGGTAGTTCAGTGCTCCAAAAAATAAATACACAACAAACAAACGGAAATGTTAACTTTCTAACCGAACCTAAAAAAAACACGTTTCCTTGGCCTTTGTGGTTGGATGTGATTGGGTCAAGAAAACCAATCTGTTTTCGAATTCGAGGATGGTTAGCTAGGCTTACTTTTCTGTCCAAATATGCAGTAAAGAATGAGAATAATAAAATTGCATTTTAAAAAAATAGTAGCGGTGCTGAGAGAAGAAGAAGTTCACAGTAACTCTATTGTTTTTCCATGTCACTAAGGTGTTATTATTGGAAATGCACACACAGAGTATGCATTTCTGAAGTTATCTTATGCTACGAGTGTTATGCCTTCGTCAGCACTTTTTGATCATCTGTCATTCACAACTGATGTTGTTGAACAGTTTTTCCGTATAGGAGTTGTTCTTGACTATAGACGGACTTGAACTACAGACCTTCGGCTCAACGGTCGGTGATGATTATCATTGCACCACGACCACCCCAAGATTCTGAATGCAAAAGGCAAAGCTGCTTCGGGTCCCAAACAACCCTCAAACTTGCAAAGCTGTCTTAGAGTAGCGTCCGAAGGGAGCAGGAACTCAAACCTTAAAAGGTAAGAGAGCTCGCAAACGGAAGACGGTTAAGGACAATCTGGCAGGGGAAAGTGCTCTGCAGTTTAAATCTATGATTCTTACTCAGATTAATTACAGCATTTCAGGGCTACTGCCGCTTTTCTAAGTAACAGAATCGCATGCAGTAGTACAAATCATCACATTGTATCCATTCAAGAACCATGGGTGTGGAATAAACGGTCTTGTTGGTATACATGATGCTACAATATGATTCTTTATGACAAGCGATCCGAAATACGTATCGTCTGCCTTATCATATCCAACTTGGCAACCAAACTTACACAATTCTAAGGACAAGACTTGGTGGCCACTAGAGTATGCTACAAAGCGGATGGAGTAATTGAAAACCTCGTCGTTGCGTCTGCCTCGCCTTCGACTCGGTACTAGTTCCGCTACCGAAGGCAGTTTCTCAACTTATAGAGTACTGTGAAGTCAGAAAGACAGGTCTCATCATTTGTTGCGACGCTTATGCTAAAATCACTGCTTAAGGGCTGCAGCAAGCCTTTTAAACTTCACTCTTTCGTCTATCCTTATCATCAACAATCATCATGCCCTCAACCAACATTTGTCATAGCGAGACGATAGGAGGTGATTGACTTAATCCTATCTAATAGATGTGTGAAGACCATCACTAACTGGAGAGATGCTACGTTGACAGACCGAGTCCAATTGAGTTGTGGGATCTCTCCGTCCCTACCCAAGCGGAATCCGTGCAAGACTGGACTGGATACGGTGTAGAGAAAACCGCTTTGGAAAACCACTCAAGCCCTGCTTAAGCTTAGAACGAAACAATTGGTAGAGGATGCCGTTCACAAGATGAATAGTACCATCACCAGTTGTTTTGATCTATATATATCCTGTCAAAAAACCTTCCTGCAAGAAATTGGTTCCCTGGTAGAATGCTGAGCTCCAATGTCTTCGCACTGAAACCAGGAGTCTCCTGAATAGATCGCTCAAGTTGAATTCGGAAGACGACTGGAACAAGTATCCATCGAAGCAGAAGGAATATAAGAAGCTTATCCGTAAATCGAAGAATGATTCTTATAAGACCTGCGAAGAGATTATATCCTTGAGCGCGACCAACGTTCTGGTCAAAGTCCTCAAACTAAAAAAACCGACAAAGCTGGGTATACTCAGAAAGACCAGTCTCTCGAGAAATCAGACTGTCATTGCATACTCCTTTAATGGTACCGAAACGGTGAAAACAACTCGGCGTAGCTGGTATATTGCATCACGCGTGGCAACTACTGATGCCATCGAATTTGCCTTTTTTGATGGCTTCAGGTACTGATGGGATATACCTTGTTATTCTGCAAAAAGGTATAAGACAGCAGCTTCCTACTCTGAAAATAATTTTCAATGCTAGCTTGGCACTTGTCTATACATGTACATACTTATTCCTTGCCGCGCGGTGAAAGTGGTCTTTATTCCCAAAATAGGGAAAGACTAGTAGAGTTGCTCGTGCGCAAAATTTCCTTCTCTCGGACATGCAACATGCTTATCAGCGCGGAAAATCCTGCGAGACTGCGCTTCAAAACCTAGTTGGGAGAATTGAATGCGCACTCGAAAGGAGAGAGTACATGCTGGGCATTTTCGTCGACATAAAGGGAGCTTTTGACAACGCAACTTTCGACTGGTGTAATGCTGCTAAACAGTATGGCGTAGATGAGCCACGGATATTCTAAACCAAAGCCATGCTTGTTCACAGGACATTGATCGCTGATACAGGCCTCGAACAATGTGTCAAATCTAGGGTAAACAAGGCAAGATGACCTCTTGGCTTCGCTGTTATGGCGCATGATGGTCGACTCTCTGCTCTCAATGCCTATGGAATCTATGACCATGCCTACGCGAATGATGTTGCCGTTCTCTGTCGGGTCATGTTTAGCAACTCTCTGTCTTAAAGTGTAGGCGGCGCTAAATGTGATCGATGACTCGTGCACGAATAATGAGATGTCGGTTAATCCTCTTAAGACTGATGTCGTTCCCTTCACGAGAAGCCTTTACGAGAAGGAGGAAAAATATTGGCACTACTCAGCTGGTGCTAAAAGAAATTCCCATCCCGATATCCAAAGAAGCTAAGTACCTTGGAGTCATCTTAGATCGCAAAGCGTTGTCAGCTCTTTGGCAATGAAAAGGTGTTCGCCGATAAAGGTCCTCTGGATCTACACGGTAATGAAAAGACCTATAATATCATTTCCCGGTGATCTGGTGGAACAGGCTAACACGCAAACATGTCGTGGCCTCTTTCACCAAACTTCAAAGAGCGGTCTGTCTCAGCAGAACGGGGACTTTCGCCAGCATACCGGGAGCTGCTCTAGATGCTATGATCTATGATCTTCCACCTCTTGACATATTTATAAGAGGGTGGGCACTGAAAGCCATGTCTCGTCTCAAGAGCAATGGTTTTTCGTACAACTCTCATCGGAGTGACAGTGTACTTGCGCGAGAAATATCATATGACCCCTGTCTCATGGATATGCTTTCCGACGCAATGACACTTGCCATCCTATTGCGCTGTAGTTTCACAGTCACATTTTCATGGCGTCGGGACTGGCTCTGGCCAGATACTGAACCTGGGAAGAACTGCTTTTGCATTTATACAGCTGGCAGATACAGTCAGGGCGGGGGTACGGCGCTGTAGTTTTATTTGAACGCGAAAACGTCCGACGGCACTTTTCTTTAGGAAAAATATGCGTCTGTGTTTCAATCAGAGATATACGCATTCCTAATGGCCATACACTATATTGTGAAGAACAAATAGAAGGGAAGTCTGCAGTGACAGCCAAGGTGAACTTAAAGCTATGTCCAACCCTTAATCAACTCCGAATTACTGCATGAACTCAAGAACTTTTTGGACAAAGTCGGAAGACTAAATACACTAAGGCTTGTATGGGTCCCAGGTCACTCTGGGATCATAGGTAACGAGATCTGTGATGAACTCGCTAGAATGGGCTCAGAGGAGACTTTCTCGGAACCTGAACCCGCCTTAAGTCTACCTGCTTCCACGATCAAATCTGACACCAACGACTGGGTCTAATGCACACAATCGTAGATGGGGGGAATATCCGGGGTGCAGGATGACTAAGCGCGTACACCCTGATGTCTGCAAGAAGTCCGCAACATCTTCTTATCTTTTAGCAGAAAGGCTTGCGTGCGTTATTGCGGGCCATTACACTTTTGCCAAGCATCTCTACGTGCTTGACATCAGTGAGATGCCTGCTTGCGCTGAATGTTGCTGCATGTTCCTTGTAAATAAGTATAAGTATTGGGTATCAAAGTTGTTCAAGAAGTTCGACTTTCTATCGGAACAATTGTTAAGGACCTTACACTTTCGTTGGATCCACAATTTTATAACAGAATTCTTCCAACAATCTTAGCAAGAAATCTTCCAACGACTGAATGTCGGTGACAAAAATTCGAGGTTACCGCTATAATTATGTATTTCTGATACATGCTGTACGAAACCGATAATGGGGAGCTCGTTTCGGACAACGAAACAATGGACAACGCCTAATGTACAAGATATTTCGATAAACTGCCAGATGTACATGGAGAGTCAGTAGCAGAGAAAAACGGTGTTATCCACACGGCAGAGGTTCAGGTAAAACTACCAGCCATTGAGAAAATAAAGAAGCAACCATCGGCTTAAGAACAACAAGGCCACAGGAATTTACCCAATGCCATCCGAATCAATTAAATATGTTGAGAAGAAATTAGCAGTAAAGTTTACATCGGCTCATCACAACTATATGAAACAATGACACTATGCCCGAAGAATAGAAAAGTTCAATCAAGAAGGGTCGATCGAATACAATGCAACAATTATGGAGGAATATCTCTGCCAACAAATCGACACTTTTAAAGAGTCTGACTTCATACGCTAAGGATATAATCGCAAACTACCAATGCGGTTCTACCTACTGGGAGATAGTGAGGAAAGCCTAATAGCAGGAAAGCAAGTAGGCTTAGAAGTAAATGGAGAAAAAACCAATCCGTAAATGAAAGACAATACAAGGATGGACCTAAAAGAGATGGAGTAGAATAGCGTGACATGAAAGGATCACACTTGGAAGGCTTGTAGAAGGGTAATCGATGAGACTTTTCTCTCTCTTCGACCTCCAAATGGCTGGTAATAATAATAATAACTTTTATAATAGCTGGACCAAGATCGTCACAATTATATGGAATTTTGGAAATTTCAAGAAGTTTTGTTTAATCGAATTTAGAGAGTGAACATGAATAGAACATGTTGTAAAAAAGAACTTTTATCCTTGTACCTGAAGACACATTATTACACATATAATATCCCTTGGAAGGTTTCCCTTATTTAAGTAAGCAATGGAAAATGATTCAAATACTTAAAGTAGCCATAACATTTTTATGCTCTATAATTGTGTCACATCTACAATATCTCACCGTTCTACAAATATTTACTTACAGCATTTAAAATGCCAATCCATATTCGCCTTCAACAAGTGTACGATGCCCCGGTCCTCCACACTGACTCTTATTCATTTCCAACACTCAACGAATCTCTGCAATTCATTTTCAAGTACAAATCAAACTATGCAGTCAAGAGGTCTGATCTGAAACACGTTTTACACGCCACCGTGCCACGTATGAATGTTTTGAATAAGCCACTCCAGGTCGGGACGAATGTTATTGTGGTAACCGTTTTCCACCCCAACAAAACTCTCATTCACAATCAAGTTGATTACCAGCCTTTCACTTCAATTGATTATTATTACTCGCATCATTGTCAGGATATCACTACCAGACGGCGAGAACAACGTCAGGATGCCGGGCTACATGGAAAATCATCAACACACACACACGAGTACATCATCTTCATTTGAGGATGTCGTTCAACATTGTTAAAATCCATGTGCACACTGTGTCGGGCATCACTGGGTAAACAATTTCGTCCTGTCCAATGGACAGGGCTCTTCAAAAATCCGAAACCTATTCAGTTATAATAACCAAACCGAAAACCGGATCCAAAAGCGAAGAGCAAAGCGATGGAAGAGGAGTGCCTGTACTCGTACTCTTCTCAATGTCACTGCCAGAGAGTGAAGATATCACAACTTTATCTGTAAATTGACATAAATGCGATCTCGCACGGGAGAGGTGTGTCGGATACAGGGCAGATAGGCGGGGGCATTTGGATACAATGGAAGGGTAAACTGTTAGTGTGGAAAATCAACAGAGCAAAAGCATAGAGCAGAACAACATCAGCGGATTTACCTCGCCGGCTCTACGGTGGATATGTGGTTGATCGCTAAGGAGTCGGGCGGAACATTGGTGGTTGATGGTTAGTTGAACTGAATAGCACAGACTGGATGACAATGGGCTTCCTTTTGAATAAGGAACTTCTTTTTCCCGGCGGAGATTATATTCAGCTATTGTGGATTTAGTTCGTCCGGTTTGGGATGACACCTTAAGGGTAAGTTAAGTGAAATGTTGATTGTTAGTTTAGGACGCTTTCGATTTCCAACTGTTTGGGTGTGAACGGGGGCGGAGGCCAAAGTCGTAGATACCCCATTACGTCTAAGGAACACGACGATCCAGGAGATGAAGACGGAAATAACAGGCATTTATTGTTGTTTGCACGGCTTGCGGTGGAGATTGCTTTGCAGGTGCGGATATTGTTTGGTCCGTGCTTTCTCGTTGGTAGTTTTTTGTCACGTGCTTGATAGAACGATGGGCGACATGACAGGATGAGGCTTTAAGGAGGAAAACTTTTTGGTGACTTTGAAGCATTGTCGAAAAGATTGGTCGCTCTTTAATGGCGAAGTGTTTCATGGATGATATAGTCGATCGGCCTGCTCGACTTTTATACAGTGCCATTCAAATGAAAAATGTTGGTCAAACTTTTTTTTCTGAATTTCGTCAAATTTGTTGCAATAACTGCATAATTTTTAATGAGGATTTGTTGTCTTATGCGTTTTCAATCGTTTCATGATACATTTAGAGCGTTGACATTTTCCACACAAAGTCTCGGGAGCAAAAAGTTGTAAGAAAAATGGCGTTTTTTAGGTATCTGCCTCATTTTTAGGTATTAAAGAAAAATTCTTCATTGGTGCAGTGTTTTTCTTTTTTCATTACTTCTCAGAAACATTCTCTATCTAACGAGTACTTTGTTGGACCTCCTCTTGCTTTCATTACAGCTGCACATCGGGAAACATTCACTCAAACAGGTTTATGTGGAAGCAGGTATGGTGTTCTAAGTCCGGATAAGTACATTTTTTAGGTTTTCAATTGACTCTGGACGTTTCTTCGCAACCTCAAGTTTCATTTTTGACAAGATATTCTCAATTGGATTGAGACTTGGACTGTAGGGAGGCCAGCTTAATACATCAACATTATGTTCTTTGAAGTACTTTTTAACCTTTTAATAGAAAAAAAATTAAATATTATTTTTAGCCATAAAAGTTCTAGCTTATTTAAGCTTAATATTAGTCTTTCATATTAAAAGAACAAGAACAAGTACATACTTACAGTTTTTGGCTGTATGGTAAGGAACTTTGTCTTGTTGAAAAATGAATCTGCAAGTGTCACCATAAAGCTCCAGCACATAGGGCTCTAATACATTTTCCAGAACCCGTAGGTAAACTTCTGCAGTGACTTTCAATTCTAGGAAAACCATTCTACCTTTTTCATCTCCAGAGAAGCATCCCCAGACCATCACAATTTCATTTTTAGGGGGCATCTGTAAGATTGATAAGCATTCAGAGCACAATCCTTCCTTAGATTCTTTCGTTCAAGAATCTTCCTATCTCTAACATGCAGCTTACTCGTAAACTTTGATTCTTCGGAAAAGATAACATTGTTCCACATGTCTTGAGTCCAATTAAGATGCTCTCGAGCGTAGAGCAATAATTTTTCTCTGACTCTCTTGGGAAAATCCGGCTTGAATGCTCTAAGTCCAGCTTTCACGAGCCTTATCCTCACTAATCTTGATGAAATTATTTTTCCTGTAGCTCAACACAGATCGCTTTTAATATCCACCGAAATCTTGAACCGATGCCGACGGCTGTACAGCACCAAAAAACGATCTTCCGATCGAACTTCCTGTAGTTCCCATCTTACGATAGTTTTTTAAATTCCATGTCACAGTTTGTTGAGCAACATTTAATCTTCTAGAAATTTAATGTGTTGTCAAATTGGGACGTGACAGACACAAAATATTATTTTTGCACTCCGAATTGATTTTTCCCATTATTTTTCACTAAATTACTTCGGTTCATTTCGGACTGCTATCACGAGAAAAATGCACCTTTTATTTACAATAACATCGACTTTTATGCACTATTTGAAAGACATTTTGCTATTGGGGGTACAAATTAATTCGGTCCGTTTTCAAAAGATGGCGCCACCTGCAAGTTGTGGGTGATCTTGGGAGCGATTACCTATTTCATTGGAAAGGTGTGACATCTGTCAACAATAATTAGTGTGCATCAGCGTCTGTTTCTAACAACAACATTGTTTTTTGCCTCTTCGAAAATGTCCGGATTTGTCTTAAATAAACAGCATTAGCGGGAAGTTTTGATTTTCTTTTTTAATTGGAAGAAAAATGCAGCTGAAGCCCATCGAATGCTTGTAGAAGTTTATGGTGAATCGGCTCCGACCGATAAATCATCCAAAGAGTGGTTTCGACGCTTCAAAAGTGGTGATTTTAGCGTCGAAGACAAAGAGCGTCTTGGCCAGTCCAAAAAGTTTGAAGATGGGGAATTGGAGGCTTTACTGGATCAAGATCCGTGCCAAACGCAAAGTGAACTCGCAGAATCGTTGGGAGTGACTCAGCAAACAATTTCCGTTCGGTTAAAGAAATTTGGATTTATTTAAAAGCAAGGAAATTGGGTGCCATACGAGTGATGCCGAGAGATGTCTAAAGGCGATTACAATACTTTGAGTGATGTATTTTTTACATTTTTTCAATAAAAAAAAAATGTTGAACACAAAAAAACGGACCGAATTAATTTGTACTCCCAATATCTAGTGAAAAAAAAACCCATAGCTCTCATAAATTCCAAGCACTGCGTCCGAAAAGGGTAATTAAATGTTTGACCAACATTTTTCGAACGGCACTATATGTAAATGAAACAAGTTGCTTGTTAAATACCTGCCCGATATGGCTTTTCCTGGAAAAAAATGTTATTTTCGTTAAGCTCCTGGACCAGTCAAATTCTTGACTCAAGTCTCGGCACAGAGATTCTTTTCAGGTAAATCTTTATTGATTTCACACTCGCTACCCACAATTCTCCGAAGTATGCGGCAACCTTTAATAAGGTTGCTACACACGCCTTCCAATCCAACTAAGGTGCTTTCGAAAGCTTCTGGAGCTCAGTATTTGCACCGACAAAATTAGCGCCATAGTCACTGTAGATAGTCGCACACAAGCTGCTCCTGGATGTGAATCTTCTTAAAGCTGCCCGGAACTCTTGTGAAGTTAAATCCGTTACAACTTCTATGTGGATAGCGAAGTGTCCCTTTAGGGCCTTGCGCTTCTTCCTTTCCAGGTTTTGATGTCGATGGGGCCTGTGTAGTCAACTCCAGTATGCGTTTTCCATCAAATGCTTTATTGGTTTTGGTTTCTACCTAAAGCATATGTTGCAACTGTGTACATGCTGCTTGACTGCATTTTTGATGACGATGATCCAAAAGTTTTGACGCAGATAAGGTACCATTTTCGGCACACCTCGGTGTAGCGTTTTTTCGGGAGCATCGGCGATGACTAATTTCGTAAAGTAGTGTGTTGGTTTTAATACATGGGATGCTGTTGATCATAATCCATCCGCATCCGCATTTTGCAACGTCCACCAACTCTTAATGTACCTCGCTCATCAACTTTTGGATTAAGAGCCCTGATTCTATTTTCCTTTGGAATTTTTCTTTACAGAATTCCGGGAACATGTTTATATATTATATCTCCGGTTATTGCTCTTAGTTCCAGGGGTGAAGTTGCGCTATTGTTTTTTTCTTGAAGTGTTTTTCGGGTATTGTCGACGGACCTTCTGCAGAAAGCAACCGTTCTTGTTAGGAGTCCTCTTATCACACAGTGTATCTTCGTTGCATGCTTTCCTTCTACTGCCTCGAAAGTTTAAGATTTGGTCGGATGATTTAATTTCCATACGTTGTGTAGAAAAGACGGTTCATTCCATCAAATCTCATCATGCAGCAAGTGTGATGGGAAAACTCCCCTTGAGGTTATGTCTGCGGTATTCAGTTCAGAGGGAAGCCAGCCATAGTTTATCGTTAGTTTCTCGATTTCCGCGACTCGATTACGGTTAAACGTCTCCCATCTAGATGATCCAAGATAAATTATGAATCGGTCCATACCTACGCTCTGCAAGTCTCCAGTTTGGTCCCATTAGCTGTATTTTTTATGAGTTTTGCCAACAAGACGGCACCACACAACTCCGGTCGTGGTTACTGGGATTATTGCCTTTAGTAGAGCCACTTTAGTTTTCGCCATCAGGAGCTTCATGCGTATTTTGATTTGTTGATCTTGAAGACGTAAGTACACAGCCGTTGCATATGCTTTCTCTGATGAATCACTAAAACCATGCATTTCCAGACACATATCATCCTTATTTGTATGGATCCGTCTTGGTATATGTAAGTTTTCAATCATAAGAAGCGGAATGATTTCCATTTTTGTTGAGGGTCGGACAGCATAAGATCCTCCCATGCCAATTCTTTTTCCCACAGCTGTTGCATCATTATCTTGGTTTTGACAATAGATGTGGATAGCCAACCCAATAGATCGAATAATTTTGCAATGGATGAAAGTACGGTGCGCTCTATATCGCTTATTTCTTCTACTGGAGCCACCTGATACAAAAAATGCATTTCATTCCCAGTGTCTTTACGTGATTCACTTCTTCAAATGGTCAGGAAATGCTGGTCCATTTTCGAAATTCAGCCTTGATGCAGAACTGCATATCTCGAAAGTATTCATTACTTCTGTCATATGATCGAGATTAAGGCATTCCTCCACACATTTCTTGCAACTCGTTTGTAATGTGGGGTTGAGGTTGACAGTTTGAATGCCCCTGGGTATGTCGCCTGTCAGTCGCGTATGAATTACTGTCAAGCCATCCTTAATCAACAACGAAGAGGACGATTCTGAGTCAAAAATCATCTTGAGCGACGAGACGCATTTACACTAAAGCAATAGGCAAAGTCGGGGCATTGAAGATCCACGTGTGATACACGAAGAGCCATTACATCCACTCAAAGCCACTGGTTGGTGCGGCGTTCACATGGGAGGAGTGATTGGACCGTATTTATTGGAGGACGCAATCGACAATACGATCACTGTTACTGGCGAACGCTACAGGGCCATGATAAGCGACTTCTGGCTGCTGGAATTGGATGAGCGAGGCTTGGTGAACATTTGGTTTTAATAAGAGGAAGGAAGCGACCAAAACAAAATGTATATATTTTAGTTAAGGTAGGGCCGTTTTGGCGATTTGGCACGGCCTGTGAGCTCGCCAGATTTAACCATCCCAGACTTCCTTCTTTGGGGCTACTTGACTATGCTACTTGGACCTATGCCAACAAGCCTCGGACGTTCGCGTTCGTAGCCCTTAAGGAGAATATTCGACGGAATTACATTTATCACCAGAAATCTTGCGGAAAGTCATGGAAAATGCGATAAAACGGATACAAAGGTGTATCAACACTGGCGGTAGCCACTGGACGGATATCATCTTTTCCATAGAACAGAAAAAATTGTAAGGGTCCAAATAAAAATTTCCATCACTCAAGGTAATTTTTTTTTGGTAAAAAAATTATTCAAAAACAAAACTGGAAGATTAATCGTGCGCCACCTTGTACATACAGGAAGCCCTATGCGATGTTGCATGATACTTAAGACAAATGTCATTTAAGTAGTTACCTATCCCAATTAGGGTCCGCGAGTAATTTTAAAAGAATAAAATAAAAATAAAATTAAAAATTTTAAATAAATAAATAAAATTAAACATTTTAAGTAACTTCCGACATAAAAAAAAAACTTTAAAAAGTAAAAAAATTAAATTTTTCTCTCGGCATTTTGGCTTCATTAAAAGAACCTATTAATATTTTTAATATAAGCTCCGCCGCGTAGGGGAACTGCTCGGAAAATGCCGAGAGAAAATTTTAATTTTTTTACTTTTTAAAGTTTTTTTTTATGTCGGAAGTTACTTAAAATGTTTAATTTTATTTTATTCATTATTCTTTTTCTGTTTTGTTCGTATTGCTTTATTTTAGGTTTAGGCAGAATGAATTCTGAATGAAAATTGATTTATTCGCATTTTATGCATTTTAAGAGGACTACCGAGCGTTGGCAAAGCAGGGCAGCTCAATTTTTCGAATGGCTCCGCGGACCACTTCGGATGCTTCCAGGGACCACTAGTGGTCCGCGGACCACCGGTTAAGAACCACTGATCTAGAGCTATGATTAGAGGTTGCAGATTTCTCACGTATGTGCTACCCCAGCAGGAGAATCCGTATTCCATGCGAGATTTGACCAATGCATAATAAATTGAGGTAAGTAAATCTTGCGGCACTAGCTTACGTAAGTAAAATATTCTATTTAAAGCAATGTATAGGATTTTTTTGACATTTTGAATGTGCGACTTCCAATCAAGTTTGCAATCAATGGTAACTCCTAAATACTTATATTCCGAAACCGATTCTAACTGCCAACAAGAATCATTGCAGTTGGAACGATCACAGTTTGTGTCATGTAGACCAACTCCTAAGGTAGACAATTATTTAGTAAGAGAGAAGCACATTATTTTACATTTTCGGCTTTATACCATACTGTGAGATGTGAGCCAAGGTACCAAGATATCTAAATCTAAATTAATTTGGATTTTCAGACTTTCAAGAGAAGAAGTAGAATACGACAGAACCAGATCGTCCGCAAAAGCGATAATGTGTTAAGCAGTTCTGTTGCTTTTATCTATTCCTTGATTTATATTTTCCAAAAAAAATTGGATTGCATCTTCCGTAGATTTCCCTTTCATAACACCAAATTGAGATGTACTAAGTATTTTGTTTTTATCGCAGTCTTCTTTTACTAATTATTTTTTCGAAAATTTTGGAAAAGACGGGGAGCAAAGAAATTGGCCTGTAATTATAAGTATCACATTTATCACTTTTTTTATGTATGGGAATTATTACTGCTGTTTTCAAATAATCTGGACAAATACCGATTACGAAACTAACGTTTATGAGATATGTTAAAGGTTTAACAATCTATTTATATTTTTTTTTCTTGTTATGTTTTGTTGTTTTTGTTTTGTATTTTGCATTTTGTTTGTTGGCTGGCTCTCACATTGAACCAGGCGGGACTCTCACATAGGCAACAATGGGCATGATTAAGGCCATGTAGCGGATTACATTCACCCTGGAATCAAGTTGACTTTTAAGAAACAGACATCTTGGAGAGCGAAAGCGACCCGGATCATTGCCAGAGCAGCATCTATATGATGGTCAAAATACAGACTCTGGTCCAAGGTATCTGGCTACACTTTGTTTCGCCAGTGGACACCTGTCCGGTTAAAAAATTGAAAACCTACGCCAATTTTTTCTAGTGCCCTAGACAAGGGCGTATTGAACAAAATAAATTCTGATTTCTGAAAGTTGAACTTCCAGTCATCACAATCATGCTGAATTTTTTGGAAGTAAGGATAATATGCATTATTCAGTGCATTGTTGAACAGTATGGTGTACATCTCTATAGCCATTGGCGGAAGGCGCCTGAGCACATTGAATGTACCGTCGATTCTTGCGGATTTTCTTCTTTTCAATAACTCGAAAATCATCCCTCGAAATGAACAGGGTCGGACGAATACTATCATTGACCTTGTACTCTTTCTGGAAGACAGCTCCCACTGTCGCCACCTTCTCCTGAGGATCCTCGACCAGGAAGAAATCATCATCCAAGACGGCGCTCTCGGAATTAATGCTGACTGTTCGTAAAAATCGTTCATTGTCTGAATTTCAATTTTTTCAATTCATTTGCATTTCATTTATTTATTTGCAGGAACATACTCGCTCTGTTGGATTCAAAAGCACGAATTATTTTGTTCCAATGCAATTTTTAATCAGTGACTTTAGTGTCCTAATCTCCGAGTTTCGTCAGTCAGTAAAATGACTGCACAAGAGTTTGTGTCTTGTCAGGAGTTTACTTTTTCGTCTGTGCAGTGCGATGATTGTCGCGTTTCGGCACATGTCTGTGGTGTCGTGATGCGGTTGGTATCGTACTGTTCATTGTTTAATTATATCTTCCATTTGCTATTGAATGGTGTCAAGTCGGCATTCGAAGTTCGCGCTCTTGTCAGGAAACTAGCAAAGCGCGGCCATAGCGCTCTACTGTGGATATATTCTGCCATCTCCGCGAGTTCGTCTGGTACTGCAATCACGGCACTAAGTCCGCAATGGTCACTGTCGTATACGAAGATCCGCAGGCAGTTAGTAGACCATTCCTTCATGTCAGTCGGTCTCAGTTAAGAGAACCAGTTAGATAGATCCAGGTAGAAGCCGCTTCTAGGATACGACGGACTATCCGTTGCGAGTATCTTGAGTCTGTACTCTAGTACAGTACATTCTCCCTAGTGTCGGGAATGTTGTTTCCCCAATCACTATGTTTGGCATTTAAATCGCCGGCCAGAATGTAGAAGTTTTCTACCGAGTTTAAGTGCAGAGATCGAAAAAGTGTCACGAGCTCTGCGATAAAAACGTTGGGTAGAGGTGCTTCAGCTGCATAAGCAGCTATAATTAACATTCTCTTTCCATTTCGGAGAGGAATGCACACAATACAGAGATCTAGCAGTTGGAACCTCCGCACTTTACCGCTATATATGATCTTATGCTTAAGATTGTTTTTAATGAAGATCACAACAACCCCGCCTCGTGTGGCGTTGGGTCTGAATACACTGTGAAAGTATAGACCGTTTGTCGCTCTTACCTTCACCATAGTAAAATTTCTGAGTCGTTATTGTGTTTCATATGAAAATTGTTAAGAGAAGTGTTTGTTGACGTTCCGTTTTAATTTGTAGGGTGAAATGTTGGTGCGTTGGCAGTCTGTGGCAGATTTACTGATGCTAAAGCACAATCACTTCACAGTTGACTCTTCAAAGTTTGGTAGCCAAATTTGAGAAGACTGATTCGGTAGTCAATAAGCCAACATTGGTACGTCAAAAGAATACAAGATCGGCCGAAAACATTGCTGCGGTCCGTGGAAACTCGGAGCAGAGCCCGGAGCAATCGATTCCTTGTCGTTCACAAGAACTTGGCAGACTTCAACTTAGCGAATTTCGCGTCGGGATTTGCGCTTACACCCGTATAAGATCCAACTGTCATAGTAGTTCAACGTTTCACAACCATAGACAACGCTGTTTGTTCGCTGACTGGTCTTCGGATGGTTTGGAAAAAGACCCCAATTTTGGCCGAAAATTAATTTTTAACGACAAGGCACAACAAGCAAAATTGTTTGATGTAGGCCGGCAGCGTCATTGGTCCGTACTGTTTCAAAAACTTCGTTGATGAGGTGATCGCCGTTAATGACAAGCACTACAGAACGACGACAACTAATTTTTTATGTCCCAAATTTTACCATATGGACCTAGGCAACATGTGGATCCAGCAGGACGGCGTTACATGCCACAGCGGATACCATAATTGACATTCTGCCTGAGTGATTTCAGGATAAGGTTATCTCTTACAGCGGTGACGTAAATGGGTCACCAAGATCATCCGATTTGATCCCGCTAGACTTTTTCTTGTGAGGCTTGGAAGTTGCAGATATATGCGAATAAGCCGCAATCGACCGATGCCCTCAAGGTGAACATAACACAGGCCATCGTTCACATTCAGTCGATTCTATGCGGAAGAGTCATTGAAAGTTGGACCACTCAGATCCGTGCCACCGTAAGAAGCCGAAGCGCGGGTATTTTAACGATGTCATATTTCATACACAGTGGCATTTATGCGCCTTTAAAACAAAAAAAAAATTTATTAGTACCCAACATACACGACTTGGACATTGTTGAGTATGATGGCTATGTACTAAACAGTACTCATATCTGCCTCGCCCTCTTACGGTATTGAGTCGTTCGTGCACTTCTATAGACAAGAACCTGTTGCAATTGCGTAGTGAGCGTTACCCTTTGTTGCACACACTAACTATTTATGCTTTTGACAGGATTTCCTTATTATCGATCTTCTTTAGGTGTCAGTTTTTTCATCCACTGCTTCTAGAGTGCGGAACCTGACCTTAAGAACCTCCAATACAAGGCTATTGGGTTAAAGCTGAAAGTATTTTCAGCATGTTATATGTACTTATATAACGATAACATTAAAGTTGTGGATGCTTACCCTCAGATTTCTGATGGCATGTAAACTCTCTGTGGATGCGGCCAATAGTTGTAGTTATTGGAACCTTCAACACTCATAACAGGTTGTTCAAGCAGTATTTTTAAATGCGTGTTTACCAGAACGCGTTTGTGGTTGACTCATATGTCGCCACCAAACGTCGAATAATCGACTCGGCAGGACAGTTCAACAAGGATTAAAATAACGTTTTCGACCTATCGACAAAGATTTTATATCAGATGTCGTTAGTTAATATAGAACTGACTTCTGTTTCAACTTTGCTGTTGAAACGTACAATAATTTTGAGTGCAAAATGAGTTAAGTTTATTAAAAACTAGTGAACCAGACGTTGCTTTCAAAGGAATTTTAATACCCTTGGACAAGGGATATAGAGAGTGATTCAGAGATTGTATTTGTCCCCATTGACCCATAGAAAATTTATTCCCCATTATCTTTATGTTGTGTATGTTGGCAAAATTGTATAAGGAATGTATATGTTGTCAAAAAAAAACACAAAAGTAATTTACCAACCTTACAAGTATCTATAAACACCAACCAAGGTATTCCCTTAAATTTCAGTTTTATTGTGCCTTTCCTAGATCTCAACAAAACCCTACAAGTCACCAAGCCTTTTCCGATAATAACAATTTCCTTAGCCACAAAAACCGTGTACAAACATTGCCCATAACCGTTTCGTGCAACTCAACTCCCAAAGGCTTTATAGGTCAATACCCAAGCTATAAGGAACAAATAAATTCCAATTTTATTTGCCATAATTTCCAATTGCAATTTGCATACCTCCGCTATACACTCGTAAATCCACCCTCAACAAGTACCGAGACCATCTCAGTTCCCTTCAGACTCCTACCATCCTTCCGCAAGCTCATAAAGATTTATATGACTAAATGTATCCCTTCCCGCTTGTTGATTTCCCAATACTCTATAGAAACCAATACAACATCTCAACAACAGATACCACTCAGCAGGTACATCAGAAGAACCTGGTATACCGCATCTTAACCCAACAGGGTGGCAGTTGCACAAATTTGTGGCCAAATACGTCCTTACCCGAGGACGAATTTATGTCCCCGAATACGGTTTTCAGCATGTGTCATTAATAATTTAAACGATAAATTTATTGGAAAATGCTTATTTCGGTTACACGAGTAGCTCTGGTCGTACTGAGCAGTGAGGCGGTGCGTCGTGGTAGCTAGGAGGGAAATTATGGCTTTGTAATGCGATAGGGAATGGTTTATGATGCATTTGGAACATTCTACTGTGGGCAGCGTTGTGGTCATAAATGGTATGCGTGGTTATCTCAATATGGTTAATGGAACATTAAACATGTCGTACGGCACAGAATTTAATCGATTAATGGTTAAAAATGGGGTTGACATCTATGAATTTGTCTACATGTACGTTATGTTCCGGGTTAATGAATTTTTTTACCTTAGTTCGTAACCAATTAGGATAGCACCAATAGTTGTAGTTTATAATACCACATAGATAAGTTCTAAGCACGCAGAGTACCTCTCCATGAAAATCATAGAAAACTCTGTTGTAGAGTCAAGTACTCTAAACGCCCCTTCAGATCCATTTACAGAAGACGTGAGGAATATAAAATTAGCTCTCTTGCTGCAGTCACTTTTATTCATATTAGTATTCTTTTCTTTTTCATATCAGCAATTGCAAACACTAGTCGTACTAAGTACGGGAAAGAACTTTCCGACCTTCCCTATCGTTAATTTACTCTATCCGACGTTTTCATATCATCTTTACACAGAGCTTTTTCGGCTTTATTAATTTAAGATAAATTTTTAATTTATTAATAATATTAATATTCCCTTTACCGACAACATATATCTATTTTACAGCATCTTGTAACAATTACAATATGTAACAGGGATGTTGCTCGATAGTTGTTACACTGTGTTCGTTCACTCTTTTTAAATATGGGAATGATAACCGGGTTTTTTCACTGCTTGGGGATGGTTTCATTGCTCTGTATAGTAGTGATGTAACTTGCCCATGTAACTTCTCTGTTAATTTTTATCCTACATATTTTATTGATTCCGATGGTATTAAATCAATTCCTGCGGCCTTGTTAATCTAAAGTTGATGCATCCTTTACTATCTCGAGCTTTGGGAGTTCTACCTGAATTTCATGAATAACATCGTTTTCCGCTGCTGCTTGCTCTCAATGTCCATAAATCAGTTTATCGTTGTCTTTCGTTGTCTGAAACCAGTTCCCCATTATCCTTGCGGATAAATCCTGATCTCGTCTGATATCCTTTTCGTGCCGCCCTGCATACATTGTTCTCGTGTCTTTAGCCGCACATTCTTCCTGAATTTTAGCCAACTTTTTCCTTTGCCATTGTCATTTTTTATTTTGAAAGAGGTGGCTGACTTCCTTTCGTAGGATTTGATATCTTGCACGCTTGGTTTCTTCGCTATTTTCCAGGGCTTGAAGTCTTACAACATTACGGGCTTTTTATTTTCCCTCGCATTTTTCGAACCAAAGCTTTCCTTTGTGGGCTTAACAATAGCCTAGTTTGTTCTCCGCTGCCTTATTTACAACACTTTTTATTGTTGACCATACTTCTTCTACCTGGCTTCTAACATAAAAATATTTTTATATTTAATGTATTTTGAAGGACATGTGCGGGCTAACTATATTTCCAATGCTAATGCCTTTCTATTTTCATACGACAAAATACGATTAAAAAATTGTTTTTCTAGGAAAAGTTTATTCAAAACCTAAATTCCTTTTTTTCGTATTCTAAGCTGCTCAACTCTAGTCTTAAATATATTCAGGTTGGCTAGCACTCGTGTGTTTCGTTCCGAATGGAACGTCTTAGAACGACTCTATTTCGCTATATTGCTTACTCTACATGCCCGAGACCTCACCAAGACTCACAGGCCTCAGTCAGTTTTCAGGCTCATCTAAGCATAATGACGCCCCCAGCCTCCAAGAGGTCACCTGGATAACCCTGAACTAACTTACGAACTAAGGAGTGAGAAAGACTTCACCGGAGTAATGCACCGCTCTGGGAAGCGTTTTTACCCGACAGCCACTAATAATCGGCGTGCTGTTTAACAAATATCGGCGAGATCTCAGTTCGGCATTGCGGAATGAGTTCATGAACAGCGTCATGAGTCGCAGATGAGCCGTTTGCCCCTGGCGGTGATAAATAACCGGGATAACACCTCTATTTTGCACTAGCCGTTCGGAATCTTCTTCTTCTTCTTCTTCTTCTTTTCCTTTTTATCCCGGCGTCGTTATGGTCAGAAGTGTAGGACCATAACCTTCCCACTTAACTGCATTCCTACTGGTCCGCTTGTGGGGTCCGCCGGTTTGACCTCAGAAAGTTGCGGCAGGCTTCCCGGTTTGGGATTACTTCATCGCTGAGGCCAATCAAATGCTGGTGTTTTTGCATTTGTTTGCACCAATTGTTTTTCGGCCTGCCTTTTTTGCGTGTTGAAATTGGAATGTTGATTGATAACGCCTTTTGGACGGGGTTCAAAGGATCTCTCCTTTGAACATGGCAATACCAACTGAGTCGGTCGCGCTCTATATTTCTTGTGATGGTTTCTTTTACGTGGAGGCTTCCTCGGATCTTTGAACTTCTAATTCTGTCACGCTTTGTTACTCCCGCTGTCATGCGAAGCATCTTCATCTCAGTTGCCGTTAATTTGTTCTCATACTTTTTGTGCATTGTCCAGCATTGTGAACCGTATGTGAGCGCCGGACGTACAACTGAAGTGTAGAGCCTTCCTTTCAGCTTAGGGGGCATTTTTCGATCACAGAAGATGGCGGAGTTTTCCCGCCACTTCATCCACCCTACGCTTACGCGATGTTTGATGTCGTCATCACAAGTTGCTTCTCTATTAATCATAGATCCCAGATATTTAAACTTTTCACACTTGGGAAGCACTCTTCCATTCAAGTAAATGTCTGGAATAGGCTGATGAGGGTCAGAGAACGGGCAGCACAGATACTCTGTCTTCTTTGAACTAATACGATACCCGTGTCCCTCAAAAATGTCCACCCACACATCAAGTGCTCGTTGTAGGGACGCCTGATCATCACTTATAATGGCCCCATCGTCAGCAAAGAATAGCTGGTGCACATTGGGGTCCGTCACTTTTCCTTCAAGCAAGCAATCAAGGACTGCTATAAAAAGCAGTGGGCTGAGGACGCTCCCTTGGTGTACACCGACTTTGATTGGGAACTCTTCGGTGACTCCTGCAGTGCATCTTACTCTTGTCGTTGCTCTCTCGTACATGTCCATAATCACTCGCACGTAGGTTTCTGGAACTCCTTTTTGTCTTAGCGCTACCCATAAAAGATCTCTTGGTTGCCGGTCAAAGGCCTTCTCGAAATCAACCAACACCATATGCAAGTCCTTTGAAGAATCACGATGCTTTTCCATCATGATCCTTATGCTTTGGATTGCATCTGTTGTTGATTTACCCGAGACAAACCCGCACTGGTCATCAGATAGTCGTATTATTTTCCGCAGTCGGCTATCTAATACCCGTTCAGCGATCTTCATGGTGTGCGACATCAGCTTGACAGAACGGTAGTTATCACAATTTCGCGTATCACCCTTTCCTTTGTGCAATGGAAGAAGATAGCTTTCCCTCCATTGATTAGGCATAGTGTCGCCTCTCATAAGTTTGGAGATAAGAACCATGAGCCATCTAGACCCGATGTCTCCCATCTTTTTCCAGAACTCAGAGGGTATCCCGTCCGGCCCAACAGCATTTCTTTTCTTGGAGTTTTTAACCGCGTACCGAACTTCTTCGACTGTGATGTCGGATATTTCGGCATGATTCGGGGCGGCTCTTGGAAAGTACACTCGGGGAAACTGTTCGTTCAGAAGTTCCTCGCAATACTGTCGCCATCTGTGGAGAATTTTTTCGTCTTCCACAAGGAGTTGGCCTTCAGCATTGTTAATAAACTTTGGGAAACGAATCTCCTGAGCATTTCTTCTTCTCTGGGCGGTTATCTTAAAGATATTTGCTCCTTTGTTCAAATTGTTTTGTCGAAGCTCCTGGGTAGCCTGGTTCCTGTCAGACGCGGAAGACGATATTTCTTCCAACTCCTGATAGAGGCCTTCCATGCTTTTCGCTTTGAATTCGGCGCATTTTTTCTTCGCGATACCTTTGCAACATCTATATACCTTTTCACGGCGAGCTTCTTCCTCTCTATTAGTAGAAGAGCACTTTGACCAAGCTTGGAAAGCCATTTTCTTTTCGTGTAGCACTGCTTTGGCTTCGTCTGTCCACCACCAGGTTTCTTTTGCGTGTTGGCAGGAGCCTTTAGATGTTCCGAGCAGTGATTTGGTTTTCTCCAGGCCAGATTGTTGTAGGGAATCCCACATGTCTTGTGCATTGCACTCCTCATTACCGACCTCATCGATAATGGAAGAGAGGTAGTTTTCCATGTTGGTGATAAAAGCTTCGCCTTTTCCTTTATCCAGCTTATACCACTTGATTCTCTCAGACACCTTCGTTTGCTGCTTTGACTTCTTTCTCGCATCCATAAAAAATTCAGTCAGGTGGAGACGGTGTTGAGGGGCGATCGCGTCTCCCAGGATCACTTTGCAATCTTTAGCTCGTGGCTTCATGAAACTGGATACCAAATGATAGTCTATTTGAGTTTCATTTCCGCCGCTGCTATAAGTGATCAGGTGCCGGCTTTGTTTGACGAACATGGTATTTAGCACTATAAGACCGTACGACTTGCACATGTTTAGGATATCTTCACCTGAAGAGTTCCTGGTGCCGTATCCCATCCCTCCGTGGTAGCCTTCATAGTCTTCGCTTGTTTTCCCGACATGTCCGTTTAAATCTCCCCCAACAAACAAAAGCTCTTCCTTTGGGATGATTTTGACAAGGTTGTGGAAATCTAGCCAGAATGCATCTTTTTCTTTTTGTTCGCATCCTACTTGAGGGGCATATGCGCTTACGATGTTCCACACCTCACCATGCATCACCAATTTGAGAGCCATCAAACGGTCACTGGACTTTGAAATGGTTAAGACGTTGCCAAGTAACTCTGCCGCAAGGATGATGGCGATTCCGTTTTTTCCTTGTTCCAATCCATAGTAAAACATCTTGTAGGCTTTTGTTTTAACGTCCAAGAAACGTGCCCGATTACCGGTGTTTCGCCATTTCGTCTCTTGTACGCACAGGATGTCTACTCGCCTTCTAACCATCATTTCTTCAAGCTCATAGCTGCGCCCACTCATGCTTCCAACGTTTTAACTCGCAACTCTTAAATGTGGCTTACGCCGTTGCATTACTTTGCTATCCCCCGGAAATCCTATAGCTCTGACCCGAGCATTGCTGCTCGTCCCAGGATCACGACCATTAGCAGTGCCTGGCGGGGTAGTGCTTTTCCTTTTAGCGTTCTTTTCCATAATGCCACGGTTTGACCGTTTTCTTTCTTCGGTTACTTTTTGACACGGGCATGCTCCAGATTTTTTATTTTTTTTTTGATTGATCTTACTAGCCGTTCGGAATCGATATGGAGAAATACTTCTGGAGGAATAAAGCCCGGAGTTCAGGTTATTTTCGTTTGTCATTGCCCTTACGATGACCGGAAAACCATATGATGATGAGCCTTATAAGAGCCGAGTAGCATATGATGTTTATCCTGTCTACAAGTTGACTACCATGAAATAGACTCTTGTTATACCGAAGGCCTTCTTACTTTCAGCAAGGCAAGCATTTATATGTCTTTTAAAATATAGATACTGGTTGAACTTAATACCAATATATCCTCCAGTCCTTTCTGGTATCACTTGAGGCCCTGTGCAACGGCGTCCTAAATAGTATCGTTAGAGACTTTTGGAAGTTAATTTTTCTGATTTGATCTGTACGCTACTAAATCTTCTATTGAAGGCCTAAAAAATCGCTTGCGCGTTACACCATCCGGTGATATCCATGTAGCCTTGTGCATTCTCTTGTGTTTGAATGTTGTAATTTTTACGATCATATTTTTTGAGCTTGCGACACTTATTGTCCTAAGCCATAAATCGTTTGAGAATTGTTTCATCTATTGTTGGTCTATATATTGCCTCTTTTCCTATTTTCGCTTAAAGTCTGTGAGTACGATTTTCACATAGGAGTATGAGGAATCGTCAAATATTTCATCCATTATTTCATAAAATGCGTCCTTTAGCTCTTCTTCTTAAACATCTTTCAATCAGAAGTAAGGGTGCTTTTTAAGAGATTTGGTTTTTAAACTGTCAACACTTTCAATTGTTGATCGTCAATTTGACCGTTAAAAGTTTATTTGTGGTGAATACCTTCTGCCATGCTATAACGATACATTAACGCCATAACAACGTATGCAAATTGTTAGTTTCTAGACCTCTATTTCTATACCCTCATATTAAGTTTCTACATATACCTCTAAAAAAACAGCTTTTACTAAGGTTCGACCCAGGATTCAGTTGATTTAATGTACTAAACCACGTCCATTACGTTTTGCACAATTTTATTGATGATGAAGGTTGCTCTGTTTGAAAGTCGAACTTTTCTAATTAATTGAAAGCTGTTTGGAAAACATCCGGTCTGTACAAACTGCGTACGTTTCACGAGCATATCCTTAATTTGTGTACATTTATTTAAAATTAGGTTTATTACTGGCCCGTTGCGCGCACACTAAAGCAGACACTACATTCTGAAAACTATGTTTTTCGACTTAGCTATCAACTTAATTACAATAAATAAATAAAAATTAACTTTGCATCTGAAAAGTAGTAAGTAAAAGTAGTAGATAACAGATGTTCAAATATGAGTGTGATGCATGGTAGTTGCTTTTAGCACCAATAACGGCTCTATGAGTAAATCATTTTGGTATACCATCGACAATTTATTTTTTGCAGAAACCCAGGCTAAAACTTACAATTTTTCTTTGAAGAGAGACTTTAATGCTGATACATATCCGCCCGCAAATGTTCAATGGGGCTGATGTCTGGTGAATATGGGTGAGTTTTAAATTGCAAGCGAGTATTAAAGAGCAGCCGCATTTTGACACTGCGAATAGTATACTTCGGATCGTTCCTTTACTAGAGAATTCGTTTTAGGGTGTTGGTATTGGTTCATTCTACAGTTAATGAATTGCTTTTGACCAACCCCGATCACACACATACACCGCTACATCTTGTGATTACCACCGTCATGTTTGACTATAGCTTGAAAATTCGCTTATTTCAGCTCAGTATTTGGTTTTCGCTACACCGTTTGTCATTACCAAACAAGTTCAACTTGTCTACGTCACTAAAACTAATCTCCGCATATTTAGCCTATAATTTGACAAGCACTAAAATACATTTGTATATATGTATATATTTTTTTTATTTATTTATTATATTTCTCATTAATAATTGAACATAGTAAATGGAATTTAAATACATAACGAAAACAAGGAGAAATATTAATGACATTAGATATTTAATTAAAAATAGAGTTAAATGCCATTACAGGAACTCTGATATAACATAACATAACAAAAATGTACGGTGGGGTGACCCATAAAAAGCGGTATAAATAGCAAGTTAAAACTTAAGTATAAGCACAGACAATAAATTAGCTGAAAGACAGACTTTTATTTGACGTAGACAAAATGTCAGAAGAAAGTTATAATGCAACGCTAAAAAGAGATTCCATTCGAGCATAGTCAAAACGAAAAAGCCAACGTTTTAGAAGCTTCGCGAATCTACTAGGATGACGTATTAATTTTAATGAAAGAGGCAGCTGATTGAAAAGACAACATGAAACTACAGTATAAAAATTCCGAAATGCCGTGGTACGAAATCTGGGTATATTAACTAAGTATAAGGAGTTATTTCGCAAAGGGTGACTGTCAAGTATTCTATAGTTCCGATTACCCGATCTTAAAAAAAATTCTTTTAGCACCTTGAAGCAATATAGATGTCGAACAGGAAGAATCTTCAATTGTTGAAATAGAAGAAAACTAGGATGCAGGCGGTGCTTATTGCAGATTGTCCTTACAGCTGATTTCTGTAAAATAATTAATGGTCTTAATCTGTTAACATAAACTCCTCCCCAACAACTAATACCATATTGTAGTTTTGTATGAAAAATACCGTAGTAAATGGTTTTTAAAACTTCGAGCGAGCAAACTCTGCGAAGATAGTACAGATTTATTAATGTACAACGAAAGTACTTTGTAAGAGAAGCTATATGTTTTGAATAATTGAGTTTGTTATCAATAATAATTCCCAAGTATTTGAAGTTATCAACAGCTTCAATCCGGAAACATCTATCACTGCAATTATTGTTTTCTAAAAAAATTTTAGAATAACAACAAGATGGGCAAAACAATTTAAACTTAGGACATTCAGGGGCATGAAAGAAAACATCACATTCAAAATTGATGTGGTCTGAAAGACTGTAAAACATAATTTTGGTTTTAGGGCTTATAAGTAGTTTATGTATTGCAAACCAAATCCTCAATAGATTAAGGTCGTAATTAATGTCAGAAGTTAAGTTAAGAGGACTAACTGAACCATATACAAAAACGACATCGTCCGCGAAAGCAGTGGGTATACCTTTAAATTTCAAACGAAACAAGGAGTCAATGTATATTAAGAATAACAATGGTCCAAGAACAGACCCTTGAGGTACACCTACATTCACATATTTGAGATTACTTCTCACATCGCCAATTAACACACATTGTGATCTGTCTGTTAGGTAAGAACTAAACCACTCAAGCATAAAGCCACGGATGCCGGCTTGAAATAGCTTATTCAGTAGAATGTCGTGGTTCACCATGTTCAGGCTTTACTAATATCGACAAACAGGCTCGCTGAGAACAGTTTTTTGTCTAAGTTTTGGAAGATTTGAGAACAAAAACAGAGAAGGGCATCTTCAGTTGATTTATTTTTTTGAAAACCGAATTGTTTAGGATTGAAAAAAATAATTTTAGACAGGAATTTGGTAATTCTTATTTTTATTGCCTTTTCAAAAACCTTACTAATCGCGGGGAGAAGAGAACAGTGTACAGTGGTAAAATGTTTGCACATTTTAGGGATTTAGGAAAGATTCCTGAAAAAAACACTCTTGTTAAAAATATAAGTGAGGACATCTACTATAAATAGTGCAATGTTTTTTAAAGTATGGTTAGAAATACCGTCATTGCCGCATGAGTAAGAATTTCTTAACGAGCCCATAATCTTCAAGACCTCAATGGCGGTAATTGGTTCGAATGCAAAGCTGGAACTTCGAGTTATTCCAGTTGGGCTGGTTGTCAATAAGTGTGAGGGACAGAGCTGTGCGTGTGAACTTAAGATGGAAGTACTGGAAATGGAGATAAAATATGGTAAGGTTTTTCAAAAAAATAGTCATAAAAAGTATTTGTATCAATCGTTCTATACCAAGTTACCCTCTCACCCTAAAGGGCGTAGTCCAGGTTGACACTGTCATGAAATTTCCAACCTCCAAATCAAATAAACACTTTTTTTTATAACCAAATGGGGAGTAATTACGAAGACACACAGCAATTTACGATAAGTCCAATGACTGGTGGGCTATTAGGTTGATTGTAATAGTAATTAGCCACAAGCTCATAATGAAGGAAAAATAAATTGGCTTTGAGTCCGAATTTGATGGGACTTGTAATTATTTACTTTTATGTACCTCGTGGGGTAAGAATACTTACCGAATAAAAAGGGTAGAAACCCCTTTATGCCAACAAAGGTGTGGTGCTAGAGATACTTCTTCTCTGTATTGACTTTCATCAGCCATTCCACCAATCGATCTTTCACCATTCGATGTCACAATTCGCACAAAAACTGAAATCAAAGAAGCAAATAATTTTCCTATTTGTAAACATAGTATTGAAAAAAAAACTCTACCACACTCGTCACTTGACGTGTCACGTGTGTCAGGACATTACTCCTCTTACTTCATTAAAGCAAGGGAGAGCTGAAAATTTAAAAAGGCACAAATATTATTGCACAATATAAAACCTTAAAGCCGTCAAAACTCATCCATAACCATGAATGAACATCAATTGAGTTTGACACTTGATTCAACAGACGGTCCTCGGTCCAATTTCCATCACTTGTCGCATGGGTACATCATTATCCGTCACTCTTGATTTTTGATAATTTTCTAATTTAGCCACGACATTTTATTTCCGTGGAAACACCCTTTTCCAATTTACGATTCGCCTTCATCCCCGGCCGGAACAACCCTAACATCGCCCCACCATCCGCACAGCATCCATGATTCCCAACGTATCCTTCAAGAAGGGTTACTTAAAAGGCCGCGGTAAGTGTCTTCTGGGAAGTGTTATGACGCATTACACTTACTGAAATCGCCGGAATCACCACCATCGCCATCGACATCACCCTCTTCGACTCATCTCATCCTCGACTGACACTAATCAAATATTCCTCGAAATCCCCTCACATCTGACAGTTGATGTGTGGTGTTGTTACTACGTCTCGTCATCCGTTCGGCCTCGTCAATCGATGATGGATTCTCGAACGCCCTGTTACTTCTCATCTCTTGGGTGTGAATTGCATTATTTATATCAATGGCCCCCCCTCGAACACGTGACCGCCAGAATGTTATTTTTCGGGAAATGCCGAAAATATCCTCAAGGATCGAACTGAGCAAACATGCTGCACTCACGTGTATCTCAAGTGCAAAAGTTTGTAATGTGGCAGCAGAAGAAGAACTGAGAAGTGCAAATGCCGGGTGAACGATTGCAATTATAAATGAAGATCCTTCGGGCTTGGGATTGAACCCTAGGGGTGGTGTGAGGATTAAATTGAAGTCGTATCACGTACGCGGTGGATAAGGGGTAACTTCTATCCCTTTGGGCGTTGCAATGTAAACCCCAAAATCGAGAGTGAAATTTGTTCGTAATACGACTTCGGTTATATGCTTTTGCGTTCTATGTTATTTTTCCTTTTTTGGGTTTTGTGATTATTTTTTGCTCATTTGATGTGGCAGGAAGACATGTGGTGCGTTGGCTGTGTTGAAGGACGACTTCGTTTTACTTCTCTGATAGGACAGGATATTAAGTGCGAAAATTTGAAATAATATTTTGATTGCATTTCTTTCGTTATTAAGGCATGTTCGGGTGGCATGTGCTCGACGTGGTGTTGGATGGTGAAGAGTATATTGATGATTTAATTCGAAAGTGTTTTTGCTAGAAGACGGGTATGGCGGTGTACAGTGAAATACTGTGAGCTCTAAAAGTGCAATGTAAGACGGAATTGAATATCCTTAAGGTCGCCGCCCCATTCTAAAAAATAGTTAAGAATCCCACTGAATTCACACTTCCTGTCTTGGCAGCGAGCAAACTCACTCTGTTAAATAACATCTGCGCGTTCTACACAGCCCAATGAAAAGTTTATACTCGTCTTATTCAAGTTGTTCAACATATTGTAGTTGAAGACCCAATGCGGCGCTAAACGCCAGTGGTTAGATGCGACTAAATTTTCAATTGATCTCTGCCCCATGAACAAATTGGCAGAGGCAGATCCAATGACTCTGCATTCGTGACAATACATGCGATCTTATATGCTTGTCCTGCTAGAGCTTTCAATATGACAAGAAATTTGTTTCGCAGCTAACAACTTGACCGCAGGCTAAAAATTATAGGCTTCATCATGCTTAGATGAGCCTGGGAACTGACTAAAGCCTGTTAATCTTGGTGAGGTCGCGGTCATGCAGAGTGAGCAAGATAGCGATGTCCAGGGTGAATATTCGGGACGAAACACACAAATGTTAGTCAACCTGATTATATTTAAGACCAGAATTAAGCTTTAGAATATTAGGCATTAGTATTTAAGAAATATAGTTACACTTAGAGTGCCCGCACATTACCAGTAAGACACATTAAATATTAAAATATTTTTATGTTAGACTTAAACATATGTATTGGTCCAGTTAATAAGAACAATAATAATGAATTAAAACTAAAAACTAATAAAACCAATGTAATGTTAAGAGTTAAAGGCCCCTCGTATCTAGCGTGAATACAAGTATGAATATAATAACTGGTTTGCCCTAACAGATGGCATAGAACTAATGGCGAGGCAAGATAGGTGAAACAATATGGTCAGCAGTAAAAAGTGTTGTAAAGGAAGCAGCGGAAAACAAACTGCAAATCTCCTAAAGGCATTCCTGAGTACGACGAAAAATGCGAGGAAAAAGAAAAGCCCGTAATGTTCCAATACTTCAAGCCCTGAAAAATACCGAAGAGATCACGCGTAAAAGGTATCCGACCCTTGGACAGAAAGTCAGCCGTCTCCTGCCGAATAAAAAACTGTGATAAGCACGAGAGCAATGTATGCAGGGACAAGCGCTAAACGAAAAGGATACCACATCAGATCATGACTTATACATAACGAAAATGAGTGGTTTGTTTCGGACAACGAAAAGCTTGCCGCCCGATGGTAGAAATATTTCGATAAACTGCTTAATGGACATGGAGAACAAGCATCAATGAAAAAGTATGTTATTCACACTCACGCTACTTCCAATTGGAAAGTCGAAGTTTCCTGATGTTCGCGATCACTTATTCCCTGAATCAAAGGTTCGGTCTCCCTTGCTCTTTCGAACCAGTTGGCTGGGATTCGAAGATCCTTTTTGCTTGAGCACGGTCGTCTATGCGCTCGATGTGGGCGAGCCAATGTAGTCGACGGATTTTTGCCTTCCGGACTACGTCCACATCATTATACAGCTCGTATAGTTCGCGGTTGTGTCTACTCTTTCATTCGCTCATCTCTCAGATAGGACCACATATCCGACGGAGAATTTCTCTTCCAAAAGAGCTCAGAATCATCTCTGTTTTCTTGCTTATCGTCCAACAGTCCAAACTGCATAGAACATCGCGAGTCTTTCAGTGTGGCGCGACACATTCGAATTAATTTTCCTGGGATTTCGAAATTGGCCATCGTCCTGTAGAGCTCTTGAAGATGAATGCTGTCCTCTATAGTTGGCGCAATGATGGCCTTTTTTGAATACGAAGCAGATAGAGCTGGTATGCCAGAGTCGAGCATGCTTTCATCCTCCCAAATTTGACAGATGACCTGGTGCGTGGTCCCTACCAGAGTATCACTGGCAGTTTTAAAGGGCTCAGCCTGAAGACCATCTTGGCTTAGGTATAGCTGAGCTGACTTTTTCTAAACTTGGTGGGTAGACTAGTTCTTCGACTGGCGCTGGGTTTTCTTCTATGCTTTATTCGTTGCTACCTTCCTTTCCGCACATTCGCCATCATACCACCATGGGCTTCTTGTCGGGTGTGGTCAGTAGCCTAGGGTGGTTTCAGCTACTTCCTAGATGACAGTGCGACAGCGCAACCACATGTTGTTAGCGCTTGTATGGGTTTGAGTGGCAGACGCCCAAAGTCGAACAACCGTTTTTTTGGTGGTTGCAGCTTTCTGACATTGTACAGTCGAGCTCTGAGCAGTGCTGGTATCAGGCGATGGTCAGAGTGAGAGCGCCACCAAAGATGGCCGACTTTGGAACTTCTCCGATTACGATTTTGATGTCGTAACTGGGTCCTTAGGCTCTGTCTAAGAGGTCATAGAAATCCTCTTTGGTGCACATACTAGGCTTATGTTATAGTACCTTATAGTACCAACGTATCGCCTGGATTGCAGTAATGTCCGCCTTATACTGCATGAGGATATCCTCCAATTTCTGTGCGGCACCAGGAGTGTACAGAGTTCTGTCTTTCCAGGTGTATACCCATAAATTCTTGTCCTTTTTCGTGCCGTGTCGTCGTTGGTTTTGGGATTCATATATATGGGGGGTAATTCAAAGGGCTCCGCTAGAGGCTGTATGTCAACTTGACTTAAGCAATGACAGGGGTCGTTGCTTGTATCTTGTCAGTTTTAGGGAGTAGTCTCATGTGACCAGTTCGAAAAATCGATTTTTTTTTCATATTTCGATAGTAAAACCTATCGAAAATATGCTGTGAAAAAGTCAGACCGAAATTCCTAGTATTAAATAAATTACAACTCATAGTCGCCGACGCGCCGAAAGCGACTTGTCTGCCGCGCGCCAGGTCTGCAGCTGCTACCTTTCTATTGTTGTCACCGGTCTTTTATACCTGCGTACGGAGTTTCTGGCGGTCAACTTTAGTACATTACCTACCTGTGAAAGAAGCTAAAAAACACATAACCAGTATTTAAAAGCTAAAAAAGGCTTGGAAGAAGCTGAAAAAAAGAAATGTACATCGAAAAAAAAATCATCCACTAGTGCTGCAACAAAGAAGTCAACTCTTGCATTGACCAATGCCATGATGGTTAAGCTAAGTACATACTATGGTTTGACTATTTTGAGAAATTCAGATTCTCAAGAAGAAATAAAGAAAGCATTACATTTCAACCGATGAAAACCTCCAGCACTCGTACTGTTCAATTGCATGGTGCAAGTATTTACAACATACGGCAGAGAATACAGAGGAAATGTACACACATCCTCGAGCATTTGATGAAGAAACAGCAAGTTTTCTGAAGCCAATTTACGAAGAATTATCATCTGATGATCTGATACTAAGGTGCTTGGAAAAAAACACTCAGAACAAAATCGAGTCGTTTAATAGTTGCATCTGGAACTTGGCTCCAAAGCATCATTTTGTTGCAAAAAAGACGCTGGAAATTGCTCATGGACAGCTGCGTGTATGTTTAATGAAGGATTTTCACCCATCCTTAAAATAATGGAGATTTTTGGTACGCAAATTGGCCGAAACGCCTACTCGTATGCTGAGGAGTACGATGAACGACGAATAACCCGTGTAGAGCGATCCACGTCCTAGGCATCCAAAAAGGCAAGGGCTTCCCTCAGGTCACAAAAACTGGCAGAAAATGATGCGTATGAAGCCACCGAAGGGTTATTGTATGGTCCAGGCATAGCAGATTAGTGTAAGTATAAATTTTCCAAGAGCAGAATTTCTCTTGAAACTTTAAACGCATTTTTCTCGAAACATCATTTTCTAAAACTGTCATGGTCCTAAAAAAAACTATTCAACCGATTGCTTTGAAATTTATACATATATGTTCTTCTACTCATTAATGATTATCGGCCGGACCAAAATTGCTTATTTTCGAAAATATTTTCTTATTTTTTTAAAACCATTTTTAACAAAAAAAACAAGATTTTTTTCTACAGTCCGCAGTTTACAGTTTTTTCAATGAAATTGATTAATTTTGGTAGGACCGATAGCGACAGACCTACTGAACAATAATCCATTAGATTTTTTTATTTCAGACAATATGAACAGGCGCTATTACCATGACTAGTGACCTGCTCTTTTTGTTTTGTCTAATTTAATTAAAAAATATATATATATAGGTAGAAAAAATGTAAAATACGAAAAAAAAATTGTTTATACAGTTGAAGGTACAATAAAAACATATAAAAAAAAAATTAATTTTATTATCTTATAAAAAAAATGTTCCTAAAAATAGGTAAAATTTATGCGTTCACATGAGACAACCCCCTTAAGAGCAGTCAGCAACTCTACCATGTATTATCCAAGCCCTCCTAATAAAATTTTCAGAAGTGATATTAACAGAAAAGTTACATGGATTCATTAGAACTATCTCTGGGAATAGAAAAACTAGGTTGTCATTTTCGTATCTAATAATGTTGACCGATTACAATGCAGCAATTACCGACTAATATTTCAGATAATATTGTCAGATATTCTCTTAAAAATACTGATATCATATGCTAGGGAAATAAAATAACAAATAATAAACCGCTGTGACTATAGGTCTGCTCTATCCCACTACAACCTAGATTTTGGTTATCCAAGAGTGTTTCTTAAAGGGAATATTACAAGCAGATAAGCTCGCTACCTACTGCAGCCCGACTCTGTAAAAGAGTAGATGGATGAATTGCGACAGCTCCATAAATTGGATGAAACTTTCATTGCATAATCGAGAGAAAACCCTCAAATCTTGCTCGAGTTAAACTTCCCTGGTCTTACTCCTTACTATGCCAATTTCGGAACCGCACCAAACACCTGGCTAGAAAAACCACCAGCCCTTCCTGCAGGCTCTTGATTATTGATAAAACTAGATGGGCACAATCTGCTTATTCAAAGATAGTGTCTTCCAAGTTCTTGTCGAAAAAGTTCTTCATCTGAAGGCCCTTTTGAGCAGTTTCAAAGAAGGATATATCACTCAAAATTGGATGCAGGTCAGCCTAGTGTTTATATCATAAATTGAAAGAACGACTGAGCTGCCTTAATCATGCCTTCATCCATCGGCTTAATGGTCTTCCTTTGTTCTCAGAAGCCGCTTTGATTATTAAGATGTTTCTCAGCATCTCCAAACAATTTTTTTTCCCAATTTATTTGAGCCCTTAAACAAGTTTTTCTTTAAAAAAAAACGAAGACTTTTCAGTTGATTCACAAGGCACAATTATTTTTTTATTTAATTATTATTTAATTACAAAATGTTTAAAAAAGCTTTGAAAAAATGTTCTTAAGTTGTGAAACAGGAAAGGGACGCTTCTGGAGCTTTCCACAGTAAATCTCTACAAGAAAGCAAATCAAACTGGTAGTAAATCCACCACCAAGAAGGAATAGAGATATCTTAAAATGCTCCAGAGAAAGCGGAACCAGTTCCGGTGCATCCGGCTCAATAAACTTAAGCAACCCGCTAGCTATTCCCTCGTCATTCAGTTCTGTCATCAATTTAGTATAAATTCCTGGCTCCACGACTGCCAGGAAAAAGTCCGAGTACGAATCGACGTAGGGTGATGAGAAAGCAAATGCAAATACCGGTACCGTTAAAAGTAGTGGCCTCTCTATTAACTTCACCCGTGGGGTTCTCAAAAAACGCTGCTGATATGTGAAAAAGGAATATTTGTCCAAGCCGATGATGTGCACTCGCGAAGTGTCCAATTGTTGACGTTGCTTGTACAAAGTTCCAGAGTCGATTATTTCACTGTTCTTAAAGATGCTATTTGGAGCACCCAGGCTCTTGTATATTTGCATTTCGTATTCAGTTATTGAGAGTGGCAATCCCGATGCGAGCACATCCTCCACGGTATTCAATTGCTTCTCGAAGACCGGGATTGTCAGGAAGGTTGACAGGTGGCTAAGGTAGAAGTTGGATAGCAAAATTCCTACCACTGACAGAAAAATGTTGATAATATGTAGTACCCTTGAGTCGTATATGCGCAAGCTGCGCGGTATATTTAATACACCGCAGAGGGCTTGTAGAAATGCTGTTACAAATTCGGCGTGATCGTGAACTGCCCGCGAACTGACATAGATTCCAAAAGCAAAAAGAAAGACTGTCATTAAGATAGCAATCCAAGCAGAAATGTGGAATGGTGCGATGAAGTACTCATATAGTTGGACTTCCTTGGGATTTGGAACCATTAAATATAGGCTTATCAAGCCGATGTTCATTGAGCTTAGGTAGTTCCGAAATCGAATGATAGTTGGATGAGGGCTTATGTCAACCAGCTTCTCCGCTATCGCTTTGTCAACATCTGTATGACTTAAGCTCTCTGGATATGGGTGTGGAAGATTTATTTCACAAAATGTCGCGTTATGCCTCTCTATAAAGAGCATGAAGAGCTTCAGGAACATGCCGGAGTAAACTAATTTTCCATGGCGGTCGATGTACCGAAACGAACGTGGGGGATCATTTGCAAAAACAGCTCGTATGGTGTGCTGATGGAAGTTCTTCAACGGCTTCTGCAAACTGCTCTCGTTTACATGCTTAATCCTATGCGCTCCTACAAGAGGAAACGGCCGAAGCTCAAACAGTTGCGACCCATTTCGAACGAAATTCATGGCTAGGGAGTTTTTAAAGCCATTCTTCCAAGCCCATTCGAATATATGTAGTGGATCCATAGAGTCGGCGAGGACGAACAGTACGTTGGAATAATGCATCCAATGAAGAGTATGATTCACGTTTTTCAGGATTATCAATTTGGTTTCCTTACTTACACAGGCCACAGTCAGGATGTTTTGATGGAAAGTGAGGGCAAGTTGGAAATCCGTTTGATGAGTGATGACAATGGATGGTGTTCCCAACGACGACAAAATACTATTAGCAATGCATCCGTCGAAGTCGAAGAATACATTGGTTTGGGTGGAAAACCGCTGGTTAACTGCTTGAATTGTTGAAACAATATCTCCACTATTGAATGAAGTAACCACTTTGGTATATCCTAGTATCAAGAACAGCACCACAAATAACTTCATGCTTATGGCCAGAAATCACGTTGTTAAATGAGTTTACAATGTCTATGAGTTCTCCTTTTAAGTTAACTCTTGACTGAAGTCATTCTGATAGAAACGAATCCGTTATTGTTTATCTAGGTCTAGAAAATGAGAAGGTTGTCAAGCTATAATTAACACTAGCCAAGAGACAAATATATAATTATAGCTTCGCACAAAAACTTTGTTTCGACCTAATTATCAGGGCACGTCCATAGAGGTTAAGTAATGTTTTCTTGGTAATCAAACGGATGACCAAAATGTTATAACACTCATAAAAAAAATAAATAAACGAAAGCGGCTTATCGTGGTCAAGTTACCAAACTTGTAAAGCTGGATGTACAGAGAATCTCACATCCAAAGATTCATAGCTCGGCCCAGGAAATGATCTGGACCACATCGAAGAAGAGTATCTCAGCGTTCAACCGCAGGACATGAAAGCTCTAAGGATATGGATAAGGAGATAAAGGCCAAAGCCCTCCAAAAATAACAAAAGAATATGGAGAAGACACGGATTAATGTCTGCAAATGATGCGAGTGTTGCGCCCATTTTAGAGTAAACGTGGTGGCCCTTCACAGTAGACTCTTTAACCTTTGGTGGCCAAATTTGTGACGACCGGTCGAGTAACCAATCAACCAACATTGGTACGTCAAAGGGACGCAAGATTGGCCGAGAACAACACCATTGCGGTCGGTGAAAATGTACAACAAGACCCGAGGCAGTAGATTTATTGCCATGACAAGATCTCGGCCTTTTTTTAACTCAGTGAAATTTGCGTCTTGGGACTTGGGCCTACACCCGTACAATATCTAACTGCCCCAGTAGCTCAAAGTTCTAAGTGAGGCGGGGCAGTCGCAGAGAAAGTGTTCTGAGGTGTCATCCTCCTCGCAACATGCAGCACAAGTAGGCGTCTCACTGATGCCAAGCATGCAGAGATAGTTAGTAAGTGTAATGGCCCATAATGACGCACGCAAGTCTTCTGCAACCAATTCTCCTTAAGGATAGGAAGAATGTTGCGGAATTCTTGCAGACATCAGGGCGTATGCGCTTAGTCATCCTGCATACTGGGTATTCCCTCCATCTACGACTGTCTGCATTAAAGACCCAGTCGTTGGTGTCAGATTTGATCGTGGAAGCAGGTAGACTTAAGGCGGGTTCAGATCCTGAGGAACTCTCCTCTGAGCCCCTTCTAGCGAGTTCATCGGAGATCTCGTTTCCTGGGATCCAAGAGTGACCTGGGACTGGGACCCATACAATCCTAAGTGAATTCAGTCTTCCCACTTTGTTCAAAAAGGTCTTGAGTTCATGCACCAATTTGGAGTTGAATAGAGGGTTAGACACAGCTTTGAGTGCAGCTTGGCTGTCACTGCAGACGCATATAGTGCATGGCCATTAGGATTGCGTAAATCTCCGATTGAAAGACAGAGGCATATTTTCCTAACGAGAAGTGCAGTCGTATGTTTTTGCGCTCAAAGAAAAGTCCATCGCCGGATCGCTGCCCAGTCCTGGAGCCATCTGTGAAAATGCGAAGACCTTTCATTACAGATTCAGTGTTTGGCCAAAGCCAGTCCTGACGCCATGGAAATGTGACTGTGAAATTACAGCGCAGTAGGATGGCAGGTGTCATTGCATCGGAAGGCATATCTATGAGACAGAGGTCGTAGGATATTTCTCGCGCAAGTACACTTTCACTCCAATGCGAGTTGTACCAAAGACCAAGCCCCCGTGCAGCTGAGACAGACCGCTCTTTGTAGTTTGGTGAGAGGAGCCACAACGTGTTTGCGTGTTAGCCTGTTCCACCAAACAACCGATGCTTATGAGATTATCGATCTTATCATGCCGTGTAGATCCAAAGGGCCTTTATCGGCCCTTAAACCCCATGTTTTGCCAAAGGCACCTTTGCCTTGCCAAAAAGCTGACAGCGCTTTGGTCATTGGTGGTTTTGGACTCAACGTGCTTTGACCAAAGAAGCTTGGTATCTAGGATGACTCGCAGGTACTTAGCTTTCTTGAATATCGGGATGGGAATTTCTTTAAGCACCAGTTGAGTAATGCCAGTATTTTTCCTCCTTCTCTGGAAGAGAACGACATCAGTCTTAAGAGGATTAACCGACAGCCCATTACTCGTGCACCAGTCTTCGATCACGTCTAGCGCGGCCTGCGCTTTGAGATAGAGAGTCGCTAAACATGAGCCGACAGAGAGAACAGCAACTTCATCCGCATAGGCTTGGGCATAGATTCCAGAGGCATTGAGAGCATCGAGCAGGGAGTCCACCACGCGCAGACAGGACGCCATTTAAGCGATTTACGCTTCTTACATTCTTTCTGCTTCGAATCTTCTGGAATGTCTTCCGAATTCGATTTGAGCGATCTATTCAGGAGACTTTTGGCTTCCCTGCGAAGACATGGGAGCTCAGCATTCCACCAGGGAAACAATTTCTTGCTAGGAGGTTTTTTTAAAGGACATGTGAGTTCAAAACAATTGGTAATGGCACTACTCAGGTTATGAACGGCATCATCCTTGGCTTGCGTGGATTTTTCCAGCTCCTCTCTAAGCCGTGCCCAGTCTGCCTTCCTCGGATTCCGCTTGGGCTGCTAGGGGGAGATTCTACAGTTCAATCGGAATTCGATCTATCTGTGGTCTGGCAATTTAGCATATGTTGAGACTTCCCAGTTAGTAATGGCCTTCACATACCTGTTAGCTCACGTCTGGCCGTGACAAAAGCAGGTTGAAAGCCTACATTGTTGACGATAAGGTCAAACGAAAGAGTGATGTTTAAAAGATGATCTCCTCTCAAGTTGTCCTTGTTGCTGCTCGAAACAGTTTACAAATTATGAGTCAAATCTTTCTTTCTGGCTTCACAGTACTCTAGGAGTTCAGAAACTGCCTTCGGTTGTGGAGGCAGTACCGATTCGTAGGAGAAATAAGCAGACGTAACTAAGTGTTCAATTTCTCCGAACGCTTTAGAGCTTACATACTCTGGCAGCCACCAAGTCTTGTCCAAATTGTCCAACTTTTGCCGATAGTGAATTCGAAGAACCCTCTTAGCCGAAGCGGTAGGAGTTGTCAATGCTCGCCCCTTAACATATATGGGCAGCGATACGTGCAAAACCTTTGACTCCGTCTCTTTTTTTGGAAACCCAATACGGGCCCACGATACCATTCACCGTATAAGATAATATTAATGGGGTTTGAGCTTTGTGGATGCGTTGTCAAAAATACACAAATAAATTATGGAGATTTTGGAAAATGGAATACTTACAACTTAACAAGGTTTGCACTTCATCCACATTCAAACGAGGGGATGTTATTCTTGCAGGGGATCCTGCGCACCCATGATTGATCTGGAAGTTATTTACCATAGAAGAAGTTTTCTCTGGTTGAGACGATCAAATCGTACAATTTAAAGATTTCGTTCAAAATTTTAAAATTCTTCGGTTCGGTTTCGATTTAGAATTGGGTTAGCTATATGGAGAAATGCAATTTGTTTATGAAAATAAATGCAAAATACCAGTGTGGAATCTAAGGTTAAAATTACGAAGCGAGAGACAAGCCACTTAGAGATGGAATGACAAGTGATTGAGTGACGCAAACAAATTAAAACTTATGGGATGAATGGTATGGTTGTGGCGATGTAGTCCTTGAGCGACAAGCCATATTTGAAAGCGACAGAACGGCGTCGTTCTGCAAAATGGCTTAGTCTGGCGCTAAGCGACGAAGCAAGATGGGAAAAAAGCTGACTTGGAATGTTTGATTCCAGCCGCTTATATTATAGGTATAACGAGGCCTTCATTGCTATCTGTTATTTCTTGAATTATGTCATAGCAAAATTGTGTTGTTACTTATATGTACATATATGTGAATTAGCTTAGAAAACATTGTTATGCTACTCAGATTCAGGGAGAACACCTTGTTCAACCGGCTTCGATGGAGATATTCATGCACATTGGACGTCACATATTGTACGTGACGGAATCTACTGACTCTGCGCCTGCGGCTCGATAGCCAGTGTGCACCTTGAGACGCGAAGAATAGAAAGCATAAGTAAATCCATCCTCAAGTTATAATCTAAAATTCATATGAAGAAGTGCTGTCCGAGTAAATCATTTCTTTTTTTCAATTTTGCGTATGCGATAGAACATGCCACTTGAACGCTTACAAATATTTTTTTACGACGTTTGCGATATGAGATTGAGCATGCAAAAGGATAACCTTGTCTTGTCATTTTTCGTATTACGGCCGTTTTACTCATAATACATGGCTCAAATAATTCAGTTGTAGCCTATACTGGTCGCCCATAATGGATTCGTCAGGTTGTAGCAGCTCAGAGCACACAACTCTTTTGGTCCCACCAGCATGACCTTCGAGCCCAAATTTTGCTTTGATGTTGAGGCTGAGTGCGAAGGTAACGATTCACCACGTTAAGCATAGTATTTTTTTCTTTTTTTGATTATTGTATTGTAGATCGATGCCCAATTTTTTCTAGGCGCCAACATCGGATGCGAATGCGAAGATCACCAATTTTTGGTATCCAGATACTGAAGTCGCAATAAAAAGCGGGGACATTCGCCGATCATGTCTCCCTTAAGACTCGTTGCAATCTGCACAAACTGCAGAACAGTAATGCAGTTAAGATGATGGTCCATGACAAGCTCCGACAGATTCATGCAGAGGAATAGAAAAGGAGATAGTACCATGTGCTTTGCAGGAGAAAAAAAAATAGACAAAAAAATTGATTTTAAGTTTGACCTTAAGGTTTCTTTTTCTTACTAGCTATTGTCAATCATAAGGCCGAAAGACATAGTTAAGTTTGTTCTGTGTACTTTAGAGTATCAGTATAGGGTGAGTAAAATATTTCAAGTTAGTTAAGTTTTTTAAGCTAGATTGACGCATTTTTGTCTAGTATAGGACATTTTTAAGAAACATGAAATAAAAATATATTTGAATCTTAACTAAATTGAAAAAGAAAAGAGAAGAAGCACGAGAAAAAAAAAACAGGACGATGGACAATGAATGCAGATGAGATAGACGAGTTTAAGATAGCGATATCGAAGCCGGGCTGTAATATAACCGATGGCGCAGAAGAACTGCCTACCGAAGATGGGTTGTTTGGGAACATGCACCAATTTATCTTTAACCATAAATGCTATAAGTCTTTCCTACCGTATTACCTACGATTTTTCTGACATATTCCTCTCCCTGTCTATTAAGAAAATACAATACGAATTTCAAGTCGACACACACCTCCTTCCTGTTGACTTCAAAGCCGCATATGGCAGCTATATAGAACCATGTCGAATATTCTCGATGTTCCATTAGGGTCGGTAATGAACTTAACAAGACATTCGATATTAAATAAGTATTCAGATATAACGAAGCATTATTATTTCCTTGAAAAGACCGTGCAGCACTCAATGATACAAAATGCACGATCCATTTTTATTCTGCAGAATCGTTTGCATATGCAAATGATATTGACGTATACGTTATCCCCTATCAGTGCGGAAATCATTGACGCCTTTCAATCACTTGGTTTGTTTCAAATCAATCCTATTAAAAATCACCAAAATCGGTGCTTGGATCTTATATTTACTAACTACATCGATGAAAGCTTTGTTACCAGAAGTTTAATTCCGCTCGTTCCTGAGGATATCTATCATCCCTCACTATACTTATTTTGTCATTTTGATCTCATTCCTCTTAATGTTCTAAATTGCTATAAATTCGATTTCAAAAATGCTAACTATGTTAATATTTGTAATGAGCTTAACAATTTTGACTGGAGTCCTTTTTTATCATTAGAAATGAATGAATAAAATAGTGTGGGAGCTATCCAAGGATCATTAAGCAGCTTGTCAGCAGATCATCACGTAGCTTGTACAGACCGGGTGCTTTCCAACCAGCACCCAACGAAATTAAGAAAAAAATTCGGCTTTCAATCAGAACAACTGTAAAGGACTGATATACTTTCGTTTACAGCGGTACAGGTACACACAGTCTTGGAAGAGGGTTCTTCATCAGAAACAAAATTCTCCAGAACATAATGGATATGTCGATGGCTAAAATCCGGGGTCCCTATTTTACGCTATCCTACGAAAGTGATAAAATATTTGATCATTTCTCATTCTTCGACGTAAGAATCGTATTCAGGGACTTCAATGCGAAAATAGGAAAAGAGACAGTATATAGGCAAAAAATGGGGGAAGAAAATTTTCTGATATATAAAAGACATCATACCAACGTACTAGATGTTAAGCACACAGAGAAGCGGATTGTGATTCAGACCATATCCTAATCATCGCCAGAATTAAAATGCCGAATCCGAACTCACAGAAGACTTCAAGCCCTAGAAAACAGCGAAGAATTTTGACTGGAGTCCTTTTTTATCATTAGAAATGAATGATCTTTGTTCAGTATTTTATCGCGTTATTAATAATTTAATTTTTGACTACGTTCCCATTATACAAATGAATAACACTTTTAATTATACTTCTCCCTGGGACAATGAAATTACGCGCAGACTTAAGGTGCTCAAAAACAGAGCTTATAAGAAGTGGAGGTCTAGCCTTTTGAATGAGGACTATACTGCCTATCGTTTAATCAGATCTGAATTTAAAACCTCTTTATGTCATGCCCACTCCATTTACATAAATGATGTTGAAACCAACATCAAGTCGTCACCTAAAAACTTTTGGAATTTTGTAAACTCTCAAAAAAAAGGTGATGGATTTCCCCCCTCTTTTCTCTTTGATGGTCAATCGATTGACAATCCTCGTGATATCTGCAATACCTTTGCCTCATTTTTTCAATCTGTCTACTCAATAACTGATTCAACTATAGATGCGAACTTTTTCGATTATTTAGGTGCTATTCCTACCCCTGCTTTTAACAACATTTTACTGTCTACAGAAAATGTTCTTAATAAACTAAATGGTGTAGAATCGAATTTCAATCCCGGCCCAGACGGAATCCCCTCGGGATTCCTAAAATTATGTGCGGTTCCACTACGCGATATACTATGCCATATTTTTAACTTATCATTAAATAGTGGCATTTTTCCTTCCATTTGGAAAAACTCTTTTATTATTCCAATATTTAAGTCTGGTAGCAGAAGCAAAATTGAAAACTATAGAGGCATCTGCAAGCAATCGTCCCTACCTAAACTGTTTGATTCCTTAGTAACTGAAAAATTGGACCTCTCTTGTTTATTCTATTCGTTAATGATGTTGTGAAATTTATACCCCACTGCAATATCCTAATGTTTGCCGATGATTTTAAAATTTTCTCGGCATGCAAAGATCCCACTAGCTTTCATCGTTTAAGTGGTCATCTTCAATTATTTGCTTTGTGGTGTTCTAGAAATAAATTGTCTCTCAATGTTAGTAAATGCTCGATTATTACTTTTTCTCGGAGTTCTTCTCCCTATATTTATTCTTACTCCCTTAATGGTAGTGCAATTCCACGTATTTCTTTAGTTAAAGACTTGGGCGTTATGTTGGATTGTAAACTATCCTTTAATTCTCATGTTGAGTTCATCACTAATAAAACTAACAGAGCATTAGGAATGTTAAAACGTTATGCTAAAATGTTCATCGATCCATATGTTCTAAAAACCTTATATGTATCGTTTGTTCGATCTCTGCTTGAGTATGCATCCGTCGTTTGGTGTCCCTACTACCACATTCATATTGCGAGATTAGAATCGATACAAAAACGATTTTTAAGGTTTTCTCTCAGGCGACTTCCTTGGTCAAATTTTAATAATTTGCCTCCATATCAAGATCGATTGAAACTTATTAGGCTCGATTTACTCGAAACGAGGAGAAAGGTGTCAAGAATAATTTTTTTACACAGAATCCTTATTGGTGAGATAGACTGTCCTGAAATATTGGGTCTCTTGAATATTAAGGTTCCATCTGTCAACTTTCGTATCAATCGATTTTTCTCCATAACCCACTATCATACTAACTACGGCCAGTCCTCGTCTTTAAATGGCTTGCTGTTATTATATAATGAATGCGCGTCGTCAATCGACTTTAATATGTCGATACCATCCATTAAAGCTAATTTAATTAACCATTTCCAGACATAATTGTTAGCTCAATGTTATTGTATTTATTATATATTATATATTATAGGTCTAAGAAAGTCTATGTACTTTATTGACTAAATAAATAAATAAAAAAAAAAAAAAATAATAAAAAATAATAAATATGCTCACCAGACTATTTCATGACCACTTCGTCTTTAACTGTGAGGCGCAAACGTCATGGATTTATCGGATGTTTGTCAAACGTTGACTCCTCTGTCTGATCCAAAAGGATTACATTTGCTCTCATCGGTGAAAAGAACGTTTTTTCCAGAACGAGAAATCTATCATCGCGTAATTGTGAGGAAACGACTCCTTACTTTCTTTGGATTCTCCCATTCAACTCAGCCTTGTGTAGTACTCTTCGAATTGTCTCAGCATTGCAAATAATTTTCAGGTGTTGCTCCATCATACCTGAAAACTTCGGGGCAAACAGCCTTCGCTTATTCTTCGATGTTTTCACTTTTAGAAAAAAATTGTTTGGGTTAATACTTACTTTGCTCAATTTTTAATTGCTGAATCTCAATTGAAATATGACACTTATGACACTCCATTTCGCAAAACTATGTTAAACAACAGCGCATCATCGATTAATGTAGTTGAATTTAAAAATGGGAGGATATAAAAAAGAACGAAGCAAAAACCTGTCGTAAGAGGCGACTACATTCCTTATGGAAATCTGCCTTATGAAGAAATTTGCAGAGGTAGACGCGAAGCTGATGACTCTGCACTCTGCATACCGTTGACCAACCGATGTTAGCTATGGTTGGCCCTCGTTGGGTAAAATAGTGTGGGAGCTATCCAAGGATCATTAAGCAGCTTGTCAGCAGATCATCACGTAGCTTGTACAGACCGGGTGCTTTCCAACCAGCACCCAACGAAATTAAGAAAAAAATTCGGCTTTCAATCAGAACAACTGTAAAGGATTGATATACTTTCGTTTACAGCGGTACAGGTACACACAGTCTTGGAAGAGGGTTCTTCATCAGAAACAAAATTCTCCAGAACATAATGGATATGTCGATGGCTAAAATCCGGGGTCCCTATTTTACGCTATCCTACGAAAGGGATAAAATATTCGATCATTTCTCATTCTTCGACGTAAGAATCGTATTCAGGGACTTCAACGCGAAAATAGCAAAAGAGACAGTATATAGGCAAAAAATGGGGGAAGAAAATTTTCTGATAGATAAAAGACATCACACCAACGTACTAGATGTTAAGCACACAGAGAAGCGGATTGTGATTCAGACCATATCCTAATCATCGCCAGAATTAAAATGCCGAATCCGAACTCACAGAAGACTTCAAGCCCTAGAAAACAGCGAAGACATCACATTCAAGATATCAAAGCCTACAAAAGGAAGTCAGAAATCTGCTGGAAATCTGGATAAAAAACGACAATCGCCAAGGAAAAAGTTTGCTAAAATTTAGGAAGAATATGTGGCTAAAAGCACGAGAGCAATATATGCAGGGCTAAACGTGGTACGAAACGGATACTAGGCTAGATCAGGATTTATCCGCAACGATAATGGGGAGCTTGTTTTGGACAACAAAAGAGTTGCAGTACAATGGAGGAGAAATGTCGATAATTTGCTGAATGTAAATGGAAAGCCAACAGCAATTGAAAACGATGTTATCCACATAGCAGAGTTTCAGGTAGAACCCCCAACCACTGAGAAAATAAAAGAAGAAATTCGGCTTAAAATTAACAAGGTCACAGGAATCGACCAAATATCATCGGAATTGACTAACTATGCAGGAGAAAAATTAACAGAGAAGTTACATGGGATCTTCAAAACTTATTGAAGCAATGAAACCATCTCCGAGGAATGGAAAAACTCGGTTATCACTCCCGTATTTAAATGGGTGACCGAGCACAATGTTACAATTACCGAGGAGTATCTCTGTTACCAAATTGTTATCAGGTAACTGTCAAATATTTTCTTAAACAATTAAAAATACTGACTTCATACGCAAAGGAAATAGTCGGTGGCTACCAGTGTGGTTTCAGGAGGAATCGCTCGACTAACTGTTGATTTTTAATAATTTTTTTTCCAAATTAAGTCAATTTTTTAGAAAATTGCCCCTCCCGGCTAAACGGGGGGGAATAGACCCCCCCCTGCCATACGATTTTTTTCTTGTCCTGACCAGACCTACACGCTCTAGCTTTTTGGCACACTGCTCGTGGAACACCCTGTATATTGTATCCCCCTACCTACATCAGACCTTTTATCTAAAAGTTGCCGTTCCAATACAGTTCCGATAATAATTAGGCGAGACATATGACTATGTTTTGATCGTCGTGATTATAGAAAGTGATTGGTGTAATGTGTCATAAGCCCTGCATACATCGCAACATTTCTTTAAATTCACGATGGACACTCAAACCTAATCGTACCGTCAACTCCTTCTTGATCAACCACCAACTGGTCGAAACGGCCAGACCCCAATTCAAAACAAATCGCCAAATCTCTTAATTCCGTTCGCAGAGAACAGGTTTACGGACTATACCAAAATTCTCTCCCACAATTCTCTTCGCAGCGATCACTGGACGAACCGCACACACAAACAACAACATGGCGCTATTATTCTTTACCTGGTCTCCAGTACCATCATGTAACCCGCCATGTATCCGTATACATACATAACATACCGAAGGTACCACACTGCCTTCATGTGCCCACAGGTAACCGTCCTCTCCATCGTCGCGCTAAGAAGCGACCAACTAGTCTAAGCAAGTTGGGATGATGATCGGTCGAGATACGGAGCACGGTCGCGAAACTTTTTTTTTTCATTCCTCATGAATTATTTTTGACCAAAGTTCTTATTGCAATTCGATTGAATAATTGTATCTATGACTAATTAGTGAAAATATTTCCAGTTATTTAAACTCGTCGGCGTGTCCAGAAAAAAAATCGCGCACGAGAGAGTGCGATCGGAGAAAAGATCGGTGAAAACAGAGCGACGAGAAGAAAAAGGAATTTAATTGCCGGACTGAGTCGTTCCCTCGGGCAAACAACAAAAACAGACGAAAAAAAGTATCTCAAATTCTTTTTCGACCATTCTGGCGTGGTGTTAGTGTAACTCATACAAGTGATCGCCGTGTTTAACGCGTGTGAGCTAGTGTTGGTGGTTTGTTTACAAAAATATTTTCCGCGTCCAGCGATCGTGCAACGTGTGTTGATTAGATCGTTTCTGGTGTTTTCTCTGTCAACCATTTTTGGTTGTGGCACGTGCCACAATAGATACGAGTTCTCACTAGCTGACAGTGCAAAAGATAGCTGGTACGCTGGCCAATTCGGCGGTAGTGAACGGTCGCCGGAAGATGGGCACACGTGTACCGCCCCCGACGCCGCTCTGTGACAAAGCAATGGCAGGCATACCGCAGTTGATTGACGATCTGCAACGTCTGTCCGAGGATCAGGACAGCGCCGATGTGGTATTCCTGCTGGGGCGGGAAGAGGAACGTGTCTACGCGCATCGTATTTTGCTAATGGCCAGGTAATGTGATATGCTGATTGCTGTTTTTTTTCTTCCGAGTTTTTGCCGTACCCTGCCGGCATGGAGTCGGGTGTGTAATGTGGGGCAGTTGCGCTTAACTGACCATTTACTCGGTTACTTTGATTGTTGTTGCTTGCCGCATTCTTCATATGCGGTTGGACGACAGTCGTATGAGTAATTATACGCCTCCTTTTTTCGCTCCGTAATGAGTAGGCATTTTTACATATAGCCGCACGAGTGTACATGGAACTGGACGTTCGTGACGCGTTGACTAATTGATTGTTTATGAGAAATCTGAATGAAAGCTGGCGTTGTGGTGTACTCATGTTTCTTAATTTGCGGTCGTTAAAGGCATTGGTGCATGAGGAGAATATGGTTTTGCAATAATTTGACGCAATTAAGGCAATTTTATCGCAATAATTAGCAATTAGTCCAAGAATATGTTTGTTGACACCGCAAAACTTGTACACAAGCCAAGATAGGCATTTTCCACTCAAACTTTTTGGTCCAATGTTATCTTAGTATTTGAGCTGTAGCCTTCTGAGTTTGGGTACACTGCTTGCAATGGTCAGAACATGTTTTTTTATTAACTATGTACATACGGTCAATTGGGAACCTAGTATTGCAAACACTCACTTAACAAGATGCACAGCCTTCTTTCCATCAATACTTGAAAGTTACAAGTAGATGCTGCGAATATTTTTTCCGTCTCTATTACTTCGCTTCAGAGATACAACTACTCCTACAGAGTTTCTTCCTTAATCTCTTTTCTTTAATAAATTGGCCTAGATCTGTTTAAATACCTGTTTTCAGGTGTATTCCTTTATCTCCTTGACTTGGCCTTTGACTTTTTACTGGTTTGCCATCTAAAAATTAGATAAACGCACATCAGTTTCATGATCCATGAATTTTATGGTTCCCAAGGGCCTCTTCACCCACTTTTGTTAATGACCAAGCCTCTGCACCATAGAAAAGGATCGCGATAACTAAGGCTTGTATTGAGTGATCTTGGGCCCTCTAGTTCTCAACTGCCCCTTAAGCCCAAAGATGAAGAGGAAAAAGAATATAATATTTATTCTGCGTCTTTCTGGTTTCGTTGTCACTTGACACTTGTGAGCCAAGTCCATGACTATTTCAAAGTTATAGCTGCCAAGCATGATGTTCAAGCCAAGCCGTTGTTGCGTCTTTTTTCTCTTGTTTCGCCTCCATTTATCTTCAGACCCTTTAGCCGCTTCTGTTTCATTTTTTTTCAAACGCTTCGTTGATGTCACTGTATGTAGTATGACGGTGCATAGATCTGTCTGAGTCTTTTGCTAACATCGACAGTCTTAGTTGGTTCACTACCTTATCCTGCACAGTCTGACGAGTTTGGAAAGAATGTGCAAGCATGACATGGTCTTGAATATGATACTGAATACTATCATATTTGGCTCTAAGATCGACAAAAAGATCTTATACGTAGTCCGGAAATTTATTTTCTTCAAGATCTGTCACAGTCTGAATCGATTTTCCTGTCCAGGAAACACACTGATAGGAATATTTAATATGAGTGGTTTGCTCTGCCTGGCAGCGGTATTTTCACTATCGTCGCCGCGATAAAATCGGCAGAAATGGCTCAGCTCGACAGTGACTTTACTACAAGTTCTCCATACTCATCCCGACAGGCTTTTCCTCCATTGCCGTTCCGTTTCGTCTATGGTTTGCTCAGCTTGCATCGGGACTTGGGAGAACTTGAACGTCGTCTTCTCTTACGTCGGTGACTTTCTGATGTTAAGTTTTGTGTTCTTACTCGATTCCGTTGTTTCCGTGAATTTCACATTCGAACCTTGTCTATGACAAAGTAATGATTGGATCCTTGGAAAGTATTGACATCAAAATTCTGGATAACTTTCTGGTGTCCACGGCAGTATGATACATTTGTTTGAACAAGAGGTCGGCCTATACTACTTCTTTCCGGCCTGAGATCCAAATATACGAGGGTGGTCCGATAAGTGCTTAGCCTACAAAAGAAAAACAAAAATTTTGGAGAAATGGCGATTTATTTTTCAATATAGTCTCCTTTTAGCTCGATATATTTGACCCAGCGATGCTCCAACTTCTTTAACCCGTCTGGAAAATACGTTTTCTCGAGGTCTGCAAAGTAGGCCTCCGTGGCGGCGATGACCTCCTCATTCGACTGAAATTTCTGCCCGGCGAGTGACTTTTTCAAGTTTGGAAACAAAAAGAAGTCGCACGGGACCAAATCTGGAGAATACGGTGGATGGGGCACCAGTTCGTAGCCCAATTCGACCAATTTGGCCGTGGCGAGGGCGGACGTGTAAGCCGGTGCGTTATCATGGTGGAAGAAAACTTTTTTCTTCGCCACATGGGGCTGTTTTTTCTTCAATTCGGCGTCGAATCGGCCCAATAATTTGGCATGGTAAAGCCCTGTGACCGTTTTGCCCTTCTTCAGGTAATCGATGTGGATCACACCTTGTGAATCCCAGAAAACGGTGGCCATCACCTTTCCGGCCGATGGGACAGTCTTCTCTGGCGTGTAGCAGTGGATCCATGTTTCGTCGACTGTCACGAAACGACGCAGAAACTCCTTCGGATTACGCTTAAACAGCGTCAAACACTGCTCTGAAGTGGTCTAACGGTTGAGCTTGTTGTCCGGAGTGAGCAAACGCGGCACCCATCGCGCCGACAGCTTTCTCATGCCCAAAATTTCATGCAGGATATGACCCACCCGATCTTTTGAAATGCCTACTATCTCAGCTATCTCGCGCACCTTCAATCGGCGGTCTGCCAATACAAGATCGTGAATTTTTGTCACGTTATCCTCCGTGGTAGCCGTTTACGGGACACCTGGACGTAGCTCATCAAAAATCGACGTGCGACCACGTTGAAACTCGTTAAACCAATTTTTGATGGTCGCCATCGAAGGAGAAGAGTCACCGTATACAGCATCTAAACGCTCTTTGATTTCGCTGAGCGATTTCCCTTCCAAAAACAAGAATCGAATCACCGACCGATGTTGCTCTTTTTCAATTTTTCTAAAATCCGCGGACACTCCCGTTTCCACACGCGGTCAAAAAGTCCGATTCGGCTGAAATTTCGACAGTAGCCGTGTACTAGAATGTACTACACAATAGTAAGTTGCTCTTGCGATACTAGCGCCATCTGGTGGTGAGGCCAAGTGCTTATCGGACCATCCTTGTATTGTAGTAGCCCGAATAAGGTGTGCAACAAGTACTTCTCACTGCAACCATGGACATCGACTATAGTTTGGGAATTCTTCCGCCGCCGTTTCGAGGAAAGAGCTAAGGCTTGGTATTAGCTGGATAGCCCCCTATTTCGCTCACTGCCTCCAACAGCCTTTTAAAGGGGTCCGCACAACCCACACTCGAGGTATTAGACACAAAGGAACAATCGCATGGAGGCTTAAGTTGTCAACGCCTTCTACCCCGTTAATATCCTTTGGGTTTGTTGCAACTTTAGTAAATCGCCTTCCGAAATAGATTAGCTGTTGGAAGAATTGGTATTCTCTTCAACATTCACTTTAAAAACTCTTATTAGAATGTTAAGGTTGGACTGGGAATGAAATTGCGTCAGAGCTGGGTGGCATAGTTTCACCAGTTAGGTTGATACGGTGACCGACTCAATTGCTGCTTTAAAGTAGCTATTTTCGTATGTAGTAGTAAAAAGCCTAATTCCACACCCTGAACGTCTTCAGGCGGTAATGGACGTAGAGTTATTTTATACCGAAAATCTGGTTGAAGGTGTACAAGTTTATGTCCCTATTTTCCGAAGTCTCAGACACGTTTTCAGTCTTTGTTTTTCTTGGGCTATGAATGAATCATCGATATAATAGCCAAGAATTCAGTCTTATACATGGTACAATTCGAACATGCCATCGTTAGCTCCTTATCATAATTGTATATCTCTCCATAATACTACCTACGCCATTCAATATGAGGTCGATCGATGTAGATGAAATTCTTATTGGTCTTTAGTCTCTTTATTGGTCTCGTAAAGTGTGACATGGCCTTTAAGCAGTTCATCAGCAAAAGATGATACGAGAATAACAACTTTGTTGTCTTTTCATATAACAATTGATAGACGGATACCATGTAGAATATGTCAGCAATTTACGAGTATCCAGAGGGAAATTCTATTGCAATTCTATGTCACATTGTTCCAAGACTTAATATATCTGCAAAGAATTTAAGTAGTTAATAATTTTCATGTCACGGTATGATATGTACAGTTCTCACAAAAACATCTAATGATGTTTAGATTCCTCAGGAAGCACAACATTTTCACCTACAGCTTCAGGTACCGGTTCAGGTTCAGCAAATCCGAAAACTCCAATAAGAACAAATATCTTAATCCTCGATGTGGTTTATTCGGATTATACACATGTCTCCAAATTAGTTCAAGCTTTATTGGTGCAGATTTGTTCGCCTACACAAAGATATTCCCCCGTACAAATTCGACTATAAGACAGAGACATGGTGGCATTTAAGAGTTTTTTTGTTTTTAATTTTATTCTATCCTTATTTACTAGTTTAAATCTATTTGCTACTGTTTAAATCTAATTTGAAAATAATAATAAAATATTGGTTTAAACCTATCTATTCTATTTTCGTATGACTACATTTTCGAATTGGATTTTCTAGGAAAAGTTTTTTTTTTTTTAAAAACCTAAATTTATTGTAATATTTTTTTTATCATTAAACTTAACCTAGCCTAAGCTGCTTAATCCAGTCTTAAAAACTTGTATAATCCGGTTGGCTAGCACTCGTGTCCTTCGTTCTGAGTGGTCGACCTCCTGATTGCGCCTTTGAGTAACTAGGCTTCGCTATCTCGGTCACTCTGCATTCCTGAGACCTCCCTAAGGCTAACATTCCTCAATCAGTTGCCATGCTTTAAAGTTATTCCAGCTAACCCTAATCTAACTTATGAACTAAGGAATGAGGAAGATTTCTCAGGAGTAATGCACCACTTTGGGAAGCGTTTGCTCCCGACAACCACCAGAAATCGGCGTGCTGTTTAGCAACATCGCTGAGATCGCGGTACTATATAGCGGTACTATAACGCATGAGCTCATGAACACTGTCAACTAGGCTTGTGCATTTTAGTTCAGTCCAAAGAGCGCTCAGTTCAGTTCAAATCGGCTTACTGAACTAGTTCGTTCTTCTAGGTCATTTAGTTCAATATGTTCACTGCTGCTTATAGAGTCTTGTTGTCATACTATCGTTATAAATAACGGCGCTATCACTTCGAAACTAAAGGAAGGAACAATATGAAATAAAATTATACACATAATCAAAACAAATTAAAAATGTATTCATTTCAGTTGGTTAAGTAAGTTTAATTATTTGAATTAAGGAAAATTACATATTGCTATGTAAAAATATTAATTTTGAAACTTTCTCACTTTTGAGTAAAGTCCGTCTTTCATTAATTATTTGTCCAGTACCAGAAAATATACGCTCACATGGGACTGAAGAAGCGATAATGCAAAACCTTTTTAAAATTAAGGCATATAGGATATACTTTTTTCTTTCCTCCCACCATTGTAATGGATCCATCTTTCGGTTTAAATATTGCTCATTTGGATATTTCTCCAATTCTCTTATTGCAGCTGTAGTTGTATCCTCCGGTCCTTTATTTTTTTTGTATCACCTGGTCATATGCATCCCAGATGCTCGTCGTTGTTTTTTGGTACTCAGCAACATTACTAGGAGCTGGAGTATCTAATCCTTCATCATGCAATCTCATCTGACTTATTTGGTTTTTTACTTTTTATTGCATTTTCATGTGCATTTGGGTTTCTGAAAACCTTTTCTTTGAATCGTGGGTCTAATATTGTACATTCAGCCTACAAACTGTTTTCCTCTATGTGTCCAAACCGCGTATTCATTTCATTTTTTAAAACTGTAAGTAATGAAATTACCTTGTTATTTTTTGGAGAACATTGTGCAAGGAATCCTTTGAGTAAATTACAAAAGACAATTATCTTTGACAGGGTCACATTTTTCTCTGCACTGATTTCCATTGTCACCTCGTAAAATGGTTTTAAAATTGGCAACACTTCCTCTATGATAATCCAGTCGTTGAAATCCATTGATAGATCACTGCCTAAGATCGCAATCGAACTAATCACAGCATCCTTTATAGCCGTAATACGTTCGAGCATATCATAACTTGAATTCCAACGAGTTGGAACGTCTTGTTTCAATTTTAATTCAGGGAGGCTCATTTGCTTTTGTGTTTCTTTCAGCTTATTCACAAAAATACATAATAGGCAAAACTTGACCAGAAAGTAGTAGTATGCTAACACTTTTAATGAATACTTCATTCAAATATCTGATAGCCTTAAGCCTACCATAGGATGGAACACTACATGTAACTGCTCATATTCAGTAATTGCGGATAAGGTGCAATCAAACAGCTTCCTTTTTTTCCCTATTACTTCTGAAGAAGTCTTCAAGCTCATAATGTCACAAAAAAATAAAAGTTCATGTACAAGTGATGGTATTACCAACAAACTTTTAAAGAAAATTGCATTTAATATAGCTGATATTCTGTGCTACATATTTAACCAAAGTGTATATAAAGGCTGTTTTCCACAATCCTTAAAGTGTGCAGAAGTTATACCTCTTTTCAAAAAAGGAAATCGCAGAGATATTAACAATTATAGTCCAATATCTCTACTTCCAACCTTTTCGAAACTGTTCGAAAAACTTCTGAAATCACGCATGATTTCATTTTTAGAACATCAACATTTTTTCTCAAACAATCAGTTTGGTTTCAGATCAAAAAAAAATCCACGGAAGATGCGATTCTTATGTTGTGTTCAAAATTGTATGAGGGATTCAATTATTCTATGGCGCTGTTTATCGATATGTCTAAAGCTTTCGATTTAGTAGATCACAGTTTGCTTTTAGATAAATTGTATGCATCTGGTTTTAAAGGAGCTGTACTAGAATGGTTTTATTCTTATCTCAAAGACAGGAAGCAAAGAGTAAAAATCAATGGGGTTTTCAGCAATTCTCTTACTATTAAGAATGGTGTCCCTCAGGGTTCCGTTCTTGGTCCTCTATTGTTTTTAATTTTTATAAATTCACTCTTTCAACAATCTTTTAATGGTCAACCCAGCGTATTTGCAGATGATATAGCCTTCACATATCAAGAATTGAATTCATTTCATTGTATTGCCAGTATAAATGAAGATGTATATAAGCTAAGACAGTGGTTTGCTTTACACCGGTTAGTAGTCACCAACAAATCCAAACTAATGTCTTTTAAAATGATAGGCAATAATCATATTGATCCTAACATGGTATTTCACTCACATGACTGTAGAAAGCTTAGTTTACTAGCTCATAGTTGTGGTATGGCTAACTTTAATTATGAACATCCATGCTCAGATAAGTGTTTTGTAATTGAGGCCGTTAGTGAGTATAAGTATTTGGGTGTTTTAATTGATTCAAACTTGAATTGGAAAGCTCATATACAAGCTACCAAAACGAATATGATGCTGGTAATACGAAAATTGTATCACTTAAAACCATACTGTTCTAAGCAAATACTTTCTATGATATACTAGCTGACCCGACAGACGTCATTCTGTCTAAGCCAAATATGTTCGATTGGATGAGGTAGGAAGAAGTAGAAAAAAATAAGTAAAATTTAAAAATCAAATGAAAATGTAATTTTAAACAAACTTTTCTATCTGGAATATAAAAAAATGAAACAATATATTGTTGGTCAAGAATTTAACTCCTTGTTGGCCAAGCAATCAGATTTTTTTTTTTGATAATTTTTGATTTAAGACTGTTATTAGAAGGAAAATTCATGTTTGGTTTCTCAAGGAATTCAAAAACTCAGTTGGATAGTTGGTTGCTTCGTCTTCGTTAGTTACACAGTCGATAGATTTAAACGAATCCAGGGAAACAACGATTTGATTTTCAATTGTGCAATTTAAGTGATCCACATTCTTGTTCTTTGCCGCTAAAATTGCTCTTTCACTCAATCAATCGTAGTTTTTGTGGTTAGCAATGATGTTCGGAAACACTTTGTTGATGAGCTCCTCTTTCGTTGAGATGAAATTGCAAAATGTATGTCATGTTGAACTATGATATTGATACTCACCATTCAATGGATTTATCATTTTGATATTAAAATAATATCCATCTTCTCCTTGCCAAAACATCAGCGGGTATTGAAACGTGTCATATGAACGATGTGTTTCAGATATTTGTTCAGTTGCCCAGTATCGCGACGTGTAAGCACAATATCGCGTGTTTGTAAGTTTTCACCAATCACAATCAGGATGGCAACTTCGTTTCACGGGCTGCCTCGCTTTGCTCTTGTGATTGAGAAGCACGAAGTCGAGCCATACTAACGCGGCGCTCTTCACGGGCAATTTCTTATTCTTCTTCAGTCCTTTCATTCGCAATGTTTCGTATCCTTCTTGCATTACGGCTTTGTCGGGAAAGATTCGATCGTCTTGGTCGCGGCATTGTTAATGATGATTCAAAGAGAATACAAATTACTGATGATTAGATATTGATTTCTGACAAAATTTATAATTATCAAATTTTCCACCATACTTAATCATAGACAAAATTACGTTTAGCTGTCATTTGCGTTTTGTTATTCCATGTCAGATACTTTTTTATTATACCAAGTTTTATAGTGACTTGTATTCTCTTTGACGTTTTATGTCACGTCACACGGGAACGCGGTCGAACGGGATAAAAGGTATCCTATGTCCGTCTCCTGGTTCTAAGCTACCTCCCCACCAATTTTCAGCCAAATCGGTTCAGCCGTTCTTGAGTTATAAATAGTGTAACTAACACGACTTTCTTTTATACAGGGTGTCCCACGAGCTGTGTGCCAAAAAGCTAGAGCGTGTAGGTCTGGTTAAGACAAGAAAAAAATCGTATGGGAGGCGGGATCTATTCGCCCCCATTTAGCCGGGAGGGGCAATTTTCTAAAAAATTGACTTAGTTTGGAAAAAAAATTATTAAAAATCAACAGTTACATTCACAATGCCGTGATATACTTTTTTATAAAGCTAGAAACCTCTTCTTTCATCTTGTTTTTAAACGAAGCTGTTTTAAAAAATAGTTTTTGAGAAATTAATTTTCAAACTCAAAATTTGAATGTGATATGTCTTAAGTTTACTAAGAAAATTGTCGATTCTGTTTAGGCCTGCTCTGTCATACAAGACCTTATAATAGTAGTACTTAATGAACCGGACTCTGACGTTTTGTAGATTCTTAGGCACACCCTACGTTACTGCCTCTCGTATACACGAATATTTTCCATATAAAGTGGCGCTATATATAAACTAGACCGGATAGACATACGAGCAGCAAGGCATCGCTGGAGCTAAGAAAGTAGAGAGCGTCGAGGTGCTGTGGGTAGTGTGTCGGTCGCTGACGCATGATGAACGAGTTCGGATCCCGATAACACCAACGCCATCAAATGATTATTTCGCGGCTTCTCTCCTCGGCGGGATACTGGCAGAACCCTCCGTTGTACATTTGCCTTGAAAAAGCTTCTCGGCTTTCGCCTTTCGGAATCGGCATTAAGCTTAAATTCTGTTCACTTGTGTTGAAAACAAATCGCACACGACATAAGTGAATAAAAGAAGCTTGGCTCTGGCTCTTCATGAGCTGTAACGCCATCTAAGGTGTCTGTCTGGCAGTACAATGGACCAGTATCTGCGTCTGAGTGCTCCAACATATAACAGAAGCCTGGAATTTAGCTTTGCTCAACAGTGTATATATTGTACATATGAGTACTGCTCCAATAAACTCTGGATATCAGCATCAGTTACTTGAAATGATTGATTAGGATTTTTAGAATAATTTAGGGTGTTCAGTAATGAAACTTATAAGCTCGTGGAGAAAAAAATGTAAAATATTTTGATCGTGTATGCAGTTTTAATAAATTAAGTAGTAACATAGTGTTTCCTGTTTTTTTTTTTCTAAATCACTGGGTTTTTTATTTTTGACGAGTCGCAATAGGTTCACTGCTCTTCATTGCCACACTTCCTTTGCAATCTGGAAAAGGCCCTTCTAAGAGTGGTTGACAATTCAAATCAATTACAACATCATTATCACCGTTTAATTCATCTCTACTATCACATAGCCAAATCATGTCATATATCACATTATTCCGCAGTGATCGCAAGACATTCTAAAAGAAAACGAGACTATCAAACGGGGCATCAAAATAGAGTTTATTGTTTGTTTTTTAATTGTCAAAAAAAAACACAGGAAAATTGCAAAAATGATTAAAAAAATTAATTTAGCTAATAAATCGATGCTTTTCATTTACCATTTAAAGATTACCTTGTCTTAATGTTAACCACTACTACGTTTTAAGTGGACCATAGAGAGTGTAAAATTTTTAGCCACGTATTTGAGCATATTGGCTGGGACATCGCTAATAACACGTGTAGTGTTGTTTTCCAATATTGCAATTGCTGGCTTATCGGCATGGACAAACGTTATTCTCACTGTCATCTTTTAAAAAATACTGGCCAATGATTGCGCCGGACCATAAGCCGTACCAAACCGCACCGGTAAAAAAGCGGATATTCCTCCAACTTATATAAGGCCCACTCACCGAAAACCCAATTCGGTGACATGTCGCTCGACACGAGCTGTACTATGTAAGGCTTTAGACCAAGAGGCTTGGGCAAAATCTTGTACTAGTCGAGTAACACAATCTCAATTGCTGCGAACGGCGGCGACAGATGACGGTCTTCATTAACACTGGCGGATACGGCAGTAACATTTCCTCTGTACGCATTCTACGCACACGGGTAAGTGGCTTGATGTCCAATAGGGCGAATGCAGAATTCGTTCACCATGGCTTGAATTGCTTGCTCAATAGGTCGATTATTATGACGACCCCTTATATGGATCGAAGGATGCGAATAATATTTTTATAGAGCGCGAATTTCGATAATAAAATTCAATAATTTGTAAGCGTTGGTCGGATGTAAGTCTTTCCAAATATCCCATTGGTGTATTTGTGTGCCTCATGGGCACTGCATTTGTCGAAGTGTCACTGCTGGCTGGTGTAGACTTTGCACAACTGTGCAGGGGGGTTGAAGTTTAGCTTGGCATCCACTGATTGGATAAAACGCGAATTTACATAGATGTTGTACGAGCGACACAAATTGTATTAACGCCGAAATGATGAAAAATTATATACATAAAAATATACGCCTCACTATCCCCTTGATTCTGCGCTGCCGGTGATTCTATTTGTTACTTTGTGATTCCCACGTGTTCTTGGTGTACGTTTCTCAGTATACAAAGTTGAACATTTATCATATGGCCCCAGGTAATGCCAATAGAAGATGTGTGATAGATTGCGGATGAGTTCCTTTAAGTTAAGTTTGTAGCTTCATCGTTGCACAAACATACATACCCAAGACATATTCAATGAATGTTTGTAACTTTTCAGCCTGTTCTGTGGTAGTAAGAACAGTATGCAAAGTGCTTTAAGGATATCTGGAAGCATGGTTGGGAGGGTAAGCCGGTGTTCGGACACGTCTGAAGCCAGCTTTCAACCAGCGAGATCTGTACTCTGCTCGTAACAACTTACAATATAAGCATAAACCACGCTTCAGGATGCCGCTGAACACAGATAAGTCTTTCAGAATGGCATATCTCGATGCTAACTGGGTGGAGGATGGTGGAATGTTTTATATACATGCAGTATAACTAATATGTAAAAAGGTAAAAAACGGGAAGTCCCACAATTTCAGTGTGGGTATTAGCAAAACCCTCGATTTAGGTTGCTCCTCAGCCGTCTCATTCCACTCTATGCAGGTGTGACCTGGAGCCCGTGGGAGGGTAATCTTAATCCTGTTGCTAGCCCCTTATTAAGCCGGTTGCTGAGGAGAAGACATTGATGGCGGCTTGGCTGTCGCGGTTGATAGCAGGAAGACTGTCTCTAGGTTAGGTTTCACTGACTTTTTTACACTCTTTTCTGATTACCAAAACTTCAGATTAAGAGATGCATGGGTGAGAGCAGGTGACAGTTCGAATGAAAAATATTCAGTTGGTTTCAGAAATCATCAGAGTATACCAGAAACTGATTACCTGAGAGGTAAGGGCTTTCCATTCCTTTATGGATGGAAGGAGAAATTTGGCTGTACTGTTATAATCAAAACCGAAAGTTGTGGTCGGTGGGAACCAAAACCAGATTTGCGGATAGGAGCAGCACTGCTTTAATGAGGTATATTGCCTAGATTGCATATACCCCGTCTACACTAAAAGTTACTATGAAATATATTTGATAAAGAGGATTTTCAGCAATCTTATGGTTCTCATGATAGTGATTTATGTTGACCTTTGAATTTTTTGAGTCTAGCGAACCATAACATGTGTAAGAATGAAATGACGGCATCCATAGAATCAATTTAAATTTGAATCTATACTTTTTACCTTTTTCAAACTTAAAGTTTACACTTAGACTATTAATGCGGCCTCAGCCAAAACCCTCATGGGAGGTGAGATTAGCCATCCATGGATAGACTACCTAACTGCGATTGGATGATTCCGCGTTCAAGCATGGGTACTCTCCATGTAAGTGGTAGAAAAAATGTTGGACGTTGAAGTCGCCTTTAATATTGGATTTCCCAACGGTACGCACAACCACGTGTAACGTTGTCTCTGTGAATTTACCCTTCAAAAAGGGTGTTGTAAGAAGAAAGGGAGACCTTTTTTAGGGGCTCGAGTACCTTCTAACGACAAAAGGATGACAAATTTGCTTCTTTTTCAATCTCAGGGATTTTGTCTTTCTCCAGACAAATATTGCCATATCGTTGAATTATTTTTTTTTGTAACGACATTTTTAAAGATTTTCGAAGAGCCACTTGTATCGATGGCCACGCTTTGGGTGATAGCGGTGTTCGACGGAGCGGTTCTTAATCGAAAGCATATATTTTTTTTTATTTACTTTTTAACCAATGAGACCTGCCTTTTCTTAATTTGCCGGAAATGCTTCTACTACGGTGCGCTGGGAGCTGGCAATGATGTCAATGTCGTCCGCGTATCCCAGCAATTTGACGCTCTGGAAGAAGATATTGCCTTATTTGTTGCCACCTATCTGCCCTACTATCCTTTCAAGGACTAAATTGAAGAAATCACATGACAGCGCGTTTCCTTGCCGAAATCCGGTGCATGTTTGGAAAGATTCAGAGGTATGGGGTCCAAACCGTATAGTGCATCGCGAGTCTCCTAGTGTGGCGCAACACATCCGAATCAATTTTTTCGGGATTCTGAAATTGGCCACCGTCCTGTAGAGCTCCTGACCATGAATGCTGTCGTATGCGTCAATAAAAAGATGGTGGGTATCGACTTGAAACTCGTTGGTTTTTTTCATAATCTGACGTAATGTGAAGATCTGGTCTATAGTCGATTTGCCAAGGCGGAACCCATACTGGTACGTGCCCCATACCACAAAACGGCATAAGACGTTCACATAATACACCGGATAGGATCTTGTAGGCGATTTTGAGCACGGTTATGCCTCGGTAGTTGGCGCAAGACATAGGATCGCCTTTTTTGAATATGGGTTAAAAAGAGTTACTATGCCAGTCGTCGGACATGCTTTCATCCTTCCAAATTTGACAGATATTCTGGTCTATGATCCCTACCAGAACATCACCGCCAGTGTTAAAGAGCTCAGCCTGAACACCATCTGGACCAGACGCTTTGTTGGATTTCATCTTATGTACATATAACTGAGTGGCACTGGATGCCCGTTCTAAGGCCGAATGCAAGGGCTTTTTTGTATAAATCTCTAATCTTCTGTCTATCCCGGTGTCCTTCGATATATCCTTGAGCTGGGGAGCTGCGAAGGCTGTTTTATTTTTTCGCAGTAGCTTCTTGTCCTACCTCCTTCTTTTTTTGCTCTTGTTTTTCGTTACAGCGCCTTCTGATATGCTTCATCTGCTGCTTCATTTTCATTTTCATTTTATTCATGTATTTATTCATTTACATTTTACATTTGTATTGTTATCTGCAAAGACCTTTGGGCTTGTCTGCAGAAGATTGATCTTTTAAATTAGTTACATTATCTTGGGTGCCAAATATAGTTTATCATTATTACAAGAAGTTCACAAAACAAGAAGTTTATAATTTTATATATCTAACTACTGCGATAATTTACTATTCTATTCTATTCGAATTTAAGTACATTTTCTTGACATTTTTTAAAATTTTTTTTTTTGGAAGGTTTTTTGAAGAGTTGAGTTTGTTGGAAGTTCGTTAAATGTTACAGGAACAACCACCGCATACTTTCTACGCCCGTACTCGTTCCAGTATCTTGGGACCAAAAATTTGTTTTGCTGTCGTCTACGTGTGTTTACTGCCTGTTGGGTTGGTATCTTGTATGCGTTGTCTTCTTTGAAAGTTGATAGTATCTCCATCTTATATAACTGACATATTGTTAGAAACTGTCTATCGTTTTCACCACATTGACGTTGGGACCTCTTTATCATCTTTTGGATGCTAGCATGCAGGGAATTTAGCCATTGTAATTGCGACGCGTTACCCCATGCCAGAATTCCGTATCTCAAGTGAGACCAAGCTGAAGTAACATTGCTGAAGTACGACTGCTGGGCATCGGTTGCTAAGATGAAAAATAGCAAAGGCGGATTGCCTTAGTTTTTTTGTTAATACCATATAGAGGTAGCTCCATTTAAAGTTGTAGTCGACGACGACACCCAAGTACTTATATGTAGATACATTATCCAGGATTGTTGTGCAATCGTCGTCGGTTCGAAGAAGTTGATGACTATTTACCTTATGTAAGCAATCATAATCGTGCAGTTTTATTGTTATTTTATACCTTAAAATGTGCGCAGGTCATATGTGCATTACTTTAGTTTTGTTTGCGTTTATGATCAATCCATTGTCGTGGCACCATGTTGTGACTATATCGAACTCTCTCTGCATCATTTGTTCAGCTACTTCAACATCCTTATGGCTAACTATGATTGCCGTATCATCTGCATATGCATAAACTGTGCTTTGTTTAAGAGCTGCAAGCATCTCATTCATATATAAAATAAAGATTATCGGTCCTAATTTTGAGCCCTGAGCAACTCCGTGTTCTGAGAGGATTTCTTCGCTTAGGTTGTGTTTTATTTTAACTTTATATGTTCGGTTTCTCAAGTAACACTCAAACCATGACAGAAGTGGTTCTCTTACACCAGCTTTTTCCATCTGTCTTAAAATATTTTTGTGGCATAGAGTATCAAATGCTTTCCTGAAGTCGATAAAGAGTGCTATGGTGTTATGGTTCTTCTCTTGACTTTGGTTTATTTGATTTGCGAAATCACCGAGTAGCCGATTTATACTTTTGCCCTGTCTAAGGCCGACCTGATTTTTTGCCAGTATATTGTATTTTTCTAAGTAACCAGTGAGCTTTTTGGCTACAGCCTCTTCGAGGACTTTGTCAATAACGGGTAGAATTGAAATCGGACGGTAGTTCTCCACTTCGTTTTTCTTGCCTTGTTTGTATATTGGACGGATGAGGGATATTTTTAGTTTTTCAGGGACCTTTGATTGTTCCAAACTCATATTTATAAGTTTTGTTAGGACTGGTGCCATAACTTCGGCATTATTCTTTAAGTCCTTCGGTCGAACACCATCTTCACCCGCTGACTTATTTTCTTTAAGTGAGTAAAGAATTTTTCTTATTTCGTCAATACTAACATCCTCCAGAAACATTGATCGTTGTACACTGCTAACAGGACCCGAGTAAGATTTGTGTTCGCATATATGCACAGTGTTTTTAATGTCTAGAGAGAACTTTTGTGCAAACTGATTTGCCAGATGTTCAAACTTTTCTGTAACAAAGTTTTTGGCCAACATATCATCAAGGTTCGTGGACTTCCTGACCAGTATTGAGTTGATTACCCTCCACGTTTCTTTTGGATTATTCCTTGCTTCTAAGAACTGCTGCTTAAAAAAATTATTTTGTGTACTACGTATTTTTTTGTTGAGGTAGTTACGAAAAGATTTGAATTCTCTTTCATAGTCTTGGTTTCTTCGATTGTTTTTGTATCTTCTATATAAGCGATCTCTGTGTAAACATGCGTTCCTCAAATCTACGGTCATCCAGTCATGCTCGCTTGATCTTTTTTTGGTTTTTCTATAGTATGACACAGATTTTACAATTCTATCGAAACATTTTTTGAAGTTGTTATAAAATTCGTTTCCTTCCTTTCTCGCTCGCTTCCTTTCCGCACATTCGTCATCGTACCACGAGTGCTTGGTAGCCTAGGGTGGTTTCAGCTACTCCCTGGATCGCAGTGCGGCAGCGCAACCACATTTTGATAGCGCTTGTGTGGGCTTGGGGCATATGGGAGAGTCTTTCGCACAGCCGCTCTCCGTAGTCTCTGGTTATTTTCGATGTGTGCAGCCGCCCAATGTCTTACCTCCGTTTTGTTGACGGTTGAAGTTTTCTGACATTGGGCAGTCGAGCTCTGAGTCGTGCTGCTACCAGGCGATGGTCGGAGTCGACGTTTGCGCTCCCGAATGTTCGTACATCCAGGATGTTTGACTTGTGCCTTGCGTCAATCAGCACATGGTCGATTTGGTTGGCGGTTCGTCCATCTGCAGATATTTGCTGCGTGGATTTTTTGGGAGGTAATCATTTGCTACTTATCACCGTACTACTAGTTGTCACAACTGATTCTGCTAATCGGAATCCGTTTTCTTTTGTCCTGTCGTGGACAGATTTTTCAGAGGTCGCAGCGAAGAGGCAGTATGTCAACTTGACGTAAGCAGTGATAAGAATCATTGCTGGCATCTTGCCAGGCTAAGAGCAGTCAGCAACTTTACCCTATATGATCACACGAGTATAATACCCCCACACGACTATAATACATTGGCATAAATTCAAAGCCCATTCCTAATTAATGATAACCATGGTCATATCCATTGCCATAGCACTAAACGGACATATTATTAAAGTTTAAACAGAATAGGGAACTACAACTTATTGTAGTCCATCCGGAACTGATACAGAACTAATAAATATTATTTATCGAGACAAATTGATTTTCTTGTTTATGGCTTTGTTCCTAGTAGTTTGCCATCTTTATTAATTTTTATCTTCATGTCTTGTGTCACACCTCTTAATCATTGCTTAAGTTGGGCTCTATACAAAGATTAATGCAAAATTCGATCCAACGCCGTTAAATACAATTCTTGTTTTAAAAAGTCTGGGGCAAGTTGAGTGGGCGAAATCAACAAAGGATTTATAGTCTGGTTGGTATGCAAAGTATGCTATAAATAAAGTAGTAACGTTTGTTGGGCTTTGCTTCTGATCGAATTAAGTCTCTCTATTTTGGAATCAGTTTTTTATATGTTCAATAAATTATGCTAATGTTATTAATTTATATGCAAAAAAAAAATTATTGCAGGAAAAGTAGCTATTTCCAGTAGCAAATTATACAATACGCGTAGACCTGAGCTATTGTCTACAATTTAATCTACATGTGGTTCTTCCTAAGAACTAGGGATCCAGCTAATTCCTTTTCTATTGGGGATTCGCCTGTGCACTACAAATACTACCCCTTGACAAGTCCATAGCTGTCATTTTAATTTTTATTATATTATTATACTAAATAAGGGTGCATTGCACTCCCAGTAGGGGAGATGAAATATCAGTAAACAGATGAATTACCTCTCTGGAGGCTTCCCTCTAACATAAAATACTTTCGAGCTTAGTTCAAAAATTAAGCCCCAATCATGTCTGGTTGGGGAAGACCAGGTTCAGAGCTATTTCTCCAATTAATTTTTTTTTTCTGAAATTGAGAAGGACGTTAGTTATTGGGGACTCGAAATTTAATCATTTCCACATCCCACTAGAAAGTGAACCACTTCCTTCAGGTGTCTGACAGCAAACGTATTGCCAAAGTTGAGAGATGACAGCCCATCATGTTTAAAGTGATTTCAATTCAAGCTGTCCTCTCAATCTCGGTGAGAGTTTCTCAAAATTCTCTCAATGGTTTCACCGATGAATATACTTACTCTTAATTTACAATATGAATGCGTTAAATTCAATTCGTTAATGTATAAACTGAGAGCGAGTCAACAGATGTAAAAAAGTAGAAAGAACTTTATCCGTTGAAGTCCATGTATCCGTTAGTTATAGGTCACCTTCCATAAGAATTTGAACATTCCATCCAACGTTAAAAACGTCGGGGACGGAGCTTAAACCCCATAAAAAGCAAGACATATCTTCCGACAGTCAACTTTTGTCCTCATGAAGCACGTGCGCTATAGTAGCAGGAATAGTCGAAATCAAATTGAATTAAGGGGAAATAATTTTCCATTGTAAGGCAATCATTAAGGAAACAGAAAGGTAAAGGGTGTTTTTTTTATAGGTATACAAATTCAATATGAAATAAAATACTTGAAGCTTATATTAATATCTATAGTATTAGCTTTATTTAATAGACAATCTCATGCCATTATTGCCTAAATATGATTTTGGGCATATGCGCTCCATGGCTAGCTCGAATGATGCCCAATCATGACGTCCAATTTTTGACAATTTTATCGAGCAATTGGGGCCGTATATCAGCAATAACACGGCGAATATGGACTCCCAAATCGTCCAATGTCTCTGGTTTACCGGTGACTTCACATACCCCCAAAAAAAGTAATCTAAAAGTGTGCGATAACAGGATCGGGGAGACCAGTTAACAGGGTCATTACGCGCTCAGCGAATCTTTCCCGCAATAAATTGATGGTGTCGCGCACCATCCACGGAACCTAAAGCTTAATGCCGATTCCGAAACGGCGTGAGCTGAGAAGCTTTTTTCAAGGCAAGTATACAACGGGGGGTTTTGGCAGTACCCCACCGAGTAGAGAAGCCACAAAATAATCTTTCGATGGCGTTGGTGTTATCAGAATCCGAACTCGCTCATCACGCGTCAGCGGCCGACACACTACCCACTGCGGCACGGCGTTCTCAAAACTTGAATGCTTGCTACCTTCTGAGCATGGTTTCGTAATTTTCGCGTGCTGTAGAATGAATCCGTTTTAAGACCAATGGCCAAGAGAAGGGGGGACGACCTCAAGCTTGATTGATGTGCAATGATGTGCCTCCTTCCAGTCCACTGGATATTATGCGAATTCTTTACAGGCACTGGTGGGATGTGTCTGAGCACAACATTAGATATTCAGTCGAATCCCGCGCATTATATTCTTTTCAATGACTTGAAGATCATCTGGAGATCCTCCGTTGAAATGAACCTTCACTGGCGACGGCATTTTTTCCCATGAAATCTTCACTGTACCTGTTAAAATTAAGGTTCTCTGATCGCCAATGATCGATAATAAATTCGAAGGTAAAATTGATCAGAAGCAGAAGTCTGTTCTCCAGCCCGGTTTTGGGCGAATTCTCTCATTTACCTTGTACACTTACTACCTTCTCCTGAAGCAGGGTCACGAAAAGTAGTCATCTAGGACGACTCTCTCTATATCGACTGCCTGTAGCAAGCGTTCATTGTTTTACGAAGCTTCGAATCCAGAATGCCAGTCTGACTTCAGTGTCTTGAGCTCTGAGTTTTGTCTGTCGCTAAGCCATCGCTTTGGACGGCGGAAAGGAGGCGCTCGAAGTGAGAGCTCTCGTCAGGGAATTGACAAGGCATAAACAACGCACTTTGCTGTAATCGAAGAGGTGCGTTTGGACATACTCTGCCCTCTGCGCGTGTGGTACTTTGATTACGGCAATGGTCAATGTCGTATACAAAGGTGCATAGACAGTAAGAAGACCAGTCTTTCGAGAACCGAGAGTCAAGCGGCATGAGATCCAGACTATCCGTGCCGAGTATCTTGACTATGTACTCTATGCTCTGCAAAACCCGCCAATGGCTTACTAGGCTCCCCGTAGACGTGGGTTTGTTATTTCCCTAATCACTATGTTTAGCGTTTGAATTCCTGTTTTCCATTGAGTTTAAGCGCAGATACCGGAAAGTGTCTTCAGCTCAGTCCTAATCTGTAAATTCACATTCATCAACTGGATCTTTAATTGACTCTCTACCGGCAAAAGAGATTAGATTCTGTCCATTCGAGTCGCCTATTCATGGCTCTTCTGCTGGAGCTGCCCCATCTGCCCTTAAATGGCGAGCAGAATCAAATGCAGGTCCACATCGGCCTCCGGCGCGTTAGTAACAGGCGCAGAGGTCATAGGATCCGCCCAGGCTTTTGTACCGCCGCGAGTTAGACATAGGTCATTTGGGGTGTGGCGGCTAATATCTGTAAGCTACCTGAGGGACCATTCTTCTCAGGCCTCGGCTTACTAGCCGATGAACTCTTTGGGAATTTTCTCGAGGTCAGTAGTCGAGTATACGCCTTTGATGAACATCGTCTGCAGCACCTCGGCTTTGGGGGTAGATGAGAAAAATTCAGTTGTGGTCTCCTTTAATAGACCCTTGACCCGCTTAAGCTGCTGCTGCTGAGTGTTTTGCGCTCGATAGCATAACGGTTCTGGCCTATGCCTTTAAAAATTAAATTGCCTACGCCAAGAGGGCACAAAGATTGACTATTGACTCGCGTAGAGCCTTAGTATGAGTAGCGATGAGTGGCACCTTGTACTTATGTGGAACGTTGCTGCTGCTGCTATTGTTGCTACAGCTGCTAACGTTGTTGTTGTTGTCGTTATGGCCGCTGTTGGGGCATCTTTTGCGGTGGCAGTTTTTTTGAGACAGCTAGTTGTTTTTGTTGTGGCTGTTTTTGATGTGGTTGCGGTTGTCACGTCCTTTTACTACTTCTTTCACATCTTCATGAGCCTCTCTACTACGGCCTTTAACTGGGCTCCTCGTCTTCAAGTTCGCTCCGGTCCTCCTTCGTTGCCGAGCTTGAAAGCGTAGCGAGAAAGTTGTTGTCCACCGTGTAGCAACCTTCCCTGCCCTCAGAGAGATAGGTAACGTCCACTTCCACAGGGATCCTAGAGTGCCCTTTTAACGTTCAGGTGAGAATCCTAAAGCATTATTTCGTTTTGAGACGCCTGCCTTGGGCACACTCGCTTCAGAGCCAGTTTTTCTCAAATTTTCTCTTAACATATAGTAGCATCTCCCTCATGCATCGAGGAATTTTTGGTACTGAGCATTTCGATGAATTGCAACAATTACTTAAATCTGCTGATTGTGCACTCTTCACCTTGTCCTTGAAAGAATCTGCGGTCTTTCCACTTCTAACCTCAATTACAAAAAATCAGGAACTCATCGTTCATAACTTTGCCAATCCTCAGATTAGGAAATGTTAATATCGAGGATGCTGTCCTCTGAGCCAGTCGGTCCATCTGACCGTGTCATCTCGGACTAGGTGCTTGTTTCTTATGTAGTCTTGATTAAACAACATATTCCTTTCAGATGCAAAAGTTTCAAGACAGCTAAGCGAGGCGAGATTTGCAGAATACCCGGCAGCTCTGTATCACCATCGGCCCCCGGAACGCCTACACCAGTACGTCTACAGCACGTAAACTGCGAAGTTTTCCGTCAATTCATAGTGTACGTGTACACAGGAAAGGTTTCATTCACTCCCTCTCCGCGTAAGACCCTGATTCATTTATTGTTTTTCCAGATAATGCTGCAAGATTCGCGGGTTTTCGAAATGATGACTTTGGCACAGGACATGGGAGTGGAGGAGTTAAGAGCGGCTTGTGAAGATCATGTTATCTCAACACTATCCGTAGATAATGCGTGCACATTTCTAACAGCAGTCATGGAGATCCACGAAAAGGCAGGTACGTGATATGTAACTGGTCTAATCCGACCAAGTTTGAGTTTAGATACCTGAACTGGTGTATGCGATAAGATGGTTTGAGTATTTACTGAATTCTCGGCGAATCAGATATCCCGAAAGGTAGCGCTTCCTGTTATTATGGTTTTGTTCTTCACTAAGTTTATAAACTCATAGGTAAATTGAAAAAGAGACTTCAAAAGTCATTTATTGTGCATTATAGTCGTCAAAAGAGTTGTCAATTGAGGTGGTGTTCAGCAACAAATTACATCATCTGAAATGAAAGACTTCAATCGCTAATCGTGTAATACACAATTTATCTAGAAACGCTTTTCTTCGTCCAGAATTAGCGACTAAGGGAGAATAAAGCACTGTACGTTGGCATAATTTAGGGATTAAGAGCTGAAATGCGATACTTTAAACTGACTGCTCGTCACATATGTTGTAAGATAATTAAAGAACTATTCTAAACTTGTTTTAACTCTGTTCACAACCTAGTAATGTGTTATGGTACTTTCTAATATGTGTTGTTTTAAGCGCTTGGTTCTTAATTGTCAAAAAAAAGCACAGAAAACGCCACAGTGTATAGGATTTTTATTTGAACTGATAAATCAATGCTTGCCACTTACTTTGTTATGTCATGCAAATGTTGATAATGATTACGTTTTAAATATTTTGAATCCATCTGAGGTTCCATTTTGAGTCACTTTATCAAGCATATTGGCCGATATCTCGTTAATAATTGTAATGGTGTCTTTCAAGGTTACAATAAATGCTGGTTAATCAGCAGAGACGTATTTCCATAAAAAGTAGTCTAAAGGCATCAAATTGCGTGATCTAGCCGGCTCATTCACCGATCCAAAATGAGAGAAAAATTGCTCACCAAACTCATTCCTAAATTGCTGGAACCACATGGTGACCAGATTCAGCTCGTATATTTTGGTTAAAAAACAAATTCGAAATCATTGAACGATAGCTGACGTCTTTGACGGTAACGTTGGTCGCACGGTAAATCTCCTCTCTGCGCGCTATACGCATACGGATAGGGACGAGGGTGAAAGTGCGATTTTCAGCAAAATTTTTTTTTCATTTTTAACACACTTGGTTTAATGTTTCCCCAACATCATCTTTCCTTTCCGGAAGGAAGAGTCTGGAATGTGAAAATAGTCATCTAGGGCACTCTCAACTTTTTCAATGGATGCGAAGTGCTTCCCAGAAACAAAATTCTTCAAGTGAACAAATGGAGGTCTGAGGAGTGTTTTTTTGAATTAATGACAAAAATTAGCGAAAGTTACTCAATTCTAATATTCAGCGATGAATTAAGCAAAATTTTTACTTAAAACTGTTTTCATGATATTAGCAATGTTATTAAACGCTTGTCCCACCACTGAATGCGGTCATTTCCTTGATTAAACCATGAACACAAACCATTGCCTTATTGGTACCTGAACGCTGCCTGCCGTCATTTTCTTTTCCCTCGCTGTCAGCCGTTGACATTTGCGAATTCTGTTTGGTAGACGCCGGGAAACGTATTGACCGCGGATTTTTCTAAGTTCTTTTTGTTTATCAGTTTATCCATTTCCCAGTTTGATTGAATAAGGAAATCCACAAAAATGTCGTTCAAGGGGAATACAAAAGTTCAAAAAGTGATGGTTCAACCCATCAACTTGATTTTTCGCTATCTGCAAAACAGATCGCGTGTTCAAGTGTGGCTTTACGAGAACATTTCCCTGCGGATTGAGGGTCATATCGTCGGATTCGACGAATACATGAACCTGGTGCTGGACGATGCTGAGGAAGTTTGGGTGAAAACACGCACGAGAAAGAACCTGGGACGCATCATGTTGAAAGGCGACAATATCACTTTGATTCAGAATGTCAGCCCGTCGAAGGATTGAGGTTAATTCGGACCGGTTGCAAGCCAAACATCAGCCTCTGGCTGGAAACAACATTTCTACCTTCTAAGCATTTTTTTCCTTTCATCGTATACTGAATGTCGTGTATTAAGTGGCATATTTACTCACCTTATTTTGGTGTAAAAGTTGAATTAAATAGAAGCATGTGTCACGCAGGCTGGTGGTTTTAATATTTGTTTGTTTTCAGGAAGGGATGTTTAAAGGCGAAATTGTTTGAATCGACTTTGATTCGACGAATAGTTCGAAGTACTGACAGCTCATGACGTAGTGGTCAGGAATACTTTTTATTCATCATTCTTCCATATTGCTTGGAGAAAGCAAGGTGTGCTTGGGCATCTCTTCCCTTATTTAGACAGTTTGTTGGTCTAATCTCTTGATACGGTTTCAGTCATTTCTCATGTTAAACCTGAGTGGAGGACTTTCCTCTAGCTGGCTAGTTAGTTCAATCAACACCTCTTGGACAGACACGAGACTAACTAGTCTTTAGAGACTTTCGTTTGCTGATGATAGTTTATTTCTGGGTGAGTGGGTGGTGTTTATTACTTGCAATTCTTGTTGGAGGCATATAAATGACACTTTAATGTCATCAATTGTTTGCCGTTTATTGGCATAAGCCTGTGGTTTAGTAGAGACTCAGAAGGATAAGTCTGAAGGATCTCGGTGGTCATTCATGTGACCGTTGAGCTAAATTACTATACCGCTAAATCGCTTGTGCAGAATATCCATTATGGCACGTAGCGCCGTACTTGGGAAACACCATGTCTACAGTATCCATATCATCTAGTTGAGGTCAGCTTAATATCGATCCGTAGCGATAGCCGTTAAAAGTAACGGCAATGTCAGTTTCATCTTGGAAGAAGTATTGACTACTGATTTCGCTACACGAAAAAGTGACTCTGAATGGATTTGGCGCTGGTATATGTCGTGACGATTGGTATCATCCCTAATCTGGCAATTCGCTTGCTCACGATCCTATTCGTCCAGTAATGGGTTTCGTCCTGGGTCAGCTGAGTTTATACGGGTTCAGACCCAAATCCCCACGAACAATTCGGCAAGTTAGAGTTGTGGAAAAGACAAGTTCTTATGAACGACAAGAAATTGATTGCACACTCTTATGCATCATCGTGATGTTTCCGCAGATCACGTGTTTCGCGGACGTCGTGTGTTGTCGAACCAGCTGATTCGAATTTGGCCAACAGGTATTGAATAGTTGACTCGGTAGTACGGTCCCTCTTATTGTCCTCCCTTGTGTCCGTCTTAGGATAAATCTCAGGGCCGAATAGAGTAAGGAATTTGTTCTTATCAGCCAAGCTTCAACTCAAGGAGATAACGAATCCAAGAGAAAATTACTAGGTGTACAACTTTGCTTCCGCCGTTTTTTCCCCAACATTTGAGGCTTTAATGAATTGATTACACATGTATCTTACTTTACTTACTTATATGGCGCTACAGTCCGCGGTGGACCTGGGCCTCAACCAACAAGCGTTTCCAGCTGGCACGATCTTTCGCCAGCTATTTCCAGAGCCGCACGCCCTTCCACCTGCGTGCGCCACCGAAGATTCGGCCGTCCCCTGCTGCGTCGTCCCTCCGGGTTGGATTCGAAGACTCTTCGGGCCGGAGCCGTGTTGTCCATCCGCTCTACATGGCCCAGCCATCTTAGACGTTGGATCCGGAGACGTCGTACCAGGTCCATGTCGCTGTACTGCCCTTACAGTTCTTCGTTGTATCTTCTCCTCCATACACCGCTATTATAAACGGGACCACAGATTAAGCGCAGAATTTTCCTCTCGAAGCGACCAAGAGCGTCCTCATCCGCTTTAGTTAATCCAAGCCTCCGCGCCGTAAAGGAGGACTGGGATGATTAAGGTTTTGTACAACGTTATCTTGGTCTTTCGAGAGAGGGCTCTACTTCTCAATTGCCTCTTGAGCCCAAAGAAGCAGCGATTGGCAAGAGTTATTCTGCGTTTTATCTCAGCGCTGGTGTTGTTGTCGCTGGTCATAAGTGAGCCAAGGTAGACGAAGTCCTTGACTCCTCCAAAATTTAGCTGCCAAGTATGATGTTCTGGCCCAGACGTCGGTGTTGTGTGTCTTTTTTCGATGACAGCATATATTTGGTCTTACCCTCGTTAATGCTAAGACCCAATTCGGCCGCTACCGTCTCAATGCTTATGAATGCCATATTGACGTCTCGCTGCGATCTCCCGATCACGTCAATGTCATCTGCGTACGCAAGCAGTTGGGAGGACTTGAAAAAAATCGTACCTCTTGTGTTGGCCAGTGACTCTTGTACGATCTTCTCAAGTATGATGTTAAAGAAATTGCATGACAGTACGCCGCCTTGTCTAAATCCTTTTTTAACACCAAAGGTCTGGGTTAGCTCATTACCGACCTTAACGGAGCAGCGAGAATTCTCCATTGTCGACCTGCACAATCGGACGAGTTTGGCAGGGATGTTAAAACTAGACATGGCACCGTATAGCTCGCGGCTTAAAAATAGATGAAAAGGTGGTGCGTATCGATTTGAAATTCTTGGGTCTTCTCCAAGATCTGCCGCAGAGTGAATATTTGGTCTATTGTGGATTTGCCTGGCCTGAAGCCACACTGATAAGAGCCGATCAGGTTATCCACAAAAGGCTTCAGGCGTTCACACAAAACGGCAGAGAAGATCTTGTATGCGACGTTGAGAAGACTTATTCCCCTATAATTGGCGCAATTATAGAGGTCTCCTTTCTTGTGGACCGGGCAAACGATGCTGAGATTCCATTCGTCGGGCATGCTTTCCTCCGATCATATTTTACAGATAAGTTGATGCATGCGCCTTACCAACACATCTCCAGCCGCCTTGAAAAGCTCAGCAGACAGGCCGTCCGCGCCAGCGGCTTTATTAGACTTTATCATCGCCGTTATACAGTCTGCAGAAGTGGTCCTGCCATATTCTCAGCATCGACAGTGATTCTACTACTAGATCGCCGTTTTCATCCCGGCAGGCTTCTGCTCTTGCATCCCTGACATGTTCGTTTTACTTTTTGGTAAAACTTTCGAGCTTCATTCCTGTTATGACATCTCTCCATTTCCTCGATCTCACGCTTTTCGTGCTCCTTTTTTTTCTTTCTGAAAAGCACATGTTCGTCCCTTCTTTTCGGCTTGTAGAGCTCACAAGCAGCTCTCGTCATTCTATGCAGCATGGCTTTGTATGCGTCTTGCTTTGCTGCATGGGCTCGTTCGCATTGCAGGTCAAACCAGGGGTTTCTAGGCGGTCTCGATTTGAAACCCAGCACATCAGAGGAAGCGTCTCTGATTGCGTTCTGGCAATCCTCCCACTGCTGGTCTGTGGATAGTGTCGTCGTTGTTGGGGTTTGAGAGAGCTTGAGGGAAACGCGATCGGCAAAGATTTTAGCGGTCTCTTGCGATTGTAGCTTTCCGACGTCAAACTTGCCTTGTCCTACTCGACTCCGTAGCATTCTCGATATCCTCATTCGTACCCTGGCTACAACAAGGTAGTGATCTGAGTCGATGTTGGCTCCTCGGAAAGTTCGCACGTCGAGAATGCTGGAGGAGTGTCTGGCGTCGATCGCAATATGATCAATCTGGTTGGTAGTCGATTGATCAGGGGACCGCCAGGTTCCCTTGTGAATGTTGAGATGTGGGAATCGTGTACTTGCTACAATGATATTATGCCCTGCTAGAAAATCAATTAGCCTGAGTCCCTAAGCACAACCCCCAACCTGGAGGGCCAGGTTCCTTTTTCCCCAGGAACGTGGGATCGGCATATGCCGTTCCTAACCGGCCTGAGCTCCCAATATGTAGGAGTAGCCCGGTTTGGTGTTCATCAAGTAGTTCTACTCACTCGAACTGTGGGCGCCGCCGTTGATTCCATCCTGGGAATTCCTCCGCCGCCGCCATATTGCAGGAGCCGAGCCTTGATGGTAGCTCAATGCCTTCCCCCTCTCTCGTTTGCTGCCCCCAACAACCTTACAAAGAGGATTCTAACCCCAATATACAGTTGAGGTACTAGGTACCCGGGAGCCACCGCGGGGAGGTGAGAGTAGGAGTTGGTAGACAGAGGCTAAGTGTCTTTCGGGCAGTGTACGAATCCTGCGTCGAAAAAATTGTTCATTTTTGAAGCGATCTACGAATCGATCCAATTTGTGACTTCTTCATGAGATCGGAAGTGTTGGTCAGCCAGGCCATGCGCCATTGATCGAAACAGGTGATAGTCACAGGGAGCAATGTCTGGAGAATACGGCGGGTGAGGTAGGACTTCCCATTCTACCGTTTCCAAGTACGTTTTGACCTCTTTTGCAACGTGGGGTCGAGCGTTGTCGTGCTGCAAAATCACTTTATCGTGCCTCTCGCTGTATTGCGGCTGTTTGTCTTTTAATGCTCTGCTCAAACGCATTAATTGCGTTCGATAACGAGCACCTGTGATTGTTTCACTTGGTTTTAACACCTCATAGTATATGACGCCGAGCTGGTCCCACCAAATGCAAAGCCGTGGATATTCGGCTTGGCCATCCACGTGGAAGCATGGCCGGGATATCCCCATGATTTATTGCTTTTAGTTTAGGGTTATCGTAATGAATCCAGTTTTCGTCCCCGGTCACAATGCGATGCGTTTTTGCCTCTGCAGCAACTGAGACGAACACACAAACGCCGATCAACGTCTCTTGGTTTCAACTCATACGGGACCCAAGTTTCTTCTTTCTGAACCATCCCCATGGCCTTGAGGCGTTTTGAAATGGCTTGCTCTGTCACTCCCACTGATCGTGCCAATTCTTCACTCACTCAGCAATGTCTCCAATTCTTCATCTTCGAAAACTTTCTCTCTTCTACCACTATGCCGGTCTTCGACGTTAAAATCACCGTTCTTGAAGCGTTGAAACCACTCAAGACACGTTCTTTCACTAATAGCGTCCTCACCATACGTATCTGAGAGCATTCGATGAGACTCAGTCGCTGTTTTCTTCATTTTAAAACAAAACAGTAACACCTCCCGCAAATGACGAGAATTTGACTCGTAAGCTGACATTTTCAATCCAGAACAACTTTATGATGCAGACACAAATCGACTAATGTTTGAACGGTGTTCTGTTGACCGAGGCCCAAGCCAGCTGCCTGATGTCTGCGATCTGTTTTTTTTTTGGACCGTTACTTACCCTTATCGCCACATATCGGCAAACGGTGGAAGCAACCACCTTATAAAAGCACCTGGCATAACATACTAGAATTGGATCGGTACAGAGAAGATTAGCACGGCAGGGATGGCACGCAAAATTGTGAAGTGTTCCACATTGTTTTAAATAACAGTTTAAAATTAAAAAGATTCAACGCCTCTAACAACCCTAACTACGACACAAACCATTTGCACCCCGTCCAGGTTGTGTGACAAAGAGCGTACAATCTTCAACCTGCACGAACCCTTTAAAAAAAACCCTAACATCTGGAACCAAATTCGACGTTTTAATGATTTAACCAATACGCCCTAGCATATAAGTTGCATAAACTCAAATGCACGTTCCCTTACTTCCCCAGAAGAAATATGTAAGTGACTTTCGCTCGCACATGGGCAAATTGTAAAACTTTCACAAAAATTTTGTTTCAAACACAACTATGACACTTACAAACCATCGACAACTGACCGACAACCAGTGAACTGTGAACCAATGTGAAGTAAAACTCTTGATGCGTGTTTTGATAAATTTGTAGTAAGAACTCCAGGAAGAGGCAGGCTCTTGACACGCCTTGTAAGAACTCCAGGAAGAGGCAGGCTCTTGACACGCCTTAGTATCAATCTACAAATTTTCAATCACGGTATTATTACACAAAGTTATAAAGGTCAATAATTATCCCGGTAGCAAAACCGGGGAAAATATTTATAGTATAGGCAGGTAATGAGCAATTTCTCTTCTGCTCTGTATATCAAAATTCTTAAAAAAAGTTATTGTCGAACGGCTTTTCTGATTTACTGAATCCTGAAAACAAATTAGTTGTAACCAAGTGGCTTTGAAATGAAATCAAGGTTAACTTGATGCTCTACTTCACATAAGCCAGTACATCTTAAGTAAACCTTGCTTAAAATCGTAGTAAAACCGCTATTCTCTTCCAACTCTTGATTCCCTTCCCTTCACTCTGTAAACCGCACCATGCCATTGCCAGAGCAGCATCCAAGCAAGCAGCAGTGTGCCAAAAAGCTAGAGCGTGTAGGTCTGGTCAAGACAAGAAAAAAATCGTATGGGAGGGGGGGGGTCTATTCCCCCCCGTTTAGCCGGGAGGGGCAATTTTCTAAAAAATTGACTTAATTTGGAAAAAAAATTATTAAAAATCACCAGTTACATCCACAATGCCGTGATGTACTTTTTTGTAAAGCCAGAAACCTTTTCTTTTATCATGTTTTTAAACGAAGCTGTTTTAAGGAATAGTTTTTGAGAAATTAATTTTCAAACTCAAAATTTTGAAAAAAAATTAAAAAAAAAATTTTTTAACTATTTTTTTTCAAAACTGTATGTAATTAAGTACTAATTTTTTTTCAAAAATTCAATTCCCTAGTTAGTTTTTAGTTAAAAACAGAAAACCGGATGCAAAAATGTTTTGTAGTTTTTGAGAAATTAAAAAAAAACCCGAACCATTTTTTTCTAAGAGAAACCTTTTTTTTTGGTTTTAACGCGGCTGGACTTGTAGGCAAATTAATGTATAAAACATTGACCACTTTTGTATTATTTTTAAAAAATTCGGAGTTTTATGAGGATACAATAAAGTGACACAGTATTGGAATATCCCTGGATTAATCCTTTTTTTTCATTGATAATGCCTGAAAACTGACCTGCCAATTTCGTCTGGGTCCGCCCGCCGCCGATGGGTTCTACCCGCTAGGACCTTAAGACAATAAAACCGCAATTTTTGGATTTGGTCCGACGTAATCCCTCCCTTAGTACAAAGAGTATAGCTATTATGCTTGGAGTGCCCAAATCTAGCGTATGGAGAGTGCTTCATACCGAAAACTTACACCCGTACCATTTTAGGCCAGTTCAGGAACTCACCTCAAAGGACAAGTTTTTGAGAGCAGAATTTTGTTGATCATTACTGCTTCGAGATGAAACTGAACGAAGCTATTTTGCAAAGATATTCTGGACGGATGAAGCACAATTTACCAGAGATGGGATAACTAACTTCCACAACACAATTTGCATCATCAATTTGCATCATAACACCAATCCACACAACAAAAAACAAAATAAATCACAACATCGCTCTAGCTGTAATGTTTGGCTTGGTATTGTTGGACAAACTGTAATCGGACCCCGGTTTTTGAATGCCGTTATTAATGGAGAATCATACTTGCAGTTCCTACGAGACCTTTTGCCCGATTTGATGGACAACGTTCCTTTGGCCATAGCAGATAATTTAATCTACCAGCAAGATGGAGCACCAGCACACTACAGCTTACGGGTTAGAAACTGGCTGGATGATCATTTTAGTGACCGTTGGATCGGAAGAAGGGGCCCCACGAAATGGCCACCTAGATCACCAGATTTAACTCCCCTAGATTTGTATGTGTGGGGATTCATGAAGAATTATGTTTACGAAGTGGAAATAGTATCTTTGGAACGACTGAAAGCACGGATTGAAGTCGCTGGAGTCAAATTGTTTGACTTATGTGCAGCCATTAGAAGGAGATATAATCTTTGCCTTCTAAAAAATCGGGATCATATTGAAAATTGATTCTAATAAAACTCCAAAGTTTTTAAAAATAATAAAAAAGATGTCAATGTTTTATACATTAATTTGCCTACAAGTCCAGCCGCGTTAAAACCAAAAAAAAAGGTTTCTCTTAGAAAAAAATGGTTCGGGTTTTTTTTTAATTTCTCAAAAACTACAAAACATTTTTGCATCCGGTTTTCTGTTTTTAACTAAAAACTAATAAGAGAATTGAATTTTTGACAAAAAATTAGTACTTAATTACATACAATTTTGAAAAAAAATAGTTCGAAATTTTTTTTTTTTCATTTTTTTTTCAAAATTTTGAGTTTGAAAATTAATTTCTCAAAAAATATTCCTTAAAACAGCTTCGTTTAGAAACATGATAAAAGAAAAGGTTTCTGGCTTTACAAAAAAGTACATCACGGCATTGTGGATGTAACTGGTGATTTTTAATAATTTTTTTTTCAAATTAAGTCAATTTTTTAGAAAATTGCTCCTCCCGGCTAAACGGGGGGGAATAGACCCCCCCCCCCTCCCATACGATTTTTTTCTTGTCTTGACCAGACCTATACGCTCTAGCTTTTTGGCACACTGCTCGTGGGACACCCTGTAGATACTGATCTAGCACGATCCCAAGGTATCTCTTTACACTTTGTTACGCCACAAAAATTTAGAACCTGCGCCCATTTTTGCTAGTGTCATGGGAGGCCATAGACAGAGGCGTTCTGAATAATATAAATCCTGATCACAATACTGCTGCAAAAGAGTAATAAAGACGTCTATCGTTAGACCTGATCTGTACGCGATTAAATCGTATGCGTACACTATTTAATGGTGAAGAGAAACTATCAGATTACTGAGCTAAATGCTGAAAAGGATCGGAGAGTACCCTGTTGCAGTCCACTGTTAATTTTGAAACGTTTGAATTACGCGTAGAAGTCACATTGGCAATTTTCAAAACAAGTTTTCTATCAATTTTCTCCAACATGTCAAAAATCATATACAGTAGTGGTTTATATATGGCCAGCCGGCTGAGCTTGTAGTAACGTCCTCCAAAATACACGGTATTGAATGCTTTTTCCAAGTCAATCAAACAGTGGTCCTGCATTGGTCTTGCACTTGTTTCATCAGATATTCGATACGAGTTTCGATGTCATGCCCCGCTCTGAAACTGAATTGGTTATTCGAAATGATTTTATTGTCCTCATTCCATTTAGGCAGGGCTCTATGAACCACAATTTCGAAGACCTTGCTGGTACTCGGAAGAAGACTAATCGACCGGACCTTTTCCCGGTTGTAGGTGTCTTTACCCCTCTTGGGGATTGGTTACATTATCGCTGTCTTCTAATGCAATGGATAGTTTGCATTATTCAGTTTATTGTTGAATGGTCTACATCTCTATGTATGCCCTTGTGCGCTATCACCCAGCAGAGTTTGACCTTATTTCTTTTGCCTAAGTCTTGCGGGGCATCGTGGCATTCCTTAACGGATTTTGAGATCGTACTATAGAGCCCAGCGCTTTGAGTGCTGCCTGACTGTCTGAAAGTATATTGATGGTTATACCTCTTATGCCAGTCTCTAAGTTTAGTTTGACGCACGTCAGGATGGCGTATAGTTCGGCTTGGAAGACACTAGAACTGGTTTCGAGGGCCTTCGATATTTTCCGATTTAGTACAAAGATGCCAGCGCCAACACCGGAATCCATCGTTTAGCAAGGGATTGCCGCGTCCCCAAGCTGTGCGGTTTGGAATCAGTACCTAAAATCTTTTATCAAAGGTAAACGTGTGTGGTAATGCCTCCAAAACTGTGGTAATCATATCCAGTTCAGGAAGGTGTTGCAGGATGGACATGTGACCCAATTGTCTACATGGCTAGTCTGTTTCCGAGCAGAGGAGTCTGATTGCACTACGTATAGTAACCTTTTTGATAATAAGGTGCAGTAGATCAGCTGCCGTTGAAGGCGTTGAGGTTTAACAATTTCGGTTTTCTGTTCAAATTATGTCCACCGTACGGCAGACGCATGAATGATCATTACCTTAGGTTTCAATCCCCAGATCTTACCGTAGGTGCCTCGACAGGCCCACAGTGCCTTAATCCCCTTTTCTGGTTAGCCCCCTACTGACGACAGGATTATTTGCCATGAAATCATTATTTAACCTGGTAAAACCGAGATTATCTAATCACCAATGGTTCGAAGGTTGAAGTGATGAAGTGGAGCTCAGTTTTCTAGGTCGTGGTTTAAGCACATGTTAGCGCACGTTAAGTTTAGCGAACCGAACCATGATTTCCAAAATAAATTTGCAAAATTTTCATACGTTGTTTTGGCGTTAATCTATTTGTTGTAAAATGGCAAAACGTACTCACAGGTCAAATTTCAGCTGTCAAATTGAGAATCTGTACCGTTTAAAAACCAAACCTCCTAAAAAACACCCTTGATAAGAGTTTGAGTCTTGACGGGAGTCTACTTTTCTGTTTATGCAGTGCGTAGATTATCACATTTCGATACGCGCTCACGGTATCGTGGCATACCTCTAGCACCTGGAACCTCCGCACTTCACCGCTATATATAATTTTATGTTCGAAGTTATGAAGATCGTAACTCCCCCATTTCGTATGGAGTTGGGTCGGTTGGTTAGCGTATTTTTTTTTTTTAAAAGCGGGGCGGGGAGGACCGGTCGAGTAGTTGTCCTTTAAGTTACGAATTTATTCGATGACTAAGCAAGAGTTATATTCACTGGGGCTAGAGACGTATGGGAGCAGTCTTTCATACTCGTATAACGAAAGTAGTTATGATCGGATTGAAGGGCCTATTCAGTGAAGGACTGGCTGAGGAAATGGAGAAAAGGGTTGGCCACTATTTTCGAAGGAAGAAGTATTGATCATTGAGAATATCTATTGAGATCCGTGATAGATCGAAGAGAGGATTCGGTTCAGGTATCGGAGGTAGAAAGATTCGAAACAGTTGTACAATTAAGTGGAATGGTCGGATGCACAGCTTGATTTAAGGTGCAGTTTTTTTTTTGGTTGGACGGAGTCCAATTGATGACTTCGGAGTGGAACAGGGCAGGACTTAGATGAACATATGAATATGAGGAAAAAAATTAAAGTAAAAGTTGCTGTGCAGGCTTTTTAGTTCTGCAAAGACTGCTTTTCCTTGAGGTTCTATGCTTCGATGAGGGTTTGCGTCCACAAGGTCTTCACGACCGTCACGAAATGTAGCAAACCAGAGTAGTACTTGTGCACGGGATAGACACTGGTCACCGTAAACGATTTCATCGAGAGAATAATATGAAATTTAGTGTGCATTTAGATGAAAAATGTGTCTACAAAATTCATCGGAAATGGGATAGACTGTGAATCAAAGCAATTATGCTTATGATTTTAAGTTAATTATGCCTCTTGTGTTGATCAATAAGATCTGCATGATCGTTTCAAAATTCGGTTTAAATTCTTTTATGGCATCAAAGGTCTCGTTTAAGTCCGGCCGATTACGACCCTTGATGGAGCAGTAAGAATTCCCCATTGTCACTTTGCATAACTGGCGGTTTGGACAGGGATATCAAGGCTAAACCTCGATTTTTACTGATCGCCCCATTGCAGAATGCCTTATACAGCTTGAAAGTCGGCAACAAATTCATTGATATGTGTCTTCTCCGATATTTACCGTAGTGTAAATATTAAGTCTGTTGTGGATTCTGCTGGTTTGTAGATTGTTTCGCACAATAGGTCATAGAATATTTTGTAAATTTTGTGTAGGAGACATATTCGATTTGCATATAGTTATCTATCTCTTTTGTAAGAAACTAGCATACGATGCTGAGAAACCATTCACCGGGCATGCTTCCTTCGGCTTTGTCTTGAAGCTGAGTTGAACTGGCTCACAACTATCTCATCTCCAGCAGTATGTTAAAAGCCAGCAGGCAGCCTGTCCGTGCCAGCAATTTTGTTTGAACTCTCTATTTTGTTATACAAACTTTTCTGTTCCAGGAGCAAAATGCGCGGCATCTTTTATGGAACGTTGCATCATCTACATCGGAGAGAATGCTTCCGAATGCGTCAAAACAAACGCCTTCCTCAACTTGACAAAGGACGGCTTAATCAAACTGATTTCTTCTGATTATGTAAGTAAATCTCTAATTCGTTAGCTTCACATTTAAAACAAGATATCCTCTTCAGTTTTGCCTTGAGGAGGAAGATGTATGGCGATGCGTACTAGCTTGGGCAAAGAACCAAGCTGGGGTCACCCAACCCACGGCCCACTGGACTGAAGAAGAACGAGCACGAGTCTGTCAGCATTTATCCGGCGTTATGGGTCACGTTCGACTGTTGCTAATCGACAGTCAAGTTTTTGCCGAAGAGGTGGAACCAACTGGTGCTGTTCCAATGGAGTTGTCTCTTGAACGCTACCGCTATGCAGCACTCCATTCGAACAAAATGGGCGGAGGTGCCGCACCGCCCGTTGTACCACTACCCGGAGGACCTCTATCGGAAGACGACAAGCGCTTACAACCACGTCTGATGATGAATATGTTCCCGGGATCGAACATCCTAAAAAATGACAAGCTCCATCTGCAAGGGGTTCTAAATGGATGGTATGGTATTCCCAAGCAAACGTGGCGTCTTGTCTTTCGAGCCTCGAGTCACGGATTCAGTTCAGCAGCATTTCACAGATTCTGTGATGGAATTGCTCCCTGTTTCGTCATTGGCATAGGCAATCGTGGAGAAATCAGTGGCGGCTTTACAGATGTCGCATGGGCTAAGACTAATCGTAAAGGCGGATATATTCATTCCGAGCGAGCGTTTCTTTTTACATTGAATTGTAACAACGACTCGCAACCAGCTAAATTTGATATTGTGAAGAAGCCCTACGCTATTTGCTATCATCCAGAGTAAGTAGTATTTCAAAGTATTTTCGAACCTCTCTAAGCATGTTTCTTTTCGTTTACAGCTGTGGTCCTTTCTTCGGAGCTGGAGCAGATCTACTCATCTCGAACAACTGCAACATGAACATGGAATCGTATTCGAACTTGCCGCATAGCTATGACGGAGCTAATGCTAGCTATACACTTTTGTTCGGTGATTATAACTTTATGGTGGCTGATTACGAGGTTTACACTCTGGCTGCTGGTGCTCCGTCGAGCAACCAACCAGGGGTAAAGATGAAGTACGATAGATACTAGATTGAATATGTGTTGTATGAGATGTATCTATTTATATTATGAACAAATCGTTTAGTTTCTGAAATTCAGTATTAGAGATTCTTGCCTTCGACTGTGTGCTTCCAAAATAAAGTTTACATGAGTCTATAGGCTGCGGTCTTCTTATTACGTAAAGAGGGAAACGAAAATGTTGGTCTTGTTGGTCCAATTAGGGCGACTTCCAATTTAGAAGGCAAGATCTTCAGCTTACAAGATTTGATTTGCAATAACCCAGAGCATTGCTGAATTACCTTGAGTAGGCACGATTGGTATGCTTCTCCACCTAACCCGAGGCGAATGAAGTGGCATAACCAGTGGAACTAGTGGAAATACAAGTGAATCTATCATATTGTCTAGCAAACTTTCAACAGATTTTGTCCTGTAGAAATAAATACAATCCCATGAAAAAAAGCTTATCAGCCATGTCTAAATTGAAGTCCAAAGTTAAGGGTCATATGCTTACTAATCCAAACATTTTCACTAATTGATTATCTTTGCATTCAATATTAGGTAGGCAGACAGACAATCTGATCGCAAGGCGGTTCATGAATCTTTTTATGTTCATAACAGGGGTAACTAACTAAGATAACTCTCAATCTCCTGAGCTCACTTACTCAATCCTATAAGCCCCATTTGCCTTGATTTCTTTTGGAATTGACTTATTAATTGCTCTGCATTGTTTCCTTCGTATACGAGTATTTCTTATCTTGGGTCTTCGCATTGCCGGCGTATACACTAGCATTTATAGGTATTAAGAAATGGAAGTTAAGTTAAAATCTGATACCTTTGCTTACCAGCTTCGGCTTTACTTAGATAATCTAATTCTTACAAATTTGACCCGGCTGTATCAGTTCTACAGGCCAACTTAGATAGCTTATCGAATGATATACTAGTTATGAGGGCGCTGTCATAGGAGCTATAGCGTAGTGTGGGTGCCCTACCTTTTTTCTTTATGAGAACGTTGACGAACAAATTTAGATTGGGGTTCAATGAAAACCCCAACCTTCCCTCAGACTGGCGCGATTTGTAAAAATGCAAAGACAGTCCTTTCCAGGTTTCGTATCTGGCCAGAACCAGTCCTAATGCCATTGAAACCTATAGCGCAATAGATCAGGTCAGGTGCATTGCGTCGAAAGGCATATCCATGAGACAGGGGTCGAACGATATTTCCCGCACTGTAGGGTACACTGTCATTCCAGTGCGAGTTGTACCAAAAACTGTTTCTTTTGAGATGAGTCATGGCTTTCAATGCACACCCTTTGATAAATATGTCAACGAGTGGAAGATTCATCATAACATCTAGAGCAGTGCCCGGTGTGCGGGGAAAACTTCGATACAGTTGAGCAAGCCATTCTTCAGAGTTTGGTGAAAGAGTGCTTGCGTGTTACCCACTAGATAACCGATGCATATGAGATTATCGTTCTTATCATTTCCGTGTAGATCCAGAGGACCTTTTCTGGCGATAAGGCGCATGTTTCGCCAAAAGCACCTTTGCATCGCCAAAAGCTTACACTTTGGTGGTTTTTGACTTATCATGCTTTGACCAAAGAAGCATGCTATGGATGGGAATGTCTTTTAGCACCAGGTGAGTCATGCCAGTATTTTTCCTACTTCTCGTGAAGAGAACGACATCAGTCTTAAAAGGATTAACAGTCCATCGTGCACCATTCATCGGTCCCATTTAGCGCCGCTTGTGCTTACGACAGACAGTCGCTGTTTCGGTGGGATGAAATAATAAAACTTCCTTTGTTTTATTGGTGTCTTATTATCTATGGAAAGCAATTGTATAAAATTTATTCGTATTAATCTCTTTTACCTACTTACTGTGTCATTCCCCTTCGGCGGCTATTCGGCAAATGGTGGAATGACGGTCATCAAGTTATTGACGAGGGTCGAATGTGACACAGTAAGCAGGGGTGTCATAGGTATATAACAGATTTACAAAAGATGAACTTAGTAGTTAATTCATTCGGCAATAGTCGCTAAACATGAGCCAACAGGGCCAAAGGCAACATCATCCGAATAGGCCTGGGCATAGATTCCAGAGGCATTGAGAGCATCGAGCAGGGAGCCGACCACCATGCATCATAACAGCGGAGACAGGACACCACCTTGCGGGCAGCCTCTGTTTGTGCCAGATTTGATACATTGTTCAAAGCCTGCATCAGCACAAGCATTGCTTTGATCCACAAAACCATCTACGCCATGCCTTCTAGCAGCGTTACACATGCTGTCGAAAGTTGGTTTATCAAAAACTCCCTCATGATGTCGACGAAAATGCCCAGCACGTTCTCTTTCCTGTCGAGTGCGCATTCAATTCTCCCACCTAGATTTTAAGGCACAGTCTCGCATGTTTACCCGTGCCTTTGCACACGTGCAACTCTACCAGTTTCTCCATGCTTTTCAGCAAGAAGGATGTTACACTGATTAGTCTAAAACTATTGGCGAGTGAGTAATCTTCTTTCCCTTTTTTTTTGGGAATAAAGAGCACTTTCACCTCGCGCCAAGGAATAGGTATATAGGCAAGTGCCAAGCTAGCAGTGAAAATTCTTTTCAGAGTAAGAAGCAGTATAATAAGGTATGTATATCGCATCAGTACCTGGCGACTTAAAGTAATCAAAAGGTGCCACAGCAAATTCAATGGCCTCAGTCGTGTCCGGAGTGACGCAATATACAAACTACGCCGAGTTATTTTCGTCGTTGCAGTCGCAGTTACCGTTGAAGGAGTATGCAACGAGCCGATGACAGTCTGATTTCCCGAGAAATGGGTCTGAAGCAATAAACTGAGAGTTTCAGCTTTAGACCTAGATAAGGTTAAATCGATAGACACTTATTCCAGTCATCTTCCGAATTAAATTTGAGTGACCTGTTCAAGAAGCTTCCTTACGAAGACATTGGAGCACAGTATTCCACTAGGAAACCAATTTCCTGCGGTTTTTAGGTTTTTAAAATTGGAATTCGACATATCTGTGGTCTGACAATGTAGCATCTGGTAAGACTCCCCAGATAGTGACGGCCTTCACATATCTGAAGATAGGGACAACTCAATCACTTCTCGTCGTCTCGCCATGACAAACGTTGGTTGAGATCCAACATTGTTAATATTAAGGTTATACGAAAGAGTGAAGTCTTAAAGATGGTCTCCTCTTAGATTACATTTGCTGCTGCTCAAAGCAATGTTTTGAGCATTAGCATCGCAACAAATAATGAGATCAGTCTTTCTGACATCACAGTACTCTACGAGGTAAAAACTAGCGGTGGCGGAGGTAGTACCGAATACCAATCCTACACGAAAGTCATAAAATCTTAAATCATTTGTATCTTGCTCTGGCAGTCAAGAACCTAGCCCGATCTTAATGGAGAGTTGATCCTCGCTAGTAAGAGGCGAAATGTTAGAGTGCTGGCACAAGCCCTCTACAACAGCCTTCAATAACTGCCGACGTTTTCTGCGCTGCGCACCACCGAGAAATGTCAAAAATGACAAAATGCATTTAATTGTGCAATAAGTAGCATGCCGTGAAAAGAAACATCGGAAGAAATTCGAACATGAAATTGTAGAAACTGGAGAAATGGCATGCTCAGTTAGAAGAAGTAAATCGACAGTTTTCAATACCATATAATAAAAATATATAAGGAAGAAAAATAGTGAGATTTATCCTATAAACCCAAGACCCTCGTGCAGGGACGGGTTAAGAATATCCCTGCAGCGATACCTATCGCTTGTCGTAAAAGGCGACTAAAACAAAGGTAAACAAAAATCACATCTAGGCAATTTAGAAAACACCAAGGTGAGCCTAGGGACACATATACCACCATTAAACTGCCCCACAAGTGTGCAGGCAAATCAGTGGGTTGACACGACTGGAGATCACCGGTGTCGTAAGAGTAAGATCAATCAAAAAAAAATAAAAAATCTGGAGCATGCCCGTGTCAAAAAGGAAGGGAAGAAAGAAAACGGTCAAACCGTAGCATTATGGAAAAGAACGCTAAAAGGAAAAGCACTACCCCGCCAGGCACTACTAATGGTCGTGATCCTGGGACGAGCAGCAATGCTCGGGTCAGAGCTATAGGATTTCCGGGGGATAGCAAAGTAATGCAACGGCGTAAGCCACATTTAAGAGTCGCGAGTTGGAGGTTGGAAGCATGAGTGGGCGCAGCTATGAGCTTGAAGAAATGATGGTTAGAAGGCGACTAGACATCCTGTGCGTACAAGAGACGAAATGGCGAAACACCGGTAATCGGGCACGTTTCTTGGACGTTAAAACAAAAGCCTATAAGATGTTTTACTATGGATTGGAACAAGGAAAAAACGGAATCGCCATCATCCTTGCGGCAGAGCTACTTGGCAACGTCTTAACCATTTCAAAGTCCAGTGACCGTTTGATGGCTCTCAAATTGGTGATGCATGGTGAGGTGTGGAACATCGTAAGCGCATATGCCCCTCAAGTAGGATGCGAACAAAAAGAAAAAGATGCATTCTGGCTAGATTTCCACAACCTTGCCAAAATCATCCCAAAGGAAGAGCTTTTGTTTGTTGGGGGGGGATTTAAACGGACATGTCGGAAAGACAAGCGAAGACTATGAAGACTACCACGGAGGGCTGGGATACGGCACCAGGAACTCTTTAGGTGAAGATATCCTAAACATGTGCAAGTCGTACGGTCTTATAGTGCTAAGTACCATGTTCGTCAAACAAAGCCGGCACCTGATCACTTATAGCAGCGGCGGAAATGAAACTCAAATAGACTATCATTTGGTATCCAGTTTCATGAAGCCACGAGCTAAAGATTGCAAAGTGATACTGGGAGACGCGATCGCCCCTCAACACCGTCTCCTCCTGACTGAATTTTTTATGGATGCGAGAAAGAAGTCAAAGCAGCAAACCAAGAAGTCTGAGAGAGAGAAGTGGTATAAGCTGGATAAAGGAAAAGGCGAAGCTTTTATCGCCAATATGGAAAACTACCTCTCTTCCATTATCGATGAGGTCGGTAATGAGGAGTTCAGAGCACAAGACATGTGGGATTCCCTACAACAATCTGGCGTGGAGAAAGCCAAATCACTGCTCGGAACATCTAAAGGCCCCTGCCAACACGCAAAAGAAACCTGGTGGTGGACAGACGAAGCCAAAGCAGTGATACACGAAAAGAAAATGGCTTTCCAAGCTTGGTCAAAGTGCTTTTCTACTAATAGAGAGGAAAAAGCTCGCCGTGAAAAGGTATATAGATGTTGCAAACGTATCGCGAAGAAAAAATGCGCCGAATTCAAAGCGAAAAGCATGGAAGGCCTCTTCAGGAGTTGGAAGAAATATCGTCTTCCGCGTCTGACAGGAACCAGGCTACCCAGGAGCTTCGACAAAACAATTTGAACAAAGGAGCAAATATCTTTAAGATAGCCGCCCAGAGAAGAAGAAATGCTCAGGAGATTCGTTTCCCAGAGTTTATTAACAATGCTGAAGGCCAACTCCTTGTGGAAGACGAAAAAATTCTCCACAGATGGCGACAGTATTGCGAGGAACTTCTGAACAAACAGTTTCCCCGAGTGTACTTTCCAAGAGCCGCCCCGAATTATGCCGAAATATCCGACATCACAGTCGAAGAAGTTCGGTACGCGGTTAAAAACTCCAAGAAAAGAAAAGCTGTTGGGCCGGGCGGGATACCCTCTGAGTTCTGGAAAAAGATGGGAGACATCGGGTCTAGATGGCTCATGGTTCTTATCTCCAAACTTATGAGAGGCGACACTATGCCTAATCAATGGAGGGAAAGCTATCTTCTTCCATTGCAAAAAGGAAAGGGTGATACGCGAAATTGTGATAACTACCGTTCTGTCAAGCTGATGTCGCACACCATGAAGATCGTTGAACGGGTATTAGATAGCCGACTGCGGAAAATAATACGACTATCTGATGACCAGTGCGGGTTTGTCTCGGGTAAATCAACAACAGATGCAATCCAAAGTATAAGGATCATGATGGAAAAGCATCGTGATTCTTCAAAGGACTTGCATATGGTGTTGGTTGATTTCGAGAAGGCCTTTGACCGGCAACCAAGAGATCTTTTATGGGTAGCGCTAAGACAAAAAGGAGTTCCAGAAACCTACGTGCGAGTGATTATGGACATGTACGAGAGCGCAACGACAAGAGTAAGATGCACCGCAGGAGTCACCGAAGAGTTCGCAATCAAAGTCGGTGTACACCAAGGGAGCGTCCTCAGTCCACTGCTCTTTATAGCAGTCCTTGATTGCTTGCTTGAAGGAAAAGTGACGGACCCCAATGTGCACCAGCTATTCTTTGCTGATGATGGGGCCATTATAAGTGATGATCAGGCGTCCCTACAACGAGCACTTGATGTGTGGGTGGACATTTTTGAGGGACACGGGTATCGTATTAGTTCAAAGAAGACAGAGTATCTGTGCTGTCCGTTCTCTGACCCTCATCAGCCTATTCCAGACATTTACTTGAATGGAAGAGTGCTTCCCAAGTGTGAAAAGTTTAAATATCTGGGATCTATGATTAATAGAGAAGCAACTTGTGATGACGACATCAAACATCGCGTAAGCGTAGGGTGGATGAAGTGGCGGGAAAACTCCGCCATCTTCTGTGATCGAAAAATGCCCCCTAAGCTGAAAGGAAGGCTCTACACTTCAGTTGTACGTCCGGCGCTCACATACGGTTCACAATGCTGGACAATGCACAAAAAGTATGAGAGCAAATTAACGGCAACTGAGATGAAGATGCTTCGCATGACAGCGGGAGTAACAAAGCGTGACAGAATTAGAAGTTAAAAAATCCGAGGAAGCCTCCACGTAAAAGAAACCATCACAAGAAATATAGAGCGCGACCGACTCAGTTGGTATTGCCATGTTCAAAGGAGAGATCCTTTGAACCCCGTCCAAAAGGCGTTATCAATCAACATTCCAATTTCAACGCGCAAAAAAGGCAGGCCGAAAAACAATTGGTGCAAACAAATGCAAAAACACCAGCATTTGATTGGCCTCAGCGATGAAGTAATCCCAAACCGGGAAGCCTGCGCAACTTTCTGAGGTCAAACCGGCAGACCCCACAAGCGGACCAGTAGGAATGCAGTTAAGTGGGAAGGTTATGGTCCTACACTTCTGACCATAACAACGGCGGAGAAAAAAGGAAAAGAACTGGTGCATCAGAAGTAGCGGCTAGCTTTGAGAAAACACGGGGAAAATTGGTGAGTCCGGAAATCATAAAAAGAACTATATGGAAGGCTGATTAACACGGAAGACCAGACTTTTTTTTTTGTACCGTTATATTTTGTATAAATAGAGTATCAGGATTTCAAGGAAGCATAGTTCAAAGTCGAAATTGAAAGGAATTTTTGAGATCAATTGACCATTTGAATAATTTCTCAAAATATGGCAAGAAATAATTACAACGAAGTTTTAGCAAAAGAAAAGTTATTGGTGATTTCAAAACGGATTATCAAGACATAAGATTATTGATAAATATGGAATTAAAAGATCAGTTGTTTCGTGGCTGATGCGGAAGTATGGGGAAGAAGGAAGGCCTCGAAAAACGACTGCAAAAAAGCAATCCATCCTACAAGATCCAGTTTCCTCTAATGAAATTTAAAACGACTTGCCGGTAAGTGCCAAAACGATTCCTAGAAGGTCTGTCCAATTGGATTTGTTCAGCCGCCACCCAGCACGAAAGCCGTTCATTTCTAAGAAGAACCGCAAGAAATGATGCGCCTTTGCGCATAAATATCTCAACCAAAATCATCCTATTTTCTAATAAATCTAAATACAATATAAAAAATTCAGATTGTATAACCGGAATAAGGAGACCGGTAGGAAAAAGGATGGATTCGAAATATTGTGGGGAAGTAAATGTGCTCGTCTGAGGATGCATCTCTGGTTGGGGGCCAATCGGGCCAATCTACAGAATAAGTGACATCATGGATTATTTCAAATATTCAAATATTTTAAAAAGAAGAAGAAATGCCACTGAAATGGACGTTTCAACAGGATAACGATCCAAAACGTACAAGTAAAGTTGTCAATACTTGGATTAATGCCAATAAAATCGAGGTTCTGGATTGGCCCGCGCAATCTCCTGACTTCAACCCTATTGAGAACTTATAGGAGATAGTCAACAGTCGAGTTAACAGGGACCAGGGCAAAAAATTGAAATAATTGTACAAGGCAGGGGAGGACGCTTGGAAAACATGCCTATGACCGTGATTGATAGCTTTAAAAATTCTATGAGGAAAAGATGTCTGGATGTTATAAAGGCAAAAGGATATGCAACAGAATATTAACTGTTTTATATTTTTTGTAAGGTTTTTAATTTTTTTTTTTTTTGAAACAATGGATGAAACATTGTATGTGCTATTTTTTATCCTGCGACGGGAAAATCATACTCGGGCACTTCAATGCGAAAATAGGAAAAGAAGGTCAATAAGTTCCGCCAGCTCAAAAAGTATGATTGTGAAACTTCAACATTCAAACACAAGAGAATACACAAGGCTACATGGATATCAACGAGTCGAATAATGCGCAACCCAACCCAACTCATAGACAGAAGATACCATACCAAAGTATGGTACCAATACTAGGCGTTAAAGCATACAGAGGAGGGGATTGAGATTCAGACCACATCCTCCTAATCATCATTAAAATTAAAAACCGGATCCGAATCCACAGAAGCGGATCACAGCATGGTGTAAAAACATTCAACGTTTTGAAGTTAAAGGACCCTCACATGCAGCGTTAAAACCAGGACGAAATTAATAACCGGTTCACCCTACTAGATGGCATAGAAACTAGCAAACAAGATAAGTAGAAGCAATATAATCAACAATAAAATGTGTTGTTAAGGAAGCAGCGGATAACAAACACAGTCTAGTGCAAAGTCCCAAAGGATAGCCTATGTTCGACGAAGAATGCGTGGAAAAAGCAAAATCCATGTTCCAAGATTTTAGGCCATGGAAAATAGCGGAAAAGATCATGGATAAAAAACGGCAATGGAAAAGGAAAAAGTTTGCCAAATTCAGAAGCAATGTGCGGCTAAAAACAAAGCAATGTATGCAGAGGTAAATGCGGTACGAAAAGAAACCATTCCTAGATAAGGATTTATCCACAACGGTAACGCGGACAATGATAGAACTCCACCCTAATGCAGGAAATGTTTCGATAAAATCCTGAATGCCAGCATTAATTGAAAACGGTGTCATCCACACAGCAGAAGTTCAGGTAGAATTGCCAACCCTTGGGGAAGTAAAAGACGCAATACATCGGCTGACGAAAAACAAGGCGGCAGAAATCGATCTAATACCATCGGAGTAAATAAAATATGCAGGAGAAAAACTAACAGAAAAGTTGCATGGGCACATCACAACTATTTGGAATAATGAAGAATATAAAAACTCGATTATTATTCCCGTATTTAAAATATGTTAAAACGTACTGTCGAATATTGTCTTAACGAGACTGGCTTCATGCGCAAAGGAAATAATCGGAGACTACCAGTGTGACTTCAGGAGGAATCACTTGACGGGTGACCCGATTTTCGTTCTACGACAGCTTTTAGAAAAGAAATGGGACTTACACGAAACGCTACACCAACTATTGTTAGTTTTTTAAAAAGGCATATGACTCTATAATTGGTTCGAAAATGTATCACATCCTTGTAAGGCTGGGAATCCGGAAAAAGTTGGTGAAACTAATACAACATTGTCTAAAGGACAAGTTAAAGTCGGAAATGTCTTATCTTATCTTTTTAATTTGGTGCTGGAATTCCTAATGAGATCCCATTCTAGCTTAAGCTGACAATCTGGACCTGAATGTGAGGAAACAGTAAAAAGAAATATCTAATAATGGTAGGAAGGGAAATAGGCTCAGAAGTAAATGAAGAGAAAACCAAATATATGGTCATTGGATCGATCGATCGGAAGTTTCGCATATGACTGTGCTAGAGAAACGCATTGAGAAAGTGGACGAATTCCAACATCTTTTTTACGGATGTGAAACCTGGTCTCTGATTTAAATGGAGATAAATAGATTTTGGGTCTTTGAAAATAAGGTCATAAAAAGAATTTGACGAGGAAACAGGCGAATGGAGAAAACTACACAATCAAGAACCCAAGCATTGTCCGAGTAATTATATCGCGAAGGCTAAAATGGACAGAACACATGGAACGAATGGACAGTGGACGAACAATCAAACGTAGGTAAAAGAACGTCCCCAAAACCGCGCCATCGATGGGAGGACAATATAAGGATAGATCTAGAAAAGATGGGACAGAACAGAGATACATGGAAGGAACACAGGCTCTGACATTCCGAGCTCCAAATGGCCGGTGATAATAAGTATGGGTATGCTCCGAAAACTTAAAAGATATAACGGGGGTGAACCCTCCATTCATTGGATGACAGCTTGGTGAAGTTTTCGGGAAAATTATGCATGTGACACGTTTTCAGTGGATGGATTGCGTTACAAGGCAAAGTTGACCGCCTCTTTTCGATTGAAATTTGAATTGAGGTTTATTTTCAATAGGCTAGCCTCACATTTCCCCCAAGGCCAAATGTGAGGCAAAAGCTGTTTCGCGAAATAAAATAAAACTTTATCAAAAGAATGACTATTTGTAGGTAGAGCGGATATTAGGCAAATATTGGGTTACATTGCTCTTCAATTCCAATTAAAAAATGCAGCTCCTTTCTACTGATCTACATATACCAATAGCTCTTGTTCGATAACCTTGTATTACATGAGAAATATTAAAAGAATTTGTGTAAGATTGGAAGGCTTTTTTCATACGGGTATTTCTTTTTTGGCCGAATGTGTTGTAGCCACCCTAGTTGGAATGTTCACATTATTCTCAACTCTTTTATCGTGATTGCACCCAGCGAATCGTACTTCATCAAATAAGTTTTAGAACCTTTCTACTCCCAACTCTACTGACACCATGCGTGTTTCTTTAAAAGCTTCTGAAGTAGCTATTGAAAAGCGATCTCTTAATTGCTATTAATCTAACCGCATCACCAGAACTGTCATTTCAGAAGCAAAATATTTTGGCCGAGCACATTCAATCGGGCACAAGATATTCGATAATGCACCCAGTCACGTTGCGCTCAGGTCGAGAAATAGGTCCAACGCAGATATTGATTTTGGTCAATCAAGAGATGTTGGATTCCAACTGACTTGACTGTCTATCGAAACGGTCACCGCTGTATGATCATCGAGTGTCTATCTGTTTGTGAACATCCTTTATGTCTTCCACTTGCTTTTTTCCTATTTATTTCAGGGTGCTTAGAGGGGGAAGACACAGAAAAACACACCTGAGATCAAAGGTCTAATTGAAAATGTGAGGCACAAATGCACAAATAGTATTTGGTATTAGCTCTGGTGGTGTGTCCATTGGACGTCCTCAAGAGGTGGGGAGGCAAAGCACGAGAACTGGATTTTCCCAGTACCCCCGCTGGATATGCAAGTGTCGAAGATGTTTCTAATGTAATTTGTTGCCAGTTAGTTACCATGGGTCATCGCTGCGCCAAGATGGAAGGAGTCACGTCGAATGTGTGTTTGGATATTTGGTTTTTCGCTTGTTGCTTTACTGTATATTAATGCATGGTGCCCACTTGGAGTATTATTGTCTCTTTGTCGTTTTTTTTTTTTGTTTTTTTTGTTGAAGATGAAACTCTCTACGCATTGCAGTGAGTATCGCCCGATGAAAACGGGCTATCGGCACAGCCTGATCGCGCTATGCTGTGCATATGAAAATATTAATAATTTAGATGTACCGTTAAGGTGGGATGGGAAACAAACAGCCTTGCGCTTATCGATAAGTCAATTGCTGGAAACGGACATCAGATGTAAATGGAAGTTTTATAGGCAATTTCGTCTATCAGTAGGAGCGTATAAATTGTCGTTTGCATCTTCCATAGCTGTTGGTTTTCAGTGACAGAATTTTCGATTCTGAAGAGGAGTTGATTGAGGAAAGCTTTGGTAATATCAGTGAAAATTGGATAGTAAAAAGTGATTTTGGAAGTAGTATCGTCTAGAAATCAAGTCGAAGTGGGATCAGTTAAGACTCATCGTGACCTGTAAAAAAAGGCAGCTTAAATGTGGCGATCGGGTTAGTGCTTCATCCAAAATTAGCTCTGCATGTGGCTATGTATGGCATCAAAATAATCAGGTTCTGGAATTCAAAATAACGGAGCCTTTTCCACTGGTTAAAATATTGTATTTTACCAAGATTGTTGTGAGGTTTTAATGGACTGGCCTTCTCCTTAGGAAGGCAAGACAATGTTGGATCCTGAAGTATTGGTTGTCTGCCTTATTCCCTTGTCAGTTCCGGTCAAAAATAAAAAGGAAAAAAGGGAATGATAGGTTTTTAAAATACAAAGGTCCCAATTTAACGGCACTACTGGGGCCTGAAGATGTTGGAATTTAAACGATTACCATTTCCGTGTCTAAGCGATTAAAACCTCAATTATATGATTGCCAAACTGTTTGAATGTGCACCTTGCTGAAACCACAGGAAGTATGCATCTTTCTTCGACAAGCAGGATTACCTAGTCATAGACATACAAGGAATCAACGTTAAAGTCTATAGGATATATATGTAGGTAAGATGGCTACCAGAATGCAAAAATTAATACGCTGTTTTGATACTATGCTTGACTAGGGTCATGAAATGAAGATGTTAGTTGATGTTCAGGGGAAAAACACTGTAATTTTGTAATATGATTGTTACGGCATTCGGACCCCATCTCATCGGCGTCTGGGGTCAATATACTAACCACTGATTTATGGTGTTTCTGTGAATTTTAGAAGCCGAAGCCTTAATATAATTAGATGCTGGTGTTATCAACATTTCATTTTTTGGAGAAGGCTAAAAGTGGGAACTTGTTCAAATACTCTGACGGGTTCAGCAGAATTGTAGTGAATGTTAATTGAGTATCTTTCTCTTTTGGAGCAAAATTTGGTGCGACACTTTTCATTCCCAAAGCATAAGAAAATATTTCACCAGAAGCATATTAGTATGCCAACATTTTCAACTTTCCAGCACATTAGCTGGAGCTTCGAAAGTGCTCTTTTTTATCGTCTTCATTGTCTTTTTGGAGACGCTTATACCCCTTTTAAGCGAGGTTTTACAGGCAAGACCTTTCTAGACGTTTGCTGCACTTAATCAATTAAATTAAAATATCGAATGCAGATTCTCAGCTATTATATGTATCTGACTAAATAACCGGCTTTGTTAACAATTAGAAGTATAACGAAATATAATGAAAACCGGACTAATACAACTGAATATCGTTTTTGAACACACCTTGTATTGCAATAAAAAAACTACGATATAATTAAATTAAATATTAGGGACCCCGCTTAATTGGAGAATCTGACTTTGAGGCAGTAAATACGAACCGCAGCTCAAAATTGATGGAGAAATACTAGTAAGTATGAAAGCTTAATGCAGGCCTTAATTACAACGAATTGTACAGTGTGATCCAATATGTGGCTCCGAAAGTAAACGTAAATAAAACACATTTGTGATTTGATTCCGATTAAATTTTAATTCAACATATTGTTTGGATTCCGTCATTGTGAATCGATTTTAACATTATACATTCAAATTTCACCCTCCAAGGGAGCTCCTGCAGGACTCTCTTCCGCTTCATATTGGACAACTAGCTGGATTCACCGCTTTGCTGGGTCCTTAAATAAATGCATACATATGCACATAAAACACGTCATGCGGATATACAATACAATATTTTCTTCTTTTGTTTCTGAAGTTGAATACACATACATATAATTGTATGTATATAATTTCCGAATCTATATGTTAATATAGAATTAAGTTATGAAATGATATGCTCAACTGTTTAATGCAAAATTAAAATTTTAATTTACGAATAATTTTTCACATTGAAAAAATTTCATGGTAAACAATATTACGCATTTTTCCGTCTTCTGCTGACTTCCAACTCTTGAACATCCTATGTATAATTGACCATGGGAAAAGTAAAGTTCCTCTAATTGCAAACCAGTAACCGATAAAGTTTGGCCTTGGGATTTATTTATTGAAGTTGTGAAACTCAGCCGAATAGGAAATTTTAGTCTTTTGAACTGGAAGGGGGTATCGGAAGGTATAAGTGGCCATAGCCACATCCAGTAATTATGGTAGCTTCAATAACATGAGGTAATAGTTTCTTAACCACAAGTCTTGTTCCATTACAGAGGCGAGGTTGGTCTAAATGTCGCAAAAGCATGATAGGTGCTCCAACTTTTAACTGCAATTTAGTAAGCCTGATGGTTCTAAAGAATTTAAAAATTCGGTTGGATAGTGCACAACTTCCTATAGATCCACCACAGTATCAATCGATTTATATGTTTGGCAGTCCCCAGGTATAATCCCCAGAAGTTGATTGTTGATGTAATGATGACAGTAAAATTTCTTGGTGCGAGTATTGCTCTTTCGCATATCCATTTATTATCAAGGTAATTTTTTGCCTAGATTTGGAAATATAATACCTTTTCAATCAGGTCATTGATCGAATCGCCCTTTGTACTGACTTGATCAGATTTCAAACTTCCATCAATATCAGGACATAATTTACCTTCTCCCAATTCAATTAATTTTTTAGCAAATTCACTGGATAGTGTATCGCCAAGACGTACAATCTAATATGTCTTGTAGTGTTCGGTCAATGGCTTCTAATGCTCTTTTACGGGCTATAGTACATTCATCCCAAACCGTTAGCTTACTCCTTTTAATCATTTCAGCCATCCCAGATGTCGTACTAGTATTATACACAGGCAAATCATTAGCGTTCAGGTTTAACGGAAGTTTGAAAACAGAATGAGCCGTTCGACCTCCAGGAAGTAACGTAGCAGCAATGCCAGATGATGCCACAGCTAGTGCTATTTTTTTCTGCTGTCATAACTTAGCAAGCAGAAGCTTTGTCACAAACGTTTTCCCTGTACCACCTGATGCGTCAAGAAAATATATGCCACCCATATGTTGTGCAACTTGGTTATTAAGCACGACAGAATAGACATGATGTTGATCTGGTAACAATTTTGGTTCATATTCCTGAATATATTTGGTGAGACTATTGATGTCGTACAAAGTCTCCCGTAAGATCTCAGTACGTATATTAGGAAGACCAAAAGAATGTAGGTTTTCTCCACCCAGGGAAATATTTTTGTTCCGATATCAAGTAAAGCTTAATAATAAATTTGATCCGAAAGCCAATTTCCATTTCAAAAATTTGAATTTAAACTTGGTATCTAAAATCTTCTGCCAAATTATCTTTAAATTTCATCCATAATTCCAAAGGATTGCTAATTTCACATGTTCTAAGTAGGATTGCAAGAAGGCACCTAAGATTTTTTGCTGTCTGCAATGGTATTGCCTCTAGCAATGTTGCTTCCCACTGTTTGTCATCTTCAAGTAATCCTCGCTTAAAGCAAGCCTCTCGATAAGTTTCACAGACATAATCACTTACAGTTCGCAAAGATGCGAATGTGGTAGGACCTGTGACTTCATGAAGAAGTGGTCGTAAAAGAAAGCATTCATGTTGGCTAGGATGGACAGTGTAAACTCTTCCAATAGCAGTATCGCATTTAATGCCCGGATGGCCCTCAACGGCTTTAGCCCTTTTTCTCCGGCTCCATTCGTTGTTGTTCCAAGTATAATATTATACGACTATGATGGCACCGGGTTATACAATAAAGTTCTAGCAAAAAAGTCTTGTTGACATAGTTTGAAGAAAGCTGTGAGTGTAGTGTCTCTTGGAGATTGCGCTTGTCTTGTGGCGGCATCTGCTGTGAAATAGACCCTCTGACCATTTTCCAAATGGACAGTTAGGTTTTGCACGGTTGGGTATCTATCATAAATAGCAAAACCGAAGATTCTCCAGAATGCTTCATTACTGCTTATACATATATCGACCCATTTGATATTGCGTAACTTCATTGTGGACGGTTGTATCTTGAAGAACATACATAGCAGCATCGGATCCCTTGTTCACATACTTACATATGTACGTATTTGATTGATTTTACGGAATCACAAAATTCTACGTTTATATGAGCATTAAATGTCTTTGATAAAAGAGGACAGTAAGATACAATCCACCTGTTATCAATTTCGTGCTGCCCTATCTTTGTTTGAAAGCCACCATCTTCAGGTTTTCTTCGCTTATAAGAAGAATATCCATCCGCACCAATAATTTTTTTTGGGAATCTTTTGGAACATCTATTGTCTTTCATGCAAGGAGAATTGTAATTGAATAAGCCACATGGACCATGAACCATCTGTGTCTGAATAATTTCAAATAGTGTTTTGTCTTTTGTAGGATCTGGAAGTTCTGCAGATATGAGCGAATCAATTTCATTGGAACGAACTTTGCTTTTAAGCCATATTAAAATGTGGGCGTGAGGCAACCCCCTTTTTTGCCATTCTATGGTATACATGTGGCATTGAACAGGTCCAAATATATGAAATTTCGTAATTAGATCCATTAATCTTACCAATTTTAAACGAAAGACTCTGGCAATAAGATCATGCCGGTGAAAATAAGTTTGACCAGGCAGTAGTTCATTCTGAATTTCCGTTCATTTAGCATTGCATTTAAATGTTATAAATAGGTCAGGACGTCGATGGTTTCGCACATATGTCATCGCGTCCTGTGTCCTCTCATGCATGTACCGAGGGCTTCCTGTGAAACTTGATGGAAGAATACAAATTTGGCCTAGATTTCTCCCGGTAGCATGTAAGAATCAACTTGAAGTTCTTTTTGGTGAGTAACTATATAGCACAATCTTTCTGCCTCTATCTTTGCATACATGTCTACAGCAAGTTGGTTAAATAGTTGCTGACATAGATGGAAATGGTTAAAGTTGTCATTGTGAGTCAGGAATAACAGCTATAAAAATCCATGCAAGAAACAGTCTTTCTTGACCTTGAATTTGCCTGAGGAATACGGAAATGGTAACCATGTTCTCCATTTGGGAATAAAATGGGATATTGTGAGGCATCATAATATCTACATATGTATGTGTTTCCCTGATACGTTTGATACCCCCAATATCATGGTTTCTATATTTTAGAACAACGTCTCTTTTGCCATGGTCTTCATCATTTATTATAATAGCAACTTCATTGCATACAGGAGCATTAAAACGTCGAACATGTTCCCCAGAAGGTCTATTGTCAGCATCAATAATAATTGTATACTTCTGCACAGATAAGTGTTCCAAATCATACTTAAAACTTTGAACGTAGCTATTTGTTACGTGCAGCATTTCTTGTAGTTTCAAAATAATGCCTAATCTAGTTTTTTGGTGGCTACTACATCTATTCTGTGCTTGTTGCTGATTGTCGCCAATAAAATAGATTTATAAGTAGGTATTTAGGCTCATTGCCTGGAAGTGGTTGGAGGGACCCAAATCTGTGATACACCTGCCCCTGTACCTTAAACGTTGGCATGAATCCTCTTTCTATAATGACGTTGGCCTCAAAAGATGTCATCTGAAATGCCGAGTTGTATTTTCGAATGTGTTGCAAAAAATGTTTGGATTGAGATGCTGTGCCTTTAAGAAGATCTTTTAAGAACAGTGGTGGTTCTTGGTGTATGCTCAGTTTAATTTTTCCATTGGGGCAACATATGCCTGATTGTTTTGCTTCGAATATTTTTGCACAGCAATGAAAGCACAATTCAGACATGGGGCCAACTTACAATTTCTTCATAATTTAAAGCGCATCGATACGCAAATTCCTTACCTCGTTATTTCTAATACTTCGTATGTTAGCCATTCGATTTGCTTCAGCTTGAAGCCTGAAGTGAAGTTCATCACTTATCTCTCTGCAGCGTGCAATCCTTTTACGAAGAGCACCAGAGGATCTCCAAGCTAAATTTCTGTTTTTTTGTTGGTGGCATGCTATGAACTAAAATAAAACATTGGTCAGAATAAGACGTTTGAATAGTTAAGCACACAGAAAGCGGACTACCAAGGACATTTGTCTGTTTGGGTTGGTTAACCCTATCACACTTTCTATGCTAAAAAAATAATTATTTCACTTACCGGTTCTTTCAGTACAACCAAAATTCACTAAACTAAAAACGTTTTTGTTTGATTACTTCTTAAAGTTGGAAAAGTTTCTATCACTCCAAAGATTACTTCAGAAGTGCAATACTGTTCGAGACAGAGAAAATTCAAAAGTTAAACAAAATAGCATACAGAGAATAGAGAAAACAAAAAAAAAAGGAGCCGTTAAGTGCACGTAAACATGTACCCAACTTTCCCATTTACCGTTGTATTATTGACAACGAATACTAGCGAATATTATTTTTGGTTGTATGTATATACATAGGTTGCTATTTATATTTTGAGCCTTGGCAACATTAAGTGTTTGATGACGTCAACTGACGTTTCCAATTGAAAGTTTGACTTTTTTACCAATAACTTTCTTCTTGAAATTTTATCATTTCAGCACAATTTGTATTTTTCACAATGATTTGCAAATTTTGTCTCGGCGAAAAAATGGAATTAACTCGTGAACATTTTAGTGCGATGATTTTTTACGGCTTTCGACGTGGATTATCAAGACAGGAGTGCATAAACGAACTTACTTCGATTTTTGGCAATGAAGCCCCATCCTTGGCCACGGTATAACGAATTTAATCGTGGTCGCAGTTCGCTCAGGGATGAAAGTCGTGAATGTCGTCCAAAATCAATTGTTGTTCCAGAAAACATGGATGCTGTGCGCGAACTGATATTGCAAGATCGTCTGTGATTTATCGTGAGATTGAGGTATCCTTCGGCTTTAGATGTAGAGAAGCATCAATAAAATATTTCAAAATATTGCATGAACATCTGTGAAAAAAATTGTTCTCGTTGGGTTCCGCATAATTTGACAAAAGCTCAAAAAGATGCTCGTGCAAAGAAATGCTCAAGAAATACAATCGCGGCGCATCAAAAGCTATATAGGTGACGAATCTTGTCGACAAAAGTGATTCGTGCGCGTTTCTTCGGAATAATTGGACATGTGGTAACCGTGCCGTTAGAGCAACGGAAGATCATCCTTCATCATGACGATGCAAGCTCTCACACATCGACTGAAACAACCACCTGTTTGACTGGCCAAAACGTCGAATTGATGGGTCATCCATAACGTTCCCATCTTTCTTTCGCTGAAATACAGGATAAATTGAAAGATATATGTCATTTATCAGGATTAGAAAAGAGAAAAACAGGATTATTACAGATATTTTGGACCTCTTCCGAATACTTTAAACTTAACTTTTACAAATATTCACTTGAAATAGAGACAGTTAACATGGAACACCAACCATTTATCTATGAATAATCTTGCATTTGGATATTTCTCGATTAAAAGAGGAGCGCCAAAATCTTACCAACCTTATTTAAATAACACAGACAAGACACACACAACGAAACATATAACTATTCAGACTGATAAATACGCTAAAGTACATATGTGTGGGAAACACAGTCACTCACGGAGACAAAATTAAATTATAATTAGAACACTGTAAACAAATGGGTTTCAATCAAAGGTTTTGAATCTTGGAAAGAAAGATCTTTGGTGGTGAGTTTTAAGGTGTAATGCCAAAGTTAAGAAGATGAAGATAAAATAATTTTAAACTCTGTGAATCTTGAATAGAGAGTTGTGAGTTGAAATGATGCCTGCATTAGATTACAGTGTTTTCGTAGGAAAATATTGGCATGAGAAAACAGGATAATCCTGCGAAATACAGGATAAGTGGGAACGTTAGTCATCCTCCATATAGCTCTGATTTGGCATCAAATGAAGGCGAAATAACAAGTCTAGGGTTTTTTTTGCAATAAAACGAAGACGGGTCGTGTTTTGTGAGCTGTGTATTCATACCTCGCTATTCGTATTCATATCTTCTTGCAAGTGGTGATCCAAACCTAATTTGATTTTAAAAGTGCTTGGAAATTCGAACCAAATATGTCGAATAAGATAATACAAAAATTAAATTAGGGGGGATAGGTGAATGCATTATAAGTTTTAGAATTCTTTGTCACTTAGCATAAACAAATGAATGAAGAAATAAACCTTTCGAATTAGATCCCAATTTTTCTAGAGTTTCACATTTTTCAGACTCACACCCCAATACTAATATACCATAACAATACCACACTCAAAACAACATAAAAAATCGTTGACCCATCGTTGAGTTAAATATGGCTGGTCTTCCTTGGATAAAATATTCCGGAGGTAAACTAGCTCCCCGATCGGATATCCGGGTGGGAACTATCCAAGGTAAATCATCCAATAAAAGAAATTCACAAAAACTAAGGAATGTTTGGATCGTGGAACGTACGGAGCTTGAACTGACCGGGTATTTTCCAAACAGCACTGATTGACATTGAAATTAGTAAATCTTCATTAGCGACAAAGTTTAATTTTTTTATTTTTCTTTATTTCGTATTTTTTTTTTTTTTTATAAAAATAAAACTAAACTATATTTAATCCTTAAACCCACCACCTCCTAACACCTTAGCCTACCTTATCCTATCTTAACCTACCCTAGCCTATGTAGCCTATGTAAGCCTGCCATTGGCGTTTGGTATACCTTGCCTTGACGAGGCTGACTTGAAACTGACCACTGACACAGTCCGCTAAAACCACCAAAAACGTTGATGTTTCTCGATCTCGGCGTGAAATCGACTTATTGAACCTGAGGCACTCATGATCGCGGAGCGCGACATCACCCTCGTAGAGGAACCGAACGGAAAAGAGGGCTGCGTGGAAGATTATCATTATCGCCAATCTATCCTAGATCAGCTCACATTGGTCTAAATAGAGCCGCTAAGGCGCACTCTCTCATGGTACAAGTAGTTGGGGTAATACTCGTAAGCCCCGGGGATCAGGTTATTGACCGAAGTCATTGCTTTTGCAATATGACTTTGAGTCAGTTTTATCAGAAAATTATCCACCCGTAGCCCTATTGCATAGGACCTCGCTGGGGTAAAATTTCGTGTAATCAGATTCGGGTGTCCTATGTAACCCGAGACAAGTCCTGAGACATTGTCTCTCAAACACCCGAATCCTTTCCATTAAGCTGGCTCCACATTGAAAGAGACGGGACATCCATAGGCAATCATGGGTCGGATTAAGGCCATGTAGCAAATTACCTTCACTTTGGAATCAAGTTAGCTGCTATGAAACAACCATCTTGTCAGAGGGAAAGCGTCCCGGGCCCTTGCCAGAGCAACATCTACATGTGTGTCAAAATACAGACCTCAAGGTTTCTGAAAAGTTATTGAATGTCGAAGAGAAGCTATTAGAAGCTACCAGTTAACACGTTGAACATCATATATAGTAGTGTTTACTTATGCCCAACCGACTGAGCTTGTAGTGAAGTTCTTCTAAGCAGACGGTGTCGAAAACTTTTTCCAAGTCAATCAGGCAGGCACTAATGCATTGGTTCTTATATTTGTTTCATTGGATATCCGGTAGGAGTTTTGACATGGCATGAATAGTGTCATGCCCCGCTCTGAAAGCGAATGGTTATACGGAATGATTTTATTGTTTTCAACCCATTTAGATAAACCTTGTTGATACTCGAAAGAAGATTTATCGACCGGAGATTTGCCGGGTTAGAGATATCCTTACGCCTCTTGGGAATTGGTTCACCACACCTGTCTTTCAGTGCACTGCATAATATGCACTTTTGAATAGGATGGTGAACAACTCTACAGCCACTTGTGGAGAGTGTCTGAGCACAACATTGGATATCGGAGAGCGGCAAAACACTATCCAAGTATGACAAAATTCGCTAAGATTGATTTATGATCCCCTGATAGTGTTATGTATTTTAATATGGTATTCGACCGATTAAGTGGCGGTGCAAAGTAGACACTAGTATCCCACTAGCTTTTTATACAAGAATCATACTAGCTGTAATTTTAAGTAAATAAACAAAAAAATGCAATACTTTTATGAAAAGTGGTAATATTTTTATCCTAGTCTAAAATACAAACAATGAGGTAAGCAATATGATATAATATCTCCAAATTGTCTAGTCTAATCTGCCTACCGATAGAAATTTTTCGACTGAAATTTCGCATTACAGTTCCGACAATTTCTTTTAGTACATAAATCGTTGGCGGAATATTGACGTACTCGTGTAGTTAATTGCTAACATGGCTAAGAGGTCAAAAGGTTAAAAACTCGCCAGCCTAGGAATTTTGTCATGCATTCATATATGGAGAGACTGTCCCATTATTTTCTTGTTTTTTGGCAATGTTGTTTGTCCACATATATCGAAAAAAGGAAAATAATCTCAATGATAATAGGTTGAACAAAAGAGAGTCTCAGCCTAGAGCCAGTAAGAAATCAATATTTGTTAAGATAGTTAATCTAGTTTCAAGCATATTTGCCTAGCTTATAAGAAATGTTTAATAAAAATTAATTTCAAATTATAATAAGGAAAATGAGCCTCATCACTCAGAATGATTTCTTGTTAAAAACCATGATCTCGTTCATGCTGATTAATTCGAAGCTCTGCGTAATCAATTTTCTTCGATTCTTGTGTCAACTCAATTGCTCAATTCCTACATCGTCTTGAAATGAGTACATTTGGATTTTCAGTTCTCTCCTAGTCACGGCGGCTGAGCTTGCCGCACGTATCGATATGGAGCTGGGAAGGGTATTTATCATGTCAAGCAGGAACAATAACATATAAACGATTTTGGTTGGCGAATTGGGAACCTTTGGTTGGCATCACTGAGAAACCTAAACCCTAGAAAGATAACGTGCGCCTTAGAGGCGCCCGCGATATAGATTTTTAGGATAGGATAGAATAGGATTTTAAAATCCTACATAACTTTATTTTAAATGAAAAATAACATATATTTGTATTTTTTTAGTTATTAACAATGTAACAACTCATTGAAACTATAAAATAAAGAATAATCATTTTAATTTTTAAAATAAAAAGGGTTATAAAATTGTGCGCCTCTCAGGCGCATGTTTATCTTTTCAGTACTATAAAATAAGATTATCTTTCTAGGGTTAAGGAATAGATCCCCATTTATTGGCTGTGTTAATTGGAGTTAATAGTTAAGATGGCAACAAATTAAGCCAGTTGAAAGTGGTACAAGTGGGCGATACGCTTTAGAATAGGTAGAAGAGAAGGACAGATAAAAGAAAACAGGCCAGAGACTATTACTGTGTAAATTAGTGCGACAATTTCATTGTGCAGCATAAGTGTCCATTATTTTTCGTCCCTTGATGATCGGTTGTGGAAACGAAATCTAACCAAAGGCATGCAAGGAAGGATTTTGATTCTGAAAATCTTATATCCCCAGAGTAATCTAAAGTTCAGAGTCCAGAGTATATTTGCAGATATTATTACTAAAATATAATTGGAAGGAAATGTAATCAAGATTAACGATCGAATGCAGATATTTCAAGGCTAGATCTCCATCAAATTCAGTAACAAGATTTTTTTTTTTTTTTTTTGTTGGAGGCTTCACAAATACTGGTCCATTGTATTACCAGGCAGACACCTTGTCTTTATTATATTTTCCCCGTTGTCCAGAGAAAAGTGAGGAGGGGCCTCAGTGATGTAGAGCTAAGAGATTCGGCACCCACCACGTCGGCCCCAAGGATGCGCCACCGTGCGCGAGCGGAGGAAGGACAGTCGCAGAGAAAGTGTTCTGCTGTGTCATCCTCCTCGCAACATGCAGCACAGGTTGGCGTGTCACTGATGCCAAGCACGTAGAGATGCTTGGCAAAAGTGTAATTGCCTGTAATGACGCCCGTAAGCCTTCTGCAATCATTTCTCCTTAAGGATAAGAAAAATGATGCGGACTTCTTGCAGACATCAGTGCGTACGGGCTTAGTCATCCTTTATCCTGAATATTCCCCCCATCTACGATTATGTGCATTAAAGACTCAGTCATTGATGTCAGATTTGACCGTGGAAGCAGGTAGACCTAAGGCGGGTTTAGGTCCTGAGAAACTCTCCTCTGAGCCCCTTCTAGCGAGTTCATCGGAGATTTCGTTTCCTGGGATCCCAGAGTGACCTGCGGCCCATATAAGCCTAAGTGAATTTAGTCTTCTCACTTTGTTTAAAAAGGTATTCAGTTCATGCATTAATTTGGAGTTGGATAGAGGGTTGGACACAGCTTTGAGTGCAGCTTGGCTGTCATTGCAGACGCCTATGCTTTTTCGCTTCCACCTGTGTTTCACAACATAGTGCATGGCCATTAGGATTGCGTAAATCTCCGATTGAATTTCGTGCTCAAAGAAAACTCCAGCGCCGGATCCCTGCCCAGTCCTGGAGCCATCTGTGAAAATGCGAAAACATTCCATTCCAGGTTCTGTGCCAAAGTCAGTCCTGACGCCATGGAAATGTGACTCTGAAATTACAGCGCAGTAGGATGACAGGTGTCATTGCGTCAGAAGGCATATCCATGAGACAGGGGTCGTAGGATATTTCTCCCGCAAATACACTTTCACTCCAATGCGAGTTGTACCAAAGACCATTTCTCTTTAGGCGAGACATGGATTTCAGTGCGCACGCTCTGATATACATATATGTCAAGGGGTGGAAGATTCATCATAGAACCTAGAGCAGCTCCTGGTGTATCAGGGAAAGCCCCCGTGCAGCTGAGACAGACCGCTCTTTGGAATTTGGTGAGAGAAGCCACAACGTGTTTGCGTGTTAGCCTGTTCCACCAAACAACCGATGCCTATAAGATTATCGGTCTTATCATTGCCGTGTAGATCCAAAGGACCTTTTTCGGCGATAAGCCCCATGTTTTGCCAAAGGCACCTGTGCATTGCCAAAGAGCTGACAGCGCTTTGGTGGGCTTGGACTCAACATGCTTGACCAAAGAAGCTAGCTATCTAAGATGACTCCCAGGTACTTAGCTTCTTTGGATATCGGGACGGGAATGCTTTTTAGGACCAGCTGAGTAATGCTAGTATTTTTCCTCAGAGAACGACATCATTCTTAAGAGGATTAACCGACAGCCCATTACTCGAGCACCAGTCTTCGATCACATCTAGCGCCGCCTGCGCTTTGAGACAGACAGTCGTTAAACATGAGCCGACAGAGAGAACAGCAACATCATCCGTAAAGATCTGGGCATAGATTCCAGAGGAATTGAGAGCATCGAGCAGAGAGTCGACCACCATGCACCATAACAGCCCACCTTGCGGGCTGCCCCTGTTTGCTCCAGACTTGACACATTGTTCGTGGCCTGCATCAGCGATCAATGTTCTGTGCACAAGCATTGCTTTGATCCAGAAAACCAGTGCTTCATCTACGCCATGCCCTCTAGCAGCGTTACACATGCTGTCGAAAGTCACGTTATCAAAAGCTCCCTCAGTTTACGAGTAGTTTTAAATTTAGTTTTAAATTCATTTTTATTTCATATTATTTTATATCTATCTTACCCTAGACAAGGGTAAAACTAGCTTAACTATCTTAACAAATGTCGACAAAAATGCCTAGTACTTACTCTTTCCTTTCGCGAGCGCATTCAATTCTTCCAACTAGGTTTTGAAGCGCAGTCTCGCAGGATTTTCCGCGCTTATAAGTATGTTGCATGTCCGAGAGAGGATGCATTCGAAGGGCAACTTTGCGCACGTGCAACTCTACTACTCGTAATATCTCCATGCTTTTCAGCAAGAAGGATGTTAGACTAATTGGTCTAAAACTCTTGGCGAGTGAGTAATCTCCTTTCCCTATTTTGGGAATAAAGACCACTTTCGTCGCGCGCCAAGGAATAGGTATGCAGGCAAGTGCTAGGCTAGCAGTGAAAATTCTTTTTAGAGTAGGAAGCAGCTCTTCTACACCTTTTTGCAGCATAACAGGGTATATCCCATCAGTGCCCGGCGACTTGAAGCCATTGAAAGATGCCACAGCAAATTCAATGGCCTCAGTAGTTGCCACGCGTGACGCAACATACCAGCTACGTCGAGTTGTTTTCATCGTTTCAGTCGCAGTTTCCAATGAGGGAGTGTGAAATGAGCCGATGACAGTCTGATTTCCCGGGAAATGGGTCTGAAACAGTAAACTAAGAGTTTCTGCTTTAGACTCGGTAAAGGTACCATCAGACTTTCTGAGTACATCTAGCTTTGTCGATTTTGCTCGTTCGAGAATGTTAACCAACTTGCTGGTAGCGCTCAGGGATTTGATATCTTCGCAGAAGGACCTATAAGAATCATTCTTCGATCTACGAATAAGCTTCTTATATTCCTTCTGCTTCGATCGATATTTATTTCAGTCATGTTCTCAGTTCGACTTAAGCGATCTATTCGGGAGACTTCTGGCTGCCTTGCGACAACATTGGAGCTCAGCGTTCCACCAGGGAATTGACTTCCTGCTGGGAGGTTTTTTGACAGGACATGCGAGTTGGAAACAGTTGGTGATGGCGCTGCTCAGGTTATGAACGCCATCCTCCACCAATTGCTTTGTTTTGAGTTTAGGTAGGGATTGAGTGGATTTTTCAAGCTGCTCTCTGAATCGCACCCAGTCCGTCTTTCGCCGATTCCGCTTGGGCTGCGAAGGGGAGATCCCACACTTCAATTGGAATTCGATATATGTGTGGTCTGACAGCGTAACATCTGGTAAGACTCTCCAGTTAATGATGGCCTTCACATGCTTATTAAGGATTAGGTCAATCACTTCTTGTCGTCTCGTCGTCACGATGCGATGGTTGGTTGAGAGCCAACATTGTTGATGATAAGGTCAGGCGAAAGAGTGAGGTTTAAAAGATGGTCTCCTCTCCGGTTGCATTTACTGCTCCCCCAAACAGTATTTTGAGCGTTAACGTAACAAGATGGTGATAGCAATACCCGGAAATGTATTGTATAATAGAGAGTTTGAGGAGTGATTGATATTTGATTGGTCGGGTGACCAGCTGGCGTCTTTATGGATGTCTATATGTTGGCAAAAAGTGAGCAAAGTCAAGTAGCCTGAATTCAGTCTCGCCCTAGGTTAGGTTAGGTTAGGTTTGAGAGGGGAGTGTGATGGTTAGACATCACTTCCACTCGGAGGCCAAGAGGCCCATTGTGATTCCCTTCGTTTGTGTGGGTACACATAAAATTAACCTGTCCTATCACGTGGTGGCTGAAACCACCCCGTGCTCTTGATGAATCTTAGAAGAACCGATATGTCTGCATTAACCACGTCCGCAATTTCTGTAAAGAATCTTTGGCCTAGCGACACTAGGCGTCGATTCTGGAGAGCTGGACAGTGGCAAAGCAGATGTTGGATCGTCTCAGTTTCTTCCTCATCGCCGCAGCTCCGGCAGAGATCGCTGGATCCCGAGTCCCATTTCAAGACAAGACGCGTTGCTCCAATGGGACAGTGTCCTGTGATCACTCCGACGAGCATACGCATCGAGTTACGGTCCAGCGCCAGGAGCTTGTTTGTTTTTCCGACATTGAGCTCTGGCCACGATGATCTTGTCGTGTAGCTATCGTTTCTTGTAAGCCAAGACGAGTTGGCCTCTTTGATGATTATGTCGTTTATGATGCGGTATAATGCGCTGATCGGTGGTTACAATGACGTGTCCGCTTCGCTGATGTCCATTTTAGAACCTTGCCTGGCCAGTTCGTCTGCTCTTTCGTTCCCTGCGATTGAGCTGTGGCCCGGGACCCAGCAGAGTTTAACTTTATGGTGTCTGATGGACTTCAGTGAGCCGCGACATTTCTTGACAGCCTTTGATCTCGTTATACGGGATTCTATTGACTTCAGTGCAGCCTGGCTGTCTACGAAGATGGTGATATCAAATGGTGGGATATCGGCTACCTGTAGGTGTTTGGCTGCTTTCTCTATTGCCAGGATTTCTGCTTGAAAAACACTGCACAGATCAGGTAGTCTGAATGATTCCTGTTTGTGGAGGGTATCAGAGTAGAACCCGGCCCCAGTGCCTGTGTCCATTTTTGATCCGTCGGTGAAGAGGGTGATATCATGGTCGTTGATTACGGCGTTTGATAGCCACTCTTCTCTGTCGGGGAAAAGGATAGGTATACTGAGAGAGAAGTCATTTTGGGGGAGAATATAGTCGGTCGTAGCTGCGAGGCTACTAAAGCCATATTTCCTTCCCAGGTCGTCTATTATCTTAAGTATGTCCGCATGTCCATAGTTGGCTTGCTTCCACAGAGAGGACTCTCTTAGTCTGAGAGCGCTCTTTGCAGCGTAGCCTTTTATGAATAGATCCAGGGGAGGAGATGAAGTCTCGCCCTAACTAGTGTTCCTCTTCTGGTGTCATACCTGGGCTAATGGACATTAAATACATATACATATGTATATCCCATCTAGGACACCCAAGAATTTGTCTCTCGCGATTTTACTTGTAGAGTATGTTAGTGATGTTGTACTATTCTTGATGTGGGTTGTTGCGTGACGCTCGCTTATACGAGGGGTGATCCAAAAGTAATGATAATCGGTTATTTCCAGTCCGCATATAAATCTAAAACAATTTTTTGCTTGCTCATATACCCACTTATTTTTTATTTATTTATTTTATTACATTATCTTTTACTTAGTGTAAAAAAATCATATAAATCGACCACGATTCCCAGGAGTGCATTCATTTGATTACGAACTATCGAAGGGATAACATCGAAGTGGTGAAAAACGAAAATATTATCAAAGACCCCTGCTTGAAAAAATTGGGGGACTCTGCTGACTGACTTGGAAAATAAATTCAAAATGCCAAATTCATCAAAAAAGGTTAAGGCATCCGTTTTTAATGGAACGCAGAAGAAATAATTATGGTGGAATATTTGAAAAAGGGAGTTGCTGTCTTGAGATCGCGGGGGGTCATTAAAGAAAAAAAAAAACCAAACCTGTTTCACCTAGACAAAATACCGGCTCACAAAACCGCAGCTGCGATGGCTGCCATTCAAGAAACTGGAATTGAACTGCTTGATCATCTCTTTATTGGCTTCTTCTTTTGACTTCTACCTCTTTCCTCGGTTCAAGGAACATATCCGGAGTAAGACATTTGAAGATGATAGCGAAGTTATGGTCGATGCTGAGGCAATTTGGGAGGTCAGGGCGAAGAATTTTTTTCTAAGGGTATCCTGGGCTTAAAAAAAATTGATAAAGAATTGAGATAAACGATCTACTGACTTTAGCTCAGTCCTGAGCTATACTGGAAACAAGCGTTAAGCTGTCTATCGAATTGTATGTCTAGAGTATAGTGACCTTCACTATGGTTCTGGAGATTATTTTCAAAAAACTTCCATAATGTCCTCTAGAGTCTGTCGTTTCTTTAATTGGAATGTTCTAGAGTTTGTCAGAAATACTACTACAGACTCTAAGCCTTTATTTACGACATTTTTTATATATTAAGGAGAAGAAAAAGGCTACAGTTCAATTTCTATGTGAACAACTGGTCTTCTTAACTACCAGGCAGTTCTTTTTGAACAATCATCTAATACAAGCGTAACAAAAGACTCTGGGGAAAATAAGAATTCAAACCTGAACAACCAAATATCATCAAAGTCACTCTTTCTTATTAGATTTTAAAGAAATGTCCTCTTCCGGCTTATCATACTATCAGAAACGTACTATACAGAAACCAAACAAACCTCCTCAGCCACATGAAAGGCACATACGCATATGCCGCACGCGCTAACCAGAACCAAATATTCCATATATAGATTAACTCTATTTGAGATCCTCTCGCGATATGCTCATCTTACAACATTGCTCATCCCAAAGCAAACAATAAACGACGTTCGCGTTCGCGTCCGCGAATGTTTTTCGATTCTTAATCTGCGCACATATCGCGAATTATTTTAATTGTGCCTCGAAATGAAGATCTCCTCGTGTGCTTTGCGGCTGAACAGAAATTCTTCCTCCTCGACTGTAACCTCGCCGCTATATACGAGTATGTTTCATGCCATCACCGCCACCGATGCGGCTCGACTTGCATCACTTGCCCGATACCTAGAGTGGTCCCCCACACATCCGCTATCGACGACCCATAGCTAACAGCGACAACATCACAAAAGCGAACTCCCCAAGGAATTTACTTCGCACCTGACCAAGACGAATGCCGCAGCCTGGAGGTTCCCGAAGCCATCCCCAGTGGATCGATGCAAGTGCAAAACCAATATTTCGATTATGGTGACTAGCATCAGATTTTTCGTACGTTTCATATGGAGTTTTCGTATTTCCAACGATGGAACAAACTTCCGCCCATTTGCGGTACAATAAAATCACATCTGGGAATCTTCGGGGTCTCGGCTGGGAAATTTATGGCACGTTCATGGCGAATTCTTTGCGGAAAAAACCAACTGATCTTGGGCTCTAGCCTCACTTTGGTTTGGTTCGGTTCACTTGGATTCGCTGTAACACACTTAGGGAAATTTCTAAAATAGGCGTGCAGCGCGACTTGAGGAATGTGAATTATTTAACCACCACCACGAGGAGGAAATTGATCGTGCTTCGGTGGGCATTGTGTTGTGGGGCTTGGTGTGAGGACCGTGAAGCATGTGCACGCATTGAGGCATTAGTTTTTGCTTAGATGAACGGGAGGCGGAGAGCATAGGAGTTACGAGTATGTTACCTACATGAAGGAGGTCACACTCGTTGGAGTTGACCTTTTGCTTATTTTATTTGTTTCATTGCTTGTGAGAGAACATTTCGAACGCTTTTTGGGAGATATGTGCGTTCCCGGCTAGAAGAATTCGGGCAATTTGTTTAGGTCATACGTTTGAAATAGCCTTACTAAATTAAGTGCTGTTGATAGCAATTGGAAACAACTTAATTTGATTTGGATTACGAACCTTCGTTTTTGCTCAGTGACTCGGATTGATCTAAAAGAGAAAAGTTCATTAATATTTGAGGCTTTTTTGGAGAAGTAGTAGCCTTTCCATTTGGTTACATGATAGGATGACACCCACATTACTGCTTCCTAACCACGCGTATCCGAATATGTTACAACTTAATTTTAGCCACTGTGAAGCGGCTGATGATCTTTTGCAACACTCTGTTCGCGAACTAGAAATTGATGTAGCGATACTCTGCGAGCAATATAAAAATTTACCTAGCAATAAGTGGCTTACCGACGCGACGAATAAGGCTGCAATTTGGGTTTGCGGAGACGCCTCAATCCAGGAATACCCGGAGGTGCATGAGTATTTCCTTGTACGGGCTAAGAAAATGGTATGTATATACAGCTGCTACATACCACCTAGCGCTACCTTCGAAACTTTCGAGTCGATTTTGGATAGACTAGTTGCAGACGTTACAGGTAGAGGTCCTGTCATAATAGGGGGTGATTTCAAAGCTTGGGCCACAGAATGGGGCAGTTCATATACAAATCGTAGAGAAATAGTCTCTCTTGTCTAGCCTTCTCTTGTCTAGATATTGATCTAGCTAATAATGGAGGCACAAACACCTTTAGTACAGAAGGATCAGGATCTATCGTCGACATCACGTTTGCAAGCAGTGGCCTGATGTGGGGTGCTAACTGGTGCGTGAACGCTCACTATATGGTACACATAGTGATCACAATGCAATCCTATTTACCACCAGCATTGGCAATTCAATCCGTAATAATTGGACAACACTCAAGCGAACTAAATGGAACGCAAATTCTCTTGATGAAGACCTTTTAAGCTTCATCATTAGTGAAGCGATAGTTGAAGCCAGAACTGCAGAGGAATTCGTAACGCAGGTAACACGGGTATTAGTCAATTCGTGTGATGCATCGATATCTCAACTGGGAGCAGGGAAACATCGACCGATAGTTTATTGGTGAAGATCAGAAATCGCGGAATTAAGATCGATATGTCAGATCGATACGCGCAGAATTTATCAGCGTTGCCGGACCCGGAACGAGGCGTGTAAGAAGATTAGCGATGGAATTCCAAATAAAGCCCTAAAAGTCGCTATTAAAACTCGACCCGACTTATTTACCGATAAGTTCAACACCTGCCTGCAGGAAGGAGTTTTCCTTAAACCTTGGAAGCGCTAACGACTACTCTTAATACCGAAAAGAAAAGGGAGCCCAAACGATCCGTCGTCTTATCGTCCTCTTTGTTTACCTGACACTGCTGGAAAAGTCCTGGAGCGAATAATTTACAATAGACTTTGTCAGCCATTGAAACAGCGGGAGGTCTATCAGAGCACCAATACGGTTTTCGTAAGTCACGCTCTACGGTAGATGCAATAAACGCGGTAGTATGGAAAGTTCAAACCGCGGTAGAAGGCAGAAGCTGGAAGGGTGGTACAAAAAAATATTGCGCTATTTTAGCCCTCGTTGTGAAAAACGCATTTAGCTTTGCGAACTGGGAACGCATTATAAAAAGTCTCTATCGGGTCGAAATACCCGATTATCTGTGCAAAATAATAAGGAACTACTTTGAAAACAGAGTCCTCCTCTATGACTCTGACAAAGGAACTAAGACCAACCTAGTAAATGGTGGTGTCCCACAAGGCTCAGTCGTACGCCCCCTGCTGTGGAACGCTATGTACGATGAAATTCTACACCTAGCGACTTCCAGCGAAGCGTCCATCATTGGCCTTGCGGATGACATCGCCGTGGTGGTCGTAGCAAAAACTATAGAAGAAGCTGTACTCCACTGTAAAGAGACAGTTGAAATAGTACGTCGTTTGCTAACTGACGCTGGTCTGCGACTTGCTGCACATAAAATTGGCTACCGCTTGATGCTTGTTACAACCCGGAAAGTCCGTGAAACAGTATCGATTAGAGCCGGGCGGCACCTTATAGTCTTACAACTATTCATTAAGTACTTAGGTATGATTATCGACGCTCGGCTAAGTTTCAAATATCACCTTGAATATGCATGCAAAAAATCGTCGAAAGCTGTTAGTGTACTTTCAAGGCTAATGGGTAATATAGGGGGCCCAAAACAGAATATAAGACTACTAATTGCAAGAGCTGCCAATTCAATAAATATATATGCATGTAGCAGAAATATGGGAAGTGGCGTTAAATCCGTCCTCCGCCTCAGCGCACTTCGGGTCGCCAGTGCATTTCGAAAGGTTTAAAACGATGCTATTCTCGTCGTATCTTCAATGCTACCCATCGACTTACTAGCTGAAGACTTCGAAGTGAGCAAGTTTGAAACGGTCGGGTAAACGACGACAAAAGAAAATATGAAAGGAATCGCAGTATCGAAACCTGGCAACAACAATGGAACGAATCCTTAAAGGGAAGATGGACGCATCGTCTTATACCAGAAATCGATGTATGGGTAAAATTACGGTGAAACAAACTTTTATTTAACTTATTTATGTGCTCTGCGGTTTCCTCGTCCTCAAAGCAGAGTCCACACTCGGTCGCAGACGACGCACAGTGTGACAATGAGCACATTTAGCGGGATTAAATTAATAACGCTTAGAATAGCATGTTTTTTGTTAATTTTTTTTACTTATTTCAATGAAAATTGTTCATAGAATTAAGAAAAACAATTTTTATGAACATATCTTTAATAGTTTCTTGTGAAAATTTAATCAAACAGTCGATTTTTTTTACATTTTTATACTTCTTAGACTCACCAAAAATGGATCTGAAAATACTAACAACATGTTAAGAAGATCCGCGTTCGTGTCCACTCTCGAAGTTTTTCTGGTAAATACCTCCCTAAATTGTCGATTTTCTTTATTTCTTGCTTCTTGGGCTTCCTCCGAAAGTTGTCCGATTGGAATAACGCAAGTGGAAATTATTTGTTTTCCATGAAATAAAATTTTATGTACGCTTTCTGGCATATTAAATCAGTCGCAGTTTCTGATGTACAGTTCTCTTGTTTCTCTTGCAAACTTTTCGAAGGCATCTATGTCTATTGGAAATCCAGATCCAAGCGCTCTAAGATGATGTGGAATTTTTGGATAATTTCCTTATCTATACCTGTTATGTCAGCAGTTTTTTCTTCATCTCTGAAAAATCTTCTTGCCGTGTTTCCATCATTCATGTAGCCTGACTGTTGAGTTGGAATATCAAATAATAACCCAGTTTCAGCCTAAAATCTGTCCTGAATTAACCTTTTTCTTGCTTTAACTTTTTCTTTATCCTCTTGATCTTTAACCTGCTAAACTTTAACATCCAGCCTATAAGCAATGTGTAGGAGACATTCCATAAATCTGATCCAGGAGTGAAGGGGGCTAAACCCAAACGACATTGCTTTCTGATCCACTTTTTTTTCTGACAGCTTGATTAAATTGTTCATTTCTGATGGTTTTGCTCCGCAAATGTAACAAGTTCCTGAAGAAGATGTTAAAGATGAGAGAGCAGTACACATTTTGCCGTCGACCATGGTAAGTAAGAAAATTGGCCTGACTTGAATAATAAGCCTGTCATTATTTATCTCAACTGGTTGTAAATTGTTAATTTGTTGTTGAATTAAATTTACTTCTGACTGTATCAACTCTGTCGTTTCTTTTGCAAAATTCAGTTTAATAGGCCGACAGTATCTTGTGGATAAAGGAGCTGGGTTTTGCCAAAGCACTTTCTTATTTTCTCCTTCTAAGAAATTTAACTGAATTGGCACCATAGAAATACTAAAGAGGTTTTCATCAAAATGATTACCTGATGAAAATTTTTGCTTGTATGTTTTTTGCTGAGCTCCATCGCAACCCCATTTGATGATAAGAAATACTTCCTTATGCTCAGTTTTCAAATCCGAAACAGAATCTAAAACATCTTTTTGAGCCAAATACAAAAGTTCAACAGTATGATTTACTAAGCTTTGTAAGCTGCATTCGGCAGAGGACTCATTCACAGTTCTGTTATCAGGATAGCATTTCGCTTTAGCCTCTTTAATTTTGTGGTACGAAGGTAGCAGATTCGGAACATTTTATTAATTTTTTGTATAATATCGTACTGGTGGGTTGATAGCTGGGCGTCCGTTATCATTGCTAATGCATCGTCTGCAGATATTGGTAAAAAACGATCAGATGTATGTGTTTCCAATGTTTTCTTCACAATTGAACCTTATCATTGATAAAAACTATAACAAAAAAATTATTTGACTTAAGCAAAAAACTAACCTCTTTTTGGAGAGCATAATGTTATTTGCTTAACTGCAATAGCAGTATTTCTCTTTCCAGCTTTCCTAAGATTTATTTCATTCACAGTTCTTATTTGCTCAAAATGAATTTAAAAGGGTTTGTGCTTTCCTCTTCTTAGTCCTCTCACAGCACTCATCAAAAATTTTTCTTGGTCTTCCTAACACTTTTGATTCACGAGACGAAGAAGGAATTTCATCAAGAACGGTTTGTGGTAATATTAATGTTTAATTTAACCAAGAACAATTAGTGCTTTCAAAGCGTTCTCTATGGCGACCACTTTTAGACCATTTTCGGTTAACCTTAAACAATTTTTTTTTAAGGTAGCCTTAATTGACTTAATTGCTTCTTCAGAAAATGGAAAATTATTAAAATATTCCATGAATAACGAAAATACAGCATCGCAGTGCTTAATTTTGATTTTAGAAATCCAAACATCGAAAATTTGTTTTTTCGTTATTTCGGTTGCCATCCTGAAACTGGAAAAATTTAGTATGAGTGTCGCACCTGTGCGCAGAAAGACAAAACACTTTTTGGTTCCACATATACAAAGCTTTAAAACAAAAAGGGTCTTAACCTTGAACAACACTGAACAATTATACTTTTGATCTAATGAACGCATAAAACACATAATTTATCACTATTTTTGTAATTTCCAACACCCCTAATTTTTATAAAAACACTTTATATGCAAAAACAACTCACCTTTTTATTTAATAATATTATATTTATTTAAAAAAAAATAAAATTTTTACTTTAAGCCACACGAACAATTCTTAAATAAAAATTATGCACTTCCACCTAAAACAGACTTCTCTATTAAAAATAACACAAAAGTGTAACTTTGAGCTAATTTTTGTTGTTGTACTTAGTTCTAATTCATAAAAAATGTGCACAGTTATTGAGTGGAAGGTTTTAGCTAAAATAAAAACTGGTTTTTGTTTACATTGGTGAATGCTGATTTTTGAATTAAATCCCGCTAAATGTGCGATTTGTCACACTGTGCGACGGGTTAATTTTGTTAAAATAATATCTCAGACGACAGTGTCCCGAAAGCTAGCTGACCAGTCTTTTGGTATCGACTCTATTATATTTACGAATGTTAATAGAGTGCTAAGTATAAATCTTTTCGATTGTCGGAGTCCGCGCTGTTCCAAAAGGGACAAAGAAAAATAATCTTCCACTTAGGAATTCCAGAGAAAGGTTCGACACCTACCACCTACACGAATTCGTTGCCCTTAATACCTCTGTGCCATGGAACTCACCAGAGTTTGACCTCCATTCCTTAACGGATTTTGAGTTCGTGCTATACCAGTGACGGGTTAAATTTCTCGGCGCCCTGAGGCACGCTCAGTGCCGACCGTCCCCTTTTTCCATACTATCCCATACAATGGGTAAACCGGTATAGCCGCCCCGGCGTCGGGAAATGGTTCAAAGGTATTATGGTTGGATAATTTACACTTTAATTCAAATATTGTATTACATAATATCTTACAAGTTACAATCTATAAATTCAATAAAGAGTACGAATGATTTAACGCAGTTCTTTTCGAGTTTTAAATTGGGAAAAATCAATTAGCGTTGAGCTTTCTTCGAGTAAGTTGGCTTGTAAATAAATTTTTATTCTTTTAAGTGCGGAAAAATCCCTTTCAGTAGTAGTTGGATACTGTCATGGAAAGAAAGCTCCTGAGAGCTATGAAGATATTTTTAAATGTTTACTCCAGTTTTTGATTAATGAACTTTTCGAAGTGGGAAACTTCATACTCCTTGTAGTGCAGTACCTCAGTTGGAAAATGTCCATCCAGATCATCTTTATATAGTCTGTAAATCTTCTGCTTCTCTAAAAATCATGTCCGCTTCAAAATTTTTCAAATGTAATAAAAATCGAATCTTTCCGCCACTTCAGTATAAACCAATTTTCATTTCTTCAGTTCACGTGAATGCAATCCCGTACTGTAATATACATTTAAACGTAAGCTATCTCTTCTGGTTTGCGGCTTCGTCTCATGTTTCACCCGGTATAAGTTAATTAGTTTTGGCCCGCCTCATATCAATTTATATTCTTCCGTGATAGATTTCTTGGCTTTAATTATGAGTTCTTCAAACATCACTTCATTTCATAAATGGGTTACAAGCCTATCAAGGATCTATAAAGGTGGACAAAGGTTTCTTAATTTCTTGTAATCGATTGTAACAATTTACTTATTAAAATGTTCTAATAACGTGTTCCAAAAACAACTAATTCGAATTTGTTTATTTGGTCTATGTAACCTTGTGCTTCACTCCGAGTCGCAGCTTTCTTTTACTAAACTTTTAGCAAAACTTTAACAAACGTCGTGTTTACTAGACCATCTAGTGCCATTTGCTCGCTTCAGCACTGTTTGGCCATTTTTCAAGTTACGTGTAAATATTTCCCATCTAGAAAAATCATAAAAATGAAAATCATAATTACATAAATGAAAGTTGAGGCTTAAAAATACCTGTTAGTAGAAGAAGAAGAAGTGAAATGTATTAAAAAATGCTAAAGCTTCAGAAACACACAAAGCAGCGCATGAACCAACCAAGTTCAGAGAATGAGCTGAACACGGGACATATATGGCCAGGGAATTGTGTTTGACAATGACATGTTACTCGCATTATCGTAAGACTGTCCTCTACAGTTGTTTATGTCAATTCCAAAATTTTTCAAAAATGAGAGAACTGCGTCCGCCATGTTTTCAGATTGTGGTCTACTTTTGGTAGAAAATGCAAAAATCATTCCACTGGAGTAACGCCTTTCACATATCTCAAAACAAACGATAATTGATCGACGTGACCAATATCAGGAGTAGAATTAAGGATGATAGAGAAAAACTTGTATTGTTCAATTTCATGTAGGATTTTGAACATTACATGTTGGCCATCAAGTTGATAAATTCATCGCAAATTGTTGACGATAAATATGACGTATTACTCTTAGCAGGATTTCCGCGAGTAACAATATCTATCGCTAAAAATGGATCAAATTCAGCCCGTAATTCCAAATCCAAAAACATCGTGTAGTTGCCGTTATAGAATGATCTAAATCGTTCATCATGTCCCCTGAAAGCAAGCCCTCGAGTGCTGAGTTTAATCACTGCCAAGACTCGTTGTGCATTATCTACCTCGCAGATACAACATGTCTCTTTGGCATACATATGTGATGATCTTTGGATTTTTTATGCGACCTCAGATTGGATTAATATTTTTCCAATCGTTACATCCGTCTTCTTATCTAATAGGGGAAAATCAGGCAAGAGATTTAAATTTCGTATTTTCAGATACCAAAAATGGTGAGTACATTTGAATGTAATTCAACTTTTTTGTATTTTGCATAATTTTTTTTTTGATATAGAAAATAACAAACAACATTTGCCCACTGCCTACAAGTTGCCGCCCTAGGCTCGAGCCTCATGAACCTAGTGGTTAATCCGCTATTGACGCCAACACCGGAAGGCGTTGCAGGATGAACATATGACCCAATGGTTTACATGGTAGGTCTGTGTCCAAGCGAAGGAGTACGATTGCACTGCGTATTGCAATCTTTTTAACAAAAAGATGCATTGGAGTAATTCCGGTCAGTGCCCCTTGAGTGGGCAATTTGGCATGGCGCCTGTATTGCCGAGGTATGCTAGTCTCTAAAGGCGTTGAAGTTTAACCATTGTAGTTTTTTGTTTAACTTTTGTCTACCATACGACAGACGCATGAGTGATAAAAGGTCTTACGATTGTGAGATATAACCAGTAGATTACCTTAGGTTTCAATCTCCAGGTTTTACTGTAAGTGCGTCGACAGGCCCACAGTGCCTTGGTCGTCCTGGTAAATTTGTAAAATCGGGGTATCCGATGCCTTCATAACCGAGGTTGGTTAACTTGTAGAGTAGGTCGTTGATAACTATCGACCAGAGAAGGGGTGAACGGACTCCACCCTGTGGACACCCTTTATCTGCCGATACTGTCACAGACCTCTCCGGATGTAACTGATATAATATGGTTCTCAAGCATCACCCTAACCCAGTGTTTTTTTTTTTTTCTTGTTGGAGGCTGCTGCTATCTGTTGGCGCACTCAGACACAAATATTGGTCCATTGTACTGCCAGACAGACAACTTAGATGGCGTTACAGCTCATGAAGAGTCACAGACAAGCTTCTTTTTTTTATTCACTCATGTTGGGTGCGATTTGATTTTCACACAAGTGAACGGAACCTAAAACTTAATGCCGATTCCGAACGGCGAGAGCCGAGAAGCTTTTTCAAGGCAAGTGTACAACGGAGAGTTTTGCCAGTTCCCTGCCGAGGAGAGAAGCCACGACATAATCATTCGATGGCATTGATGTTATCGGGATGCGAACTCGCTCATCTTACTAAGCCAGTGGTTAGTGGGGTGATCTGCATCTCTGCGGGACAGTACAGTGGTGATTGATTTGTAGCCAGTATTACCAAACACTCTCAATATCTAGGAAAGCGCAAATTGCGATCTCCTTGTCTGTGGAACTATTTTACATAACGCCTCTAACCCCTATCCCACAAGGAGGCCTTTATTCTTAGCTACATACCTCCTAATTCTAATGCTGCCATCTACGATCATCACGTACGTAACATCAAACATGTCTCTGCTCATCTTAACGTAAATCAAGTTCCAGTAATCCTAGGAGATTTTAATGCAGGTGATATTCTTTGGATTGGTCCGATGTAGATCAGTGTTTATTACCTTCTAATATGAAAAAAAGATTATGAATGTAATTTTATCGATTCACTTTTTGCCCTCAACTTGTCCCAAATTAATTGCTATCCTAATTCTTTAAATAGACTGCTGGACTTAATTTTCGTAAGCAATGATTTAAATGTTAAATGTAATGAGGTGTTGTGTCCACTTCTAAATAATTCATCATATTGCTATTTATATTACTATAAATTTCTATGATTACTTAAATGAAGATCAAAGTGATTGTAATCTTTTTGCCTTAAATTTTAAAAAAGTCAATTATGCTGCTCTGGACTATTACCTTTCCAATTTAAATTGGGAAGATATTCTTCGTGGCTCGACTCTCGAGACAGTGTATTCTAACTTCCTGAATAAATTGCATGAAGCCTTTGCTATTTTCGTACCCAAGACTAGGGTCAAACCGGGGTACAGGCTTCCTTGGTTTAACAAACGATTAAAGAATCTTAAAAACGTTAAAAATAAAGCCTTTAAAAGATACAAGACAACGAACGAGTTAGGTATATAAATATATAAATGAATATACTTTTTGAATTGAAAGATTCACTTCTTTGTTTGAGGTCTTTATTATTCCAAAGTTAGCTTAAGACTAAACATACAAAAACATAATCGTAAGTGTTGGGGCTTTTGTTCCCCAACTTAGGTTTGGCGCGAATATCGATCCCAAGCTGAACCCAATTGGCGGAAAAGTTCTTTCTGCCAAATTGGCTGTCGATCGGCTGCGATCGCTTTGTGGGTTGTTGTCATGGGTTGTAGTGATGTGCAAGTGTTTACGTGCACATAACTTTTCCCCCCAAAGTTAAGATCATAGCGCGAAAGTGTCTTGCTTACATTGAATATGTTTTATCGGCTTAAGGAAAGATGGGAATATGATTGCTGGGATCATTCTCAATAAGGGCGTGTTGCTATAAATTATAAATTATAAATGTATGTATTCGTTTAATAAAACAAAACAATCCGAGTCTGGTATTAAATTCATTAAATCAAGCAAGTCTTTATTTTGGTTTGATATTTTGTTTATGTACTTTATTAGATTGTGTATTAAGCGTTATTTTACTGTCGTTTGCAACCATATGTTTCAAAAATCGTGGTTCGAGCTTATTTCTGCGATCGTTTTTTACAAAAACTATTTCATTTTCACTGTACGTAGGAGGATCTTGGCGCTTTTCATTTCTACTATCAATTGTCTTTTGTTTATAGATTGTATTTCTATTAAGAACGATATTCTTTAGCAATTCGTAATTTTTAACGTGTTCAGTAAGATATTCTTGTTCTGAGTTGGTAGAATTATAACTAAAGATATTCCTACCATTGCTTACGTGACCAGTTAGCAATTCAAAGGGAGAAAGTTTAGTCGCCGAATGAATAGAATTATTATATGTTAGTATGGCCTCATTCATTATCTCATTCATAGATGTATTTGATGATTTCGATTTAATTATTCTTATGAGCTCCAGAAGAGTGGAATGAAGACGCTCAACGGGTGCATTTCCTGTACAATGTTTTACGCACGTTTTGTGATGGTCTATTTGGTACATGTCTAAGAAATTCTTAAGTAGGGTGGATATAAATTCACTTCCGTTATCACTGATCATTTTGGCTGGCACACCGTGATGGGAGAAAAAATGTTTGAGTGATTTAATAATATGGATGCTATTTCGAGATGGTAAATGATAAGCACTGGCAAACCGACTGAATTTATCCAGGATAGTTAGAAAGTACTGCTTTTGAACATGGAAAACGTCCACGTGTACAATTTCTAGTGGGCGCACTGGTGCCTCGGATATCTCAAATTTAAGAGGTTGCATATTCCGTTCATATTTCAGTTTTTTACAAATTTCGCAACTATTTATAATACGAGTAACTACATTCCTTAGGTTTGGGAAATAGAAATGTCTTTTAATATGTTCTATGGATTCTCTTATGCCCCTGTGATTTGAATTCCGGTGATATTTTCTAACAATGTCTTCTTGTTCATCCGGCTCAAATATATCTTTAAGAATGGTAAAACATCTAACCACTTTGATCATAGACGTATTGAAGTATTTTGAATAGACAGATTGAATCACTTTAAATATAGCATCGTCCGCAAAAATGGCTGTAAGTCTTTTCGTATTGATGAAATTTTTAAAAATTTCTATGAGGTTTCGCTCGTCAGATATATTTTGGCACTCTATTTTATATCGTTTTTTTCTCCTAAATAGAATACGCAAAGTTGAGTGCAAAGCCTTACGGCTAGGATTTTCAACAATAATTAATTGATTTGAAAACTCATTTAATGGTCTCTCGGATATAGGAATGCCATCACATATATTTTCCTTAGCGGAATGTATAGTGTCAGCATAGTCAAGTTCATCGATGTTATTGGCTATTGACGTGTAATCTATATCCTCGATTGATGTTTCTTTAATGTTTATTTCAATTCGAGATAGCGCATCTGCATTTGAGTTTAATCCTCCCCTTTTGTACATAATGGAGTAGTCAAACTGCTCTAAATACAAACGCCAGCGCATTAGTTTTGAGTTCGGATCCTTTAGGGAAAAGAGCCACGCCAGAGGTTTATGGTCTGTAACGATTAGAAACTTTCTACCATAGAGGTATGGCCGGAAGTATTTTGTGGCCCATACAATCGCCAAAAGCTCCTTTTCAATGGTACTATAATTTTGCTCAGATTGTGATAATGTCCGGCTTGCAAAACAAACTGGCTTATCAGAGCCTACTGATCCTTGAGACAAAACAGCACCAATTGCAACATTACTTGCATCAGTCGTAACATTGAATGGTCTTGTAAAGTCCGGGTATTGTAAAATAGGATCATTGCATAAGATAGTCTGGCATGTTTGAAAACAATCAATGTATTTCGAATCAAGTATAATCTTGTTCCCTTTTCGCAAGCACTGTGTCAATGGCTTGGTTAAAGCAGCAAAATCCTTTATGAATTTCCTGTAATACCCAAGTAATCCTAAAAATGATTTTATCTGCTTAGCTGTTTTTGGAATGGGAAATTCTTTAATGGCTCGGATTTTATCGGGATTCGGTTTCACTCCTTCCGATGTAACCAAGTGACCCAAAAATGCAACTTCTTTACGAAGAAACTCTGATTTATTCAGTTGAATTTTGAAGTTGGCGTTCTGTAGTTTTTTAAACACCTTTTCCAAATTTTCTACATGTTCTTGTAGGGACGTGGAGAAGACGATAATGTCGTCCATATATACAAGACATATTTGTCCTTGCAGGTCATGTAGTACATTATCCATTACACGTTGAAACGTGGATGGAGCATTTTTAAGGCCGAAAGGCATTCGCATGAACTCAAAATGGCCATTATTGATGGAAAAAGCTGTCTTTGGAATGTCTTCTTCATTAACCTGAATTTGGTGAAATCCTGAGGCTAAATCAAGCGTGCTAAAATACATACATTTCCCAAGCTTATCTAGGATATCAAGGATGTTCGGTATAGGGTATTTGTCGTCGATTGTTTTTTCATTTAATTTACGGTAGTCAATAACTAACCGCCATTTTTGTTTTCCACTAGGATCCTTCTTCTTGGGAACAAGCCAAATTGGTGAAGACCAGGGAGAATAACTTGGTCGTATAATACCTTCAGCTAACATGTTTGAAATCTGTTGTTTTATTTCATCTTTGTGTACCTGTGGGTGGCGATAGGACTTTGTATAGATGGGTATGTCGTCTCTAGTTTTTATGTGGTGTTTAATCTCACTAGAAAAGGACAAATGCTGACCGTCCTGGAAGAAGATATGTTCATATTTTCGGCAAATTTTCTTGATAGCCTTTTGTTCCTCTATATTAAGATGTTCAATACGAAGCAAGTCAGAAATATTGGAATCATTGAGATTTTCCATATTTTTAATCGACAAATTATGAATTTCGATTATGTTATCAGGATTGAGCAAATATGTTTTTAATGGTAGCTCTAAAGTGAAAGTTTGGGATGAGTTTGAAAAATTAGTGATCTCGATATATGAATGCCAGTCCTTTGCAAGATAGATGCCCTCGGAAATATTAAGACCCTGCTTGATTGTCATTGGTTTTATGAAGATGGTACCTGCTTCGATATTAACGGGGAGGTGGCAAATGACCTTAGTATACTCGGGAACGGTATACATTTTCGACATCAAGTTACTTTTAAATCTAAGCGGCACACTACAATGCTGATTTTTTAACCGACAGATTTTTAGATCAACATTCATTTCAAGATCCTTCATTATGTCCATACCGATTAACCCATCAAAATAATCATGGAATTTGAAAACCAAAAATGAAAGGGGCTTGATTGTATTGAATTCGGATAAACCATCTATAACAACTTCTTCGTTGACGTATTGCTTGTTAAAAACGGTTTTGATTTCTACTGGGTCTATTTTCTTTACTTGAAATGTTCTTGCTATTTGTGGACTAACGAAAGATTTGTTACTTCCGGTATCGACAAGGAATCTTAGTTCAAACGGAGTAATGCTGTTTATTGTGACATAGGGTAATGAGGATGAATTGTAATTATTAACGTCTAGGTATCCAACTGGAAGTCGGAGGCTAGCATTAAAAAATTTGAATCGTCAATTTCACTCTCTTGTACATAATCGAGCGAACCAGGAATATCTAAACTTTGGTAGTATTGCTCTGGCTGATTTTGCCTATTCTTAACACTCCTACCATCATCGTTGGTATAAGTCTCAACATTGTTCAAATGGTTTTGCCTGAAAGCTTTAGATTTACCAGATGTAGTTGGGGTCATTTGTGTACTGCCACTTACAACATCCATGGGTTGTGGAAATGAATTTCGATTTGAATGATAAGATGGTGGATTGGGTCTGGTTTTATACGACTGAGGAAAATTATGTTGATTGTTAATTGATTGTGGAAAAGGAGTAATTTTGTTGGCGTAAGAAGTAGATGGTTCAGAATGATTTGTATTGTAAATGTTTCTTATTGGATATTCATTTTTATTCGGGTTGGTATAAAATTGTGGACGCAAAGGGGGGTTATTAGGTATAATATGCTGTTGGTTTGAGGATGAACTAAGTTGTAAAGGGTGGTGAGAAAATTGGGAAGGGTGGAAGTACGCAGATGATCTATTGTGTCCATAGTAATTGGGTTGTTGTAAGCAGTGAGAATCTTTAAAATACAAACAATTCTGTTCTTTCAAACAAAAAGTCAAAGCTTCCAAAAGTTTATTGGGTCGCATAGCTCTAACTGTCGAACCTAGTGGTTCTCTTAAACCTGACAAGAACGTATTTAGACACATTTCCTCGTACAATTTCGTTTTAGCAAGAATAACATTCTCATCAGTTTCATGAACTCTGACATGATTTGTCATGGCAGACAAAATACCTATAATTTTTGAGTGGAACGATTCAGCAGTATCACGATTCTGTCTAAGCTGGTGAAGGTCGCGAATTAAACACGTTTCGTTTCTTCTGTCGGAATAATGTGCCACTAAGTTCTCTTTTATTTCTTGCCAATTGAGTGGTGTTCCGTACATATTCAAAACTTCATTAGCCTGACCCACGATTTTATTACGGATTGATCGAAGTATGATTCGGTGGTAATTGGTTTCGTTCGACTGAAAAATAACGCTTAAGATCTCTTCAACGTTGCTGAGGAAATCATGCAATAAACGGGGATTGCCATCGAATTGCGGTATATCTTTTACTGCATCTGGTATTCTCAGAGAATTAAAAATATCCATTGAAAGATTGTTATTCATTGTAGTACTGGTTTTATCAACAGGGTACAAAATGTGTTTGACTTGATTAATCTCCTGGGAAACCGTACACTCGTAATTGTTATCAATTCTTTCAAATTTGGTTTTATATGGACAATTCGTAGAGCAATGATACCGATAAAACACTTTATTATGTAAAGCAAGACTTACCCAGCGGATCGTGCTGCTGTTCAATTGATGTTATTGTGATGGCTTGAGCTTTCTTTGGCTGATGCGCTGCGCTTCTTCTGTTTTCACTTGTTGACAATATTTTTGATTTTAACGGATCGTGTGGATGTACAATTATGTTGTTGTGATGTCTTGAGTTTTCTGTAGGTGTGTGTTACTCCTTTTAGATGGTTTATTAATTTATTAATCACTGATGTTTGTTATTGATCGTTATTTTGTTTTTCTTTTTTTCTTTATATTGTAAATGAATATTATTTTCGGATATTGCGTCGTATTATGTATTTTACTGTGTATGATAAAATGTTTTCCGAGCTTAATTTATTTACCACTATGTGAATTTATGTAAGCACTTTTGTTTTCGTAGATTCTTTGCCTCTGCCGATTAAATCCGGATGAGGCAGTGAAGCAATAAAAGTTATTGTCAAGCTACTAAGCGTTTCACTTTAAAAGTATTTATTGCACTTCACAATTGCCGACTGCGCCAGTTAGGTATATAAATATATAAATGAATATACTTTTTGAATTGAAAGATTCACTTCTTTGTTTGAGGTCTTTATTATTCCAAAGTTAGCTTAAGACTAAACATACAAAAACATAATCGTAAGTGTTGGGGCTTTTGTTCCCCAACTTAGGTTTGGCGCGAATATCGATCCCAAGCTGAACCCAATTGGCGGAAAAGTTCTTTCTGCCAAATTGGCTGTCGATCGGCTGCGATCGCTTTGTGGGTTGTTGTCATGGGTTGTAGTGATGTGCAAGTGTTTACGTGCACATAACTAACGCAGATAGCAGATATTGATCGTGAACATTTTAGCAGATTGCGTGAATATGAATTTTTGAACTCTTTTCTATACAAACAGTATATTATGCAAACTGAATCCTGTATAAGAACCGATTCAAAATACTTTTGGAAATTTATAAAGTCGAAAAATAAATCCAGTAGTTTCCCTTCTTCACTGGAATATAATGATAAAGTATCTACCGATTTAAAAGGTATTTGTAATGTATTTGCGGAATTCTTTCAATCCGTGTATCACAAACCGGCGACTACCCATTATTCCGAGAACTTTGAAAATAATTCCGAATTCTATCCACAAATTCCTAATCTTGTTCTCTCTGACGAAGATGTCTTTCTTGGCTTAAGTGCCTTAAAAATTAATAGTACCGCCGGTCCTGACAACATTCCAGCGATTTTTCTAAAAAATTGTAGGTATTCTCTTTTTACTCCCCTTCGAATAATATTTAATTTGTCGCTTTCTTGTAGAAAGTTTCTAGATACTTGGAAACTTTCTTTCATTGTTCCAATTTTTAAATCGGGGAACAGACAACATGTAAAAAATTATAGAGGAATATCGAAATTATCTGCAATCCCAAAGCTATTTGAAAGCTTACTTAAACAAAAACTGATATTCTATACAAAAAATCTGATTTGTCCATACCAGCATGGGTTCATGATCGGTATGTCGACTACCACCAATCTTGTGATGTTCTCGAAATTTGTTTTCGAGGCCCTGGAATCTGGGGCACAGACTGATGTGATCTACACAGATATTTCTAAAGCCTCTGATACAGTAGATCACAATTTGTTGCTTCTTAAACTAAAACAGCTTGGGTTTAACATGTTGTTTTTAAAATGGATCTCCAGCTATCTAAAAAATCGACATCAAAAAGTAAAGATCGGCAACATAACATCTTCACCCATTAAGGTTTACTCAGGAGTCCCTCAAGGTAGCCATTTAGGCCCATTACTGTTTATTTTTTTCATAAACGACATCTCCAAAGTTGTAAATTTTTCTTCAACTTTGTTATTCGCTGACGATTTAAAGATATTTTGTAAAGTTAATACCGAAACGGATTGCCAGAATTTTCAAGTGGATCTGAACAACATTGTTCAGTGGTGCAAGATAAACAACTTATCTCTAAATATTGAGAAATGCAAAGTTTTCTCTGTTCATCGTTGTTCCTTTCCCATTCGTTACAACTACTACATTGGTGATAAACAATTAGCTTTAACTAACCAAGTTACCGACTTAGGGGTTATATTCGACTCAAAAATGTCCTTCGTTCCTCATTTTGAGTATATAGCTGCAAAAGCAAATTCCTTATTAGGTTTCATAAAGCGTAACTGCAAGGATTTCAACGATCCCTACACCTTAAAATCCTTATATATTGCCTTAGTTCGCCCGTTTTTAGAATACTGTTCGATAATATGGGATCCATACTGTGCAGTACATATAAACAGGTTGGAACGTGTTCAGAAGTCGTTTACAAGATTCGCCTTTAGAAGACTAAACTGGCCTTTCATGCCATCTTATAACGCGAGATGTAGCTTAATAAACTTAGTTCCATTAGAAAAAAGACGTAAGATCCAAGGCATCTTGTTCGTGCATGATGTTCTCACTAGTCGAATTCACTGTCCCGAAATTCTTTCTTCTCTTAACATATACATATGCCCCAGAAAGAATTTTAAGAGAACGCCCGTTCCTCCAAATTCAACTCGTTAAAACTAACCATGCTCGTAATGAAGCAATCTTAAGATGCTCTTCATTATATAATACAGCCAGCGGCATAATTGACTTCAACATGGATAGAAATCAATTAAAACGTCGTCTTGAAAATGAATACATTGTTTAACTTTTGTTTATTTTGCTATTTTTTCTTTTTGTTCTATAAATTTTTAATTAATAATGAATTGTTAAGTAGTTTTAAGAATATTGTAAAGTATCTGTAAGAAATTTGTTTTCAGTAGATAATAAATAAATAAATAAATAAATAAATAAAATGTATAGTTGACGTCCTTGTCGTAAAACGTCAAATTAGGTCACGGACTTATGAAAAGAGCAGGCAATAAGATGTAGTGTCTCGTCAATAGACAACAGTCGTGGAATTTCGTTCAAAATAAAACACTAAATCTGACAGTTAATCTTGCGCGACTTTATCATAAGGTAGTCGGAACTAGACTGCCTTTTTATTCCTTATTATGTGTTAGCAATATGTTGACTCGAATACAATTATGTTGAGTCAACATTATTTTTAATAACATGAACCGACGTTAATTGCATACAAATCACCAAGCAACCGGTTTTGTATTTGCTCTGATTTTGTATGCAATCGTAAGCATTTCCTGTTGAGTTATGCTGATTGTAGCTTATGTATGTAACTCGCGAGTTACGTTTTTTTTTAAACGTTTTTTTTTTGTTATAAATTATAACTCGCCCGAGCGCTTTTTAACATTCTTGGCTAGTATGCCTATCCTCGTTAGTTTCCTTCATGTTAAACATAAGTATAAAATTCAATTACAAAAAATATAAAACTTTAGCTTTACGATAGGGGTTCCTGCCTTAATCCGATGATCAAGCAATATTGAACAAGGTTCAATAAATAGTCACAATGCTTTCGGCAATAAATCTAGTTCATGCACCCAGGTCAAGCATTAATTCAATTATATTTTAATATAAATTCGATCAACACTATAATTCTGGAAGAGAGTTTCTTGTGATAAAATGTATTCGCAATTTGTCGCAGCTCGAAACTCTGTAAAAAAAGCAGATTGACTGTCTCTGCTCCGTAAATTGGATAGGTTCACTATCGATCGAATGAAACCCTGAAGATCATGCCCAACTTCATACCGCCACAAGCAAAGATGGTATCTGCCTAGTTCTTCTACAAAATAGTGTAGCCTTAGTTGGATCCAGCTTCAGCCAGAGACACTTTCCTTAAAAATGAAAGAAAGGTAGTCTGGTCTTTACACTCAAACATTGGCTAATTCATGTCATCCTATCAGTCTGATTATGATTCTCCTGATCATATACAAGATGGTACCAAATGTCGGTGCTGGTATACGAGTATAAACCATAAACTTTAATATACGCAGTTTAATTAAGCTGTCTAAATTTCGGAGAAGGCACTAAAGTTTATATAAGCTTATAACAGACTCCAAGCAGCACTTAAAGCGGTGAGTATTCAGTCTTAATTCAAAATCAATAGATATTAAGTAAGGGCTTTTCCAAGAGGTTCATAGCCAACGAACCCCTCTGATGTACACATTTGCAAATTGGAACTTAACCTGTTTGTAGACAGCTGAAAAAAAATTACAACATCTGTCTATTGGAAAGGAGTTCAAGGACTGTTTACTGGACTATCCGTGAGCTGGCGGTTTACGATCGAGCAGCGCCTCTACGACGAGGACTAGCCATATAAGATCTAATTGATAGAAGAACTCAAGTCCCCAGATCACCATGCTCGACGTAGGTTAGCTGATTGGACTCTGGATGAATTGCAAATTAATCCAAATTTTAGCACATTAAGAGATGACTGATTATTTTTGGTTGAATGGCTTCGGGTACAAGTAAAATTGATGCATTAAGGGAGAGATCGATCCAGAGAAGTATAAAGAAAGGTGGTTTGATGTGCATCTTCCGAAACGAGAATAGCCGTACGATGACTGCCATTTGGCGTACGGTATCGGGCTAGGATAACCCACTTTTTGTGGCTCGATTGAATGATGGGAACGTGGACGATATGTGATTCCAACAAGTTGGCGCAATCGTTAGATAAAAATAGCTGCAAGAAAAGTTGCGGAACTTTATTATTAGATATTAATGAGATATCTTGAATAACGTAAAGATCTTAGGATTAGACATTAATGTGGATAGTATTCGTCTAAGCATCTTACCAATTTCGACCAATTTCCCTATCTTTGTAGTTTAAAAAGCTATAGAAAAGGTTGTATTCGATTAATCCTATGACCGCATAAAGCTTGTGGCTAAACTGATTATTCTCCTTTTTTCAGGAAATAATTAAATCGCTTGACAGAATTCGATTAATTTTTGATATCTGCGTCATTTTCACCTTTCCCAGAGAAAAGAAACCATAAAATGTTGTAAATCTTACGATCACTACGAAGCCAAGAAACTAAAAATTTTCCAGCTAAAATTGCTGACAGCTGTTGCGTCACATTAACTAACGAATTCGATACCAAAATCATGGCTTTGATGTGACTTTTATTAATTTTTATTTCTCTTTATTACAACTTAATCCAAAAGTCATCAAAAAATTGACAGAAAATATCTCGTCACCCGAATTATCTATGCCCCCAGATCTAAGCTAATCTAGGCTTACACCCAAGATGGCCATAAACCATGGATAATGTAATGGAAATCATGGGAAAGCCAGACAGTAGTCTAGTGGGTCCAGCGACGACATGACAAACCTCCATCCAGAGTAACATGTTTATAGCCAGCTAACCCGAAATTGAATTTTATCAATTTTCCTCATCTCGATTTATGAATATGAATTTATAATTCTGCCGTAGCCCCTCCTTAGATCACCCTGCCGTATATGGAGTTTGCTGTGAGTTTTGTTCGAGATCTAATTGATAGGACCGGGTGATTTGCACTATAAATCCATGTCGGATAGCAGTCATTCATTTTTTTTATAGTGATCCCATTTTAAAGGGCCAAGCCAACGAACTCGGTTTCCCATAGCTCCTCATGGGAATGTGAATAAAATTAAATTCGTTCCAGATGCTGCTCGACTTTTATCATTCTAATTCAATTTCTATCAATCTTTCGCTTCTCGGTTGTGTTCGCCACACGGCACCCTTTGTACCTCGTGCGTGGAATCATTTTATGAAACGCTGCTTCGTGAGCCCCGAGTGGGCTTGACTGTTGGTCAATAATAACAAAACGTTTTTAACGCCCAATTGAAATACGACGCGAATTAATTATTCAAAAAGAAATATCTGAAACTAATTCAAATTAGGATTCTGGTTCGGTTTCCCAATGAAATTCAGAAGTGGATCGATTATATCTTGGATATTGATATTCGGTGTTTATAATTAAAGTCAAAGTTATTCATCGTCTGTTCCAGATTTTGGGGAAATTTCGGGTTATGGCATCAAATTAGGGTGTTCCATACCAAACCACACATGGAACCGAGTGCTAATGGATAGTGTGAGAAGCAAATGGTATTTTATTGAAATGAGCTGGGAACTCAGTATTTTACCATTTCAGCTACCGGAAAATAAGAGCACTTTTAAGGATCAAAGTCGCTACTATCTTCAGACGTGTCAAGCTCCAACGTAGGAATAGTTGGAGTCTTTCTGAGTCTTACTGAGTCGGAGGTTGCTCGATGAAAAACAATTTCATTATACATACATATATCAGGCAGTTACTTATGCTTCTTCATAAATTAGATAGAGAGATCTTTATTTCGTATAAAAACTGGAGTACAATGGGAGTTACCACAAATTTTACATAAAAGTGATATGATTCTCCATCAGCAACAAAATCGTGCAGAACGTAGTCGGCGTAGTATTTACAATCGATGGCCAAAATCCGGGGTCTACGGGTTTTTAGGCATGGAGTGCTGAGGTTGAAATCGAAGTAAGGATTCGAATTAACGCTTCCCAACATACGAGAAATGGGTTGTTGAAGCCATAGGCGGGAATTTCTACATTGCGAGGGTTAGTGTTAATAGAGACAGAGTTTTTTAGCGTCGCGCAGTCTATGGTACCTGAAAGAAGTCATTGGATCAAAAGAATGTCAGATACAGTTCTTCTTTCGTCCAAGGTTTTCATGTTGTTTATCACGGTCTCGACAGGGTGAGATTGTTCCAGGGAAGACCTCGAAGAGCAAAACGTAGAAACCGGCGTTGGATGTCCTCGATTCTAGAAATATGGGTTTGTTGGTAAGGAGACCACACTTGAGCGGCGTATTCAAGAAAGGTTATGTAGAGAGATCGGGTAACGTAAGGGTTGGAGAATTCTTCATCTTGTCTAGGGAAGATTAAAGACTTGCAGCGACAACTTATATTTTCGAACAAAATACTCTCGAAGAGTTTCGGTATATGTCACAGTTTGGCAATGGGACGATAGTTGTTAACATCGTTCTTCGGACCTTTTTTGTGCATAGGGGTTATAAAAGAGGTCGCCAGACTATCCAGGATGATTCTGGAGAACGCTCGCTGTTCCATCGGAATCGAAGCAGACGTGACCGATAGTTTTGATATCAAAAAAGCATTTAGGCAGGGCGAAGCGCCTTGGTGTGATTTCTTCAACGTCGTATTAGAAATGATTGTGCAGAATTCCCTGATCAATACGATAGGCTCGATCTTGATGACATTGATATAATTAGATGTACTCAGCGAGATGTCAATGAGGACTTCATGTGCATTGAAGCAGAAGTGGCTAAAATGGCACTGGCGGTAAATGAGGGCAAAAAGTAATAGATGCTGTTATCGAAAAAGGACACGAACCATTGGCGTCTTAGCCAGAGCGCACATATTGGCGGACCTTATTTCGAGGTAGTTACGAACTTCATCTACCTTGGCTCCGCAGTGATCTGGAATAACGACATCAGTTCCGAAATCAAACGCAGAATCACTCTTGCCAATCGCTGTTTCTTTGGGCTCAAGAGGCAATTGAGTTATAGAGCCCTCTCCCGTTTTTTTTTTTTTTTCTTTATAATTCGTGCAGGTTCAAGAGTATACGCTCTTATGATGTTTCTCACAACACCTGGACGGGGTGCAGATGGTTTGTGTCAAAGATGTTCGTTCATTAATCTCCGGGGGGTGGTTGTCCTAGATAGGATTTGAGAGATACGACTGAATTTGTGTTGGTTGTAGATCACAGTAACTCTTTTGTTTGCACGTCATTAAGGTGTTATATTGGAAATGCACACACAGAGTATGAATTTTGAAGTGATCTTATGCTGCGAGTGTTATGCCTTGGTCAGCACTTTTTGATCATCTCTCATTCAAAACTGATGTTGTTGCACAGTTTTTTCCGTATAGGAATTGTTCTTGATATGAATGGACTTCAACTACATACCTTCGGCTCAATAGTCGCTGATAATTACCATTGCACCGCGACCACCCCCCGTATTACCAAGTTGACTCGCAGAAACATGGACTCTATCGACAGCGGATGAGAAAGTTTTTGTGGGCGATTTTCGGTCCTATAAAAACAGACGGCGGATGGAGGAGAAAATCCAACCACGAACTTAACGGGTTGTACAGCGACATGACTCTAGTCAGATGTCTACGGATTCAACACCTAAGATGGCTAGGCTTTGTATAGCGTATGGACACTGCAGCTCCAGCCTGGAGAGTTTTTGAATCTAATCCCGAGGGGCGAAGAAACAGAGGACGGCCGCACCTTTGTTGGCAACCTCAGTTAGGGATTGGAAAAGGCTAGTGAAAGACCGTACCAGCTGGTGGGGCATGTTAGTGGAGGCCCAGGTTCATCCTGAACTGTAGCGCCCGAGAAGAAGAAGAAGAATTAAATTTCCTATGGCTACACAGGAAGCCGTTTGATGATTACCAAAAACAGTACAAGCTTAACGAAAAAAAATCAAACTACTTTTATCAGTTTTGGAGTGAGTTCAGTACATTGAGTGAGATGCATTCATTTTTATTCTATCTTGAAAACATCCTGATTTTTATTAATCAAAAGTCATTGCCATGTTACTTGAATGCTGGTCGTTCAATAATAGTATTGAATACAAAATGACACCTCATTACACAGCATTACTGCGCTCTGTTTACCTGGTCTCTTCTGTGGACTCGTAACGTTGTCCTCAGAGTGCCTTTATTAGTTTATTGAATAAGAATGACGCAGTGTTAGTCTAAATTTGACTAATTCCAACTATCATGTCCTAATCATAGTCAGAAATAATCTCTTTGCGGTTTACAACCGCGAAAGCTTGGCTACCAAATTCTTTTGCTCATGGTTTTAGGTGTCATGTATGGTATGTCAGGTCATTGAGTATGCAATCCCAGAAATGTTAACAGGTTCTTCGATCCAATTACTGCGTTCATTATATGAGTAATCTAATTCGGCTCATTATCCAAATTATCTTATAGCCGAAATTAGATGCAATTAGTGAAAGAAAAAATTACCTCACAGCCCTCATGAATGATTTTCCTTATATTTAAGTGTCAGGTTGAATCTTAGTTACTTATTGGATCCCAGTTAAAGGTATCTGGAGTCACCTATCAGCCAGTTGTACTCTAGTATAATAACTAATTTGGTCAATATAAAAATGATTTACAAGAAAACCTGGCTTTTATTAATCTCGCTCCTGTTTAATGGTTATAAGGCTGCTTCCACCCACGACTCCGAATTCGTGGTGTCAACTATTCGACAAATAAACTTCCGGTTCTCGACGGATACGAATGTTTTTTTTGATTTCGACAAAGTATTTCAAAGTGAACATTTGCGTGAGTTAATAATCCCGCAGCTCATCATCGCGAAAAGTGTTGACTTCAGATTCATCAAAGTCATGGACAAGAACATGCTTGTGGTGGCTTTCATCTCTCCAAGGAAAATCGTAGAAGTAACAGCTGCTCTTAGCAAAGTGTTGCATCGAATGCACGAGGTGAATGTCCTCTTTATTCTTATTGATTTTAGAGATCCTTTTCCTATTTTTGATTGGGCTTGGACGAATGGATTCAAGAATAGTGTCGCTGTATACTGGACAGAGGGAGGTCCGCAACTCTCTGAGTTTCATCCATTTCCTCAACTAGTTGTTGTGAACATCGCCAACGTCCATATGAGTAATCTGCAGAAACCGATACTCAATTTCTATGGAACATCTATTCGCGTCACATTGAGCGAAGATCCCGTACGTGCATTCACCTACACAGATCGTCATGGAAAACTAATCTACAGCGGTATACTGTTCAAGATGCTCAATCTATTCGTGCAACACTATAACGCCACAATTGAAGAGGTAATCCTTCCAGCACCTTACCCAAAGGTGACGGATTACAATGACTATATAAAGGCAGTAAAGGAAAAAAGAATTGACATCGGCACTATTCCCATCCATTGCCTGGAGGAGGAGTTTATCTGCCCGAATGTGTTCGCACTCTTTGGAATTTATCTGGTGGTTCCATTTGCGAAGCCCGTAGATCAGAACTTCTACTTTATTCTACCATTCGACAATTGGACTTGGGGCGCTGTGATAATTACTATTTTTCTCTTTGCTGTACCTATATGCCTCCTCGAGCACCTTACACAGAGACATTCAGAGTTTGGTATGGCCGTACTGCAGGCGCTTCAGGGTGTTATGTATATCTCCATCAAGTTTCAAATTAATAAGCTCAGAAGCTCAATCTTCCTTTTTGTGCTCTTGGTGTTGACCGGAATCATTTTGTCAAACTTATACTTGGCACATCTATCGACGTTCCTCACGACATTAGTGTTTGAAAAACAGATAAACACCTACAACGACGTAGTGAATTCAAAATACCCAATAGCAATCGCTCCATACGAGTACAAGCTATACAAGAGCATCGGTGTCCGACAGGACATTTTGGACAAAGTCCGTTTCGTTAACACAAAAACATGGTTTCAGCAACGACGGGATTTGAATACATCTGTGATCGATATCGTCAGCGAAGAGAAGGTCGCATTCTACGCTTATCAGCATAAGTACCTGAGGAGACCGTTGGTCAAGGTTCTCAATGATCCCTTAGCGGTATTGGCACCAGCTTTTCCTATGCATTTTACTTCACCGTATGCAAATATTTACGCCGATTTCGTGTCAAAATCGCAGAACACTGGATTGTGTCGCAAGTTCATGGATGAATTAAAGGATGATGGGATTGCGGCGGGTATGATTGCCTTTATAAAACCAAATGACTCGAAAAATATGCGGTTATCACTGGGACATTTTAAAATAGGCTGGACTATCGTCGGAGCAGGATATGCTTTATCTACTTCGTGTTTCATCGTGGAAGTTCTATGGAATAAAACAAAATTAAGATCTGCGAGTAGTGCTCGTTCCAGCCGTTCGTAAACCCATTGTGAGGATTTCATTTAATAAAGGTTTTTTTTTCCAAGATGCTGTTTTTATTTGAAAGCAACATACAATTAAGGGGCAGAGAAGATCCACAGCCCAGGGTAGATTGGTTTGATTTTAAGTCATATATCCGGCTACATTAATATGCTTCTGTCTTAACGACACGCGTTATTATACAGTTTTCAATTTCTTCAATGGTGTCAAAAGTTATCCTGTCTGAAAAAAGTTGGAATTTCTGAAAACAAATCTTTTTATTTCGCTAGGAAAAACAAAAAAACCTTGCAAAAGTTGTTGTTTACGGTCAAAATGTTTACTTAAATGCAATAGCATATGTATATGCAGATGGTTTGCCTGTTTCCGTTCTGGAACTTTCGACGTAAAAAGTGCACCTCACGGTCGACCTACTGTTGAAAATGTTGACGAAACCTTGCAAAAAAGTCATGCAGGTTGTCATGTATATACAGTGGTGGCCATACAATTAGAAACAACGAGTGCAAGCATTTCTTATCTATCAGAATTTTTTTTCCAAGCGCCTCTGCGTTTGGTGGGTACCGTTATTAAATAAGGGTTGGAATGTGTTATCTCAACATGTGTTTGCATGAACACGCATCGGCTGTCAATAGTCATAATTTCGAAAAATTCATTTGTAATCCAAATTTCAGCTGGACAGACAATTAGAAACGACAAAAGAATTAGTGATTGTGATAGAAAATATCTTTGAAATAGATCTTTGTTTACTACGTGAGTTCATTGTTTTCAATACATTTCCAACAAAGACTGGCTGCCGTTATAAAAAACAAAGGCTTTCCCACAAAATATTGAAGTTTCTTAATGCTATTTAAAATATTTTTAGTGAAATTTAATTTTTTCGTTTCTGTTTCTAGTTGCATGGCTAGATAAAATTTAAGTTAAATCAATGTTTATTTTTTCTTGTGTATATTTGTCACGTTTTTATTCTGTTAAATTACTAAATATGTAGTCTATTTCATGGACTATTAATGATACCCATTATCAATATTAAAATATTTCATTAAAAAAAGTTACGCATTTTAGAATTGTTAGAACATCATCGTTTCTAATTCCGTGGCCACCACTGTATCTTTACAAAATTAATCGCACAAAAATAAGAGAAATTACATAAAATGAAAAAAATGTTAGGTGAGTAGCACGTCAATATCTAGTTGCGCCACGCATAGAATCAATTACGGCTTTTAGTCGTTTTAGCATATGTATGTATGTACGGTCACAAGTTTTCTACAGAAAACTGGATTGTAAAGTTACCATTCTCGTTGTAGAGCTTCCTTAATAGAGGCTTTGCTGTTAATAGCTCGATTGTTGTGGAATGTTTATGTTTAATCTCAGCTCATAAATGTTCAATGAGTCCAATATCGGGCAACTGTTAAGGAATTTTGAGCTGCGAGTGAGCAGCCACATCTTAGCACTGTAAAAAGAGTTCTTTTGCGAGTTAGTCATATTGAATCATCAATTAAAAAACTCCATTTGACCATTTTCATTGCCGCTTGAATATTCGCTATCTGAACTTATGGACAACATCCCTAAGTATGGTACAGGTTTTCCCAACGAGTTCACCAGCCTCTGGGCAGGTCTTTAAAATTAGCTTTCACTCTTCTAAAGAAGTTTCCGATCTTTCTTTTATTTGTTTTCTTTATTTTAATTTCTCAGAAATAACCTCTATGCTTTTACTGGTTGCTTGGATCACAAAATGAGAACAGATTATAACTAAGATTTCAGCTTCAGCGGATAAATTTGTGTCTGATTTAAGGCGAGGCGTGATACTATTCACGCTGCGTCAAAACTGGTTTCCGACATTCGGCGACATATGGCAAAAAACCAATGTACCGGTGCTTGTCTGGTCGACTTTGAAAAGGTCTTCGACAGCGTATAGTTAGAAGGTCTGTTTTATAAGCTCAGCAGGATAGGAATGCCAAAACATCTTCTATAAACTATTTCCGAAACGATGGTGGGAAAGAAGTTTGTCGTTAAATGTGATGACGTTACTTCGAGCAGCATCTTTGACATTAAAAATGGTTTGAAACGGGGAGGGGTTAATTTTTCGATGCTGTTTAATATCTACGCAAGCAATCTTATAAGTTTTCTCAGCCCTTCAATAGCAAAGTTAAAAATTAACTTCCAAAAGTGGAAAATGATAGTGTTTAGGACTCCGTTGTATAAGGGATATCAAAAAGAGCTGGGGGAAATTCGCGTTCATTGGGCAGGGTGGAAAACCATTACCGGTGAGAAACGTGGTATCTGGCTTGATCAATATCTATATTTTGGTAGACATGTAGACGCTTGTCTTGCTAGAGCTAAGAAAACCCTCGGGTTGACAGGAGTCTGTTTCACAGCAGTCAACTTGACCTCAGGTGGATATACAGGGTGTCCCACGAGCAGTGTGCCAAAAAGCTACAGCGTGTAGGTCTAGTCAAGACAAGAAAAAAATCGTATGGGAGGGGGGGGTGGTCTATTTCCCCCCATTTAGCCGGGAGGGGCAATTTTCTAAAAAAATGGCTTAATTTGGAAAAAAAATTATTAAAAATCAACAGTTACATCCACAATGCCACGATATACCTTTTTGTAAAGCCAGAAACCTCTTCTTTCATATTTATTTTAAATGAAGCTGTTTTAAGGAGTAGCTTTTAAGAAATTAATTTTCAAACTCAAAATTTTGAAAAAAAATTGAAAAAAAAAATTTCGAACTATTTTTTTTCAAAATTGTATGTAATTAAGTAGTAATTTTTTTTAAAAAATTCAATGCTCTCATTAATTTTTAGTTAAAAGCAGAAAACCGGATGCAAAAATGTCTTGTAGTTTTTGAGAAATTAAAAAAAAACCCGAACCATTTTTTTCTAAGAAAAACATTTTTTTTGGTTTTAACGCTGCTGCACTTGTAGGCAAATTAATGTATGAAACATTGACCTCCTTTTTATTATTTTTAAAAAATTCGGAGTTTTATTATAATAAATTTTCAATATGATCCCCATTTTTTAGAAGGCAAAGATTATATCTCCTTCTAATGGCTGCACATAAGTCAAACAATTTGACTCCAGCGACTTCAATCCGTGCTTTCAGTCGTTCCAAAGATACTATTTCCACTTCGTAAACATAATTCTTCATGAATCCCCACACATAAAAATCTAGAGGAGTTAAATCTGGTGATCTAGGTGGCCATGCCGTGGGGCCCTTTCTTCCGATCCAACGGTCACTAAAATGATCATCCAGCCAGTTTCTAACCCGTAAGCTGTAGTGTGCTGGTGCTCCATCTTGCTGGTAGATTAAATTATCTGCTATGGCCAAAGGAACGTTGTCCATCAAATCGGGCAAAAGGTCTCGTAGGAACTGCAAGTATGATTCTCCATTAATAACGGCATTCAAAAACCGAGGCCCGATTACAGTTTGTCCAACAATACCAAGCCAAACATTTCAGCTAAAGCGGTGTTGTGATTTATTTTGTTTTTTGTTGTGTAGATTGGTGCTACTCCAATGATGCAAATTGTGGAAGTTAGTAACCCCATCTCTGGTAAACTGTGCTTCATCCGTCCAGAATATCCTTCCAAAATTGTTTCGTTCAGTTTCATTTCGAAGCAGTAATGATCGACAAAATTCTGCTCTCAAAAACTTGTCGTTTGAGGTGAGTTCCTGAACTGTCCTAAAATGGTACGGGTGTAAGTTTTCGGTATGAAGCACTCTCCGTACTCTAGATTTGGGCACTCCAAGCATAATAGCTATCCTCCTTGTACTAAGGGAGGGATTACGTCAGACCAAATCCAAAAATTGCGGTTTTATTGTCTTAAGGTCCTAGCCGGTTGAACCCATTGGCGGCGGGCGGACCCAGACGAAATTGGCAGGTCAGTTTTCAGGCGTTATCAATGAAAAAAAAGAATTAATCTAGGGTTATTCCAATACTGTATCACTTTATTGTATCCTCATAAAACTCCGAATTTTTTAAAAATAATAAAAGAAGAGGTCAATGTTTCATACATTAATTTGCCTACAAGTCCAGCCGCGTTAAAACCAAAAAAAAGATTTTTCTTAGAAAAAAATGTTTCGGGTTTTTTTTTAATTTCTCGAAAACTACAAAACATTTTTGCATCCGGTTTGCTGTTTTTAACTAAAAACTAATAAGAGAATTGAATTTTGGACAAAAAATTAGTACTTAATTACATACAATTTTGAAAAAAAATAGTTCGAAATTTTTTTTTTTTTCATTTTTTTTTTAAAAATTTTGAGTTTGAAAATTAATTTCTCAAAAACTATTCCTTAAAACAGCTTTGTTTAAAAACGAGATGAAAGAAGAGGTTTCTGCCTTTACAAAAAAGTATATCACGGCATTGTGGATGTAACTGTTGATTTTTAATCATTTTTTTTCCAAATTAAGTCAATTTTTTAGAAAATTGCCTCTCCCGGCTAAACGGGGGGGAATAGACCCCCCCCTCCAATACGATTTTTTTCTTGTCTTGACCAGACCTACACGCTCTATCTTTTTGGCACACTGCTCGTGGGACACCCTGCATAATATACTTTGTGTATTATAAGGGATTCTGGGTATTCACTTGAACCATGGCTTTTAACGCCTTACCGTCTACCGAAAATTCTGCTGAAACCAAGTTCAACGAGCGACTGTCGAAAGCAAGAAGTTTATTGCAGAAGACATTCGGTGTGCTAAAGAGCAGAAATAGATGTTGGCTGGCTGCAAGAGAGCTTTTTTATTCTCCTGAGAAAGCGATTAACATTTTAAATTCATGTTGTACCCATCACAACATTTGCCTACAGTTTAAAGTGGATTTGCTTCCATCGAAAAATTACCATATGAAGACTTTTTGCGGTTTGGAGAAGATCACCCATACTCTGGGGAAAGTGACAACAACATACGTTCTTTGATTTCAAGTTTTTTCAATGGTATTTCTTGCTTTGCTCACTCTATTTCCTTTTTAAATTCCCCTTCTGAATTTTAAATTCAAGCTTTTTTCTTTGGTACCGAGCAATATCCTCGGTGGATTTATTAATTCCATTAAGTACTTCTATGGCTTCCTTTTGGAACTTTTCCTGGTTTTTTATTTGAGTTTCTAAAAGAGATTGTTGTGGTCATTACTGCTGAACTGCTGCCCAGAGCAGGACAACTCCTTATCGTCCTTCGTCTGTGACTGTTCCTGATGTAATCCTCGTCCATAGGATCCAAATCATCGTAAGGCATTGAGGAGGGTATCCCAAACGATAACGTATTGGGCGTGCCGCTCACCGCCACGTTGAGATCCAATATCTCAATTACCTTTCCTTCTAATGGCATAAGTGCACGCATTTGTTTGGATCTCCGCTAGTCGCTTGCAAACTGTTACGATTTAATCGCAGTTCTACTTGGCGCGGTTTTTAAAATCAGACCATACTCATTTTTTACGATATCATACATTTTTTTTTTCAAATATACTTTTTTCCAGCCATTCCTATCGCGAATCGGTTGGCCTTTTGAATTGAACTCTTCCGTTAACTTAGTCCAAAGCTGATTGGTCTTGCACGTGCTGATGAGAAATTCCCTTTTGCAAGTTCTGAATGCTTGCACATGAACTCCACAAAGACTTCAAATTGTTGAGGCTTGGTATTTCCCGTCTTTGTACTCCGCCTTTGAATAATCAAATAATTAATTAAATTAAGAGTATTTAAAAAAAAAACATATAGTTACATATTTTAAATATGTTGTATCTTTTGAATATGCCTGAAACCACTTAAAAATCTCTTTAATCATTTGAAAAATTGACAAAAACTCGCTTGGTACGCATAATTCGTTAACAAAATAGCTTCCGAATGAACATTCGTAAGAAATAACGATTTTGATTAACAGTTGGCATTACTTTACATTTCCGAAAGCGAATCGTACACATTTCCTATAGCCGTACAAAATACCGATTTCCGAATACATTTCCGATACGGCAATAAGAAATAACCCCCCTGTATGGTGGTGCGGCCCTAAACAGATTCGACAATTTTCTTGTCAAAATGGTTCGAAAACACATCGCAAAGGCTACGACTAACTAAAATAATCTGATCTCAGGGACTTCCTACTCCAATTAGAGATACCACGAGAGCACACTCCGATCGGGCTTTATTCCCCCAGAAGTATTTCTCCAGATGGATTCCGAAAGATTAGTGCAAAACAGAAATGGTATCCCGGTAATTTACCGCCGTCACCGATGCGGCAGGCACAAACGGTCCATCCGCGGTGGGTATGCTGAAAGTGCTCATGTGTTATAGTACCGCTATGGCGAACTGGGATCTCGCCGATGTTGCTAAAAAGCACGTCGATTTTTATTTGTCATCGGGTGCAAGCGTTTACAAGAGTGGTGCATTACTCCTGTGAGATCCCCCTCACTCCTTAGATCGTAAGTTAGATTATCGTTAGCTAGGAGATATTTTGGAGGCTGGGTACGTCATCATGCTTAGATGAACCAGAGAACTCAGTGAGGCCTGTTAGCCTTGGTGAGTATTCACCCGCGAACGAGCTAACTTGATTATATTGTATTAAAGATTGTTATCAAGCTGGTGCTAAAAGGTATTCCCAACCCGATATCCAAGGAAGCTAAGTACCTGGGAGTCGTCCTAGATAGCAAGCTTCTTTGGTCAAGACATGTTGAGTCCAAAACCACCAAAGCGCTGTCAGCTTTTTGGCAATGCAAAGGTGCCTTTGGCAAAACATGGGGCTTATCGCCGAAAAAGGTCATTTGGATCTACACGGCAATGATAAAACCGATAATCTCATATGCATCGGTTGTCTGGTGAAACAGGCTAACACGCAAACACGCTGGTGCTTCACTCACCAAATTCCAAAGAGCGGTCTGTCGCAGCTGCACGGGGGCTTTCCCCAGCACACCGCGAGTTGCTCTAGATGCTATGATGAATCTTCCACCCCTTGACATACATATATATATGTATATCAGAGGGTGTGCGCTGAAAGCCATTTCTCGCCTAAAGAGAAATGGTATTTGGTACAACTCGCATTGGAGTGAAAGTGTACGCCAGACACTGAACCTGGAAGGGAATGTCTTCGCATTTTCACAGATGACTCCAGGGCTTGGCAGGATACCGGGGCTGGAGTTTTCTTTGAACGCGAAAACATTCGATTGCACTTCGCGTTAGAAAAATATGCGTCTGTCTTTCAGTCGGAGATTAACGCAATCCTAATGGTCATGCACTATGTTGTGAAACACAGGTGGAAGAGAAAAAACATATGCATCTGTAGTGACAGCCAAGCTATACTCAAAGCTGTGTCCAACCTTCTACCCAACTCTAAATTAGTGCATGGACTCAAGACCTTTTTGAACAAGGTCGGAAGACTAAATTCACTTAGGCTTGTATGAGTCCCAGGTCACTCTGGCAACGAGATTTCCTGATGTCTGCAAGAAGACCGCAACATTTTTTTTATCCTTAAGGAGCAATGAAGGCTTACGGGCGTCATTCCGGGCCATTAGACTTTTGCCAAGCGTCTCTACGTTCTTGGTATCAGTGAGACGCCTGCCTGAGCTGTATGTTGCGAGGAGGATGACACAGCAGAACACTTTTTTTGAACAAATATTTTCAACTAAAGATAGTTCATTTAGAAGTACGTTATAAATGCTGTTCATGGTTTATTTATAAGGTCCGGCAATCAACAAAAAAAGTGGTAGGGACGAAACCAGAGTTCTGAATCCTTTAGTCATCCGTTTAGCAAAAACAAAGCTTTGAGTCAAAGCTAAGCGGTCAACTTTATTCCAAGCCAATCTGAAATAATGTGCGTCATTGGTGGGGATAAAATGTCAAACTTCTTATAAAACTCAAATAACCAACCGAAGCTTACACCAAATAATGTGGTTCTCAATAAATTTCCGAGCTACTTTGACTTTGAGATTGGTGGAGGTTTTTCAATCGCTCAAACTAAATGCTATTTGGAAAGACAGCATTCCCCTACGGCTAGTAAAATACGTACATATGTCCTTCCCTTCCCCCTAAGATCCATTACCATACGCACGTTCTCAATACTTGAATAACGTCGTCGTTGTTCGTTGTTTTAAAGAGCAAGAGAAGACTATCAGAATCCAAACATTGCACTCTTATTGGAATAAGACTTCGTTTGATTTTGGTATGGCTTGGGGGAATCATATATTGTTCTGAATTAGTTTACCCTAATTTGTACTCGATATTTGAACACAAGCTACTTGTAGCTTTGAATGACATGGTCAGAAACGATTTCAACTAAGGAAGGTATGTATCAACTTACAATATCTACATAAGGCCGTAAATATTCGTCGGAGATTCTCAAAAAAAATTCTTTGCCTTGTACAATAATACGATATAATATGTGCATGTCTATAATACAAGAAATTGCCTTGAAAGCATACGTTGTCTAGGATTAATCATATAGCAAATAGAGAACGTAATTTTATATGAAAATACATAAGCATGTATGGACTTTGAATTAGTATTTCACGAGGGGGTGTTTGAATAATTTATGTGTGTGACCATTACATGGAATTTCGAAATTAGTTATTGTACTCCTGTTCCACTAAGGCATCTAATCACAACAGCGCACTCTAATCAAATTTAATCAGACATTCACGCATATGCAATAACATAAGTATTATATTTTACTTATGTAAGGAGGAGCACATGTAGGCATAAATAAATGTAATAGGCCGATAACATACTGGATTTCATTGTCACGAAAAATATTCAGCTAATGGATTTGCAGGAAATCAAGGGATTGTAGTGTAATAAAAGGTGATCGAAATACGAGCAAATAACTATCCGGTCTCCCTTTTGTGGTTGCGTTTTAAATGATAGCAGAGGAGAGTGAAATGAAAGTATGAATCTACTCCTTAAGCTGGAATGGAAACAACCATAAAGTCTCTGTGTTTAAACTGATATAACATCAAGATGTAAGAATTCCTTAAGGCTCTGTACCTGCTTCCTAATACATATAATTAAACCAAGAACACAAGGAACTGTGGGTTAATCAGGAGCATGAGAAATATGGGAATAATCAAGCGCCTGTGTCAAGATTTTTATCATATTTTAAGAAAGCATTATTAAAGATAATTGTATTAAGAAAAATAAAATATCAACGGAGTTGCAAAGAATGTCAATTTCTTTCCAAGGGAGGCTAGGATTTGCGCTAGGATTTTCCCTCGTCATAACGCGTCTGAAATCGGAAAACTAAAATGTAAGAGGATACTGTGGCGGAATGTTTGACTCCTTTACTCAATTTCAGAAATCACTTCTTAAATTCACCAGTGATAAAATCAACACTTTGTAACATTTTATTTATTTATTTATTAAATTTAAAGTTAAGGCTAGTGGCAATATTCGTACTTATGAAAGTATTCCAGAGATTAATATTGATTATTTTTCTATCCTTAACCCAAAAGTATGTGTTAATTACTAGTATAAGACAATTTTGATATGAGGTAAACATCGGTTTAAGTAAGACAGCACATGGATTTCGAGTTGAAATTCATATAAAATTTGAAGAGAATCAAAAGATTATAACAAAAAGATATCCATGGGAATAAAATAGCAAAAGTCAGTTTTTGTAATTTTTCCGGAGAGCAATTTGAAAGTTCACTTTGCGATTACATAAAAAGTATCCAACTTATCGTAAACGCAGACATAAATTAACATATTTTACTCTTCTATTCATTTTGTTTTTTTTTGTTAAGTAAACTTAATGTCATTTTTCAAAACGAATTCAAATTGTGCACCATATGCGACTGGATGTAATTCATTGCAATTAGTTATTGCATTACCGGCCAAACTTCTGTAAATTCCATGAAACTGGGGATCAATGAAGTCCAAGTGAAAAAGAAGGTCTTGGGCTTTTTCCTTCGAAATAGGGGGGTATGATGAATTTCTTTAATCTCAGATTTTTTAATACAGTTCGCATCACTTTTTTTTGTTTTTAATTGATCGACGTGAACGGCTCATTCTCGTCTAAGGTGAACGAACCAATTTTTTTTTGTTTTTTTTTGTATCTAGGCTATCTGAATTCCCGCCATGAATATATCTCTCCATCGGTGACATTTAGAACATTTTATTGCTTTATTTCTATAACTTTGAAAGGAAGTTTTGGATGTTGAATCTTAGCTGAAGTCTTTTTTTTTTTTCCTTTCAATTACGGAATGGTCAGCATGACAGTTCATGTGAGTATGGCCCGGCTCGAGGAATTAGTGGTCAATAACTTGAAGATATTCACTGTCAACTAAGGCGGTTATAAACATACAACTCACATGTGAATTTTTGTTTTGATCGGGACAGGAATCGCTGTGATGATTTCGGGAACATTCAATATGTTTAAGGGGGCAACATACCATCTCGTTACCATCTTTCGTCACCACCCCTTCATGCCACATGAAGCCAAACGTCTGATCGGTTGCCAAATCGTGCACAGTTAATTATTAGTCCATAACTGGCCTTTTAAAATGCAATGTTCGATTTTAAAAAAGGCGTAAGCCAAAATTGTTTAAGATCGAACGCATATGCTGCAACATTCATATTCATTTTTGTTAAGACCTTGTCTTGTTTTTTGCATTCGTAATCAAAATCAGCTTTTTGTTGGTGGTTTTAAAGATCACCCGTGAGCTTTAGTTTTTCATCTGGATTGCCAATTGTTGATATTTTATTATTGTAGCGCCCGAACTTGGACGTAATAAAATTTCTTTTGTCATTTTTTAGACTCAGCGAAATTTTTAATAAACAAATTTATTTAAATTAACTAAGTACAAGATGCCGGTACTTTTGTCTATAACAAGCCTTTGGAAACGCATAGGCTGTGTCACTCAATAGGCGCAAGTAATTTTGGATAAAAAAAAAAATTGTATCCTCCTAGTGCTTAGAGTAATACCCTTTTTGACTTGGTCGCGACTACTCAATCTGTGCATGTGTTTTTATAGGCTTAAATAAGGTTTCAAGAAAGCTTTTCAACGCATATCAAATTCACATAGAGTCATTCACAATAATTAAACGAATAATAATTAATTTTAAAGTTTATAATTGCAACATAAATTAAGGTAAAATAAATTCAGAATTTAGTAAATATTTATTAATGTTTGTGCAAATTCAAAATTCAATAAAAATAAATTCAGAATTCACCAGATTTTTATGTTACTGGTATATGATGATGTTTGTCGCAAGTTCCGCACGTATCAAGCTGATGTGATTTTATCTCCAAATTATCTTTTGATAGGCTCATTGGCTTTTCAGTTTTCAAACAATAAAGTTCATACATTTTAGATATTGTTAAACTAGGTTGCAAGAATTTCTTCGTTGTATACCGCCTGGTATGATGGCTTTCATATGCAGGAAGTTTCTAAATCTTTCTGTTTCTTCGAACATCCCCTTCTATCAGTTAAAGTTGTACAAGGTGAATTCAATTTCTTATTTATCACGCTTCTTACAAAACTATTTGTTTCCCCAAGACAACACAAAAAGCAATGTTTGCATATTAGAGTTATTTTACCTGAAAGTTCAATAGAGTAGTCACAAAGGAATTTTCAGTTTTTCTGTTTAACTTCGGTCTTTCTAGTTTCTGTAGTAGACCTTTCTTTCAAGCTAATAGGGGGAACTTATATAAAGAACTCTTGAATTATAACATCCTAAGTACTAGTACATAATTATTAAATAGCAGTTGTTAATTATGAGGATAATGGTCTTAGGATTCTTGTCGGAATGTTTTTTTCTTTTTTTTTGTCCTGTAAGGTAAAACCTAATTTCTCTATTCTTACCGATATTTTTTAGCCTCCTTTGTTTTTATATTTGAAGATTCAGCAATATTTACGCTTTCTTGAGTATTAGGCGTTTCCTTAGATTCGAAGTTATTCACACAACCTGGTGAGACAGGCTTCATCACTGCCAAATCCTTAGAAACAGTCTTAATTGAACTTTCAAAAATCTTACCCCAACGTCTTCAATTGAGCTGATTTCGATTTCCGGATTATCGTGTCTTTAATTAAATCATCCGAGTCTTCCCAAGTTGGACGTTTGAACTTACATCCTGATGGTACGCCGGATTGTACATCTACGTTTCTTGACGGAACAGTTTTAGGATCACAGCATATTTCTGAAACATAATTACCGTCGATATAGGTCGCAGATTTGATTCTTACCAACGGACTAAAGAGTAAAAATTATCTACCAAATCAAAAAACGCGCAAAAAAAAACATTATTATATTTGTGTATTTAACGTTTGAAAACTTACCTTTAGTATTTTAAGAAACAAGTTTTTCTTTGTAGCCATAGATATACAGGGTGTCCCACGAGCAGTGTGCCAAAAAGCTAGAGCGTATAGGTCTGGTCAAGACAAGAAAAAAATCGTATGGGAAGGGGGGGGTCTATTCCCCCCCCGTTTAGCCGGGAGGGGCAATTTTCTAAAAAATTGACTTAATTTGGAAAAAAAATTATTAAAAATCAACAGTTAAAGCCACAATACCGTGATATACTTTTTTGAAAAGCCAGAAACCTCTTCTTTCGTCCTGTTTTTAAATGAAGCTGTTTTAGGCAATAGTTTTTGAGAAATTAATTTTCAAACTCAAAATTTTGGAAAAAAAATGAAAAAAAAAATGTTCGAACTATTTTTTTTTTCAAAATTTTATGTAATTAAGTGGTCATCTTTTCTCAAACATTCAATTCTCTTATTAGTTTTTAGTTAAAAACAGAAAACCGGATGCAAAAATGTCTTGTAGTTTTTGAGAAATTAAAAAAAAAACCCGAACCACTTTTTTTTAAGAAAACCCATTTTTTTGGTTTTAACGCGGCTGGACTTGTAGGCAAATTGATGTATGCAACATTGACCTCCTTTTTATTATTTTTAAAAAATTCGGAGTTTTATTATAATAAATTTTCAATATGATCCCCATTTTTTAGAAGTCAAAGATTATATCTCCTTCTAATGGCTGCACATAAGTCTATGCTTGACAAATTTTCCTGCAATTTGACTCCAGCGACTTCAATCCGTTCTTTCAGTTGTTCCAAAGATACTATTTCCACTTCGTAAACATAATTCTTCATGAATCCCCACACATAAAAATCTAGAGGAGTTAAATCTGGTGATCTAGGTGGCCATTCCGTGGGGCCCCTTCTCCCGATCCAACGGTCACTAAAATGATCATCCAGCCAGTTTCTAACCCGTAAGCTGTAGTGTGCTGGTGCTTCATCTTGCTGGTAGATTAAATTATCTGCTATGGCCAAAGGAACATTGTCCATCAAATCGGGCAAAAGGTCACGTAGGAACTGCAGGTATGATTCTCCATTAATAACGGCATTCAAAAAGCAGGGCCCGATTACAGTTTGTCCAACAATACCAAGCCAAACATTACAGCTAAAGCGGTGTTGTGATTTATTTTGTTTCTTGTTGTGTGGATTGGTGCTATTCCAATGATGCAAATTGTGGAAGTTAGTAACCTCATCTCTCGTAAACTGTGCTTCATCCGTACAGAATATCCTTGCAAAATAGTTTCGTTCAGTTTCATCTCGAAGCAGTAATGATCGACAAAATTCTGCTCTCAAAAACTTGTCGTTTGAGGTGAGTCCCTGAACTGGCCTAAAATGGTACGGGTGTAAGTTTTCGGTATGAAGCACTCTCCATACTCTAGATTTGGGCACTCCAAGCATAATAGCTATCCTCCTTGTACTAAGGGAGGGATTACGTCGGACCAAATCCAAAATTCTTTCATCTAAGCTTCCTGATCCATCTGTAACTGATCTTTCGCTTCTTCGATGCTCTAGCACTCCGTGCTCTCGCAGACGTCGGTGGATTCTTGAAAACATGCTACGACTGGGACACCTCCGATTGGGATATCTTTCAGCGTAGAGTCTTTCGGCTTCACGATCTCGACCATTAGCTAAACCGTAGCAGAAGTGCATGTCCGTTAATTCTTCTCGAGAGTATGAGTTTGACATCGTAATGTGTTGATGAGTTAACGTCCAATTTGGAAATGGTTTTTTATTAAAAATGCGATGCCTTTTATTTACATTTGGGTTGCAAATATTTTGTTTTTCAATAAAGAAAAATTGCGGTTTTATTGTCTTAAGGTCCTAGCGTGTAGAACCCATTGGTGGCGGGTGGACCCAGACGAAATTGTCAGGTCAGTTTTCAGGGGTTATCAATGAAAAACAAGGATTAGTCCAGGGTTATTCCAATACTATGTCACTTTATTGTATCCTCATAAAACTCCGAATTTTTTAAAAATAATAAAAAGGAGGTCAATGTTGCATACATCAATTTGCCTACAAGTCTAGCCGCGTTAAAACCAAAAAAATGGGTTTTCTTAAAAAAAAGTGGTTCGGGTTTTTTTTTTAATTTCTCAAAAACTACAAGACATTTTTGCATCCGGTTTTCTGTTTTTAACTAAAAACTAATAAGAGAATTGAATGTTTGAGAAAAGATGACCACTTAATTACATAAAATTTTGAAAAAAAAATAGTTCGAACATTTTTTTTTTCATTTTTTTTCCAAAATTTTGAGTTTGAAAATTAATTTCTCAAAAACTATTGCCTAAAACAGCTTCATTTAAAAACAGGACGAAAGAAGAGATTTCTGGCTTTTCAAAAGAGTATATCACGGCATTGTGGCTTTAACTGTTGATTTTTAATAATTTATTTTCCAAATTAAGTCAATTTTTTAGAAAATTGCCCCTCCGGCTAAACGGGGGGGAATAGACCTCCCCCTCCCATACGATTTTTTTCTTGTCTTGACCAGACCTACACGCTCTAGCTTTTTGGCACACTGCTCGTGGGACACCCTGTATAATATATTTCCATAATTAGTTTATTGAGAAACTACCTTGTGCTTATATTAAAATGGCCGACTGGTTTTGAGTAATGACTCAAGAAGGTTATTATTTATCAAAAAATAATTCATGTAGCGAAATCGAGACAATAATTATATTCGCATTCTCTACTTTTGGTGTCCGACGCAGAGTACTGTTTATCACTGCCCCCGACGCAAAAAGAGGGGTGTTATAAGTTTGACGTGTCTATGTGTCTGTATGTGGCCTCATACCTCCTGAACGAATGGGCCGATTTTGATGCTTTTTTTTGTTTGAAAGCCAATGTGATCGGGATGGTTCTTAGTTACAACTTATGAATATTTCATCTAAGCTGCTAAAGGTATAAGACAATCTGATAACATAAGTCAAGTGTAAAAACTAATATTAATTAACATAAATCGATTCGCGCAATGCTCTATGCAAACTCATGAGTTTAATGTGATACGTTCATTAGTTCATAATTCCTGTCATCCGTTACCGCCTGTTAAGTTCTTTAAGTTTAGATGGCAAGCCTTCTCACTGATTTTCCGCAGTCGTTCGAATCGAAAAGGGACCACCCAGAAACGATTGAAGAATCGGAACCTAGAAAACACTAAAAAATCCAAGCCTAATGAACGTTCAGTTTTAGCAAGATCCACCACGCCGGAGTCGAAAGTTTAACCTTGAGAGAATGCTGATTGCGTAAGCTAATCGAAGAGGAAATTGTTTTCACTTGTTGAAAATTTTGCACTTTCAATTAAATTTTTTTTTATCCATTAAATTTTTTAAATTAAGACCAAAATCAAAATTCTGTTTCAACAATAACCTAGATATTTTAAAATACTTTCTGAGGGTCCAAAAATCATAAGGATCGGGTAAGAAATGGCTGAGGAACAATTTATCTTAGATCGAAACTGAAGTCACCCGATGGGAGCTGCGCTTCGCTTGTTGATTTACTTGTTAAGATTGATTTCGGACAATATAACACTCTATTTTCAATTAGCCCAATATTTGACTACCTTGTTGAGTAGTCTAGGCATCTCAAACTCCACAGGCAAATAATTTCATGAATCATTATCAATAATAATCAAAAAGGATCATATGACCTGCGTGATAGATTCGGAAACCAATATTGAAGAGCTCGTATCCCTGCTGAACTGCATAGATATATTTTTTTAATAAATATTGTTGGAGTAAACTTTGTTGGTAAGTTTTTTTCTTCACAGCAAGTCTGTTTAAAGATGAGAGCTTTCCTTAGTACCTCGATTTAATTCGACTTTCCCAAAGTTGATTCTGTTACAATTTGAAATGAAATCTTGTTGATATTACGGGAGAATTATCCTTCAAATAATTTTCGTTTAATTGTAGCTCCGTAAATATAATATGAATGCCCAATTACTTAACCATAGTGAAATGCATTGCGTATAGTTATTCATACTAGAGCTTTAAAGTATCCAAATATTTTGAACATCCGGGTATCCTTCATTGTTTCAGATCCGGATTCAATTTCTCTTACGCGGTTATGACTTTCCCTCAACAAAGCTTATTTGTGAGATTTATTGCAGATTTATTTGTATTACAATATCAATCAATCCTTGATACTTAAACATACACTGGCCTACATTAGGTACTGCAACCGATTAATGAAGACAATTAACTTAACACAAGCTTTAAACTGTCAGTGAAATAAATCACAATTATTTCGAAGTAATGGTTATACCACTCACGTCGTTTACTGCTTATTCATGACTCACATGGTAGTAAATTCCTTAAGCGGCAGCCTTAGCATACGGCTGGGAATGATTTTAAGAGCCGACATTCCTAGTTAGACATGTTACGGTTTTTTTTTCTTGTTTCAGTAATTAATTGACCGTTAAATCCACTTGATTTCCATTTACCCCTTTGGCTATTTGATGAATCCCAATTCCAACGCTCATTTTGTATCATTAATTTTTTTTTTCATAACGAATTTGGTTTCAGGTTATTTGGTACTCAGCAACTGGTTAAAACAGAGTTTAAAAAATCTCATCAGGTGTAGGCAAGTCATTGCTCTCATTCTTCCACATCAAACTCATATTTCGCGGTTCATTAAAGATTCATCCGATTTCACATAGGCAGCACGCCAGCTAATCGATTCGAATTCTCAGAATCCAAACATCCAAACATTCTTGGCTAATTGAAATCACATTTTTGCCCGCTGGCTTGTCAGAAATCCACTAAGCTCGCTCGAGCTTGAGAGATGACCTGTCAATCTGTCAATGCCGCGATATAGATATTTGCTATTGCTACTAGCGATAAATAGTCGTTCGCCGCCACCGATGATGATGGTAGCTCATCTACTTCAGTAGCTCTGGTCTTGCTCCGAGACAATCAACCTTACCTTGTAAGGCTCTAAATTACTGTTTTGACTCATCATCGGAGGAGCTGCTTTATCGCAAAAACTGGCAGTTCGCATTTTTCGTTCTAATAAAATAACTATTGGTATTCTAATACTTTTAGCAGATGAGGCCGCAGGCGGCTATTACTCCAATCTTGGAGTTCATTAAATGGTTTTTACCTCCATCTATCGGCCTAAGATGATTTTTGACAGGCCACTAGCGCGATATGAGTCTAAAAAAATTGAAAAAAAAAATTGTATTAGAATTTTGAAATGCAGCCAGTCTGTATAGTTTGAGGAGAGGAAAGACTGACTGAAGCGTCATCGTAAAATGATTTCCCCCCTTAGAGGGGACGACCGCGTAGCGAGCACATACATTTCAAATTTTCATTGCTATCGGCAAGATCTATTAAGCTGTCTGTTATGACTGCTGTAAGAATTTAGAGCCCATTTTGGACCGCTGAGGCTGGTTGATACGTAGACGGGAGTATCTATTAAGGCACAAAGTACCAGACGGCACCGTAAGGTATGTTTACCGACATCCCTTGAACTAATTTACATAAAAATTTTAATGGTTAGAAGTCGGCATTGGAGTACAACATCATCAGCCACTGAAGAAGGTAAAAAGATGGATGATTGCCATGGATGCTACTGATGGAGTGAATGACACAGCACTAGAAGAGGTGGTATTGAATTATGAAACGGAATAAGTCGCTCGTGTTGGAGGAAGAGTTATGGGCCGGTCGTAAAAATCCGAAACAGATTGAGTGTTTCAACTAGTTCATCGGGTTGTAAGCGCACTAGGAACCTGTGTGCGTATTCATGCAAATTGCTTGTCCAGAGGTGTAATTATGGTACAGATGAGATATACCGAAAGTTTCTTACTCCCTGGTTTGTTGAGTGTAATCTACGACTGGTTGAATGAAGCTATGGCGCGGCGTCGTAAAGTCGTCAGAGGCGTGGAATATCGCTATGGCTTTCGACTAGTGTTTAGGGAAGACATTAGATTGTTAGATTAGAACATGGCTTTACTAGTTACGGGGAAGCTGTTTTTATTAGGCTTAATAGCGAACGTTTGTGTACTTAGGCATAAGAATTATTAGCACAAAGTTGGGCATTAATTACTTACTAAAACATTTTCTATATCCCAACAAACAATGGGG